>OY982550.1:0-2400000 GCA_963859965.1 Ceramica pisi
ACCTCGCACGCACGTCTAGCTTGACGGAAACATCAAAAATTTTCATTTTCTAAAATTTTCCATACAAATCTCATACAAAAGTCTATAACTTTCAATCCCATCATTAGATTCCGATCATTTTTGAGGAATCGAGTTCTCGCCACACTAACCTAGGTTTCCCGGCGCTGCGCGCGAATCGAAACCCCTCCGGGTCGCTGAAAACTTCGATTTTCCATCAAAAAACACATTTTTTGACCACCTTTCAAATTTTTTGTTCCCGAAGTAATTCCGAAAACGTTCCTGTGGGCTTGCTCGCGACGAGACGCGTCTCTGGACACCTCGCACGCCCGTCTAGCTCGCAGAGAAATCCAAAAATTTTCTCATTTTCCATCAAAAAACTGGTTTTTTGGCCGCTTTTCAAAAATTTTCTTCCCAACGTACTTCTGAAAACGTTCCCGTGGGCTTGCTCGCGACGAGACGCGTTCCCAGACACCTCACACGTGCCCGTAGCTCCTCTGGAACATCAAAATCTTAAAACTAGGTTATATCTATACATAGGTACATATAGCCAAAACCACCTAAGCAAGCATCGTCGAAACACAAATCGCGATATCTTCGAGCTCTGTATTGCGTTTTTGAAGCGGTTTTCGCGCGTGAACATTATTTTTAGGCGTCCGCTTGCCAACTGACAAAAAATTTTTGACTTCCCTTAAGGGGTTCCTGTACTTTTGACTTTACACCTTCAGAATTCAATAACTTCCAAATTTGTCATTAGATTCCCGTTCTTTTCAGGAATCAGGTTCTCGCCATACTTACCTAGGTTTCCCGGCGCTGCGCGCGAATCGAAATTTATCCAGGTCGCTGAAAACTTGGTTTTCCTGTAAAAACTCAAAAAAAGTGGTTTTTTGACCACCCTGCAAAATTTTGTTCCCAAAGTAGTGCTGGAAACGTTCCTGTGGGCTAGCTCGCGAAATTACGTGTTTCTGGACACCTCGCACGCACGTCTAGCTTGACGGAAACATCAAAAATTTTCATTTTCTAAAATTTTCCATACAAATCTCATACAAAAGTCTATAACTTTCAATCCCATCATTAGATTCCGATCATTTTTGAGGAATCGAGTTCTCGCCACACTAACCTAGGTTTCCCGGCGCTGCGCGCGAATCGAAACCCCTCCGGGTCGCTGAAAACTTCGATTTTCCATCAAAAAACACATTTTTTGACCACCTTTCAAATTTTTTGTTCCCGAAGTAATTCCGAAAACGTTCCTGTGGGCTTGCTCGCGACGAGACGCGTCTCTGGACACCTCGCACGCCCGTCTAGCTCGCAGAGAAATCCAAAAATTTTCTCATTTTCCATCAAAAAACTGGTTTTTTGGCCGCTTTTCAAAAATTTTCTTCCCAACGTACTTCTGAAAACGTTCCCGTGGGCTTGCTCGCGACGAGACGCGTTCCCAGACACCTCACACGTGCCCGTAGCTCCTCTGGAACATCAAAATCTTAAAACTAGGTTATATCTATACATAGGTACATATAGCCAAAACCACCTAAGCAAGCATCGTCGAAACACAAATCGCGATATCTTCGAGCTCTGTATTGCGTTTTTGAAGCGGTTTTCGCGCGTGAACATTATTTTTAGGCGTCCGCTTGCCAACTGACAAAAAATTTTTGACTTCCCTTAAGGGGTTCCTGTACTTTTGACTTTACACCTTCAGAATTCAATAACTTCCAAATTTGTCATTAGATTCCCGTTCTTTTCAGGAATCAGGTTCTCGCCATACTTACCTAGGTTTCCCGGCGCTGCGCGCGAATCGAAATTTATCCAGGTCGCTGAAAACTTGGTTTTCCTGTAAAAACTCAAAAAAAGTGGTTTTTTGACCACCCTGCAAAATTTTGTTCCCAAAGTAGTGCTGGAAACGTTCCTGTGGGCTAGCTCGCGAAATTACGTGTTTCTGGACACCTCGCACGCACGTCTAGCTTGACGGAAACATCAAAAATTTTCATTTTCTAAAATTTTCCATACAAATCTCATACAAAAGTCTATAACTTTCAATCCCATCATTAGATTCCGATCATTTTTGAGGAATCGAGTTCTCGCCACACTAACCTAGGTTTCCCGGCGCTGCGCGCGAATCGAAACCCCTCCGGGTCGCTGAAAACTTCGATTTTCCATCAAAAAACACATTTTTTGACCACCTTTCAAATTTTTTGTTCCCGAAGTAATTCCGAAAACGTTCCTGTGGGCTTGCTCGCGACGAGACGCGTCTCTGGACACCTCGCACGCCCGTCTAGCTCGCAGAGAAATCCAAAAATTTTCTCATTTTCCATCAAAAAACTGGTTTTTTGGCCGCTTTTCAAAAATTTTCTTCCCAACGTACTTCTGAAAACGTTCCCGTGGGCTTGCTCGCGACGAGACGCGTTCCCAGACACCTCACACGTGCCCGTAGCTCCTCTGGAACATCAAAATCTTAAAACTAGGTTATATCTATACATAGGTACATATAGCCAAAACCACCTAAGCAAGCATCGTCGAAACACAAATCGCGATATCTTCGAGCTCTGTATTGCGTTTTTGAAGCGGTTTTCGCGCGTGAACATTATTTTTAGGCGTCCGCTTGCCAACTGACAAAAAATTTTTGACTTCCCTTAAGGGGTTCCTGTACTTTTGACTTTACACCTTCAGAATTCAATAACTTCCAAATTTGTCATTAGATTCCCGTTCTTTTCAGGAATCAGGTTCTCGCCATACTTACCTAGGTTTCCCGGCGCTGCGCGCGAATCGAAATTTATCCAGGTCGCTGAAAACTTGGTTTTCCTGTAAAAACTCAAAAAAAGTGGTTTTTTGACCACCCTGCAAAATTTTGTTCCCAAAGTAGTGCTGGAAACGTTCCTGTGGGCTAGCTCGCGAAATTACGTGTTTCTGGACACCTCGCACGCACGTCTAGCTTGACGGAAACATCAAAAATTTTCATTTTCTAAAATTTTCCATACAAATCTCATACAAAAGTCTATAACTTTCAATCCCATCATTAGATTCCGATCATTTTTGAGGAATCGAGTTCTCGCCACACTAACCTAGGTTTCCCGGCGCTGCGCGCGAATCGAAACCCCTCCGGGTCGCTGAAAACTTCGATTTTCCATCAAAAAACACATTTTTTGACCACCTTTCAAATTTTTTGTTCCCGAAGTAATTCCGAAAACGTTCCTGTGGGCTTGCTCGCGACGAGACGCGTCTCTGGACACCTCGCACGCCCGTCTAGCTCGCAGAGAAATCCAAAAATTTTCTCATTTTCCATCAAAAAACTGGTTTTTTGGCCGCTTTTCAAAAATTTTCTTCCCAACGTACTTCTGAAAACGTTCCCGTGGGCTTGCTCGCGACGAGACGCGTTCCCAGACACCTCACACGTGCCCGTAGCTCCTCTGGAACATCAAAATCTTAAAACTAGGTTATATCTATACATAGGTACATATAGCCAAAACCACCTAAGCAAGCATCGTCGAAACACAAATCGCGATATCTTCGAGCTCTGTATTGCGTTTTTGAAGCGGTTTTCGCGCGTGAACATTATTTTTAGGCGTCCGCTTGCCAACTGACAAAAAATTTTTGACTTCCCTTAAGGGGTTCCTGTACTTTTGACTTTACACCTTCAGAATTCAATAACTTCCAAATTTGTCATTAGATTCCCGTTCTTTTCAGGAATCAGGTTCTCGCCATACTTACCTAGGTTTCCCGGCGCTGCGCGCGAATCGAAATTTATCCAGGTCGCTGAAAACTTGGTTTTCCTGTAAAAACTCAAAAAAAGTGGTTTTTTGACCACCCTGCAAAATTTTGTTCCCAAAGTAGTGCTGGAAACGTTCCTGTGGGCTAGCTCGCGAAATTACGTGTTTCTGGACACCTCGCACGCACGTCTAGCTTGACGGAAACATCAAAAATTTTCATTTTCTAAAATTTTCCATACAAATCTCATACAAAAGTCTATAACTTTCAATCCCATCATTAGATTCCGATCATTTTTGAGGAATCGAGTTCTCGCCACACTAACCTAGGTTTCCCGGCGCTGCGCGCGAATCGAAACCCCTCCGGGTCGCTGAAAACTTCGATTTTCCATCAAAAAACACATTTTTTGACCACCTTTCAAATTTTTTGTTCCCGAAGTAATTCCGAAAACGTTCCTGTGGGCTTGCTCGCGACGAGACGCGTCTCTGGACACCTCGCACGCCCGTCTAGCTCGCAGAGAAATCCAAAAATTTTCTCATTTTCCATCAAAAAACTGGTTTTTTGGCCGCTTTTCAAAAATTTTCTTCCCAACGTACTTCTGAAAACGTTCCCGTGGGCTTGCTCGCGACGAGACGCGTTCCCAGACACCTCACACGTGCCCGTAGCTCCTCTGGAACATCAAAATCTTAAAACTAGGTTATATCTATACATAGGTACATATAGCCAAAACCACCTAAGCAAGCATCGTCGAAACACAAATCGCGATATCTTCGAGCTCTGTATTGCGTTTTTGAAGCGGTTTTCGCGCGTGAACATTATTTTTAGGCGTCCGCTTGCCAACTGACAAAAAATTTTTGACTTCCCTTAAGGGGTTCCTGTACTTTTGACTTTACACCTTCAGAATTCAATAACTTCCAAATTTGTCATTAGATTCCCGTTCTTTTCAGGAATCAGGTTCTCGCCATACTTACCTAGGTTTCCCGGCGCTGCGCGCGAATCGAAATTTATCCAGGTCGCTGAAAACTTGGTTTTCCTGTAAAAACTCAAAAAAAGTGGTTTTTTGACCACCCTGCAAAATTTTGTTCCCAAAGTAGTGCTGGAAACGTTCCTGTGGGCTAGCTCGCGAAATTACGTGTTTCTGGACACCTCGCACGCACGTCTAGCTTGACGGAAACATCAAAAATTTTCATTTTCTAAAATTTTCCATACAAATCTCATACAAAAGTCTATAACTTTCAATCCCATCATTAGATTCCGATCATTTTTGAGGAATCGAGTTCTCGCCACACTAACCTAGGTTTCCCGGCGCTGCGCGCGAATCGAAACCCCTCCGGGTCGCTGAAAACTTCGATTTTCCATCAAAAAACACATTTTTTGACCACCTTTCAAATTTTTTGTTCCCGAAGTAATTCCGAAAACGTTCCTGTGGGCTTGCTCGCGACGAGACGCGTCTCTGGACACCTCGCACGCCCGTCTAGCTCGCAGAGAAATCCAAAAATTTTCTCATTTTCCATCAAAAAACTGGTTTTTTGGCCGCTTTTCAAAAATTTTCTTCCCAACGTACTTCTGAAAACGTTCCCGTGGGCTTGCTCGCGACGAGACGCGTTCCCAGACACCTCACACGTGCCCGTAGCTCCTCTGGAACATCAAAATCTTAAAACTAGGTTATATCTATACATAGGTACATATAGCCAAAACCACCTAAGCAAGCATCGTCGAAACACAAATCGCGATATCTTCGAGCTCTGTATTGCGTTTTTGAAGCGGTTTTCGCGCGTGAACATTATTTTTAGGCGTCCGCTTGCCAACTGACAAAAAATTTTTGACTTCCCTTAAGGGGTTCCTGTACTTTTGACTTTACACCTTCAGAATTCAATAACTTCCAAATTTGTCATTAGATTCCCGTTCTTTTCAGGAATCAGGTTCTCGCCATACTTACCTAGGTTTCCCGGCGCTGCGCGCGAATCGAAATTTATCCAGGTCGCTGAAAACTTGGTTTTCCTGTAAAAACTCAAAAAAAGTGGTTTTTTGACCACCCTGCAAAATTTTGTTCCCAAAGTAGTGCTGGAAACGTTCCTGTGGGCTAGCTCGCGAAATTACGTGTTTCTGGACACCTCGCACGCACGTCTAGCTTGACGGAAACATCAAAAATTTTCATTTTCTAAAATTTTCCATACAAATCTCATACAAAAGTCTATAACTTTCAATCCCATCATTAGATTCCGATCATTTTTGAGGAATCGAGTTCTCGCCACACTAACCTAGGTTTCCCGGCGCTGCGCGCGAATCGAAACCCCTCCGGGTCGCTGAAAACTTCGATTTTCCATCAAAAAACACATTTTTTGACCACCTTTCAAATTTTTTGTTCCCGAAGTAATTCCGAAAACGTTCCTGTGGGCTTGCTCGCGACGAGACGCGTCTCTGGACACCTCGCACGCCCGTCTAGCTCGCAGAGAAATCCAAAAATTTTCTCATTTTCCATCAAAAAACTGGTTTTTTGGCCGCTTTTCAAAAATTTTCTTCCCAACGTACTTCTGAAAACGTTCCCGTGGGCTTGCTCGCGACGAGACGCGTTCCCAGACACCTCACACGTGCCCGTAGCTCCTCTGGAACATCAAAATCTTAAAACTAGGTTATATCTATACATAGGTACATATAGCCAAAACCACCTAAGCAAGCATCGTCGAAACACAAATCGCGATATCTTCGAGCTCTGTATTGCGTTTTTGAAGCGGTTTTCGCGCGTGAACATTATTTTTAGGCGTCCGCTTGCCAACTGACAAAAAATTTTTGACTTCCCTTAAGGGGTTCCTGTACTTTTGACTTTACACCTTCAGAATTCAATAACTTCCAAATTTGTCATTAGATTCCCGTTCTTTTCAGGAATCAGGTTCTCGCCATACTTACCTAGGTTTCCCGGCGCTGCGCGCGAATCGAAATTTATCCAGGTCGCTGAAAACTTGGTTTTCCTGTAAAAACTCAAAAAAAGTGGTTTTTTGACCACCCTGCAAAATTTTGTTCCCAAAGTAGTGCTGGAAACGTTCCTGTGGGCTAGCTCGCGAAATTACGTGTTTCTGGACACCTCGCACGCACGTCTAGCTTGACGGAAACATCAAAAATTTTCATTTTCTAAAATTTTCCATACAAATCTCATACAAAAGTCTATAACTTTCAATCCCATCATTAGATTCCGATCATTTTTGAGGAATCGAGTTCTCGCCACACTAACCTAGGTTTCCCGGCGCTGCGCGCGAATCGAAACCCCTCCGGGTCGCTGAAAACTTCGATTTTCCATCAAAAAACACATTTTTTGACCACCTTTCAAATTTTTTGTTCCCGAAGTAATTCCGAAAACGTTCCTGTGGGCTTGCTCGCGACGAGACGCGTCTCTGGACACCTCGCACGCCCGTCTAGCTCGCAGAGAAATCCAAAAATTTTCTCATTTTCCATCAAAAAACTGGTTTTTTGGCCGCTTTTCAAAAATTTTCTTCCCAACGTACTTCTGAAAACGTTCCCGTGGGCTTGCTCGCGACGAGACGCGTTCCCAGACACCTCACACGTGCCCGTAGCTCCTCTGGAACATCAAAATCTTAAAACTAGGTTATATCTATACATAGGTACATATAGCCAAAACCACCTAAGCAAGCATCGTCGAAACACAAATCGCGATATCTTCGAGCTCTGTATTGCGTTTTTGAAGCGGTTTTCGCGCGTGAACATTATTTTTAGGCGTCCGCTTGCCAACTGACAAAAAATTTTTGACTTCCCTTAAGGGGTTCCTGTACTTTTGACTTTACACCTTCAGAATTCAATAACTTCCAAATTTGTCATTAGATTCCCGTTCTTTTCAGGAATCAGGTTCTCGCCATACTTACCTAGGTTTCCCGGCGCTGCGCGCGAATCGAAATTTATCCAGGTCGCTGAAAACTTGGTTTTCCTGTAAAAACTCAAAAAAAGTGGTTTTTTGACCACCCTGCAAAATTTTGTTCCCAAAGTAGTGCTGGAAACGTTCCTGTGGGCTAGCTCGCGAAATTACGTGTTTCTGGACACCTCGCACGCACGTCTAGCTTGACGGAAACATCAAAAATTTTCATTTTCTAAAATTTTCCATACAAATCTCATACAAAAGTCTATAACTTTCAATCCCATCATTAGATTCCGATCATTTTTGAGGAATCGAGTTCTCGCCACACTAACCTAGGTTTCCCGGCGCTGCGCGCGAATCGAAACCCCTCCGGGTCGCTGAAAACTTCGATTTTCCATCAAAAAACACATTTTTTGACCACCTTTCAAATTTTTTGTTCCCGAAGTAATTCCGAAAACGTTCCTGTGGGCTTGCTCGCGACGAGACGCGTCTCTGGACACCTCGCACGCCCGTCTAGCTCGCAGAGAAATCCAAAAATTTTCTCATTTTCCATCAAAAAACTGGTTTTTTGGCCGCTTTTCAAAAATTTTCTTCCCAACGTACTTCTGAAAACGTTCCCGTGGGCTTGCTCGCGACGAGACGCGTTCCCAGACACCTCACACGTGCCCGTAGCTCCTCTGGAACATCAAAATCTTAAAACTAGGTTATATCTATACATAGGTACATATAGCCAAAACCACCTAAGCAAGCATCGTCGAAACACAAATCGCGATATCTTCGAGCTCTGTATTGCGTTTTTGAAGCGGTTTTCGCGCGTGAACATTATTTTTAGGCGTCCGCTTGCCAACTGACAAAAAATTTTTGACTTCCCTTAAGGGGTTCCTGTACTTTTGACTTTACACCTTCAGAATTCAATAACTTCCAAATTTGTCATTAGATTCCCGTTCTTTTCAGGAATCAGGTTCTCGCCATACTTACCTAGGTTTCCCGGCGCTGCGCGCGAATCGAAATTTATCCAGGTCGCTGAAAACTTGGTTTTCCTGTAAAAACTCAAAAAAAGTGGTTTTTTGACCACCCTGCAAAATTTTGTTCCCAAAGTAGTGCTGGAAACGTTCCTGTGGGCTAGCTCGCGAAATTACGTGTTTCTGGACACCTCGCACGCACGTCTAGCTTGACGGAAACATCAAAAATTTTCATTTTCTAAAATTTTCCATACAAATCTCATACAAAAGTCTATAACTTTCAATCCCATCATTAGATTCCGATCATTTTTGAGGAATCGAGTTCTCGCCACACTAACCTAGGTTTCCCGGCGCTGCGCGCGAATCGAAACCCCTCCGGGTCGCTGAAAACTTCGATTTTCCATCAAAAAACACATTTTTTGACCACCTTTCAAATTTTTTGTTCCCGAAGTAATTCCGAAAACGTTCCTGTGGGCTTGCTCGCGACGAGACGCGTCTCTGGACACCTCGCACGCCCGTCTAGCTCGCAGAGAAATCCAAAAATTTTCTCATTTTCCATCAAAAAACTGGTTTTTTGGCCGCTTTTCAAAAATTTTCTTCCCAACGTACTTCTGAAAACGTTCCCGTGGGCTTGCTCGCGACGAGACGCGTTCCCAGACACCTCACACGTGCCCGTAGCTCCTCTGGAACATCAAAATCTTAAAACTAGGTTATATCTATACATAGGTACATATAGCCAAAACCACCTAAGCAAGCATCGTCGAAACACAAATCGCGATATCTTCGAGCTCTGTATTGCGTTTTTGAAGCGGTTTTCGCGCGTGAACATTATTTTTAGGCGTCCGCTTGCCAACTGACAAAAAATTTTTGACTTCCCTTAAGGGGTTCCTGTACTTTTGACTTTACACCTTCAGAATTCAATAACTTCCAAATTTGTCATTAGATTCCCGTTCTTTTCAGGAATCAGGTTCTCGCCATACTTACCTAGGTTTCCCGGCGCTGCGCGCGAATCGAAATTTATCCAGGTCGCTGAAAACTTGGTTTTCCTGTAAAAACTCAAAAAAAGTGGTTTTTTGACCACCCTGCAAAATTTTGTTCCCAAAGTAGTGCTGGAAACGTTCCTGTGGGCTAGCTCGCGAAATTACGTGTTTCTGGACACCTCGCACGCACGTCTAGCTTGACGGAAACATCAAAAATTTTCATTTTCTAAAATTTTCCATACAAATCTCATACAAAAGTCTATAACTTTCAATCCCATCATTAGATTCCGATCATTTTTGAGGAATCGAGTTCTCGCCACACTAACCTAGGTTTCCCGGCGCTGCGCGCGAATCGAAACCCCTCCGGGTCGCTGAAAACTTCGATTTTCCATCAAAAAACACATTTTTTGACCACCTTTCAAATTTTTTGTTCCCGAAGTAATTCCGAAAACGTTCCTGTGGGCTTGCTCGCGACGAGACGCGTCTCTGGACACCTCGCACGCCCGTCTAGCTCGCAGAGAAATCCAAAAATTTTCTCATTTTCCATCAAAAAACTGGTTTTTTGGCCGCTTTTCAAAAATTTTCTTCCCAACGTACTTCTGAAAACGTTCCCGTGGGCTTGCTCGCGACGAGACGCGTTCCCAGACACCTCACACGTGCCCGTAGCTCCTCTGGAACATCAAAATCTTAAAACTAGGTTATATCTATACATAGGTACATATAGCCAAAACCACCTAAGCAAGCATCGTCGAAACACAAATCGCGATATCTTCGAGCTCTGTATTGCGTTTTTGAAGCGGTTTTCGCGCGTGAACATTATTTTTAGGCGTCCGCTTGCCAACTGACAAAAAATTTTTGACTTCCCTTAAGGGGTTCCTGTACTTTTGACTTTACACCTTCAGAATTCAATAACTTCCAAATTTGTCATTAGATTCCCGTTCTTTTCAGGAATCAGGTTCTCGCCATACTTACCTAGGTTTCCCGGCGCTGCGCGCGAATCGAAATTTATCCAGGTCGCTGAAAACTTGGTTTTCCTGTAAAAACTCAAAAAAAGTGGTTTTTTGACCACCCTGCAAAATTTTGTTCCCAAAGTAGTGCTGGAAACGTTCCTGTGGGCTAGCTCGCGAAATTACGTGTTTCTGGACACCTCGCACGCACGTCTAGCTTGACGGAAACATCAAAAATTTTCATTTTCTAAAATTTTCCATACAAATCTCATACAAAAGTCTATAACTTTCAATCCCATCATTAGATTCCGATCATTTTTGAGGAATCGAGTTCTCGCCACACTAACCTAGGTTTCCCGGCGCTGCGCGCGAATCGAAACCCCTCCGGGTCGCTGAAAACTTCGATTTTCCATCAAAAAACACATTTTTTGACCACCTTTCAAATTTTTTGTTCCCGAAGTAATTCCGAAAACGTTCCTGTGGGCTTGCTCGCGACGAGACGCGTCTCTGGACACCTCGCACGCCCGTCTAGCTCGCAGAGAAATCCAAAAATTTTCTCATTTTCCATCAAAAAACTGGTTTTTTGGCCGCTTTTCAAAAATTTTCTTCCCAACGTACTTCTGAAAACGTTCCCGTGGGCTTGCTCGCGACGAGACGCGTTCCCAGACACCTCACACGTGCCCGTAGCTCCTCTGGAACATCAAAATCTTAAAACTAGGTTATATCTATACATAGGTACATATAGCCAAAACCACCTAAGCAAGCATCGTCGAAACACAAATCGCGATATCTTCGAGCTCTGTATTGCGTTTTTGAAGCGGTTTTCGCGCGTGAACATTATTTTTAGGCGTCCGCTTGCCAACTGACAAAAAATTTTTGACTTCCCTTAAGGGGTTCCTGTACTTTTGACTTTACACCTTCAGAATTCAATAACTTCCAAATTTGTCATTAGATTCCCGTTCTTTTCAGGAATCAGGTTCTCGCCATACTTACCTAGGTTTCCCGGCGCTGCGCGCGAATCGAAATTTATCCAGGTCGCTGAAAACTTGGTTTTCCTGTAAAAACTCAAAAAAAGTGGTTTTTTGACCACCCTGCAAAATTTTGTTCCCAAAGTAGTGCTGGAAACGTTCCTGTGGGCTAGCTCGCGAAATTACGTGTTTCTGGACACCTCGCACGCACGTCTAGCTTGACGGAAACATCAAAAATTTTCATTTTCTAAAATTTTCCATACAAATCTCATACAAAAGTCTATAACTTTCAATCCCATCATTAGATTCCGATCATTTTTGAGGAATCGAGTTCTCGCCACACTAACCTAGGTTTCCCGGCGCTGCGCGCGAATCGAAACCCCTCCGGGTCGCTGAAAACTTCGATTTTCCATCAAAAAACACATTTTTTGACCACCTTTCAAATTTTTTGTTCCCGAAGTAATTCCGAAAACGTTCCTGTGGGCTTGCTCGCGACGAGACGCGTCTCTGGACACCTCGCACGCCCGTCTAGCTCGCAGAGAAATCCAAAAATTTGCCCACCCACCCTCCCGGTTTTCGCTGACCTCTATATAGGAAAGGAAGACAGGAATTTTGTCAAAATAATTTTGTTTTGGGATTGACGTCGTATCAAATTGTTTGATTCTTTACGACACGTAGCCTTGTTTTGGTGCTCATCCAGCGCCAAAATAACGGCTACAGGACATTTTTAATAATTCAACGATTTAAATTAACATAACTTTTATTCCCTCCTCGTTAGGGATATTTGACATTAGTGTATACGAAGAATCGTATTGTTTCGTGTATACTATATTTAGTTTTCTCTTGACTATCCCCCCTTTACAGGGATACGAAACCTAGAATCGTCTCCTCTGACCGACATATGAACTTGACGTTCACTCGCTCTAGTGCCATGTTTCGTACTCCAGCCAAGACAAATGCGGGCTCGTCAGGCTCAAAAGGCTCGCCGCGCTCAGCAGAGAAGACGGAACCCTCGCTTCCCTCCGTGAGACGAAGCATAGGGAACTGGGAGGCCGGCACAGCTAAGCCGCCCCTGGTGAAGTCTCCGGCCAATCCAAAAAGCGATGCCTCACCAGGTTCATCTCGGGATATTACCAGCCATCCAGAGACGAGCCGCGTCCCGGAAAGCGATGTTACACCTGCTAAGCATACCGGGAGTTATTACCCCAGCATCACAGCGGAGGCGAGAGCTTTCCTGCATAGGGCTAAGCTCAGCCTAAACAACTCCAAAATCACCAAATTGGATATAAAAAACACGGCTGTAGCTGCATTAGACCAGATGTACCAGTTGGTTAAAGAGGCGGATAAACCAAAGGATAGCGATCAGAGACAGCAGAAGGGGGGTGAAGGACGGGTGGGAAAGGAGCGTGTGGATGGAAATGATAGTATCGCTTGGTTGCGCTCCGCACTAGAAGAGCAAACTCGGATAGTGACGGAGGGCAACCAAACGATCAAGCAGTTGCAGGTGGAAATGCGGGAACAGGGGGGGGCCCTGGAGACACGCGACCGAGAACGACACCATGAAATTCGAGAAATTAAAGAAATTTTAAAGAGAGCCGAAGAGGAAGAGATACCCACCAGAATCGAAAAGTCAAAGATAGAGCTTAGTGACAAGATCGACGCGCAGATGGGGGAAATCTCAGAGCTGAAGACGGCGTCGAGAATACAGGCGGAGAAACTGGAGGCCCGAATGGGAAGCCTTGGGACATACGCACAAGTGACAGCAAAACCACCTCAGCCACCGGCTAGGAAAAACCTGCATTCGATTATAGTATCGTCATCACACGAGGGCGACACCTCGGAATCTGTAGTCGAAAAAATTCGAACGGTGGTTGATGCCAAGTCCACAGGAATAAGAATCGATCATCTTCGCAGAGCAAAGAACCAGTCGGTGGTTATAAGCTGCTCCGAAAAGGAGGATATAGGAAGGGTGTCGGCAAAGTTAAAGAACTCCAAGGGGGACCTGAAAGTCGAGGACGCTGTCAATAAGAACCCGCTTGTGGTCGTCAGGGACGTCATGAACTACGTAACTGATGACGACTTGGTGATGGCAATAGGATCCCAGAACGGACACCTTTTGGAGGGAGCCGAAATCAGCGAGGGTGACATTCGGGTCACGTACAGGCGTAAGGCGAGGAATCCGCTGACGAGTCACGTGGTGATGCGCGTCACACCAGTGATTTGGCAGAGGCTGACCACGGCAGGCCGAATTCATGTTGACTTACAGAGGGTGGTTGTAAGGGACCAAAGCCCGCTGATTCAATGCACTAAGTGTCTCGGCTACGGACACAGTAGGAAGTTTTGCAAAGAACCAGCAGTCCTTTGCAGCCACTGCGGAGATCCGCACACCAGAGCGGAGTGTCCAGGGTTCACCCTCAATGAGGAACCAAAGTGCAGGAACTGTATCCAGACCAAAAAAGATGCAGCACATAATGCTTTCGATAGCGAATGTCCCACACGTAAAAAGTGGGATGCACTGGCTAGATTGGCAACAGCGTATTGCTAAGGTTGCAGCGGGGGCAGAGGCTAAAAAGGACAGCATAAAGTACCGGGTCGTGCAGGCAAACCTCCAGAAGAAGAAACTCGCCACCGAGGAACTCGTACTCGAAGCCGGTCGCAGGAAAACCAAGTTCGCTCTTGTACAGGAGCCCTATGTTGGGGCAAAAGGGGAAATGAAGACCTACCCCGGAACAAGAGTTATCCAAGCAACCAAAACGGCCGACAAAATTATCAAAGCCGCGATAGTCATCTTCGACAGTGAGGTGGACGCAGTGGTATGTCCGACGCTGACAACCGAAAACATAGTGGTTGCGAAACTAACGGTAGAGAACACCACTACCGTGGTAGCGTCCGTTTATTTCGAGGACTATCTCGACATTGAGCCGTACCTCGATCGCCTGAGGGAAATAGTCACTAAGACAAACGGTGCGAAATTGCTGGTGGGAGGCGATGTAAATGCATGGAGTACATGGTGGGGAAGCGAAAGAGAGGATGACAGGGGAAGACTTCTATCTGGTACCTTGGATGAACTCAACCTACATGTGCTCAACTGCGGAAACATTCCTACATTTGACACCATCCGGGGTGGAAAACGGTATAAGAGCACTGTGGACATCACGGCCTGTTCAGACGACATGCTCAGTCACGTGGAAGAATGGAAGGTTGACACGGAAATGACGAGTTCGGACCACAATGCGATAGTTCTTGAAATCACGGTAAAAAGAGGAACCGGAAATAAAATTAAGTACAGTAATACCAGGATATACAACACAAAAAAGGCTGACTGGAATAGTTTTCGGGAAGTATTAACAAAATCGTTGCTAGAAAACCAAATTGATGAAACATACATAAACAATATTAATAATTGCGAAGGATTACAAACATGCATAGAGAAATTAACAAAAATAATTACAACAACTTGTGAAAAAACAGTACCTAAAATTAAAAAAGTAGAGAAAACGTACTTACCGTGGTGGAACGAAGAACTCGACCAGCTGAAGAAGTCCATGTGCACGAAGAAGGGTAGAATCCGTTGCGCAGCTCCACGTCGTCGGGAATGGGTCGTGAGGGAATACCTAAAAGCAAAGGAAGAATACGAGTCAAAAGCATACAAGGCACAAACCGAGAGCTGGAAAAGCTTTTGCGGGAAGCAGGACAGGGAGAGTGTTTGGGACGGTATTTATAGGGTTATAAGAAAAACAAAAAAGAGGCACGAAGACCTACCGTTAGTTCAAAATGGCGACGCATTAGAATCGGATGAATCCGCCAGAGTCCTTGCGAAAACCTTCTTCCCGGATGATGAGGCAATAGATGACAACCCTGAACATGCTAAAATCAGAGAAGAAGCGGTACGTTCAGAGGAAGGCACACCAGAGGATAAATTTGATCCACCTTTCACTCTTGCCGAGCTCAGATACTCATCTAGGAGTTTCAACCCGAGGAAAGCGCCGGGCCCTGACGGACTCACGGCCGATATTTGCGAAGCCGTCATCAGTAACCACGAAAATCTGTTCTTAGCCATCGTTAACAAATGTCTCGAACTGTCTTGTTTTCCGGAAAAGTGGAAGGAAGCCGCGGTCGTCGTACTTAGGAAACCAGGAAAGGATAACTACACCCATCCAAAGTCTTACCGACCGATCGGACTCCTGCCGGTTCTCGGAAAGATCCTGGAAAAAATGCTTGTGCGAAGATTAAGGTTCCACATCCTACCCGGAATGAACCCACAGCAGTATGGATTCGTGCCGCAGCGAAGTACGGAGGATGCCTTGTACGACTTGGTGCAGTACATAGATCTCAAGTTACAGGAGAAAAACATAGTGGTAGTTGTCTCGCTAGACATAGAGGGGGCATTTGACAGTGCGTGGTGGCCAGCAATAAAATGTCGCCTGGCAGAAAAACGCTGTCCACTCAACCTCCGAAAACTGGTGGGAAACTACCTAGAGAACAGAAAGGTCGTCGTGAGGTATGCCGGGGCCGAATATGAAAAGAGGACCTCAAAGGGGTGTGTGCAGGGATCGATCGCGGGGCCCACGTTCTGGAATCTTCTCCTGGACCCGCTGCTGAACGAACTAGGAGAGAGGAAAATCTACTGCCAGGCATTTGCAGACGACGTGGTGTTGATTTTCTCGGGAAAAACGGCTTTTAACATAGAAATTGAAGCCAATGCCGGCCTGGCACATGTGCAGCGGTGGGGTGTTCGAAACAAACTTAAGTTTGCAGCACATAAAACCCAAGCCATGCTGCTCACCAAGAAGCTAAAATTCGACACACCACGGCTGCGCATGGGCGGGGTCGATATTGCGCTTGTCGAGGAGATTAAACTGTTAGGAGTAATAATCGACCGGAAGATGACCTTCCGGAGCCACGTCACAAACGTCTGCAAAAAAGCCATTAATATATTCAGGCAGTTGTCCAGCGCGGCAAGGGTGACCTGGGGATTGAATCCGGAAGTGGTGAGGATAATTTATACTGCAGTTGTGGAACCGGTGATCCTGTACGCAGCAAGCGTATGGGCCAGGGCTGCGGATAGGATCTACATCCAAAAGCAGCTGAATACAGTCCTGAGGGGCTTCGCCCAGAAAATCAGTAGGTCGTACAGGACGGTCTCACTGAATTCGGCTCTAATACTGACAGGACTGCTGCCACTCGACCTGAGAGTCAAGGAAGTAGCATCCCTTTACGAGGTGAAGAGAGGGAAGCCACAGCCAATTCTTGGGGACCGTTCTGTAGAGGAGAGAGCGAGCTTCTTGGCGAGGCCTCACCCAGCTGATCAGGAGGACCTTGTCTTCCATTGCTTGGAGGACGATGCGGAGGTGAGGATGCGCGTGAGGGAGGGTGCAGTGCAAATCTACACTGATGGGAGCAAAGTAGAGGGAAAAGTTGGGGCTGCCCTTTCCTGGTGGAAAGGGTCACTCGAAACTGGGAATAAAGAACTTAAGCTCGAGGAGTACTGCACCGTCTTTCAGGCGGAACTGTATGCCGTACATGAAGCAGTAGAACTCATCTCGAAAAGCCCGGAAGAAGAGTTCAGTATCCTCAGTGACTCCAGGTCAACACTGGAGCTGTTAGGGAACGTCGACAGCTGCAACCCACTAGTCTTAGAGATTAGAGCAAAACTCAAAGAGATGAAGAGTCTTGGCAAAAATGTTCTTCTCTACTGGGTTAAAGCCCATGCTGGAATACTGGGGAATGAAAGAGCAGACGAATTGGCGAAAACTGCGGCGCTAAAAATCAAAAGAAAACCAGATTTTGACAAATGTCCTCTCTCATTTATCAAGCGAACCATCAGGAGTGCTTCGATTGATACATGGGAGAAAAGATATCAAACGGAGGCCAAAGCCAGCGTCACAAAAATGTTCTTCCCCTCAGCTACCGACGCCTACAGACTTAGCAGAAATATAAATAACACTTACCTGCACACGCAACTCTTCACAGGGCATGGGGGCTTCTCCCAATACCTGCACCGGTTCAAAAAGAAAGACTCACCTGACTGTATTTGTGAACCAACTGTGGAGGAAACAATACCACACCTCTTAATTGATTGTCCAATGTTTGGACTTGCCAGATACAACCTGGAAAACGAAATTGATATACAATTAAATGAAAACAACGTAAATAAAATAATGATGGACAAAAATAAACGAAGCAAATTTTTAGACTTTTGTTTGAATATATTGCAAACAGTAATTAATAGAAATAAAACTTAGCTAAAGAAAGTAACACAGTAAATATAGTGATCTATATTATACTCGTGTTACAGCATAAACAAAGAACAATGGTAACTAATAGATTAAAACAAACATAAGACAAAAATGTAAAAGCTGTAACAAGAAAAGTGTAACGGAATACTGAAAACAAATTAATTGTAAAGGATTTAAGGATTAACAACATATCAACAGAAAATAAACAACCATAATAGAAAAGAAGCCTCCGACCGCAATATCGGGGAACAAAATAGTCTTTTAAAAAAAAAAAAAAAAAAAAAAACCTAACCTAACCTAACCTAACCTAACCTAACCTTTTTTTTTTTTTTTTTTTTTTTTTTTTTTTGTTTCGGCTGGGAAAAAATGCGTTACGCATACCCTCTCACTCGGGGGAGTGGGAGGGGTATGTGGGACTCCCCGGGCAAGCCCGGTATACCCACTAAAACAACCCAGCAACGAAATTCCCGCAACGTCATAGTGGGGGTGGACTGGGAGATCGGCGTAGCCTTTACGTCCAGTCCACCTCCGACGACCGCCCGCCTTAGCGGGCCCTTCACGCCCCCCCCATTGGGGGAGGGCCGGGAACCTCCGACGATGATGGTGGTGATGCGTGCAATGCGGGCGGAGGCGCCCCCGCGCCTGTCGCCCGCCCATCACCACCGCGAGGAGGGAGAAGAGGACGTCTTCTCCGACCTCGCCTTCGTCTGCGGAGCGGCGCAGCGAGAGGATCGTCCTCCCGCGCGCGCTCCGCCGCCTCCTTCTGCGAGATGACATCCTCGCAAAAGGAGGCGACCGCGGCCCAGGACTCCTCACTCCCCAGCATGCATCTGACCACGCTGGGAAGGGAGAGGTCCTGTCCGATCTCCGCAGTGAGACTGCGACGCGGCTCGGACCAAGCTGGGCACACCTCCAGTGTGTGCTGCGCCGTGTCCTCCGCCGCGCCGCAGTCGTGACACGCCGGTGTCTCCTCCCTCCCGATCCGGTGCAGGTGCGTGCCGAAACAGCCGTGGCCAGACAACACCTGCACCAGACGGAAGGAGAGGAAGCCGTGCGGCCGCTCGAGCCAGTCTCGCAAGACTGGACCGAGCGCGTCCAGCGTTCGACGGCCAAAGGTGGCGGAGGCGAGGTCCTCTGTCCAATGGACGATGATGGCGTCCCTCGCCTCCCTCCGCACGGCTTCCCGCTCCTCAGCGACGGGGCGCTCCCCGAGCGCTTTTCGGCGCGCCGTCCACTCGTACACTCTGGCGAGCACCCATGCCTCCAACTCCCAAGGAGGGGTGCTGGCCAGAGCGCACGCTGCCGAGAAGCCCACAGAGCGGTAGGCCCTCGCTACCCGCTGCGCGATGGCCCTTTGGGGCCTGCGGATCGCCGTCGCATTCTCCCTCCTGTGGAGGGAGTCCGCCCAGATTGGGGCCCCGTATAGGGCCATGCTCCGCAGGATGCCGGCATACAAGCGCCGGCATCGCGCGCTGGGCCCACCCAGGTTCGGGAGGAGCCACGACAGGGCGCCGGCGGCCTTCAGCAGGCGCGTCGACAGCCCGCTGAAGTGCGGGCCGAAGCGCCACCTGCTGTCCAGTACCAGGCCCAGATACTTCATCTGGGCCTGGACCCCCACCCTGATGCCCTCCACATTGATGTGGGCATCTGGAGGGCAGCGCTGCCGAGGCCCGCGAAAGAACACGGCCTCGGTCTTGTTCAGCGCCACCCTCAACCCCAGGCGGCGGATCCTTCCTGCGACCAAGGATCCGCCAGCCGAGGCCAGACAGGCCGCCTCCCCAAAGTTCCTCCCCCGGGCAGTGAGGAGAGTGTCATCCGCGTAGCAGATGACACTCGTGCCACGGAGGAGGGCTCCCCGCAGGAGCCAATCGAACCCGATGTTCCACAGGGGGGGCCCAAGTACCGACCCCTGTGGAACACCGCACTCTGCGCCGTACCGCCGCAACCTGGCCGTTTTGTCTACAAGGAGGACCTCTCGGTCCTCCAAGTAGTCGGCCAGGAGGTCCCGCAAGTATTGGGGCACTCCATGATAGCGGAGTGCCTCCAATATCGTCGAGTGGGGGACGGAGTTGAAGGCGTTGGCTATGTCGAATGACACTGCCAAAACTCCGTCCCCCGCCTCGACTGCCCCCTTCACCTGCCCCTTGAGCAGGGCCAGCGCGTCGATGGTCGAACGCCCCTGTCGGAAACCAAACTGGGCGTCCGACAGGTCTGGCCCTACCCCCCGCAGATGGCTGTTGAGCCGGCAGGCGATGATCCCCTCGAACATTTTGCCGACCTCATCAAGCAGGACGATGGGTCGGTATGCCGAGGGGGAGTCCACTGGGCGTCCCTCCTTGCGGAGGAGGCATAGCTGCCCCTCCTTCCACAGTTTCGGGAACCTTCCAGACGCGAGGCACGCGCTGAACAGGTCCCGAAATCTGTCCTCCATTTGAGCGGCAGCTATAGCCACCACCCGTGCTGGGACGCCGTCCGGACCGGGGGCCGTCTTCTTGGCGCGAAGGCCAAGAAGACCCTCGCGGAACTCTTCCTCCGTCACCGGGGGCACGTCTGCCTCCGCCGGTGGTGCCGCCCCTCGCGGGGGGTCCATCGTTGGTGGGGTGAAGTCGGTCCTGCGCGGAAACAGGGACCGGACCACCCCATCCAGCAGCGCCGGCTCGAGGGTCTCCGTCAGGGGGGGACCATGGGGCCGCAGTTGGTTCCGCGCTGCCCGATATGGTCTCCCATAGGGATCCCGATCGAGACCCTCCAGCATCTCGGCCCTCGCCGCGTCCTTGGCAGCGCACATAGCTGACTTGAGGACCGCCTTCGCCTCTCGATATGAAGCGTAAAGACGGTCCTCGTCTGTCTGGCTACGTGCGCTGCGCCGACGGCTCCGCGTGTAGGCCCTACGGGCCGCCACGCAGGTGGCCCGGAGGCCTGCCAGCTCCTCCGACCACCAGTAGACGGCACGACGGGGAGGCGGACGACGGGACCGAGGCATGCTGGAGTTGCACACCTCGGTCAGGGAACCCCTCAGCTGGGCCGCTGCGGAGTCCACGTCCAGGACCTCAACAGGGGGCGACAGCCAGTCCTGCAGGAAGGCAGCCTCCTTGGCTGCCTCGCGGTCCAGGCGAGTGAGGGCCCACCGAGGGAAGGGAGACCTGCCAGAGCGGGCCATCTCCCCCCGGGAACCATGCTGGGTGGAGATGTCGAACCGCACATATCTGTGGTCCGACAATGTCTCCACCATCTCAACCCGCCAGTTCACAATGCGCGCGGCAAGGACGGGGGTGGCAAACGACACGTCGACCACCGACCCTCCCCGTTGCCGCACACATGTGTGGACCGCCCCCCTGTTGAGGAGGGACACGCCGCATGACGCCGACCAAAACACGACGGCGCGTCCCCGGACGTTGCAGGAGGCAGCCGGGTTGCCCCAGGCCTCCGACTTGGCGTTCAGGTCGCCCAACACCACGACCTGGCGTGGCGCCGCCCTCGCTACGACAGCAGTGAGGACCTCCAGGAAGTCCTCAAAGTCTGAGAGAGGGCGGTTAGGGGAGAAGTAGACCCCCACCAGGGCCAGATCTCCCCACGCGGCGGCCACGTATCCCGGTCCCCTCTCTAAGAGCGAGAGGGGAGGGGAGTCTGTGGAAGACCGCGACACCAACGCCACCAAGCCGTCCCGGTCGCCTAGCCAGCTGCCAGGGACCGAGTAAGGCTCGGCGACCACCGCCAAGTCCACCAACCACTCAGCCATGGTCTGCATCAGCAGATCCTGGGCTGCCCGGCAGTGGTTGGCGTTCGTCTGAAGGATGCGATGTTCGACTCTATCCATTAGTCGGACATCGCACCCCCCTCCTCCGCAGCTGTGCTGGCAACAGGCCCAGCTGGCACCTGCGCTTTGCCCCTCGTGGGGGGAGGATTACAATTCCTCCCCTTCATTATGTGACCCGCCGGGCGGCTACTGGCGGCACACACCGCGCAGTGCGGCTTAGCAGCCGTGCAGGAGGCGGCTTTGTGGCCGTCCTTGCCGCAGCGGTAGCAACTGTCCGTCCTGTCGACTTTGGACGGACAGAGGGCTCGGGTGTGCCCGATGCCGAAGCACCTAAAGCAGCGCAGAGGCTGCTCATCAAGTGCCCGGACCACACCCGAGCTAAAGCCAACAGAGAGCCGTCCTTTGTTGAGGACGGCTTTGGCGGCGGCGACTGGGCACTCGAGCCGCATAGAGCCCATGCCGCCGCGGCCGACCCTGATGTCGCGGCCTTGTACCGCTGCGACGCTACAGCCACCGATTGCAGCGACCGCCGCCACTACCTCCTCTTTGGTGACGGAGTCGTCGAGATCCGTCACCTCTATGGCCGCCGACTTGATTGGTCGGGCCACCTTGGCCACGTCCGCGACAACCTCCTGCAGCTTGGCTGCGAAGAGGTCGGCGCTGGCGCTGCCCTCCGCCCCCGGGAACTCAAAAAGTCGAGCCCCGGTTTGGGTACGCCGGCAAGAGACTTTGCCGATCCCCAGTTTGGTGGGATCGGCATTGGCACGCGCACGCAACAAAATAGACGCGTACGTTTCCCCGCGCTCCGCAGCCTCCGCAGTGAGCGTCACCACGACGGCTGCGGACCGCGGGGGAACAAGCTTCCCCCTCCTTCGCCCCTTCCTCTTCCCCTTGCCAGTTGCCTGTGACTGGCTGGGAGGCGTGGTGGCGGGGGCGGCCGCTGCCGCCTTTCGGCCCTTGCCTTTCCCCTTCCCCTTCCCAGTCGTCTGCGACTGGTTGGGAGGCGTAGTGGCGGGGACAGCAGAGACGGCTGTCGCTGTCTTCTTTCCCCTTCCCTTGCCTTTCCCCCTCCCGACCACCTCAATCCAACCCTCCTGGTTGGACGGAGTGGTCGAAGGAAGAATGGCGTCCTCCACTTGTGAGGACGGCCCCGGCTGACTTTGCCTTTTGTCCGCCGCAAGCGGTGGTCGGAGGCGCTGCTCCGGCAGGAGCCGGTCCTCGATGCCTGCCAAGCAGGCTCGGGTGAAAGCCCGCTCCTCCATGACGACCTTGCGGATGACATCCTCAAGGTTGGAGGCGGGGGCTTCCACTGCAGGCGACGTGCCCTGACTTGGCGGGGCAGTTGCGTCAGCCAACTTCTGATGAAGTTGGCTGACCTCCAGTTGCAGGCGATCCACCTTCGCCTGCAGCTGCCGCGTTTCGTCGGTCGCAGTCCGTCGGACCAGCTCTTCGACGATGCCGCGCATACTTGCGGCCCGGCACTTAAGGGCCTTTTGGAAAGTGCCCTTAAGGTGTGAGGACTTGGCGGCGACCTCCACGATCTCCTCCTCGTCCTCCTCCGCCATACGCTCCAGCTCTGCCACGGAGTTGTCGGCGTACAGAACGCGTGACGCGCCGTAGCCGGACTTGGCCCGGGCGGCACGCGCTCGCTGCTCCTTCGCAGCTACCCGCTCCTCCAGCTCCTGCTGGTTCTGCTCCCGCCGAGATAGGTCCAACTGTCGTTGGGCATCCTCGAGACCCACCGAGTGGGTAACTGCGGCTGTCGCTGGCCTCTTCGCCTTCGCCAGCCCCGTCGAGCCTGAGGCCGAAGAACCTCCCGACCCTTCGTTGCGACGCGCGGGGCGCTTTCGCGACCGCGAAGTGCCTGCGTCTGAGACGCTGACGAGGGACTCGTCTGAATCCGACGTCTCGTCTGCCGTCCTGAAGAAGCTAGCTGCAGACGGCGCGCGGCTAGCTTCTGACGCTGAAGCGTCGGATTGGCCCTGAGAAGGGCCTTTGGGTTGGCCCTGAGAAGGGCCTTTTAGGAAACGCCCTTGGGCGTCCCGCTTGGGCTTAGGCATAACCTCCGCCAGATTCGTAGCTTCCCGCAAAATGATAAAACCGCAATAAAATAAGAAGAGCTACGAGCACACTGTACTTTGGCCGTACCCAGTCTGCCACTCCGTTACGGTGACAGAACTGGGCCGTTTCCAGGGGACGCGACGTGGACGCAAACAGTGTGGGGGGTCCCCCAACCTAACCTAACCTAACCTAACCTAACCTAACCTAACCAGTTCCCCCCCCGGTCTCCGTGGTGGTCGGATCGTTTTTAGAGCAGCTCCACGCTTAAAAATACGAGAAAGTGGTAAAAAGTGATCGGATTGCAACAAATCAAGTGTCAGTGTGTGCAGAAAAGTGTCCCCCACACTCCTAAGTGACACCCCAACCCGGATTGCGGTGCTGTGCGTTTTTAAAACTGAAAAACCTCATATTTAGAGGTTAAGTTCTCACAACTTGGACGTTTTGACGCCTTATCGCGTAAACAAGAGCGATAACCACATGTTTTTCTGTTGAAAAACTCAGCAGAGCAGCGCAACCTTTGTTCCGGACCACTTCAAACCCACCACGGGCCACGACTTTCGGAGTTATTCAGGAAAAACCGAAAAGCACGTGGCCTGAAAAACCTGAAGGAGACATCGCAGCGACCTGAAATTTGGCATTGCGAAAGAAGCTTACAGGAGGGGACGAAATCTGAAAACAACGGAATTTTAAGTACACTAGTTTTATTTATATAACTATTTTAAAATTCAAACTTTGACCTGCTACAACTCCTGAAGAAACTGAAAATTTGCAATTCTTCAATTGCTATCTTTTGCGCGCTTGCTGGGAGAAGGCACACTGAAGAAACAAGATTTTTCAGGCTGTTTATTTTTATGTAGTAAATAAAAAACCCTAAAAAGTAATAAATTCAATAAATTCGATATTAAAACTAAAAATTTTTAAAAACTTATTTTAGATCCTTGTAGAGATTAGTTTGTTCATAATTTAGAAATTTTTTCCAAAATTTTTCAGTTTAAATTCACAAAGTTATATATTTTTTAAGCATTTTTCATTATAAATTCATATTTAATAGTAATAATTCAATTTTGACGACGGGAATGTCTTTTTAGTGTGTATTCCACTTAGATTAAGCCCAAAGTTGCACCCAATAACTTCACTATTGACCAAAATAGCTTTTTTCAGCCATATTGGTTTACATGGTTGTAATATTAAATTGTAAATATCTCCGAAGTTATTGGGCGTAAAAATCTCGGATTTGCACAGTTCTCAGGGGGAGACCTGCAAAATTGTTTTGACCTGGCTTTCAGTCGTTTTTCAGGCCTGAAAGTTTTCAGCGCTGAAACCGCTTTCGTCATATAGAGGAAGCTGGGGCATTCTTTGCATTCCAAACCGCATCTCTCTCCGATAAGCGGTTGTGGAGTTACAGCCACTTTAAGTTGGCGTTTGACAGCTGGGCGGCCATCTTGTAAATCTTTGCCTTAACGTAGCTCCGGACTTAGCGGTCGTAGAGAGTTGCGGTTTTTTGATTGTTGACCAGGGGGACAGTCTCTATCTGGCAAAATAACTTTCAGGCGATTCGGGGCTGAAAATTTTCAGGATCCTGGAGGCCACCTTGCACGACAGAGCGGAACTGGCCAAGCCAGAAGAGCCCAAACTCGGATGTTCTACGACCATCCAACGCAGAGATAACACCTGTCAAAGTACGACTTTGACAGCGGTGCCGCCATCTTTTATAAATTTCAAACACCCATATCTCGACAACGGAGGGTCGTAGAGCGACGGGATTTTCTTTGAGGGAGTTGTCTGGTGGTTCTGCTTCGGGCGGGCTGGCTTTCAGGCTTTTTCAGGAGTAAAAAATTTTTCAGCCTGAAAGATACACCGTTGCGTGGATCTCGTCGAGCACAGTAAGGTAAACCCAAGCACGGGTGGATTCGGTCCGGTGGTTGCGGAGATATTGGGCTATAACCATTTTAAGGCCGCCATCTTGGCAAAAAACCACAAACTTAAAACTGCCATTGCTCCGGAACCCTTGGGGCTAGGTGCACCGTGTTTGGGGTTGCTGAAACGGGCTCGGCGAGCTCTATCCAACGGAGTTAGTGGATAGACTCTACATAGAGTCATTTTCGAAAAAGAGCAGGAAACTCTCTTTTTAAATTTAAATCGACTTCTGAGCCACACATAGGTTAAGAAAAACTAACTGACCAGAAAACTGACAGAGCTAGACTCTATAAAATCTAGATAATAAGACTTTTTATTATTTTTTATTAAATTTATGTTAACTTTAGAAAGCGAGACTGTACTCTCACAGAGGCTATTATATTATCTTGATAAGCGGGAATATAGCTTGCCGCTAGCTTTTACCCTTTAAACCTTGCATTATTGTGCCGGGCGAAGTTCATCAGCGCGGGTACATATATCTGTGGGAATATAAATTCACTATAGGACCGGCTATTACGGCATTGGTGAATCTTGCGTGGGTGCGTCTATTGACTTCCCAGCCGCGTACGTGAACCGGTTGAAATAGTAGTAGAATAAATAGAATAGAACTGACAAGATTTCTTAAATCTTGCTTTGTTGTTTACATTTTTTATTTTTATTTTCTTCTTTTACACATTTATTTATACACATTTATTTACCTTCATTTACATTGACAGGGGTACCTTATACAATACCCCTTGACGTCGGACTATTTTAGGATCCGAATCCCTACACAAGCAAGATGATACTAGGTTACCGCACACCAGTGGCGAAGGGTCCATACAACTCGATTCCTATCGGCTTCCCTTTCAAAATAATAATATGGCAAATACTAGTATGAAATTAATTTGTTTTCAATTATCATTTAAACAAATAATTATTTACGAAGTTACATTGCAGGTATAACATTTGCTTATAAAAGTAACAATCAAAGAATCAATCTATGCCTAAAGTAAGCCGGCCGCTCGCACCGGAATTCAGTACATTTAGTTCATAGTCTCTTGTAGCGATCGTGACCTTGAGGCCACAATATAACACTGCTAGATTTAGGCAGTTAGCAAGCCGGAATTTGTCGAGTTACGATCAGGACAGAGATAGGAAATGTGTACGCCAGAACGAGATGGAATGATCCTGAAGTTGTAAATCGAATTTGTTCGGATAGTAATATTTGGATGACAGATCCACAACAGAGTTCTCTCCAGTGTTGCCGTTTTAGCCACTTTGTGTTTTTGCCAAAAAATAATCCATTTTAGCCACCAAAATAAATCTAGCTACTTCTGGCTGCTTTTTAGATTGAAAAATAAATTAAGAAACAGACTATGTGCATTAACACTTAATTCCATTATTATGATTAGAAACCAATTTAAAATAGGTATGTTAGGCCACCTGAAGTTTTAACAAAAGTCACAAAAACGGTTAAATCAGTAAAACAAACCGAATCCACTGACGAAGATATTACAGAATTTTTAATAACATTGTAGACTTTCATTTATTGATTTTTAATTTTTTGTTGTAAATAGAATACATTTTTAACTTTGATGTAGCCACAAACAAGATTGTCCTAACGGCAACACTGGTTCTTTCGCGGTTCGCGCTTGTTTATGTGTCATGTCTAATGATTTCACTTGTTTCATTTGTTTTGTTATATTCGTATCATAATATTTAGAATCTTGTAGCATTACTCGTGCATTATTGTTGAAATTGAGTTATTTGTGTAAACTAGTGATAGTTTTGCGTAGTGAAAACAAGGTTAGTGGCGTTGTATTGTTTGGTGATCGTCTATTTAAATAGGTATTTAGGTAAGTTTATAGTTTTACTAGAAATTAGTTATTTAAGTAGTGATTTTGTTATTATAAAGTAAGTTCGATAGCAAGGCGGCATTATTGAACATAGTATGCTGTCTGACAGATTATTTGTTGATTGTTTGTTGTTTGTTGTTTGTTTGTTATTAACCTTTTCAAAGTTGAGTTTTAAAAATAAAAAACATGTAATTCAGATAGGCCGTGCTCGCCCTGACATGATTATAAATAATAAACGACGCGATGGTTTTTTCAAACATTTTAACAGTTCTTTGTACCTACGACAAATACCCGTGGCTTACGGAAAGTTGTAAATTAAATAAAATGTTTTGTTTCCCTTGCATGCTGTTCAGATTCTAGTAGCTTATGGAGCCACACGGGATCTAAAGATATTAATAATCTTTCAAATTCGTCCAAAAAACATGTTCAGACCGAAAAACATATATCCGAAGTTGTTTATCTTTGCATGATTTCGGAAATCGTAGGATAGAAACATTTTTTGCTAATACGTAAGAAGTTCATAATAGAAAAGTAGATCGGAATAGAAGTTTAATGAAACGGTTCATCGGCACAGTAATTTTACTAGGTAAACAAGAATTAGGTTTTCGCGGCCACCACGAAAATCCGGCATCCGATAAACGCGGTAACTATATCGAAACGTTGTAATATTTAAGCAAGTATGATACTGTAATCGATTCGCATTTGGAACAATGTTCCTCAACACAAAATCCCACATTCTCTGGCCTTTCGAGTGATAGGTATACAAAATGATTTAATACAAAGTACCTATCGCATTCGTTTTACGCGAATTTTAAATTAAACTTGAAATAAATAAAGCTCAGTTTGTATCGGTCATGAATAGTCATGATTGATGAAACGCCCGATACAGGGAACAGCTGGAATTTACGCATCACACTTGAGCAAGGTAAGCATTTTTTGGTCCGGCTTCCCTTTTAAGAAAATTCACCCTTCGCCACTGCCGCACACCCATCAAAAAACCGGCAAACCCGCCAAACAAAAGCCCACTGAACGCTTCAGAAGAGGCCGGAACCTCTGCGCAAAACATGAGTAAAAGTGTAAGTGAATCAGAAGCAGGGAAGCCTGTAAGAAAAGAGACCCCTCCACGGAAAGAGACCTCCCCAGTGAAACCAACTGCCGGGAAAGCGCTGCTCAGGTCGACACCAGAGCCTTTACGTCGAGCATCCGTCGAGTTTGTCTGCCTGAGTCCACCAGCAACCAGAACCAGGGTAGCTGAGGCCAGAATATGTATGAATAAGATCAAAGCATACATGACAAACTCCAAAACGACAAAGAAGGAGACCAAAGAGGAAGTAAAGGCCCAGGCGGACAGGCTCTACCTGCTGATAAAGGAATCTGAGCAGGAGAAAGAAAGAGCTCCACAACCGAAGAATGCAACCGATTCTAAGGGGACACAGGCGCAAATTGAGGTAGAAGATAAGATGGAAGTAGTTTCCAGCACGGGGAAGGAGATGGAATCTCTCAAAAAGGCCTTGGAAGACCACAGCCGAAACTTGCGAGAGAACAGCGAGAAGCTTGATAGGTTGAAAGAGGCGCTCAAATCTAACGAAGAGAATATGGAGAAGCTTTCCTACGCAGGTGTAGTGGCAAGTCGGCCTATCAAGCAGCCATCGATTCAAACCGCTCTTCACTCCGTTGTGGTCACCTCCACCAAGGAAACGGAGACTGGGGATCAAATTATAGATCACATCAGAAAGGCGGTCGACGCGAAGGAGGGATGGGTCACAGTGGATAGGATTAGGAAGGCAAAAGATAGGAAAGTAGTCTTGGGCTGCAAAACAGAAGAGGAAAGGGAAAAGATCAAGAAAAGGCTAGCAAGCGTGGGGGACGTGTTGAGGGTCGAGGACGTTAAGAACAGGGACCCCTTAGTGATTCTCAGAGACGTCATGACCTACAACACTGATGAAGACATTCTTAAGGCACTGCGGAACCAAAATAGAGATGTGTTCGCAGAGATACCAAAAGAAGATGACCGGGTAGAGGTACTTTTTAAAAAGAAGACAAAAAACCCCCACACGCAACACATTGTTTTGAGGGTCTCCCCAAAATTATGGAACAGGCTGCAGGATCGACAGTACGTGCACGTAGACCTGCAGAGAGTTCGAGTCTCTGACCAAACGCCGCTTGTCCAGTGCTCCCTTTGCCTTGGGTTTGGGCATGGACGCCGGATCTGTAAAGAGCAACTCGAAAAATGCAGTCACTGCGGGGGACCTCACATGAGGACGCAATGCGTTGACTGGATGGCCGGAACAGCCCCTTCGTGCTGCAACTGTATGCGGGCAAAGCTAGATAATACTGAACACAACGCATTCAGTGACGAGTGCCCAGTAAGGAAGAGAAGCGAGGTCCTGGCCAGAGCCAGAGTAGCCTACTGCTAAGGTTGTGACGGGCGACAGGGCAGGCACCCCAACCAGAAGATACGTAGTAGCCCAAGCCAACCTACAAAGAAAGGAACTGGCAACCACCGAACTCTTTTTAGAGGCCAGTGAGCGAGCAATCGCATGGGCACTGATCCAGGAACCTTATGTGGGAGGAGCAAGGAGTATGAAGAGCTACCGTGGCGCGAGAGTCTACCAGTGCGAGGTTGAAGGAAGTGGGAGGGTCAAAGCGGCAATAGCCGTCTTTGATGATGATCTGGACGTCATCCCCTACCCGAAACTCACCACTAACAACATCGTTGTGGTGGGGATCCGGACCAAAGCCTGGGAAATCGCAGTAGTCTCTTACTACTTCGAGCCAGACCAACCCATAGGGCCTTACTTGGATCAGCTGACCAAAATAAAGTTGGAGTTGGGCATTGGAAAACTACTAATTGGCGGAGATGCCAACGCAAAGAGTACCTGGTGGGGAAGTACTATGGAAGACCTCAGGGGAGAAGAGATGTCCGGGACCCTGGAAGAGCTGGAGCTTCAGGTACTGAACACTGGAGATACGCCGACCTTTTACACGATTAGAGGCGGCGTAGTGTACAAGAGCCATGTAGACGTCACGGCGTGCTCGCTCGATCTTTTTGACCTGGTGGACGGATGGAGAGTCGATACAGGCGCAACGAGCTCGGACCATAACACTATTTTATATTATATAAATCAAAAGAGGGAAAAAGGGATAAATATAGTCAGAACCACAAGGAAATACAACACTAAGAAAGCAAATTGGGAAAATTTTAAAGTTAAATTGGGGGAATGCAAAATTGAAAATAACATTAATAAAATTTAAATCACATTAGACAAATAAACAACAAGCAAGAACTTGAAAAACTAGTTAGAAGTTATAATAACGCGATAGGAAAAGCTTGTGAGGAGGCAATCCCGAAAATAAGTAATAGGGTTAAAATAACCATTCCGTGGTGGTCCGAGGATCTCGCTTTGAAGAAGAAGGAAGTTACCAGAAAGAAGAATCGCATCCGCAACGCCGCACCGGTCCGTCGAGCTATGGTCGTCGACGAGTACCTGAAAGCGAAGGAAGAATATGAGAGTCAAGCCAACAAAGCCCGAGTCGCCAGTTGGAAAGGTTTCTGTGAAAAGCAGGATCGAGAAACTGTATGGGAGGGGATTTACCGAGTCATCAGAGGGACCACCAAAAGACAGGAAGACCAGATGTTGATGAGAAATGGTGTCTATATGGACCCGAAAAAATCAGCAGCCTTGCTCGCCGACACTTTTTATCCCAAGGACACCGAGGAAGACGATAACGAGGACCACAGACTCACCAGAGAAGCGGCCAGACGGGTAAATGAGTGGTGTCATGATGAGTATCATGATCCACCATTTACACCGCTGGAGCTGAAGATAGCAGTGGAACACTTTAATCCTAAGAAAGCCCCCGGAGCCGACGGATTTACGGCGGACATCTGCTGTCGAGCAATCTGCCAGGACCTGGACGACTTCCTTGCCCTGTACAATAAATGCCTAGAATTGGCGCACTTCCCGGACATCTGGAAAGAGGCAACGGTGGTAGTCCTCAGAAAACCGGGCAAGGAAGATTACACGAACCCCAAGTCTTACAGACCTATAGGTCTCCTGCCGGTCTTGGGGAAGGTCCTGGAGAGGATGGTGGTAGCTAGAGTTAAATGGCAGCTTGTGCCGCGGTTTAGTACTCGTCAGTTTGGCTTTGTCCCCCAGAAGAGCACCGAGGACGCCCTCTATACTCTAATAAAACACGTGCGAGACAAGTTGAGGCTGAAGAAGCTAATTGTCATGGTGTCGTTGGATATAGAGGGTGCCTTCGATAGTGCCTGGTGGCCGGCGATCAGGGTCAGGCTGGCTGAGGAAAAGTGCCCGGTGAACACTAGGAGGCTGCTAGACAGTTACCTCGACAGCAGAAGAGTGAGTGTCAGATACGCTGGGCAGGAATGTACCAGAGAGACTAACAAAGGCTGTGTACAGGGATCTATTGGTGGTCCCATTCTGTGGAACCTGTTGCTGGACCCACTGCTGCGGGACTTGGAGGAGATGGGGTATCACGTGCAAGCTTTCGCCGACGACATTGTCTTGGTCGTGGACGGTGACACGGCAACCGAAGTCTCCAGAACTGCAAATGCGGCCCTCGCTCATGCTCAGAGTTGGGGCGTCAGAAATAAGCTTAGATTTGCTCCACACAAGACCTGCGCGATGCTTATAACCAACAAATTAAAGTACGACACCCCAATTCTGAGTATGGCTGGGGTTGACATTGCTATGGTGAGGAGTATGAAGCTGCTGGGCCTGATAATAGATGACAAGCTGACCTTCAATGAACACACGAAGAACGTCTGTAAGAAGGTGGCAGACGTTTACAAACAACTATCACGGGCGGCAAAGGTCAGCTGGGGTCTGAACAGGGATATTATTCAGGTCATCTACACTGCCACGATCGAACCGATAGTCACGTATGCGGCTGCAGCCTGGGCTCCCGCTACGAAAAAGCTGGGTATACGGAAGAAGCTAGGCTCTGTCCAACGAGGATTCGTCCAGAAGCTCTGCAAGTCCTACCGTACAGTCTCACTCAACTCGGCACTGTTGCTGGCTGGGATACTGCCTCTAGACCTCCGCATACAAGAGGCAGCCGCCCTGTATGAGGCAAGATTGTCCAATTTTTGCGGTGGAGCGATATAATCTCGAACAAGAGATAGACATTAAATTGCAAAGAGAAATGATAGGGGAAATAATGCAAGGTAAAAGTAGAAACAAATTTATAGCCTACTGTGAGAAAATAGCTCAACAAGTAATTTTAAAAAATAAATCATGATGTGTTTAACTATGTTTTCTTTTATATTGAGTATATAAATATGTAAACATAGGAAATAAGTGTAGTAAATTGTATTATAAGTTAAGCAGTAGGTTAAGATAGAGTGTATATGGTTTAAGGAAGTATTATAGGAAAGATTGTAATTAAGGTAATTAAGTTAATTTATAGCACATAAGAAAAATATGTAAAATAAAATAGAATTAGTAGTAAGAAAATGCAATAGTTCATAAGTCAAAAATGTAAAATAAAACAAAGTGGTAACAAAGCTCAAAAGTGGGAGTCCCACCCACAGAATAAATGGTGAAGGATGAAAGAAAGATACAGTATGAAGCATGAAAGTACGAGAGGCATGATATGCGAGAACTAGTATGGATGAGGAATAGATACAAAATAGGCGCCAATGTTGTTGGCGGAAATAGTCCGAAAAAAAAAAAAAAAAAAAAAAAAAAAAAAAAAACTAACCTAACCTAACCTTTTTTTTTTTTTTTTTTTTTTTGTTTCGGCTGGGAAAAAATGCATTACGCATACCCTCTCACTCGGGGGAGTGGGAGGGGTATGTGGGACTCCCCGGGCAAGCCCGGTATACCCACTAAAACAACCCAGCAACGAAATTCCCGCAACGTCATAGTGGGGGTGGACTGGGAGATCGGCGTAGCCTTTACGTCCAGTCCACCTCCGACGACCGCCCGCCTTCACGGCGGGCCCTTCACGCCCCCCCCGTCGGGGGAGGGCCGGGAACCTCCGACGATGGTGGTGATGCGTGCAATGCAGGCGGAGGCGCCCCCGCGCCTGTCGCCCGCCCATCACCACCGCGAGGAGGGAGAAGAGGACGTCTTCTCCGACCTCGCCTTCGTCTGCGGAGCGGCGCAGCGAGAGGATCGTCCTCCCGCGCGCGCTCCGCCGCCTCCTTCTGCGAGATTACATCCTCGCAAAAGGAGGCGACCGCGGCCCAGGACTCCTCACTCCCCAGCATGCATCTGACCACGCTGGGAAGGGAGAGGTCCCGTCCGATCTCCGCAGTGAGACTGCGACGCGGCTCGGACCAAGCTGGGCACACCTCCAGTGTGTGCTGCGCCGTATCCTCCGCCGCGCCGCAGTCGTGACACGCCGGTGTCTCCTCCCTCCCGATCCGGTGCAGGTGCGTGCCGAAACAGCCGTGGCCAGACAAGACCTGCACCAGACGGAAGGAGAGGAAGCCGTGTGGCCGCTCGAGCCAATCCCGCAGGACTGGACCGAGCGCGTCCAGGGTACGGCGACCAAAGGTGGCGGAGGCGAGGTCCTCCGTCCAATGGACGATGATAGCGTCCCTCGCCTCCCTCCGCACTGCCTCCCGCTCCTCCGCGACAGGGCGCTCCCCGAGCGCTTTTCGGCGCGCCGTCCATTCGTAGACTCTGGCGAGCACCCACGCCTCCAACTCCCAAGGAGGGGTGCTGGCCAGAGCGCACGCCGCCGAAAAGCCTACCGAGCGGTAGGCCCTCGCCACCCGCTGTGCAATGGCCCTTTGTGGCCTGCGGATGGCTGTCGCGTTCTCCCTCCTGTTGAGGGAGTCCGCCCAGATGGGGGCCCCGTAGAGGGCCATGCTCCTCAGGATGCCGGCATATAAGCGCCGGCATCGTGCACTGGGCCCCCCAAGGTTCGGGAGGAGCCAGGAGAGTGCGCCTGCGGCCTTCAGCAGGCGCGTCGACAGCCCGTTAAAGTGCGGGCCGAAGCGCCACCTGCTGTCCAGTATCAGGCCCAGATATTTCATCTGGGCCTTAACCTCCACCCGGATGCCCTCCACGATAATGTGGGCATCGGGAGGGCAGCGCTGCCGAGGCCCGTGGAAAAACACAGCCTCGGTCTTGTTCAGCGCCACCCTCAACCCTAGGCGGCGGATCCTTCCTGCGACTAAGGATCCGCCAGCCGAGGCCAGACAGGCCGCCTCCCTGAAATTCCTCCCCCGGGCAGTGAGGAGAGTGTCATCCGCGTAGCAGATGACACTCGTGCCACGGAGGAGGGCTCCCCGCAGGAGCCAATCGAACCCGATGTTCCACAGGGGGGGGCCAAGTACCGACCCCTGTGGAACACCGCACTCTGCGCCGTACCGCCGCAACCTGGCCGTTTTGTCTACAAGGAGGACCTCTCGGTCCTCCAAGTAGTCGGCCAGGAGGTCCCGCAAGTATTGGGGCACTCCGTGATAGCGGAGTGCCTCCAATATCGTCGAGTGGGGGACGGAGTTGAAGGCGTTGGCTATGTCGAACGACACTGCCAAAACTCCGTCCCCAGCCTCGACCGCCCCCTTCACCTGCCCCTTGAGTAGGGCCAGCGCGTCGATCGTCGAACGCCCCTGTCGAAAACCGAACTGGGCGTCCGACAGGTCCGGCCCTACTCTCCGCAGATGGCTGTTCAGCCGGCAGGCGATGATCCCCTCGAACATTTTGCCGACCTCATCAAGAAGGATGATGGGTCGGTATGCCGAGGGGGAGTCCACCGGGCGTCCCTCCTTGCGGAGGAGGCATAGCTGCCCCTCCTTCCACAGTTTCGGGAACCTTCCAGACGCGAGGCACGCGCTGAAAAGGTCCCGAAATCTGTCCTCCATTTGAGCGGCAGCTATGGCCACCACTCTTGCTGGGACGCCATCCGGACCAGGGGCCGTCTTCTTGGCGCGGAGGCCAAGAAGACCCTCGCGGAACTCTTCTGCCGTCACCGGGGGCACATCTGTCTCCGCCGGTGGAGCCGCCTCCTGCGGGGTATCCTGCGGGGGATCCATCGTTGGTGGGGTGAAGTCGGTCCTGCGCGGAAACAGGGACCGGACCACCCCATCCAACAGCGCCGGCTCGAGGGTCTCGGTCAATGGGGGACCATGGGGCCGCAGTTGGTTCCGCGCCGCCCTGTATGGTCTCCCAAAGGGATCCCGATCGAGACCCTCCAACATCTCAGCCCTCGCCGAGTCCTTCGCAGCGCACATAGCCGACTTGAGGGCCGCCTTTGCCTCCCGGTAGGAAGCGTAGAGACGGTCCTCGTCTGCCTGACTACGTGCGCTGCGCCGACGGCTCCGCGTGTAGGCCCTACGGGCCGCCACGCAGGTGGCCCGGAGGCCTGCGAGCTCCTCCGACCACCAATAGACGGCACGACGGGGGGGCGGACGACGGGACCGAGGCATGCTGGAGTTGCATACCTCGGTCAGGGATCCTCTCAGCTGGGCTGCTGCTGCGTCGACGTCCAGGGCCTCGACAGGGGGCGACAGCCAGTCCTGCAGGAAGGCAGCCTCCTTGGCTGCCTCGCGGTCCAGGCGAGTGAGGGCCCACCGAGGGAAGGGAGGCCTGCGAGAGCGGACCATCTCCCCCCGGGAGCCATGCTGGGTGGAGATGTCGAACCGCACATATCTGTGGTCCGACAAGGTCTCCACCAGCTCCACCCGCCAGTTCACGATGCGTGCGGCTAAGACGGGGGTGGCAAACGAAACGTCGACCACCGACCCACCCTGCTGCCGCACACATGTGTGGACCGCCCCCCTGTTGAGGAGGGACACGCCGCATGACGCCGACCAAAATTCGACGGCGCGACCCCGGACGTTGCAGGAGGCAGCCGGGTTGCCCCAGGCCTCCGACTTGGCGTTTAGGTCGCCCAAAACCACGACGTGGCGTGGCGCCGCCCTCCCAACGACTGCAGTGAGGACCTCCAGGAAGTCCTCAAAGTCTGGAAGAGGGCGGTTAGGGGAGAAGTAGACCCCGACTAGGGCCAGATCCCCCCACGCGGCGGCCACGTATCCCGGTCCTCTCTCTAAGAGCGAGAGGGGAGGGGAGTCTGTGGAAGACCGCGACACCAAAGCCACCAAGCCGTCTCGGTCGCCTAGCCAGCTGCCAGGGACCGAGTAAGGCTCGGCGACCACCGCCAAGTCCACCAACCACTCAGCCATGGTCTGCATCAGCAGATCTTGGGCTGCCCGGCAGTGGTTGGCATTCGTCTGCAGGATGCGATGTTCGACTCTGGCCATTTAGTCGGACATTGCACCCCCCTCCTCCGCAACTATGCTAGCAGCAGGCCCAGCTGGCGCCTGCGCTTTGCCCCTCTTAAGGGGAGGATTGCACGTCCTCCCCTTCATCACATGGCCTGCCGGGCGGCCACTGGCAGCGCACACTGCGCAATGCGGCTTGGCGGCCGTGCAGGAGGCGGCTTTGTGGCCGTCCTTGCCGCAGCGATAGCAGCTGTCCGTCCTGTTGACTTTGGACGGACAGAGGGCTCCGGTGTGGCCGATGCCGAAGCACCTGAAGCAGCGCAGAGGCTGCTCCTCAAGTGCCCGTACCACACCGGAGCTGAAGCCGACGGAAAGCCTTCCCTTGTCTAGGACGGCTTTGGCGGCGGCGACAGGGCACTCGAGCCGAATAGTGCCCATGCCGCCGCGGCCGGTCCTGATGTCCCGGCCTTGCACAGCTGCAACGCTGCAGCCACCAATTGCTGCGACTGCTGCCACCACCTCCTCTTTGGTGACCGAGTCATCGAGGTCGGTCACCAGTATGGCCGCCGACTTAGTTGGTCGGGCCACCTTGGCCGCGTCTGCGATGACCTCCCGCAGCTTTGCTGCGAAGAGGTCAGCGCTGGCGCTGCCGTCCGCCCCCGGGAACTCGAAGATTCGAGCACCGGTTTGGGTACGCCGGCAGGATACTTTGCCGATCCCCAGTTGGGTGGGATCGGCATTGGCACGCGCCCGCACTAATACGGACGCGTACGTCTCCCCGCGCTCAGCAGCCTCCGCCGTGAGCGTCACGACGACGGCTGCAGACTGTGGGGGAACAAGTTTCCCCCTCCTTCTACCCTTCCTCTTCCCCTTGCCAGTCGCCTGTGGCTGGCTGGTAGGCGTGGTGGCGGGGACGGCGGGGGCGGCCGCTGCCGCCTTTCGGCCCTTGCCCTTCCCCTTTCCCTGCATCTGGCTGGGAGTCGTCCGCGACTGGCTGGCAGGCTCAGTGCCGGGGGCGACAGAGACGGCCTTCGTCTTCTTCCCCTTGCCCTTGCCTTTCCCCCTACTGACCACCTCGATCCAGCCCTCCTGGTTGGACGGAGTGGTCGAAGGGAGATTGGCGTCCTCCGGTTGCGAGGACGGCCCCGGCTCGTCTCGCCTCTTGTCCGCCGCAAGTGGCGGTCGGAGGCGCTTCTCCGGCAAGAGCCGGTCCTCAATTCCTGCTATGCAGGCTCGGGTGAAAGCCCGCTCCTCCATGACGACCTTGCGGATAACATCCTCAAGGTTGGAGGAGGGGGCCTCCACGGCCGGCGTCGGGCCCACGGCAGGCGACGTGCCCTGATTTGGCGGGGCGGTAGCGTCAGCCAGATTCTGATGAAGCTGGCTGACCTGTAGCTGCAGGCGATCCACCTTCGCCTGCAGCTGCCTCGTTTCGTCTGTTGCTGTCCTCCGGACCAGCTCCTCGACGATTCCGCGCATACTTGCGGCCCTGCATTTAAGGGACTTTTGAAAAGTCCCTTTAAGATGAGAGGACTTAGCGGCGACCTCCACAATACCCTCCTCGTCCTCGTGCGCCATCCGCTCGAGCTCCGCGACGGAGTAGTCCGCGTAGAGGACGGTGGATGCGCCGTACCCGGACTTGGCCCGGGCGGCACGCGCTCGCTGCTCTTTGAGAGCAACTCTCTCCTCCAGCTCCTCCTGGAGCTGTGCCCGCCGAGCCAGGTCCAGCTGGCGTTGGGCATCTGCGAGACCCACTGAGTGGGTGTCTGCGGCTGTCACTGGCCTCTTCGCCTTCGACAGCCCCGTCGAGCCTGAGGCCGAGGAACCCTCGGACCCGCTCTTGCGACGCGCGGCGCGCTTTCGCGACCGCGAACAACCCGCGTCTGAGACGAGGGACTCGTCAGAGTCCGACGTCTCGTCAGCCCTCCTAAAAAAGCTTGCCGCAGACGGCGCGCGGCTAGCTTCTGACGCCGAAGCGTCAGACTGGCCCTGAGAAGGGCCGTTGGGTTGGCCCTGAGAAGGGCCGTTGGGTTGGCCCTGAAAAGGGCCTTTTAAGAAACGCCCTTGGGCGTCCCGCTTAGGTTTAGGCATATTGCCTCCGCCGAGATCGCAGTTAAAACCACCAGATAAAAGATAAAAACGCTGCGAATGCACACTGTACTTTGGCCGTGCCCAGTCTGCCACTCCGTTACGGTGACAGAACTGGGCCGTTTCCAGGGGACGCGACGTGGACGCAAACAGTGTGAGGGGGTCCCCCAACCTAACCTTTTTTTTTTTTTTTTTTTTTTTTTTTGTTTCGGCTGGGAAAAAATGCATTACGCATACCCTCTCACTCGGGGGAGTGGGAGGGGTATGTGGGACTCCCCGGGCAAGCCCGGTATACCCACTAAAACAACCCAGCAACGAAATTCCCGCAACGTCTTAGTGGGGGTGGACTGGGAGATCGGCGTAGCCTTTACGTCCAGTCCACCTCCGACGACCGCCCGCCTTCACGGCGGGCCCTTCACGCCCCCCCCGTCGGGGGAGGGCCGGGAACCTCCGACGATGGTGGTGATGCGTGCAATGCAGGCGGAGGCGCCCCCGCGCCTGTCGCCCGCCCATCACCACCGCGAGGAGGGAGAAGAGGACGTCTTCTCCGACCTCGCCTTCGTCTGCGGAGCGGCGCAGCGAGAGGATCGTCCTCCCGCGCGCGCTCCGCCGCCTCCTTCTGCGAGATGACATCCTCGCAAAAGGAGGCGACCGCGGCCCAGGACTCCTCACTCCCCAGCATGCATCTGACCACGCTGGGAAGGGAGAGGTCCCGTCCGATCTCCGCAGTGAGACTGCGACGCGGCTCGGACCAAGCTGGGCACACCTCCAGTGTGTGCTGCGCCGTATCCTCCGCCGCGCCGCAGTCGTGACACGCCGGTGTCTCCTCCCTCCCGATCCGGTGCAGGTGCGTGCCGAAACAGCCGTGGCCAGACAAGACCTGCACCAGACGGAAGGAGAGGAAGCCGTGTGGCCGCTCGAGCCAATCCCGCAGGACTGGACCGAGCGCGTCCAGGGTACGGCGACCAAAGGTGGCGGAGGCGAGGTCCTCCGTCCAATGGACGATGATAGCGTCCCTCGCCTCCCTCCGCACTGCCTCCCGCTCCTCCGCGACAGGGCGCTCCCCGAGCGCTTTTCGGCGCGCCGTCCATTCGTAGACTCTGGCGAGCACCCACGCCTCCAACTCCCAAGGAGGGGTGCTGGCCAGAGCGCACGCCGCCGAAAAGCCTACCGAGCGGTAGGCCCTCGCCACCCGCTGTGCGATGGCCCTTTGTGGCCTGCGGATGGCTGTCGCGTTCTCCCTCCTGTTGAGGGAGTCCGCCCAGATGGGGGCCCCGTAGAGGGCCATGCTCCTCAGGATGCCGGCATATAAGTGCCGGCATCGTGCACTGGGCCCCCCAAGGTTCGGGAGGAGCCAGGAGAGTGCGCCTGCGGCCTTCAGCAGGCGCGTCGACAGCCCGTTAAAGTGCGGGCCGAAGCGCCACCTGCTGTCCAGTATCAGGCCCAGATATTTCATCTGGGCCTTCACCTCCACCCGGATGCCCTCCACGATAATGTGGGCATCGGGAGGGCAGCGCTGCCGAGGCCCGTGGAAGAACACAGCCTCGGTCTTGTTCAGCGCCACCCTCAACCCTAGGCGGCGGATCCTTCCTGCGACTAAGGATCCGCCAGCCGAGGCCAGACAGGCCGCCTCCCTGAAATTCCTCCCCCGGGCAGTGAGGAGAGTGTCATCCGCGTAGCAGATGACACTCGTGCCACGGAGGAGGGCTCCCCGCAGGAGCCAATCGAACCCGATGTTCCACAGGGGGGGGCCAAGTACCGACCCCTGTGGAACACCGCACTCTGCGCCGTACCGCCGCAACCTGGCCGTTTTGTCTACAAGGAGGACCTCTCGGTCCTCCAAGTAGTCGGCCAGGAGGTCCCGCAAGTATTGGGGCACTCCATGATAGCGGAGTGCCTCCAATATCGTCGAGTGGGGGACGGAGTTGAAGGCGTTGGCTATGTCGAACGACACTGCCATAACTCCGTCCCCAGCCTCGACCGCCCCCTTCACCTGCCCCTTCAGTAGGGCCAATGCGTCGATGGTCGAACGCCCCTGTCGGAAACCAAACTGGGCGTCCGACAGGTCTGGCCCTACCCCCCGCAGATGGCTGTTGAGCCGGCAGGCGATGATCCCCTCGAACATTTTGCCGACCTCATCAAGCAGGACGATGGGTCGGTATGCCGAGGGGGAGTCCGCTGGGCGTCCCTCCTTGCGGAGGAGGCATAGCTGCCCCTCCTTCCACAGTTTCGGGAACCTTCCAGACGCGAAGCACGCGCTGAAAAGGTCCCGAAATCTGTCCTCCATTTGAGCGGCAGCTATAGCCACCACCCGTGCTGGGACGCCGTCCGGACCGGGGGCCGTCTTCTTGGCGCGGAGGCCAAGAAGACCCTCACGGATCTCTTCCTCCGTCACCGGGGGCACGTCTGCCTCCGCCGGTGGTACCGCCCCCCGCGGGGGGTCCATCGTTGGTGGGGTGAAGTCGGTCCTGCGCGGAAACAGGGACCGGACCACCCCATCCAACAGCGCCGGCTCGAGGGTCTCGGTCAATGGGGGACCATGGGGCCGCAGTTGGTTCCGCGCCGCCCTGTATGGTCTCCCAAAGGGATCCCGATCGAGACCCTCTAGCATCTCAGCCCTCGCCGAGTCCTTCGCAGCGCACATAGCTGACTTGAGGGCCGCCTTTGCCTCCCGGTAGTAAGCGTAGAGACGGTCCTCGTCTGCCTGACTACGTGCGCTGCGCCGTCGGCTCCGCGTGTAGGCCCTACGGGCCGCCACGCAGGTGGCCCGGAGGCCTGCCAGCTCCTCCGACCACCAATAGACGGCACGACGGGGGGGCGGACGACGGGACCGAGGCATGCTGGAGTTGCATACCTCGGTCAGGGATCCCCTCAGCTGGGCTGCTGCTGCGTCGACGTCCAGGGCCTCGACAGGGGGCGACAGCCAGTCCTGCAGGAAGGCAGCCTCCTTGGCTGCCTCGCGGTCCAGGCGAGTGAGGGCCCACCGAGGGAAGGGAGGCCTGCCAGAGCGAGCCATCTCCCCCCGGGAGCCATGCTGGGTGGAGATGTCGAACCGCACATATCTGTGGTACGACAAGGTCTCCACCAGCTCCACCCGCCAGTTCACGATGCGTGCGGCTAAGACGGGTGTGGCAAACGAAACGTCGACCACCGACCCACCCTGCTGCCGCACACATGTGTGGACCGCCCCCCTGTTGAGGAGGGACACGCCGCATGACGCCGACCAGAACTCGACGGCGCGACCCCGGACGTTGCAGGAGGCAGCCGGGTTGCCCCAGGCCTCCGACTTGGCGTTAAGGTCGCCCAAAACCACGACGTGGCGTGGCGCCGCCCTCCCAACGACTGCAGTGAGGACCTCCAGGAAGTCCTCAAAGTCTGGAAGAGGGCGGTTAGGGGAGAAATAGACCCCGACTAGGGCCAGATCCCCCCACGCGGCGGCCACATATCCCGGTCCCCTCTCCAAGAGCGAGAGGGGAGGGGAGTCTGTGGAAGACCGCGAAACCAACGCCACCAAGCCGTCCCGGTCGCCTAGCCAGCTGCCAGGGACCGAGTAAGGCTCGGCGACCACCGCCAAGTCCACCAACCACTCAGCCATGGTCTGCATCAGCAGATCCTGGGCTGCCCGGCAGTGGTTGGTATTCGTCTGTAGGATGCGATGTTCGACTCTATCCATTAGTCGGACATCGCACCCCCCTCCTCCGCAGCTGTGCTGGCAACAGGCCCAGCTGGCGCCTGCGCTTTGCCCCTCTTAGGGGGAGGATTGCACGTCCTCCCCGTCATCACATGGCCTGCCGGGCGGCCACTAGCGGCGCACACTGCGCAGTGTGGCTTCGCGGCCGTGCAGGAGGCGGCTTTGTGGCCGTCCTTGCCACAGCGATAGCAGCTGTCCGTCCTGTTGACTTTGGACGGACAGAGGGCTCCGGTGTGGCCGATGCCGAAGCACCTGAAGCAGCGCAGAGGCTGCTCCTCAAGTGCCCGGACCACACCGGAGCTGAAGCCGACGGAAAGCCTCCCCTTGTCCAGGACGGCCTTGGCGGCGGCGACAGGGCACTCGAGACGAATAGTGCCCATGCCACCGCGGCCGGTCCTGATGTCCCGGCCTTGCACTGCTGCGACGCTGCAGCCACCAATAGCTGCGACCGCCGCCACCACCTCCTCTTTGGTGACCGAGTCGTCGAGGTCGGTCACCAGTATGGCTGCCGACTTAATTGGTCGGGCCACCTTGGCCGCATCTGCGATGACCTCCTGCAGCTTGGCTGCAAAGAGGTCAGCGCTGGCGCTGCCGTCCGCCCCCAGGAACTCGAAAATGCGAGCCCCGGTTTGGGTACGCCGGCAGGATACTTTGCCGATCCCCAGTTGGGTGGGATCGGCATTGGCACGCGCCCGCACTAATACGGACGCGTACGTCTCCCCGCGCTCAGCAGCCTCCGCCGTGAGCGTCACGACGACGGCTGCAGACTGTGGGGGAACAAGTTTCCCCCTCCTTCTCCCCTTCCTCTTCCCCTTGCCAGTCGCCTGTGGTTGGCTGGTAGGCGTGGTGGCGGGGACGGCGGGGGCGGCCGCTGCCGCCTTTCGGCCCTTGCCCTTCCCCTTTCCCTGCGTCTGGCTGGGAGTCGTCCGCGACTGGCTGGCAGGCTCAGTGGCGGGGGCGACAGAGACGGCCTTCGTCTTCTTCCCCTTGCCCTTGCCTTTCCCCCTCCCGACCACCTCGATCCAGCCCTCCTGGTTGGACGGAGTGGTCGAAGGGAGATTGGCGTCCTCCGGTTGCGAGGACGGCCCCGGCTCGTCTCGCCTCTTGTCCGCCGCAAGTGGCGGTCGGAGGCGCTTCTCCGGCAAGAGCCGGTCCTCAATTCCTGCTATGCAGGCTCGGGTGAAAGCCCGCTCCTCCATGACGACCTTGCGGATAACATCCTCAAGGTTGGAGGAGGGGGCCTCCACGGCCGGCGTCGGGCCCACGGCAGGCGACGTGCCCTGATTTGGCGGGGCGGTAGCGTCAGCCAGATTCTGATGAAGCTGGCTGACCTGTAGCTGCAGGCGATCCACCTTCGCCTGCAGCTGCCGCGTTTCGTCTGTTGCTGTCCTCCGGACCAGCTCCTCGACGATGCCGCGCATACTTGCGGCCCTGCATTTAAGGGACTTTTGAAAAGTCCCTTTAAGGTGAGAAGACTTAGCGGCGACCTCCACAATACCCTCCTCGTCCTCGTGCGCCATCCGCTCGAGCTCCGCGACGGAGTAGTCCGCGTAGAGGACGGTGGATGCGCCGTACCCGGACTTGGCCCGGGCGGCACGCGCTCGCTGCTCTTTGAGAGCAACTCTCTCCTCCAGCTCCTCCTGGAGCTGTGCCCGCCGAGCCAGGTCCAGCTGGCGTTGGGCATCTGCGAGACCCACTGAGTGGGTGTCTGCGGCTGTCACTGGCCTCTTCGCCTTCGACAGCCCCGTCGAGCCTGAGGCCGAGGAACCCTCGGACCCGCTCTTGCGACGCGCGGCGCGCTTTCGCGACCGCGAACAACCCGCGTCTGAGACGAGGGACTCGTCAGAGTCCGACGTCTCGTCAGCCCTCCTAAAAAAGCTTGCCGCAGACGGCGCGCGGCTAGCTTCTGACGCCGAAGCGTCAGACTGGCCCTGAGAAGGGCCGTTGGGTTGGCCCTGAGAAGGGCCGTTGGGTTGGCCCTGAGAAGGGCCTTTTAAGAAACGCCCTTGGGCGTCCCGCTTGGGTTTAGGCATATTGCCTCCGCCGAGATCGCAGCTAAAAGCCTCCAGATTAAAATAAAAACGCTACGAATGCACACTGTACTTTGGCCGAGCCCAGTCTGCCACTCCGTTACGGTGACAGAACTGGGTCGTTTCCAGGGGACGCGACGTGGACGCAAACAGTGTGAGGGGGTCCCCCAACCTAACCTAACCTAACCTTTTTTTTTTTTTTTTTTTTTTTTTTTTTGTTTCGGCTGGGAAAAAAAATGCATTACGCATACCCTCTCACTCGGGGGAGTGGGAGGGGTATGTGGGACTCCCCGGGCAAGCCCGGTATACCCACTAAAACAACCCAGCAACGAAATTCCCGCAACGTCATAGTGGGGGTGGACTGGGAGATCGGCGTAGCCTTTACGTCCAGTCCACCTCCGACGACCGCCCGCCTTAGCGGGCCCTTCGCGCCCCCCCCGTTAGGGGAGGGCCGGGAACCTCCGACGATGGTGGTGACGTGTGCAATGCGGGTGGAGGCGCCCCCGCGCCTGTCGCCCGCCCATCACCACCGCGAGGAGGGAGAAGAGGGCGTCTTCTCCGACCTCGCCTTCGTCTGCGGAGCGGCGCAGCGAGAGGGTCGTCCTCCCGCGCGCGCTCCGCCGCCTCCTTCTGCGAGATGACATCCTCGCAAAAGGAGGCGACCGCGGCCCAGGACTCCTCACTCCCCAGCATGCATCTGACCACGCTGGGAAGGGAGAGGTCCTGTCCGATCTCCGCAGTGAGACTGCGACGCGGCTCGGACCAAGCTGGGCACACCTCCAGTGTGTGCTGCGCCGTGTCCTCCGCCGCGCCGCAGTCGTGACACGCCGGTGTCTCCTCCCTCCCGATCCGGTGCAGGTGCGTGCCGAAACAGCCGTGGCCTGACAACACCTGCACCAGACGGAAGGAGAGGAAGCCGTGCGGCCGCTCGAGCCAGTCTCGCAAGACTGGACCGAGCGCGTCCAGGGTCCGACGACCAAAGGTGGCAGAGGCGAGGTCCTCTGTCCAATGGACGATGATGGCGTCCCTCGCCTCCCTCCGCACGGCCTCCCGCTCCTCAGCGACGGGGCGCTCCCCGAGCGCTTTTCGGCGCGCCGTCCATTCGTAGACTCTGGCGAGCACCCACGCCTCCAACTCCCAAGGAGGGGTGCTGGCCAGAGCACACGCCGCCGAAAAGCCTACAGATCGGTAGGCCCAACCTAACCTAACCTTTTTTTTTTTTTTTTTTGTTTCGGCTGGGAAAAAATGCGTTACGCATACCCTCTCACTCGGGGGAGTGGGAGGGGTATGTGGGACTCCCCGGGCAAGCCCGGTATACCCACTAAAACAACCCAGCAACGAAATTCCCGCAACGTCATAGTGGGGGTGGACTGGGAGATCGGCGTAGCCTTTACGTCCAGTCCACCTCCGACGACCGCCCGCCTTAGCGGGCCCTTCACGCCCCCCCCATTGGGGGAGGGCCGGGAACCTCCGACGATGATGGTGGTGATGCATGCAATGCGGGCGGAGGCGCCCCCGCGCCTGTCGCCCGCCCATCACCACCGCGAGGAGGGAGAAGAGGACGTCTTCTCCGACCTCGCCTTCGTCTGCGGAGCGGCGCAGCGAGAGGATCGTCCTCCCGCGCGCGCTCCGCCGCCTCCTTCTGCGAGATGACATCCTCGCAAAAGGAGGCGACCGCGGCCCAGGACTCCTCACTCCCCAGCATGCATCTGACCACGCTGGGAAGGGAGAGGTCCTGTCCGATCTCCGCAGTGAGACTGCGACGCGGCTCGGACCAAGCTGGGCACACCTCCAGTGTGTGCTGCGCCGTGTCCTCCGCCGCGCCGCAGTCGTGACACGCCGGTGTCTCCTCCCTCCCGATCCGGTGCAGGTGCGTGCCGAAACAGCCGTGGCCAGACAACACCTGCACCAGACGGAAGGAGAGGAAGCCGTGCGGCCGCTCGAGCCAGTCTCGCAAGACTGGACCGAGCGCGTCCAGCGTTCGACGGCCAAAGGTGGCGGAGGCGAGGTCCTCTGTCCAATGGACGATGATGGCGTCCCTCGCCTCCCTCCGCACGGCTTCCCGCTCCTCAGCGACGGGGCGCTCCCCGAGCGCTTTTCGGCGCGCCGTCCACTCGTACACTCTGGCGAGCACCCATGCCTCCAACTCCCAAGGAGGGGTGCTGGCCAGAGCACACGCTGCCGAGAAGCCCACAGAGCGGTAGGCCCTCGCTACCCGCTGCGCGATGGCCCTTTGGGGCCTGCGGATCGCCGTCGCATTCTCCCTCCTGTGGAGGGAGTCCGCCCAGATTGGGGCCCCGTATAGGGCCATGCTCCGCAGGATGCCGGCATACAAGCGCCGGCATCGCGCGCTGGGCCCACCCAGGTTCGGGAGGAGCCACGACAGGGCGCCGGCGGCCTTCAGCAGGCGCGTCGACAGCCCGCTGAAGTGCGGGCCGAAGCGCCACCTGCTGTCCAGTACCAGGCCCAGATACTTCATCTGGGCCTGGACCCCCACCCTGATGCCCTCCACAACGATGTGGGCATCTGGAGGGCAGCGCTGCCGAGGCCCGCGAAAGAACACGGCCTCGGTCTTGTTCAGCGCCACCCTCAACCCCAGGCGGCGGATCCTCCCTGCGACCAAGGATCCGCCAGCCGAGGCCAGACAGGCCGCCTCCCCAAATGTCCTCCCCCGGGCAGTGAGCAGAGTGTCATCCGCGTAACAGATGACACTCGTGCCACGGAGGAGGGCTCCCCGCAGGAGCCAATCGAACCCGATGTTCCACAGGGGGGGGCCAAGTACCGACCCCTGCGGAACACCGCACTCTGCGCCGTACCGCCGCAACCTGGCCGTTTTGTCTACAAGGAGGACCTCTCGGTCCTCCAAGTAGTCGGCCAGGAGGTCCCGCAAGTATTGGGGCACTCCATGATAGCGGAGTGCCTCCAATATCGTCGAGTGGGGGACGGAGTTGAAGGCGTTGGCTATGTCGAATGACACTGCCAAAACTCCGTCCCCCGCCTCGACTGCCCCCTTCACCTGCCCCTTGAGCAGGGCCAGTGCGTCGATGGTCGAACGCCCCTGTCGGAAACCAAACTGGGCGTCCGACAGGTCTGGCCCTACCCCTCGCAGATGGCTGTTGAGCCGGCAGGCGATGATCCCCTCGAACATTTTGCCGACCTCATCAAGCAGGACGATGGGTCGGTATGCCGAGGGGGAGTCCGCTGGGCGTCCCTCCTTGCGGAGGAGGCATAGCTGCCCCTCCTTCCACAGTTTCGGGAACCTTCCAGACGCGAGGCACGCGCTGAACAGGTCCCGAAATCTGTCCTCCATTTGAGCGGCAGCTATAGCCACCACCCGTGCTGGGACGCCGTCCGGACCGGGGGCCGTCTTCTTGGCGCGGAGGCCAAGAAGACCCTCGCGGAACTCTTCCTCCGTCACCGGGGGCACGTCTGCCTCCGCCGGTGGTGCCGCCCCTCGCGGGGGGTCCATCGTTGGTGGGGTGAAGTCGGTCCTGCGCGGAAACAGGGACCGGACCACCCCATCCAGCAGCGCCGGCTCGAGGGTCTCCGTCAGGGGGGGACCATGGGGCCGCAGTTGGTTCCGCGCTGCCCGATATGGTCTCCCATAGGGATCCCGATCGAGACCCTCCAGCATCTCGGCCCTCGCCGCGTCCTTGGCGACGCACATAGCTGACTTGAGGACCGCCATCGCCTCTCGATATGAAGCGTAAAGACGGTCCTCGTCTGTCTGGCTACGTGCGCTGCGCCGACGGCTCCGCGTGTAGGCCCTACGGGCCGCCACGCAGGTGGCCCGGAGGCCTGCCAGCTCCTCCGACCACCAGTAGACGGCACGACGGGGAGGCGGACGACGGGACCGAGGCATGCTAGAGTTGCACACCTCGGTCAGGGATCCCCTAAGCTGGGCCGCTGCGGAGTCCACGTCCAGGACCTCGACAGGGGGCGACAGCCAGTCCTGCAGGAAGGCAGCCTCCTTGGCTGCCTCGCGGTCCAGGCGAGTGAGGGCCCACCGAGGGAAGGGAGACCTGCCAGAGCGGGCCATCTCCCCCCGGAAGCCATGCTGGGTGGAGATGTCGAACCGCACATATCTGTGGTCCGACAATGTCTCCACCATCTCAACCCGCCAGTTCACAATGCGTGCGGCAAGGACGGGGGTGGCGAACGACACGTCGACCACCGACCCTCCCCGTTGCCGCACACATGTGTGGACCGCCCCCCTGTTGAGGAGGGACACGCCGCATGACGCCGACCAAAACACGACGGCGCGTCCCCGGACGTTGCAGGAGGCAGCCGGGTTGCCCCAGGCCTCCGACTTGGCGTTCAGGTCGCCCAACACCACGACCTGGCGTGGCGCCGCCCTCGCTACGACAGCAGTGAGGACCTCCAGGAAGTCCTCAAAGTCTGAGAGAGGGCGGTTAGGGGAGAAGTAGACCCCCACCAGGGCCAGATCTCCCCACGCGGCGGCCACGTATCCCGGTCCCCTCTCTAAGAGCGAGAGGGGAGGGGAGTCTGTGGAAGACCGCGACACCAACGCCACCAAGCCGTCCCGGTCGCCTAGCCAGCTGCCAGGGACCGAGTAAGGCTCGGCGACCACCGCCATGTCCACCAACCACTCAGCCATGGTCTGCATCAGCAGATCCTGGGCTGCCCGGCAGTGGTTGGCGTTCGTCTGAAGGATGCGATGTTGGACTCTATCCATTAGTCGGACATCGCACCCCCCTCCTCCGCAGCTGTGCTGGCAACAGGCCCAGCTGGCGCCTGTGCTTTGCCCCTCGTAGGGGGAGGATTACACATCCTCCCCTTCATGATGTGGCCCGCCGGGCGGCTGCTGGCGGCACACACCGCGCAGTGCGGCTTAGCGGCCGTGCAGGAGACCGCTTTGTGGCCGTCCTTGCCGCAGCGGTAGCAGCTGTCCGTCCTATCGACCTTGGACGGACAGAGGGCCCGGGTGTGGCCGATGCCGAAGCACCTGTAGCAGCGCAGAGGCTGGTCTACAAGTGCTCGGACTGCACCCGAGCTGAAGCCGACGGCGAGCCGTCCTTTGTCAAGGACGGCTTTGGCAACGGCGACTGGGCACTCGAGTCGGATAGTGCCCATGCCGCCGCGGCCGGGCCTGATGTCCCGGCCTTGCACCGCTGCGCTGCCGCAGCCACCAATGGCCGCGACCGCCGCCACCACCTCCTCCTTGGTGACCGAGTCATCGAGCTCGGTCACTTCGATTTCCGCCGTCTTTACCGGACGGGCAACCTTGGCCGCGTCCGAGACGACCTCCCGCAGCTTGGCTGCGAAGAGGTCTGCGCTGGCGCTGCCTTCCGCCCCCGGGAACTCGAAAATTCGAGCCCCAGTTATGGTCCGCCTGCAAGTGACTTTGCCGATCCCCAGTTGGGTGGGATCGGCATTGGCACGCGCCCGCACAAGTACGGACGCGTAAGTCTCGCCGCGCTCCGCAGCCTCCGCAGTGAGCGTCACGACGACGGCTGCGGACTGTGGGGGAACAAGCTTCCCCCTCCTTCTCCCCTTCCTCTTCCCCTTGCCAGTCGCCTGCGACTGGCTGGGAGGCGTGGTAGCGGGGGCGGCGGGGGCGGCCGCTGCCGCCTTTCGGCCCTTGCCTTTCCCCTTCCCCTTCCCAGTCGTCTGCGACTGGCTGGGAGGCGTAGTGGTGGGGACAGCAGAGACGGCTGTCGCTGTCCTCTTTCCCCTTCCCTTGCCTTTCCCCCTCCCGACCACCTCGATCCAACCCTCCTGGTTGGACGGAGTGGTCGAAGGGAGATTGGCGTCCTCTGCTTGCGAGGACGGCCCCGGCTCGTCCCGCCTCTTGTCCGCAGCAAGCGGCGGTCGGAGGCGCTTCTCCGGCAGGAGCCGGTCCTCTATTCCTGCCAAGCAGGATCGGGTGAAAGCCCGCTCCTCCATAACCACCTTGCGGATTACATCCTCAAGGCTGGAGGGGGGGGCTTCCACGACAGGCGTAGGGCCCTGATTAGGGCGGGCGGTAGCGTCAGCCAGCTTCTGATGAAGCTGGCTGACTTCTAATTGCAGGCGATCGACCCTCGCCTGCAACTGCCGCGTCTCCTCAGAGCTTGTCCGGCGGGTGAGCTCCTCAATAATGCCGCGCATACTCGCAGCCCGGCACTTAAGGGACTTCTGGAACGTCCCTTTCAGATGAGACGACTTGGAAGCGACCAACGCGATCTCCTCTTCGTCCTCCTCTGCCATCCGCTCGAGCTCCGCGACGGAGTAGTCCGCGTAAAGGACGGTGGACGCGCCGTACCCGGACTTGGCCCGGGCGGCACGCGCTCGCTGCTCTTTGAGAGCAACTCTCTCCTCCAGCTCCTCCTGGAGCTGTGTCCGCCGAGCCAGGTCTAACTGGCGTTTGGCATCCGCGAGACCCACTGAGTGGGTGTCAGCGGCTGTCGCCGACTTTTTGGGCTTCGACAGCCCCGTCGAGCCCGAGGCCGAGGAACCATCGGACCCTTGTTTGCGGTATGTCCGCTTCCGCGACCGCAAATCACCAGCGTCCGATACGCTGACGAGGGACTCGTCTGAGTCCGACGTCTCGTCCGCCGTTCCGAAGAAGCTAGCTGCAGACGGCGCGCGGCTAGCTTCGGACGCCGAAGCGTCGGATTGGCCCTGAGAAGGGCCTTTGGGTTGGCCCTGAGAAGGGCCGTTGGGTTGGCCCTGAGAAGGGCCTTTTAGGAAACGCCCTTGGGCGTCCCGCTTGGGCTTAGGCATAACCTCCGCCAGATTCGTAGCTTCCCGCAAAAAGATAAGACCGCAATAGAATAAAAAGAGCTACGAGCACACTGTACTTTGGCCGTACCCAGTCTGCCACTCCGTTACGGTGACAGAACTGGGTCGTTTCCAGGGGACGCGACGTGGACGCAAACAGTGTGGGGGGTCCCCCAACCTAACCTTTTTTTTTTTTTTTTTTTTTTTTTTTTTTTTTTTTTTTTTTTTGTTTCGGCTGGGAAAAAATGCGTTACGCATACCCTCTCACTCGGGGGAGTGGGAGGGGTATGTGGGACTCCCCGGGCAAGCCCGGTATACCCACTAAAACAACCCAGCATCGAAATTCCCGCAACGTCTTAGTGGGGGTGGACTGGGAGATCGGCGTAGCCTTTACGTCCAGTCCACCTCCGACGACCGCCCGCCTTCACGGCGGGCCCTTCACGCCCCCCCCGTCGGGGGAGGGCCGGGAACCTCCGACGATGGTGGTGATGCGTGCAATGCAGGCGGAGGCGCCCCCGCGCCTGTCGCCCGCCCATCACCACCGCGAGGAGGGAGAAGAGGACGTCTTCTCCGACCTCGCCTTCGTCTGCGGAGCGGCGCAGCGAGAGGATCATCCTCCCGCGCGCGCTCCGCCGCCTCCTTCTGCGAGATGACATCCTCGCAAAAGGAGGCGACCGCGGCCCAGGACTCCTCACTCCCCAGCATGCATCTGACCACGCTGGGAAGGGAGAGGTCCTGCCCGATCTCCGCAGTGAGACTGCGACGCGGCTCGGACCAAGCTGGGCACACCTCCAGTGTGTGCTGCGCCGTGTCCTCCGCCGCGCCGCAGTCGTGACACGCCGGTGTCTCCTCCCTCCCGATCCGGTGCAGGTGCGTGCCGAAACAGCCGTGGCCTGACAACACCTGCACCAGACGGAAGGAGAGGAAGCCGTGCGGGCGCTCGAGCCAGTCTCGCAAGACTGGACCGAGCGCGTCCAGGGTCCGACGACCAAAGGTGGCGGAGGCGAGGTCCTCTGTCCAATGGACGATGATGGCGTCCCTCGCCTCCCTCCGCACGGCTTCCCGCTCCTCAGCGACGGGGCGCTCCCCGAGCGCTTTTCGGCGCGCCGTCCATTCGTACACTCTGGCGAGCACCCACGCCTCCAACTCCCAAGGAGGGGTGCTGGCCAGAGCGCACGCCGCCGAGAAGCCCACAGAGCGGTAGGCCCTCGCTACCCGCTGCGCGATGGCCCTTTGGGGCCTGCGGATCGCCGTCGCATTCTCCCTCCTATGGAGGGAGTCCGCCCAGATTGGGGCCCCGTATAGGGCCATGCTCCGCAGGATGCCGGCATACAAGCGCCGGCATCGCGCACTGGGCCCACCCAGGTTCGGGAGGAGCCAGGAGAGCGCACCTGCGGCTTTCAGCAGGCGCGTCGACAGCCCGCTGAAGTGCGGGCCGAAGCGCCACCTGCTGTCCAGTACCAGGCCCAGATATTTCATCTGGGCCTGGACCCCCACCCTGATGCCCTCCACAGTGATGTGGGCATCTGGAGGGCAGCGCTGCCGAGGCCCGCGAAAGAACACGGCCTCGGTCTTGTTCAGCGCCACCCTCAACCCCAGGCGGCGGATCCTTCCTGCGACCAAGGATCCGCCAGCCGAGGCCAGACAGGCCGCCTCCCCAAATGTCCTCCCCCGGGCAGTGAGCAGAGTGTCATCCGCGTAACAGATGACACTCGTGCCACGGAGGAGGGCTCCCCGCAGGAGCCAATCGAACCCGATGTTCCACAAGGGGGGCCCAAGTACCGACCCCTGTGGAACACCGCACTCTGCGCCGTACCGCCGCAACCTGGCCGTTTTGTCTACAAGGAGGACCTCTCGGTCCTCCAAGTAGTCGGCCAGGAGGTCCCGCAAGTATTGGGGCACTCCATGATAGCGGAGTGCCTCCAATATCGTCGAGTGGGGGACGGAGTTGAAGGCGTTGGCTATGTCGAACGACACTGCCAAAACTCCGTCCCCAGCCTCGACCGCCCCCTTCACCTGCCCCTTCAGTAGGGCCAGTGCGTCGATGGTCGAACGCCCCTGTCGGAAACCAAACTGGGCGTCCGACAGGTCTGGCCCTACCCCCCGCAGATGGCTGTTGAGCCGGCAGGCGATGATCCCCTCGAACATTTTGCCGACCTCATCAAGCAGGACGATGGGTCGGTATGCCGAGGGGGAGTCTGCTGGGCGTCCCTCCTTGCGGAGGAGGCATAGCTGCCCCTCCTTCCACAGTTTCGGGAACCTTCCAGACGCGAGGCACGCGCTGAACAGGTCCCGAAATCTGTCCTCCATTTGAGCGGCAGCTATAGCCACCACCCGTGCTGGGACGCCGTCCGGACCGGGGGCCGTCTTCTTGGCGCGGAGGCCAAGGAGACCCTCGCGGAACTCCTCCGCCGTCACCGGGGGCACGTCCGCCTCCGCCGGTGGTGCCGCCCCCCGCGGGGGGTCCATCGTTGGTGGGGTGAAGTCGGTCCTGCGCGGAACCAGGGACCGGACCACCCCATCCAGTAGCGCCGGCTCGAGGGTCTCGGTCAATGGGGGACCATGGGGCCGCAGTTGGTTCCGCGCCGCCCTGTATGGTCTCCCAAAGGGATCCCGATCGAGACCCTCTAACATTTCGGCCCTTGCCGAGTCCTTGGCAGCGCACATAGCCGACTTGAGGGCCGCCTTTGCCTCCCGGTAGGAAGCGTAGAGACGGTCCTCGTCTGTCTGGCTACGTGCGCTGCGCCGACGGCTCCGCGTGTAGGCCCTACGGGCCGCCACGCAGGTGGCCCGGAGGCCTGCCAGCTCCTCCGACCACCAATAGACGGCACGACGGGGAGGCGGACGACGGGACCGAGGCATGCTAGAGTTGCACACCTCGGTCAGGGATCCCCTCAGCTGGGCCGCTGCGGAGTCCACGTCCAGGACCTCGACAGGGGGCGACAGCCAGTCCTGCAGGAAGGCAGCCTCCTTGGCTGCCTCGCGGTCCAGGCGAGTGAGGGCCCACCGAGGGAAGGGAGACCTGCCAGAGCGGGCCATCTCCCCCCGGAAGCCATGCTGGGTGGAGATGTCGAACCGCACATATCTGTGGTCCGACAATGTCTCCACCATCTCAACCCGCCAGTTCACAATGCGTGCGGCAAGGACGGGGGTGGCGAACGACACGTCGACCACCGACCCTCCCCGTTGCCGCACACATGTGTGGACCGCCCCCCTGTTGAGGAGGGACACGCCGCATGACGCCGACCAAAACACGACGGCGCGTCCCCGGACGTTGCAGGAGGCAGCCGGGTTGCCCCAGGCCTCCGACTTGGCGTTCAGGTCGCCCAACACCACGACCTGGCGTGGCGCCGCCCTCGCTACGACAGCAGTGAGGACCTCCAGGAAGTCCTCAAAGTCTGAGAGAGGGCGGTTAGGGGAGAAGTAGACCCCCACCAGGGCCAGATCTCCCCACGCGGCGGCCACGTATCCCGGTCCCCTCTCTAAGAGCGAGAGGGGAGGGGAGTCTGTGGAAGACCGCGACACCAACGCCACCAAGCCGTCCCGGTCGCCTAGCCAGCTGCCAGGGACCGAGTAAGGCTCGGCGACCACCGCCATGTCCACCAACCACTCAGCCATGGTCTGCATCAGCAGATCCTGGGCTGCCCGGCAGTGGTTGGCGTTCGTCTGAAGGATGCGATGTTGGACTCTATCCATTAGTCGGACATCGCACCCCCCTCCTCCGCAGCTGTGCTGGCAACAGGCCCAGCTGGCGCCTGTGCTTTGCCCCTCGTAGGGGGAGGATTACACATCCTCCCCTTCATGATGTGGCCCGCCGGGCGGCTGCTGGCGGCACACACCGCGCAGTGCGGCTTAGCGGCCGTGCAGGAGACCGCTTTGTGGCCGTCCTTGCCGCAGCGGTAGCAGCTGTCCGTCCTATCGACCTTGGACGGACAGAGGGCCCGGGTGTGGCCGATGCCGAAGCACCTGTAGCAGCGCAGAGGCTGGTCTACAAGTGCTCGGACTGCACCCGAGCTGAAGCCGACGGCGAGCCGTCCTTTGTCAAGGACGGCTTTGGCAACGGCGACTGGGCACTCGAGTCGGATAGTGCCCATGCCGCCGCGGCCGGGCCTGATGTCCCGGCCTTGCACCGCTGCGCTGCCGCAGCCACCAATGGCCGCGACCGCCGCCACCACCTCCTCCTTGGTGACCGAGTCATCGAGCTCGGTCACTTCGATTTCCGCCGTCTTTACCGGACGGGCAACCTTGGCCGCGTCCGAGACGACCTCCCGCAGCTTGGCTGCGAAGAGGTCTGCGCTGGCGCTGCCTTCCGCCCCCGGGAACTCGAAAATTCGAGCCCCAGTTATGGTCCGCCTGCAAGTGACTTTGCCGATCCCCAGTTGGGTGGGATCGGCATTGGCACGCGCCCGCACAAGTACGGACGCGTAAGTCTCGCCGCGCTCCGCAGCCTCCGCAGTGAGCGTCACGACGACGGCTGCGGACTGTGGGGGAACAAGCTTCCCCCTCCTTCTCCCCTTCCTCTTCCCCTTGCCAGTCGCCTGCGACTGGCTGGGAGGCGTGGTAGCGGGGGCGGCGGGGGCGGCCGCTGCCGCCTTTCGGCCCTTGCCTTTCCCCTTCCCCTTCCCAGTCGTCTGCGACTGGCTGGGAGGCGTAGTGGTGGGGACAGCAGAGACGGCTGTCGCTGTCCTCTTTCCCCTTCCCTTGCCTTTCCCCCTCCCGACCACCTCGATCCAACCCTCCTGGTTGGACGGAGTGGTCGAAGGGAGATTGGCGTCCTCTGCTTGCGAGGACGGCCCCGGCTCGTCCCGCCTCTTGTCCGCAGCAAGCGGCGGTCGGAGGCGCTTCTCCGGCAGGAGCCGGTCCTCTATTCCTGCCAAGCAGGATCGGGTGAAAGCCCGCTCCTCCATAACCACCTTGCGGATTACATCCTCAAGGCTGGAGGGGGGGGCTTCCACGACAGGCGTAGGGCCCTGATTAGGGCGGGCGGTAGCGTCAGCCAGCTTCTGATGAAGCTGGCTGACTTCTAATTGCAGGCGATCGACCCTCGCCTGCAACTGCCGCGTCTCCTCAGAGCTTGTCCGGCGGGTGAGCTCCTCAATAATGCCGCGCATACTCGCAGCCCGGCACTTAAGGGACTTCTGGAACGTCCCTTTCAGATGAGACGACTTGGAAGCGACCAACGCGATCTCCTCTTCGTCCTCCTCTGCCATCCGCTCGAGCTCCGCGACGGAGTAGTCCGCGTAGAGGACGGTGGACGCGCCGTACCCGGACTTGGCCCGGGCGGCACGCGCTCGCTGCTCTTTGAGAGCAACTCTCTCCTCCAGCTCCTCCTGGAGCTGTGTCCGCCGAGCCAGGTCTAACTGGCGTTTGGCATCCGCGAGACCCACTGAGTGGGTGTCAGCGGCTGTCGCCGACTTTTTGGGCTTCGACAGCCCCGTCGAGCCCGAGGCCGAGGAACCATCGGACCCTTGTTTGCGGTATGTCCGCTTCCGCGACCGCAAATCACCAGCGTCCGATACGCTGACGAGGGACTCGTCTGAGTCCGACGTCTCGTCCGCCGTTCCGAAGAAGCTAGCTGCAGACGGCGCGCGGCTAGCTTCGGACGCCGAAGCGTCGGATTGGCCCTGAGAAGGGCCTTTGGGTTGGCCCTGAGAAGGGCCGTTGGGTTGGCCCTGAGAAGGGCCTTTTAGGAAACGCCCTTGGGCGTCCCGCTTGGGCTTAGGCATAACCTCCGCCAGATTCGTAGCTTCCCGCAAAAAGATAAGACCGCAATAGAATAAAAAGAGCTACGAGCACACTGTACTTTGGCCGTACCCAGTCTGCCACTCCGTTACGGTGACAGAACTGGGTCGTTTCCAGGGGACGCGACGTGGACGCAAACAGTGTGGGGGGTCCCCCAACCTAACCTAACCTTTTTTTTTTTTTTTTTTTGTTTCGGCTGGGAAAAAATGCGTTACGCATACCCTCTCACTCGGGGGAGTGGGAGGGGTATGTGGGACTCCCCGGGCAAGCCCGGTATACCCACTAAAACAACCCAGCATGAAATTCCCGCAGCGTCTTAGTGGGGGTGGACTGGGAGATCGGCGTAGCCTTTACGTCCAGTCCACCTCCGACGACCGCCCGCCTTCATAGCGGGCCCTTCACGCCCCCCCCGTTAGGGGAGGGCCGGGAACCTCCGACGATGGTGGTGATGCGTGCAATGCAGGCGGAGGCGCCCCCGCGCCTGTCGCCCGCCCATCACCACCGCGAGGAGGGAGAAGAGGACGTCTTCTCCGACCTCGCCTTCGTCTGCGGAGCGGCGCAGCGAGAGGATCGTCCTCCCGCGCGCGCTCCGCCGCCTCCTTCTGCGAGATGACATCCTCGCAAAAGGAGGCGACCGCGGCCCAGGACTCCTCACTCCCCAGCATGCATCTGACCACGCTGGGAAGGGAGAGGTCCCGTCCGATCTCCGCAGTGAGACTGCGACGCGGCTCGGACCAAGCAGGGCACACCTCCAGTGTGTGCTGCGCCGTATCCTCCGCCGCGCCGCAGTCGTGACACGCCGGTGTCTCCTCCCTCCCGATCCGGTGCAGGTGCGTGCCGAAACAGCCGTGGCCAGACAAGACCTGCACCAGACGGAAGGAGAGGAAGCCATGTGGCCGCTCGAGCCAATCCCGCAGGACTGGACCGAGCGCGTCCAGGGTACGGCGACCAAAGGTGGCGGAGGCGAGGTCCTCCGTCCAATGGACGATGATAGCGTCCCTCGCCTCCCTCCGCACTGCCTCCCGCTCCTCCGCGACAGGGCGCTCCCCGAGCGCTTTTCGGCGCGCCGTCCATTCGTAGACTCTGGCGAGCACCCACGCCTCCAACTCCCAAGGAGGGGTGCCGGCCAGAGCGCACGCCGCCGAAAAGCCTACCGAGCGGTAGGCCCTCGCCACCCGCTGTGCAATGGCCCTTTGTGGCCTGCGGATGGCTGTCGCATTCTCCCTCCTGCTGAGGGAGTCCGCCCAGATTGGGGCCCCGTAGAGGGCCATACTCCTTAAGATGCCGGCATATAAGCGCCGGCATCGCGCGCTGGGTCCCCCCAGGTTAGGGAGGAGCCAGGACAGGGCGCCGGCGGCCTTCAGCAGGCGCGTCGACAGCCCGCTGAAATGCGGGCCGAAGCGCCACCTGCTGTCCAGTACCAGGCCCAGATACTTCATCTGGGCCTGGACCCCCACCCTGATGCCCTCCACATTGATGTGGGCATCTGGAGGGCAGCGCTGCCGAGGCCCGCGAAAGAACACGGCCTCGGTCTTGTTCAGCGCCACCCTCAACCCCAGGCGGCGGATCCTCCCTGCGACCAAGGATCCGCCAGCCGAGGCCAGACAGGCCGCCTCCCCAAATGTCCTCCCCCGGGCAGTGAGCAGAGTGTCATCCGCGTAGCAGATGACACTCGTGCCACGGAGGAGGGCTCCCCGCAGGAGCCAATCGAACCCGATGTTCCACAGGGGGGGCCCAAGTACCGACCCCTGTGGAACACCGCACTCTGCGCCGTACCGCCGCAACCTGGCCGTTTTGTCTACGAGGAGGACCTCCCGGTCCTCCAAGTAGTCGGCCAGGAGAGCCCGCAAGTATTGGGGCACTCCATGATAGCGGAGTGCCTCCAATATCGTCGAGTGGGGGACGGAGTTGAAGGCGTTGGCTATGTCGAACGACACTGCCATAACTCCGTCCCCAGCCTCGACCGCCCCCTTCACCTGCCCCTTCAGTAGGGCCAGTGCGTCGATGGTCGAACGCCCCTGTCGGAAACCAAACTGGGCGTCCGACAGGTCTGGCCCTACCCCCCGCAGATGGCTGTTGAGCCGGCAGGCGATGATCCCCTCGAACATTTTGCCGACCTCATCAAGCAGGACGATGGGTCGGTATGCCGAGGGGGAGTCCGCTGGGCGTCCCTCCTTGCGGAGGAGGCATAGCTGCCCCTCCTTCCACAGTTTCGGGAACCTTCCAGACGCGAGGCACGCGCTGAAAAGGTCCCGAAATCTGTCCTCCATTTGAGCGGCAGCTATAGCCACCACCCGTGCTGGGACGCCGTCCGGACCGGGGGCCGTCTTCTTGGCGCGGAGGCCAAGAAGACCCTCGCGGATCTCTTCCTCCGTCACCGGGGGCACGTCCGCCTCCGCCGGTGGTGCCGCCCCCCGCGGGGGGTCCATCGTTGGTGGGGTGAAGTCGGTCCTGCGCGGAAACAGGGACCGGACCACCCCATCCAGTAGCGCCGGCTCGAGGGTCTCGGTCAATGGGGGACCATGGGGCCGCAGTTGGTTCCGCGCCGCCCTGTATGGTCTCCCAAAGGGATCCCGATCGAGACCCTCTAACATTTCGGCCCTTGCCGAGTCCTTGGCAGCGCACATAGCCGACTTGAGGGCCGCCTTTGCCTCCCGGTAGGAAGCGTAGAGACGGTCCTCGTCTGTCTGGCTACGCGCGCTGCGCCGACGGCTCCGCGTGTAGGCCCTACGGGCCGCCACGCAGGTGGCCCGGAGGCCTGCCAGCTCCTCCGACCACCAGAAGACGGCACGACGGGGAGGTGGACGACGGGACCGAGGCATGCTGGAGTTGCACACCTCGGTCAGGGATCCCCTTAGCTGGGCCGCTGCAGAGTCCACGTCCAGGACCTCGACAGGGGGCGACAGCCAGTCCTGCAGGAAGGCAGCCTCCTTGGCTGCCTCGCGGTCCAGGCGAGTGAGGGCCCACCGAGGGAAGGGAGACCTGCCAGAGCGGGCCATCTCCCCCCGGGAGCCATGCTGGGTGGAGATGTCGAACCGCACATATCTGTGGTCCGACAATGTCTCCACCATCTCAACCCGCCAGTTCACAATGCGTGCGGCAAGGACGGGGGTGGCAAACGACACGTCGACCACCGACCCTCCCCGTTGCCGCACACATGTGTGGACCGCCCCCCTGTTGAGGAGGGACACGCCGCATGACGCCGACCAAAACACGACGGCGCGTCCCCGGACGTTGCAGGAGGCAGCCGGGTTGCCCCAGGCCTCCGACTTGGCGTTCAGGTCACCCAACACCACGACCTGGCGTGGCGCCGCCCTCGCTACGACAGCAGTGAGGACCTCCAGGAAGTCCTCAAAGTCTGAGAGAGGGCGGTTAGGGGAGAAGTAGACCCCCACCAGGGCCAGACCCCCCCACGCGGCGGCCACGTATCCCGGTCCCCTCTCTAAGAGCGAGAGGGGAGGGGAGTCTGTGGAAGACCGCGACACCAACGCCACCAAGCCGTCCCGGTCGCCTAGCCAGCTGCCAGGGACCGAGTAAGGCTCGGCGACCACCGCCAAGTCCACCAACCACTCAGCCATGGTCTGCATCAGCAGATCCTGGGCTGCCCGGCAGTGGTTGGTGTTCGTCTGAAGGATGCGATGTTCGACTCTATCCATTAGTCGGACATCGCACCCCCCTCATCCGCAGCTGTGCTGGCAACAGGCCCAGCTGGCGCCTGCGCTTTGCCCCTCGTAGGGGGAGGATTACAGTTCCTCCCCTTCATGATGTGACCCGCCGGGCGGCTACTGGCGGCACAAACCGCGCAATGCGGCTTGGCAGCCGTGCATGAGACCGCTTTATGGCCGTCCTTGCCGCAGCGGTAGCAGCTGTCCGTCCTATCGACCTTGGACGGACAGAGGGCCCGGGTGTGGCCGATGCCGAAGCACCTGTAGCAGCGCAGAGGCTGGTCTACAAGTGCTCGGACTGCACCCGAGCTAAAGCCGACGGCGAGCCATCCTTTGTCAAAGACGGCTTTGGCAACGGCGACTGGGCACTCGAGCCGAATAGTGCCCATGCCGCCGCGGCCGGTCCTGATGTCCCGGCCTTGCACCGCTGCGGTGCTGCAGCCACCAATGGCTGCGACAGCCGCCACCACCTCCTCCTTGGTGACCGAGTCATCGAGCTCGGTCACTTCTATGGCCGCCGACTTGAACGGTCGGGCCACCTTGGCCGCGTCTGCGACGACCTCCCGCAGCTTGGCTGCGAAGAGGTCGGCACTGGTGCTGCCCTCCGCCCCTGGGAACTCAAATATACGAGCCCCGGTTTGGGTGCGCCGGCAGGAGACTTTGCCGATCCCCAGTTGGGTGGGATCGGCATTGGCACGCGCCCGCATTAAAATTGAAGCGTAGGTTTCCCCGCGCTCCGCAGCCTCCGCAGTGAGCGTCACCACGACGGCTGCGGAATTTGGGGGAACCAGCTTTCCCCTCCTTTTGCCCTTACCCTTGCCAGGCTGGCTGGGAGGCGTTGTGGCGGGGACGACGGGGGCGGCCGCTGCCGCCTTTCGGCCCTTGGCCTTCCCCTTGCTCCTCCCAGTCGTCTGCGACTGGCTGGGAGGCGTGGTGGCGGGGACAGCAGAGACGGCCTTCGTCCTCTTGCCCTTGCCCTTTCCTTTCCCCTTCCCGACCACTTCGATCCAACCCTCCTGGTTGGACGGAGTGGTGGACGGGAGTTGGGCGTCTTCCTCCTGTGAGGACGGCCCCGGCAGGCTTTGCCTCTTGTCCGCCGCAAGCGGTGGTCGGAGACGCTTCTCCGGCAAGAGCCGGTCCTCTATTCCTGCCAAGCAGGATCGGGTGAAAGCCCGCTCCTCCATAACCACCTTGCGAATTACATCCTCAAGGCTGGAGGCGGGGGCTTCCACGGCAGGCGTCGGGCCCTGACTAGGGCGGGCGGTGGCGTCAGCCAGCTTCTGATGAAGCTGGCTGACCTCCAGCTGCAGGCGGTCCACCTTCGCCTGCAGCTGCCGCGTTTCGTCCGTTGCTGTCCGCCGGACCAGCTCCTCCACGATGCCGCGCATGCTCGCGGCCCTACACTTAAGGGACTTCTGGAACGTCCCTTTCAGATGAGAAGACTTGGAGGCGACCACCGCAATCTCCTCTTCGTCCTCCTCCGCCATACGCTCCAGTTCCGCAACAGAGTAGTCGGTGTAGAGCACGCGAGACGCGCCGTACCCCGACTTGGCCCGGGCGGCACGCGCCCGTTGCTCCTTGAGAGCAACCATCTCTTCCAGTTCTTGTTGCAGCTGTGTCCGCCGAGCCAGGTCTAGCTGGCGTTTGGCATCCGCGAGACCCACTGAGTGGGTGTCTGCGGCTGTCGCCGACTTTTTGGGCTTAGACAGCCCCGTCGAGCCCGAGGCCGAGGAACCATCGGACCCTTGTTTGCGGTATGTCCGCTTGCGCGACCGCAAATCACCAGCGTCCGATACGCTGACGAGGGACTCGTCTGAGTCCGACGTCTCGTCCGCCGTTCCGAAGAAGCTAGCTGCAGACGGCGCGCGGCTAGCTTCGGACACCGAAGCGTCGGATTGGCCCTGAGAAGGGCCTTTGGGTTGGCCCTGAGAAGGGCCTTTGGGTTGGCCCGGAGAAGGGCCGTTGGGTTGGCCCTGAGAAGGGCCTTTTAGGAAACGCCCTTGGGCGTCCCGCTTGGGCTTAGGCATAACCTCCGCCAGATTCGTAGCTTCCCGCAAAAAGATAAAACCGCAATAGAATAAAAAGAGCTACGAGCACACTGTACTTTGGCCGTACCCAGTCTGCCACTCCGTTACGGTGACAGAACTGGGCCGTTTCCAGGGGACGCGACGTGGACGCAAACAGTGTGAGGGGGTCCCCCAACCTAACCTAACCTAACCTAACCTAACCTAACCACACAAAGCAGACGAATAGCTTTTCTGCCTCATCTAACGACGAGCTTCTCCAGGAGGTGATGAAAACCTTCGAAGACATCCCATCGAGAGTCAGAGACTACCCCTCGATGAGGAGGGATATCAGAACCTTCCTGGAGACCCGTTCAGATAAGTGTCTACGGATCTTGTTTGAGTTGAGCGGGCGAGTGAAGAGCCTGGAAACGGCGCCTGAAACGGTTCCGCCCACCAGGGCAAACACAGCGCCTACATCGCCCGAGTCACCGGAGGAGGTCCTGGCGAGGCTGGAGAGGGTAGAGACCTGTATAAAGACGAGGCTTAGCGACTTGGAGGAAAGGGTCTCCAAAGGCATTCAGGACCTGACCGACCACTGCACCGGAATCGGTGACGAGGTCATCGAGAGGGTTGTCTGCACGACCGACCAGGTCACCGACAGGATCGACAATGCGGTAGTGGGGTTGGAGTGCGTTTGTCGAGCCGTCGGTGACCTCGGCGGTAGGATCGATGGCCTTGCCGGTGACGTCGCCACCGCTACGGAGAGAACCAAGGAGGTCGTGAGGGAAATGGCATGCGAGGCGAGAGCCGACACGCGGTCTTACGCCTCCGTAGCTGCGGCCAAACCCGGGCACCGACCGGCGCTTCACTCGTTGGCTGTCACGTCCGAAGTCAGCCAGGACACTGCTGACAAGGTGCTCGCCAGGGTGAAGATGGCGGTCGATGCCAGGGGAACTGGCCTTAAAATAAATAAGGTCCGCAAGGCAAGAAACCAGACGGTCATACTGGGCTGTGACTCTGAAGCGGAGCTCAAAAAACTAAAAGAAAGGATTGAAAGCCGAGGTGAAGGGCTCAAAGTGGCGCCTATGGTAAATAAGAACCCACTCGTCGTCCTAAAAGACGTCTTTTTGGACAGTGGGGACGACGAGTTGGTAAAGGCGCTCTACTCCCAGAATCAGGACATCTTTGGAGACCTAGAGCAGAAAGAAAAAGATATGTGTATAAAATACAAGAAACGGACAAGAAATCCCAAGACAGCGCACGTTATCGTCCAGGTCAGGCCCAAAGTATGGCAGAGGATGACGGAGGCTGGTGCTCTCTACCTTGACCTGCAAAGAGTCAGGGTGGAGGATCAGTCGCCGCTCATCCAATGCACTAGATGCTTGGCATTTGGGCATGGCCGGAAATATTGCACGGAGAGTGCAGACAGGTGCAGTCACTGTGGAGGACCGCACTTACGCGAGAAGTGCGTGGAATTTGTCGCGGGTAACGAACCGCAGTGCTGCAACTGTTTGCACTCAAAGCTCCAGAGGACCGACCACAATGCCTTTAGTGTGGAGTGCCCGGTCCGCAAAAAATGGGACTACCTGGCCCGGACGACAACGGCTTACGCTTAAAATCCCCCCCTCCCCACAGATATATAAATTATATAGTTAATATATACATATGTATATCTAAAATGTACCTAAATAACCCCAAGAATGCAGATGAAATAAAAAAAAAAACCTGGAAAAGAATCGACAATAATTACGTATAATCTTAGCATATATATGTACATTATTGCCACAATCAATTAGAAATAAATACTGTAACGTCAAAGTTGAATCCCTCTTCCTTAATCCTCTTCTCCCTCCCCCCTTCCTTCCCCCTATCACCTTTAGACACGTATATCACCTTCTGTTTATCTCATTATATAGACAAGGAAACTTATTACGTAAAGAATAGACTAGATACCTTTGTAAAACAGAAATAAATAAAAATATAAAATGTTAGAAAACACAATTTTAAAAAAGTAAATATTCTAGATATAAATTAGAAATACAGTCTAGACAAAATATAGTAACAAGAATAATAAAACGCACAAACATAAAATAGATTAGATAAATAAAATAAAGAATGAAGCAGAAAGATATAGTACAAGAAAGTATCAGATACGTAAATCAGAAAACAAAAAATGTAATAAAATAAGTAAACATATGCATATCCCCCCCCCTCCCCCATTACCCTATAACAGTCCAGAAGATTATAGCCACAATAAAACTAATAATATAATAATATACTAGACATGTAAAACAGAAAATAAATAAAAATATTAAAAAAAAAAAATAACATTAATAAATAAGGAAATACTCTAGATATAAATTAGCTAATAAAAATCTACTGAAATAAGAAAACACAAGTTAAGATAAAATATAGTAATTAGAATAATAATAAGCACAAACATAAAATAAGCTAGTAGATAAGTAAACTAAATATATAAGTAAATAGATTAAATATATAAAGCAGAAAAACGAATAAAAATATATTAGTTAAGATAACATAATTAAGTACACAAATATTATAGATACAAAAAACTAGAAAATAAAAAATTTATAGAAGTAAATACATATTAGGAAATTAAGGAAATAATACAAAAAACTATAACGTCCAGGAAAAATAATTGAGTACTAGAATTGTCAAGTAGGCTGAAAAGCGGGAGTCCCACCAGGCTAAATATATAAAGCATAAAATAAAGGAAACAAGAAATAAAATGAAATTGGAAGTTAAAAACGAAAATACGAGAACCGGAATAAAAGAAAAAACCAGAATGCCAAGGTCTCGTTGAAAATGAACGGGGAAAAGCCACGTGGCAGGAGTGGGTTATAGCCGGTAAGAGTCCGGCACTGTCTCGGTCGTCTCACAGAGTGGGCGGCCGATTCGTCCATGAGGATTTCCCACTCCTGCCAATTAAAAAAAAAAAAAAAAAAAAAAAAAAAAACCTAACCTAACCTAACCTTTTTTTTTTTTTTTTTTGTTTCGGCTGGGAAAAAATGCATTACGCATACCCTCTCACTCGGGGGAGTGGGAGGGGTATGTGGGACTCCCCGGGCAAGCCCGGTATACCCACTAAAACAACCCAGCAACGAAATTCCCGCAACGTCATAGTGGGGGTGGACTGGGAGATCGGCGTAGCCTTTACGTCCAGTCCACCTCCGACGACCGCCCGCCTTCACAGCGGGCCCTTCACGCCCCCCCCGTTGGGGGAGGGCCGGGAACCTCCGACGATGGTGGTGATGCGTGCAATGCAGGCGGAGGCGCCCCCGCGCCTGTCGCCCGCCCATCACCACCGCGAGGAGGGAGAAGAAGACGTCTTCTCCGACCTCGCCTTCGTCTGCGGAGCGGCGCAGCGAGAGGGTCGTCCTCCCGCGCGCGCTCCGCCGCCTCCTTTTGTGAGATGACATCCTCGCAAAAGGAGGCGACCGCGGCCCAGGACTCCTCACTCCCCAGCATGCATCTGACCACGCTGGGAAGGGAGAGGTCCTGTCCGATCTCTGCAGTGAGACTGCGACGCGGCTCGGACCAAGCTGGGCACACCTCCAGTGTGTGCTGCGCCGTATCCTCCGCCGCGCCGCAGTCGTGACACGCCGGTGTCTCCTCCCTCCCGATCCGGTGCAGGTGCGTGCCGAAACAGCCGTGGCCAGACAAGACCTGCACCAGACGGAAGGAGAGGAAGCCGTGTGGCCGCTCGAGCCAATCCCGCAGGACTGGACCGAGCGCGTCCAGGGTACGGCGACCAAAGGTGGCGGAGGCGAGGTCCTCCGTCCAATGGACGATGATAGCGTCCCTCGCCTCCCTCCGCACTGCCTCCCGCTCCTCCGCGACTGGGCGCTCCCCGAGCGCTTTTCGGCGCGCCGTCCATTCGTAGACTCTGGCGAGCACCCACGCCTCCAACTCCCAAGGAGGGGTGCTGGCCAGAGCGCACGCCGCCGAAAAGCCTACCGAGCGGTAGGCCCTCGCCACCCGCTGTGCAATGGCCCTTTGTGGCCTGCGGATGGCTGTCGCGTTCTCCCTCCTGTTGAGGGAGTCCGCCCAGATGGGGGCCCCGTAGAGGGCCATGCTCCTCAGGATGCCGGCATATAAGCACCGGCATCGTGCACTGGGCCCCCCAAGGTTCGGGAGGAGCCAGGAGAGTGCGCCTGCGGCCTTCAGCAGGCGCGTCGACAGCCCGTTAAAGTGCGGGCCGAAGCGCCACCTGCTGTCCAGTATCAGGCCCAGATATTTCATCTGGGCCTTCACCTCCACCCGGATGCCCTCCACGACAATGTGGGCATCGGGAGGGCAGCGCTGCCGAGGCCCGTGGAAGAACACAGCCTCGGTCTTGTTCAGCGCCACCCTCAACCCTAGGCGGCGGATCCTTCCTGCGACTAAGGATCCGCCAGCCGAGGCCAGACAGGCCGCCTCCCTGAAACAGGCCGCCTCCCTGAAAACCTAACCTAACCTAACCTAACCTAACCTAACCTAACCGAGGAAAGAAATAAAATGAAGAGCAAGCTGGAAGTAGAGAGACAGGACCTCAGTGTCGAGGAAGTGAAAAACAAAGATCCATTACTGATCCTCAGGAACGTCCTATCTGTGAACTCAGACGAAGACGTCCTCAGAGCAATGAGGAATCAGAATAGAGATGTGTTTCACGACCTCGACAAAGAAGAGGATAGGATGGAGATAAAATTCAGAAGAAGAAACCGGAATCCGCACACTAATCACGTTGTGGTCAGCGTCTCACCGACCATTTGGAGAAGGGCTACTCGAATCGGATGCCTGCACGTGGACCTCCAGCGCGTTAGGGTTGAGGACCAAACCCCGTTGATCCAGTGCACGCGCTGTCTGGGATACGGGCACGGCAAAAGATTCTGTAAGGAATCAGCTGACTTGTGCAGTCACTGTGGTGGCCCTCACTTAAAGACAGAGTGCGCCGACTGGCTCGCAGGGACTCCACCTAAATGTCAGAACTGCACAAGATCCAAACTGGACAACGTGGACCACAACGCCTTCAGCCCCGATTGCCCAACGCGCCGTAAGTGGGACGTAATTGCCCGATCTACGGTAGCGTACTGCTAAGGGCACCCAAGGCAACCCAAACCCTTACAAGATCATACAAGCCAACCTCCAGCGTAAAAAGCTCGCTACAAACGAGCTGCTCTTGGAAGCCGCTAAGCGCGGAGTTGCGGTTGCTCTCCTCCAGGAACCATACGTGGGAGGGGTTGGAAGAATGAGGGACCACAGGGGTGTTCGCGTCTTCCAGAGCACTGGCACTGAAAATGGGACAGTAAAGGCCGCAATAGCGGTCTTTGATCAAGACCTAATTGTCATCCAATACCCGAAGCTCACCACGCACAACATCACCGTGGTGGCGATCCAGACCAGTGCCTGGAGGATCACGCTGGTCTCATTTTATTTCGAGCCAGACCAACCAGTGGGACCGTACCTGGATCATCTCAAACACATTGAGGAAGAGGTGGGTTCCAAAATGCTGGTTGTTGGAGGAGATGCAAACGCCAAGAGCACCTGGTGGGGAAGCCTGTCCATTGACAGCAGAGGCGAAGAAGTTTCTGGGGTTCTCGATGAGCTGAGCCTAAACATACTCAACAGAGGCGAAATTCCGACCTTCGACACGATCAGAGGTGGAACACGCTACTGCAGCCACGTCGACGTGACAGCGTGTTCGACAGACATTCTGGACTTGGTAGATGACTGGAAGGTAGACGAGGGTCTCACGAGCTCGGATCACAACGGCATTGTGTTCAACATCAAACTCAAGAGGTCCAAAGGTGTCAAAATAAACAGAACAACGAGAATCTACAACACCAAAAAAGCGAATTGGACAGAGTTTCGTGAGAAACTCTGCCAATTAATGCGCGATAGCAAAATCAATAAAAACCGAAATAGAAAATTTAAAAACAGCAGAACAAATTAACTCTATAATAAATAAATACACAAAAGCCATAACAGATGCGTGCACCTCGTCAATGCCAATGAGAAAGATGAATGAAGTGCTCACTTTGCCGTGGTGGTCCGAGAAACTCGAGGGGATGAAGCGGAAAGTCACTACCTTGAAACGCAGAATCAGGTGTGCTGCACCGGTCCGAAGATCGAAGGTCGTTGAAGAGTACCTGAAACACAAAGTTGAGTATGAGACGGAAGCAGCTAAAGACATCGTCGAGAGCTGGAAGAACTTCTGCGCAAAACAAGATAGAGAGGGGGTTTGGGAAGGGATTTATCGGGTGATAGCGAGGACCAAGGGAAGGGAAGAGGACCAACCATTGATTAAAGACGGGGAGGTAATGGACGCGAGGGGTTCAGTAAAGCTTCTGGCGAACACCTTTTACCCAGAAGATCACAAGGACAGCGACAGCGAATTCCACCGCGTCATCAGAGGAAAGGCCGATGTAGTGAATGCTGGAGGCCATGATGACTCATGTGATCCACCATTCACGATGGCCGAACTGATGGCAGCGAGCATGTCCTTCAACCCCAAAAAAGCGCCGGGAGCGGATGGCTTCACCGCAGATATTTGTTGCCGGGCCATCGGGGGTGCCCCCGAGGTGGCCCTCGCTCTCATGAATGGCTGCTTCAAATGTCACCACTTCCCTGAAACTTGGAAAGAGGCAACTGTGGTTGTGTTGAGAAAGCCGGGGAAGGAAAATTACAGTACTCCAAAGGCGTACAGACCAATTGGCCTTCTACCTATACTGGGAAAAATCTACGAGAAGATGTTGGTGGCCCGCCTCAAGTACCACTTGATCCCAAGGATGAGTACTCGCCAGTACGGATTTATGCCCCAGAGGAGTACGGAGGACTCCCTTTATGTCCTAATGCAGCACATCCGCAGCAAGTTAGAGATGAAAAAGATAGTGGTTTTAATATCTTTGGACATAGAGGGAGCTTTCGACAGTGCCTGGTGGCCGGCCATAAGAGTACGTCTGGCTGAGGAAAAGTGTCCGGTTGGCTTGAGGAGGGTCATCGACAGCTACCTCGAGAATAGAAGGGTCAAGGTTAGATACGCAGGTGAAGAGTTCGTCAAGGCAACCAGCAAGGGTTGTGTCCAAGGCTCTATAGGGGGACCAATTCTTTGGAACCTCCTGCTGGACCCGCTTTTAAAGAGCCTGGAGGCTGGGGGTGACTATTGCCAGGCTTTCGCAGACGACGTAGTGCTGATCTTCGATGGTGACACATCGCAGGAGATCCAGGGACGGGCAAATGCCGCTCTCGAACGTGTTCGGGCGTGGGGAGTAAAAAACAAGCTAAAATTTGCTCTGCAAAAAACGAATGCTATGACAATTACTCGGAAGTTAAAATACGACACCCCACGCCTGAGCATGGGCGGGATCGACATTGCCATGTCCAAAGAGATCAAAATCCTGGGTGTCACCATCGACGAGAAGTTGACATTTAACACACACGTCGCGAACGTATGCAGGAAGGCAATAGGCATCCACAAACAGCTTACAAGGGCGGCTAAGACCAGCTGGGGACTTCACCCTGAAGTCATAAGAATAATATATGTGGCTACCGTGGAACCCATCATCCTGTATGCCGCCAGTGTATGGGCCCCGGCCGTTAGAAAACTGGGCGTCATGAAGCAGTTGGGGGCGGTCCAGCGCGGAATTGCTCAAAAGCTGTGCAAGGGGTACAGAACAGTCTCCTTAAACTCAGCGCTGGTGCTGGCTGGGATACTACCTCTCGACCTCCGAGTCCGCGAAGCGGCATCGCTTTACGAGGCCAGGAGGGGGGTACCTCAGCCAGCACTCAGCGACAGGAGTGTCGAGCAGAACGCCTCGGCAATGGATGCCCCACACCCTGCGGAACGCGCTGAGCTGGAGCTCGTCAGCCTGGTAAACCAAGAGCAACTTGATGCTCAGAGCGAACATGAAGTTCGCATCTTCACCGACGGGAGCAAAATCGGGGGCAGGGTTGGAGCAGCACTCTCCATATGGAGGCGTGAGGTGGAGACAAAAACTCTCAAACTTGCCCTCCCAAACTACTCCACCGTTTACCAGGCTGAGCTTCTGGCGATATGCGTCGCAACCCGGGAAATCCGAAAGCACAATGCGCAATCGTTTGGAATCTTCAGCGACTCCATGGCAGCCCTCCAAACAGTACAAAACCACGACCGACACCACCCACTGGCAGTGGAGGCGAGGGCCAATATTAAGTCATTGGCAGTCCAAAATAAAGCTGTATCACTGTTTTGGATCAAGGCCCATGTGGGGTTGGAAGGAAATGAGAGGGCCGACATATTGGCCAAAGAGGCCGCTGAAGGTTCCAAACGAAAGCCCGACTACGACCTATGCCCAATCTCGTATGTCAAACAGTGCATTCGTAAGGAAACCCTGGAGGAGTGGAACCGCAGGTACAAATCTGCAGCAACTGCTTCAGTGACTAAATTGTTCTTCCCGGATGCGGTGGCGGCTTACAGGATAGTTAGGAAAATTGAAATGAACAACATTGTCACTCAAGTCATGACCGGGCACGGTGGGTTCTCGGAATACTTGAATCGGTTCAAGTGTAAAGAGAGCCCATCGTGCATCTGTGACCCCGAAATGGATGAAACGGTGCCACATATATTGTTCAACTGTCCTGTCTTCGACAGAGACAGACTCGAGGCCGAACACGAACTCAACACCAAACTTGACGCCGAAAACTTGTGTCATATAATAGCGGGCAAAAATAAAGATAGAGAACTGGTAATAGATTATTGTGTCAAAATATGCAGTAAAGTTATAAAACGAAATAAAAACGCGTAAGCAAAAATGTTTACATAATATTATTAGAATATTAATGTCAAGCATTGAACAATAGTTGGGTAAATACGATTATGAGAGCAAGAAAGTTTCTGAGAAACACAAATTAATGTGAGTTGCCCAAAATTGTCAATCAGTATGTAAAAATAGAAATAAGCTAGAATAAGTCATAGGTATCAAGTACTGTAATTAGATATAAGAATAGAAAAATAAGAACTGTGTGAAAAGTTCAAAATAGAAATAAGCTAGATCAATAAAAATGTATTAGTATTAAAATTAATTATAAGAATAGTAAGATAAGAAATGTGAGAAAACTGGAAAGTAGAAATAAGCTAGATTAAGACACATGTATTAGTATTAAAAGTAATTATAATAATAGAAAAATAAGAACAGTAGAAAAACAAGTGCCTGTAAAAATAAAATAAAAAGTTGTGTTGTTGTGTTTTCCCTATAAAATAGAAAATAAAGAAAATAGATAGAATAGTTTAAAAGTAGAAGGGCGTCCTACCCTTAAAGATAGAAAGAAGAAGAAAGATAGAAAGATAAAGTATGCTGAATGAAAGTGCGAGAGGAATAATTGCGAGAACTGGTCTGAAAGAGTACACGTAGATCTAGAATAGACTCCAATATTTTTGGGGGTAGAAGTATTAAAAAAAAAAAAAAAAAAAAAAACCTAACCTAACCTAACCTAACCTAACCTGACCTAGGTTTCCCGGCGCTGCGCGCGAATCGAAACCCCTCCAGGTCGCTGAAAACTTCGATTTTCCATCAAAAAAAAAAAAAAAAAACACATTTTTTGACCACCTTTCAAATTTTTTGTTCCCGAAGTAATTCAGAAAACGTTCCTGTGGGCTTGCTCGCGACGAGACGCGTCTCTGGACACCTCGCACGCCCGTCTAGCTCGCAGAGAAATCCAAAAATTTTCTCATTTTCCATCAAAAAACTGGTTTTTTGGCCACTTTTCAAAAAATTTCTTCCCAACGTACTTCTGAAAACGTTCCCGTGGGCTTGCTCGCGACGAGACGCGTTCCCAGACACCTCACACGTGCCCGTAGCTCCTCTGGAACATCAAAATCTTAAAATTAGGTTATATCTATACATAGGTACATATAGCCAAAACCACCTAAGCAAGCATCGTCGAAACACAAATCGCGATATCTTCGAGCTCTGTATTGCGTTTTTGAAGCGGTTTTCGCGCGTGATAATTATTTTTAGGCGTCCGCTTGACAACTGACAAAAAATTTTTGACTTCCCTTAAAGGGTTCTTGTATTTTGGCCACTTACCTATATTTTCAAAATTTTTACATCTTCAGAATTCAATAACTTTTTAACCCATCATTAGATTCCGGTCTTTTTTGAGGAATCGAGTTCTCGCCATACTAACCTAGGTTTCCCGGCGCTGCGCGCGAATCGAAACCCCTCCGGGTCGCTGAAAACTTCGATTTTCCATCAAAAAACACATTTTTTGACCACCTTTCAAATTTTTTGTTCCCGAAGTAATTCCGAAAACGTTCCTGTGGGCTTGCTCGCGACGAGACGCGTCTCTGGACACCTCGCACGCCCGTCTAGCTCGCAGAGAAATCCAAAAATTTTCTCATTTTCCATCAAAAAACTGGTTTTTTGGCCACTTTTCAAAAATTTTCTTCCCAACGTACTTCTGAAAACGTTCCCGTGGGGTTGCTCGCGACGAGACGCGTTCCCAGACACCTCACACGTGCCCGTAGCTCCTCTGGAACATCAAAATCTTAAAATTAGGTTATATCTATATATAGGTACATATAGCCAAAACCACCTAAGCAAGCATCGTCGAAACACAAATCGCGATATCTTCGAGCTCTGTATTGCGTTTCTGAAGCGGTTTTCGCGCGTGAACATTATTTTTAGGCGTCCGCTTGCCAACTGACAAAAAATTTTTGACTTCCCTTAAGGGGCTATTGTACTTTTGACTTTACACCTTCAGAATTCTATAACTTCCAAATTTGTCATTAGATTCCCGTTCTTTTCAGGAATCAAGTTTTCGCCATACTTACCTAGGTTTCCCGGCGCTGCGCGCGAATCGAAATCCATCCAGGTCGCTGAAAACTTGGTTTTCCTGTAAAAACTCAAAAAAAGTGGTTTTTTGACCACCCTGCAAAATTTTGTTCCCAAAGTAGTGCTGGAAACGTTCCTGTGGGCTAGCTCGCAAAATTAGGTGTTTCTGGACACCTCGCACGCACGTCTAGCTTGACGGAAACATCAAAAATTTTCATTTTATAAAATTTTCCATACAAATCTCATACAAAAGTTTATAACTTTCAAACCCATCATTAGATTCCGATCATTTTTGAGGAATCGAGTTCTCGCCATACTAACCTAGGTAACCCGGCGCTGCGCGCGAATCGAAACCCCTCCGGGTCGCTGAAAACTTCGATTTTCCATCAAAAAACAAAATTCAAAAATTCATTCAAAATTCAAGCATTTATTTCAATTAAACCATTTACAGGCACTTTTGAATTGTCAAGGTCGGTCGGTCCAAAAAGTTGAAGCTATTTGCACGTTCCAAAGCGTAGATCTCTATGGAGAAGAACGCGCAAGAAACTCCACGGACACTCTTTTAAAAATAATAGTTTTTTACAAAGATTTATTTACATCGGGTTGAAATTATACATACATGTGAGAACGATGTAAAAGACGAGCAGGATAAAAGCGTCCGGAATAAAAGAGGAACAATTCAAAGAAATAATTAAAATTAACCATGGCAGCTAAGAAATGACCAGTCCCGACTGACGGCGCCCGTTCACGAACATGACGCATGCGCCAGCACCATTCGGCTCAACCATTTTGAAGGGAGCCAAATGATCCAACGCATACGCCACCATCAGCTAGACTTTTGAGTGAGCATGACACTCCTAACCGCCAGGGTACATTCAAGTCAAAAACATACCTAAAACTGATAATTAAAGTTAAAGGTACACAGTACTCACACATGTGCTGTTAATGGCTGAAATTATACAATGCTAAGTAAGTTGATTCTAACAATGCAAATTTTCCTTACAATCTTCAGCCGGTCCAACAATGTTTCCGAACTATTTACAGATTAGTTTGGGCTTAGTGGCTGTGGAGCAGGACCAGCATTCAGCCAAGCATTTTTTTCTTCAATATAATCCCCCAACTTATAATATGCTTGCCTGCATAGTGTGCGTTTAATACAAGACTTGAATTTCGTCTCATTTAGTTCTAATATATGGGGAGGTATCTTATTATAACATTTTAAACAGTACCCCATGAAAGATGAGGCTACTTTAGCCAGTCTGAAGCCTGGTTGAACTAACTGGTCCCTATTTCTAGTACCATAATTATGTCTCTCGCCTCTTTTACTAAAAAGATGTAAATTCTTTCTGACATACATGATGTTTTCGTAAATGTATTGACAAGGTACCGTCATGATGTTAATAGTCTTAAACAGTTCCCTGAGAGAATCGCGCCGGCGGAGATTATATATCGCTTTGATGGCTCTTTTCTGCAGAATAAAAATAGACTCGATGTCTGCAGCCCGTCCCCATAGTAAAATACCGTAAGACATGATACTGTGAAAGTAACTAAAATATACCAGTCTCGCGGTATCGACATCCGTTAGTTGGCGGATTTTTCTAACAGCATATGCTGCTGAACTTAGCCGTCCGGAAAGAGATGTTATATGAGGGCTCCATTGTAGCCTGGGGTCAAGCGTAATTCCCAGGAAAACCGTTTTATCGACGAATTCTAGTTTTTCCTTGTTCAATAATATGTCACAATCACTGCTTTTGACATTAGGTAAGGCAAATCTTATGCACTTTGTTTTCTTTTCATTTAGAACTAAATTATTCGCCGTGAACCAATTTTGGACTTGCATTAGGGCATTATTTATGTCATTAACATTGTTCGTCCTTCTATTTATCTTAAAAATTAAAGAGGTATCGTCAGGAAACAACACCATATCAAGATTTTGTTGCAATAAATAAGGTAAATCATTAATATAAACCAAAAATAAGAAAGGACCCAAAATAGAGCCTTGGGGGACGCCCATTTTTATGTTTAATCCCGACGAATTGACCCCGTTTATGTGAACTAATTGCTGTCTATCACACAAATAAGATTTGACTAAGTTTAACGCTGTTTTGCCTAGTCCGTAATGCCCGAGCTTCAGGAGTAATGTATCGTGATCAACACAATCAAACGCCTTAGAGAGATCACAAAAGACACCTATGGCATCCTGTGCGTCCTCCCACGCATTAAAGATATGCTTTAGTAAGGTGACACCAGCGTCCGTTGTACAACGTCCTTTGGTGAAACCATACTGTTTATCATGTAAGATGTTATTCGTGTTAAAATGACTGAGCATCTGATTTAGCATTACTTTTTCAAATACCTTACTAAACACTGGCAACACGGACACTGGTCTATAATTATTGGTGTCTTTACTATCCCCAGATTTAAAAAGTGGTATCACTTTACTGAATTTCATTAGGTCCGGAAAGACTCCTTGATCGACACACAAATTAAATATTAAAGCTAAGTACGGCGCTACAGTCTCGATAATTGAGGTACAAACCTTGATAGACAATCCCCATAGATCTTCGGTCAATTTAATTTTGATTTGTTTAAAAGCTTTTATTACTACTATGGGGTTTATATGTTTAAAATTAAATTCAGTCGCGCAGGCTGATACGTTTGCCTGTAATAAATCAAAAGCAAGCGAAGGCGAGGAATTTAAGGCTTCAGTAGTTTTAACAGGGATACTTGTAAAGAAATTTACAAATTCTTGAGCAACTTCTTTGTTATCGCTAATAAGTCCGTGAGGCGTCTGCAATCTGTAATCAGTGTTATGTTTTTTGTTCCTATTTGTTTCATTATTTATAATTTTCCAAACCGTTTTCATTTTATTGTCTGCTGTTTTTACCTTATTGCTTATGTATAAAGCCTTAGCTACCTTACAAGTATTTTTATAAATTTTGGAGTAGGTAGTTACATACTTATTAAAAGTTTCAGTGTTAATAAAAGGCTTAAGGCCATACAACTCATAAAGTCTATCCCTACTTTTTCTGAGTCCTTTAGTTGCCCAGTCACTAAATAAAAACTTAGGGTAGATTGTTTTAGTTTTATTTTTAAAAGTATTATTGAATTCTGTTTGGACTAAAGAAAAAAAATCTGTATATAAAATATTAGCACTGTTCACTGTACAGTTCCAATCACTTAACTTCCCAATTAAAATATGGTTAAATTTATTTAAATTACCGGATGTTATTGGTCTGGTTTGTATTTGCACTTGTTGAATTGGTATTTTGGACTCAAAAGATACCAGTAGCCCGCTGTGATCAGAAGGGAGGTAATTAACAATGGCTTTCTGTAAGTAGTCGCCAGAACAAAAAACATTATCAATACATGTAGCAGTAGTTGTAGTTGTACGGGTTGGTTCTATGAACACATTAGACAAATTGAACGATTTAAAAAGATTTAATAATCTACAGCTATCTGAATTGTTTTCTAAAATATTTATATTAAAGTCTCCACAGATAATTACTAATTTATTACCAGTCGCAAGTTTTGCCAATACATCTTCCATCACTGACTCAAATATAGAGTAGTTCAGATAATTAGGGGGTCTGTAAACGCACACTATGACATGCTTATCTAGCTCAACACAGGATAGTTCAATGCTATGTTCAACAGACAAGTTAACTATGTCTTTACGAGTTTTAAATTGAATACACTTTTTGATTAAAATTAGTGAGCCCCCACGTAACATTGACTTTCGGTTAAAAGAACTTCCCACACTATAATTCTCGTAATTAATCAACATTTCAAAATCCTTTAACCAATGCTCAGTGAAACAAACTATGTCAAACATTGTTTTTTCTAAAAATAACTCAATTTCCAGCTGTTTTGAAGAAAAACCTTGAATGTTCTGATGGAATAATTTCAAGGATTTCTGCTTATCCCCTTTATTGCAATTAGCTATGTGAGAGCAAGAAGATACCTGGTTTACGGTAGATGTAACTATACTGATATTGGTATCCTCTGTTGTCGTACAAACTAGTTTAAAGGAACATCCGGAGTGAGCCCCACGTCTCCCATGCCATCACTAGGCACCAAGATCTTGCTACTTGCAGACTCCACATTAAAAGAATTGTCCATAGTGACACACGGATTCTCCTTCGTACAATTATTGTAAATAATTATAGCATTAGTGCTACAGTTAACAATGTCCACCTGTACATTAGTATTATTACTAATATTTGCAGTGTTAATTATAGTAGAAGACGTCGACATACTAATTATGTCTGAGTTTATATAATATGCTAATAGGCTTGCTATTTGATGTCTAAACCTAATAGGCAGATACACTGTATCCCTAGTCGACTTTAACTTATCAACATATAAGTTAATGTCCAGAAAAACAAGTTTGTCACTGTAATGACTAACCAAGAAATGTAAATGCTTGTTAAGCATGTGAATATAATTATTTTGTCTATTTGACAATTTTTCAAAATATGGGAAAGCACACAGTATTATTTTGTTGCAATTTAACTTTAACATCTCAGTTACAGAGTTTTTGACCACCTTTCAAATTTTTTGTTCCCGAAGTAATTCCGAAAACGTTCCTGTGGGCTTGCTCGCGACGAGACGCGTCTCTGGACACCTCGCACGCCCGTCTAGCTCGCAGAGAAATCCAAAAATTTTCTCATTTTCCATCAAAAAACTGGTTTTTTGGCCACTTTTCAAAAATTTTCTTCCCAACGTACTTCTGAAAACGTTCCCGTGGGCTTGCTCGCGACGAGACGCGTTCCCGGACACCTCGCACGCGCCTCTAGCTCCTCTGGAACATCAAAAATTTTCAAATTAGGTTATATCTAATGTTGCTATATCTATCTTATAACTTAATGAACAGAACGATGAATTACGGAAAAGTGTTAACTTAATGTCTGATAAATACGACGAATTTCTATTGCGTATATCCCGTCTGGAGTCGGAGAAACAGGAAGATAAGAAAACTATTAGACAACTAGAAGACAAACTCGAACTATTAGAACGCAAATCGCGCGTGTCTGGTATTGAGATACGAAATATAACAAAGGATAGTGGCGAAACTAAGGATGGGCTATCTAATGTATTGGTGAACCTGGGAAAATCCATTGATGTTGAAATTGACCATTCTAGTATCAGGGATATTTACCGCCTAAATACTAAAGATGGGGCAAATCCGGTGATTGTTGACTTTACCACAGTTCTTACCAAAGAGATATTAAGGGGATTAAGAGCTTTAATAAATCCAAAATAAAAAAGGATAAACTTAATACTACCCACCTTAACCCCCAAAACCAGCTAAAGCCATTATACGTGTCTGAAACCTTGACACAAAAGACACACAGACTATTCTTCCTGGCCCGGTCATTCCAAAATACCCATAGATATGCTTTCTGCTGGACATCAAACGGAATAGTCTATCTAAAGAAAAATGCCGACTCTGCCCAAATCCGCATAACTTCCGAGCAGGCTATTGAGAAGCTGAGAATTTCGCAATGACTACCAACTACCACTGATTAAGCTTAATCTTAGTTTTTTATTATTGTTAAGTAACTTCTTAAAGCATGCCTCTAATTTTTCTGCAAATTTTTTATCTCACCAATTTATTCTCTTATATTATAATAATTTTAGAAAAAAACACATTGTTATACGTAACTTTGTTAAAAAATTACACAATCATTTATTCACAAAATATCATTACAGAAAACAAAACTATAACACAAATATAATTGTAACACATAGTACAAAATACAATTTTTCAAAAACTTTATTACGCATTTTTTCACGTTTAACAAACAGATGTTACCACATCTATAACACACCCGACTTCCTACACACTATCGATGACTCAATGAGACACATACATTATTAACTCACCGTAATTAATAACACAAAAACGTAATTTTACACTGCCGAATGTGTCTGATATAACTTTCTCGCACATCTACAACTCTGCTCATAAATCCATTTCAGGAACTAAAATGGGCGATTTAATTCCATTTTCACGTATATCTAGCATACAATCAAAATACAATTATAGCAAACCAAAGTACAACACAAATAAAATCATAGCACATAATACACTTGGTAAAAAGACATACTACAATATTCTGATAACTTTATTTGTCAATATTTCACATAAAACAAACAAAATTATCTACATAATTATATAACACAACCGTCTTCCCTCACACTATCCGTGACCTAATGAGATACCTTAAATACATAATAAACTCACTTTATTTAATAACACAAAAACTTAATTTGACACTGCCGAATTTGTTTGATATAACTTTCTCGTACAGCTTTGCTCTTATATTCACATCAGGAACTGAAATGGGCGACCAACGTCCATATTCACATCTAACTTATATAGCGTCTATAATTATTACAATTATATCTATACTCGACAATTATATTAATCAATGTATTCACATTCGGTTATTTAAATGATTTAACAGAAAACATCGATAAGGTAACAGTATCTGAATCACTGTATGCCGATATCGAAGACTCTCACAAAATAATTTTGCCCTGTTCTAAAAGTCTTCTAGTTTTCACCCAAATTAAACGCAGTATAAACTGCAATATAAATGGATTGGAATTACTTTTAAACTAGATTAAATCTACAATGTGATGTTCTTGTCCTCACAGAAAGCTGGCTGTCGTGCACACCTTCATTACCTAATTTACTAGGTTACCGATCGTTGGCGACAAAAAATAATGTTAAACAAAATGATAGTGTTGTCATATTTTATAAGGATCATCTTCATTTTACAATAATTGTGGAACCAAACTTCAGCGAGGGTAACTGTCTGGTTGCTACGCTTAAAAATCAAATTGCAATTATCGCAATATATCGTTCACCATCTTTTTCAAACTTAGACTCGTTCCTTATATCCTTAAATGTTTTAACTTGTTACTCTTCCTTTAATAACATAATAGTTATAGGCGACATAAATATTGCAATTAACCTAGACATAATTGACCATCAAGGTGAACGTTACCTAAATCTGGCTGCTAGTCATGGCCTGCTACCCTCACGTACATTAATTACACGGCCAAAAAGTAAAACATGTATCGACCATATACTACTTAAGACAAAAAGTACCTGCAACACCATTGTACTATTAGCAACTTTGACTGACCATTATCCGGTTTTACTGCACGTGAACTTAAAGAAACCTCTACAATTCGCGATAACAACTATTAAAAAAATTGATGAAGATGGCTTAAACGAGGAAATATCAAAAATTGAATTCGATTCATTGATTGAGTCTCAGGATCTTAACATTGCTTTGGTGAATATTACTCACTGTCTTCAGGCTGCAATTAAAAGTAACACCAAAGTCATTACCTTAACGCGTCGAAAGAAGATTATAAAACCCTGGATCACACAAGGATTGCTGCGCTGCATGAGGAATAGGGATAAGTTGCATAAGCAATCAAAACTTTCGCCAGATAACGCAACATTAAAATTAACATATAAACGCTATAGAAACTACTGTAACACTATACTCAAAAAAGTTAAAAGAGCTTATGAAAAAAATCTTGTTAACTCAGCTCAGAACGATAATAAAAAGCTGTGGAAAGTGATAAAAGACATCACAAACACAAACAAAAACACTAACTGCCCAAATGAGCTTCTTTCTCTAGCCGACGATCCCAAACAGTCTCTGAACAAAATAAATAGCTACTTTATTGATGTAGTTAGATCACTGGCAGATAAGATCAGGCAAAATAAATCAAATTCAATAGACAGTCATGTAAACACCAACTCTTATAAGCCCACTCAACTCAATTCGTTTGTAATGGAGGATACGGATGAATGTGAGGTAGATCGTCTCATCACTAATTTAAAAACAGATAGCTCAACAGGATTCGATGGGATTAGCAGTAAATTTTTAAAAACATACAAAATGACTTTAGTTACTCCACTCACCTTTATTTTTAACTGCTGTTTCCAAAAGGGAATATTCCCTGAATCTTTAAAGAAGTCTGAGGTTTGCCCAATACATAAGGGTGGAAGCAGAGATTGTATTACCAACTACAGGCCCATATCCATACTTCCAGCTATATCAAAGATCCTTGAGAGAATAATTAATGTTAGACTAACAAGGTATCTTGAAAGTAAAAACTTGCTCTCACCAAACCAGTACGGTTTTCGTAACGGGAAATCAACTGAACAAGCTGTAAACAGACTCACAAGTTACATCAGTGATAAATTGGATGGGAAAAAGAAATGCCTAACCATTTTCTTAGATTTAGCAAAGGCTTTTGACACAATCTCTGTTTCGCTACTCACTCCTGGCCAAACTGGAAAGACTGGGAATGAGAGGCACGCAGTTGAAACTTTTTGAAAGCTACCTTACTGATCGTTATCAGTGTGTTCGTGTGGGAAACCTTACTAGCACTGACCTCCCAGTCACACACGGAGTTCCCCAGGGTAGCATATTGGGTCCAACCTTATTTCTCGTATATATCAACGATCTCACTAACCTAAAACTCACCCACGGCGAAATCATTTCCTTTGCTGATGATACTGCTCTCCTTTTCTCCGCCGCTAACTGGAATGAGGTATTTGATGCTGCCCAATCTGGTTTTAATACTGTCAGAAAGTGGCTGAATGACAATGTTTTAACGCTAAACACCGATAAAACCAAATACATTTGTTTTACTGTTCGATCAGACCATGCCATTGATCACACCTGTGCCATTATCCCACATACTAAAGGTAAGTAATTTCAAACCCATACTTTTCTCAACTACCTCACTTTATCAATTATTACAATACAATACAAATGTTTATTCATCAATCATAAGGTAAATAATAAATACAATTTTGGCTTAAATTTACGTAAAGTTCACACATGTTATTTGCCTGAACTAGGTAATCCTGTGTTTCAGGCGATAAGAGGTAGGTACAATTCTTTTTTCCTTGTTAAATAATCACATCTAAAATAAACGTTATATACTAGTCATCTTATATAATATGTTTAAAGGTGTAAATGAAAAGTAATAATAATCTTAGATTTAATTAAAATACGAACAATCTCTATCTTAATACAATTAATAACTTCTCTGTGTCTTCATAGGACATACTTTGAAGAGTTTCCTTGAGAGTCCTCTTGCAATTACAATAATTTAGGGAATAAATGTTTGTTAGTGCGTTTAGTCTGTTATATAATAGTGGTCCAAGGAACATATAAAATTTGGTCGTGAAAACATGTTTTGTGCTATTATTAACGCAAACTAAATCTTTCCGCCTTTTTTTAGTAAATTCTGTGCAATATGGAAGGGCTGTATGTTGTTTAAGTACGGTGCTCATTATGAATAACTGTCGAACTGTTAGTACTTCACAAGATTTATAGAGAAGGTTAGTGGGAAATAGAAAAGGGCGACAAGTAGACACCTTGAGGATCGCTCTTTGCGCTCTCTCGATGGGTAGTAACAAAGTTTTACCCACCCCACCCCATGAGGTAATGCAGTATGTCAGAATTGACTGACACAGAGCAAAGTAAACTTGTCTAATTAGTTTTGGGTCTGCAATATATCGCAGCTTTTTAAATATGAATATAAGCTTGCGAATTCTAATATGTAAAGCTTCTATGTATGGTTTGAAAGAAAGGGTATCGTCTATAATGATACCAAGGTATTTTATTTTATTAGTCATTTTAATATTGGGACACATGCACTCACTATTTAGAGGAACTGAACAACAATGAGCATACAGCTTTGGGGCAATGATAGGTGTTTGTTTCCGCATCGAGAACTTAATGAAATTGGTCTTATCCGTATTAAGTGTTAATGAATTTTGATGGAGCCAATTATTTACAATATTGAACCCGTGTTGCGCAAACTTGTACACTTCAGTTTCTGAGTCAGCCGAGAAAAGTAGAGCAGTGTCGTCAGCGTAAGATATGATCATACCATGTTCTAGCTTTAATTTGCAAAGATCATTTATGTATATTAAGAACATAGTGGGCCCTAAAATACTTCCTTGGGGAACACCAAAAAACGTATTTTTAGGTCAGCGCTGAGTACATTGTCAATCTTTACGCACTGGGTACGGTCTTCTAAATAACTTTTAAAGAGTTGCAGCTGGGTGCCTCTTACACCTAAAGTTTCAAGCTTGCGCAACAGAATGGGAATTGAAACTGTGTCAAAAGCTTTGGCGAGGTCCAGGAAAATTCCTACTGTGTGGCTACCCTTGTCCAGTTCCCGTGCTATATAGTCGGTCAGATGATGTACGGCATCGGCAGTTGATACTTTAGGCCTAAATCCAAACTGCCGCTCAGACAAAATAGATTTATCCTCCAGATATTTAAACAATCTTTTGTTCATAATTTTCTCTAATATTTTCGACACACAGGGCAGTACAGAAATAGGTCTGTAATTTGTCACTTGCTCTTTACTACCCGACTTATAGACGGGCACAACAATCGCTTTTTTAAGACACGTGGGAAAAATACCTGAGGATAAACAGATGCGGAAAGTATAAGTAAGTGGTGGTACTAAAATATGCTTGAACTGTTTGAGAATTCTAGTGGATATATTATCCCAGCCAACGGCACAGTCGTCTTTCAAGGTCATAATTATACTTTCAACCTCAGTCTCATCAGTATCTAGCATTGCAAAGGATGTTAAAGTGTTGCGACCCATAAAAGGACTGCTTGTTAGGTACTGTGTGGAACGTGGTTGACCCCGATTTTTTTCTGCCAAACATTTCCCCACATTAACAAAAAAGTTATTTGCTATGTTTGCAGATGTCAGTTGTGACGTGTTTGCTTGCAATAAACCTGACGAAGATTCTTTTTGTTTTGATATGTATGTAACATTTCTTACATACTGCCAGATTCTTTTAGTATTAGTTCCAGCCTTTTCCAGTTCAATTTTATCGTAATTGCATTTAATTTTTCTGAGAAGGTTATTACAAAAATTGCGATATCTTTTGTATGTCAATTGTATCACTGCATTTTCTGGTTGCGATTTAGCTTTCATGTGCAGTTTGTCTCTATGCTTCATACAGCGGATTAGACCTGTTGTGATCCAGGGTTTTATGTTGCAATTTTTGTTGCTCAACTGCAAAATTTCCGTATTTTTCTGAATTGCATGTCGTACATTTTCTATTACATACAACATACAATACTGCGGATCAGCGGAATCATAGACTGGATTAAAGTTGATGACGCGCAAATCTTCCTCAAGTTCATTTTTATTCAATTTTAAAATTGTGCGAGTGTTTTGCTTAGCTATATTACAATCTAGGGTTAGTAGGGCAGCATTGTGATCTGTTATTGTCGAATTAACAACGATTGCAAGCGAGGGGTAATTTGATTTTAGCATGACATGATCCAAGCAGGAGCCACTATGATGTGTAGGAAAGTTGTGTGCGGGGAGCAGGCCATGGTATGCACATAGGTTAAGGTAGTCCTGAGCAGATGCATCAGAACTTCCTGGGAGAATATTGATATTTATATCTCCAATCACAATCGTGTTTTTGATGGATGACAGGTCCTGCAAGACATCATTCAGCGATTTCGTGAAATTGCTAACATTTTTAAAGGAAGGAGGTCGATATAACGCTAATATTGCAAACTCTGATCCAATCCTCACAACCAAACTATTACAGTCGTGCATATTTGGTTCCTCAACTGACACCTCTAAATGATTCCTTACATAAACTATCACTCCATCATTTTGGTTGTAATTCCTATTACTTTTGTACATTCCATAACCCGGTATTAGTGGTATGTTATATTGTTTGGCAAGCCAGCATTCGGTCAAAACAAAAACGTCACAATTTATGTCTAAACGTTGCTGAAAGGTGCAAAAGCTATCAAAATTCTTAAAAATACTACGAATATTTTGTGTTAATATGGTTAGTGGACTTTTGTACCCGGAAAGATATTGTTTGCAATTCTCAGCTTCACAAACCTTTGACTCGGAAACAGAGAAATCATCTAAATCATTAATTATATTGTTAATCATAACTATGGTACTAAAAAAGATATAAAGTCTAAAGAGTGGTCTAAATAAAAAACTTATAAACGGCGCTCTCAGGCGCCTGCATAGTCAATGGAATAAATGTACCTTTTTTCGGCCATTAATCTCGCTGGACAGTCCGCAGCGCCTGTGCTGTGCTTGTCTGGCTTTTTGAAATGCGAGCAAGTGGCACATTTTGGCTCAGTCGCCTTTTTTGGACATTCTTTTATCGAGTGTCCTTGATCGCCACAGTGACCGCAGGTATGTGACGTCTGCCGACAAAACTTGGCGGCATGGCCATACTGCTGGCACTTGTAGCACCGTGTGACCAACGTAAAGTCTCTGACAGGGCACGATGACCAATTCACAAATACTCGGTCTTTTGAGATCAGGGCTTTGCGTATGGCTGCAGGTACTTCTACTACGTAGTTGCAGTGGTCAGCGTCTTTCTTACCTGACTTGTGGCTCAATCTAATCAAGGTCAAGAACTTCTCAAGGCTGCAATCCTGTAGTGTCTCGGCAAGATTTTGGTGGTATAAGCACGCAAATACTTCATTTTCTGCCATGGATGACGGCACTCCTAGGATAACAACCCTTGGCTTCCTTTTGAAAGGCTCATCGACTGTTAGACCTGACTGAGATAACTGCTCCGATTTCCTCAGCTTCTCGATATCGTCTTTCGTCTCGGTGCTGATGATGACTCCGCCATTTCTGGTCTTGCGCAGACCTCTAACTTGAAGTTTCATCTGTTCAGGGCAAATAATTTTTTGGACGAGTGACTTTGTCTCATCACTAGACCTCAATTTGTCTTGCGGGTAAATGGCCACAGAACTTACTTTTGACGGCTGGATGAAGTTGTTTGCTCCTTTCTTCACCATGTCCGAAAAGGAGATTCCCACAGCAGGTTTGATAGATTCTCCTACTTTCAGCTTGAGTTCCTTGAGTTGCTGTGAAAGGTCGAGCTGACTCTCAAGTGCTTTCAAAGCATTATGGGATTGTAGGGCTTTGTATTTGATGGACTGGTACTGCACGGCCATCTGCGATGTTCCATGTCCAACCTTTCGGCATAAGGCATTGATGCGCATTTTTTGGTCAGAATTTAGCTTGCCTTCTGCTGCGATAGCACATACCTCCTGAAGGCTCTGGTCAATACTCGTCATCCAGCTCTGAATTTCGGGCGTCGATATTGCTTCAACGTCATTGCGTCTTTGGCTCGGCGCTTGAGGAGCAGGAGCGGCTGAAGGGGCTATCCTCCATTGTGTGATTAGGTTATTCACTTGTTAATAACTAGTCATCTTCACAAATCCACCTTACATAAAACAAAACGATGACTCAGTTTGCTCTACTGCCGGCTATTTACAAAAACTAGGTCACAATTACGCAAGTGATTATTTGTTTATATTAAATTATTGTTCGATACGTCCACTCACTACGATCGTCAAGTATGAATCATTATGTGGAGTACTAACCGTAAGACAATTATTTATTTTAAAAATAATCATAATGCAACACTCACAAAATAAATAATTTATCACCCCCAGATGTTGAATAAACGCAGAAATTATACGGTTTGAACACAACAAAAAATTTCTAACACAAAATTTATAAAAAAGTTTATTCTCTCGGCCCCTATATTTACAACTAGCTGACCCGCGCAACTTCGTCTGCGTCACATTTTCCATTAATTCTGCGCTCCTTTTTGACTTAGCCTAATGATATACATATAGCCTATAGCCTTCCTCGATAAATGGGCTATCTAACACTAAAAGAATTTTTCAAATCGGACCAGTATTTCCTGAGATTAGCGTACTCAACCAAACAAACTCTTCTGCTTTATAATATTATAACTCAGAGGTTCTCAGATTTTGTTGTGCAAGGCGTTGCGAACGTTCGACACTCGACTCTCGAGCGCGTTCCAGAGAGTGTCTCTGATTTTGTTCAGCAAGGCGTTGTGAACGTTCAGGTGAAGATTCTCCCATACGGCGTATTCTTGCTGCCCGTGCTTGAGAACTATGTTTAGTAAGTTGAGACCTGGCTCTCTTAGGCATTTTCAAATGTTTAAGAAAATGTTAATAGCGTGTAATATTCTAGCTCTGAAAAGAACTGTTGGTTAGCCCTGAAAAGAACTGTTGGTTAGCCCTGAAAAGAACTGTTGGTTAGCCCTGAAAAGAACTGTTGTTTGGCTCTGAGAAGAACTGTTGTTTAGCTCTGAGAAGAACTTTTGCGTAGGTATAGTTTTAAGAACGAAATCTAAAAAAAATCGCACGAAAATTATTAGACTTCGCGCACAACCGCTGCGTAGGGAGCCGACCTCGCGTCTAAGCCAAGCGTGTACCTTAAGTAGCCTCCACACTATTCCCGATGTTGATCGAAGTTGAGCGAATACGATAGTGTAGAAGGGCACTTCGCTTCGCCTCGTGCAACTTCGCTTCGCCCCGGGCGACTTCCAGTTGTTGTCGGTTTTTGCGCCCGAGTCAAAGGACTCGAAGTTCGAACACGAAGCGTCTGTCCACACTACTCGGCTCACTTCGGTTCGCGTCAGCCATAGTAAATACGCAGGAATTGTATTGTGCGAGAGTACACATTGCAACGGCAGTTGCCACATGAACGTTATCCATTATGCCTATCGTGAGGGGAACGGGGGGAACGGGCGTCTGAGCTCCTCGCGAAGTTGCTCGAGTGTGTGGACACCTACTTCGGAATTCGGTCAACTTCGGAGAGCACTTCGCCTCGTGCAACTTCGGAATAGTGTGGAGGACACTTTATATTACTCATAGATCTAAACTCCGGGGTCCCGCACGCGCACCCGGGGGCCTTGGTGACGTCCACTTCGCAACGGGCCGTGCAGCAGAAATCGTAATATTTTAATTTCGCCATAACTTCAAAACCAAACGTCCGATTTTAATCATTCAAAGACCAAATATTATCTACATAAACTGTAATTAGTGATGAAATACTTTATTTTGATAAGGATTAATAGCATGAGTAAAATAAACGCGTTTAAATGTAGTCCAAAAAAAAATCAAGATTTTTAAATATAAAAGTGGTTGTTGTGCCTCACTCGACATAGATGGGTATAGTGTGTCGCGGACTTTTTTGTAGATATTTATAAGATCTACAATTAATTAGAACAATTCATGGTTCTATCTTTTATAGTTTAGGCAGCGTACGCAAAATAAGTAAATTTTCTGGTTGATTTTTACACCTTGTGTCCGAAAAACCCAAATATCTTACGGAACCCTATTTTTTCCAAAATAAAATATAGCCTATGTTACTCGTGGATAATGTAGCTTTCGAATGGTGAAAGAATTTTTAAAATCGGTCCAGTAGTTTTTGAGCCTATTCATTACAATCAAACAAACAAACAAACAAAGTTTTCCTCTTTATAATATTATATATAATATATATATATATATATATATAGTGTAGACAAAATTAATAAACTCCTTAATATATATCCACTCAATACAGATCGTTGCAGGAGAAAAGTAACTGAATACCTACAAAGTCTCACTTATGACGAGACTGAGCAGCTCTTAACCGTGTCAAGTTAGACAGCAAATTTATTTTACATATAATTATACAACCGTATCTCGCTCATTAACACATCTACTCATAAACTGCCGCATATCACACTCACACTTAACTATAGACACACCCTCTCACACTCACTCATTCACCTAGCATAGTAACACACAAAGAGAGGAACAGCCACAGATTACAAAGCTATAAGTTAAGACTATACAATATTTTTTTGTTAATAAGTAAACTTAATCTTATGTAATTCGAGGGGATGGCGCTGTACGCCGAAATAGGTACATTCCTCCTAGTTCGGCTCCAGATGCTAAAACTTTTGTATACACAACTTTTGTGAAAGAAAATAAAATTGTTATTAATTCTGAAGCGGTTTTCGCGCGTGATAATTATTTTTAGGCGCCCCCTTGACAACTGACAAAAACATTTTTGACTTCCCTTAAGGGGTACTTAAGCTAATGTACATCTTTAAACTACTACGCCAGTCAGCAGATGCTGCTGTTATGAAAATGACTTATCAGCAACTTATCAGGCACTGTGTCAATCTATTTTGGTTTATTGTATCTCGTCCTGGGGCGGGGCAGCCAAGTCCCACTTTATTCAGATTGAACGCGCGCAGAGAGGGGTTCTTAAGGTCTGCTGTTTCAAGCCTAGACTTTATCCCACCGTCAAGCTCTATGAATATTGTCAAGTCCTTACGGTAAGGTAATTGTTTGTACTGGCCACTGCTATTAAACAACACGCTATTTGTAGCTATTCTCATCAAACCAATCGCCGTAACCATCTACCTGCCGTGGCTACTCCTCTTAAAACTTAGAATAATTGCTCTAAGTCTTAAAACTTATTTTAGTCATAGATTCTTTGTTTTCCTTGGACCATTTCTCTACAATAAATTAAATAGAATTCTTTCCCTGCACTCAATGAAAAAAACATAATTTTAAAATCGCTTTACAAGCATGGTTACAAAGCCAAACATATACCTACCGCCACAGAAGCTCTCATTGACGTATTAGTCGTTGCTAAAAAACAAACAAAACAAACATCTCTAACATAGTTAATAGCTATAGCTGTAGGTACTTTTCTTGAACTGCTTATATTATAATATAGCGATTCTCTCATTTTAGATTAGTTATTGAACAACTTGTACCTACTTACCTATACTCAAAATTTTAGCTTTATCAAAAACCAGGAAATAAGTCAAAAATAACTTTAAACCTTTGTTTACTTAATATCTAGTTATTTTGTCAGTTCTATACAAGTGAAGCTTAGAAAAGTGTGATAATACCCATTGAAATTGAACTGTGACATTTTGAAAACATTCTCACAATCTTTTATCGATGTTATTGAAAAGAAATATCGACATGGGCTGCCCTATTAGCCGCCATTTTAACGTCCCAGCAAAGTGTAGCACTTTTTTTTGTAGTTATGCCCAGTCCATTTATAATTTATACGTCAGTACATTTGCTCGACTTAGAACTAGTCAAGTGAATACGTAGGTAGTATCTCTATGTAGTCTGTGTGAACCTGAGGAGTGAACGCACCCCAACGCACCCCAATTGAAGAAATAATGTCAAACTGACATTTACTTGTCACTAACAGCTGAGTGGTCTGTGGTATAACTGGTATAACCCACTGACGTATAAGATTTATACGTCAAGTGGGTATAACCACTGACGTATAAATCATATGGACTGGGCATACCTACAAAAAAAACGTGTTTACCTACCACCGACTTGGGCACTTAAAATGGCTGCCTTTCGTAGGGTTGTAACTGCGAGCAACATGCGCATCTGATATCGATATTTAACTCAATGTTAAAGTTTTTATCTCAATGCGTATAAACCGGATTGGGCATACCTATAAAAAAAACGTAGCTACTTTGCTGGGATGATAAAATGGCGGCTAATAGGGCAGCCTATGTCGATATTTCTTTACAATAACATCGATAAAAGATTGTTAGAATGTTTTCAAAATGTCACGGTACAATTTCAACGGGTATTTTTAGCACATTTTCAGCTTGTTCGGGCGAAGTCCAAACACAGAATTTAGTTTAAGGTTTATATTTCGAAGTTCAGGTAGGTACAGTTATAGGGTTTTTTGAGATTAACGTTTTGGTCGTTCACATTGGCGTTTGGTGGCCGATTGCCGGCGCGCGCTCCGAGGCGCGCGCGCCGGACTGCTGTCACGACGACGATACCCTCTCGGTGTGGAGGCGCCCCCCCCGCGCCTGGACCGGTTTGCGGCGCAAACATCCTCCCCGGCATTGAAGGAATCTTCTAAATCTCTCTTCTTCTTCAGTGTTTCAATTTACTTGCTAGTAGTCATCGTAGGTTGGTTGGCAGACATTGGCAGAAGACAAAGTTTGTTTACAGCTCGTCGGATGGTTCCTTTGGCTACGTAGACGTCCGCCACTCTGGATATGCCGTCTCGTCCTGGGTATAGTTTGGTAACTCTCCCCATTCTCCATTGCAGTGGCATCAGGTTGTCCTCCTTCACGACGACCAGGTCTCCTACTTGCAGGGGCGGGCAGTTCTTCTTCCATTTGCCTCGCTGTTGGAGCTCAGCCATTTACTCCCGTCGCCATCGCTCCCAGAAGTGCTGCCTAACTTGTTCGATGCGTTGGTATCTAGTCGGGTTCTTGGTGTTGATAGGCGGTGACGGAAGCGATATCAATGGTCGACCAATCAGAAAGTGCCCTGGAGTGAGAGGGTTTAAGTCCATGGGATGGGATGAAAGTGGGGTGAGCGGACGGGAATTGAGTATTGCTTCTATTTGTGAAAAAAGTGTAGCCAACTCCTCAAAGGTGAGAAAGGCATTGCCAGCTACGCGTTTTAAAAGGTTCTTTGAGGAGCGAACCCCGCTCTCCCAAATACCTCCGAAGTGGGGTGAATAGGCCGGACTAAAATTGAATTTTATGCCTTCATTTGCTGCGAAGTCTGATACTGACTGACGACTGGATCGTAACATTTTGCCCAACTCATTGTTTGCGCCCACAAAGTTTTTGCCATTGTCGCAATAGATAATATTAGGCTTGCCTCGACGTGACGTAAACCTACGTAGACACATAATGAATGCCGCGGTTGAAAGATCGCTGACTACTTCAAGATGCAAGGCTTTGACGGCTAGACAAACAAAAATGCATAAATAGGCTTTTGTGACCCGGTTTCCTTTGCCTTTTTTGGAAGAGATCATAAAGGGGCCTGCAAAATCGATCCCGCAGGCATTGAAGGGAAAATTCTCATTTACTCTAACATCCGGTAAGTTACCCATTATAGGCTGTATTGTTTTGCTGCTTATAGTGCTTATACGGGTACAGGTAGTACACTGTTTACTGATAGCGCGGACCACTTAACACACTTTTACACACTTTTACATGTGGTAGAAATAATTATTCTTTTTGTTACATTAGTATTAACCTCAATACTACTAGGGAATTGAAGACTGTCATCTTTAGGTGCCCATTTCAAACCTAACACATTGGCTTCAGTACTAAAATCACGTGGCGATGGGTTAGTTTTAAAACCAAGGGGACTTTTTGAAGCGTCAAATATTTGTGGGCAGTTCGTCTTGAACTTTCTCAAAGGAAATCCTGCTGAGGCTAAGACTTTGGTTACATTTATGTAAATATGTTGTAACTCTTGCTCACTGAAACTACCAGTAATTAGATCGTCGATATAAAAGTGAGACCTGATAGTATTGGCAACAATTGGATCTTGACATTCGAGTGCAAGCTGGACGAGACACCTAGTACTCAAGAAAGGGGCCGATGCCGTACCATAGGTGACTGTGTTTAATTGTTTTATTTTTATTGGTTCATGAGCGTATTCTCGCCATAATATAAGCTGTAGATGGCGCTGCGATTCGTTTAGTTTGATCTGCCGGTACATTTTTTCTATATCGGCAGTTAGTACCAACGGATAAACTCGAAAGCGAATGAGAATCGAAAACAAGTCACTTTGTATTACTGGGCCTACAGCTTGAATGTCATTTAAAGATTTTAGCGTGCTAGTCTTAGCGGATGCGTCGAAAACTACTCTCAATTTAGTAGTTTCATGATTATCTCGTACTACGCAGTGATGGGGTAAGTAACAGCCAAAAGAGGGTCTGTTAATTTCTTGCAAGTGACCTAAGTTTTCGTATTCTTTCAAAAATTCAGAATATTGCCATTTTAAAGTAGGATTTTTATCTAATTTCTTTTCTAGTGATAAAAACCGTTTCATAGCCATTGGAAATGAAGTACCTAGAGTCTCCTCAGCAGACTCTTTAAGTGGCATCATGACTGAAAATCGACCATCAGTTAAGCGATGGGTATTAGTTACAAAATGGGTTTCACAAAATTGTTCATCTATCGACGAGGTACTATTTTCTGAGGGTAGCTCTTCTACCTCCCAAAATTTTTTTATGGAATCGTGGATGTCTTGAAGTGACGATTGGGTTTGTACAAAATTGCATTGTATGTTTTTGTTTTTGGAGCTATGACCTGTTGGACCAGCTACTAGCCATCCGAAGGCACTTTCTAGCAAGATAGGCTTATGTGGACCTAGTGTAATTTTGTTAGATGAAACAATGTCAAAATAATGATCAGCGCCTAGCAAAATATCTATCTCAGAAGGTTTGTAAAATGTTGGATCAGCTAAAGCTATATTATTGGGCAGGCCTAGTCTCTCGACATCGACTTGAACATTAGGTAAGTTGGCAGTCACCTTCGGAATAACAAAACAATTAATATTTCTTATGAATGAGCTAGTGCGTGATTTAATGTTCACCTGACACCGCTCGGTTATAGGACAAGCTACTCCGTTAATGCCTGATACATTTAGTGTATCTAAATTTTCAGTTGATAGGCCTAATTTCTCTTTTAGGTTCTTCGTGATAAATGACGACTGGCTACCAGTATCTAGCAACGCGCGAGCAAGGTAAGTTGTTCTATATTGGTTGTTCATAACTTCTATTTTTGCAGTACACAGAAGAACTTGTCCGGAAGAGACTGCAGCTAAGCTAACAGGTAGACTAGACGACTCAGAGCACTCGGTAAATACCTTATTTGTGTCACCTTTGTGTAATAATGTGTTATGTTTTTTCTTACAGGAACGACAAGACCCCTTTAAACTACACTGGGTGTTGAAGTGACCACTTCGCAAACAATTTGTACACAGTTTGTGTTTTGAAACCTCGCCTAACCTATCCTCAACACTCAACGCTTTAAACTTGTTACATTGGTGTACGAGATGAGGCTGATCACAAATGGGACAGGTTTTGTATTGCTGCGAGCCTTCAGCACTTGTGGAGGTAGCAAAAGATTTAGTGGTCCTGCCTTCTTTGTTATTATTATTACCTGGGTTAGGCTTGTTTTCTAAATTGCGACAGTTAGCAGTTTCTAATACATTCGCCCTATTTTCCATGAAACTCTTAAAATCGTCTAAAGTGGGTAGGTTAGACAATCTGCCTTTGTATTCTTCCCACTTGTTGCTAGTCCTAGGATCTAGCTTCGCTGATGCCAAGAATATCACTAGCGGATCCCAATTATCGGTAGGAACGTCCAACGTATTTAAAGCATTTAAGTTTTTAGACACCTGATCAATTAAATACCGCAAAGCCTTGAAAGATTCCTTTTGTATAGTATTACCGTTAACCAATGAGTTCAAGTGATTATTGATCAGAATATTTTTATTGTTGTACCGATTGCACAATGTATCCCAAGCAAGCTCATAATTCGTCGCGACAAATTCCAACGATCTAATTACGACACTGGCACCCGATTGTAAACAATTTCTTAAATAGTGAAATTTATTGATGGGCGCAATCGAGTCATTGTCATGGATAAGGGTTTTAAAAGTATCCCTAAATTCAAGCCATTTTGCATAACTTCCATCAAAGGTGGGTAGATTAATAATTGGAAGCCGAATTTAATCATTATTATGACCATGACAACAACCCGAGGTAGGAACATTTGAGGCGCACCTTTCTTTATTTTCAGTTGAAAACAAATCGACCAACTCTTGAGCAAAAGCTATTTGGGTAAAAAACTCAGTTTCGGTAATGTCTCGTTCTGAAATCTGTTCATCCAAATTATCAGAATACTCTTCGATCTCAGTTTGTACGCGATCAAAGTTCGACATTAATTCTTTCAATTGATTTAATCTTAACGAAATTTCTTTCATCTCCAAGCTCGATACTCTGGGAATGTCAGAAATTTTATATTTTCCCATAAAATTCTTCAAAATTGTTAGCCGACTTCGAAACCCCGCACGTTTTTTAGTTAATGACTTTAAATAATCCTTAACGTCGGGCTTACCGGTCGAATCTATTCTTAATAGTGGAAGCGGACTTTTAACTCTAGTGGTCGTTTCCTTTTCAGCCATTTTAATAAATGAGTGGGGCAAAAGAAATAAAAATTAAACAAAAATAAATTAATAAACAATCCAATAGACAGTAGTTCAAACCATACAGCCGCTGCCGAGCCCGTCAACCGGGAGCAGCGCACGAGAAAACCGGCGCGGCGCACAAGTGCAGGCCGAGGTGCCGAGCGCGTCAACGCACCGGCCGCGCTAGCGGCACCCACGCGCGAGACCGCAGAGGCGGCGCCGACACAGCGCGGGCTCCGGGCACCCGCTCGAGCACGGACGTAGGGTCGGCAGTACCGACCGACGCTGGTAGGGTTTCTAGATGTAACACACAAATTATTTGTATTTAATTGGGGTAGGTGATTTTATTTAAAGCAACGGACCAGCGCTTGACTTCAGAAATAAATAATTTACGAGTTGGTTTATTATCTGCACAATTATTATTATTGGTTGATAAATGTAATTAATGACAGAAATGGGCAGAAAAACAAAAGAAGGAAAAAATAATTATATAAAGCTAGTTGCAACATGGATAAGCTATGTTCAGCAAAATAGGCGTTAAAAAGTTGTCTGTAAAAAACGAATATAACGATTTGCAACACAATGGGATTTGCAAAATAGGCTGCAAAATTAACGGGAAAATTGAGTGTGAACGTGAATCGGCCGGCCTATATTGATAGTTAACAATTTCTAACTGAAATTATTACGATAGGTAGCTGTCTATTAAGCCTGAATTAGGTACCATATTATGTACAGTAGGAAGATACGCGATAAGCTAGATACCTTCTGACACTTTGATCGGTTAGCATACACTTTAGCACAGCAATGGAAGTTGGAAAATAGAAGTAGGTATATGGAAATGTTGGAAGGAATGTAAGTGTTAATAGGAACGAGCTTACTCCCTGTTGGTGATGACCTCTGATGCTGCTCTGCAAGCCCTCGAAGTCCTGTCACGGTCGCCACTTATGTTCGGGCGAAGTCCAAACACAGAATTTAGTTTAAGGTTTATATTTCGAAGTTCAGGTAGGTACAGTTATAGGGTTTTTTGAGATTAACGTATTGGTCGTTCACATTGGCGTTTGGTGACATGGCTTTTCATGACATCCCCTCTCGGTGTGGAGGCGCCCCCCCCGCGCCTGGACCGGTTTGCGGCGCAAACATCCTGAGGAGTGAACGCACCCCAACGCACCCCAATTGAAGAAATAATGTCAAACTGACATTTACTTGTCACTAACAGCTGAGTGGTCTGTGGTATAACTGGTATAACCCACTGACGTATAAGATTTATACGTCAAGTGGGTATAACCACTGACGTATAAATCATATGGACTGGGCATACCTACAAAAAAAACGTGTTTACCTACCACCGACTTGGGCACTTAAAATGGCTGCCTTTCGTAGGGTTGTAACTGCGAGCAACATGCGCATCTGATATCGATATTTAACTCAATGTTAAAGTTTTTATCTCAATGCGTATAAACCGGACTGGGCATACCTATAAAAAAAACGTAGCTACTTTGCTGGGATGATAAAATGGCGGCTAATAGGGCAGCCTATGTCGATATTTCTTTACAATAACATCGATAAAAGATTGTTAGAATGTTTTCAAAATGTCACGGTACAATTTCAACGGGTATTTTTAGCACATTTTCAGCTTCACTTGTACAGTCGCCAGCACATCGTGCTACAACAATCTGACAAATTTCTGTACCTACTAGATTTTTAACTGTATAAGAGAAAAGATTAAGTTTACTTCCCGGTTTTTGATTTAGGCTAATACTTTGCGTACATGTTTAGTTTGGATGACATTGTTGCCGATTCTCTTGTTCAATAACTAAACTAAAATTAGATAATCACTATCTTTTTAACAGACTTCTAAAAAGGAGGAGGTTCTCAATATTTAATATTATTATATCAATGGGGGTTTGTTGCGGGACATGTCTCTCTGTACCGCATACCCCCCAAAATATGTATCTATTGCCATTATTAGGATAAGTAACAAGGTACCTACATCGAATAAGTTTTTGAAAATTCAAATGAAATGTACCTAAGCGCTATTCTAAAGCCTTGCGTTAGGTCATTCGAGACGGGGTGGAGGGAACAAAATCTAAGAAAAGAAATGACGCTGCATCCACGATGGGCTGCCGGCACGGACGTCTCCATCACCTAAGTATATTTTCTAACATACCGATGAAATTGGGTTTTAGTCAAAAGTCAACAATAATTATTTACAACACCATTTATTTATTTTTACATACATATAATTTACATCCTACTAATTTTATAAATTTATCCTACTAATCCATACCATCCTACTAATGGGGAGAAAAACTCAAAGCTCGACATAGATGTCGCTAGCATCGAGAGTGTCTTGTCAAGTTTGTGTTGATGTTTATATGAGTTTGTTATTGCTGTTTTCCCGTATTTTAATATCTAAAATGTATTCTTTTTGGACTGTTTCACAACTAAAAGTGGAGTTACGTAATAGAAATGCTTCAACAGCTGGGAAAAAAGCGGTTTTGATTGAGAGGTAAGCAATAAATAATTTTAAGGTTATATTGATAAATATATAATATTCTTTTCGAATCTAATAAGATGTATGTTTTTGACTTGCAGATTGGAAGCATATGACCGAAATTTCAACTTTAATGCCAACCCACGGCCGGGAACCTCTCTCAGTGACCCACAATATCGGTGCCCACCAAATTCTTCTTACAAAGATATTAATGCCGATTCGCAGATTCCTGCTCTCAATAGGCATGAAATACAGGCATACTTCGAAAGGTGAGTTCATTAATAAAATGTCTTTTAGCGTCTCTTTACAGGTACTTTTATATTCAGACCTTAGGACTAGTATTTAAGTTGGTACATCCTCCTATGTTTACCAAAGTGCCTAATTCATAATTCTTACCATAGTGCATAATTTCTTTCAGATTCAATACTCAGCCAAAAGGAAAAGCTATGTACGAAGCCAGATGTTTGCTGACTGCACGGTATAGCATTGAAGGTGTAAACACCTACATACAGGGTCAATGTAAAGCCCTAATGAAAAGAGCTGTCTACATTGTTAATGTTCTGTTGAACAATGAAGGCAACATTGAACAATGTAATTGCGAATGTGCGGCAGGCAGTGGTATTGAAGCACTCTGCAAACATGTGTCAGTGCTGCTATATGCAATAGAGGATATGGTTAGATCAAAAACTATCATCCTGCATCAGGTTTGTACTCAAAGTTTAATGACATTCAAAAGACCAAGCAAAGTATTTTATAAGTCACCCATTCAAGCTCAAAATTTGCCATCACTTAGAAAAAGAAGAAGAGTCAACGTTAACTTTGATCCATTGCCAAAGGCTGATGAAATAGAAAACTACAATGAATATGTTCGGAATCTAGCCATAAACTTTGGAGACACAAAAATGCCTATTTTACAAATATTTAGACCAGCTAATCCCTATGGTGTGGAACAAGATCATACTTATTCAGGTATTAATTGCAAAGATGATGTTTTAAACAGTCTATTTTTACAAAATGTGACAAAAGAGCAAATTGATAATGTGGAGCTTCAAACAAGGGCTCAAGATAAATCAAATGATTGGCATAACTGGAGATCATATAGGGCCACAGCAAGCATGTTCTATGTGATTTGCCATTCGAAAACTGGAAAAAAACTATTGATAGATAAAATATTGAACCCGAAGAAAATTGTCTCTCGATCTTTAGTTCACGGCAAAACTAATGAGCCTATTGCAATTGAAAAATATGAAACGGAATTTGGGATTAAGGTAACAAGGTGTGGCCTCTTTATATGCCTGCAATACCCCTTCCTTGCAGCTTCTCCAGATGGGCTCATAGGTGAAGAGACTGTTGTAGAGGTCAAGTGTCCCTATAGTGCAAGATCTATGAAAATTAATACAGTTACTGTACCATATTTAGAAAACAGTAATGGGCAGTTATCTTTAAAAAGAAACCATCCTTATTACTCACAAATCCAAGGACAACTGTTATGCACAGGGAGAAAATTTTGTAATTTAATTATTTTTACATTTAAAGAAATTCAGGTGTGTTTTATAAATAGAGATGATGTATTTATAGAGGAGATGGTAAGAGGACTTGCTCATTTCTATGAACATGATTTAAAACCAGAAATCATCAACAAATATTTTTATAAAAATTATGCTTCTTTAATAAAACCAAAATAGAATATTCTTGTCTTTTATTTTTCATTTTTCATAATACTCTCTCTAAAATTACAACACATGGCACAAATAAAAAATATTTTACTTGCTATAGGAATGTAATTGTGATCTAATTCACTTTTGAGCATTTTAAAGGTTTTAGTAAGACCAATCAACCGTTCAATGTGTACTCTTTTACTTGCTAAAGTTCTATCCTTTAGCACTGTTAAGCCTGGTAATCGAGTCAGACCTTTTAAAAATGTTGGAGTATTAACAGTAACATTACTTTCAGCAAACATATCTTGAATATTAAAACCACGATCTGCCAGAATAACATCACCACTTTCACACTTCTGTATTAGATCACTTCTCTCCACGGTTTGCCTGTCACTTACAGATCCTGCATATGCTGGAGAACAATAGGATAACAGGCCTCCTGGAGTAGCACCAACAAGTATCTTTAGTGTGTTTCCATGTTTATAACTACTCCATGATGCCTGCTGAGCAGTAGGATGTTTTGGTTTCTGTACATGAATTTCAGTACCATCTAAAATTACCCTAACATTAATATTATTTACAACACCATTTATTTATTTTTACATACATATAATTTACATCCTACTAATTTTATAAATTTATCCTACTAATCCATACCATCCTACTATTTTTGTTTAAAAACATACCAGCATATTCAATGTGGGCACTGCGCCATCATGTAACCTCATCACATCGAGGGTTCTGTTAAAACTAGATTCATCAAAGTGCAGGGAGCAGATATGCCACATTTTATGTCTATGGTTTATATTTTTCTTCTATCCATTTATTTTTGAAATTTCCAGGAAATCTGTGGGTTAATAGCATTGCAATGTATTTTACACACTTTATCAATATAATAATATCGATACTTATCGTATGCGATGCGAACATCGCACATCACTAACTAAGACATAAAAAATTTATGTAAACAATACAACGAAATTAAGAAAATAATAACGTAATAATAAGCCATACAAATATGACACAGGTTTCAATAATCTTTAAAAAGATCATCTGGTAACAATACATTACACAAAATTCTACAATATTCAACTGGATTAGTGAAAACTAGTAACTAACCTGTGCAGAGTCAAATTAGTCTGATTTTTGTTATTCCTCGCACCATACTGTATTAAGCAACACGATGGCATGATTTTTCTCTTATTTTCCAAAGCCAGAACACAAAAAAAAACCTAGCTTTCGACGTATTTATCTCTAAAACAACGAAAATAATAAAAGCAAACAACTGTTTGACAGCTCAACTACCATAAAACCACAGACAGAGTACTTTGGGCACCTAAACTGGCGACCGGCCACGCAAAGGCATGATTTTGACGTCACACAATAGGGTTGCCAAATTTAGTACTTGGCAAACATATACATGTCTCTTTTTTCATATGCAGCTCTTGGCTAGTTAAAAAGAGACAAAACGCTTTTTGACATGTTTGCGTCGATATGATAGATATTTGTATAACTGTTTATTTCTATAGTCAAACGTTTCAAGTCCATATGATTTATACGTCAGTGGGTATAACGTACTCGTGCTCTGTGAGTCTGTAGTCTGTGGTCTTCGTTATTATTCTAAGTCTGTGGTCTACCTACAGCATTGCAGATATCTGCGCGTAATTTGAAGTTAACTACGATTTCATTGTTGTAGTGTTGATTTACATTTATGTTCGTTTTTTTACTTTCAAGACTTAGAGTCGTATATATAGTTAGTAATTTGTGTACAATGGCTAAAACTGCGGCATGAGCGGCGCGGCGGGGGCGGCGTGGGGCTGGAGCCGGGCGGCGGGCGCGCGCGCGTTAGCTGGCGCGCGGCGACTATGGCTGCTGGGCGGCGTGCTGGCGGCGCTGCTGGCGGCTGTGCTGGCGCCGCGGCTGGGCGCGCCCGGAGGCAACTACCGCATGCTCAGTGCTCTCTGCTCGCTAGCTAGACATCATACACCGCATTGCACCTCATGTAATTACATACATTTTATTATTTGTTCAGATACTAGTAGGTACTAATTATTAACATGCTGTCTGCTTGTGTTGTGTGGTATTCTATCAGCAGGATCACCATTCGCACAGACTGACTGACAGGCAGGCAGCAGTTATTTGTGATGCCTACACGGTGTTGACAGTGGGACATCTCATCTTAGCGTAGTCAGGGGTTGGTCATTGTGTGGCTCTTATTCTTTGCAAGCTGCTATCTCCACTAGATCACCAAATCCTTTATTTCCACCTGAAACTACTAACATTATGATTTGGCGCACTATGTTAGTAACAACATTCAGTGGGATGCACAAGCATACTTAGATTTTGTCCCTGAGCAAAGCATGTAACTATAGTTATTTGCCAACTGAAACATCCAAAGACAATTTATTACAATTAAATATAAACATAACTTTGTTACTATTTTATTATTCCAGTAGTTGCATCTTGAAACCTGATATTTCAGGACAGAGTCAAAAAATCATGACACAACAGCATAAAGCAAATTAATATATCTAGAGATAGTTCACGGCTTGGTAGCACGGCGGAGGAGCAGGCGGACTGCTCAGCACCGGACATGGTGTGCCCGCACTGAGCCTGCTGCTCAGGTAGGTAATAGCATTTGAATACTCATTGTCAGTTTCAGTCATTTATTTTTCATTTTTAGATCAATGTTTATTTAATCTTTTATTTCTTAATAAAAACATTGAAAAATAATTATATTAACTAAATAATTAAAGAAACTGGGATTCATATAATACAAACAAATGTTTTGATATTTTGACCTAGACTATGTATATGTACACAATGAAAGCAGTCTTTCAGCATGTTGGACGCTGGCAGCTGCCAACTTCCAGACTAATTTGGATAAACATGCCAACTCAATAGTAATGAATAGCTCAAAACATTACAATTAATTGGCATTTTGGACCACAAACATATTTTTAAATTTTCATAGAAATCATGAAAATACAGCGTTACTTTTTGATCGTTTTAATCCCGTGAAGGATCGATCTGGTCCATGAAACACTATCGATTTGTGAAGATAAAATAAAAAAATTAAGTACTTTTTTTTTATAAGTACGCACCGACGACAACGCGACGAACGCACGCGTAGGTAACTAACTCGAGGCGCTACTACTGGTTTCATGCATTTTGCGAATATTACGTTATCACTTCCTATTTTTTTATTTTAAGAGATATCATGCTATGCAAACTTTTGATGAATAGTATTTTGTGAGTAAAACCACCCCTCCAAGGGATTTAAACGATTAAAATGTAACGGTGTATGTATTTGTCTGTAGCTTAGCTCTACTACTGTACTCTATTTGCCTTGTCGGTGGGGCATCCACATGGTGGAGTGTGCCTCGTCCACTGTCCACTGTCCACTGTCCAGGCCCGCAGGCAGCTGACGTGCGTGTGTGCAGGAGGGCTGCGCGCCGAGTACTCGGCGTGGGCGCTGGTGGCGTACGTGCACTACAGCGCGGGGCGGCGCGCGCGCGACGCGGGGGGCGCGCGGGGCGGGGGCGCGCGCCTGGCCGCCGCCTGCGTGGCGCACGCGCACCTCGTGTCGCCCGCGCTCACCGCCGCGCTGCTCGCCGCGCTCACCGACGGCGTCGACTACCGCATCGTGAAGGGGTGAGTGCAGCCGGCAGCGTGCGGCGCGGCGCGCCTGCGTCAGCTGTGTAGTGTGTGACGAGCTCACGTGTCGCAGCGTGATGCTGTGGTCGCTGGGCGGCGGGTGCGCGTGGCTGCCGCTGGCGCTGTGCGCGGGGGGCGAGGGGCGCGCGGTGCCGGCCGGCTGCGCGCTGGTGTACGCCGCCTCGCTGCTCGCCACGCCGCTGCACACCGCGCTGCTCGTGAGTGTCCCGCTCTCAATGCTACAGACAGCTGACTGATATTAATACTTACTTGGCGTGCGGCGACTAGTAACTCGTGTGCGCAGTGCGGGCGCGCCGCGCTGCCGGCGCTGGCGGGCGTGCTGGTGACGCTGGGCACGGCGGCGGCGCCGTTCGCAGCGGGCGCGTGGCTGCCCCTCCCCTCTGCCAGCCCCAGCCCCAGCCCCACGAGGGCGGGGCAGGGGGCGCTCGGCGCGCAGCTCGCGGCGCTGGCGCTGCTGTACTGCGAGTGCTGCGAGCGGTTGTGCGACGCGGAAGCCATCCTCTACCTCAGCGACGTGCTGGTAGCGTTCGCATTGGGTGAGTTCTTTAGTTGCGAGGAACTTACTTCGTCGGCGATCGAGCTCTACTCCACGGCAACTACTGGCTGATTAAGCCTATCGATTTTACTCGTCGGTTCTCTTCTATGGCATTTCGGTGCAGTTATAGGGAGCATATGCCACACCTCCCGTGCCAGAGGCTTCGGTGCGCCTGCCCCGAGTGGAACGGTAGCTATACATGTCGCCGGTGCCTCACTCACGGCCGGCACTTGCGCTTGTGCACAGAGACGTGCTGCGTGCTGGTGTCGGCGGCGTGGTGCGTGGTGTACGCGCGCGCGGGCGTGCTGTCGCGCGGGGAGGCGCGCCTCGTGGCGCTGTGCGCGCTGCCGCGCTCGCTGGACACGCGTGAGTACCTCTGAGCGCGTCGCGGTCGGCGCGGTCGGCGCGGTCGGCGCTGTGCGGAGGGACTCACCGCCGCTTGTTGCGTGCAGGCTGGTCGATGGCGTGCGCGGCGCGCGGCATGTGCCGTCTGCCGGGCGTGTTCGTGGCGCCGGCGCAGGCGCTGCTGCTGGCGGCGCTGGCGCACGATGACCTGGCCGCCGACGGCGACGCGCTGCCGCTCCGCTAGTGAGCCCCGTCGCACCGCTAATGCTGGCGCCAGATATAGCTTCACTTGTTCGATTGCTATGTGTGGCGCTTAGAATATGTGTTCAATTGGGTACACAAACATTTGAACACATTCAACTTTGAACGTTTTGATGTGCGCTAAAAAACCGACACCGCATGGCAAAGTGCAAATCTTAGTTCAAACTTTGAACACATATTCAAAGTTTCGTGCCACACATAGCAATCAAACAAGTGAAACTATATCTGACGCCGGCCAAAACTTTGCAGTCTTCAAAGAAGTGAGCAAATCTTTCACGCAATTTCTGGCGCCGATTTAACGCTTGCATGCAACGTGAACATTTCGATAGGTCCAGTTCAGTATGTGTGTCTCCACACTCTCCACCGTTCTTCCGTTACGATTGTGTTAGTGTGGCACGTTCGTGACAATGCTGTTGCGTCCACATAATCATTTAAACTCATTTAAATATTAAGACTTTTAGACCGGTAAGTACATGAGGCCTTAGGACAGCCTTGTGTAGTGCTGTTTGCTCGTGATATTAAGTAGAAATACGTTTAAGTTATGTTAAGGCTACTAACTGATGGACGAGCGAGAGATTACTCCGTGAGACGCAGCGCCGCGCGCACTCGCGCTAAACGCCAGGACGCTCGACGTCGGCGCTGATGGGCGCTGAGTCAGTGCGTGCGAGACGTGCGAGACGTGCGGACATGGCGGGTGTCCGGGTGTCGCTCCGCGCTCGTCCATGCAGTGCACGTGATCGGTAGCGGACAGAAGTAGTAAGAACACGGCACGCCTTCTTCGACAATCGTGGGAACAGTAATGTAGGTAACGGTCGGCCTGGCTCACCAGCACTAGCACTAGATACCTTTACTTGTAATATGTAGGGACAGAGCCTATTGTTAAATACTTGGTCTTAATTATAAATTAAACGTAGTACCACTGATACAATGACGTATTTCTAAGCTAATGTAAATTGTGCACGTGGTTTCTTGGGCATACCGCATACAGACTGCAGACTGCCGGCGCTGACAGTAAGATGTAGGTTGCGTAAGCGGCTCGGCATGCTCTGAAGCGTCTATGAAGTGAGGGTACACCGCCGAGGATTAGGAGAAGGTCGGCTTACCATCAAAGTAACCGTTAGCTTTACATCACGGCTACAGTATTCAAACGGATGACGCCGTTATAAAGACGAATTACACAAGAAGCCTGCCACATATCGATATAATTAATTTTACTTTTTTTAGGGTTCCGATTCCGAAAATTCGTAAACTAAGTATCGGATTCCTTATAGGATCACTCGGTTGTCTGTCTATCCGTCTGTCATAGCCAGTTGTCTCGGGATCTGCTTAACTGATTCTGTTGAAATTTGGTACACATAATATGAACTTCTATGACCCAAAAACGGACGCGTTAAATAAAAAAAAAAAAATAAAGGTTTGCAAACAAGAAAATAAAAAAAGCTTTTCAAATATTGTGATTTATCAAATGAAAGGGCTTACTGTGAGGGTTTTATTTAACTGTATTTTTAAGATAATTTTAAATATACAGTTTTGAAGTTATTCAAGAAATTAGACCAAAATTGACCAATCCCGAAAGAACCGAGCCAAAAATTTTGAAAAAATTGCAGTTTTTACCTACAGATAACTGGAAAACCTATATAAATACTATAAGTACCTACCTATTGTTAAAATAACATAACTTGTACAAAAATTAAATTGGGTCGGAACCCTTTGCACGCGAGTGCGACTCGTGCTTAGCCTCCTAGTTCTTAGTTTTTTTAGATGTTTTTACTAACATATAGTTTGTAAGAAATGTTTTATGACTAACAATAATTATGGACTGTCTGAATAAATAAATAATTATTAATATTAATATTCACGCACAACTAGACGCGTATCACGACTTCTTAGGTTGTAGATTACATCTGGGGGAAGGCGGTGCTGGTTGCGCCGGTGAACTAGTAGTGACGGTCAACATCGAAAGCTCGCCCTGCTGTTTCCATCCAACCTGCTCACTGCGATCTACTTTCAATGTTGACGTGGTGGTACTTTTAGATCTTTTTCACTGCCATTTTAAAACAATAACACATGCTCGAATTTGGTCCGGCGCGGCGGACCGTACCCGTTCTCGCTTCAGCACAGACGACCTTATCGGACATTGCTTCACGTACGCGCCTTCAAGCGCACACGGTTGTCATCACGTTGTTGGACACAAAATTATGGTGGTAGCGGCAACATTATGGGCACGCCGCAATCCAGGCGATACTCGTAAGTCCCCTCTTTGAGGAGTGACTAGAGTAGCACCACGGCGTCCTCACCTTCCGCCTGACGCAGGTACTCACCGGACACGGTTGTTTCGGGAGATACCTGTTTCGGATTCGGCGGGAAGATGTCCGGTTGCCTACACTCGGATGGGTTTTTGTCAGTAAAAGTCTGACACTCCTGCCACACCGCCCAAAGCGAGAGGAGTCATTTGATGATTTCCCATCCTCATTTTTAAAAAAGAGCGGCAACACTAGCAGCAACGTTATAGCCACCATAAAAAGAGAGGAACATGTAGAATAAATGCATGCTTTCGAGCATCTCGGTTGCAATAAAGCTTTTCGGAAGCGAACCGAATTCGTGGTCCGATCGAACCAAATTCAGCGTGTGTTACGTTACGGCTTTTACAAACATGCTTTACATTAGGTATAAGTACTGTCTAGTCTATCGATTTTATTACTACAATAAATAATTATTTTGTATTGATGTTGCGTTTAATTGTCACCATGTTAAAAACCGATGTTCGGATGGATTCCAATCTGGGGGTCTACTCTCTAAGCCCGAAGTCCGTAGTTTCGGGCTTAGTTGCGGGCGTATTCTACTGTGTATCACCTAACCATTAAGAATTAATGACAATACGATTGGACAGTTACTGTAAAATCATGTTGTCTTTCATTCTTAGTTCAGTTTCGGGACTAATTATAAGTCCGTAGGTGATACTGAGTAGAATACGCTCGCAACTAAGCCCGAAACTACGGATTTCGGGCTTACAGAGTAGCCCCCCTGTGCTCGTTTACGGAGACGCGGGGGGTCGAGCGTCGCGTCCGGCGTAGCGTATCGCAATAAAAGTCGCTTGCGACACGGCGTTGCCATCCGCAGAGTCCGTCTGTAAAATCACTTCTCCGTAAACTGTCATAAAACGCCATAATAATGTTTTACGGGCCGCGTCGTCGGCACGCGATGACGCGACACTGCGTAAACGAGCACTTAAGGGTTAAACTAAGTAAAGGGTCGAGGCCGTGGGCGGCCTGTTTGTAAACATTCGTGAAGTTATGTTTGGGCATTGTAAGTGCCAAATAGTAGTAGCACAAACACCTACATAATTGTTTGTTGTATTATTTATTTATTTAAACTTTATGCACAATAGTGTTACATGGGCGGACTTAATGCAACAATGCATTTTCTACCAGTCAACCTTTGGGATAAAAAAACTTTTTACAAAAAAATACAACCGACTTCCAAAAAAAAAAACACTACAAAGTAAAAAATAACTTTAACTTCGGAACTCGGTGTTTTTATTAGTTTGTTCGTATTTTGACACCGACTCCCGAAGTTAAAGTTAGTTTTTACTTTGTAGTGTTTTTTTTTTTTGGAAGTCGGTTGTATTTTTTTGTAAAAAGTTTTTTATTTTTCACTTTTTAGTGGTACCCCACACCTTACAAAACCACTGCAAAATCGATACCATACGATTTTCGAAAGTTCCCCTCGACTTCTCTGGGATGCCATCATCAGATCCTGGTTTCCTTATCATGGGACCATTTGGGAAGTATACCCTTTCCAACAAAAAAGCATTTTTAAAATCGGTTGGCAAGCGACGGAGTTATGCCCGAACAAACATAAAAAATAAAAAAAAAATACCAACATCCGAATTGAGAACCTCCTCCTTTTTGGGAAGTCGGTTAAAAAGACTACATTGTGGTAGGTGTACAACAATAAATAATAAAAAAACAAAAACATTTAAATTGAATCTTTTCAATTAAATACATTACACAAATAATATAATAACATATTATATACTAATAAAATACATATATATGCTAAAATAATAAACTAATAAATATTATGTTTTATAGTATTTATCTGATTAAGGCTGGATTTGACCAACGCCAGATAACTCTTATTCGTGGAATAAATTTATCGTTTGACAGTTTTTGTATGGAAGAACTGTCAAAAATTCAAAATTATTCCTCCGATAAAGCTATCTGGCGTTAGTCAAATCCAGCCTAAGAGAACTTACAATAATTATGACGAGACCAAACTACGAATGACAGGCTTTTAAGTAGTGTTTTCGGAGTTTTAGCTTAAAAGAAAATTTTGACACAGACTTCTTGATGTCAAGGGGTAGCATATTCCAGAGTTTAATGGTGGAAATAACGTAGGAGTTAGACAAGAACCCAGTGCGGTGAGGAGGAATATGAAGAATTAAGTTTTTGGACGCTCGGAGGTTAAGATTAGAGAACTTCCCAACTCTTAAAAATATTGTTTTAGATAATCAGGAGCACAAGGATCATTTATAATACTGAAGAGCATGCAGAGGGATCTCCTTTGACGGATAGGCAGCCATTTAAGCTGAGAACGGAAGGAAGAAAAGTGATCATATTTACGGAGACCAAAGATGAAACGGATACAGTTATTAAGAAGTCGATCCAGTTTGTTAAGAAGATCTTGGGATAGATCAGAGTAGCAAACATCAGCATAATCGATTATAGGAAGCACAAGTGATTGGACCACAATAGTTTTAGTGCTTGAAGGAAGAAAACGCTTGAATCTATAGAGAGATCGCAAAGTAAATGTTAGGTACTCTCTGGCTAACTTGGAGCAATCTGCTTTTTCCAACTGAACCTATCGTCAATGTATACTATGTATAGGCCTAAGTCTTTAAAGTGTGGCGAGAGAGGGATAACGGTATTGTTGAATAAAAGCGGCAGTAATTGGCTGGTGTCCAAGTTGCGTAAAAAATAAGAACTACCAATAATTAAAAATAATTGACAGTAACCCCAAATCTGCTTGACCAATCAGCCATAAGGTCAGCAAAGCAATGCAATTGTCCAGGTTGTCAATGTCAGTTTGCACGTAGAGCTGTAGGTCATCAGCGTACAGATGGTAAGAACATTTGAGGATAGTGGTAATAGAGTTTATGAATAGAGAAAATAAAAGTGGAGAGAGCATACCGCCTTGTGGGACGCCAGTTTCCAGGGTGCACCATTCAGAAAATTTCTGATCAGCACGAACCGCTTGCTGGCGCCCACGAAGATATGAAGAAAACTCTTCTCGTCAAGCTTTTTGACCTCCAAATCAAAAAGAGCCCTTTTTTACCCGACTGCGCCAGGAGGGAGGTTATTTGTGAGTGGAATCTCGCTGTTTTTATTTTGTGATTGCCATCTCGCAGTTAAACCCGGCTAAGAGCTCTGTGCCAGCCGGCCTTAAGGTGAATGCTCCAACCATCCATTTAAATTTTCTTACGTTTTTTGCAATTTGCTGGCCAGTGCTAGGTTGTATGTTGATTAAAATATTATTCGCGGCTGTAAGACATTATGTAGTTACAGAATTATAATCATCAAAATCATCAATTGAACGCTCAATAATTAAAAAAACGGTGGAATAAAAACTACCCTCAATTGAAAATAAATATGTTTTTAGCCCGAATCTGTTCTTATTTAAACATTTTAATACTGTTGGTAACGGAAGACGAGGTGACGTCATGAAGAAGTCACGCCATCAGCTGTCAACCGATGGAAGTATAAAAGGAGGCGCGCGGTGTGGCAACACCCCTTTTTTGCTTGGACGGCGGTCGGAACGGACGTGCTACCTGACCATTATTGTGTGCTAGGTTAATTTTAGGTTATGTTTTGGTCCATGTACTGATAATTTCTTTTTCATGTGTTATTTCTATTTGATTAATATTTAACGTGTTCCTTTTGATATTTTTGTAAAAAGTGCAATTTAGAGAAATTAAAGATTGTTTATTTTTTTTTAACTTATTTCACTGATGGTTCCTAACATCATTCGTGGGATAAAGATTCACTTCGCCCACAATTTGGAAGTAGTTTTCAGGCTTTCAATTTTAGATTAAAGCAGGTAGTAGTTAGCAATGGATAGATCGAGTCGTTCACGTTCAAAAAATAGTGCCCCGCGGTCTAAACGATCTCGTAGCCGCCATCAGCGGAGCAGAAGGTCACGTAGCAAGTCTCGGGACTGCGATCGCCGTTCCAGAGGGGCTACTCTCTAAGCCCGAAGTCCGTAGTATCGGGCTTAGTTGCGAGCGTATTCTACTCCGTATCACCTAACCACTAAGAATTAATGACAACATGATTTGACAGTTACTATTAAATCGTGTTGTCGTTCATTATTAGTTCGAGTTTGGGAGTAATCGTAAATTCGAAGGTAATACAGAGCAGAATACGCCCGCAACTAAGTCCGAAACTACGGACGTCGGGCTTAGAGAGTAGCCCCCCAGGCGCGAACGAGATCGTCGTGGGAGTCGCGTGAGGACGCGAAGCCCTGCGTCGCCGCTTTGTCGACGATCGCTTGAGACGATTGTCTCGCGGTTGAAGGCTCTAGAGGAACGTTCACGGGTAATAGCCACACCGAAAACTACAGGTACTGCTATTGACTCTTCGACTGCAACCACGGTGAAAATAGTGGAGGCAATACAGTCGTTAAAGTCAGTAAGCACCCATCATTTTTATATTTCCAATTTTGACCCAAATGTGCATGATGTTGACCAGTGGTTTGACGAGGTTGACAGGGCTGTGATTTTGAATAAATGGTCACAAAATGAGTGCCTTTCCCGCGTTGGTAGCTGTCTGAAGGGAGATGCTAAGACTTGGCTTAGCGAATGGGTCACGAATGACCGTTCATGGAGCAATTTTAAAAAAGATTTTCGGTCACTTTGTGTCAAGAGGATTGACGTGGCAAGTATCTTATATGAAACAATGAGCTCGAATTCAGACAGTTATCCAACCTACGCCGAATATGCACGTAGATGTCTACTACGTTTACGGATCGTAAAAGGCCTTTCAGACGAGTTGATAGTGGCTATTGTTATTAGAGGGATTAAAGACCCTCAAATCAAAGCAGCTGCTACTAATGCAAATCTAACGCCTGACAATCTCGTCAACTACCTATCTACCTTCGTAAAGCCCGCCCCTAGGCAGAATAGTGACAGCTCGCGTTCTAAAGACAAGAGTCCACATAAGAATAACTCTAAGCGTTCATTTAGGGGTCAAGGTCCCAAATGTTTCACGTGCGGTCAGGTGGGGCATAAACAAGCGGGTTGTTCTAAAAAGTCGAAATCGAGTGATGCGACTGAACTAAATAAATCGGATCCGATAAAATCGGAATCGAATTCTACCTTAAATAAAGCAGTTTGTGCATATGTAAAAAAGCTGGTCATGATATTAACGTTTGTTTTGCTAAGCAGCGTGCAGATAATAAGCCCAATAAAAGTAATGTCAATTTTTGTTCTACCCCCAATAAATATAAGTCCAGTGACATTGTAGTAGGACTGGTTCAGGGTATACCTGTAGACATTTTAATTGATAGTGGGGCGTTAGAAGTCTCGTTGATTTCGTCATCTGTGGTCAATCATTTTGCTTGTTCTAAGAAACCTACTAATAAACAACTGAAAGGAATAAGTAATTCCATTATTTTTGTTCATTTTTACGTTACACTTGTAATAGAGCTTGAGGAAATAACCCTCGAAGTAGATTTGCTTGTAGTGCCTAGTGAATATATGAACGCCCCAATTATTATTGGAACCGATGTACTAAATAGGGAAGGAGTAATCTATTTATGGACTAAGGAATTTCAACGTTTAACTCACGATAAAACTTTAACGAGGGTTTCCACGGTTCAATCTGGCGAGCAACACAATGGTTTTAAAACCTCATTAATTGGGGAAGACCTTGAGAAGCTCACAAGAATACTTGATAAATATTCGGCATTTATGATTTCTGGTACGGCTACGTCAACAGTAACCACGGGTTGTATGCACATCAGATTGAACAGTCAGGTACCTGTAAATTATCGTCCTTACAAAATGTCTTACAGTGAAAAGCTTAAAGTTAGAGAGATTATTCAGGATCTACTTAGTAAAGACATAATACGCGATTCGGAGTCACCATATTCGAGCCCGATTCTTCTTGTTAAAAAAAAGGACGGATCGGATCGTATGTGCGTGGACTTCCGGGCACTTAATAAAATCACAGTTAAGGATAGATATCCTTTACCTTTAATTGATGATCACATTGATCGACTAGGCAAGTCAAAATTCTTCACAGTACTTGATATGGCTACCGGATTTTTACAAATAAAATTAGATGAGAAATCAATTCCCCTAACTGGTTTCGTAACGCCCGAAGGACATTACGAATATTTGAAGATGCCGTATGGTTTAGCCAACGCACCCATAGTATATCAACGTATTATTGCAACAACACTGCGCGAATTCATTGAGGCGGGCAAAGTATTGGTTTATGTCGATGATTGCATGTTGTTGGCATGTTCAATCGACCAGGGCTTACGGATATTGGATGAAGTCTTAGCAGTTTTGACCAAAGCCGGTTTTTCAGTGAATTTACGCAAGTGTTCATTTTTATGTCAAGAAATAGAATATTTAGGCAGAATAATATCAAATGGCGGAGTCAGGCCGTCAACGAATAAGGTTCAGGCACTCGTTAATGCACCAGCTCCACAAAACGTCAAACAAGCAAGACAATTTTTAGGCCTTGCTGGTTATTTTAGAAAATACATCGCTAGTTATTCCATAAAAACAGCTTGTATTGCTCGTTTGACGCGTAAGGATGTTGAGTTTGTCTGGGGACCACAGCAAGAAAGCGTTCGCAAAGAACTCATTAAGTGCCTTACTAGCGAGCCAATTTTAGCCATTTTTGACCCAGAACTTCCCGCTGAGGTCCACACAGATGCGAGTATTGCAGGTTATGGTGCAGTTTTTCTACAGGTTCATAAGGATGGTAATAAGCGTGTTGTTGCCTACTATAGCCAGGTTACGAAAAGCACTGAACAACGTTACCACTCTTATGAACTGGAAACGCTCGCTGTAGTAAAATCTCTCAAACATTTTAGGCATTATCTCATAGGAATGCCATTTACTGTAGTGACAGACTGCAATGCCTTAAAAGCCACCCAAAATAAGAAAGACCTCCTCCCGAGGGTAGCGAGGTGGTGGATCTACCTCCAAGATTTTAATTTTACAATTCAATACAGAAAAGGGGTAATGATACCTCACGCAGACTACCTTAGTCGTAACCCAGTACCTACATACGGTAAATAACATTGAGAAACCGCGTAATTGGGCTCAAATCGCGCAAGCAGGAGACGAGGAGACTCAAACTTTAATCAGGTCTTTGGATGAGGGATGCTTGGACTCTTTGCGTTATGTTAAACGCAATAATATTTTGTACTATCGCTACACATCTGTAGGTGAAGAGTCTAGGTTACTTTGTTATATACCAAAAGGACATCGTTTGAGCCTGCTCCGAATATTCCACGATGAACACAGCCATATTAACGCTGATAAAACTGCCGACCTTATCCTAAAACACTTTTGGTTCCCTGGCCTTAGACCTTTTATTTCTAAGTACATATCTCACTGCCTCATATGTATAGCTCACAAGAGAGTTCCACGAGCACCACTACAACCAATTAACTCATGGACAAAACCAAATGTTCCTTTTGACACCTTACATTTAGATGCTCTAGGCCCACTGATAGTTTCTAATGGTAATAAACACGTTTTGGTTGTTGTGGATTCTTTTACGAAATATTGTTTATTAAACCCCATTTTCACTCAAGACTTAAATGAGTTAAAACGAGTTATGCAAAATGTTGTGTCTCTGTTCGGAACGCCCAAGACTATTGTATGTGATCGAGGCAGGATGTTTCAATCATCTGGTTTTGTGTCATTAATGAATGATTTGAGTTGTCAGATTCATTATATTACCCCCGAGATGCACCACGCCAATGGTCAGGTGGAGCGCTACATTCGCACCGTCCTTAACATGTTGAGGATCGAGGTAAACCACCGGAAACGGGAATGGTCGGAACAGCTGTGGAGGTTACAGCTGATACTCAACATGACGAAGCAAAAGACCACCCAGCAGTCTCCGCTTAACCTGCTTATCGGTGCCGAAGGAGCTACCCCAGTCATTCGCACGCTAATCCGAGACGTTGCCATCGAATCGTCTGGTGAGAACCGTGAGCCGCTACGAGAGATGAGGAGACAAAGGACGGCCGAACGGCTGTGCAAAAATCAAGCCGATCAAGACAGGCGTGCTAATGAAAACCGACAGCCTCCACGTGTCTACAGCAAAGATGACCTAGTCTTCGTTATCAAGTATTCCCAGTCCACGGGGAAACTTGATCCTGGTATGCGCGGGCCTTACCGCGTAGTTGGAGTCCTGGACCATGGGCGCTATGAGCTGCAGCTTCTGGCTGGTGCCTATGGGAAGACCACATACGCCGCTGCACAGTTCATGGTACCCTGGAGGGGTGAGTGGACTCCTGAAACATGTGCAAGGTTCTTTGAAGGCAAGTGTTGTTTTGAAGTCTGGGTGATACGCTAACAACGTGCCTATGTCAACAGCCACTGGGAGGTATGCAAACTGAGAGCCTATGCCTACAGTGTATGTGGAAGGCTGGGCGGTATGCTAACTAGGCGCCTATGCCGACAGTCACTGTAAGACACGCTAACTAGGTGCCTCTGTCTACAGTGCGACCAAGTTATGTACTTGGTGTGTTCTTAGCTAAGATTTATGTCATGATATTTTACGTGTAATGCGCATTACCTCTTATGTATCTAAAATTTTCTGCTTCTACATCTGTAATTTTTTATGTAATGCGTCTCTCTGATTACAGAAGACGATGAAGGCGTCTTATTGGAAGACACTGCTTCAAATCGGGCTCAACCATCTTCTGGAGCTGTCGAGGACGCCAGATCATCAGGAGAGGCCGTGTTGGTAACGGAAGACGAGGTGACGTCATGAAGAAGTCACGCCATCAGCTGTCAACCGATGGAAGTATAAAAGGAGGCGCGCGGTGTGGCAACACCCCTTTTTTGCTTGGACGGCGGTCGGAACGGACGTGCTACCTGACCATTATTGTGTGCTAGGTTAATTTTAGGTTATGTTTTGGTCCATGTACTGATAATTTCTTTTTCATGTGTTATTTCTATTTGATTAATATTTAACGTGTTCCTTTTGATATTTTTGTAAAAAGTGCAATTTAGAGAAATTAAAGATTGTTTATTTTTTTTTAACTTATTTCACTGATGGTTCCTAACAATACAATAATTGCTGTCAAAAAGACGCGCTTACCACACTTCGAAAATCAGTAATTTTTGCAACAAAATAGCACTCAACGTGTCACAACAACACCTAATTAGTGTGACCGGAACAGCTACGGTTTGCGTACCTGCCTAACTCCCTCACTCGCCCTCGCCGGCCAGAGCAATAACGTAACTCTGACTCTTATTACACCATCCTAAATCCTGATTACCGTGCAGCCGAGTGTAATAAGCGCTGTACCGAAGTGCACGGAAATTAGTCGCGGGAAAAAACTGCAAACTGATTATTATAGGTACATACTAGCTGACCCGCGCAACTTTGTCTGCGTCACATTTTCCATTATTGCTCCGCTCCTGTTTGTTTGTCTTAGCGTGATAATATATTATAGCCTATAACCTTCCTCGATAAATGGGCTTTATAACACTGAAAGAATTGATCAAATCGGACCAGTAGTTCCTGACATTAGGGCGTTCAACCAAACAAACAAACTCTTCTACTTTATAATATTAGTATAGACTAGCTTCTGCCAGCGGCTACGCTCGCGTGATCCCTAGGGAACATATTCCCGGGATGAAAAGTAGCTTATATGCTATTCCAGACTATAATCTATCTTTTTTTATTCTAAATTTCATGAAGATCCGTTAAGCCGTTCTGGTGTGATTGAGTAACAAACAACCAAATTTTCACGTTTTACGAAGCTACTCGCTAGCCTCTAGGTGCCAAGCAAGCCGCCAGCCAGTGTGTTCGCGACCTTATACAAAAATAATCCTTAAAGCATGATTCAGTATTCACGCGCGATGGCTTATTATTAGCGTACCTATTTCATGTAGGTATAACTTTGGTGTTTCTATACCGATTTGTATGATTATTTTTTATGGAATAGTTAATAATGTTAACTTTTTTAATTAGGGATGACTGAGAGTGTTATAAACGTAAGAGTAGACAAAATAAATATAATCAGAAAGCTTCGAACTGCTAAGCTATCGGGAGTTACGCGTGTTATTGTGCGTCAATCATAAAAGATAGACATAATTTTATATGCTGTCGTGGGACATTTTTTATATAATTTTAAGGAGAACATTTCCGTCATACATGATTTCTGTGTAGCTTTAACCATTAAGGTTGCACACGCGACGGAAGCTTAAAAAATGGAGTAACTTCTCCCGTTTTCCCAACATTTCCCTTCACTGCTCTGCTCCTATTGATTACAGCATGATGAAAAGTATACTATAACCAGCTCAGGAGTATGAGAAATAATTTTACCAAGTTTCGTTAAAATCCGTCGAGTAGTTTTTGTTTCCATAACGGTTATACAGACAGACAAAAATTGTACTGATTGCATTTTTGGCATCAGTATCGATCCATAATCACCCCCTGATAGTTATTTTGGAAATATATTTCATGTACAGAATTGACCGTTCTACAGATTTATTATAAGTATAAGGTAACGGAACCGGTCTTGGACACTGCACCAATAATGGACATTTTTAAACATAATTTCAAAAAATAACCAAATCAAAACATTTTTATAAAAATGGCCACATCTTTTGCAAACTATACGGATATCCGAACAAAATTATGTCAGTTTGACATATAACAGCCATGTTGTTTTGGTAACATCTACGGTCGAGTGAGTGCAGGTGAAAGAAATACAAAATAATCTGTTTTTATTAGAAGAATCCTAATGCAGGTGGGCTAAATTCGTGGAATTTTTTAAATTTTACTTTATATTGTGAACGCTTGGCAATTTATTTAATGATTTACCATTGATATTTGGATTATAACTGCAAATAACCTGATTGTCTACCCTCTAATTTCGTTTGTTTTTTTTTTGTGTATGACTGGAAACTAAATTGTGTCTTTACCCAATTATGGACACTTCTGTCCATCACTAGATTTGTTGTAAGTCTGCTATAATTTTGTTTTTTCCAGCTATGTAAATTAAGACTATTCTTAACATCTTACAAATTTATAATTAGAACATTCATACCCAATGATGGACAGCACTGTCCAAGACTGGGTGTTCATGACTGGAGATTCACCTGAACTGTTATTTTTATATTGTGGCAGTTAATAATATTGCCATATTATGGCATCCAAGTGAAATTATAGCAAGGATCAAATGGACAGAGCAAGTGCTGAAGTACAAAGAGGAGAAAAGATGTCTGTAGCGGCTACTAAACACGGTGTGCCTAGAATTACTTTGCGGAATAAAAATTACGGGGATAAGCCCACTTGATTGTAGCTTTGGACCTTCTACAGTGCTGTCCCAAGAAGAAGAAAGATTATTAGTCAAATGGGTTTTATACCTACATGGCTGAAAACCATTTTCCAGAAAACAAAAAACTCCAAAATAAGTCTTTGTACACTACCCAGGTAAAAAATGGTTGTTCATTTATGAATCGTCATCCAGAATTGGTATAAAGAACGGCACAAAATCTGACGAAGGCAAGAGAGGCCGTTACTGAGGAAGAGCTGAAACAGTGGTTTCAAACAATTAAGGCGTATTTAGAAAGCAAAGGATTGTCAGATGCTCTAAATGACCCAAATAGGATATACTAGCTGACCCGCGCAACTTCGTCTGCCTCACATTTTCCATTACTGCTCCGCTCCTGTTTGTCTTAGCGTGATGATATATAGCCTTTAACTTTCCTCGATAAATGGGCTATCTAACACTGAAAGAATTTTTCAAATCGGACCAGGAGTTCCTGAGATTAGCGCGTTCAACCAAACAAACAAAATCTTCTGCTTCATAATATTAGTATAGATACACTGATGAAAGTGCTTTCTACTTACAGCTTAAAGCAGGGAAAGTAATTGTACACAGAGGAAGAATACCGGCGCTGATTGTTAAGAGTGTTCCTCGAGGATGGGGCATAGGGAGGTCGGAGACAGGATGGATGTGTGCTAAAACGTTCTATGAGTTCATCACAAACGTTTTTAACCCATGGCTTCTACAAAAAGAGATACCAAAGCCTGTATTTTTTTTACTGGACGGACATAAGTCGTATATGACGCTGCACCTTGCAAATTTTTGCAGAGATGATGGCATAAGAGTTGATTGCACTTTTTCCTAATTCCACTCACTTAATCCAACCTATGGACGTGGCGGTTTTTCGGCCACTGAAAGGGTTTGGGAAAGGTCAGGTCATGAAATGGAAAAATGGAAAATCCAGAAGCGTGTTTGAAAAAACAAGATTTTGCGCCAAATTTGCAAGAGGCTTTAAAAAGTGTTTGCCCTGAGACCATACAAAACGGTTTTCGTGAAATTACCATGTTTAAGTTTTTTAAGAATAACAATTATTTGTGAATTATTGTTTGCTAAGGATACATAATTAAAAACTAGTCAATAGGTAGATACATTTATAAGTGTCCAACACTAGATGTCCAAAACTGGATACTGTTCGTAAATGGGTGTCCATTATTGGGGACTTGACTGTCCATAATAGGTTCTCTATAAGGGTTTTTGTTTTTTTTCTGTATCTCATAAGTATACTTTGCTGTGCCATAATGTGCCAAATAAATAGATCGCAGAAAACATGTTTTATTTACGAATATAACTTGTTCTTGCAATACCAAATAAATACGAACAAATAAGGCAAATAAACTCAATTTTCATTCTTAAACTGTCCATGATTGGTTCCTTTACCTTAGATTAGCATAGATGAAAAATAGATAAATCAACTTGACTCAAATGCAGACATGGGCGAAGGTCATTCTTTCAAGGAACATCATTCAGAAAATTAACGTTACACGCCAACGCTATCTATCGAATACTGCACGCAGTCAACTGCGTGCAAACTATACCAGGTCTCTAGGTATAGTCCAATCTCAGTTTGATAGATGGCGCTATTTCAATATTTTACTTCGGAAAGACTATATATAATAATTATAATTTTATTTATTATAAGATATGAACTGATTACGATGAAACAAAAAACTTAATATTACTACAATTTACGCACAGTTTATTGCTATGTATAAAAGTTACGTGAAGTAATAATGAGACTAAGTGCACATAACCCTAATTTTACTTCTGGAAAACTTTAAATTCAAATATCTTTTGATAGACTGAACCGATTGCAATGAAACAAAAACTAAATGTTACTCCGAGTTACGCTCAATCCTTGTGTGTAAAAGTTATCTACATTGCTTTCGCAGATTTTACGTGATGCCCGAACAAATAAACAGACAAACAGACACAAATTCTAAAAATGCTGGAAATGGGTTCTATTGGTTGTTCTTTAACACCCTAGCTATTTTTTTTATTTTTTTTCATGTACAAAAACCACTTTTCTACAGTTTTATTATATGTATATAGAATATCTATACTAATATTATAAAGAGGTAAAATTTGTTTGTATGTTTGTAAGTTTGTATGTAGGGGGTAATCTCAGGAACTACTGGTCCGATTTGAAAAATTCTTTCAGTGTTAGATAGCCCATTTATCGAGGAAGGTTATAGGCTATATATCATCACGCTAAGACAAATAGGAGCGGAGCAGTAATGGAAAATGTGACGCAAACGAAGTTGCGTGGGTCAGCTAGTCTATACTAATATTATAAAGAGGTAAAATTTGTTTGTAAGTTTGTAAGTTTGTATGTAGGGGGTAATCTCAGGAACTACTGGTCCGATTTGAAAAATTCTTTCAGTGTTAGATAGCCCATTTATCGAGGAAGGTTATAGGTTATAGGCTATATATCATCAAGCTAAGACAAATAGGAGCAGAGCAGTAATGGAAAATGTGACGCAGACGAAGTTGCGCGAGTCAGCTAGTAGATTATAAAACAGTAGAAACCATGAATTCTGTACATTAAAGAAAAATTACAAAAATCGAGTAGGGATTTCAAAAAAAAAAGCATTAGAACACAAAAAGAGCATTTTTACTGTTTTTATCTGTCTGTCTGTCTGTACGCGATGATCTTCGAAAATACTGAACGGATTTGGTTGGAGTTTTCAAAGTTAGATTACGCTTATTTCTGAGCAACATAATTATAGGCTTTGTTTCATTACAATTGGTGGCCTGGGTACAAATTACGTATCAACATTTTTCGACAAGTTTTGTACAATTTTCAATTATTCGTTCAGTTTAGCATAAAACTAGCCTTTTTTTAAACATTCTTAGAATTTTTTATCATCGCGCTATATCTTCGAGGAGCTAAGCAGTCAATAACCATTATTATAAGATCGAACAGTCAATAACCATACATAACATGTTAAATTAATTGCATTCATGGACCCAGCCTATATATAAAAGTACTCTGTGGACCCAGCGGTACAATGACTGCCTTCCGAGTATAACGGTGTAAGTTCGAACAAGTTATTCAACAATAATAAAAAAACTCGTTTCAGAGTGTTTTATTATAGTTAATAATATGTAACACACAAACCAGTTACTACCTACTGTTCAAGGTTGGAAAATTCTGCTTTTCATCCAAAACGTAAACAAGTGTGAAGTTAGTCTCATAGTATCAAATGTCTGACATTTAATACATCCGCAGTACGTTTCGTTTCACGCTTCTCAAAGCGTTTAGTTATTGCAATATGGATACTACAGGAATGTCACAGGATATGTTGAAACTATTTCAAATGATGAAATTAGAATTAGACAAACAAACCACAATTATGACTCAGAACATAACTGAAAATTTGATGCGATCTATAGAGGACAAAATACAACCAATACTTGAATAAAATAAAAGTTTAAAGGTAGAAGTGGAAACATTGAATAGAAAAATAAAGTAGGTACAGTGCCCGGCACGTAAGTTGGCAAAGATTTTCGTAGTGGGGGAAGTTCGCGCACGCACAATTTCATACTTTATAACATGCGCGAACTTCCCCCCCTCTACTCCAAAACCTTGCCAAGTTAAATAAGGCACTAAGTTAGCTAGCTGTACTTAGAGGACATGAATAGGAAAAATAACATAGTAATACACGGTGAAGAAACTGAAAATTGATATGAAGAATTATTTACCATTATTAGAAAATTAACGAGGAATTTAAACATTAACATCGAAAAATTCGAAATTATTAAATATCATAGACTTAAAAGCAAGATGGAAACACTAGACCAATTCTAATCAACCTCACTTCACAATTAAGGATAGCTGAAATTTTGAAAAATAAAAAACAAATGCCATACCTAACATATTTACATATAATCCGCGCGCGATCAAAAAGGGATGAAACCTTATCAAAGTAAATAGAAAATGACAGTTCTCAAGACAAGTAGCGTTAGCGAAATAGGTACTCTGAATTAATTATAGATTAGTTTATTTCTACGATCTATCATAAGGTTGTGTAAATATACAGAAAAGTTTCATGGTTGCAATCCTTTTAATAATAATGTTTAGATCTCAGACCAATAAAATACTTTTTTATTGGTCTGAGGTTTAGATATACTTACAGTACGAATAATCTAAGTTTACCCATGCGAAGTACGTCGCAATCGATTGCGCAGGATGTCAATTTGACAAGAAAAATAGAAAAGCGCATGCGCGGGTAAGTCGCGTATGCCGTCTCAGTCACTCGTATACGTTTGATGCATACTTGTGCCTCGCTTCCTCAATGCAATACGACTGTTGGTGCGAAAAGTGTTAAACGTTGTTATTGTTTTAATTAATTATTCTGGTTTTTTCTTACTGTTTGACTTGTATTTTGTGTTTTCTTGTAGTGTATGAGTTGTTGTGTTACTTTGTGATCGTGTTATTGTTATTGCATGCATTTTTCAAAATTCAAATATAACACGTACCTACACAAAAAAAAAAACATAATCTACGAACGTAACACTTTTCTACGCGGTGGACCCTGCGCGGTCGTCACTAACAGCCAACTTCGCATGGGTAAAGTTAGAATATTCGTACTGTACGAGTATAATTAGTAGGTAAATTAAAAATCGAAATTCATTGACCATCTTCGTTACTTTTGTTTTCCAATTATATGGATAAAGCATGTTTGAATGAATGTAAGTGATTACAAATAACAGCTAAAATAAAACAATAAAAACAATTTTATTTTAAGAATAAGGAGGACTAAGTTCAACTTCAAAAATAACAATTTGAATCGATTTGTAAATAATTGTTGGAAACTGGCAACACTGAAGGCTGAGTAATGTAAATAATATATCGAAGAATAAAACAATTTAATTATTTATTAAATACAAATCGTAGGCGCAAGTTGATACAAAAGTATTGAATAATTATGCTTTGACAACAAAACATGATTTTTGATTTATTTGTATCTTTTCGAGCATATTGTCCACGCGAAGCCGAGAATGTACAAATCCTTTGATAGTTTCGGGTAGTATGAATTGCTGGTAGATTTTGCTAAGTGGCCTTTTTACACCCGCTGGCAACTTTTGCCGACGCTACGGCTGGCCGGCGGACTGCGCGCGTCTCAGTTCCAAAAGGTAGCATCCCATTCTGATCTTGCGCGAGTACCTAAAAACAGAAGACTTCTCAAAGGAAACCATAGGAGCGCGTAAAATCCTACAACAGCAACTAAAACAAAAAAAGGAACAATAAGTTAATAAGAAACGGAGAATCAGAAGCTGAAAAAGGAAAAGGGAGTCTTCTATGTCACCTAATAATGTGCAAACACCACCACGCCCTACTGAAGGAAAGAACATTTTAGCTCCTTCCAAATTGCACAAAACCGACGCATTTGCATACATGAGGGCTCGATCTTTTTTCCTGTCGGACATAAATACGCAACAAAACAAGGCATAGGAATTGCCACACCGGAAACGCGAAGAATTTAAATAATATCTAACAAAAACAAACTAATAAGAAACAAAACATCCCCAATACGGTTGGTCACCGCGGGGTGAAAGACCATACCTAACCCCCAACAGCTTAAGGAATATAACTCTTTGAAAAAATTACCCATAAAACAAAGGACTAAACTAAAATATAGCTAGGTACACTTAACACAAGATCATAGTCTAAAGAGTCTTTGTTGGAACTAGAACACGCATTGGAAACAGTAAACTGGGATATTATAGGACTAAGTACACTAACCTAACCTAACACAAGATCATAGTCTAAACTAAAGAGTCTTTGTTGGAACTAGAACACGCATTGGAAACAGTAAACTGGGATATTATAGGACTAAGTACACTAACCTAACCTAACACAAGATCATAGTCTAACTAAAGAGTCTTTGTTGGAACTAGAACACGCATTGGAAACAGTAAACTGGGATATTATAGGACTAAGTACACTAACCTAACCTAACACAAGATCATAGTCTAAAGAGTCTTTGTTGGAACTAGAACACGCATTGGAAACAGTAAACTGGGATATTATAGGACTAAGTACACTAACCTAACCTAACACAAGATCATAGTCTAAAGAGTCTTTGTTGGAACTAGAACACGCATTGGAAACAGTAAACTGGGATATTATAGGACTAAGTACACTAACCTAACCTAACACAAGATCATAGTCTAAAGAGTCTTTGTTGGAACTAGAACACGCATTGGAAACAGTAAACTGGGATATTATAGGACTAAGTACACTAACCTAACCTAACACAAGATCATAGTCTAAAGAGTCTTTGTTGGAACTAGAACACGCATTGGAAACAGTAAACTGGGATATTATAGGACTAAGTACACTAACCTAACCTAACACAAGATCATAGTCTAAAGAGTCTTTGTTGGAACTAGAACACGCATTGGAAACAGTAAAATATAGCTAGGTACACTAACCTAACCTAACACAAGATCATAGTCTAAAGAGTCTTTGTTGGAACTAGAACACGCATTGGAAACAGTAAAATGGGATATTATAGGACTAAGCGAGACACGGAGAGCCGATGAAAAAATTTAAGAACATGAAACTACAAATTGTATTACAAAAATTAAACACTGGGTTATACGGAGTAGGGTTAATTCACAGGGTTAATTATAAAAAAATATCTTAAAAACAATATAATAGAATTCCAAGGAGTTTCAGACCGGATCGCCGTTTTGAATATTGGGCTGGTCACAAACAACCAACTTCAATTGTCCAGGGGCCCGAGTCTGCTATTTTTATAAATTTGTCATTCCGACACGATCCCATTGTCATGCCATTGTCATTTTGCTAAAAGTTCGTAATCTGCTAAAATCATAATGGCACGATCACTGCCACGTCAGTGGCCTGTCAGTGGCACGTCAATGGTCTCGTAATAGAATTGCGGTAGGAATGCCGTATTGCTATTATTATAAAAACGAGCTAAATTTGAGCATTTATTCATGCCAGATTTTATTAAATTTAGTTTTACATATTATTTATTAGTGTTATAAGCAATCTGAAGTAGTGAGAAGTTCGTAAATACTAAATCTGTCATTGTGTACGAGATTACCATTCATATGGCTTTCTTTCAATGGCGTGTCAGTGATTGATCATTGGTATGTCATAATGACGCCATTATGCAGATACCATTATGTTAGTAGATTACCAAACTTGTCAAAATCAACCATTTTGAAATCAGTGATCGACCATTCTGACACTATTGTAATAGCAGACTCGGGCCCAGGTATATGCTCCAACCCAGATTGCCAAAGAAGAAATAAAAACGAATTTTACAACATACTAAACAAACTTATGGTAGATTTAAATAAAACCATAATTATAATGGGTGACTTCAATGGTCAGATCGGAAAGAGGAAAACAAACGAAGACAAAATACTTGGCCCATATACAACAGGGAACAGGAATGATAATGGACAAAAACTGGTTAACTTCATTTTGGAAAATAACTTACACATTATGAACAGCTACTATAAAGGAAAACATAAAAGAACATGGACATGGGTATCACCTGATGGAAAGACAAGGAACGTCGAAATAGACTACATAGGTAATTACAAACAAACCAAAACTATTCTCAAACATAGAAGTTGTCAACCAACTCCACTACAATACTGATCACAGAATGCTTAGAGGTAAATTATACACCATAGAACCAAAAACATCAAGAAAACACATTCAGCAAATAAAAAACCAATAGCTTTGCCAATTCCCGAAAACATTTTACGACTATTTAGAAAGTAATTTGATGAGCATACATAATTTCAGTAAGTAAAATTCAAGACAAATATGATGCCCTAGAAAAGGAACTAAAAGAAATAGAATGTAACATTCTAAAAAACAAATCAACAAAAGACAAGTTAGGATCAAAAGCCAGAAGTTTAATTGAACAAAGAAAGATCTTGTTTAAAGACAGGAAGAACAACAGACAGGAGATAGTAAAGTTTAGTAAAGAAATAAATTTACAAATACGTAAACATAGACAGTAAAGAACAGAAACAATCAACTTTTATGTAGAAAAATCGGGCGGAGTTAAAAAAGCATGGCAGCAAATGAGAGAAACCTTAGACTAGATCGGAAATATGACACACAGAGAATCTAAAAAGAACAAAACTAACAGAATCGAAATACTGAAAATCGCAACAGACTACTACCGCGAGCTATATAGTGATGAAGGATTAGTGACCGAACCAAGTCAACAAACTAACTATGTCAAAAAAAAAGAAGAGACTCCAAATATAATGAGAGAAGAAGTTATCAAAGCAATCAACTCACAAAAACGAGGAAAAGCTCCGGGTGAAGACCGCATATCCAACGAACTCCTAATAGGGACATCAGTCAAAACACTAGACATCATCACACAGTTATTCAATGAAATCTTATATAGGTACAGAATATATACCTCATCAATGGACATCGTCAACCATAATACTTCTACATAAAATAGGAAAGACTAGCTGACCCGCGCAACTTCGTCTGCGTCACATTTTCCATTACTGCTCCGATCCTATTTGTCTTAGCGTGATGATATATATAGCCTTTAACCTTCCTCAACAAATGGGCTATCTAACACTGAAAGAATTTATCAAATCGGACCAGGAGTTCCTGAGATTAGCGCGTACAACCAAACAAACAAACTCTTCTGCTTTATAATATTAGTATAGATTGCATACATATACAAAATTTACGTTCAGTTACGTATCCCCTTAGAATAATAACGCATAGAAGCCGCGTCTAGAACAAAACCCGAGCAAAATCGTGTGTCCACTTCATTTTCTTTGTGTGCGTGAGCCGAATGTGTCTACGTTCCTCTAACGCACACAGATATAGCTTTCAGTGATACCATTACTAAGCCGTTACCCACAAAATATGGGAAGACGCATTACTATTTTGCTATCAAGGCAAGTATTTTATGTTGTTGGGAACTGGAAAAGGTAAACATGATTTTTCATGTAATATGACATATTTTTTCGGAAGGTATAATTCAATTTATTTCAAAATAAAAGGAAATAAATCGCATAAAGAATGAGATATTGTTCAATGCGTTTAAAATGCTTGATGGGTTATAATTATAAACAATGTTAAAACATCGGGTTTGATATGAATTAACAGTAAGTATTGTATTTTAAAATTACAAAAATGAAAAACATGAATTAAAGCAATGTGGGTATTTTTTCCTCACAAATAGCAACACCGTGTTATGACAAGTTAGGTTATTAGAATTTTGTTTTATTTATCGATTTACGTAAAAATAGTGCATAGAATGTGAGTACTTTATTTGTGAAATGTTATTTTATCACATTTTTTTATTTTCCTGATGTGCTATAACATCCTTTCACGCAACAAACTGTCATTTTCAATTATTTACTCGCGAGCTGTGTTCGACGGAACGTGACATTGAGTACTGACGGCCTGGGGCCCGAGTCTGCTATTACAATAGTGTCAGAATGGTCGATCACTGATTTCAAAATGGTTGATTTTGACAAGTTTGGTAATCTACTAACATAATGGTATCATAATGGCGTCATTATGACATTCCAATGATCAACCACTGACACGCCATTGAAAGAAAGCCATATGAATGGTAATCTCGTACACAATGACAGATTTAGTATTTACGAACTTCTCACTACTTCAGATTGCTTTTAACACTTATAAATAATATGTAAAACTAAATATAAATAAAATCTGGCATGAATAAATGCTCAAATTTAGCTCGGTTTTATAATAATGACAATACGGCATTCCTACCGCATTTCTATTACGAGACCACTGACGTCCCAGTGACCGGCCACTGACGTGCCAGTGACCGTGCGATTATGAATTTAGCAGATTACGAACTTTTAGCAAAATGACGATGGCATGACAATGGGATCGTGTCGGAATGACAAATTTATAAAAATAGCAGACTCGGGCTCCTGGTGGCTAAGTTTGACGGATTAGGCTAAGTTTTAGCTGCCTCACTTTTTGCACTCGTACTAGGTTTCTATGCGTTATTATTCTAAGCGTATCCCTGATCTCTCTCTCGAATTAAGAATATAATTATGAAGAGGGTACCTAATGCAGGGCACTGTACTTATCATCTCTATCGGTTGAAATGCCGACCAGCCCAGGTACCTAATCTCCTGGTACAAACTAATCTTAAATCAAAATCAACAAAACCGACTATCGAACAAATGGTCGTGAATCAAGTGGATTCTTAATTTCGTCCAGCACAGTCCAAAAAGAAACACATTTTCTCCGATTTTTACTGACAATATTGCTGATTGTAGACCACTGAATAAAATCATTGAATAATCATAATAATAATATTATATTTCCCAGCTGACAGTCCTAAGCCTATTTTTAAGTAGGTAGCAAAGAATGGTTTCGTTCATTATTAATTTAATACCGTGCTACCACTTACAATATATTTGTTTTTTTTTTTTAAGACGTTGATAGATGTCACTTTCTATTTTGACATTATTGTTTGAAATTGTAATATCGTTTAGCTCATGAAGGTATAGCACTGACGTATAGTTATAGCTTCATGGTTTAGCTGTCAGAAAAGTTTTCATTCAATGCGCGCCAAATTTGATGACTGAGGAGCACTTTTAGCGGGACAAAAGTGTAAAATATTAATTTACGTCTACAAAAATTCCGGTAAGTACATTATTTTGATTGTTTTGTGAATAATATTACATAATATACCGTGGAATGCAAAATTCTGCCAGGTTACGTTAGTTTTTTAGGAAAAAAATTACTCTAGTACGTGCTAAAATATGACCGTTGTCCGTTCATAACATTTACCGTTCCGAAAGGTGGTGAAAAAAATACCTCGGTTTTGTGTTTGTAGTTACATTTTTTTTATCATTTTTGCAGGTGACCAACCAACATGTCTTCTAAAAAACATTTGAGCGATAGAGATCTCCAGAACATCTTGGAAAACGATTCTGCGAGCGACTCGGAGCTGTCGAAATGGGTGATTTTTTACATTCTCCTTCAAATACATAGGTACATTAATTTATCTGAAAACGACATCATCATCACCAATTGGAAAGGCTGTTTGAGGGTGGAATGGAAGAAGAAGCTGAAACCATTCTCGAGTCCACTGAGGTTGTTTCAGATGAAATTGACGAGGTATCGCATGTTGCTTTTCCTAACAATATGCATGGCGCTCAACGATGAGGAATAAATTACTTGTTAGAAATTTGTGGTTTCATTTATTTTAGGACCTTAAAGAATTGCCCTATAGAGAAGATGCTTTCGACCCAACAGTGGGTCAATGTGAATATGAGCAGAATATCAACTATTACTTCCAAACAGACAATGGTCTCATACTTGCCACATAATAAGATCTTTTACCGGACAATGGCAACATGTTGACCACCAAAAAAAACAAATATGCAAATATATATTTTGCTATATTTGGGTTAATTAGGACATATTAAGTAACTCCATTTCACCAAAAACTTCATTATCACTACTCTATTGCGTCGCATCCGATTAAGGCTCGACCGCACTGTGCGACACTGCGCGGCAGCGGAACGACGCGACACGTAACAATGTTCGCACTTGAAGTGTCGCGGCGCGTAGTTACGCAGGTTACGCTGCTGCGTAGTGCGTTATACCTCATACAATTTCTTACAAAGAATATTTTGCCGTTGCGTGTCGCGTCGTTCCGCTGCCGCGCAGTGTCGCCAAGTGCGGTCAAGCCTTTAGGGTTAAACGTAACAGCACAGATTTTTACGATAAAAATACAAAGGGGAAGAAAGGGATAAAAATATAAGTATTTCCTAATGAAAGAAAGAAACTTTTCCAAAAGACATCAACGCGCGCTTCTCACAGTGTGCTCGTTCACCTAACCACCATTTTTATAGACCCCTGCGGTGGCTCATCATCTGATTAAATCAAAAATATTTTGCGTAGTCTTTACTCTCCGATGAAAAGTTATGCCATCCTTTTTGTAACAAGAGGTCTTGGAATGTTTCCCACACAAATTCACCGGGTATGAAGGCATTTTTATACGTTATAAATTACATAAAAATTAAAAGGATTTGTAAAAACTTAGCGTGCCCACAGGTCTAACACTTGGTCACAACTAAAATGGTTACTACTGCCGCAGCATAATATATGAGCAAAAACTCTTATAATTTTCGTGCGTCGGGGCACTGTATGCGCAGTAAAGTGGTCTTTGATGGAGAAGGAAAACACATGATCGCACTCTGTGGCAAGCTTTAGGGGAGGCCTTGCTGGGAAGCAAGACAATCTTTGCGAAACTAGTGTCTAATAATTTAAAATGCAAAATTAAGGAAATATGTAAGATTGTTAAATAAAGGCTATTATCATTATCAACTATTTAAAAAAATCAATGCGCACCTTGCACACACTTTCGATTGACTGATTGTTCATTGACTAATTGGCACTCTCGTTCCTTACAGTCGGGGAATCCCCGTGACCCCACCCCGCTTGCGTCGCACGCATCGTTTCGGGTTGCGATCATAATTCATTCAAATAAACCTCACGGTGGTTCTTTTGATTTTAACGATGAGCTTGTAACTAATGTAAACTAAAACCTAAAGCGTAAAATTAAACCACACACGTGAATATTATCTTGAAAGACTTGTACAATGAGCGCATTTTAATAATGTTTTGTTATTTACAAGTGTAGCGAGGCAACCCCGAGGTATAGGTGTAGGGATTAATGTTGGTCAAACCGATAGCGGCGACCAATCCGATGATCGCGTGGACGTGGCTCCCCCGCATCGTAATGTTGGCTCCCCTGCATGGTTCGACCAATCCCGGGGCGCCGATTTCTCCCGCGCGCCCTGTTTCTAGCGCCACTGTTGCCGCGCGGGCGAGACACACGCCACAGCAACCGACACAGTCGTTGGCGCGAAGGGTTTCTGGTCGCACACGCAAGGTACCGACCATCCTAGATCTGTAAACCGTTAACTTTCCTATTTATCTCTGCTATGTCCTAACTCTTGTGCTCCTATATTGTATTATTTAAGTAATTAAAGTACGAAAGTGAATGAAAATCCATGTTTCTCTGAAGAGGCCCGAACCCCCCATGCCCGTCGGCTACATTTGGCGTCCCAACAGTAGGCCTCTGAAGACACGTGCATGCAATCTTTTTTTATTCTCACGTAAGTACTTATACGTGGAGCTTCTGCCTAGATACCTAGCTTCGGAACCTGAAGAGTGGCGTGTTCCACGTGGTTCCGTTTTGTCTGCAGGAATACCTACGGCAACGATGACTGAAAGAAAAGGTCATAAATCGAGAGCAGAATCAGAAGCAGAAGAGGAAACAGAAGCCGCGTCCATCACCATGGACCAGGGCCAGTTTACAACCCTGATGCAGTCACTCCAGCAGAGTCAGGCAGAGATGTTCGCAAGGCTCATCCAGGAAGTTAGGACTTCGACTCCGGCGCCTGAAGTGTCTATGACAACTATGACAACGCCCGCCGCGAACTTCTCAAAGTGCACAGCTCGATTTAACGGATCGTCCGAAGATGTGGACGGGTTTATCGACGCGATAGAGGTGTACAAGAACTGCCTACAGGTATCAGACGATAACGCTGTCAAAGGACTCTCCATGTTGCTGGTAGACTCAGCAGCTTTGTGGTGGCAGGGAATAAAAACCAGCACCACGTCATGGCCGGATGCCATGCAAAAGCTAAGAAGTGCATTCGGAGAATGTCATCCGCCATTTCGCATCTATTTGGAATTTTTTGCATTGCGACAAGGTTCGGACAAAACGGATTTGTTTATTGCGAAAGCGAGGGCGCTTTTATCGAGATTGCCACAAGAAGACCTCCGTGAAAAAGTCGAACTCGATATGGTATACGGGCTTCTCGATCGAAGAATAAAAAAGCGGCTCGATCGTAACTCCATATCATCATTCGACCAGTTACTGCACCGTGCCAGAGCGATAGAAGAACCGCCCAGGCGACAAGACGATTTATTCCATTCTAATACCAAAAACTAATACCACTGGTATTTGTTTCAACTCATATTTTTTTTCTATTCCGAACCATCTCTATGATGTTCTTGTGATCATAATAACATTTTTTTCGATAAGGTTTAATATTTTGTTGTTTAAAAAATCGTCCAAAGATAAGTACGTCGAAAAATACTTTTGTTAACACATAAAAGCTACTATCTCTGCTAAAATATAAAAGATAGAAATATGGTGCCGCGGACTTTTTTGTAGAATTATTCTAGGCGGACCAGGTTGCCATACATTGTTTTCAATTATATACAACTGTTAAGGCAGCGCACGCAAATAACTCTGTTGTAAGAGCTATTTTTTTCCGCCTGGATGGTCTAAAATTGTGATAGTTCGACTAATATGCATGATATCTTTATAATTACGTCTCTTACGTCGTACTGACGTCCCACTCGGTAACAAGTCGCGGCCTTGGTATAATGCAGAATGCGCCCTCGCTGAGGCCCGTAAAGAGTCTGCTTACCAAGCGTGGATCAAGGTCCGCGACCGAAAAGTTAAAGCACGTAGGGTTCGCGCGAGGAAAAGAGCATTTAATTCTGCCGCTAAGTTATGCAAGCGGGTTCTACGTAGGGCACGTTTTGACCATGTAGGACGTATCGGGGCCAAACTAGCATCGCACCCTCCGGGTAGTAAGCAGTTTTGGTCCCTGTCGAAAGCCGTTGAAACGAACTTTTGTCGACCCACTTTGCCTCCAATGTTGAAACCTGATGGGTCGCTGGCTCACTCTGCAAGTGAGAAAGCAAATTTATTTGCATCTCTTTTTGCAAGCAATTCGCGTCTGGACGCTGGCTGCAAGCAACCACCAATTTTACCTCGTTGTGACTCTTCGATGCCGGAGGTCATAGTTCACATTAAAGAGGTCCGGAGAATATTGAGCAGTCTAGACGTGAATAAGGCCAGCGGACCTGATGGCATTCCAGCGAGAGTCTTGAGGCAATGTGCGCCTGAACTATCTCCTGTATTGACACGTCTGTTCCGCCTCTCTCTAGAAAAAAGAACGGTGCCAAAATCCTGGAAGCTTGCAAATGTGCAACCGGTGCCCAAAAAGGGAGACCGCGCGGACCCTGCTCATTACCGTCCGATCGCCATCACCTCCATACTATGCAAGGTTATGGAAAAGGTTCTAAACAGTAAGTTGCTGACCTACCTTGAAGACAATGATCTCCTCAGTGACCGTCAATATGGCTTTCGCCGGGGACGGTCTACTGGCGATCTTCTTGTGTATGTCACGCACTGCTGGGGCGAGGCCATCGAGAGACACGGCGAAGCACTTGCCGTTTCACTCGATATCTCGAAGGCCTTTGACAGGGTCTGGCACGCAAGTCTACTCAGCAAGCTTCCTGCTTATGGCATCCCGGCTGGTTTTTGTAGCTGGATATCAGACTTCCTCAGTGAACGGTCAATCAGAGTCGTTGTTGACGGTTGCTACTCTGATCTCATGGCTATCGATGCCGGAGTTCCTCAGGGGTCTGTTCTCTCTGCAACTCTTTTCCTGCTGCACATCAATGACCTACTTCAGCCTGGTCTTGTTGGGTACGCAGATGACAGTACGGTTTCAGAGAGATACATGTCTAGCGCAACAACCAGCGGGGGTGAAGTTCGTTCATTGAGAGAGGCCATGGTAGAGCGGACAAATTTGACATTGAGCCTTGTCTCCCAGTGGGGTGACGACAATTTGGTCACTTTTAACGCCACCAAAACTCAGGCGTGTCTTTTTACCACTAAAAGGAGTCGTTTCGCCCAAACTCCTACTTTTCGGGGTGTATCTGTTCCTGTGACTGATCGGCTCGAGCTTCTAGGCATGGAGTTGACATCCAGTCTGAACTTCGGCGCCACCATTGAGTACAAAGCCAAAACTGCAGCCAAAAAGCTGGGCATTCTGAATAAAGTGAAGCGATACTTCAGGCCTGGACAGCTTTTAACCCTTTACAAAGCACAAGTCCGATCCTGCATGGAGTATTGCAGCCACCTCTGGGATGGCTCGGCCAAGTACCAGCTTGCCGCGCTTGACTCGGTGGAACGCAGAGCTAAGAGGCTCATCGGTGACGAAAAACTGGTGGATGCCAAGCTTCACAGTTTGGCTCATCGCCGCAAGGTTGCCTGCTTGTCGGTCTTCTACAGATTGTACTTCGGCGAATGTGCCCAAGAACTCCACGACCTCATTCCACCAGCACCCTTCTACCATCGAACATCCAGACGCACTGCAGCTTACCATCCCTACCATGTTGCTATTCCACGAATTCGCACTAAGCGATTCCAAACGTCCTTTATAATGCGGACAGCAAAAGAGTGGAATTCTCTGCCTGCGTCTGTGTTTCCGAACGCTTACAACCCTAATCTCTTCAAAGTTAGAGTAAACAGGCTCCTTCTGGGTAAGCTCGCTCCATCGTAGACTTTGTCTCTGTCATTTCTGACCAAGACTAAGGTCAAGAGCAAACCCATCACAAATAAAAAAAAAAAAAAAAATAATAATAATTTATAGCCTATAGCACTCACGAATAATGTAGCTTTCTACCAGTGAAACAATTTTTCAAATCGGACCAGTAGTTCCTGAGATTACCCCCTACATACAAACTTACAAACTTACAAACAAACGTTACCTCTTTATAATATTATTACTAGCTGACCCACGCAACTTCGTCTGCGTCACATTTTCCATTAATTCTGCGCTCCTTTTTGACTTAGCTTAATTATATAGCCTATAGCCTTCCTCGATAAATGGGCTATCTAACACTGAAAGTTCTTGAGATTAGCGTGCTCAACCAAACAAACAAACAAACTCTTCTGCTTTATAATATTACTAGCTGACCCACGCAACTTCGTCTGCGTCACATTTTCCATTAATTCTGCGCTCTTTTTTGACTTAGCTTAATTATATAGCCTATAGCCTTCCTCGATAAATGGGCTATCTAACACTGAAAGTTCTTGAGATTAGCGTGCTCAACCAAACAAACAAACAAACTCTTCTGCTTTATAATATTATAACTCAGAGGTTCTCAGATTTTGTTGTGCAAGGCGTTGCGAACGTTCGACACTCGACTCTCGTGCGCGTACCTGAGAGTTTCTCTGATTTTGTTCAGCAAGGCGTTGTGAACGATCAGGTGAAGATTCTCCCATACGGCGTATTCTTGCTGCCCGTGCTTGAGAACTATGTTTAGTAAGTTGAGACATGGCTCTCTTTAGGCATTTTCAAATGTTTAAGAAAATGTTAATAGCGTGTAATATTCTAGCTCTGAAAAGAACTGTTGTGTAGCCCTGAAAAGAACTGTTGGTTAGCCCTGAAAATAACTGTTGGTTAGCCCTGGAAAGAACTGTTGCTTAGCCCTGAAAAGAACTGTTGTTTGGCTCTGAGAAGAACTTTTGCGTAGGTGCAGTTTTAAGAACGAAATCTAAAGAAAATCGCACGAAAATTATTAGACTTCGCGCACGACCGCTGCATAGGGAGCCGACGTACTTATACTTATCTATGGAGCCGACCTCGCGGCTGAGCCGCGCGGGTACCTTACTCATAGATCTAAACTCCCCTCCCGCACGCGCACCCCCGCCTTGGTGACGTCCACTTCGCAACGGGTCGTGCAGCAGAAATCGTAATATTTTAATTTCGCCATAACTTCAAAACCAAACGTCCGATTTTAATCATTCAAAGACCAAATATTATCTACATAAACTGTACTTAGTGATGAAATACTTTATTTTGATAAAGATTAATAGCATGAGTAAAATAAACGCGTTTAAATGTAGTCCAAAAAAAAACAAGATTTTTAAATTAAAATAAAAAACTTTTTACAAAAAAATACAACCGACTTCCCAAAAAAAAACACTACAAAGTAAAAAATAACTTTAATTTCGGAAGTCGGTGTTTTTGTTAGTTTCTTCGTATTTTGACACCGACTTCCGAAATTAAAGTTATTTTTTACTTTGTAGTGTTTTTTTTTGGGAAGTCGGTTGTATTTTTTTGTAAAAAGTTTTTTATTTTTCACTTTTTAGTGGTGCCCTACACCTAACAACACCACTCCAAAATCGCAGAAAAGCAAAATACGCAATTTCGATCATCAAAGAATCATCTAAATAGTCAAATTCCAGCTATTTCGATTTAAAATCCAAAGTTCGTAACCGATTTTGATATGATTTAAATGGGACCAATCTGCAAGTATATCCTTTCAGATAAAACAAAAATTTTTCAAATCGGTTCATAATTGTCGGAGATATGAGGTAACAAACATAAAAAAAAAAAAAAAAAAAAAAAAAAAAAAACATACAACCGAATTGATAACCTCCTCCTTTTTGGGAAGTCGGTTAAAAATGGTTGTTGTGCCTCACTCGACATAGATAGGTATAGTGTGTCGCGGACTTTTTTGTAGATATTTATAAGATCTACAATTAATTAGAACAATGTATGGTTCTATCTTTTATAGTTTAGGCAGCGTACACAAAATAAGTTACTTTTCTGGTTGATTTTTACACCTTGTGTCCGAAAAACCCAAATATCTTACGGAACCCTATTTTTTTCCAAAATAAAATATAGCCTATGTTACTCGTGGATAATGTAGCTTTCGAATGGTGAAAGAATTTTTAAAATCGGTCCAGTAGTTTTTGAGCCTATTCATTACAATCAAACAAACAAACAAACAAACAAACAAACAAAAAAACAAACAAAGTTTTCCTCTTTATAATATTAGTGTAGATAACTCAGAGGTTCTCAGATTTTGTTGTGCAAGGCGTTGCGAACGTTCGACACTCGACTCTCGTGCGCGTACCTGAGAGTTTCTCTGATTTTGTTCAGCAAGGCGTTGTGAACGATCAGGTGAAGATTCTCCCATACGGCGTATTCTTGCTGCCCGTGCTTGAGAACTATGTTTAGTAAGTTGAGACATGGCTCTCTTTAGGCATTTTCAAATGTTTAAGAAAATGTTAATAGCGTGTAATATTCTAGCTCTGAAAAGAACTGTTGTGTAGCCCTGAAAAGAACTGTTGGTTAGCCCTGAAAATAACTGTTGGTTAGCCCTGGAAAGAACTGTTGCTTAGCCCTGAAAAGAACTGTTGTTTGGCTCTGAGAAGAACTTTTGCGTAGGTGCAGTTTTAAGAACGAAATCTAAAGAAAATCGCACGAAAATTATTAGACTTCGCGCACGACCGCTGCATAGGGAGCCGACGTACTTATACTTATCTATGGAGCCGACCTCGCGGCTGAGCCGCGCGGGTACCTTACTCATAGATCTAAACTCCCCTCCCGCACGCGCACCCCCGCCTTGGTGACGTCCACTTCGCAACGGGTCGTGCAGCAGAAATCGTAATATTTTAATTTCGCCATAACTTCAAAACCAAACGTCCGATTTTAATCATTCAAAGACCAAATATTATCTACATAAACTGTACTTAGTGATGAAATACTTTATTTTGATAAAGATTAATAGCATGAGTAAAATAAACGCGTTTAAATGTAGTCCAAAAAAAAACAAGATTTTTAAATTAAAAAAATGGTTGTTGTGCCTCACTCGACATAGATAGGTATAGTGTGTCGCGGACTTTTTTGTAGATATTTATAAGATCTACAATTAATTAGAACAATGTATGGTTCTATCTTTTATAGTTTAGGCAGCGTACACAAAATAAGTTACTTTTCTGGTTGATTTTTACACCTTGTGTCCGAAAAACCCAAATATCTTACGGAACCCTATTTTTTTCCAAAATAAAATATAGCCTATGTTACTCGTGGATAATGTAGCTTTCGAATGGTGAAAGAATTTTTAAAATCGGTCCAGTAGTTTTTGAGCCTATTCATTACAATCAAACAAACAAAAAAACAAACAAAGTTTTCCTCTTTATAATATTATAGTGTAGATATAGTATAGATTACGCAGTAATGGCAACTAAAACTAATTTGACAGGCACAGTAAAGGCGACTGAAACTAATTGCCATAATTATTTGGCATCACATGCTATATAGGTAATTGTAAGTCAATCCTCAGTACATTATAAGGTTTAGAAAATAAAACTCAGAATTTTGATAATATAAGATATATTATTTTAATGAGATCTGTTGCATTTAACTTCACATTTACACTAAACTTAGTATCTATAGTGATTAATTACAGGCTAACAATTCACCAGTGGCATAGCGTGGTCGTCGTATTCTCGTCTCGTCTCTTCATTTGGTATAAGTATATCAAGACCGTAGAATCGTATTGGATCCATTTTTCTGAAAAAATATCAAATTATGCTTCATTGCATACATTGCCAAATATGGAAAATTTACTTTCGCGTTACTGCATAATCTATACATATATATATATATATATATGTATGTATAATAAAACAGTAGAAGCCATGAATTCTGTACATTAAAGAAAAATACCAAAAATCGAGTAGAAGTTTTCAAAAAAAAGCTATAGAACACAAAAAGAGCATTTTTACGTTTTTTGTCTGTCTGTCTGTCTGTACGCGATGATCTCCGAAAATACTGAAGGGATTTGGTTGGGGTTTTCAAAATTAGATTCAGCTTATTTCTGAGCAACATATAGGCTTTGTTTCATTACAATCGGTGGCCGGGAAGTTTCTAAAGGACATTGTTCATCGCCCATACATCGTTCGCCTAAGAACCAACAGAGACGTGAATTTACTATCTGTGTTTTAAATAATGCATATGTTCGACTGAAACTAAATTAAAATCACGGACACTTTTCAGAATTGTAAAATATCCAAAATGATTTCGGATTTTGAGGTTATAAAACATACCAAACAATAGAAACATACCAAATGGACTAAGATCCCAGAGCTGCCAGACTTTTTATCTCACCAAAAAATGGTGTAGAGTAGTGTTACTATGTTCTTCTAACATACGAAAGCGTGGTAACTTCCCGTGGATTCCCTGATATCAGGTGCAAAATACATTACTTAAATCAAAGTGTCAACTGTCATTTCATCGACTGTCAGTGTCAATAGTGTTCGTGTCATACAGCGCTTTAATCGCTTTATTCTTTTTGTAGTTAACTAAAAATCTTACAGCGCTGAGACCGCTTTGTTTCATTTTAAAATAATGGCGCCGGGTTATGAAACCCAAGTGAGTTACTTTTTAAAATGGTTTCGTAATTAAAAAGTGTCCGTTCTATTCTAATCATTAAAATGTAATTTAAAAAAAAAAATAGGAATAATGGTAAAGGTTTCGCATGTGTTGATTCATAGGCCACTTTTTACCATGTCCTTTACGTATCTACGTTTTTCGACAAGTTTTGTACAATTTTCAATTATTCGTTCAGTTTAGCATAAAACGAGCCTTTTTTAAACATTCTTAGAAAATGTTATCATCACGCTATATCTTAGAGGAGCTAAGCAGACAATAACCATAACATATAAGATTGGCTATTTAGAACTAATGTCAACTGAATTCATAGACCCGGCGGTACAATGGCTGCCTTTCGAGTGAATGGGTGTTAGTTCGAACCCCGGTTGTTACAGCGATTTTTATTACTGTTGAATAATTTTTATTATCTATACATAATACATAACATATAATAAAATCGTAGAGTTGCCGTGTCTGTACATTGAATATTTTCGCATAAAAAATACATAGAACTGTCAGAAAAATGACATAGAACACAAAAAAGCAGTTTTTGAAATTCTTTTCTGTTTGTCTGTTTGTCTGTGCGTCTGTTTGTCTGTACGTTTGGAGGAGCATCACGCATAAACCACTGATTGGATTCAAAATTTAGGTACTTCGAAATATTAAGTGATAATCGGAGCAACATTTAGTGTTTATTTCATCAAAATCGACCCACAAAATCAAAAGATATCGAATTTTAAAGTTTACGAAGAAACTTCATCGAGCGCTAAAATAGGTTGTTAACATTGAGTCTTCAAATACTTGCAATGCCATCTATTGAGAATTTTTTTAATAAGAAATGTGTGAAAAGACCCCGAAACAATGTATTTTTGAGTTATTTTTTAATTAAACTGAAAATGTAGCAATAAAAGTGAACATTTTATTATATTATATATTATATATATATACATATAATAAAATCGTAGAGTTGCCGTGTCTGTACATTGAATATTTTCGCATAAAAAATACATAGAAATGTCAGAAAAATGACATAGAACACAAAAAAGCAGTTTTTGAAATTCTTTTCTGTTTGTCTGTTTGTCTGTGCGTTTGGAGGAGCATCACGCATAAACCACTGATTGGATTCAAAATTTAGGTACTTCGAAATATTAAGTGATAATCGGAGCAACATTTAGTGTTTATTTCATCAAAATCGACCCACAAAATCAAAAGATATCGAATTTTAAAGTTTACGAAGAAACTTCATCGAGCGCTAAAATGGAATAATTTATTTAGGGTATTATTAAATTACAATGTTTACAGTATCTACATTATGTACAAACGCATAAAAAAAAAAACAAATTAAATCATTGGGCATCAAAAAAATAATCCACATCGCTGTCAACGGCAAAAGTGCCCAGAACACTGGCAGCATTGCCACGTTGAATGGCAATGCTGATTCTTTGGCCGAAGAAAAGCCCAGCCCTCTGGTCACGTGAACCGTCGACAAGTTGTTTGCTGATGTCCCGAAATACTCTATGTGCACTCGGACCCCATGGGCCTAGTGTTTCAACGCCAAAAGGCTCAAATATATAACTCCCAATAAGGTTATTATATTTGCGCCTTTTGAGGTTTTCCGCACCTGCAGCAGCCGCCCCAGCACAGCCCGCCGTGCTAAGAAGATGGGATGGCGCAAGGGTGTCAACACATGTTGCATCCCACACCAAAGGCCTACCCACCTTCCAAGGCATTATGGTCATCCCATCTGGCCTCTTCCCATCGTCACGTGCCAAGCCGTGGGGTTCTAAAACAGCTGGCACCCCGGCGGTGACAAGAGCCCGACGGATGATGTCATTAATGCTGGCATGCCGTGCTAGCCGACCAGCGCTCCTACTGCAAGACAGGCCATGGTGTCCGAGGCGGTCGACTGGTTCACCGCATTGACACCGATGTGGGGCTCCGCTAGGAGCACCCAGACGCAGACACGTAGCGATCCGGAAAGTACTGTCACTCAGCATAGTACCTATGTTGGGTGACGGTAGTGCCTGTAGCCAAAGACCCGACTCCCATTCACCCACAGCCAGCAGGCGGGCACGCTCCGCAGTATTGGTGGTCGTGTTTAAGAGGTTATTCCGTACCAACCTGCAGAGCGGCTCATCCCATTGCCTCTGGGAAAACGAGTTATCGGGCAACGCCGTGTTCGGGCAAGCCACTTTCCAGGCGTTCACAGCATCGGTCAAGCAAGGCACTTCACAGTTAACCAAAGTTGGAGTTAAAATCCTTTTGGTTAACTTTTCAGTGCTGTTGACCGAAGACAGGAACGCCGGTAGGCTTATACTAGAAATTTTGCGGATGCCGAGCCCACCAAAGCGAATGGGTAGTGTGGCTTGGAGCCAGGCTCGGTCATCCAGAGCCACATTTAAGATAGATGTTAGTGTGCATTGAATGATTCGATCAATTTTGTCCAAAAGGCGTGACTGCTTCCATAAAGGGGAAGAGCGGAGAAAATAAATAAAATTTGGCCCAAAACAGCAATATCTTATGAGGGTGAAAGCCGAATGTAAACTAATTTTAGAAAGTCTTTCCGAAATATCGTTAAAATGTTTAATTTTGTCGTCAATGAATGAAGAAAAACTGTCTTCCAATATTGGTGATCCTAGGAGGTGCAGAGAACTGTTATCTAAAATTTTGATGTCTGGGGCTATAGAATTGAATTTCTGTAGAGTCATTGGTCTGTCGGTATTGTCACAAATAAAAATTTCACACTTGGAGTGGTTGAGGTCAAGGCCGATGGATTGGAACTGCTTTTTCAGGTAAATAAAATCTTTTAAAACGGTGTCTACGTCACCTCCTAGTGTTCCATCATCTAGATACCAGACGTTAAATTTTGAATTTAGTTTTTCAATGATGGAATGGATAGCCAAGCTGAAAATGACTGGCCCGAGGGGGTCACCTTGTTGGCATCCAACTGCAGATTCTAGAACGTTGTCTTTGTATAATAATTTTGAAGGGTTCCTGTAACATTGCCATAAAAAGCCGTAAATCTCTGGTATTTCTTTTTTTGCTTCTGCCAACAAGGTGTCCCTGTTAACAGAATTGAAGGCGTTTTTAACGTCAACCTTGAGGATAACCTCACTCTTCCCAGAATTTAAAAAAGTTGAAAGGGCATGTATGGCAGCCTCACAGCCCCCTCTGGATCCAAAGCCAAGCTGTAGGGGCTGAAATTTATTGGTAAGTTTAAGCCTGTATATTCCACAGCAAATTTTGGCTGCCATACGCCTGTAGGTGCACCCGACGGCAATGGGACGAATGCCGCCGTCTTTCTTGCGCAGGGCACAGAGGTTAGCCCCGTACAAAACATCGACGACAGCATCGTTCACGCCGCCGGAGAGCATTAGAGAGATAAGAGCCGAAAGCTCCTTCAACAGCGACTCACCAGCATCCCCGGCGCCTGAACTTAAAAGATCCTTTAAATGTTGAGGAGTCAGACCGTCAAGGCCGCCGGCGGAACCGCTTTTGAAGGAGCTCACGGCTGCCATCAACTGCGAGGCTGAAATTTGAAAAAAAGGTGAATCCGGATTTGTGGTGTCGGGGGGGTCAGGGAAGTTGAGGTCATCTGCAGGCGCAGGATGTTTACTCTCCAGAGCTGAAATAGTATCTGGAGAGTAAGGCGCCACCACATCACTGCTGAATAACAGCCTGGCCGCTCCCCTAATGTCACCTTCACTTAATTTGGATTCCACATATGAACACACGCCTTTTTGGGGAACGTTATTAAAAGCGGGCAATTTTGGATCTAAAGTGTAGGTCGAATTAGTGCAATTGTCTTTAATTTGGGTCGTCAATGTTTTTTTTGTAGCCAAACTTTTTTGCACATGTAGAATCCTATAAGGGAAGGTGAGTAATTCCTCCCAAGCACTTTGGGTGTTCTCTTGAGTCGCAAGACGGACGCATCGCGCTAAACTCAGCGCAACAGACCGTCTCGCGCCCCGAGGAACTCTCTTTATCAGAGGTGTTGAATTTTTCAATTTTGATAACGTTGTCCAAAGTGGTTCCAAATGAGTTGATGTTTGTGATGTGGATGGGCTCTGGGGGCACAAAGGTACACTATGAGGTTTGTGAACCTTGCCATAGTGTATCTTCAACCCCCGTTCGCCTTTAAAAAAGCGTGCCTGGGAGCAATGGGGGCATCTCACCAGCTGTGTGTCGAGGGGTGTGGCAGGTTGACTGGCACAGGTTCCGGCATCGCTACAGCCGGTATTTAACATAAAATATATTTAACTTACCAAATAAAGTACAAATATAAAAACACAATGTAAAAAATCACTACACTAGAAATATTTACACTTTACAAAAATATTAAACACATATTCAATGTCACTGTAAATTGTCACTGTCAATTAATGACGACTGCGGCGCAGTCGCCCTCGGGCCGGGGGCGCGTATAATTATTATGCCACCTTTTCGGTGGTTTTATAGGGCTGCCTGCAGAATTATGCCATATCATATGATTTTGGAATTTCCACTTTCTCCAATGTCCTCCACTGTCCGTCTGAATTATATATTTGAAAGTTTCTTAGAGTACCAGCAACCGCGTAGCTTCTTTTTAGGGTATCTTGGCTGACTTTTCTATCCAGCAGAGATAAACGAACAGCATTTGATTTTTTTGAATTTTTACTTATTCTTTCAATGTAATGCTATTTATTTGGAATTATTATAAGGAATATTCAAATATATATAGATATATTCATATTATTATACGAGTTGAGATTTTATTCCATTCCGCCATGTTTCAATTTTTTTTTTTTTTTTTCAAAACTTCAAATACTTGCAATGCCATCTATTGAGAATTTTTTTAATAAGAAATGTGTGAAAAGACCCCGAAACAATGTATTTTTGAGTTATTTTTTAATTAAACTGAAAATGTAGCAATAAAAGTGAACATTTTATTATATTATATATTATATATATATACATATAATAAAATCGTAGAGTTGCCGTGTCTGTACATTGAATATTTTCGCATAAAAAATACATAGAAATGTCAGAAAAATGACATAGAACACAAAAAAGCAGTTTTTGAAATTCTTTTCTGTTTGTCTGTTTGTCTGTGCGTTTGGAGGAGCATCACGCATAAACCACTGATTGGATTCAAAATTTAGGTACTTCGAAATATGAAGTGATAATCGGAGCAACATTTAGTGTTTATTTCATCAAAATCGACCCACAAAATCAAAAGAAATCGAATTTTAAAGTTTACGAAGAAACTTCATCGAGCGCTAAAATAGGTTGTTAACATTGAGACTTCAGATACTTGCAATGCCATCTATTGAGAAATTTTTTAATAAGAAATGTGTGAAAAGACCCCGAAACAATGTATTTTTGAGTTGTTTTTTTAATTAAACTGAAAATGTAGCAATAAAAGTGAACATTTTATTATATTATCATTATTTATCGTAACGTGTAAGCTTCTAAGTATGAACTTATGAGTAGTTATGAGTATAAAGACAGTTCAGTCACAGTATAAATATATTTATACTGTGGTTCAGTTACGTTGTAGATCGATAGATGGCGTTGTACTTATGACGCGTTTTTCTGAATCGCGGTGTTAAGATTCTCCGCAGTAGCATGAGGTCAGCCCCATGTTTTATGTAGTCGTATAATAACTTGAATGAAATGAAATGAATTTATTATTATATGAAATGAATTTATTATTATATATATATAAATATAAATAACTATTGAAGTAATGCTTCCTCCACACTATTCCGAAGTTGCACGAAGCGAAGTGCTCTCCGAAGTTGACCGAAGTCCGAAGTAGGTGTCCACACACCTCGAGCAACTTCGCGAGGAACTCAGTCGCCCGTTCCCCCCGTTCCCCTCACGATAGGCATAATGGATAACGTTCATGTGGCAACTGCCGTTGCAATGTGTACTCTCGCGTAATAAAAATACGTGCGTATTTACTATGGCTGACGCGAACCGAAGTGAGTCTAAGTGACCCGAGTAGTGTGGACAGACGCTTCGTGTTCGAACTTCGAGTCCTTTGACTCGGGCGCAAAAACCGACAACAACTGGAAGTCGCCCGAGGCGAAGCGAAGTTGCACGAGGCGAAGCGAAGTGCCCCTCCACACTATCGTATTCGCTCAACTTCGATCAACTTCGGGAATAATGTGGAGGCTACTTTAAGGATTTGATTGAATGACTAGATTGGTTTTCGATTTACTGGGAGGAGACTGTGGAGAGGAGAGTGTCCTCCGGAGAGTTACCTGTATCCATAAGTAAACTGTTTTACTAACAGAAGAGGTGAATATTTGGTATTATGTTTCAATGTGGCTAAACTATATCAGTTAGCAGCCGAACACGTCGATCTTCAAGGTTAAGCAACGCTTGCCGAGGTCGGTCTTTGAATGGGTGACCATTATAACAACCTAGCCTTTTCCTTACTATATTGGCTCGGCTTCCAAACAAACCGGATTCAGCTGAATACCGGTATTTTGGGTGGCGCGGCTGCCTACCAGACCTCCACAACTCATTCAATACAAGATTTCAGTCAGATTTTACTGGCTTCTGACTATCCGTAACGACTGCCAAAGATCTACAAATGACAGCCGGGACCAAAGGCTTAACGTGCTTTCTGAGGCACGAAGGAAACTCGGTATGTCAAGATGGTCACCCATCCACAGACCAACCTTCGCAAGCGTTGCTTAACCTTGAAGATCGATGCGTTCGTCTGTTATAGTTTAGCCTTGAAGATCGGCCCGTGCGGCTGTTTCAATTTAGCCACGAGCTCCTCTAAAATAAATCGATTCTATGAACCCAGTAAAACTTTTTTGATATTATATAAAATGTTAAAACAAATTAAATTAATCAGTGGTCTGTATACAATCAGCAATATTGTCAGTAAAAATCGGCGAAAATTTGTTTCTTTTTGGACTGTTCTGGACGAAATTTAGAATCCACTTGATTCAGCACCATTCGTTCCATAGTTGGTTTTGTTGATTTTGATTCAAGATTAGTTTGTACCAGGAGATTAGGTACCTGGGCTGGTCGGCATTTCAACCGATAGAGATGATACAGTGCCCTGCATTAGGTAATAGGTACCCTCTTCATAATTATATTCTTAATTCGAGAGAGAGATCAGGATACGTAACTGAACGTAGATTTTGTATATGCAATCTATACTTAATATTATAAAGCAGAAGAGTTTGTTTGTTTGGTTGAACGCGCTAATATCAGGAACTACTGGTCTGATTTGAAAAAATCTTTCAGTGTTTATAGTATTTACAGTTTATAATATATATATATCATCACGCTAAGACAAATAGGAGCGGAGCAGTAATGGAACATGTGACGCAGACGAAGTTGCGCGGGCCAGCTAGTTGTTGAATAATTTCACACTTTTTTATGTTCTGCTCTAAAATTTTTGTTGGCTGCGACATCATTTGCCTGTATGTTTAAAAATGTGTGGGCGTGGATGTGCCAAAGCGCTGTATTGCCGGATTAGTAGGATAATTAACAGAACCTATTTTCTCTATTCTGTTTGTCCGCATCGCAAAGTACCTACAAATCCAAAGAAGATAAAATTAACTTACTTAAATGTAGATGAAATCACTTACTACTTAATACCGGCAATGCCATCTACTGATCCAAATAGTACTTTCGACAAGACGACATAACACCAAAACATATTTTTATTAGTGGTACATTTAAAACGTCTTAAAATGATTGTAATTATTTGAATACCTTCAAAACGTATCGTTCCATCCAAATGAACGTAATATTCCATAAGAGTCCTATTACACTTTTTACGGAAATTCATGATTTTTGACGCTGTAATTTTCAAGAGCAAGGAGAAGCTTAGACGTTGCCTGATCTGTCCTAATATGCGGTAAAGGGTAACGTAACATTATTTTTTATTTCTGAACGTTTGAAAATAAGTGCCCATATTTGGGTAGGTAGCTATGCGGTAAGGGGTTAAGTAGTTAATTTCCTGCGTAACGTAACATCATATCCCACTAGTCATACTTCCTGCTAATCCTACTAATATTATAAATGCGAAAGTTTGTGAGGCTGGATGGATGGATGTTTGTTACTCTTTCACGTCAGAACGCCTGATAGGATCTTCATGAAATTTGGCACAGAGGTAGATTATAGTCTGGAATAGCATAAAGGCTACTTTTTAGTCCGAGAGTATGTTCCCCAGGGATCACGTGGGTGAAGCCGCTGGCAGCTGGTGCGTTATATTATATATGTATTTGTGAGATTAGGTGACTGATCAACATTATAAAAAAAGTACCTAACTACGCGACTGTGCAAGAGTGCGGTTTGGGGCAGACGCAGACTTGGCGAAGCTCAGTTCCGGTAGAGGAATTAAAAAGTGATAATTTTGAAAACAAAAACCCGTGTACATGGTGACCACAGCCAGCTGCAGAACGTGTTGCTTCGACTATTGGTCGATGGTTTATTGGTAGTTATTAAAACAAAAAAAGCTTTAAAAAATCTCGGGTTGTGTTGCAATGATCACATCTGGCTGACCACCCTTTTTAGGTTGAATAATAGTATTTGAACAAAAAGGACTGATACATATAATGTTTTTAACATATTCGAGCACTGCAATTAGTAATAGCCGTTACAGAACTAACGAGTGTAATAATTATAAGAATCACAGTCGTACATAGGTACTTATAATTATTTTACGATCGACATTGCCTTTGTGATGAATTGACAGATTTTGATAAAGTTCTCTTAATCCGTTTGAGTTTACCTATTAAGTTACGCAAAAAAAGAATCGCATTGACCTCTTAAAAATTTAACCTAATAGGTACCTAATCATAATCATAAATTTCTTTTTTGACACAATAGGTTACAAATTTTTGTTTGAAGCCTCTGACTCCCGAACTAGGTGTTCCTGTATGTCAGGAGTCAGAAATCATAATTAAATTACCTAATTAATAATTAAATTTCGCTTACGTTAGGATGGTTTACCTGTAACTATTTAAATGGATTCACCATGTCTTGTTTCAGGAGGACAGTATTCAAAATTGTTTCTTTCGTTTACCATAGAAATTCCAATCGTTCAGCCTAATGTAAAAGACGATGATACATCTACCTATAAATTTATCACCTATGCGCAAACGAGAAATACAAAAACGAAACCTACTGGAATAATTGAAAACGAATAAGGACGACTTACCACTAGCAAACAAGAAACAAAATGAAGACGCGATACTATCGGTCGAGCAATCAACTGAAATTTTATAATTATACAATCGGAAAAACACAGACTATGAAGACGAAGACATGTCAGCAGCAGTTCCTAATATCGAAAAGGTTTTGAAAACCAAAATTGAGACCTAGATGAAGTAAAGGAAGATAATTAGGTATACATTATTTACCACCAATGCATCTACAGCCTGATTCGGAAATGAGAAATGTTACACCTATTAGAATAACAGACATCATGTGCCTAGCCTTTTCCCAACTTTATTGGGGTCGGTATCCAGCCAAACCAGAATTAGCTGAAAACCAGTCCCACACCATGAAGCTCTTTGAGCGTGTAATAGACTCTCGGATCCGACAGGTGTACTGTCGAGTGTCAATGTGGATTTCGCCCAGGACTAGGGACCATGGACCCTATTTTTACCCTAAGGATCGTGATGGAAAAATTCGGGAAAAGGAATACGCCTCTCCACTTCCTTTTTCTGGATATGGAGAAGGCCTTAAACTGTGTTCCCCTAGCGATGATCTGGTGGTCACTGTGGTCCAAAGGGGTCCCCGAAATCTATGTCCACATCATCCGTGACATGTATTACACGAACGGCACAGTGCCATTCGTGTAATCGTGTGGCAACCCGCTGCAATCGAGTAGCGTACCGGTAACCTAGTTAGTACCGCAAGCCAGGCTCAAATTTTGTCATGCATTGCTTCCCGGACGATAACTTGTAAAATGTGTTAAGCTTTATTATATTCGTAAAGCTTATAATTGTTTAGATGCCGTAGATGCAGAAATAAACGTTTTAATAAAACTTTGTTTTATTATGTAGAAGGAATATTTTATAATACAAGTGACAAGACTGATATAACAAACATTGCTAAGCAACCAACCATCGATACTATACTAAGGTTGTATATCTTCACATCCACGATACTTTTAGAGCTTCGACAAATCTTGAAGTCCAATTCTACAGCTTAGCATGTTCAGTCTTGGTCCAAACAATGGCTTCGTAAACATGTCCGCCAATTGCAATTCTGTAGCGACTTGTTTGACAGCGAAATCTCCATTCTGAATACATTCTCGAATGAAGAAATGTTTTATCTTGATATGTTTTGTTCTCCTATGGAACTCATATGGTGGGTTCTCAGACAACCTTATAGCAGACTCATTGTCAACGTAAATTGTCGGTTTTTCGTTCAGGTCTGTTAAGTCTGTTAATTCTTCCAGGAGTTCTTTTAGCCATAAGGCTTCTCTCGCAGTTTCTGTCATGGCTACGAGTTCGGCCTCTGTTGAAGAGATTGCTACTCTTGGTTGTTTTTGGCTTTTCCACATGATGGGACCGGAGAATAGGAAAATCATCCCTGACGTCGAATGGCCAGTTGTTGTGTCACCACCAAAAACAGCATCACTGAAACATATCAGTCTCTTCTCCCGGCTTTTCGCGAAGACAAGTCCTTTGTCTATAGTACCCTTAAGGTATCTAAAAATTCGCTTAACTCTCATCACATCAAACCTAGTAGGAGTTTCTAGATTCCTTGACGCAACACTCACAGCGTAGCTTATATCTGGCCTTGTAGCGACCATGAGGTATGCTAGGGCACCCACAGCTTGACGATAGGGAAATGATGAATTTGATTCATCATTTGATTCATCATCTCGTTCTTCATTTATGCCAATTTTTACTGCCGGCGTTGCAGCGACTTTACAGTTAGTCATTCCAAACTTTTCAAGTATCTTCTTAGAATAAGACCTTTGGTTTAAGGTAATACAACCATCTTTGGTTTTATTAATTTCAAGTCCAAGGAAATAAGACGCCGGTTTTGTAGTTATTTTAAACCTATTTCTCAGTTCTTCAATAAATTTCCTACCAGCACTTTCACTAGTTGAAGCCACCAAACCGTCATCTACGTAAAGCGCAATTAAGACTTGTTCACGTAAGTAAAGGCAAGGATCTTTTGTGCTTTGCTTGAATCCTGAATTTATAAGATACTCTGATATGCAGACATTCCAGCATAGAGGAGCTTGTTTCAGCCCGTAGAGGCTGCGTTTAAGTTTGCACACTTTCTTAGTGCCATCATTGAATCCCTCTGGCTGCTTCATAAAGATTTCCTCTTTTACAGCCCCGTTTAGAAACGCAGTCGATAGATCGAACTGTTGAAGTACCAAGTTTTCTCGAGCAGCTATTCCTAAGACAGCTCTTATAGTACTGAGGCGGGCTACCGGACTGAAAGTCTTCTGATAATCAACGCCAGGTTTTTGTGAAAAACCTTTTACTACTAGTCTGGCCTTATGTCGCTCAATTGTACCATCTGGATTGTTCTTTATTTTGTAAACCCATTTGCATGGCAATGGTTTACGATTTTTCGGAGGGTCGACTAATTCCCAAGTCTTCATTTCTTTCAATGATTCCATTTCATTTTTCATAGCCTCTAACCATTTGACCTTATCCTTGCTATTTATAGCATCATTAAAAGTTTGAGGTTCTGGTACATTATCCATATCCATGGCTGCCATAACATAATCCTCAAATATTTTAGGTCTGTCAATCTGTGATCTATCACGAAGATTGTATGACCTCCGTTCTTCTGGAACAAGAACAGATGCATCGACATCTATGTCATTTTCATTTGGTTGATCAGCAGTTTCACTGCCGTCATTAATCCCGAGAGAGTCATAAAACAACTCGTTATTATTTTGCATAGGTACCTCGTTAGAGCTTGCAATAACATTATCTTGTACTGCTTGCTGTCTACTAGCATTTTCTTTTGTAGTACCTTTTACATATATTTCTGTTTCATCCAGATCACTGTCAGTCTCGTTTAATCGCTTGTGATCATTTAATTCTTGAAAAGGAACAGAAATCACATTTTTACCATCTTCGTAGAACATTTTCTTTAAAATTCGAACATCCTTGGAAACAAGAATGCATTTCTTCGATGGGACGTATATTCTAAACGCTTTTGAAACTTCCGAGTAACCAGCGAACATACCTGGAATTGCCTTTGAAGCAAATTTGTGATTATGTTTTCCTTTCTTTAGGATGAACGTTTTAGCACCAAATACATATAAATGATTAACGCAGGGTTTTCTACCTACCCATCTTTCGAATGGTGTTTGGTTTTCAATACTCTGGTTAACGCTTCGGTTTGACAAGTAATTTGCAGTATAAACCGTTTCTGCCCATAAACACATAGGCGCTTTTGATTCCAACATCATGCATCTTGCTTTTTCTATAAGGGTTCTATTTTTCCTTTCAGCGATTCCATTTTGATGTGGAGTGTATGGTGCTGTCAATCTTCTTGCAATACCATTTTGCTTCAGAAATGAGTCAAACTTCAAATTTCTGTATTCCGTACCGTTATCGGTCTGTAGGCATTTAATTTTGTTTCCTGTGAAGTTCTCTGCTTCTACCTTGTAGTCTATGAATTTTTGTAATACTTCATTTTTATTTTTAATAAAGTATACTCGGCAGTATCTACTGTAGTCATCAATGAAACTTACGAAATACCTGTTGCCATTCAGTGAAGGTTGTTTAAGTGGTCCACAGACATCACTGTGTACGATCTCTAGACGCTGACTCGTACGTGAATTATTTTTGTCACTCTTCTTGCTAGGCACTCTGCTCAATTTCCCTTCTATGCATATTTCGCATTCACCTAAAGAACTATTACGGTTGAAGTCTAATCCAATCAGGCTTTCATTCTTTAAGGCGAGCTTCAAGTCCCTTTCGCTCATGTGTCCCATTTTACAGTGCCATTGTTTAATAGCATCTGACTCCACTTCTTTTGCTACGTCATTACTACATTCTGTAGCATTGGCTCTATGTCTGTCAACATTATTATTTTTTGTTTGGAGATAATATAGACCATCGTCTTCTCTCACTGCTTGCATCTTCTCTTCTTGGTAAATAGAACAGTGAGTCCTTTATCTGTCATTTTCCCAACAGATAGAAGATTAGCACACAGGCTTGGTACATAAAGTGCATCAGTTATTTCAATTCTTCCTTCTTTAATTTCTATTTCTGCAGGCCCTAACCCTTTTATCTCTGCAGTTTTTTTCTTTGAAGCGAGTTTAAGGGTTTTTGAAATTTTCTTCATTTCAATAAAAGGCTTATCCGAAAATGTCATATGTGACGTACATCCACTGTCAAGTATCCAGCATTTTTGGGCTTTGTCATTTATGAAGTAGCTACTGAAGAGGTTTGTTTCCTTATCGTCCTTTTTGGTATAGCTGTTCTTGGACTTCTTATAATTTTTCTTGCCTGTACTCTTATTTTTAGACCAGCATTTGGACGAGTCATGGCCTTTCTTTTTACAAATCTTGCAAAAAGTGTAGAAACTTTCTTCAGCATCATACTTTACGCTAGTACTAGGGATGTCACGACGACGAGCATCACTCTCTTCTATAATTTTAATTTTTAGCTTTTCAGGGTCTGGAAGCGAGTCTTGTGATTCAATTGCAGTCCTGAAATTTTCGTATTCCGAAGAAAGGCTATAGAGCATCATGATTGATAACAGATCACTGTTGATATCAATATCCATATCTTTTAATTTATCCACAGTATCCATAAATTTCTTTAAATGCTCGCGTGTATCTGAACCTTCTTCTAGTTTAGCTAAAATTAGTTGCTTAAGTAGGGTAGCCTTTCTGGCTGGACCCTTACTAGCATAGATGGATTCAAGAGTCGTCCACACATCTCTGGCAAATTTACAATTTTTTATCTGTTTTAATTCTGATGGCGCTATCAACAACATCAGCTCTGATTTAGCCAATTCGTCTTCGTCAATATCATTTTTTGATGCATCTACCTTTGGGTATTCGTTTATACATGCCCATAGTTTATTTTTTATTAGATATGCTTTTGCATGTATACACCATGTATCATAGTTTTCTTTTCGTAATGGTTGAATTCTAACTATTGACATTTTGAATTTTTACCTTTTCGTTTTTCTTCTAATCTTACATTTTTCGCTCTGCTACCATGTTAAGCTTTATTATATTCGTAAAGCTTATAATTGTTTAGATGCCGTAGATGCAGAAATAAACGTTTTAATAAAACTTTGTTTTATTATGTAGAAGGAATATTTTATAATACAAGTGACAAGACTGATATAACAAACATTGCTAAGCAACCAACCATCGATACTATACTAAGGTTGTATATCTTCACAAAATGGTTAAGACAGCTTTATCATGGACATCGACGAAGTCAGCTGCGATTCGGAGGGTGGGTTAAGCAGCCACAGCAGCCTCCCAAACACGTTACGCTACCGAATGAAAATTGTGTCAGATTATAGCTAACTCAATATCTTGCAGAAAACAAAACGTTAGTCGGCTGTGTCTCGGTGGGACGGTCGTCAGCTAACGCCCAAAAGGGGCATCTATCGCTTACAATTCACCAGCTGTCACACATCCCTGATGAATGGAAACGTCAACTGGTGTTGCCATTTCTCAAACCAAATAAAACTCCTTCTGATGCTTCTTCATATCGCCCCATAGTTTTGTCTTCAATTCTAATGAAAATAGCAGAACACCTTGTAAAAAATCGCCTAGAATGGTATGTCGAAAGTAAGGGCCTTTTGGCGGAATCACAATATGGATTTAGAAAAGGCAAAAGTACCACGGACTGTTTAAGTATTTTAACAACTGATATTCGGCTATCCTTCTCTAAAAATCAATCCACGGTAGCAGTATTTCTCGACATCAATGCGGCTTATGATAATGTTGTATTATCCATTTTACAAAGTAAATTATCAGCCTTACAGGTTCCAACGAACTTGTTGAATTTTATTATTAATATCCTGACTGCACGCTCTATAATCATGTTTTTAGGAGACCATGAGGTATCTCGCCGTGTGTGGAGAGGTCTCCCACAGGGTTCCGTGCTCAGTCCCCTTCTTTATAACATCTACACTTTTGATATGGACTCGGCCTTAACTAGACATGTTAAGGTTCTACAATACGCCGATGATTTGTTGTTGTACTCTTCAAGTCACTCGGTTGAGCAAGCCAACTTTGATGTCAATTCTGCTTTGTCTTCACTGGAGTCATGGTTACATTTAAATGGCTTGGATTTATCCACCTCTAAAAGTGGGGCTGTTTTATTTACCCGGAAGAAGAATATTCCATTAGTAAATGTGATGTTTAAAGGAATACCTATTCCAGTAAAAGACAATTTCAGATATCTAGGTGTAATATTTGACTCTAAATTAAGCTGTGTTCCCCATTGCGATTATATTGTTAATAAATGTGAAAATCACCTAAACATGCTTAGATGCCTCTCAGGTGTGTGGTGGGGTGCCCATCCCTTTTCTTTAAAACTTATTTATAATGCAATCATTAGAAGCACTATGGATTACGGATTGTTCGTACTGGAACCTGGCAGTGTTCAGGCTTTTAAAAAATTGGATCGCATCCAGTCTAAAGCATTACGAATTATTTCGGGTGCAATGAAGTCTAGTCCCATTAACGCACTCCAAGTCGAATGCGGGGAAGCTCCCTTATACATTAGAAGACAATTCCTATCTGACAAATACCTGTTCCGGATTCTTCAACTCTCAACTCATCCTCTCATTCCCAAACTCGAATCTTTAATGTTGCAAATGGAATCTTCAGATTACTGGTCTCATAAACGTGCTCCTTGTTTAGTTGTCAGCTATAAAAAATACCTTTCCATTTCTTCTCCTATTCATCGTTCCAATAAACTCCCAATATTTAGTTATAGTTATGAAAGTTTGCAGTTCAGTCCCATCATAACACATGACTGTGTCAATAAATCCGATCCCGATTGCCATTTAAATTTTAACCATTTTTTGACTGAACATCTAGAATTCCACCACATTTTTACCGATGCTGCCAAACGTACTCCTACTGGTTGTGTTGGGGTAGGTACTTACCATTCCCAATATAACATCGTCCAAAAAATTAAACTGCCTCCGGAGACTTCTGTTTTTACTGGGGAATGCTTCGGTATATTAAAAGCCATAGAATATATTTGCGTTTTTAAGTTAAAAAAAGCTATAATTTTTACTGACTCTCGTAGTGCTCTTTTAGCCATCAATAAATCCCCATATGAAGACAAGTCACAGCTTTCTATAATTTATTTAATAAGAGAATTTGCGTCCAGAATGATCATTGAGGGTAACTTAGTACAATTTGCATGGATTCCGGCCCATGCTGGAATTCATGGCAATGAAATGGCTGACGCTCTGGCTGGTGATGCTGTGTATAGTGGGGACTTAGTCCCATATAAAAATTTTTCCTATGACCTTGTCACGATGCCTAAGAGATTTCTTCGGGACACCTGGAAGAAAGCTTGGGATATCAGTAGCAGATCGAAGGGATATTACTTTTCCCTTATTCAACCCGAGATTCCAGAAAGGCCATGGTTTTGCAGGGCAAAATTTGGCAAGATGGAGACCTCTATTTTAATACGGATGAGACTGGGTCACATTTGTTCTCCAGCCCATCTTGCCAGATTTCATATTATCGACGACCCCATCTGCTTGTGTGGCACAGATGTAGGCGATTTGGATCATATTTTTTTCTCCTGTCCCTTATACGATCGTTCTTCCCTCTTTAGTAACCTCTTATCCCTTGATATTCCTTTTCCTACCTCAATACTTTCTTTACTTTGTACAAATAGTCTTCCTGTATATAAATGTATAGTCTCATTCATCACTTTAAATAACCAGTTGTAATTTATTATTCGTCATTGTAATTTTTGCTCATCAATCATTAGAAAGTAGATAAAAAAATAAATAAAAAAAAAAACTGATTCTATATGTCCGTTCTATCCCTAATTCCATTAAAATAATAAAGTACCTGTTATCACTTCGTTTCCCTACCTTTTCTACAAAACAAGTAAACCAAACGTGACATTGGCTAAATGCACAAACCGTGCGAAGCCAAAAAAAAAAAAAAAAAAAAAAAAAAAAAACCTTCAAGTTCTGTTTTCAATCATCCTTCTGTCAATGACTTAGACTTTGACTGACGACGACTGTTGTGTTGACTGGCAAAGTGGCAATAACTTGTTTCTATAATTTCCGGTTGTTGTAGTTTTCTCCGGTTTCAATTAACGAAAAATAATGTGAAATTTGAATTTATTGATTAGGTATTCTTTCGTCTCTCTCTACAAGAGATCGTAGTTATTTCCTCAGTAAATTGATCTGGTGCTACAAATGTAAAGTTTAATAGCAACCGACACGGCAATTGTTATTGTTTTGCTTTGTCATTCCATAAAATACAGTTTATGTACGGCTAGTCGGCCGATTGGGAAAACATACAAAGCGAGTAGGTATAACCGGCGAGATAAGGAGACGCAGCTCAGAGGGGGCGTTCGGCGATACACCACTACACCACTGCAGCGTCCAGTCGCGAGTCACGAGCCGCGATCAAGCTATCGGTAGAACACAGCGAGCAACTCTCAGCCGGCAGCGAGCGCATCGTGACATCGTCAGCTCGCGGGTCAAAGAACACATTCCAATCTGTAAGTGCTTGCTTTATCAACATTTGCAACTTTTACTTTGCATTCATTGCTCTTTTATTAATTTCTCCATTTAATATAATTCTGTTCACTTGACAAGATAACAAAATATGATTAGGTTCTTACAAAACATGTACCTGGGTGATGTGCGTAGTTACCGTGATAGCATTCCACTAGAATTGTAGCACATTGCCTTTATGACTCACTGAACTTCGATGATGGAGTAGTATTAACTGAGATGTGCTTGTGCATTGTGCTTGCCTGTGCTCTGCCATGCACACTGTGCTGGAGAGTGGCAGGGCAGTGATGCTCAAGGTCATGGACACTAGATAGATTAGGTATAATACATATGTAACTGAGTGCAGGACGAGTCTTCCATAGTAGGTGAATGTTGTATGCAACAGGTAGTGACATGGTTGCCATAGTTGATGCATCTGTAAATGATTTGGACTAATGGATGACATTACCTACTATAGTAAGTACTCACATTGACTTTGCTATACAAGCAAAAAGTGTTTTCTCTGTTGTATACTCATTACCAGTTCAATCCCTTCGTAACTGACTTATAATGAGGAGGTTATCAATTAGCTGTAATGTCAATGCTTCATTTATTTGTGGTTTACCTTATTATATGAATCCTGCTGTGAACAACAGCTTCCCATTGTGCAAAACCGTAAAGCAAGGATAATTTTTAGTGTTCCATACCCAATGGAACCCCATTACTGAGCCTCCACTGTATGTCCAGCCGTCTGTCTGCCAACAGGCTTTATCTCAAGTATTAATTGTAATAGGTAGTAAGTTGAAATTTTCAGTGTATATTTGTATTGGCGCTCTAACAACAAATAATAAAAATTAAATGAAAGGGGGCTCCAATTTATAAATATGTTTTTTTACTTGAGGGTTGTTTTGTTAACCTTAGCCCTCGATTATAAAGATAAAGGTAACGGTAGGCTCGTCGAGTCAAAACTCCAAAGTCTTGAGCATCGACACCGAGTTGCTAGCCTGTCGGTTTTCTACCGGTTGCATTTTGGGGAATGTATGGATGGAATTGTATAATTTAATTCTGATTTCTGTCAAGCCAGTTCCATAATCAGACCACAAGACAAAACGGCGATGCGCCACCAGTACATGCTAGACATCCCACCCACATGCACAAAAAATTTTGGGAACACATTCATCGTGCGTACAGCAAAGGAGTGGAATTCCCTGCCAGGGTCTGTGTTTCCTGATAGCTACAACCTGAGCTTCTTTAAATCAAAAGTGAATAAGTAGGTTACTTTTAGGCAAGTGTGCTCCATCTTAGACGGCATCATCGCTTGCTGTCAGGTGAGATAGTGGTCCAATGTGTGCCTATCACAACAAAAAAAATATAAAGGTAATTCGTATTCTGCAATGCAACACTGTGTGACCCTGAAATGTTAGATAATAAGAATGATAAAGTTGATAATGTACTATGACGATGATAATTATCTTGCTCCTAATAATCACTGGTCATCTATATGGAAAAAATTGATAATATCAATATCATGATTATGGAACAGACCATGTAATTATTTTGCAATTTTGTTGAATATTTCATTGATTAGTTGCAGCACTACATTAAATATTCTGTCTTGTATAATTATGTTCAAATGACTGGAGTTTAGATAATGAATAAAAATGGCAGCTTGTAGTCAGCAGGTGTGAGCGCTAGTTCGCGATGGGAGTGGAGCGCGTAGTGCACGGCGTGCGCGTAGCGGCCGTGAGCGAGGTCAACAGCACGCAGTACGACGCGCTCGTGCTCGTGACGTCACCCGGGCTGGCGCTGCCGCAGGCGCTCGAGGACTTCGTGGCGGACGCGCGCCAGCTGGACGCCGACCTCGACCAGGTGCGTGCGACCGCGACGTGCCGCGCTCCGCGTGGCGGGCGGGACTGGCGGGACTGGCGGGACTGGCGGGTCACTGTGCTGCACTGTTGCAGAGCACGTGCGTGCTGCGCTGCCCGCGCGTGTCGGGCGCGCGCCTGGTGGTGTCGGGCACGGGCGCGCTGTCGCCCTACGACGACGTGCGCAGCGTGCGCGAGGCGGTGCGCGCGGGGCTGCTGCGCGCGGCGGCGGCCGGCGCCACGCGGCCCGTGCTGGTGCTGCAGCCGCACGCGCGCTGGCCCGACGCCGACCTGGTGGCGCTGCTCGCCGCGCTCGAAGTGCTCTACGTGGTGAGTCGCTGCTCTCGTCTATTCCACATCTGACGGTGGATTTACTTATTGGAACGAAGTTCCTTATCGCGCGTTGCGAAAGGGGGCTAGACGGAAAAAAATCAGACGAAAAATTGTAACGACACTTTTTACTATAGTAAGCTATTGTAAGCCGTGCGGCGAGCGCATGTTTCTCTGTCTGTCTCTCTCTCTGTTATAGAAAGCAAGCCAGTATTTAAATTCGTCTGAAGTCAAAGTCAGAAGTCACAGTAAGAAGTCAAAGTTAGAAGGCAAAGTCAGAAGTCAAAGTCAAAGTCAGAAGTCAAAGTCAGAGTCAGAAGTCAAAGTCAAAGTCAGAAGTCAGAAGTCAAAGTCAGAAGACAAAGTCGGAAGTCAGAGTCAGAAGTCAAAGTCAGAAGTCAAAGACAGAAGTCAAATTCAGAAGTCAAAATCAGAATCGAAATTCATAGGATATTAGATACGAATGTGTTCTTGTTGAGTGTATACAGGTTTTTTGTAGATCTATATCTATACTAATATTATAAAGAGGTAAAATTTGTTTGTAAGTTTGTATGTAGGGGGTAATCTCAGGAACTATTGAAAAATTCTTTCAGTATTAGATAGCCCATTTATCCGGGAAGGTTATACTTAGGCTATATATCATCACGCTAAGACTAAAAGGAGCCGAGCATTAATGGAAAATTTGACGTAGACGAAGTTGCGTGGGTCAGCTAGTAATAAATAAAAGGAACTTCGTTCCATCCTGGTGTCCCTTGACACCTCTCAAGTTTTTTTATAATTATACCGGGCATTAGAAGACCTATCACAAAGTGGACACACACATAATTTCTTCGAGTCATTTGTAGTGGCTAGAGGTGAAACGGAATAGGTTTTTGGAATCTATAGGCGTATGGCGTTGACACTATATTCGCGTCTATTACGAGAGTTGCGTCTTGCGAGCTGCACACAGTCAGGTAGTCAGGTTCCGGAGACGTCCGGTTCGGCAACCGACACACACATGCATACTGCTTTCGATTAATTTTGCTAAATACCAGCTTTTCTTTGATATAATTATACAACGATTTTTCTGTTTTGTTTCTGTTGTTGGAGAAATCTATTATATAAAAATGAATCCCTATTTCCCTTGGTCATCGCATCACGCGGCTAGGCGCGGCTAGGCCGATTTCGCTAATTCTTTTTTGTTTTGTTTGTTAGCGTCAGAAGAAGGTTCATATGAAATAAAAAAATAAGAAAGTTGCAGTTGGCGGGAGCGAAGCCGCGGGCGACAGCTAGTACTTTATAAACTTTAGCGGTCCCCGACACGCGACGGGACGACTCTTGAAAAATGTTACACCATCCATTGTGTAGCTAAAAAGGATCAAATTCTGGGAAGTAATAAATAACACATGATAAACTAAAGGAAAGACCTTATGTTAAAACTAAATACTTTCCTTATTTTAAAAAAATCTAGTGAATTTTTGACATAGCAGAATACATACATACCGGTACATATACTAAGATTGATTAAGTGACTTAGATGATTGCATAATTATCTCAATTGACACTGATTTTAATATCTTAGTGGCGATCCCATCAAAACCTACACTACCAGTGTTGTATGTATGTCGCGTGGTGTGCTGGATGACTGGGTGCCATAAACATTGATTTAGGACTTCTTGATGTAATGGATGCTTTTGGTTTATATTCAGCATCTAATTTTGCATGAATTTTGTCACGTCACGTATAGCACGTAGTTTAAGGTAGACGAGATGTGTTCATAGTTTTATTATAATAATATCACGCACGCACTTTGTATATATTTCGCTCTTAACAATTAAAGGTCTTCAGTCTTCAGTTGAGTCATGGAGAAGTACACATTATGGTGTTTACTTAAGAGTCCTATTACGAATCGTAAATGCTCGTTTGCAATAGACGAAGTTACGTTGGTCTGCGTTGGGAGTACATCTATAGTCCGCGAAACAATTTTGATACTTACTAGTCTGAATAGGATTATAGTTTATTTGGGCGCTCGCGCGAGACTGAGGAGCGCGCGCGCTGAATTGACGCAGAATATATAGTACTTTAATTTTATTTATTGTAATTTTGTTTAATTATATTGACAAACGAAAACTAATGAAACATATTCATTGTAGATTGAAATTTTATATCATATTAATTTATTTGATAAAATTGTTTTTATTTGGAATATAATGGACGCTGAATCAAGACATTTCTGGCTTAAATTAGGCTTTCTTTACGTTTTTTTCCGTGAAAACTCAAGGAATTTAAAGAAATTCTAGAACTCCAATAAACAAGTATAACATTCAACTTACCTTTTTAGTAATTTTAGCTTTTAAAAGAATTGATTGTAACAATGTGAATTAGACCGTCAAAGTTCCATCACCGACGTTTTTTCTTGCAAACTGAGTTCGTAAAATATTTATAGTAAATTACACGAAAAGAAAAATGAAAATGTGTAACTCTAACTTACAAGAAAGAGACTGGCACTATCGTTATTCAGGATCAAATAATTAAAATATCTTACTGCTGCTGATAATTACAGCGTCAAAAATCATGAATTTCCGTAAAAAATGTAATAGGACTCTTAACCCCACCTTCTCCCTACTTCGCTCAACAAAAAAGTCATTATAGTCTAGTCGACAAGTTGAAAATGTTACAAAATAGAGATAAAATTATGTGCGATAGCTCATTGGATCCGGAATGACGCCTAGAAAAATGTGCCAAAAGCGCATATTAGCACAAAAAAAAATTTTTGGAAATTTTAGAAGTTTTAGAAAATAATATAAAAAGTTAAAAAAAAATTATAACAAATTGGTAAGTTAATAAACAAAAGAATTGTTGATAAAAAAAAATTCTGTTACTTTATAGAGGACTGTCAATTATGATTTTTAGAAAAAAAAAAATCTTTAATTATTTAAACAATAGAAATATACAAAAAACGATTATAAACAATTAAAAATTGTTATTAAGGAACAATTTTTATTAAAAAATCATAATATTTGTAATTTATTAAAGTTGTGAACAAAAACTTTTTAAAAATATTGATTTAATCAATTTGTTTATAAAAATATTATCAACAAATAGCTGGAATTTTCTTTTTTGCAAATCAATAAATGTCTTGTATTTGTATTAATAAAAAAACGATAATATGATGATTGAAAAAAAAAAAAATTTAACAACATTGCTAGGATTTTTCAGTTTTTGTTCAAGTAAAACAAATTATTATAAACAAAGTATAAATATTTTACTAACTTTTATGGCGCGATCATGTTAAGTATATGTATGTAAGAAAGGCTCTACGAAGCGAAGGGTTGGTTAAGGCCGTACCCTGACCAAATAACCTTGAGCACTTTTTCCCTCCATAACAGCGCAAGAGATACAATAGCGAATACGCTCAGAATGTTGAATAAAATCGTTATAAAATCTAATTCTGGTCGTTTGAAAAAAATATTTCTACCAAAATGTTCATAATTAAATTTCCTATCCATTAGTGTAAGAACAAAATCATAATAATCGTTAGTTTTCGAGAAGATGCATGTTTTCAGTAATTTTTTCTCATTTCTGTGGTTCCTTTGTGAGGAGATTACTAAAACATTATACTTAGTAATAAAAAATCTCTATCTACCATTTTAAAGCCAAGATTATGTAGAAATTTAATGTTTTTTTTATAAGTTGATATTTCTTTTGGATAAAAGAGTATTTAGCTTCAAAAAACTGCACAAAAAACGGCTCGCACTGCGTTTTGCTCGGGGACGCGCCTTAAATTAAAGTTATAAATAATGGAGATAGAGTTCCGGAAGTTAGGAGTTTTTTATTGGAAATTTCCTCCTCTTTCAGACTCTATTTTTGAAATTTCTTAAATATTAATATTTTATGAATTTTTGGCAAAAAACGAAATACCATTTTTTTTTCATCTTTTTTTGTTTATAACTTTTGCAATTTTTTATGTGCTAATATACGCTTTTGGCACATTTTTCTAGGCGTCATTCCAGATCCAATGAGCTATCGCACATAATTTTAAGAGCAGTATCTCTATTTTGTACCATTTTCAACTTGTCGACTAGACTATTAAAAGCATTAGCGATATCCAAAGGTTTGTAAATAATTCGATTACAACCTCTCATTTTTTTCAATTTGCTGTTTAGGCATATTGTTGATTGACTGATAAATTATTTGCCAAGTAGTCTTCGATTTATTTTTTTATTTTTGTATTTTGTAATTATTCTGTGCTTTCTGTGTTAGATTAATAATTTTATAATACAGTTTAGAATAAATTGCTAATTTCTTTTTATTTTCTTGGTTAGGATTCAATCTAAATTGCCATAAGAGTTTTCTTTTTTCTTACTGCACAATTTGACGTCTTGTAAATCGTTGAACACCGGCTGCAAGCACGAAAAAGCATGACTCTGTTGTGCGTGTTATGGAATAGAGCCAAGATAAATGATAAACAATTTGGGACGATACTGAATATGGTTAACGTTTAATTAAATTCCACAAATACTCGGTTATATTACTATACTTAGTTAAATAATTATGACTGGTTGGGCGATGCACGATGGTATGTGAGCGACTGGCGTGATCGGCTCTGTCGTGATTCTGCAAGCGTTCTCGGACAGTCGTTTCTCCTTTGGACTGATCACCGACAGGACGTTTCGTTTTTAAGAGATTCGTCGATAGAACGTTTCACCTATGGATGTTTCGCCAACAGAATGGTTCGCATTCGTTTGTTTCGACGACAGGACTTTTCAACTATGGAATATTCGCCGACATACCGATTTGTCTTCGATTGTTTTGACATAGCTTTTAACTATTTAAGAGCGTGTATTCCGTCCACTAGCGCCGCCAATCGTTTTTTATTAATTGTGGTAAATTTAAGACACGTAGATAAAAAACCGCTCTGTAGTGCACTGAAGAAATGTATCTATTATTTTTTAACCGACTTCCCAAAAAGGAGGAGGTTATCAATTCGGTTGTATGTTTTTTTTTTTTTTTTTTTTTTTTTTATATGTTTGTTACCTCATAACTCCGACAATTATGAACCGATTTGAAAATTTTTTGTTTTATCTGAAAGGATATACTTGCAGATTGGTCCCATTTAAATCATATCAAAATCGGTTACGAACTTTGGATTTTAAATCGAAATAGCTGGAATTTGACTATTTAGATGATTCTTTGATAATCGAAATTGCGTATTTTGCTTTTCTGCGATTTTTCAGTGGTGTTTTTAGGTGTGGGGCACCACTAAAAAGTCAAAAATAAAATACTTTTTACAAAAAAATACAACCGACTTCCAAAAAAAAAACACTACAAAGTAAAAAATAACTTTAATTTCGGAAGTCGGTGGCAAAATACGAAGAAACTAACAAAAACACGGACTCCCGAAATTAAAGTTATTTTTTACTTTGTAGTGTTTTTTTTTTGGAAGTCGGTTGTATTTTTTTGTAAAAAGTTTTTTTGACAGCTATTTTTAATACATAACTCATGGCTAAATAGCAAAACGCCAATACCAAAACGCAAAACGACAATGCCAAAACGGCAATTATTGCTAAAAGTAAAGTAAGTAAATTTATCTGAATCTGAATCTGAAGTGGCCACTTTTAGCAAAAATATCGACTTTGGCAACTATTTATGTTCTAAAGTACAAAACATAACTCTCAAAACATAATAAATACATTTCTTCAGTGCACTACAGAGCGGTTTTTCATCTACGTGTCTTAAATTTACCACAAATAATAAAAAACGATTGGCGGCGCTAGTGGACGGAATACACGCTCTTTACTAAAAAAACCACCAAAAAGCTACTAACAATCAGGCAAAAATAAGGTAAAGATATAAAAAATATAAAGGGTTAATTAATAAAAGATAAGCCGGCCGTAAGTGCGAGTCGGACTCGCGCACTGAGGGTTCCGTAAGCAGAAGTTGATATTTACGATTTATGACGTATTAAAAAAAAACTACTTACTAGATCTCGTTCAAACCAATTTTCGCTGGTAGTTTACATGGTAATATACATCATATATTTTTTTTAGTTTTATCATTCTCTTATTTTAGAAGTTAAGGGGGGGGGGACATTTTTCCACTTTGGAAGTGTCTGTCGCGCAAACTATTCAGTTTAGAAAAAAGTGATCTTAGAAACCTCAATATCATTTTAGAAGACCTATCCATAGATACCCCACACGTATGGGTACGATGAAAACAAAAAAATTGAGATTCAGTTCTAAGTATGGGGACCCCCAAAATGTATTTTTTTTTTTTCTATTTTTATGTGAAAAATCTTTATGCGGTTCACAAAATTCATCTACTTACTAAATTTCAACAGCGTAGTTCTTATAGTTTCGGAGAAAAATGGCTGTGACATACGGACGGACGGACAGACAGACAGACAAACGGACAGACATGACGAATCTATAAGGGTTCCGTTTTTGCCATTTGGCTACGGGACCCTAAAAATGGTTAGGTTAGAACTGTGACCTCCTACGCACGAGCCGAGCGAGCGAAGCGAGCGGTGCCGCGGCAGCGACCGGCGAGTGCCAGAAATGACTAGAAATAACTGACTGACTGACTGATTTTAAAGAAATATGATGAAATAAAAAAACCTAAAAAAGATGAATAGAAATGGTAAATTGAAAACTGACGATACTAAATATTTGCCTTATTTTATTTTGCGTAAAATGTGATAATCAAACTGAAATATTTGACTATATAAAAATTGGTAAAAGTACTAGTTAGTAAGATATTGATAACGTTATCGGGTCGGCGAACTGTGCGTCGGAATAATGTTCCATCGGCGAAAAACAGAAGAGTGAATCGGTCTGTCTGCGAATATTCCATAGTTGAAAAGTCCTGTCGTCGAAACAAACGAATGCGAACCATTCTGTCGGCGAAACGTCCATAGGTGAAACGTTCTATCGACGAATCTCTTAAAAACGTAACGTCCTGTCTGTAATCAGTCCAAAGGAGAAACGACTGTCGGAGAACGCTAGCAGAATCCTCTGTCGTTCCGTTTCAATATACAAAAAATACTATTCAACAATTCTCATCGCTAGGGTCGCTAGACAGGTGCAGCACAAAACCTACACGTGATCTGTTTTCTCACTGTTTATCACTCCTTTGTAATATACAAAAAAAAAAAATGATAATCCAGTGATAATAATTCAATTCAATCCATAAAAGTTATATGTGTTTCATCAATGTTTTCTTATGACGCTATCACGTAAAATTATCGTCCATAAACAGACTTTACAGCCACCCATTTTTTTTTTTTAAATATCAATGATTAAGTTTGAGTTTTCATCATTGATTCCGAGAATTTACAACTGTATCACTGGATTTAAAAAAAATATCAGTCACGGTTTATTAAGGCAGCTTTACTCAGAATGATTAAAACTAATTTGTTAAAAAGGAGAGCTTTCTTTAAGAAGTTACGAATTTTCCCTAGGTATGGAAACGTCAATAATCTTGAGACGCCTAAATACTCGTAGACCTAGTTTTTGGAATAAGTATTTAGGTGGACGCGGGAAAGAATCAGTACGCGTTTCGCCTAATACGTCTTACCTCTAGTAGTGGCCCATGAAAATTTGGGAACCGACTTGAATTGCCTGGTGATGGGTGTCCTCACGTTTGTATTAACCGTCTGTATGCGTGTCCAGCCGCTGCAGATCCGCGAGTCGTTCCCCGAGCAGGCGCACAAGCTGACCGCGCTGGGCGTGTACGCGGAGGGGCTGCACACGCCGCTGGAAGAACTGCTGCGCGAAGCTGCCGCGCTCGACATTGCCAGGTAAAGCACACTCTAATGGCTTAGCCCGAACTGTTCTAAAAGCGTGGAGAATGCAGCGCACGCCGTAGCGTGGCGTGTGTTCGCCGTGGCACCTGGAGCACATGACGCCGCTGCGCACGGCGGCGTACCTGCGCGACGTGTTCGCGTGTGTCTGTGTCTGTACTGTACTATATGCGTGGCGCGCGACATCGGCGGCGCGGACCCGGAGCGCATGACGCCGCTGCGCACGGCGGCGTATCTGCGCGACGTGTTCGCGTGTGTCAGTGTCTGTACTGTACTATATGCGTGGCGCGCGACATCGGCGGCGCGGACCCGGAGCGCATGACGCCGCTGCGCACGGCGGCGTATCTGCGCGACGTGTTCGCGTGTGTCAGTGTCTGTACTGTACTATATGCGTGGCGCGCGACATCGGCGGCGCGGACCCGGAGCGCATGACGCCGCTGCGCACGGCGGCGTATCTGCGCGACGTGTTCGCGTGTGTCAGTGTCTGTACTGTACTATATGCGTGGCGCGCGACATCGGCGGCGCGGACCCGGAGCGCATGACGCCGCTGCGCACGGCGGCGTATCTGCGCGACGTGTTCGCGTGTGTCAGTGTCTGTACTGTACTATATGCGTGGCGCGCGACATCGGCGGCGCGGACCCGGAGCGCATGACGCCGCTGCGCACGGCGGCGTATCTGCGCGACGTGTTCGCGTGTGTCAGTGTCTGTACTGTACTATATGCGTGGCGCGCAGGGGCGTGGCGCGCGACATCGGCGGCGCGGACCCGGAGCGCATGACGCCGCTGCGCACGGCGGCGTATCTGCGCGACGTGTTCGCGTGTGTCAGTGTCTGTACTGTACTATATGCGTGGCGCGCAGGGGCGTGGCGCGCGACATCGGCGGCGCGGACCCGGAGCGCATGACGCCGCTGCGCACGGCGGCGTATCTGCGCGACGTGTTCGCGTGTGTCAGTGTCTGTACTGTACTATATGCGTGGCGCGCAGGGGCGTGGCGCGCGACATCGGCGGCGCGGACCCGGAGCGCATGACGCCGCTGCGCACGGCGGCGTATCTGCGCGACGTGTTCGCGGGCTCGGCGGTGTCGGTGCGCGTGCTGGACGACCGCGCGGTGCTAGAGCGCGAGTACCCGCTGCTGGCCGCCGTGGACCGCGCCGCCGCCTCCGTGGAGCGACACCGCGGTGAGCATACGATACTCTTACATCACTTCGGCTTAAGGTGGAAGCGCCAGGGTAGCCCGCGAAATTCAAATATTTTTATGTTTTTTGCAATTTGCCGGTCAGTGTGAAGCTGTATGTAAAACAAACTACAATTCGCGACCGTAACGCATATTTATCTAAAGAATTATACCCATTTTAATTATCAATATAACCCTCTAAGTTCATACAACTCGATTGAATGACTTTTTCACGAAATAACATTCAATCGAGTTCTATGAACTTAGAGTATTATATTGATGATTCAAATGGTTATAATCCTTTAGATAAATGCTCTTCACGATCGCGAACCGTATTTTTTTCAACATAGAGCTTCACACTGACCGGCAAATTGCAAAAAACAAAAATATTTGAATTTCGCGGGCTACCCTGGAGCTTCCACCTTAACTGATTCGCGCTAAAAAATGTTAACTGTAATCCCTATTTAATTAATCCTTTCTGGTGGCGAAAATGTTAAAAAAACATGTCCCAAATTGTAGAGCGCCAATGAAAAATGATATGACTCCATTTAAAATAAATTTTGGTGTTGAGTCTGTGTACCGCTTGTGTGCGCAGGGTGCGTGATCTTCCTGGAGTACGTGCCGCAGAGCTACGAGCGAACCGTCATGCTGGTCGGCAAGGTGAGTGCGAGCTGACGCCCACAGAGCGGCGGAGTGCGGGCGCTGACGACTGACGACTGACGATGACGTGTATCCGCAGGGCGTGACCTACGACACGGGCGGCTGCGACATCAAGGCGGGCGGCGTCATGGCCGGCATGTCGCGCGATAAGTGCGGCGCCGCCGCCGTCGCCGGCTTCCTCAAGGTGAGAGCCCACAGCCAGCGCGCGGTTGACGCACGTCTCCAGCGCTAGCCACTCCTGTGCATGTCCGCAGGCGTGCGACGAGCTGCGGCCGGCGCTGAAGGTGGTGGCGGCGCTGGGCATGGTGCGCAACTCGGTGGGCGAGGAGGCGTACGTGGCGGACGAGCTGCTGCGCTGCCGCCGCGGGCTGGCCGTGCGCGTGGGGAACACGGACGCCGAGGGCCGCATGGTGATGGCCGACCTGCTGGCGGAGATGTGCGAGCGCGCGGCCCTGGAGCGCCAGCCCACGCTGTACACCGTGGCCACGCTGACCGGGCACGCCGTGCGCGCCTACGGCTGCGGCTACACGGCGCTGCTGGACAACCACTGCGCGCGCGCGCTGGGGCACGCCGCCGCCTTCCGCGCGGCCGCCGAGCGCCTGGGCGACATGGTGGAGGTGTCCACGGTGCGGCGCGAGGACCTGGCGGCGCACCGCGGCCGCGCGCCCGGCGACCAGCTGCACCAGGCCGACAACGCGGCGTCGTCCGCCATGCCGCGCGGCCACCAGGCGCCGGCCGCCTTCCTGCTGCTGGCGGCGGGGCTGCACGAGGCGGCGCTGCCGTACGCGCACCTGGACGTGGCGGCGTCGGCGGGCGAGCTGCCCCTCCCGCCCACCGCCGCGCCGCTGCTGGGGCTGGCGGCGCACTACGGGCTCGTGGCCAAGCGCTAGCCGCCACATCACCACCTTATCACCACCAACCACACCACTGGAGTACACAACTGCATAATAATTTCTACTCGTTCATTTTTGGATGTTTACTTTTTATTTTTTTCTATCAAAGCAGAATAGTGACAGAATTATGTCATACACTATTAATAATATTAACTTTGTGACATAAATAAAGTTGTATGTTTATATAGTTTGTAGTTTGTGTGTATTGTCTCCTGCGCTAACCTACACTTCAAATTTCGATAGATGGATAAACTACTGGTCGTGGAAAGCTGAAGTTTGGCATGAAGCTTCCCTGCACTCCGTAGAAAGACTAAGAGAGTATTTCCCGAAATTCCTACAGGAACGGGAATAACGGGATAAACGCGTACGAAGTCGCGGGCAAAACTAGTCTCACATATTTTCTTAGTGAGAAAATAAGATAAATCTGGCAGCTCTGGGATCTCAGTCCAAGAGCGGATTTCACTTATGAAACTGATCGCGATCAATACATAAACTGCGTTCAAGAGCTGTCAGCGTCAACATTCCACAAATAATAAGGCTTATGTATAACTTACCACCAGATATATCGCATTTTAATGTAAAATTATAACCAAAGTTTTAACACTTTGCTATCCTATTTAAGTAAAATGACTCCAAGTAAATCATGAGTAACCCAAAAATAGTAAATGATCACCAAAATTAAACCAATCTGGCGCTCGGCGGCCGCTACCGCGGCACGCTCGCTTAGCTAGCTCGCTCGCCTTCGCGCGCTAATGGTCATGGTTCTAACCTAACCTAACCCACATGTCTCACCAGCCATAGAGGGGATCCGACGCAGACACGTTACTATAGAATTTGAATTTATACTAACTGAATATTAATTTGCTCGCTAAGATTTGGTGATCATTTACTAAATTTGGTGGTTGAATACAATTAATTTAAAGTGGAGTCGTGACTATTTTTCTGGTGTTAAGTAGATATTTTTGGTTACAAAACTAAGGGTATCAAAGCATTTTATGGTGGTCATTATATTTATCCCCAAATAATAATAACACTGACTGATCGTAAACGTGGTAAACTGAACGCGATCAGCAGATCACGTTCAGTTTCATTTATTTATTTATTTTACAGTGACAGACTACGACAGTCAGCACAACAGTTACTATGACAATACACAGTTATACACTAGTCCACACTACTCGGCTGACTTCGGTTCGCGTCAGCCATAGTAAATACGCACGTATTTTTATTAAGCGAGAGTAGGTACACATTGCAACGGCATTTGCCACATGATCGTCATCCATTATGCCTATCGTGAGGGGAACGGGGGGAACGGGCGACTGAGCTCCTCGCGAAGTTGCTCGAGGTGTGTGGACACCTACTTCGGTCAACTTCGGAGAGCACTTCGCCTCGTGCAACTTCGGAAAAGTGTGGAGGACGCTTATTAATGCTTCATTAGTGACAATAGTGGCAGTTAATGTAGAAGCGCCAGGGCAGCCCGCGAAATTCAAATATTTTTATGTTTTTTGCAATTTGCCGGTCAGTGTGAAGCTGTATGTTAAACAAAATACGGTTCGCGATCGTAAAAAGCACTTATCTAAAGGATTATAACCATTTGAATCATCAATATAACCCTCTAAGTTCATAGAACTCGATTGAATGTTATTTCGTGAAAAAGTCATTAATTCGAGTTGTATGAACTTAGAGGGTTATATTAATATTTAAATTAAAATGGGTATAATTCTTTAGATAAATATAAGTTACGGCCGCGAATCGTATTTTGTTTAACATACAGCTTCACACTGACCGGCAAATTGCAAAAAACATAAAAATATTTGAATTTCGCGGGCTACCCTGGCGCTTCCACCTTAAGAGATGTTATTTTGTTCTGTTGTAATTACAATTTCAATTTATACAGAGAATTTCTAAATGATGAAGGAAATCCTTCCTTATTGTTTTCTGCAAATTGCCCGTGTCATCTATCAAGTCATCGACTGTCAGTGTCGATGTTGCTGGTGTCCATAGAGTACTACGCTTTGACTACTATAATCTGGTGTCAGGTCACACAGCGCTTTATTCTAAGTTCGCTTCATTCTTTCTGTAAAAAAAATTGGATTTTCACAATTCTCAGGAGTGTCTGTGCTTTTAATTTAGTTTCATTCGAATATATGCATTATTTCAAACAGAAATTAAATTCTTGTCTCTGTTGGTTCTTAGGCGAACGATGTATGGACGCACAGCAACATCCTTTCAAATGGAAACTACTTCAACTAAGAGTTTTTAACAGATGATAGCTCATTAGGTGCATCTTGCCGAGAGAATACGGAGTAACTATACCCGAAAAAAATCAGATACCAGTCAGCCCGCTTTCGGATTGTCAAATGAATCGATTTGAAAAATTCTTGTTTTATCTGAAAGGATTTACTTGCAGATTGGTCCCATTTAAATTTTATGAAAATCGGTTACGAACTTTGGATTTAAAATCGAAATAAAAACAATACAAAGTAAAAATAACTTTAATTTCGGAAGTCGGTGCTTTTGTTAGTTTCTTCGTATTTTGACACCGACTTCCGAAATTAAAGTTATTTTTTGCTTTGTAGTGTTTTTTTTTGGAAGTCGGTTGTATTTTTTTTGTAAAAAGTTTTTTATTTTTCACTTTTTAGTGGTACCCCATACCTAACAACACCACTACAAAGTCACAGAAAAGCAAAATACGCAATTTCGATTACCTACTTGGATGACATAAAACTATCATGTATGTAGACGAATTCCAGCTATTTCGATTTTAAATCCCAAGTTCGTAACCGATTTTCATAAAATGGGACCAATCTGCAAGTAGGATCCTTTCAGATAAAACAAGAATTTTTCAAATCGGTTCATAATTGTCGGAGTTATGAGGTAAAAAACATTAAAAAAGAAACATACAACCGAATTGATAACCTCCTCCTTTTTGGGTAGTCGGTTAAAAAGGCACTTTTTAACATGATCTTCAGATTCGTACATTTTGATTTTATTGGATACAGCTTGTCGCAAAATTACTGTATACATAGGTAAATCGGACGAAGACAGTACCTATTCCCAAACTTAACGACTTTGAAAACTCCGATTTGGTCAATTTTTAAAAGGTACATCGGAGTGAATTAAATTTATTCTATGCAGTAGTGTCACATAGCCTGATGAGAAGATAAAAAACGGGTCCAATCATTTCTGGAAATCCATCTGGCGGACTATTTAGATTTTTCCAGTAAAATAACGTAGGTACCTATTAATAAAATGTTGTAGCCAAACCAATTCTTGTCACATCATGAGATTAAATTTAAAAAAAATAAATAATCAGGGGTTCCCGTAAATTGTCTAATAAAACTGGCAAAGACGGAAAGCAATTCTTAAACGTCGTTATTATGTCGTAAACATGTGATCCGTTTTTCGTACTTTTCTAAAACAAAACGACTTTTTGCCTAAAGTCGTCCTTCTATCTTCCGGCTTCGTCCTCGAATATATTTTATTCGCCATGAACATCATTTTAAAACATTTTCCAAATCAGAGTCTTCAAATCATCAGATTTGGGGAAAGCCCAACATTTCTCAGATTTGACTAGTATTTTTGGGCCCAATTAAACCAAAATGAGCGACTTTGATGGCCTCGTTAAAAGTGTTCTTTTGAACATCTGAAAATGGGCCCCTAGCCTGGGCGCGTATCTATCTCGTAGCTATGCGGTAACATATTATTGCATTACGTCTTCAACTTGACGGTAGAAGACGTTATTCTAATCGATTTACCGCGATGTTTTTTTTAAATAGCAAAAGAAAGTCGCCCGCTAATCGGCCACAGCGGCCCACCGGGCCACCGGCCCCTCGGGCACTTGCCCGAATTGCCCTATGGCCAGTCCGGGCTGCACCAAGTGATGAATCAAACATTTTTTAACGCTGCTGTTAGTCCTACCAACTTATCTGTGAACTGAAAAAGGACGGAACAGTCGATTCAGTGTTGCTAATTAATTTAAGGTGCCCAAAATTGAGTAGGTTTTCAAGAAGGAAATGTCACATTAGACAATCGTTTATGTCGTTTATTTCGAAAATCAATATAATCTTGTGACGCGCGGTATTCAACTTTAGTCAACCTGAGCAATTCGATTTTGTAAGAGCGCTATGGCAAAACTGTCTTCGGCATATTTTTATTTTTTTTTAAGGCTAAGTATGTCTAAAGCAAAATCACACATCAAAATTCGAATAAAACGCTAAAATTCAAGAAAAAATGTGAAAGCGCCCTTAACGTAAATTCATAAATCTATGTAATAACTAATTATTACCCTAACAAAAATGAAACGTTTTTTTTAGTTTTCGTAAATTTTTGACTTTGTCAGATAGGTGTTATTGGCACTTCGCCGTCGATTTACAGTTACTTAGGTACGCTAACAGTTTAGTCTCTCAGCAATAAACAATGGCTTTATCTAAAAAGTAATCCAATGTAGTGAAAATTCAGCAGATAAAATGATCCACGGGGGGTACAACTTTCATTTAATGCGAAGGTACCTTGCAAGAGGTACCTGGATGTCTAGCATTTAGTTACTTATGACCGTACCTAACCCCTAACACCAGATTTGACTAATTATAATTAGCAGTGGTATGTACCTAGTGGTAGTGTAGTGTAATAAAAAAAAACAAATTGCTTTACAATGATTTATTGAAAACCAGGTGTACAGTAATTGTATTCTTTAGATGTTTTCCTGGGGATCACGCTTGACTCAAGGCTACAATGGGGTCCTCATTTAACATCTCTTGCGGGACGGCTGAGTTCAGCAGCATATGCTGTCAGAAAAATCCGTCAATTTACTGATATAGATATCGCGAGGCTGGTCTATTTTAGATACTTTCATAGTATCATGTCTTACGGTATCTTATTATGGGGACGTGCTGCAGACATCGAGTCTATATTTATTCTGCAGAAAATAGCTATCAGAGCCATATACAACCTCCGTCGGCGTGATTTCCTAAGGGAACTGTTTAAGGATATTAATATCATGACGGTACCATGTCAATACATTGATAATATATATGAAAACAATGTACTTATGTTCGGAAAAATCTTCATCTTTTTAGCAAAATTAGTGACAGGCATAATTTTAATACTAGAAATCGGAACAAATTAGATCAACCCCGATTCAGATTAGCTAAAGTACCTACACACTTCTTTTATGGGATATTGTGTTAAATTTTATAATAAAATACCACTCGCTATTCTCGAACTAAATGGGAGTCAATTTAAAACATGTTTATAACGCACACTATGTAGACAAGCATAATTATAAATTGGCAGATTGTATCCATGATAAAAATGCTTAAATGCTGGTCCTGCTCCACAGCCACAGCCGCATGGATCCACTAGATAGTTTTTTTTATTTTATATAATTGGAAGAAATGCTTACCTACCCTTTTTTGTTCTCCTATAGTATATTTATTCTTTCTTTGCAATATTTCTAAGTAAGTTACGCATTCATGCAGTTTCATTTTGTTTTTATTTTTCGTTTTTTTTAGGTAGTTTGTCATTGAAAACCATAGTTTTGTTTTTTCAAATGTTTGTAAATGTGAGTACCTACTATGGAGCCATTTACATAGGTATATAATTAATTTAAGATTTTGTTAAAACTTGTTTGACATGAACGAGCGTGGCAGTTGAGAGATTGACATGCTCACACAAACGTTTCGATGATGGTGGCGCGTGTGTTGGATCATTTGGTTCCCTTCAAAATGGTTGAGCTAGATGGTGCTGATACACGCGTCATGTTCGTGAACGGGCGCCGTCAGTTGAGACTGGTCATCTCTTACCTGCCACTGGCTTATATTTTAATCCGTACTTTTTGAATTGTTTTATATACTTTCTTGTTCTTTGCATTGTCCTCACATATAGAAGCAATCAAAGATAATATTACCATGATTTTTGTATTAAGTACCTACATCAATTGATTTAAAAGATTGTCCGTGGAGTTTCTTGCACGTTCTTCTGCATAGAGAAATACGCTTTGGAACGTGCAAATAGCTTCATAATTTTTTTTTTGGACCGACCGACCTTGACAATTCAAAAGTAAATGGTCTAATTGAAATAAGTGATTGAGTATTTAGTATTGATGACCCTGCATACACAACTCCATCCTGGTTGTGAGGCCATACTCCGCTTATTTCCGTACCACTATCATCATTATCACTGTCGCTTTCGGTTTCAGTGTCACTTACCACTTCTATAATAAAAGGTTTATCTAAATACAAATCCAGCTTTAAGTATTCTCCTTCTAACCTGCGAACGTGTTTACAATGCTGTGCCCACTCATGAAACTGTAATAGCGTCAAAAGCTTCTCTAACTAGGCAACTGATGTAAATATTGAGCACAAGAATGCTGAAATTCTTCAGCATTGTTGTGCTCAATATTTACATCAGTAACTTTTATTTCCATTGTGCTCCATAATAATATGAGTTCAATGGGATTGAGATCACAGTGATAAGGTGGTAAATATAAGCATTTGTGTCAGGCTTGTTTCTCTTAATTATTTCTAAAAGTTGTGGTTTAGTCAAATTCTTTCCGTAGTCAATTTTATTTTGGGTCAACCATAATTGCATTTCTTTTGTTAAGTAATTCGTATTTGGGACTTTATTCACACAAATACGGTGATAACGAGCATTGTACATTTTTTACATTTTTATCCACTGCATGAAAGTACTTGGCTCTCCAAGCTGATATTTCATTACGCTCCATAAGAACCTTATTTACCGATTGGATTGAGATTTTTTTAAACGAAATCCCACCACAGTGGGTGGGATTTCGTTTTAAAAGAAGCAGCTTTCGCAGACTATCTCGCTGTCCTGTGTAATTTATTTCTGTCTATAAGACCTCTAGAAGCTTTTTAACAGTAGGGACCTCTTTTTTAGCAGAATAAAATTCATATAGTATTTTCCTCCGTATAGTATAACTCCCATGTCAAAATCATCAACATGCACAAATCTACTTTTACGTTTTCTCTCCTTGCCTGGTGTCCGAATTTTTGTACCAGTTTCTTCTGCTGCGTGCCCTTCCTTAACTATTTTTGAAATTAGTCCCTGACTCACACCTGAAATATAAGATATTAAAATAAATGTTAGTAGAAATTTGAAATCTAGCAGGTTAGTTTGCTCACTCACTTAGCAGGTTACCTATTAGATGTACGTTACCGTTACGCTAACCTGTAGCAAGAATAGAAACGAATATTTCGTGGACTTAAACAATTAGTTAAGTTTCGGGTAATTTATAACAAGAAAGTTGACAACACTAACCTGTCGCTGCCGAAATTCGTGTGTATATTTGCTGGAATAATCGGAGACCCCGCCCGAGCTTCTTCTTCAAAAAAGGTTTTAAACCTTTAGAATAATGTTTCGAGCTTCACTTTTAATAGCTTTTGGCATATTTAACTTAATAAATTCAGCAATATCACGACAAAACAACCAGAGAACCCGAATGTAGTATACACTGACAAACGAATGACATTTCAACATGACGGCCGTAGTTCCAATTTTCGCCATTTCACAGATAAGTTGGTAGGAGTGTAAACAAATCAAGCTCGAGATCCTCCTGACACACCACATTAAACGTACGACGAGCTCTTTATAAGTCAAGGCTCGCTGCGTGCGGCCGCCGTGAGTGCCGTGACAGTCCGCGGGTCGTGTCGCTCGTGTCGCTCGTGTCGCTGAGAACGACTGCTACACGCTATGGAGGTGGCAATGAAACAGCAGCATATTGTCCAACTTTTTATTTACTTATTGTTTACTTTATATTCTTTCAATTTGCAATTTTACAGCTCGGCGGGCGTCGCGCGCTCGCCGCGTTATCTCTATACAAGTAGTTTATAACTCTCAATTTAAATAGAGTTTATCACTCACATATACAACTCATAAATACAACAAATACAATTAATAATAATAGTAATTTACACAAACAACAACATAATTTGACGCTTCCCTCAGCCGGCGCCGGCGCAAACCGTTCCCTCCATCACAATATACATTATACTTAGCACCTCCAACATATTTTACATCCGCGGATGTCGCCCGAACAGTTCATCGAGAGCCGAAAGTGTTTTACATAACGAGTTCTAGCTGCAATCGTGGACTGCGATAACAAACAAATCATTTACAAAAACAATGGAAAACAAAGTCGCCGCAGCGCACTCGTCGTTCTGTCGCGCTCGTGTCGCTCGTGTCGCTCGTGTCGCTCGTGTCGCAGCGACCGCGCGACAGCGCCGCGCGCAGGGACTAGTGCGAGCGGGCGGCGGCGTGTGCGTATCAAACGTACATAAAACAATATACAGGACATGTACACACTAAACTAATCTCACTAGAATCGAAGAGGTCGCGACAGGGCGGCGGCGCACTGCGCACTAGGAGGGCGCGGCCGGCACGTCGGCGGCGGCCAGGCGCAGCGCCGCGCACGCCAGCGGCGGCGCGCGCTCCTCGTCCGCGCGCCCGCTGGCCAGCGCGTGCTTGAAGCTCTCGTAGGTGAGCCAGCAGATGGCGGCGGCCGGCATCTGGTAGAGCACGCGCGCCTGCACGCCCTTGAGGAAGCCGCGCGGGCCGGAGGCGCGCAGCACGTGTTGCGCCGCGTCGCTGAGGCCGGTGGCGCGCGCCAGCCGCTCCTGCGTGTTGAGCACGGTCTTGCACACGTCCAGCGGCGTGGTGGCGGCGGCCGCCAGCGCGCCGCCCGCCGCGCCCGACAGCGCGTGCGCCAGCGGGTCGTAGGCGCGCATAGGGTTCAGCTTCTTCTGGCACGCCTCGTACGTCACGAAGTGCAGCGCCTGCGAACCGACACCGTTCATGAGCCATGAGGTCCACGTACTTCGCCAACTCGAGTACAATATCACTATTTTCTTTATATCCCCCCGCAATAATCGCATTTGCGGATACAAACAGAAGCTAATTAAATCTATCGTGTATTTATTAAACAAGATAAATATATTTTTTTTAACGTCGAATTTGCAATCAATCTATTTTTTTATTTTTTTCTCTTGATAGGCACGCGTTTGACCACTATCTCACCTGATGGTAAGCGATGATGTGGTCGCAAATGGAGCACGCTTGCCTATTCACTCTTGACTTCAAGACTCCCAGGTTGTAGCTATCAGGAAACACAGACTCCGGCAGGGAATTCCGCTCCTTAGCTGTACGCACTATGAATGTGCATGTGAGGGATGTCGACCACGTACCGGCGGCGCATAGCCGTTCGTCTTGTGGTCCGATGATGGAACGGGCTTGGCAGAATCCTTTAAGCAATTCTGTCGCACATTCCCCAAAATGCAACTGGTAGAAAATCGAAAAGCAACTTGGCGTAGATGCTAAAGACTTTGGAGCTTCGACTCGACGAGCCTATCATTGCCATTGATCCTCTTGGCGTTCATGTTGAGTCGTTTCTCAATTGACTCGAGGGCATCAAGCTCGTATCTGGCAGATCCGTCCCAAAGATGAGAGCAGTACTCCATACATGATCGAACTTGCGATTGATAGTTTGAGCAGCTGTTCTGACATGAAGTATCGTCTCACCTGCTAGGATCCCCAACTTTTTTGCAGCTACTTGAGCTTTTGCCTCTATAAAAGGGCCAAAATTGAGGGTAGATGTTAATGTTTCCCCAAGTTCAAGTTGGTCGCTTAGCGACACAGTTGCACCTCGGCAAGATAGAGCTGGGTGGAATTAGCTCCTTTTGGCCGAAAAAAGACACGCCTGAGTCTTAGCAACATTGAACTTGCCCAAATTAGCATCGCCCCAATCAGAGACAGCCTGTAAGGACACGTTAAGCGCTCAACCATAGCCACCCAGAGAGACCAGATCTGCGACCCACCAGCTTGTGCGTCGGACACGTATCTCTCAGCAACGGTGTTATCATCTGCATACCCAAAGATACCGGGTTTAAACAGATTATTAATATGCAGCAAGAACAGTGTTGACGAAAGCACCGACTCCTGAGAAACCCCGGCATTAATATCCAGCAGTCCAGACGAGCAGCCATCTATGACCACTCGGATAGACCGACCCCTCAGGAAATCTGCGATCCAATCATACACGCGGGCAGACGGAAGGAGGCTCATCTACTAATAAGGCTATCGTGCCAGACCCTATCCAAGGCCTTCGAGATGTTAAGGGAGACCGCAAGTGCTTCCCCGTGCTTCTCTATGGCCTCACTCCAGATGTGAATGGCATGCGCTAGAAGATCCTCAGTTAACCGATTTCGGCGGAACCCGTATTGTCGGTCACTAAGAATATCGTTAGCTTCTAAGTATGTCAGGATCTTAGCATTCATTCACACGCGTTTCATTCGGTACCGAAATGGGTCTGTAATTTACTGGGTCAGCTCAACTATCCTTCTTGGGCACGGGCTGCACGTTAGATTAAGATTAAGCATTCAGCTGCTAAGCCATCGGTACTTTTCCGGTTTCAAACGAAAGGCGAAATAAGCTTGTCAAAATCGGAGACAACTCAGGCGCACATGTGGCCCAAACCCATCCAAAGACCAACCTTGGCAAGCATTGCTTAACCTGAAAGATTGACCCTTGTGGCTCTTATTAGCCACGAGCTCCTCTCTGCCGAGTCAGCAAGTCATTTATAAAATCGCTAAAGTGGACCTGCACATTGACTGACCTTAAAGAAAAGAATTAGCGTCGATAGCCTTACGTCGGCATGGGTAACATTCTGAGACATAATTATCTTCCTGTCTCAGAATGTTGAATGAAAAGTTGTTAAAATGTATCTTTTTATAGTAAGTTTGTGATTCCTGCCCACCAAAGGAGGGAGCCGCCAGTTTGTAGTGAGCAATTTGTCGTCAACTAAGGATCACGTCACGCGTACCGTGCTGTGTACCTCAGCAGGCGGAACACGGCAACGTTTGTCGATGCTTTACAGAAGGATTGAGGGTTGTTTGTTCCTGTAACATTTCGGGCAGGTCTCGTGCGCGGGAGAGAGGTAGTGTAGTGGTGCGTATAGTTACCTGGAAGGGCACGTTCATGGCGAGCTGCGTGCCGTAGGAGCGGTAGAAGGCGCGCGCGCCCTCCGCGCGGTACACGTGGCGCGCGCACTCCCACACGCCGCGGTACGGCGAGTTCAGCATCTGCATGCGCTGCTTCACCACTGCAACACCACCCAGACCACCCAGCCGTCAGCACCACATATTATACGATACCGACGAGTCATGAGCGACGACAATCAACATATCGCTGCATTGGAACAATCTATCATCGTCTTCTTCACCTTTTATATAACAACGAATCCCTATTTCCGTTGGTCACGGCATCACGTGTGAACGGCTGGACCGATTGCGCTAATTCTATTTTAATATGTTTTTTAGCATCAGGAGAAGGTTCGTAAGAAAAAATGACGGAAGCGAAACCGCGGGAGACAGCTAGTCTACACTAGTATTATAAAGAGGAAAGATTTGTTTGTTTGTTTGTTTGAAATGAATAGGCTCCAAAACTACTGGTCCGATTTGAAAAATTATTTCACTGTTAGATAGTCCATTTATCGAGGAAGGCTATAGGCTATATTATATATTTTCATGCTAAGACAAATAGGAGCGGAGCATTAATGGAAAATGTGACGCAGACGAAGTTGCGCGGGTCAGCTAGTATTGAATAAAAATATACCTTCTACAAATTCGAGTAGTGAGCCGGGCAAATTAGAATTATCTATAAGTACTAATATCTATACTAATATTATAAAGCAGAATAGTTTGTTTGTTTGTTTGTTTGGTTGGTTGAACGCGCTAATCTCAGGAACTACGGGTCCGATTTGAAAAATTCTTTCAGTGTTAGATAGCCCATTTATCGAGGGAGGCTATAGGCTATATATCATCACGCTAAGACCAATAGGAGCGGAGCAGTAATGAAAAATGTCACGCAGACGACGTTGCACGGGTCAGCTAGTCCATAACATAATTTTCACCAAGTAAAGTGCATTAGGTCAAAAGATATATAGAATACCTTGAAACAATACATAGTTAACTTTTATCAGCTCTCCGAAAAAAAGTATCGGTTGTTGTTTGCGACATTATTCTCCCTAAGCAGCGGTGTGTATATTATGTCAACGGAAAGTGGCAAACTTCGTAAATGAATTATAAATAACTTGAGAGATTGTCAACTGGACATTTGTTATTTTAGATTTATCTGAAAGAGGCAGTGTTAAAAAGTACCGCACTGTGAGTACTGTGACCGTGTACCACACAATGTCTTGTGAAGTGCGGACAGTGCGGACAGTGCGGACAGTGCGGACACAGCCCTCGCCTCGCGCCGCGGCACGCGCGCGGTTATACGGCAATCATTACCGTTGTTTTAGTGCGGCTGACTCACGCACGCGTCTCCTTCACCGCATTTTCCTCATCGGAACGTGTCGACAAAATGACATAGGTACCGCAGATGCATTATATAAAAAAACCGGCCAAGTGCGAGTCGGACTCGCGCACCGAGGGTTTCGTAAAAACCTGTAGGTAAATATAAGCAAAAGTTGCGGTGTACGATTTATGACGCATTAAAAAAAAACTACTTACTAGATCTCGTTAATACCAATTTTCGGTGGAAGTTTACATGATATGTATATTATCATATACTTTTTTTTAGATTTATCATTCTCTTATTTTAGAATTAGTTTTACCACTTTGGAAGTGTCTCTCGCAGTCTCGCGCAAACTATTATTTTAGAAAAAAAATGATATTAGAAACCTCAATATCATAGGTAGGTTGTATATTAGATAAATAAACCACACGTATGGGTTTGATGAAAAAAAAACATTTGAGTTTCAGTTCTAAGTACCTACCCGTACCCCCAAAATTTATTGTTTATTTTTTCTATTTTTGTGTGAAAATCTTAATGCGGTTCACAGGATACATCTACTTACCAAGTTTCAACAGCATACTTAGTTCTTATAATTTCGGAAAAAAAAAGTGGATGTGACATACGGACGAACAGACAGACAGACAAGACGAATCTATAAGGGTTCCGTTTTTGCAATTTGGCTACGGAACCCTAAAAAGTAGGTACATCTGTAGCGCTGCGCACCTCTCCTTGCCCAGCGGACCGACTGGTACCAGCACCACATAATATAATATGTAATAACATTATTGATATGATACTCGTTAAGAGTCCTATTACGAATCGTAAATGCTCGTTTGCAATAGATCAAGTTACGTTGGTCTGCGTTGGGGGTACATCTATAGTCCGCGAAACTATTTGATACTTACTAGTCTGAATAGGATTATAGTTTATTTGGGCGCTCGCGCGAGACTGAGGAGCGCGCGCGCTGAATTGACGCAGAATTTATAGTACTTTAATTTTATTTATTGTAATTTTGTTGTATTATATTGACAAACGAAAACTAATGAAACGTATTCATTGTAGATTGAAATTTTATATCATATAAATTTATTTGATAAAATTGTTTTTATTTGGAATATAATGGACGCTGAATGAAGACAATTCTGGCTTAAATTAGGCTTTCTTTACGTTTTTTTCCGTGAAAACTCAAGGAATTTCAAGAAATTCTAGAACTCCAATAAACAAGTAAAACATTCAACTTACCTTTTAGCAATTTTAGTTTTTAAAAGAATTGATTGTAACAATGTGAATTTGACCGTCAAAGTTCCATCGCCGACATTTTTTCTTGCAAACTGAGTTCGTAAAATATTTATAGTAAATTACACGAAAAGAAAAATGAAAATGTGTAACTCTAACTTACAAGAAAGAGACTGGCACTATCGTTATTCAGGATCAAATAATTAAAATATCTCACTGCTGCTGAAATTACAGCGTCAAAAATCAAGAATATCCGTAAAAAATGTAATAGGACTCTTAAAATAATCGAGTTTATTTTGTGTTTACCCACATTTCTGTTGTCGTATTGCTTTGTTATTTTATATACGTACATCTGTGCGCTCTAATTATTAATCTTAGTTTTAGATGTAGTTTCTCAGTAAGTGAATTATGTATGTAATTCTTTTGAGAAATAAAGTTGTTCTTAAACCTTAAAAGAAGCGTAGCGAAACGACAAATAAATCTATTAGAAGGCTTGTCGTAGATGAGATAAAGAATAGATCATACGATGCAGTCATCAAATGGTCATTCTGAATGATGCTCTCCGACTTGTATGTTGGTTCGTGACCGTCGACAATTGGGTTAGTGATCGCTCATCGGCATCGCTCATTCATAGCGATTACGCCTTAATGGCGCGCCGAGCGTGCGAGTGGCCAGAGCGCGCGAGCGGCTGCTGTGGGCACAGGCGACAGCGGTAGCGGACCGCGCACGTAGCGACTAGCGGTGCCACCAACAGATCGCTCCACTTCCGAGAACACAGGCTAGCAGGAAAACAATGCTCTTGGAATTCTTATTTTATCATTCATCCACTTAAAACCTATTTGATTCACATACACGTTTGATTAGAGAATTACATGCAATCTGTCAGGGGTGTCTCGGAGCCACGGAGTTAGTTCTTGCTCATTATACAGATCGGTACAATCGAAGGTAAGGCGATAGGAGCGTTATGGAAGAACCACCTGAACACACCACAACTAATAATCGAACACGACATATTCGAGAGTATCGCCACCTGTGCAAATGGCAAGCTTCGCACAAACAGTGACATGCAGAAAGTATTGCTTTCAAGGACGACCGATTGATTGAACAACGAGGCGGCGCAGGCGCACAATGATGATCGACAGCCGACAGCAGGTGAACATGCTGAACGTGTCTAAACAGGCTCACATGTTCACAAGTTACAAGTGTCTTATAATTTGTTGTACATACGGTGTAAGCGTCTTTACGTATACCGGGTATACGTACGATAGGCATAGGCATGCATACCAGAATAAATATTATGTTTCTCGTATGTAGTTGTGTATGTACTGCTATGGTTGAGTTACGTACTCAGCAGGGTGCTCTGTATGTACCTATTGGACCCGGTCTTTCCGAAAGTGCCGTATCTGGCTTTTTTCTTTATTCTCGGCCGTGTGTTGCAATAGGAGCTCGGCAGTGTAGCCGCGCCTGAGCCCGTCTGTTCACGCGGGAACAGCGAGCGCCTCCCGCTTGTGCTCGAGGACAGCAGTGACTAAACTATCTGCAATACCTACAAGTTTGATTCCTACTTTGTATTATAAATAGTTGATAGCGAGGCGTACCTACCTATAACTTCGTGATGCATAATGTATAGGGGATCGATTGTCATTGTGACCGCTTTGTGACATGCAAGCTGATGAGTCGTGTTCGTGAGCACTCGCGTCTTACACGTGTACTCTTGTTTTGTATGTGGCTAGGTACAGGAAGTAAAGCTGCGAGGACCTGATTCGAAATGCAAGGCTCGAGTGCTAGACGTAAGCACGTGTGTAATCGTGGCGGTGTCCAGCAGCCTGTGGCAGCTCGTAGCTCCGTCACTTGAGCACCAGTGGAGCAGTGTCTATGTGCCACGTTGTGGAGCGGCGCGCACGTGACGCTGCGCCAGCGCGACAGTGCGGCAGCGCCTGGTGTTGCTCGAACGCTTCCGGAGCGCGTACAATCGCCGTACCGACCGGCGGACGCTCGTACCGGCGCGCCGTCAACATCTCTACTCACAACAGCGCGCCGTCCACCTTACCGTCAATATTTACATCATAGCTCTTCCCATACCTGTTCATGTCAACTTCTAGTACCTACTTATGTAGGAATAGACGCGCCCAAGTGAACCGCTCAACTGCAAGTAACATTCAGCTAAGTATAGTTCTGTATATGTAGAGGCCGTCGTCAGTCGGGTAAGGTGCTGATTGTGGAATTATTCATACCGATAAACTAACCGGTAAAAGAGATGAATAATTAAAATAACTGCACTGTATTCGCAATATATTCAGACCGCTTCTATTTGACGTAGATTAGCAGTTGAATTGTTGTCAAGTGACTCGTCTACACCTAACAATTATTACATCAAGTGCGGCACTTGATATTATTTGAATGGTTTCAGCCGAGTTTTAGGACAATCATTTATCGAACACTTAATGAAGAAGAGCGGCTGAAAGTGAGGACAGGACTCTGTTCCCGAGGATGCAGCTCGGTGGCTGCGGCACGCTCGGGCACAATGAACCGTAGACATGCATGGTGATGCGCAGTCTCCGGGAAAATCCTAAGCACGGAACACCGAACTAGCAATTATTTTATATTGTACTAGCTGTCCCCCGCGGCTTCGCTCCCGTCAACTACCCATTTTTTTTTTCTTTTAAACCTTCCCTGTATTCTGGCGAACTAAACAAAAAAGGAATAACCGAAATCGGCCCAGCCGTTCTCGAGTTTTAGCGAGACTAACGAACAGCAATTCATTTTTACATTATAAGAATAAGATAAGAAGAAGAAGATTACCTTTCACTCGCGACTTCGTACGCGCAGACCCCGTTTTTTCCTGTTCCCGTAGGAATTTCGAGAAATTTCTAAATTTCGGCGAATTTTGGGAAATCCTCTCTTAGTAAACCCCTAAGGAGTGCAAGGAAGCTACATGCCAAAGTACAATGGCAGCCACCCATACATTCATTTAGCTGAGATTAAATTCTTGTCTTTTAATGAAAAATATCTTGTTTAAGTCGGCGTCAACTACTGAATTATAGTTTGTGCAAGAATATTTGTTCCAGAAGGCCGAGATATTCAGTCATGAACTTTTGTAGGTTATGTCTATGGTAATTCCAATTCGAAACCAACCGCGGCGCATCTGTAACATGAGTATCTCTATCAACGAATCAACAGCTGTCCAACCAAGTTTTTTTTTTTTTTTATCTAAGATGACACAGACAAAAAGACTAGTATTAAATCTTAAGGTGGCTCTAGTCGCGGGCTCGAACTCAGTGGTAGGTATGGCCGAAAAGCACGCTGTCTCACCTCGCATCATGCCCGACAGAGATAGTACCAGTGATGAGCAGTTAGACGCTAGCCTTCATGCACGTTTAGTTCGCACGCACACAAACATCGTTCCGAACCGTTCCGAACTAAATCGAAGTTACACGATGCACACATACCTCCACCGCGCGCCGCTGCGCATAGTCGCTCGACGCTCGCCGAGAAATCAGCAACTACCTACCTAAAAACTCTTACTAAAAATAGTAGGCGCTGTGTTATCGTTTTATACCTCTACGGCCCTATAGGTACCTAATATGGATTGCTTATTCTATTGTTATTATGTTTAGTTTTTCCTTGGTGGTAATGCAGCCGCCACGCCGCCACCGACAGATGCTTACTTGAATAGTCATCGCAGTTTATGTCCGTAGTACTAGATACATCTACACTAATATTATAAAGAGGAAAACTTTGTTTGTTTGTTTGATTGTAATGAATAGGCTCAAAAACTACTTGGCCGATTTTAAAAATTCTTTCACCATTCGAAAGCTGCATTATCCACGAGTAACATAGGCTATATTTTATTTTGCAAAAAAATAGGGTTTCGTAAGATATTTGGGTTTTTCGGACACAGGGTGTAAAAATCAACCAGAAAAGTTACTTATTTTGCGTACGCTGCCTAAACTATAAAAGATACAACCATAAATTGTTCTAATTAATTGTAGATCTTATAAATATCTACAAAAAAGTCCGCGACACACTATACCTATCTATGTCGAGTGAGGCGCAACAACCATTTTTTTATTTAAAAATCTAGATTTTTTTGGACTACATTTAAACGCGTTTATTTTACTCATGCCATTAATCCTTATCAAATTAAAGTATTTCATCACTAAGTACAGTTTATGTAGATCATATTTGGTCTTTGAATGATTAAAATCGGACGTTTGGTTTTGAAGTTATGGCGAAATGAAAATATTACGATTTCTGCTGCACGGCCCGTTGCGGCGGTCACCAAGGCGGTGGTGCGCGTGCGGGAGGGGAGTTTAGTTAGATCTATGTAAGGTACCCGCGCGGCTCATACGCGAGGTAGGTTGGTAACAGTTTTTCTGTAGTGTATTTAGTATCAGCATTGCACCCGTGCGAAGCCGGGGCGGGTCGCTAGTACCTAATAATGAAATTAGTTCTACCTAAGTACCATCCTATAAATTGTTATCAAAATTACTTACTTACCTACCTGTCTTCTTAATTTTTAGGGTTCCGTAGCCAAATGGCAAAAAACGGAACCCTTACAGATTCGTCATGTCTGTCTGTCCGTCCGTATGTCACAGCCACTTTATTCCGAAACTATAAGAACTATGCTGTCGAAAACTCTAAATTTGGTAAGTAGATGTATTCTGTGAACTTACTACCTACCTAAACCTGTAGGCCGGTATAGTATGGATAGGGGTTCTAAACTCGATATCATTTTAGAATCTAAAATGATATCGAGGTTTCTAATATAATTTTTTTCTAAACTGAATAGTTTGTGCGAGAGACACTTCCAAAGTGGTAAAATATGTGTGTGTCCCCTGTAACTTCTAAAATAAGAGAATGATAACACTAAAAAAATATATGATGTAATTACCATGTAAACTACCAGCGAAAATTGGTTCGAACGAGATCTAGTAAGGAGTTTTTTGTAATAGGTACGTCATAAATCGTAATCCACAACTTTTGCTTACATTATAATATTTGTACGGAACCCTCGGTGCGTGAGTCCGAATTGCACTTGGTCGGTTTTCTATTTTAGTTACCCCTCTTGGTTGACACAGACGTGTTTAGATTTGCATTCATTATTAGATTGCTATTATCAGACAAGTGACACTTATAGATTGTTTACTTAGCTCCTAAATACCTACCTACCTAACGTTAAAATTTTAGTGTCTACGACGCCAACGGTTTGGTTTTATGGCATCTTTGCTTGTAGGTAAGTACCTACCTACGTTAATATAACAGTAGGTACCTATTAGGCAGAGAGCTATGTAAACTATGATGTTGAAGAATTTGTTCGAAAGAGTTACCGCGGCCCTGGTAAGTACGGTACGCAGAGGGCATTAGGAGGAACACGGATGGGTTTTAGTCAAGAAGAGTCTGACACTCCCTTCTGCTTCGCCCAAAGCGGGAGCAGTTATTTGGTTTCCCATCCATAAAAAAGTCTTGTCCGCCGCAAAAGTACCTACGAACACAAAATTAGGTTTGTCAATTGCAAGAAACTATTTTGAAAGCAAATAGAATGAACCCAGTAACAAACATTACATTGACCCTGGCTTGAACTTTGGATTTCGCTACCTGCTACCTAGGTACTCAACTAAACGAGCGACACGTTGCCGCTGGCGGCCGGCAAGGGCAACCTTTGTCGTTGGCCGTCGACGGGCGCTTCAACGACCACCAACGACGCGTGCAGTTGTCCCTGTCGTAGACGCGTGCGGCGGCGGTGGCACGGCGGCGTCATGTCGCTCGATTGTAAGAACGCTTAGCCACCGTACGCACGGACGTAAAAATATTCCGTTCAGCCGAGCGTTGAGAACCCAGCACTCAGCAGAGTTAATCACAACGCGTCAAAAAAAGACACCGTTTCAACTTATAATTATATTTAAGTATTTATTTATTATATACTTTATTGTACACCTCATAACAAGTACAGGAAAAACGTTTATAAAAACAAGTGTACAATGGTATCATTGGTTTCAACATCGAGAGTTGAAAATTCATTGCGCGATAGCATCCCGCCGCGATGATTTTACACTGCAGCCGGCAGCGGGCGCGGGCAGCGACGCGGTGTTGAAGACTCGGTCACGACGCCAAATTATGACTTTTCTACCCATTGTTTATAATATGTGGTTTTTAAAACTTTTTCAATCATTCAAATCAATGTCACGTACTTATGCAGCGTCCACTCAAAGCAACAATAACAATTTCAAACGCAAATACGGAGTCCAAACTTCAGTGCGAAGTCAAACAGATATAAAATATAATGTTGAAATTCAAAAATCAAGCCAATGAGTCAATATAAATTAGAGCGCAAGTATAGTCTACCTACGTATGTAACGTATGAACGACATAGGCCACAGGCCACAGCACACCGCAGCAGACACAATCGTAACTTGAATACGCACGTGTGCGTGAGCATTGTCCCCCCGCACCGCACCGGGGGGAACATTATTCAGTGAGAGGCACGATTATTCATAGTAAAACGCGCGCGTAAAAAAATATGAGAAGGCCTTTCGTAAATCGAGTTTTATGAAAAACCTACTGCATAAATCGATTAAAAATAAAAGTTATTGAATTCTTCGATAATTGAGCTTTGTCGGTACCGACTTAGTTTTAAAGATTTTACATTGTGTTTATTACTTATTTACGCCCAAAGATGCGTTAAAATTGGCAAGAAAAACGAAACTTTGGTGGCTCATAACTTTTTAATGGCGTTTTATTTTACCATTCTGTTTCCATACAGACAAAACTAATAATATGACAAAACGATATTATGTTTAACTTTTGATGTACTCTGTCAAACAGCGGAGTAATACCCTCCCGAAGTTTCTATGGAAAAAATATCGACTAGAGCCACCTTAAATATTAAATTTAAGATTTAATACTAGTCTTTTTGTCCGTCATTAATTAAAACTAATTGATTTATTTTTGCACTACAATATTTTTACCGCCCTGTAAGGCAATTTTCCACATATAAATAAACAGTATTGTTAATTCATTTACTTCGTTTAATTCAAATAACAAACTAAAACTGATTTTATTACAATAATGCTGTACTTATTGTCACTTGGCCGAATTAATAATATAAATTGGCAACACTAAACGTCAATTAAAAAATCAAATTACTCCTCATTTAAAATATCTTTTATATCCGGCTTTAACTAGTTAATGTGATAGTTTGAAAAAAACGTAGAAAAATAATGGAACTGCCTTCGTATGTAAGTCACTTTTAGACGTTCAAATCAAATTCAGCTAAGATCTCGCCATTGTTCTTTCAGGTCTCCACGAGCAGTAGTTCCGGCCCTGCGTTGATCGATCAGTCACTCAGTTTCTCCTTTTATTAACATATAGAAGATAATTACGGAATGCTAAACTGTGGAGTATCCAATTTTTTTTGTTCAAAATGTCCCACCCCATCGCCGACCACAAGTAACACGGGTTAAACGAGGAAGAAGATGACTAGCAATTGAAGAAACTTAAGAGATAGAAGAAGTTTCCACGTGACGGAAAAGTGAGGGTTAGGTGACACTAGTAGTCTGCCGTAGCCACGCGCCGCGCGCCGTGGGTAACAGCGCCATGGGTAAGGGAGCGGGGGCCACAGACACGCCTGCTTACAATTCTACGTCTACGTCAAGAGGAAAGCGCACTGCCCTCACCAAGGCCTCGAGGAAAGATATTCAGACGTCGAAGAGATTGAGTAATGTTAGCGAAGCCGACACTCGCCTACTCATACTTGCACAGATCATGCACATTCTCGATTTTAATTTTCTTTATCTATACTTCTATACTAATATTATAAAGAGGTACCATTTGTTTGTAAGTTTGTATGTAGGGGGTAATCTCAGGAACTACGGGTCCGATTTGAAAAATTCTTTCAGTGTTAGATAGCCCATTTATCGAGGAAGGTTACAGGCTATATACTATCACGCTAAGACAAATAGGAGCGGAGCATTCACGGAAATTGTGACGCTAACGAAGTTGCGCGGGTCAGCTAGTAAGCAAATAAAATGGAATATTTATTTATTCGTAATTACATGATAGTAACAAGCCGCAAATAAAGCATGTTTTAGGGACAACGATAGCACCGCCAGTCTGTTGTGGTAAATTGATAACGCCACCTATTTGAATAATGATTAGTTCGTGTTTATAGTGGAATCATTGAACTCTGCCTCTGCTCGGCTATCTGTGGCGAGGGGCGAGGGGCAGGCGGCCGCGCTTGACACTACTGACGACTCAGACGACTGGCTACTGACTTCTCTGGCTGTAACCTCCAGCTACAAACTTGTTCAGGGATATCCATTTTCAATAACTTATGAATTCCAATTGGACGCTCGCTATGTATAAAATAGACATGATTGATAAAAACGTTGTACGACTACGTATCAAGTTAGTATGAGTAGTGCGAGCGGTGCTGCCCGGAGCCTGGCGAGTTGGCGACACAGCTCTTGGGAGCATGCGCACGGCGCACGCCCCAGCCACCCCGGCCATTATCCGCGCCGATAAACTACAACAACACCGACCATCTAGCATGCAGACGTACTCGCACTACATTTATACATATTAATTGTTTGCACAATTAGTTAACGTCGCGGAATGTAATTAGAGTGTTATCAGTGCCGAGTGCGGGGCCGCGGAGTGCTCATCGCTCCATCCTGAATGACGCCATGTCTTCTCAATTCCTCTTTATTTATTTGACGCATTGTTACTGTTATCGAGCACTGGACACGAAGCGTGCTCTGCGAACGAATATGTTTCACTAGCTGACCCACGCAACGTCGTCTGCGTAACATTTTTCATTACTGCTCCGCTCCTATTGGTTTTAGTGTGATGATGTATAGCCTATAGCCTTCCTCGATAAATGGGCTATCTAACGCTGAAAGAATTTTTTAAATCGGACCAGTAGTTCCTGAGATTAGCGCGTTCAACCAAACAAACAAACAAACAAACTCTTCTGCTTTATAATATTTGTATAGATAGACATCGTAACTCAACCAACTTCTGCTTGAGAAGCCTATCACATGCTTTCCACTTCGATGGGCTCTCTAGTCAGGGCTTGTTAACGTTACCAACTAACAAAATAATAACCGTTACGTAACGTTAATTCCAATGTGATACCTAATTAATGTTACAAAAATATAACGTTATTTGATAACATTACCAGTAATTTAACGTTAATTAACACTAACGTAAAATACGATAATAACGTTAAATTTACCGTTAATTCTGTTACAACCCGGTCTAAACATAGGTATGACTCGTGCGGGGCGAGCGCAGCGTTGTGAAGGCATCGTAATCCAGCGACGTACAGTATAGAGATATTGTGAATTTGGGGCCGCGCGTTGCCGTTCCGCGTAGGTAAACATTTTTGTGCGCTCATGGCCTCGTGCAACTCGCTTAGATGTATATAAGTAGTTTATCAGCCATTTCGTTACCACAACACAAGCATTAAGTTGCTTAGCTGGGACTATACGGCGTTGTGTGAAATGTCCAAGGATATTATTATTATTAGATCTTTAGATGCACTGTTGCCGCTATCGCCGCCGCACCGCTGTGCCTCAGTCGTGTGTAATACCTACAGTGAGTTGGTTTGTGCGAGACGCTTACAAGATGGAACGTAAAAAACAAAATAATGTTTATAGATATTTTGAATTGAACGTATTTTATTTTGTTATCGTTTTTTATTTAAATTGACCTTGGAGTCCAAGATTGTGATTTTATATTATTTTAGTAATGGATATTGATTAATTTATTTTTTTCACTTTCTCTGGTCTCTGGAGACCCGGTCCTTTGGTAGGCGTACGAGGGGCCGAAACCAACTCGCAGAGGCCCCATTAGACATTTCAAATGTAATGGGGCACCAACCGTCGATTATCCCTTTTTTTTTTTTAGGGATGGTAAATCATCCAATGACTCCTCCCGCTCTGGGTGTAGCGGTAGGGAGTGTCAGACTTCTACTAACTAAAACCCATCCATGTTCCTTCATTGCCCTTTGTGTTCCGGAGCCATGGTGTCTCTTGCGAATAATCCCACGACTCCGGCAGGCGTCGGCCCTTTCGGGCCCCTCTGTGTGCTGACTCTCTTTGAGGCGCGCGTGGAACACTAACGCGCCGTCGACACGGCCTGTCGTCACTAGACGGACGGACGGCGAGCCACCCATAGCTCGCCGTCCACAGGCCCGCGCCTTCGGTGGCCGGAGGTCACCAGGTGGTGTCCCCCGACGCCCGCGGCGTCTACCACGGCGGCCGGGACGAGAAGGTCTCCTCTCCCTCTCCGCCACCTCCTTCGCTAGCATGACTGCTTCGCAGGAGGCAACGGCGTCCCATTCCATCTCGCTCCGGACCATGGCTTGGACCAGGGCCGGACGCGAGAGGTTGCCGCCGATCGCCGTTGCGGGGACACCGCGGTGCGCCGCCCAAGCGGGGCACACCTGTACAGTGTGCTCCACCGTGTCCTCCGGTCGATCCTCGCAGTGGTGACACCCGGGCGTTTCCTCCCGCCCGATTCGGTGCAGGAACCTCCCGAAACATCCATGTCCGGTGAGGACCTGCGTCAGGCGGAAGGTGAGGACGCCGTGGCGCCTCTCTAGCCACTCCTCAAAGAGGGGACTTATCGCCACTATCGTGGCGTGCCCTAACCGGCGATTATCCCTGCATTCCCAAAGACAATCCCCGGTTGGAGCAGTAATATTACAGAATATGGAAACAAAAGATGAAACGCTATGGGTTTGGGTGGTTTAGTGGACTGATAATCGTTTATTATAGAAGAACTATTGGCTCTTGCCTGACCACTAACAATATACACGGCTTTTAAATGGCAAGGGGTGACTTGCACTCTCAATGAATGGGCCCCCGACGCTAGCACAAAGTGACGTAGCGCCAAGGAGGCAACATAGCCTGAAGTGCTGGAGGAGTGGAGAGGTATACCACGGCTATCAGGACAATCCCGGAAGTACGGTCAAGATCCCTACCAGCATCTTACTGGGTTATACATTTTTTGTTTTTTTTTTAATATACAAAACGGGGAAACTCTTGGCCCAAATCTCACCTGATGGAAAGTGATGATTAGGCCGAAGATGGAAGCGAGTTTCACCCGGAATCCTCTTACACAGAGGAACTGGCTATCATACCTCTAACTGACGGAACACAACAATGCTGTTAACATTGTTGTTATGGCGACAGACTTAGACATGATGGTGGTAGCTTGCCAGGCGGACTTAGAACAAGTCCTACCACCAACAAAACCGAGCAAAATATTTGCCCCCGCTGGGAATCGAACCCGGGACCTCTGGGTCTGAATCAGGTGGTATAACCACTAGACCACGGAGGCGGTTAGTGTCACCTGTTTAGCACCACCCGGGGACCACGTGTAGGGATTCGCTGAAGGGTATTCTCCTACGGACGCGGGTGACTCGGCCCCCAACGCTATCCATCCTTCTCCCGAGCACGTGTGCTCTAGCGAATATCCACTCAGACCGGCCAATTAAGGCAAGAAAGAGGTGGGAGCTTTGTTCCTCGTCAGTATTCACTCTGGCCAGCCAATAAAGGCAAGCCGTAGATGAGGAACAAGACTTCTCTCGGGAGATAAGGTTCGTGGGTTCGCTACTGCCCAACAGTTCGCCACAAAACTGCCTTGCGGATTGTATCTCTCTTTGTCTGGCCCCTCACCCTAGGTATGACCTAAGGTTCATCGGGACGCGCAAGCCCCACCACGACGTCAACGTAGAGATACTGCTGTAGGGTGATTTATTATATTGTTGATAATTTAAAATATTACTAATGAGTAAATTGTAACTATAAAGCCATATTTACAATAATAAATGTTTATTTGATTCATGTGATTTTTCATTTACCTAGACATAGCGGTCGGCAGCGCAGGTTCACTGTCAAACTATTTTATGCTTTATCTCTATTGGGAAATACATACGACCATCTGAAAGACGCGCGGCCGGCTTCTAGACGTCACGCGGCTCGTTAAAGCGGCGAATTATAGCAAAGTGTTACTCGTTGCATCATTTGCCTAGCCTTTTCCCAACTATATTGGGGTCGGCTTCCAGTCAAACCGGATTCAGCTGAACATCAATCTTTTGTTTGTGTGACAAAGTGTTACTCGTTGCATTAATCTTTTATTTAAATTGACCCTCTTTGGAATCATATTAGGGGTAAAGTATTATATTGCCGATTTGTACTGAAAAATTGAAGGTGTTTTTTTATTTATTATATTTATTTATAATCAAAATAATTACCATTATTATCTATACATTGCTGCCATCTAATAGGGAGGTCATTTATACCTTTGCAATAGAACTCCGGTGATCTAGATTCGACAAACTATGTGAAAGCATTTTGTAATGCCTCCTGAGAAGAAAACTTTTTATCACGTAGAAAATTGTTCAAATCACGATAAAAATGGTAGTCCGTTGGAGCTAGGTTTGGCGAATAAAGAGGGTGACGAATGGTTTCTAATTGCATTTCCTGTAGAGTTAAAACGGTTTCTCGTGCTGTATGAGATCTCGCAATATCATGGAGCAATAATGGTGAAGATCGATTCATGAGACGGGGCTGTTTCACTGCTAGTTTTACTATCATTGTTCGGAGTTCGGCACAGCAGACATATATTATTGATTGACCAGATCGGAGAAAGCTATAGGGAATAATGCTATGCTGAGTCAATATTAATTGATTTACAAAAACAAAAAATACTTGACCATTATTTTTCAATACTAACTGACGGACTAAATAGTTTTGCAATTTGTGGATGATGGAATCTAGCCTATTAATTATGCTCGCAATGGGCCTCATCAGAAAGCTTAAGGGGGGGGGGGGGGGCAGTTTCCTGCCGTAATCGAATCAGGAATGATGATATCCGCAAGAGAGTCAAGGTTACGGACATAGCCCGAAGGATCACCAAACTAAAATGGCAGTGAGCAAACCTCATGTTCTTATTAAATGTGTGTACATAAATGGTTAAATAAATAGATGATGATGAAAATGACCCCAATTAATTTAGATAACGCAACACGTCTTCTCACGTAAGTAAAAGTCGTAATTTCGGTAGTCACTCCTTTTCTAGCTATAATCTTTCACACAGTCCATTCGTAGTATTTTTTGTCTTCTTCTAATCATTCAAAGATCACAAAAAAGGACAAACATTAATGTCCCCATTTTAATTGTAATAAACTGCATTTTTATTATTTCGCTCCAAGATTTTCCTGCTTCGAAGCCTCACGTGTATTTACCCGTTCAAAATACCGAAGCGAGAAAAATCAATTACCATTACCTTTTTATTGGTAAACTTTGCTTTAGAAAACTGTTTCAGCGTTTGACCTGGGGTCTGCCATTGCAATTTTCGCTTACGGTTAATGTAAAGAATCCACTTTTCATCACATGCCACAGTTCGATTCAATATTTCTTCATTTCTGTATCGATTTAACAAGGCAACACAACTTTCAACACGCGTTTCTTTCTGCAGATCAGTCAACTCATGAAGTACCCATTTTTCATATTTTTTATTTTATTGATTTGACGCAAATAAGTCAATATTTTTGGTAAGATAACGTTAAACCATGCTGCTAATTCATGGGTAGTTTGACTCGGATCGGCTTCCACCATCTCGTTCAATTCATTGTTATTCACCTGTGTGGGTGGTCTTTCACGTGGTTCGTTCTTCAAATCAAAGTTGCCATAACTAAAGAGTTTTAACCAAAATCGTACGGTGCGTTGATTAGCAGTCCCTTCTCCAAACGCAACATTGATATTGCGAGCCGTTTCTGCCGCGTTAGTTCCGCGTCGGACTCGGAACTCGTATTCTCCTTTCTGTCTAAGCTGAATAAAAAAAAACTGAAAGTCGATAATTGATTGTCGACTTTCAGTTGTGCACATTTTTTTAAAGAAAAACTTAATAGGTACCATGTGAAAAAAGTTTCACTGGTTTCAAGGTTCTATGTCAATTCGAAGTACCTATTACAATAAAACGGCAATTTCAGGAGTCATTGGATGATTTCCGATCCCTAAAAAAAAAAAAAAACCCCTATTACTATCAGAGGCGGCTCATGACATTTATTTATGGGGGTTCACAAAAAAAAAACGTAAAACTGAGAGCTTACCATTTAATACATATAAGATGTAGTTTTCGTACCACATTTTTGAGTAAGAGCAATTTTAGGACGTGATTGACTGGTGGCCCCTTAGCTGTAAGTTTGAGACGCATTTCAAGAGTCTTTTCACAATTTTTGTCAAACATAAATGTCGCGCAAAATTATTTTTAATCCATTATTAAAAGAAAAACTGCGAAGAATCTACATTCTACCCTAAAGTAACTGACTCCGTCTCTTGCACGCGGCCGCCTCGCCTGCGCCGCCTTGCACGATTTGGCAATGCCGCGCGAAAGCGGCGCTCCTGATTAGGCTAATTTCCCATACAAAATCTTCTGTTTCACGCGTCGGACTGTGTCGATGTTCTTCTTTCACACTCATTGAATACAGTGCTAGAAATCGTACTGACATAATTATCACTATTATTATATCGAAAATTGTAACTATGAAAACTACCCGTTATTGATCTCAAGCAACTGACAAAAGGAAATAAATTATTGGACAAAATAACTAAATCAGCTAACTGCGTACTACCAGCAGTCCAGCACGTCTCAGACGTAAGAATCTGGTAACGTTTTGGTCGAGCGAGACGGCACGACGCAACGGCGTATAAGGTGGCTTTGCTTAGCTTTGGCGGCCCGCCGATCGCCTCTCTGCCCCCACTCTTATTCCACCTCACAAGCCTAACCGTTTCAAAATAACGATAAAATTAACGTTATAAAACAATTAACGGTAAAAAAGATTAAAGATAAAATGTTTCGAAAATAACGTTAAATCGGTTAACGTTTTTTTTTAAATTAACGGTAACTCTGTCAAATACAGGTAACGTTACGAAATTTTTACCGGTATTTAAAGCCCTGTCTCTAGTCCAGTGCCGTAACTAGAGTGGGGCAAGAGGGCACGAGCCCTTAGCGCCTATCGAAAGGGGGCGTAAAATCGCTAATCATTTAATTTAATTAAAAATCTAAACTTACCACAAAGCATGTCATAGTGTTATATTTAAATAATTTATTTTGTGATTTTAAATCAGTGAGAGGAAATGAGAGGTGCACGGCCCGGTGAGTAAACTGATGTGGATGTGCTATCACATCATCTAGAAGAATTCCAACCCTGGACGTCAGCTTCATAACAAAGTTTTATAACTTTCTGTTACGGCACTGACGACTGGAATTTGCAGTTATTTGTCATAGTAACTAACTCAATACGCCAATCGGCTTCATGTAATTTTAAGTTAAAATATTGTATTTTCTCTGTATGTGATTGTAAAATCTTTTGAGTAAATAAACGTCTGCAACCGTAAATAAATGTAAAGAATATAGAGATTCCTATAGTTGTACGAAGACAGGATCGGACTAGCCATTCGAAGTTGCGCGGGCCCCCACAGCCTAGGGCCCGGCTGTTACCAAAGAAAGCTCATCCAGGATACATAATTATTATAATTATGTTTTCGAGCTCGCTTCGCTCGCACTTGAATTCTGAGAGACCGCTTTTTACTGTATTTCTCAAAAAGTCACCTCTGTTTATCTATGATTAAACTATCCGAGATGGGGTGCGGATGACAATTGTTAGAATAGCATTTTAAAAGGTTTTACTTTACTTTCGTTACTAGCTGACCCGCGCAACTTCGTCTGCGTCACATTTTCCATTATTGCTCCGCTCCTATTTGTCTTAGCGTGATGATATATATCCTATAACCTTCCTCGATAAATGGGCTATCTAACACTGAAAGAATTTTTCAAACCAGTCCAGTAGTTTCGGAGCCTATTCAATTCAAACAAACAAACAAACAAATCTTTCCTCTTTATAATATTAATAATGTAGATAAAAAGGTTTTTTTTTTAAATTTTATTTTAGGACTAATATTAGATACCCATCGTAAACTTTGTCTCTGTCATCTCTGACCAAGACTAGAGTCAGGAACAAACCTATCTCAAATAAAACAAGGTTACTAGTAGGTAGCGCTCACCTGCGGCTTTGCTCCCATCAAATGCAACTTTTTTAATTTCATAAGAACCTTCTCCTTCCAATAACAAACACAAAAGACTTCTTATAGGTTTTCATGTAATCTTTAGGCACTTATAGAACTATTATCTGCATTTATTTCACAATTTTAGGCTCAGTAGTTTTGGAGATAAGGGTGAAAAATTGTCGTTTTTGGTCGAATTTCTTGAATAACTTCTAAAAAAATTATTTTAAAATGATGCAAACAAAATATAATTAAAGTCTTAACGCCCTTTCATTTGATATGTCACACGATACAGTTTGAAAAACTTTTTAAGTTTCTAGTTTGACCACCAAAGGCCAAAAGTGACCTCAAACTCAAAATTTATTTATAAACGTAACGCCCGTGTTTGGGTCACAGAAGTCTATATGTATACCGAATTTCAACAAAATCGGGCCAGTAGATACGGAGAAAACTGGCTGTGACAGACGGACGGACAGACAGACAGACACCCGAATGATCCTATGAGCGTTCCGCTTTTCACGGATGCTCAGAACCCTAAAAGAATTAGAGAAATCTGTCCAACGTTTTTTTTTTATGTAATATTTAAGACGGTTTTATTTAGTGTACTTATTTAGTTATTTGTATTTACGTAGTGTACGGTTTTATTTAGTGTAGATCATTTACAAGGGGGCGCAACAATGATACGTGCCCTAGGCGCCATTTCCTATAGTTCGCCCCTGCTCTAGTCAATATACACAGTTTCAATCTGCAATGAAAGTAAGTGTAAATAGTCCGGGGGTGTTCACGGTCAGATGTTTCCGGGTTTGAGTGCTTGTGTTAGGTAGTTGTGTCGGTACTCGGTACTCACCTTCGGCTGGATTGGAGACCGCGTCGTGTATGAGCGACGCGATGCAGCCCGACAACCCTGCAACAGTCAGCGACGGGCGTCAGCACAACATCCCACTACAACACTCACATGGTACAAATAAGATTCAAAGCGAAGTACGTATAAGGGCCGGCGCACATTTGGCACAACGCAGCGCAGACTTTTCTAAACGCGTGATACATTTAGCGAATTTATACCCGAACACGCGCGTGCATGCGCTAGACTGCGCACACTCGACTCGACACACCGTCGCCTTTGGTTTGCAATTTTTCCAAAGTCCAAACTTTACGACTTGTTCTCATGTAGTCGCTTCGGTGCTCTTCAGTCTTCAGGTATAAATATTGTTGTGTTGATTGATTTTAGATATTATTTCAATGAGGACATTGTCGATAATAGTTTGAGTGATAAATGTGCGTCGGCCCTACGGAATGGTGCCGGTAGTGACTACGAACTAGGACGTGGAGTTCTCACCGTGTGTGATGTGGTCGTGCCGGTGGCGCGTGAGCTGTGACAGCGAGTGCTTGCAGTACTCGTAGGTGGCGAAGAAGCAGGCGTGCGCCGGGCCCGCGCCCATCACCACCGCCGACATGCCGCGGATGGGCCTGCGCACACCACTACATGTTACTCACGAGTAGTCACGAGTCACGACCTCACACACATTGTACAAGAAAAAAAAACATTGCAAACTCCGTTACAATGCGTTTCAAATGAGAATAGGAACGTCATTGACCTCTATCTGTCAAATTTCTCTTGAAAAGTACGGTTTGCAAAGAAAACTTAGTTGCATATCGATAACGATTTATTTTACTTTGTTTGAATAAGTCTTATAAAAAAGTTTAAATATTGTATTTTCTCTGTATGTGATTGTAAAATCTTTTGAGTAAATAAACGTCTGCAACCGTAAATAAATGTAAAGAATATAGAGATTCCTATAGTTGTACGAAGACAGGATCGGACTAGCCATTCGAAGTTGCGCGGGCCCCCACAGCCTAGGGCCCGGCTGTTACCAAAGAAAGCTCATCCAGGATACAGTTCTTAAGTTTTATTAAATCAAATTTAAATAAAAACGTTCAGTCGTAGTAAATAAGCTAAATATGATATTTAATTATTTAAAGTTTTTTTTAGTTTTTTTTTTTTATTTTATTTGAGACTAGCTTCTGCCCGCGACTTCGTACGCGTTCCCGTAGGATAAAAAATAGCCTATGTGTTATTTCAGACCATAATCTATCCCTGTTCCAAATTTCACCCCGATCCCTTCAGCCGTTTTGACGTGATGGAGTAACAAACCTACGCACAAACTCATAAACTTTCGCATTTATTATACCGCGTGTATCTGACATCGACGCACAAACTATTTCCATGGGTCCAGGGCATGATTCTGGACACCCCAGTGTTGGAATTTTTCGTCGGTTCTTTTCTCATTTTTTCATTTTTTTTCAAGAGTACCACAAATAGGTATCAGCTCAGCTGAGCTGATATCTATTTGTGGTTTTATTCAGATTGCTCTTTTTAGTGAAAGTAGTTAATTAATTATTTTTTTATTAAAAATCTCATTGGGTTAGGTCAGAATAACGATTATGAGCAGTATAAAGTAAAAAACCCTTGAAAAAAAAAATGAAAAAATGTGAAAAAAGCCGACGATAAATTCTAAGTCTAGGGTGTCCAGAATCATGCACTGGACCCATGGAAATCGTTTGTGCGTCGAATCGTCGATGTCAGATACACGCGGTATTAAATAACAGCAGAAATCGTAGGTAATATTTTAATTTCGCCATAACTTCAAAACCAAACGTCCTATTCTAATCATTCAAAAACCAAATATTATCTACATAAAGTGTACTTAGTGATGAAATACTTTATTTTGATTAGGATTAATAGCATGAGTAAAATAAACGCGTTCAAAAGTAGTCCAAAAAAAATCAAAATTTTTAAATAAAAAAATGGTTGTTGTGCCTCACTCGACATAGATAGGTATAGTGTGTCGCGGACTTTTTTGTAGATATTTATAAGATCTACAATTAATTAGAACAATTCATGGTTCTATCTTTCATAGTTTAGGCAGCGTACGCAAAATAAGTAACTTTTCTGGTTGATTTTTACACCTTGTGTCCGAAAAACCCAAATATCTTACGGAACCCTATTTTTTTCCAAAATGAAATATAGCCTATGTTACTCGTGGATAATGTAGCTTTCGAATGGTGAAAGAATTTTTAAAATCGGTCCAGTAGTTTTTGAGCCTATTCATTACAAACAAACAAACAAACAAACAAACATACAAACAAAGTTTTCCTCTTTATAATATTAGTGTAGATAGTGTAGATTAGTGTAGATAAGTTTGGTTTAAACCATACCAAAAGACTTTTTTCACTCAATGTTTATATAAAAATAGTTTTTTAATCTTTCTTTGCTCACCCTACCGAATTGGATTGAATTGATTGAGCTATGACGTCACAATATGGCGCTAAGTCGATCCTATTCTCATTTGAAACGCATTGTAGATTATTAAATATCTTGAGAGATTGTAAACTCTCGATTAATTGTCGACTGAACATTTGGACAACGAAACAAATAAAAAAAAAACTTTTTTACAAAAAATGCAACCGCCTTCCAAAAACAAAACAACAAAACACTACAAAGTATAGAATAACTTTATTTTCGGAAGTCGGTGTCCTTGGTTATTTTGTCGCTTTTTGGTGGTACCTGCAGCGTACACACATAAGTTTGCGATCACTTTGAAGATTTTTCAAAGTGATCGCAAACTTTTTTTATTTTTTGTTACGGTGGATTATTTTATGATATTTTCTTCTTCTTTTTAGATTCTTTATTTAAAAATACAGAATTAGAATATAAAACAGTTCAATTTTTTTCCATATAAAAAGACTTTCAGTCCTAGCTTACGTTCATTCAGAATTTTGATCTAGTCAATTTTAACGGATTTTAAATACTTTTGCGCGGAAAGTTGAGATTGAAAAAATGCCAAAAGGATTATCAGAAGTTATACGAGCAAGAATAGTAACTTTGAGGGAAGAAGGATACACCACAAGATGGGTACAACCGTGGTGAACCCAACAATCAACGCTGCTGTTAAGCCGTCAGCCACGTCCCCAGACAATGCCAGAGCTCAGGGAAGCCGCTATTCAAGAATGGCACAGGTTACCCCAAGAAATTCTGAATAACTTGATCCTCAGCATGCCTAGGAGGATCTCCGCATGTGTTCGAGCCAGGGGAGAGTTATATTATATAGAATATAAACCTTTTATTAATCATTTGTTGTTTAAGTTTGGTTAAACAGTATTTTATTTCCATCAAATTCTTGTTACAATAATACATTCTGATTAATTACTCAATTTTTGTTAGGTAATGAAAAATAAAAAATAGTTTTTTAATTTCAAACAGGATTTTTCTATACACTCAAGAATTTATCTTGCTAAAGATAAATTAAAAAAAATACTTTTTTTAATGTGTGTAGGTACATATTCACAGAACGGATGTACTGAAACAATAAACAGGCATGCGACTTCAGCAATCCCGAAGAGTTCCGTTGCCTACTTCCGAAGTTCTTCATCAGATCTTCACCAAATTCAAAAGTGACCAGTGTGACCACCAGTCCGGGAAATACTCTTCCAAACAAAAAAAGAATCATCCTAATCAGTTGGCGAAAATATCGCTGAACAAACATTTTTCATGGGATCCCATCATCAGATCCTAACTTATACCTTCCATCATCAGTTCAGCAACATAAGATGATGATTACCAGGCAAAATATCTGAATTGCGTTAGAAAGTTTATGTAAAACATTGTGTGTGCCTATTAAATTTGAGGGTTTTCCTCGATTATCATCCCATCATCAGATTCTGACTTGGTGACAATGGGACTACCTCAGAAGTATAGGCTTTCGAATCATCATCTGCCTAACCTTTTCACAACTACATTGGGGTCGGCTTTCAGTCAAACCGGATTCAGCTGAATACCAGTATTTTATTGGAGCGACGGCCTACCAGACCTCCACAACCCATTAACTGGGTAACACGGTATTTCTTGGCAAGACTGGAGTTAGATTTACTGGCTTCTGACAATCCGTAACGACTGCCAAAGATCTACAAATGACAGCCGGGACCAACGGCTTAACGTGCTTTCCGAGGCACGGAGGAAATTCGATATTTTAAGATGGTCACCCATCTACAGACCAACCTTGGCAAGCGTTGCTTAACCTCGAAGATCGACCCATGCGGCTGTTGGTATTTAGCCACGAGCTCTAGGCTTTCGAATACAAAAAATATTTTAAAATCGGTCCACAATTGGACGAGATGTCGGTGAACATACATAGAAAAAAAAATACATACAACAACCGAACATAGAAGCTCCTCCTTTTTGAAGAAGTCGGTTAAAAAGTTATGTAGGTATTCTATAACATCTGAGTGTCGAGTCTGAGTAGCATAACGACAGTACCCACCCTGCAGAACAGTACAGTCACTAAGGTAAGGCAAATTCAGGTTAGGATAGCAGTAAAGTACGCAATGCACTGTGTATGGCAAAGTTTTCATCAGACAACGCCACCAATCACCTGTTATTTAGAATATTATTTGTAAACATGAACGGTACTTATAGATTAAAAATATGTTGTTGCTTTGAGTTTCGTGCAAAAAGTGTGTAAAATAGTGTATTTGACACATTTTTTTGGCTAACTAAACGTAAATATATCGTAGTATTCGCAGAATGACCATAAATTATCTCTAGCTACTTCTCCGTTGCTATGGAAAGACTAGATATGTCTTTGTCTTCATAGAAACGCGAGTCTACGGGTCGCGCCATGCTCGGGCAGAAGACATGTCGAGTTGGATAGAAAGAGCTTTGTCTTTTCTTGGTAGAATAGAGATAGAATCGCCAATCGCCAATCGCCATGCTACGCGTGCTGGATGAATTTGGGAGAGCCCTTTGCCGGCAGTGGCGCGGGTGCAGTGTGCACTAAAATAACGAAAATGTTAGCTCAGTGTGTTATTAACACTGTTACTGTTTGTAACAAACTATTTTCAATTTTTTTGCCGTTTCAGTTGAACATGGGTTTTGGTAGTTGTGAATAAAAATTCTACTGCTTGTATTCAGTTGACTTCCATGTATGCTAACATTCTTATTTATTTAATAGAGTGACGTAACGTGTGTCTACATTTTATGCAGTATCATCGTGCCTCAGCAGTCCATGAGTTCCGCGTTACACCGATTCAGTTGCAAATGTTTCCCTGCTCTTGCGACGACAGTTGCAGGGTCCCTGAGGATTTCTACTGTAGTTGTTGCAAGTTATCGTTATGAAGCATTCCTTAAAGTATATCATCGTGACTACAACCTTTTTTCAATACCTATACTGTTATCTAGCTATCTGTAACATATCATGCCAATTATAGAATACGTTTTTTTAGATATAATAATGGTTTTATATACATCCAGATAAGTTATTACATGCCGCTTACATAATACAACCTAAAAAATACTATTACAAGGAGAGATCAAACGTAATCCTTATGTCTGTGTATCAACTGTATCACCAAAACGTTCGTTTAATATTAGATCAACCGAACTTTTTACGTTAGTACAAAAACCTTTTTTGAGACGAACGAAACTGGTTCAAAGGTTGAAATTCGTAGACTGGTCATTGCGTAGTTATGGGACTGGTAATGTGGGTTACTAACTCGTGCTAAGCTTTTCAAATACTCGAATTCATACTTGAATTCGCTCATGATTTTATGTTTAAACAAAAAGGCAACTCATGGAATTTTTTACTTGTTTTAAGTTACATAGGCAAATTATTAACCCACAAACACCAAGAGACGATTGGAAAAAATGGGACCAAGAAGTAAGCCCGGAGGGACGCTTAAAACAATTAGTTGCGAATATGCCTTCTTCATTTTTAGAAGGCAAATGTTAATGTCTTCTGTATTCGTAAAGGTAAAAGTCTTACCTTCTGAGGGCTTAGTATGAGTTTTCTCGTACTCGATCGCGTTAACGTAAACGTTAGCTTATGTCAAAGCGTATAGAAAAAAAAAGGTTATCGGTTATTCTCACGAGGCGGCGCTTATTCAGTTTCAATACAAATTGGCATTTACGCTAACGCGATCGAGAACGTTAAAAAACTCACAGTAAGCCCTCTGAAACCTTGATGGTTTAACTGCTTGAAAGTAGGAGGTGAAAGACGATGCAGTCAAAGGCTTCTGGGGGACCAAACTTCTCTCAATGCTGCCGATATGTGTGTCTTTGTGGCCATTAGGCCCATCATACAAATATTTACTAATGTAGTATTTTTATTTATATTAATGTTTCGAAAATGATTGTAAGATACAATCGTTAATATTATAGAGATGGAAAAATCAAAGAAATATGTATTATGTAACGATAAGTGTTGCGAAGAGACTAACATTGAAAAAACTGTGTTAGTTTAATTTTAGAATTTTGAGAATAGTGATAATATTTTTGAATAAACATGCGATAGCAGCGTCACCAACGAGTTCTTTGTAAGATAAGGTTAACAGTGTTAATTACTCTACGTGACTTATTGGAAGCTAAATTTCAACGTAAACTATTGTTCAGATAAGCGCAAGAATAACAAGCTCATTACCTACTTCAAGACAAGCGTTGATCATGGAGCGCTGATCATATAGCAGCTCACTTACGTAATGCAAACTTCTCTAGTGCACGACTCCTTGAATTTCATTTACATAACTCGATCTTCTTAAAGGTTGCAATCACAGAAATATAATTTATTATATCTATGGTTGCAATGGACCTGCCGAACATGTGTTAAGCTTATATTATGTACTCTGTAGAATATTTAGTCGAGCGGTTCAGTTATGAACTGTAGCTTAGCTTACCTATAAGTAGTAAGTAGCATTACGTCATTAGTTTTTATTCGTTTAATCGAACAACAGGAAACCGCAACTCACAGCCATGATTGCATTCAGATTATCTACTTTTTAACCGACTTCCCAAAAAGGAGGAGGTTATCAATTCGGTTGTATGTTTTTTTTTTTTTTTTTTTTTTTTTTTTATGTTTGTTACCTCATAACTCCGACAATTATGAACCGATTTGAAAAATTCTTGTTTTATCTGAAAGGATATACTTGCAGATTGGTCCCATTTAAATCATATCAAAATCGGTTGCGAACTTTGGATTTTAAATTGAAATACCTGGAATTTGACTATTTAGATGATTCTTTGATAATCGAAATTGCGTATTTTGCTTTTCTGCGATTTTGCAGTGCTGTTGTTAGGTGTGGGGCACCACTAAAAAGTGAAAAATAAAAAACTTTTTGCAAAAAAATACAACCGCCTTCCAAAAAAAAACACTACAAAGTAAAAAATAACTTTAATTTCGGAAGTCGGTGTTTTTGTTACTTTCTTCGTATTTTGACACCGACTTCCGAAATTAAAGTTATTTTTTACTTTGTAGTGTTTTTTTTTGGAAGGCGGTTGTATTTTTTTGCAAAAAGTTTTTTTTGTAATTCATCCGATGATTCAAAGTAGTCAATCTAGTGAAAACCAGAATGTGTGCTCATAGCATGCACAGCGGTAACACTGATAAGCGCTAGTTGTAATAGAACATAGAGCCGATCATTACCAGGGAGTACTGCCCATGGTGGCTCTGAACATGTGCACAAAGTTAGCACAGCGGTAACATTAACAAGCGCTAGTTGTAATAGAACATAGAGCCGATCATTACGAGGGAGGACTGCTCATGGTGGCTCTGAACATGTGCACAAAGTTAGCACAGCGGTAACATTAACAAGCGCTAGTTGTAATAGAACATAGAGCCGATCATTACGAGGGAGGACTGCTCATGGTGGCTCTGAACATGTGCACAAAGTTAGCACAGCGGTAACATTAACAAGCGCTAGTTGTAATAGAATATAGAGCCGAACATTACGAGGGAGTACTGCCCATGGTGGCTCTGAACATGTGCACAAAGTTAGCACAGCGGTAACATTAACAAACGCTAGTTGTAATAGAACATAGAGCCGATCATTACGAGGGAGGACTGCTCATGGTGGCTCTGAATATGTGCACAAAGTTAGTACAGCGGTAACATTAACAAACGCTAGTTGTAATAGAACATAGAGCCGATCATTACGAGGGAGGACTGCTCATGGTGGCTCTGAATATGTGCACAAAGTTAGCACAGCGGTAACATTAACAAACGCTAGTTGTAATAGAACATAGAGCCGATCATTACGAGGGAGGACTGCTCATGGTGGCTCTGAACATGTGCACAAAGTTAGCACAGCGGTAACATTAACAAGCGCTAGTTGAAATAGAACATAGAGCCGATCATTACGAGAGAGGACTGCTCATGACGGCTTGGTTTAAGCCTCGGAAAGTATGTAATTCATCTGATCAGATTGGGACTTGGGAGTGGAAATTTTATGTTTGATATTTTATCCCCATGATCTTGAATATTGTGTACTTGTGAACTATACAATGGAATTATTTTGATTTGCACACACACGTGTACTGTGTAGTGTATGCTGACGTCACGGTTGTTGCGTAATAGTAGAAAGCGCACGGAAGCGAGAGCGGTGCGTGGCGCGACAGGCGGGCAGGCGGGCAGGAGGGCAGTCGGCGGCAGTCGGCGGCGCGGGCCGCGGAGAGGCAGCGCGGCGGCGGCGGCGGCGCGCGGCCTTGGGCTGAGGCTCAAGGTCGCCGCGATTCGGTCGGCGGCGACCTCTCCTCGCCTACAGATGTATTATTAAATCGATATCGTCTCCTAAATTCCACATTTGTTATATTTAAACGTCTTATTAATACAAAATACTAACCATTCACGTACTAACCTTATGTAGTAATTTAAGTAAAAGAATTTAGGAACTTATTTCATTTTTCACATCTTTTAAGTAAATAAGTATTACCTATTTTTGTGTTTTTGAAAAATAAATAAGTTATTATTAATTCTTCTGTCGTCATCATCATCATGGCCGCCTTCCATGTAATCTCTGGTTTCGCTTTTGAAACAGAAGGAAACATTGAACCGGCCTGTTTGTCGCGTCCGGAATCTACACGGATATTTAAATTGAATGTCAACTGCCACGTGGGGGCTGCTCTGCTAGCATTTAAGTTCTGCGCAGTAGCGGTAAATCGATACATTGAAAATAGATTGAATATAGTAGGTAGTCTGATATAATGTACACGCACCTACGTGGAACAATTGTGGAAGGTAAGGTCAAGGGGCATGACGTCCAAGTGGCCAGCTACTGATATTGACGTCACGAATCCATTAAGCGCAGGAACGACGAACAGAAACACGTGGCAGCGTGTGACAGTTTACATAACAATACACTCATTTCAATAGCTTCTGAAGCCAGTTTAGGTATTTTATTTATTTGGAAGAACCAACAATTACACATTATATATTACAAAAAACAGAATATAAGGAATCATACAAATGTGCAATCAACAACGTTCTCCACATACACCAGGTATCAATAAAGGAGCAGTATGATAGGTATTCAGATAGCGGGGCCTCTCGGCCGATCGCTAGGATCAAAGTCGCGCGAACAGCGGCGTGCTGCGGCAGCGGCCGGACCGGAGCGGTGCGTGTGACGGCGCGCGGCGGGCGGCGGCCGACAGTGCGCAAGGAGCCAAGGATGGCGTGAACGATCCGACACTTGCACGCAATTTCTAATGATCGTTGTTACTTAACTGCACTACTTCATCCTTCACTATTAGCAGTTTCCTTTACGCCTTCCTTCAACAGTTTGTAATGTAGGTATGGAGTTTCCGGTACGTTGAAATTTTATACAAGTATCGATATTTTTAGGCAAGGAAAATCAGAGGACACGGATTAATAAACATAAATGAAGTAGAAGCTAGCTTGGCCTGTTTGAAGCAGTCTAATGAAGAGAGCCAGCCAGCGGCTCGGTGGTCGATAGCGAGGGCGACGGTGGTGAGGGTGGCGAGGGTGGCGAGGGCAGCTCGCGCCGGCGCATCCCCGCGCTCCACACACGACAAAATGCGAAATTCTTTGCGAACAAATAGATGCCTGCCTTACATTACATGTTTAAAATACGGATCTATACGTACTCAAACACATTGAGATTAATAAAATGCATATGCATATGGTTGGGTGGCCTATTTCGAGCCGCGACCACGCGACTCGTAGGCGGGACTGTGGCAGTAGCAGCAAAAGCGCTCAGTGGCACAGTTTTATCTCGAGATGCGCACGGTTCTACAAATATTGCATTACATATTACTACATCGATAGCAAGATACACAAATATCGTGATTGTACTCTTTGATAACGGATCAAATCGTAAGAGACGTTATACCTACACAATAACTCGAACAGTGTAGTTTGCTCGTCAGGTGCGCCTGTGCCGCACATGTACAGACAGTACAGACGCTAGCACATCAAGCTTATCCAAACTGGCTAAATTGACAATCAACCTTGAACCTAATGCTTTAACAATTAAGTAAGTAAAAATGCATCAAAGATAAATTTGACAGATTGTTGTAGCTTGATGTGCGGGCGTGAGGCGTCTGTACAAGTGCGCAGAATGCAGGATCACACCAGATGTGAGTTGGTTCTACCGTTCTACCGTTCTACGACAGCTCCGTCACCTGCAATGTTCAACTTTGTGAGGAACACTGCAGGAGGAGGGTCAGCAGTGGTTGAGGCTCTGATCATACGTTGTAGCTGGCAGCTTATAGCAAGGCGTGACATCTGTGACATCATTTTGGCCCCTGGGGGACTTATGGGGAGCAACTATTCCACCGATGCGAGACGACTGAAAAAACCCTTGCAAGGAGTGAACTTGCAGCAACGGTATAGGACGCGTGGATGCACTGTGACTGGCACTGGCATGGCCACCATAAGTTATTTTAAATTAACGGAGGAAATGCGGTACAGAGACTAAAGTCCCGCAAATCCCCATTGAAAAGGAGGATCCTCCGCCCAGGCGGTTGTTGTGCCTGGGGGGCTACTGCCGTTACTGCCGTTGTGCAGGGAGAGGTTTACTCCAGCAGCGAAGCGGTAACGGCTAGCTGTAACATCATTCGATACAGAAGTACAAGTACCGATATACTGATGCTGACCGCGGCAACCGGTCGGCCGGTGCCCCGGTGGCCTGAGGAGCCGATGCATATCGCGACATTCGCGGCTATCACAACACTTAGTATCGGCGGTTATCAGCTGCATGGCCGCGCCTGTACCAATCTGTCTTGCGGTGCGATATCGCGACGTTGTTCTTTATTTTTATGGTTCATCGAGTAGGTATTGACACGTCACCGCAGCGCTCGCCGGTAATTGGAGTTTATTTAATTTATTAACTATTACTGTTAGTAAGTGTTTGCACGAGAGTCGTGTACCGAGACTGATAACTGGCCGCTACTATGTAATTAAGAGTGCAATGAATGAGTGTGTGCGGGGTAATGAATACGTTGCATTGGCGGGTGCCCAGTGTGCCCAGTGTACCCAGTCCGGGCCAGAGTACCGCGAGTACCCAGAGCGCGCCACGTCCGTGCGTCACGCACTCACGCCCCGCACACGGCGCAGGCGCGGCGGATCACATGCGTCTTTGTTATTTATGTGTTATTGTACCGGTATGTTTCGTTATGGCACTAGTTATTTTCCCTGTACAAGAACTCTCTTGAGACACACTACAAGACAACACCTACCCATCTTGGTCTAAAAACTCGATCTCGTGCTATTGAACCATACGATATTCTGTCTGTACTTTGCCTGATTCCAAACCAGTTTCCCGAAATTGCAAATTGCCACATCCTAGTAATAGAGACGACTACATTAATAACGTGTGCTGGAAGATCTCTAAGCCGCGAGCGGCGACTGAGCGACTGAGGTGGAGCGAGGCCGCGAGGTAGTGAAGTCCGAATGACTTACTGCTGAGTTGCTGACCATATACAACAGGGTTCTCCGTGGGAGCCTCACGGGACTTGGCAGAATAATATATACTGTGCTAGAACCAGTCCCCTCAAGACTTATCTTGAAGACAAAATCTCGAAGCAGCTTCTAGGGAAGCCGAAAGGTTTCCATTACCGTGCGAGTTTCACTTCTTATCTTGGTTAAGGTCTAACGACCCCACACACCCTACTGTCGAGAGTTTTTACACCACCTCAAAGGCCTCTGACATGGTTTTACGGCCGCCATTTGGCGACCGGGACCACCGGCTTATACGTGCCTTCCGAAGCACGGAATCATCTTTTTATCAGGTGATTCACGCCTGCAATGTCCTAGCTTTACAAAGTATGCTTCCGGAAATCGAACCCACGACCACAAGGCTAGTGCCTATTTGCCTAAACCACTCGACCACGGAGGCAGTACAGGCAGGCATAACTAACTTGTTCGGACGTGATTCGTGACGCCTGAGCGAGGTTGACGATGCGTGACTATATTTGTGTTTGTCCACCATAAACGGATATTATTCATTACTTTATTTCAGTTGTTAATTTTTTTGTTACAAACATGTTATTATGTATAACGTCACTGAAGTTATTCAAGTAACGCTAAATTGATCCGCGCGCGATCTCAATCTCAACCATGAATACCCCCGCGACCTCCGAACTGCTACATATAGATACAATTAACTAATTGCTATCAGATAGCTTCTATCGGAGCAGATGACGTAGTACTGGTAGTACGAAGGAGCCCAGACCTGCAAGTTTGTTTATTAAATACTTTACCAATACTACGAGATAAACTCAAAACAACCCGCATTGTATGTTTTCCCGACAAGGCCCAACATAACACGCATAGAATAAATATTGCGGATGCTGTAGCTACTAGCTGTACAGTGCGAAGTTACGCTTATCGGAAACTGAAACTTGACAACAAACTGGGGAAAGGCCGGGAAGAAAACCCAGATTGTTAATAGTAAAAGTAAGTCAAGTATTTTTAGAATACGCGATAATTAGAGGCAGCAACTATCGATCATTGAACGGCCGCGCCACTTTCACTGTCCGTAGCGCCGCGCCGCGCACGCGACTTGATACTGTGACACTATCAGATCAGCGAATACTAGACGAGGGCGGCTGCGAATCACGCCCGAGATAACGCAGCGATGTTACGTGCGTGACCTCTGACCTGGACGATAGTGCCGGCTCGCGGGGGGCGCGAGCCTCACTCGTCTCTCCGCCACGCTTGTAGCCACGCATTAGGCAGGTCGAGGAGTGCTGTGCATCAGAAACAATCAGCACACGAGCTGGCGGTGCAATTCGTGCACCCCTCATTGACGTGACTACTCTCTAAACTGGTTTATCATGGACGACTCTACTCCGCTCCGGAAGACCTGAACATAATTTGTACTTTAGGATAGCATTATCTGCTTGGGATATTTTATAGATATATTTACCGAGTTCGTATGTAAATGTTACGCCTGTAGTAGAAGCTTGGAGCAATTAGAATTCGTTCGTGTAAAGTGTTACTATTACAGTAAATTTTCAATCGAATTATTTACACATTTTAAAATTCGAATGGCACAACATTGCCGCATTCTGGAAACGTTACATAAGTGACATTGTTTGCTTTCAGCGTAAAGTTCGAATTTAACACGATTTTCATGATTTGATAGGATTTTTTGCTTTATTTTGAGGCCGTGCGTAACGTTTTGTTAAGTTTCAGCCAGCAGGCCGGAATAGTTTAAAATTATGTAATTGGCTGGTGGCTTGGCACTGGGTGTCATTCACCGATATCCACGGAGACAAATAATGTTACCGGCACATTTTCTTCTGCCTTGTGTTCCAGCTGTCCTTTGAGTGATCTCAGTACCTACAGCATTATGTGTTAACCACAGGAATACCATCGTGACGCATCATGTTGAAGCACGCAGCGCCGGTGGGCGCGGTACGCGTGAGTGTCGCGCGATGTCGCGCCTGTGCCATACGTATTCATGAGGGCTGGCTTGCGGACAGTCGTGGACGACTGACCAGTGACCGTCACGTCCGTCACCTCGTATCATTGTGATTATAACTCGGCAGTCTTTAACTGTGGTTTTCCGTATTGAGCCGGTTTTCTCCTGTAGGCAGTTAGGTCAGAGCCGTGCTTGGCAGGTCGCATCAGACGTGCGAAGACAACAGTTCTCCGTAAAGTGACGCTCCACTAGCACTAATGTTATCATCAGGGAGTTAAATGAATGCTGAAGTCACGCTCGCTACTCGCACGACTCTACCCGGCTGCTTGTGCTCTTACTAAGAGAGGTGGGTGCTTCCCCACGTCGATTCTCCCCAGAGTCGAATCCCAGAGAATTATTTCACATAAGATATGTAACCCAGAATCTGCCTAGGGTATTTTATGATTGACAAAGTAAAACACTGGTAGCTAACGTTTGAATTTGGATCGACGCCGACGCCCATCCATTAATTATGCTTAGCTAGCGCTGCTTGCCATGTTTCCAACAGTTTTAAAAGGAGGTTTCCATTTCGTCAATTTAATCTCTGATGACTGCTTCGGAGACAGAAAAAGGAAGTCTTAATGAAAAAATAGCAATTGCCTGTTCCTTGCAAACGCGGCGGTGGTTATTGTTTGTAAAGATGTATTTTTTATCAGCAGTCGAGCACTTAGAAACGGCTATCAATAATATATTTATGGCATAACATGCCAGAGATAGCGAGTACAATGCTAAGGGCAGTCAGCAGAGGCGGCGGCGGCGGCGCAGCCTCACGTACGCTGATAACAGATAACAGGGCTGATAGCGAGCGCCGAGTGATAGTGCAGGCGCCACGTGTCGGAGGGATTGGCTGAGATTGTGCATTAGTCCTGCAGTGCGCGAGACAGGTGCAAGGTGACACGGCCTACCGCCGACCACGCACGCCTAGATATGATATCGCAGATCGTCTCGGGTGCAAGTGTGCAACAGTTGGCATACTATTATTATGTGCCGACAGCAGGTTACCATTTTGTTATCAGTTATCATAACTGAATAATATCACGAATGCGAAAGTGTTTTTTTTTGTTACGCTTTCACACCTAAATCGTTGAACCGATTTTGAATAATTTTGGCACCCCGGAAAGGGTTATTGATTGTTTAGTTTCGCGAGCCAAGCAGCGGGCGGCTGAACACCTGTGGTGCAGTGGTGCTGATAGGCCAGGTAGCGATACGAGGCAGCATTGACCCAAATGTGCGTAGGTATTGTAGCGCAGATAAGATTTACAGCTCGCGTGCTAACGTACCGTTATCAACAGTCTTACACCTCCTCCGTAAATATCGAAAGGAAATTAACTTCATTTCAAGACAGTAGGATTTGTACTAATTATGCCTAACTGAAAGGAGTAGGTACTAACACACAATTCGCGTGGATGCGCTCACTGCAGTCACTGCTGATCATAGAAATATAAAAATCAGAAGTAGCAAGGGGGCTTGGGCATGTCTGTGTCCGCGTGACACGCTCACGTTGACCATATCATACGCAAATGGTCGTCTCGGTGAACTAGTGCGCTTTCGATCGCGATCGTGACAATTTTTTGGGGGCCGAGTCACCCGCTTCCGTAGAATACCCTTCAGCGAATCCCTACACGTGGTCCCCGGTTGGTGCTAAACAGGTGACACTAACCGCCTCCGTGGTCCAGTGGTTATACCACCTGATTCAGACCCAGAGGTCCCGGGTTCGATTCCCAGCGGGGGCAAATTTTTTGCTCGGTTTGGTTGGTGGTAGGACTTGTTATAAGTCCGCCTGGCAAGCTACCACCATCATGTCTAAGTCTGTCGCCATAACAACTATATTAACAGCATTGTTGTGTTCCGGCAGTTAGAGGTATGATAGCCAGTTCCTCTGTGTAAGGGGACTCCGGGTGAAACTCGCTTCCATCTTCGGCCTAATCATCACTTTCCATCAGGTGAGATTTAGGCCAAGAGTTTCCCCGTTTTGAAGACAAGTTTTAAGAATTCCGTGACTACCCCAAAATTGTTACTAAGTCACTGGACAAGCAATAGAAAATTCATAAAACGATAACGCGTAATACGGCCGCTGCTTTTTGCGACAAGTTAATGATGTGCCGCTTACTTAGACTTTCGACAACAATATCGATTGACGTATGAAATCTTGTTATAAACGTTTATTTTCAATTTGTCAACCGTTTAAACCCGGTTAGAAGATTGATGTAAAATAACGTGTTTTTAGTTATTTTAATTATTTACAGCGTAATAGAGAAATGCGTAACAAACTGTCGCATAGTGAGTTATTTAAAGGAGGTTGGCGATTTTATACCCACATTATCTATAACTAAGTGTCATTCACTTGCAAGTTCATATTTACTACTAGCTGACCCGCGCAACTTCATCTGTGTCAAATTTTCCATTAATGCTCCGCTCCTATTTGTTTTAGCGTGATGATATATAGCCTATAACCTTCCTCGATAAATGGGCTATCTAACACTGAAAGAATTTTTCAAATTGGACCAGTAGTTCCTGAGATTAGCGCGTTCTACCAAACAAACAAACTCTTCTGCTTTATAATATTACTAGCTGACCCGTGCCCACTTCGTTGGGCGGTAAACATTTTAACTTGTGATGAAATGATGAGTGTGGTTCGGTTAGTACTGAGTGCTATGATTTATTTCCTGACTGCCAAAAGGAGGGTTTTGTTTTTATTGCATATGTATGTAGCTAGGCTAGCGAGCCGCCGCGAGCGCTCAGCCCTAGACTCCCTATCCCTTGTTGCAGAGACATGCTGCTTTAAATCACTGAGACGCTGTGCACGTTCAGCGCTAGATTCCCGAGCACGGACCTGCGATGTTCTCCAGCTTTGGTTAGCAAGCCGCTGTGAACGCTCGGAGCTAGATTTCCCAGCGCGTGCTTGCGAAATATTCTATTCTATTCCTCGAGAGGCTCTTCCGTGCGGCGTACTCGAGCTGCTCTTGTCTCATGTCTGGGATGTTGTGATATCCTTTTAGGCATTTTGGGGGCCGAGTCACCCGCGTCCGTAGGAGAATACCCTTCAGCGAATCCCTACACGTGGTCCCCGGGTGGTGCTAAACAGGTGAGACTAACCGCCTCCGTGGTCTAGTGGTTATACCACTCGATTCAGACCCAGAGGTCCCGGGTTCAATTCCCAGTGGGGGCAAATTTTTTGCTCGGTTTGGTTGGTGGTAGGACTTCTAAGTCCGCCTGGCAAGCTACCACCATCATGTCTAAGTCTGTCGCCATAACAACAATGTTAACAGCATTGTTGTGTTCCGGCAATTAGAGATATGATAGCCAGTTCCTCTATGTTAGAGGATTCCGGGTGAAACTCGCTTCCATCTTCGGCCTAATCATCACTTTCCATCAGGTGAGATTTGGGCCAAGAGTTTCCCCGTTTTGAATAAAAAAAAAATAAATAAAAAAAAATAAACAATCGTTGAAACTGTCCGATATCCCAAAAACAGAAATATCACAGCTTCGAACTCGAAGAATGAGAACGAAGTAATATTGTAATTGTGTTTTGAGAAACCGAGCAACCAAAACAATTTTAAAGACCAACTACGTACAACTCACCTACCAAACGACAAAAGTTAAATAATAACTGGAGAGGGTCATTAATCCGCGGAAAATCTTAACACCACGATTCAGAAAAATGACGTAATTGCACAACGCCGTCTATGGGATGGATAAAACGTCCGTACCAAGCATGTTCTAATGCGGTTCGTGAATGGACGGCGCGCGCGGCGTTTTGCGATTTAGTAATTTTATATTATCTTCGAAACTATTCAACCAATTGACATACTGTTTGGGGCAAATCGTATCTCTATGATGTTCTTGTGATCATAATCACATTTTTTTCGATAAGGTTTAATATTTTGTTGATTAAAAAATCGTCCAAAGATAAGTACGTCGAAAAATACTTTTTTTAACACATAAAAGCTACTATATCTGCTAATATATAAAAGATAGAAATATGGTGCCGCGGACTTTTTTGTAGAACTATTATAGGCAGACCAGGTTGCCATACATTGTTTTCAATTATATACAACTGTTAAGGCAGCGCACGCAAATAACTCTGTTGTAAGAGCTATTTTTTTCCGCCTGGATAGACAAAAATTGAGATAGTTCGAGTAATATGCATGATATCTTTATAATTTATAGCCTATAGCACTCACGAATAATGTAGCTTTCTACCAGTGAAACAATTTTTCAAATCGGACCAGTAGTTCCTGAGATTACCCCCTACATACAAACTTACAAACTTACAAACTTACAAACTTACAAACTTACAAACAATTTTACCTCTTTATAATATTAGTATAGATATATTAGTAGATTAATTTACATTTTTTTATTATCTATACTAATATTATAAAGCAGAAGAGTTTGTTTGTTTGTTTGGTTGAACGCGCTAATCTCTGATTTGATGAACTGATGATGAAATGAACTGATTACGATGAAACAAAAAACTTAATATTACTACAATTTACGCACTATATAAGTTACGTGAAGTAATGAGACCAAGTGCACATAACCCTAATTTTACTTCTGGAAAACTTTAAATTCAAATATCTTTTGATAGACTGAACCGATTGCAATGAAACAAAAACTAAATGTTACTTAAAGTTTTGCTCAATCCTTGTGTATAAAAGTTATCTGACATTGCTTTCGCACATTTGACGTGATGCCCGAACAAATAAACAGACAAACAGACAAAAAATCGAAAAATGCTGGAAATGGGTTCTATTGGTTGTTCTTTAACACCCTAGCTATTTTTTTGGATTGTTTTTTCATGTACAAAAACCACTTTTCTACAGTTTTATTATATGCATAAATAATTCAGAGTTTGTTAGAGGATTTTATAAAAAAATTTGAGTAACTGGGTGATGGGAATTAAAAGTTAGAAAAGATTTTTATTTACATAAAAATAAGTCATCATGCAGTTACTAAACGCACCGTGTTTCATATAACATTCCAACCTACTCTTTCATTACCTACATGATTTACGTTCTTGCACTTGTTCATGCTTGTCAATTATTTGTTTAAACAAAACTTGTAAAATATGAAAAAAACATACAAGTTAATATTAAAAATGCATTTACATTTTTTACACAAAAATGTACAATATTATTAATTATTACGATTATTTGTGATAACGTAGAATGGAACGTTACGCTGTTCATTGGAGTTGGCTGTCAGTGTCAAAACAATAAATTAGTGTTATTCCATTGTTTGTTTACAGCGGCTAACGTAGGATATCTATTATTTTCTATGCGATTTTGTGATTCTTGACGACTTGGCTTTACCTTTGGACTAACTATTCTACACACCGACTAAGACAACAGCTTTTACCTTTGGATTGCGATTTGCAAGTGGTTTGGACTTAGTTACCCGTTAAAATGCGTTGTGTGAATTGTCAATTGTGCATTGCCCGATTACTAATTATTACATCTCCCAGCCTCTACGACTTACTGCCCATTTGTTTTTTTTGCTATTTTTCTATAGTTCTACAACTAGTTATAACTTTCCATACTGAGTCCTAACAGTGGGTCCCATTGTACATGCAACCTCGCCATCCTCCTTTTAGATTAATAATCGGTGGAGTGTTTATAATATTTTCTGGACATGCTGTTTTTTATTTATTTTATTTTTAGGCCCCAATTGTCCAGTAATAAATGAAAGATTCGATAACTTTCCGATTTAGTCAATCACTGGCGTATTTGAAAAATAAATTGCTTTTGCACAGCACAACGATAGCGACCGTTGTTTTGCGCGCGACTGCGTATTTATTGCTTTTACTGATGTGCACATGTAATAGTTGCCGTGTGGAAGGGGCGGGAAATACGGGAAACACAGGGTTCCTATAATTTTTTGTCGACCGGACATATCTCCTTGTTTATTATATCTATGCTCCTGATTCAGGCTGTACTGTAATGTCTACTAGCAGCGGCTCGATCGATCTATTCTCTGGTAGGTACACAGCCTGAGCATCCACCAGGTTTAACTTACAAACCAGTGGGATCTGAATTAGGTACGCCACTTCCCGTTCGGCTTTCAACTGGGCTATAGTGGCCTTTGCTCTGAGTGTTTACTTCAAGGAACTGGCGGAGTACCAGGCGTGAAGGTTTTTAGCATTTCATGAGATCTGACTATACACTAGGTTACACATAGTTTAAACAGTAATAGTTTTAACCGAATTTAAAAAAACGGGGTGTGAGTGATAATGTATATATTTCTTCTATTTTTATATCCTTAATATTTGTGTCAGTGAGGGTGAAAGTAGTAGGAACACTAGGAAAGTATGGAGAGCAGTGTGCTTGATTGTGCCACAGAACCATAGAAGTTCGCGCTCGCGGTGTGGACAAAGGAGAGAGTAGTGCGGACTGGCGCTTTTGTATGTCCGACGTCCACCCAACAATATTAATTTATACGTGCTCTTTGGAGCCTTTGAACAGTTCATTCAACTATAATGAAATATCGCCTAATTACATTACATACGTTTCCCTACCTTTTATTCTTGTTTTGCTCCAAACGGTGTCAAGTTGAACAAACAGGGTAATTGCTTGATCGAAGTGACGTGTAGTCTCTATCAATTCGATCAAGCAATTACTCTACACTCTGAATTAAATTGCATTGCAGCCACACCGCGGAAAGTCAGTTTGCTAGGTGCCAACTTCGGTTATACGACGAGCCTCAGAGGTATCAAACTGTACCGTAACGTGATAAGTATTCACGGCTGCTTATATATTCTGTGAACCTAGTTATCGAGATAGTGATCTCGGTAATATGGCCGCCTTTACTATATTGACGCTGCGCGCTGTAGGTTAGCGCTAGGCGTGAGGCGCGAGTGTTACCTGAGCAGCCCCTCCTTCTTCACCATGTGCCGGAACGTCTCGGAGATGGAGCTGTTGTTGGCACTCCGTAGAGACTGCATCCTAGTCTGTAACAACGTACCTGCTGTTAGTAACGAAATGCAACAACATCGTGTGGGCGAATGTTGGGGTACAGCGCCTGTGGCCCGCGTGTGGCTGCGGCGTTACACCGGCCACACCTCCGTTATTATGTGTTTAAGACCAATGACACCTCGAAATTCTGTTTGACTGTTGTTCACAAACCTACAATTGTAAGATTCACTATAAAAATAAACATGTAACCTGTAATTCTCGCTTTAGCGAGTCTGTAATTTTTTCCGATGATTCTACACATCGATGAAAAATTACAGTTTCCTCTACAGCAGTACACTTTGCGAACAAACATTTTTTTTTAATGACGGGATATTAACGAGGAGCATGTAATTTAGGCATCAGTTGCTCCATGTGATCACAGATCAGCTTGACATTGAGCAGCTCGCTATATAGAGTGGTGCGAGCTGGGCTGCACCATTCGTGTCTGCTCTCTGTAAGACACGCGATAATGTGTGTCCGGGCGCTGGTAGCGCTGCTGGTGGCGGCGGCGTGCGGGGGCGCGGCGCGCGCGGTGGCCATGGACGAGGACATGGCGGAGCTGGCGCGCATGGTGCGCGAGAGCTGCGCGGCCGAGACGGGCGCCGACGTGGCGCTGGTGGAGCAGGTGAACGGCGGCGCGGCGCTCATGCCGGACGCCAAGCTGGCGTGCTACATCAAGTGCACCATGGAGACGGCCGGCATGATGTCGGACGGCGAGGTGGACGTGGAGGCCGTGCTGGCGCTGCTGCCGCCCGAGCTGGCGGCGCACAACGGGCCGGCGCTTAGCGCGTGCGGCACGGTGCGCGGCGCCGACGACTGCGACACGGCCTGGAAGACGCAGCAGTGCTGGCAGGCCGCCAACCCTAACGACTACTTCCTCATATAGTGCACTACCCAAGTACCCATGCCCACTAACCACTACCTTATATGTTAGGTATATGCTGCTTTTCATATTTTCATGGAACATATTATTTTTATATACTATGTAACATAATTATATTTTTGTTTTCTGTTTAGTTATAGTCCAGATAAATAACATCCTTTATTAATATTTTTTTTTATTTATGTTTGTGTAACAATAAACATGCCTCTTCAATACTTACTAAATGGTTTCATTCCAGTGGCAAACAGTGGACTGCAACCACTTTTTGCTTAAGGGAAAATCATGAAAATTACTTGTATTACCTATTAAGTGTAAGCAGTATATGTAATGCAATTATTTATGACTTGGTTAGCTAATGCGCCATGGACACAGCTTCATTACATAATGTGACTAATTATTACATCAAGGTACATCAATTCTGCATAGTCTTTTCCTTCTACACAAATACTTTATGCCATTTGTTTTGTGTTACAGTTAAATCCTCAATTTTTTTTACTCACTTGGAATAATCAAATCAATTTGAAATAAGCAATATTTGTGATGAGTGTGTCAGTGAGCTGTCAGCTATTTATTTATAAGGGACCAAAAACAGTTACATTTTAAGGTTTAATTAAAACTATGAGTAAAATAATGAATTGGTAAACATATAACCCACACTACTGTCCAAAGATTAATATATGAAAAATAGGAAACGGAAAAGTTTTGTTCATCATGTTAATTGTTCTTAGATTATTGTATTAAAAGTTTTAATGTATCATCATTACTTGCTTATTTTCATCATCACTATCAGATGGTTCAGAATATGTTGTGCGCTTGTTTACTATAGTAGCATTACTGCTTAACATTTAGTGCATCAATCATACATTTAAGAATAAAAAGCAAAAAAAATCATATGTAGTGTCATACTTGCACATACTGTACACAGTAGGTATGTATACAATAAATACACTTCATTGAATTGTATTCTCCGAGGGAATGGATGCTTGTGGTTTTCATTACATGTATCAGATACATTTAAAAAAAAAATGAGAAAACATGACTATTAAACAACATATTGAAATAAAAGAATTAGGTATGAACAGAGATGTGAAATAAAAATCTACTATAGGTGATTTTTAATCAATTTTCTTAGATAGATCAGTACTTTCCAAGATTATCTGTTACAAACATAAAGTTAACCTCTTGCGAACTCTATCCCTGATAGAAGTTAAGCTGTCAATTGCCACTGGCTATTAGACATCTTATAATTTTCACACAATACATGTTGCAGGCAGAAGTAGTCCAAACGGAATCTTATATCATCTAGTCTGACAGGGAACACACAAGCCTTATACTATTCATTCTAATTATGTGAATGTTAGGGACAATTCACACTTATTCAGCTCCATTCGCAATTTGCTGAACAATTCTGGTCACACTTATACAGATCTGCTACTATCAGCTGCATACAGCATCGTAAAAATGAGACGGCGGCAGCGGCAAAACGGTGCTGAACTCAACCTATAGCACTTGAATAATAATAACACATTTGTCCTCATTTTATACTTGTTTGCTGTGAAAGCTTAATAGACATGGAAAGCTGAACAGATGCGTACACGTCTTCATACAAAATGGTTAATTTGCATAAGCTGAATAAGTTTGAGTAGTCCCTATTTTTATGGCTGTAAATTTAATTTGGTAGAGATAGATGGGACCTTGGAGGACGTAGGATACTCCTCATCCCAAAAGTAATTACTTATGTGTATGAGGGAACAGCCACTTTACAATAGAACTAGCACAAACTTACACCACAAGCTACAAACCACAGAAAATCTAATTACAGTAATTACATACCATTACCAATGACCTAGCTAATGACTGTTCCTCTGTGAAGTAAAGTGGTGTTGAAATATCTGATGACAACTCACAGATAGTTTGAGACAGTCACACCAGAGGAAAACTACAATTTTATTACATAGCTATTAATGAAATAATGTTGCAATTCATGCACCGGCCATCGAACACGCACACATGTCAGTTCATGTGTGCTAAAGCTGCTCTACATTTCTATTTACTACATTTCAGATATCAAGCAGACCCATTGTGCTAAAGTACACACTTGTATGTTCACAGTTGCCTCTAAGAACAGTATCAAACAACAAACCCTGACAATTTGCTAATACAAGTGCTTGCTACCTAATGGTGGCTACAGGTACTACCTGTCCATGCAAGAAAAACAGTGAGCCATGCCCACTCACACAACTCATGACTGCAACACCATTGTAAATAACAAGCAATCATGTATCAAGGTCATGTTTACTTGCCTCTTCAAGCTAGTGTTTCAACAGATTTTTATGTAATTTCTTGAACTATTTTGTCATGGCAATTGTGTTACAAACTATCACACATGTACCATGTACTGTCAGCACTCTTATTTATTGGACTGACATTATTCAATTACACAGGTGACTAAGAGGCTTATGCTGGATAATGTTTTTGGACATTCTTAAGCAATGTTGTCAGTAAAAACCAGTTTAATGGCCATGTAATGGCTGTATTTGTAATAACATTATAATGAAAATTGCAATAAAATGAGGGGTTATCTTAAAATGTGTAAAGGTCAAAATATTGGGCTCGTCGGAACATTTTTCAGCCTGATAGTCGGCAAATAGGTAATTGACATGTTTTTACATAATGAGAGATCGCAAATTAGTGGCGTAACAGGCCAGCCGATAGAACTGTCACACTGATTAGGTTACTTTGAATGGCAGCCAGCAGGGTCCCTGCTGCGCGGACCACTGCTGCCCATGCTTACCTTTACGGAGTCGAGCGGGTACATTATGCAATGCTCCATCACCCCCGCTATTGCTCCGGCAGTCATGTGTGTGACGGAGTTTTGGGTCGGAAGGGTTTCATAGTCCTCAAAGTTCATAATACTCACTGAATACCGACACTCAGCACAAAAAAAAAAAACACTCTAAGAGAAAAATTTACAGGGGCTACGATTTTGATTTACCGAATTAGAAGTATCATTTTCACTGACTATTTTTATCACAAGTCATCCGAAATTTAGAACAATCAAAATTGATTCCATAAATGCGACTCTCAAGCACGCGCGACTTTTGCGGTATCACAGAGTAATAAGAACTTTCATGTCATTCGCTCATTTATAATCTGTTGGAAAGTGATGTCCAACTACACCACCTACACAGACTTATTTTAAATCGACTAAATCATTTTGGAATCGATGTAATGGGTGTCATATATTTTAGAATGGTAAAATGCAAATCATGTACACATGAAATATATACTTCACGGCTGCCCCTGCTTATAAGTTATTGACCCAAATCAAACATTGCCACTTTCACCGCAGTGGTGGCAGTGCATATTGTCACTTTGGCTGCAAGTTTATGTTGTTTTTATTTGTGTGCTGTTAGATTTTGTAAAACACGCATTGTTGTATTCGTTTTTGACAATATTATTCCATACAATGCGTGTTCAGATTTTAGTGGAAATGTAGCCTCAGCCTGAGCGTGCCTACAGTTGCAGGTGCCTGCTGAAGTCAAGAGAAATGGTCGTTGGCTACACGACTACGCTCATACTCATAGATTGGGTCATGATAAAGGAAACTGCACACATATGAACTCGGAAAGGGATCGTAACCGTATCAACTCGCGCCGTACAGTATTCTTTGTAAAATCCTCATGGATGTCCTCCGCCCTGAAACGGGCGAGGGGACTGCCTGACTCTGACTAACTAAAACCAAACCGGTGTTCCATCTTCCATCAATTTTGACATCCATAACTCATAAAAATAAATACATTCTACCAAAAGCCAACTATGTGTACGGTATCAGGGTTGCAGAATATTTAGTACCATATTATCTCAATAAACTTCCAGATGACTTACAAACGTTATATATAACGAGTTCGAAAAGTTATAAGTATAAATCAAAACTTTTCTTTACGCATATGTATATACTGTATATGTGTTATCATGATGTACCTAATTACTGTTATTATATTCAAACATCACTGTCGTAAAAAACTAAAAAAAAAAAACGCGGCTCGCCAGTACACAGATAAACCCTATGAGGTTTACGTTGTATGGCAATTTAATAATTGTAACTTATGATTAAGTATTTTGGAAATAAACAAATTAAAAAATTAAAAAAAATCTCTCACCTCATAGGACATCGTGTGATAACTCCTAATGACTCTGGTGGCCATCACTCTCTGCGGCTTCCGCAGAACAGTGATGGTGCTGGCTGTCAGGTCAGCCGCACAGTTCGGGGCCCCATACAGGGCCATCGATCGCACGATCCCCACGTATAACAGCCTGCAGGCGGTGCTCGGGTCCCCCAGATTGGGAATAGGGCCGTCATCACCAGTACATTACGCTACAACAATCTGTCAAAATTCTGTATTAGATTTTCAACTTTATAACTGAAACCTAGTTCAATTTTTACTGTAAAAATTTGACAGTTTCGGGTACCTTGATGTGCTGGCGTCTGTACATTTACAGATGGCCTTGTTTGTTGTATTGTTGCACAGACCTTTGATCTCGTCGATATCGCTTTAGCGGGTCTAAAGTGAGTGACAGACGAGACCCGAGCGGCGCGTAGCTCGCCTCGGCTCGGACGTCTGTCGGAACCTTTACTTTATTTTGTTGTGAAACAAATTGACATTGTGGGAATAGTGTCAATTTTTTTGTGGGGTATTTACACAGAGTACATTATTACTATATGGTATTTACCTCTAAAAAGTCCGTCTGACCGTCTGTCACAGTCAGTTTTCTCAGGATCTGCAAAACCGATTTTGTTGAAGTTCGGTATTCATATGGAATTCTGTGATCCAAACACGCACGCGTTATGTAAATAAATGAGTATGGGTGTCACTTTTAGGGGTCTAACTAGAAAATTAAAAAAAAAATTCAAAGTTTCATGTGACATATCAAATGAAATGGCTTACTGTGAGGGTTTTGATTATATATTTTTTCAAAATAAATACTTTGGCAGTTATTCAAGAAATTAGACCAAAAATGACCATTCCACCGCTTATCTCCGAAACTACTATTGAGCCTAAAATTTTGAAAAAAAGTATCCTTTTCCCGCGCCACCTCGTGCCAGCCCTCATGGTACGCGTCCAGCTCGTCTCGCCACCTCTTTCTGGGCCGGCTTCGGCGGCACCGAGTAAATTATGTAGGTAAGGTTAATTATATTCGATTTTATAAATATACCTACTTACTAAAATAAGATACGTGGATTGGAAATAAAGTTGATTATTACCTATATAATATGTTTAATTTTTTTTAAACTACCTGTAAGCACAATGACACATGATTAACTTACTAACAGTTCATTTTGAACCGAAAAGCGAAATCATCCTGATTCGATCAATCCGGACTCCGGATTGCAATCCCTACTTGGAACTTGAGTCCGTCTCGCACTAGGCCAGTTTTTTCTTTCTTTTCATGTTTTTTGTTGAATGCATTATGCTACGCCCAGAGGCCTAGGGCCGAAGAGTTCTTTTCCACGTTCTTTTCCAACTGCCTGCCACTCGAGCAGTCATGATCACGCCGCCCGCGCCGCCCGGACGCACTTGTTGAACAGGAATTAAAAAAAGGATTCCGTACAAAAAAAACTAACATATAATCGGAAATGCAAGTTTATTACTTTAAAAGCATATAGTCTTCACGTTAAAAATCACTGATAAATTACTCTCACACATTTCTCAAATTCCGCATGAATATAATGTAGTAAGTGGTAGTAGTGCAGCCGAGTGTACTCTCTCATCTCTCGGTGACGGCGCGTCCAGAGCGTGCGCGTCGCCGTCACGCCGAGCGCACTCCGGTATACATACATATAGCATTATTACAAAATAAACTCTATATATACATCTAAATCCAATTCAATATAAATAATAATTTAACTCATTCTCTCACTCGCATACATTACAATGAAAGCCGACATTGCTTATCGTTTATTCATTAAGTCGTGAAGATACAATAATAATTGAAATGGTAATCGATGGAACGTGTCCAGCTGGCCCGACGACGTGTCGTCTGCTATGCCGAGATATAGCTCAGTGCTGGACATGTACTACAGCATTCTCATGGTAGTAAAGAATACCTACCATGTGACTTGAGAGGACGATTAAGTTCAGGACCGACTAAGTTAATATTCGCACGCACTTTCCTAACATTCATGTAAAACGTTTCAATTGACAATTATAAAGAGCTGCCACGTCACGGTATATCGGGCAGCGCGCACTGTCGCACCTGTGTACGTACTAGCGATGTTGCATTACTTCCATACTTGTGATGACGAAATTAAACAGTTACAAGCACGCATCGCGATAGTGTCTCTAGTCACCTAACATTCAAGGCTAACAGCACAGCTCGTCTGTTCTACACACAATTCAGTGTCGTTTAGTATTTAGTTTGATTTAACTCAGCACTATTTATTTTTTGGTGTAGTTTTTTTTAAATTATGGCGATTTTATCAAACCACGTATACGGGTACTTAGGTCATTACGAAAATGAAAAATAATGATCATTTTAAAAAACGCTACACAATGTGGTCGAGTAGGATTAAGATAGGATAATTGTGAAGATATGACAATGTTCATAATAAAGCTATGCAGTGATACAGTGTTAGCTGATTGTAAAGTAATATATCACGTGATGATCACAGTGGCACCACTGACCAGCCCCAGGCGGCCCCAGCGCACACAGCGCTCTGTAATGGTAACAAATTAGGCGTATCAATTGTATGTAAGCTATCTACTCTTACGCTTACCTTATCTTATACATTTTAATATTTTATCTCGAAAGCCATCGAAATTCTGAATGAAAAACAATAATACAATACTTTGAATATAATTTCATCTATATTGCAACCAAAATAATATCTGCCTAGAATAAAATTAAAAACAATGACGTAATATTATAAAATAAGGGCGCGCGCGGCGTCGTATGACGTCACGCGCGGCCGCACTCACACTTGCACACACGTGCGCGGCCTGACGTCACGCGCCCGGACGCACGCGCGCTCGTGACGTCATGCCACCGCACTATACACATCGCACATGTCCTTGTCCTCAGTCAGACTCGGTGAGGCGGTGGAGGCGCGCGGGCGAGTCGCGCCGCCGCCGCCGCCGCCGCCGCCGCACGTATTATGACATATTATTTGTGTTCTGATTCATAATCTAATCACGTTCCGCTCCCGCACACACTCAATAAAACATTCGTCCGCTACCCACAAAAGCTACACTTATAGCTACCGATACATAGCGATATAGTCATCTATGTCCCAACTTAAAGTCTAAATCAAAATATTTATCTTACATATCGTAATATATTTGGTTCTCACTAAAATAAAATGAATTCCACGCGCCCACACAAAATCACAATATATATAATAATTATATAGGTATCTGTATATATCTCATTTATAAACAAGGCATCGTTCCGAGCGCGCGGCTCCATGAGCTTGCGCGCCCCGCGGCCCCGCTCGCTCCGCTACGCAGTATATTATGATGTGGCCGCTATAATATCGTCTGTGGTACAGGCTCGTATGGCTCGTATGGCTCGTATGGCTCGTATCGCTCGTATCGCAGTGAGGGTGCGCACCGACACGACGGCGAGTAAACAATAACAACGGAGTGGTGCAGACAGCTCGCAGGTGGCAGCTCGCTCTAGAACAGGCGCGCGCGGCGCTTCAGCTCGTTGCGGCGCCACTGCGGCAGGCGGTAGAAGTCCTGGCGCCCGATCTGCAGAATGGCCTCGAACTCCGCGTCCGACAGGTGCCGCTGCGGGAGACACAAAGTCTGACATTAATACCGACTACTTTAAGTCTTTGCAAGAGCCTTGCACCTGCCACTAGAAGCACGAGACAGGTCATGCCCCTTAAATGGGTCCAGCAACGGCGGACCAGAGGACGACCGCAGCCCGCGAGTCTTTATAATGTGCACATAAGTATAAAAAATGAGGGAAACTATGCTTAATTTTATCGAAGGAAAACATTAAAAAAAAATTATTTGTTCGCAAAAAATTGCGTATATATCTAGCTCAAAAATGACATTTTCTATCAAGTGTCAAAATATTTCACTCTGAACGCGACATTTATTGTTCTCTTAAGGTTTGTTTATTAATAAATCGTAATTGAGATATTTACGAATACGACCTGCAGGTCTAAAAAGGACACTTTAGCAGAATCAGAAAGCAAATCAAACAACCCGTCACTGAAAAATTTTCCCAATCAACTATAGCTTACTATAACTATAGCTTACTATAGCAAAAAGTGTCGTGCCAACTTTTCGTGAGATTTTTTTCCGTCCAGCCCCCTTTCACAACCCGCGATAAGGACCTTCGTTCCAAAAAGATTTTTTTAAATAAGATTTCCGTCGATATGAAGCATAGTTTCCCCTATTTTTGTATTTTTTTTTATACCAAAAAAACATTACAAAGTCTTACATTTACATTATAACGACTCACACTGTATAAGACTCGAAGAGCGCCTTTCTTAGATGTCGCGAAATGAGAAAGCTCACTCTCCCCGCTTCACCAGACGGCATCTTTCGGGGGCTGCATTGTAGTGTGTGTCTTATTGTTTTGTACTTACGCTCTCTATAAACTTCCTAGATAAATTAATACATAGCTGCATAGCCATAACTTGATTCCTAGGATCTTTTTAACTTGTATTTTCTAAGTTTTTCTGCAAATTAACTATCTTCAATGCTTTGTTTACATATTTTCTTGTATTATGTCAGTTAGACAAGCCTAGTTTTCTTTTTAATTCTATTCTGAAGTTAGCTAGGAGTTTTAGGTCGCATATGAAATTGTCACCAGACCTTCTTAAAGTCCATTTTTCTTTTCCATCAAATTCTAGAAACACTTCTCATATCAAATTCAAAATAACAGCGAGCTTTCATCTGAGCACAGCATCTGAGAGCCGTCGTAAAAAAATGGGCAGTCTACGTTTGGAGCTGAGATCAGCAACAAGTCGGGAAAAGTTTCTTAAGAATAGGCTGAGAGGACAGTTTACCTCCTTGGAACCAGAGAAGTCGGCCTCTCTCTTTTATTAAGAGTAAACTTAGAGGACAGTTCTAAGTTTACCTCCTCGGATCCTGATAAGTCGGCCTCTCTCCTTGCCGCATTTAAAAGGACACCTTGATGCCTGGGCTGAACGAGCCTGGGATGAAGACGTTTCTCGGCCCATCCTCTCCAGCCCTCTGAAGAGTGACGACTCTCCAGTCCTCCGGTTCTCCAACGAAGATTTCATTCTCATCTCACGTCCACTCATCCCTATCATTCACCAGCCGTTCTGGTATAAGTTGTTTAATTCATTAAATCTATACTAATATTTATTTGTCCTTTTTCCTTTTAGCACGCATTCCCCTCCTAGGTAGGTGAGTGCTATATGTGACCTCACATTTTACAGGCTCCCCCTGTAAAATGTAACGTTACCGACTGGCGCCCAGCTTTTACTAACCCACCCCTTAAATAATTTTCAGACATTCTGAAAGTTTTTTCAAAATTCAAAACAAACTTCCACAAGGCGATTATATTTGGTAACTATTTCCATCATACATCCTCATCCATCTCAACCCTTACTCCTCTTACAAACTTTACATCATCTTAAACTACACCCCCACACACATTCCATTACCCACTGGTAATTGGCACCCTTTCACTGCTTGGATGTAGTTTTTAAAACCAACTAGTGGCCATCACCACTTTTGGGCTTTACCAAGTAAGGGATTGGTTACTCTAAGACGGCTATTGGACAATATCCCGTATGTCGTTTACTCCTTAAACTTAACTCTTTACCAAAATATTAATTAAGTATATACAATCTATATATTCTATCACCAAGGTATTCTTCACCCCCACATACAATCCGTTATCATGAGATAATTGGCACCCTTTCGGCCTCTTGGATGCGTTTCTATATCCATTCGTGGGCGCTACCAAGGTTGGAGATTGGTTACTTTACGACAGACACAGGAGAGTATCCTGTAGACGTTTATACATACCTAAACAACTACGTTACACCCATTACAAATGCTTCATCATATATTCTGAACTACTTACACTTTAAACGTTACTTCATCAACGTTCGATTCATTACCACTAGTGCAATCTTTATGAAGTTTTCGTAAAAATTACTTGATCCTAGAATTTAAATCTGTGATACGGGAGTTTACATAATCCTAGAAGGAACTATGATAGTTTTGGTGATACTCTTACTAAATAACACCAAAACCTGCATACTTGTTATCAAATTCCTTACTTCAAATAAATTACGGAAAAAATAATTTTCGTTTGACTTGTTACAGTCGCTTTTTTTTTCTCCTTGATATATTATATCTTAACATAATTTTCATATAAAATAGCTTAATTTTCTTGTAAAAACCATTTAGAATTAAGAACGGTATCACTTCTCAAGGCTTAGTACCTTTTCAAAAACTTTTGGCTTGTATATTTTTTTTTTGTTGAGCTGTACACAACTCGTAAAATAAGCCATTGTGTCGAGCGGTTTTATAACTCGTAAAATAAGTAAGTAAGTAAAGATTATTTGTTTAAACATGGTGTACATGATACATGCAAGATAACAATGAAGTATAGCAAAAAGTTCTAACATGTTCAGCCGCATATCGTGGCGTACAAATTGGTAGGAAGAGATGGTGCTTAAACCGTGATAATATTCATCAAAATTACATTTACGACATTTTGTAGGTACTTAGACTTAGTGTATATAGATAATATTTTTTTAACTTGTATTTTCTAAGTTTTTCTGCAAATTAACTATCTTCAATGCTTTGTTTACATATTTTCTTGTATTATGTCAGTTAGACAAGCCTAGTTTTCTTTTTAATTCTATTCTGAAGTTAGCTAGGAGTTTTAGGTCGCATATGAAATTGTCATCAGACCTTCTTAAAGTCCATTTTTCTTTTCCATCCAATTCTAGAAACACTTCTCATATCAAATTCAAAATAACAGCGAGCCTTCATCTGAGAGCCGTCGTAAAAAAATGGGCAGTCTACGTTTGGAGCTGAGATCAGCAACAAGTCGGGAAAAGTTTCTTAAGAGTAGGCTGAGAGGACAGTTTATCTCCTTGGAACCAGAGAAGTCGGCCTCTCTCTTTTATTAAGAGTAAACTTAGAGGACAGTTCTAAGTTTACCTCCTCGGATCCTGATAAGTCGGCCTCTCTCCTTGCCGCATTTAAAAGGACACCTTGATGCCTGGGCTGAACGAGCCTGGGATGAAGACGTTTCTCGGCCCATCCTCTCCAGCCCTCTGAAGAGTGACGACCCTCCAGTCCTCCGGTTCTCCAACGAAGATTTCATTCTCATCTCACGTCCACTCATCCCTATCATTCACCAGCCGTTCTGGTATAAGTTGTTTAATTCATTAAATCTATACTAGTATTTATTTGTCCTTTTTCCTTTTAGCACGCATTCCCCTCCTAGGTAGGTGAGTGCTATATGTGACCTCACATTTTACAGGCGCCCCCTGTAAAATGTAACGTTACAGCATTCAGTATTCCTTAGTGCGCACAAGCGCAACGAGCAAGAACGTGCACAAGCTGCAACGTGCGCGGTGCAAGCGTGCGACGAAACACAAAGTTGTCCGCCTCTGGGCGTAAGGAATTCATGAGGATGAGCGGTCGGACAGAGTGGCTGCAAGTATTGTACCTCGAGGTTGAGGCGGTCGACGTCGGGCGGCAGGCGGTAGTTGGTGATGAGCAGCAGGTGGTAGGGGTAGAGCTTGGCGGGCTCGTGCAGCAGGTGCGACGTGGCCATGTTGGGCAGCGAGCGGCGCACGGAGCCGCCCGGGGCCACGCCCACGCCGCCCCCGCCGCCCGCGCTCGTGTGCCGCCCGCCCACGCCCATGCCGGCCGCGCTGCTGCCGCGGATCACCACGCCGCCGTCCGTCGTCTAAGCACACGCGCACAAACAATCACTATGTGCTACTTTTATTATTGTCTGACTGTGATAACAGTTCGATATTTTATTTATTTATTAAAAAACTTTTCGTGTTTTTGGTCCCGCAAACCTCCGTTGAAAAGGGAGGATCCTCCGACCGGACGGTTGTTGTACAGTGCGGGCAACTGCCCAATACTTGATATTTGGACTGTTATATAATTATGTTCAAATTGCACAGATAGTTGGACAGATGGTGTTGCGGTTCTTTTTGTTGTGATGTAGATTTGCTTCTTTGGTTTTTCTTGTAGCGGCTTTGATGCCGCTACAGATATGTGTGAAGTTAACAAATTTAAATTCAGTTTCGGTTTTTACGGTTTCAGGATCAAGGTATTTTCACATATATCTCAAACAAAACTGAATGACTACTGTCTAAAATTAAAAAAGCTAGTGAACTCACCACAGCACTTCGATCCACATCGGTTATGGAGCCGGCAGAAACTGAAATGATAACATCATAATGAAACAGTTGTCACTGGACGAGCACAAGATACGAGTACGCGGAGGCGATGAGTATGTGGCTGTATGCGGCCTACGTATGCGGGAAGCAAGCGCTCGTGCGGGCTGCGCGCGGGTGAACACGGTCAACGATATACTTGAAGTAGAATACATGTGTGTGCATGTGATTGATTCTGGTGGAGCAGTACGAGTGTACAGCAGGAATGTCCGAGATGACATGCGCCGCGAGCTGCTGACGATGGCGCTACTCGATACAGAAGTGCGATTCTGTAATCATGTCGAAGTGAACACTAAGGCGAAGTGAACGAAAAGTGAGTTGTCAAACCATACATACAAGATGGCATGACAGCTCACTTGTCGTTCACTCCACCTAAGTGATCACGGTGAGATGTCAACAGAATCGACCGGCTGAACTGATTGAAATGATGTGCTGAACAAAACGACACGACATCACTAAAGGCCAACACTTGCAGTTGTACAGCTCGCTGTAGCGGATACGGTGTTTGACTACTCTTACAAACGCACAATTTCTCAAATTGTTAGGTATGTCAGAACAATATAAAAAGAATAACATGTAACTACGTCAAAATACATTTGTCGAATATTTCGCATGAATATACAATTTGTTAATTCTGGTAGGTACTTTCTCTCACTAGCTTTTCTTCGTTGTATCATTATGGCTGTTATTGTAAATACCGTCAAACACCTTTTTCTGTGTAACTTGAAGTGTCGCTTCAGAGATAAATACAGAAAGTTAGAATATATTAGTAATAAAAATGAATAAAGAGCTGTGATATAATATGTGGGTGTGATGTGTGTGGCTAGGCTGAGAGGCTGCGAGGCTGAGGGTGTGAGGGTGTGAGTGTGTGAGTGTGTGAGTGTGTGGAGGCGCAAGCGGGCGGCGCTACTTACTGCACAGCTCCGTCCGCACTGCGCGCAAAACAACAACCTCGTCAGTATACATACACATGCGGCGCGGAGCCGATCAGATCGTACAATAGCCGCACTGCGCGCATCATTGCGTTGGCAGCTAGCCAATCATATTAATCAAACAAACTGTTGGAATACACGGCGGCTGGTATTGAAGCCAGTCATAACGTATTTATTACTTCTGGCCATTTTTGTATCAGGCGCAGTCAGGGTCAAGAGTACTAAGAAGAAGATGAAAGGCGTCGATCAATAACAGTTCAACTCCATCGCCTCATAAACCGTAATTGTTCCACAATGAGGCCACTTGGACCGCTGTATCCGTGTAACACATGACACACAAACAGTGCAACGAGTACTGTGGCCACTGTGGGCAGGCGCACCGCACTGACCGCACAACCTGTCTTAGTATTGATGCACATCGTGATACCGGCCTCCGCTGCTCACCGACTACTTATTACTATCATCACGTGTGTACAGCTTACCTACATATTGTAAGTTTAGTTACAAGTAACAGTCAAATGAATATTACTTAGTCGAACAGGGGAGCGCGGGAGCGCGGGTGCGCGGGTGCGCGGTACAACACATCGCGGCTGTTAGTAACGTGTTAGTAACGAGGACGGTCGCGGCCGGCGCGCCAGGCGATACGCAACTTAAGCTGGGACTTCGCTTACCGATACTTGTATAAATAGAAAATATACACTAAAATCATCCAGATATAGTTAATTTATTTAACAAATATTTTCTCAAATAGTCCAAGTGAAAAACCTTAATGTTTTAAATAGTGAGTCAGGGAAGGGTAGGCCCGCATAGCGCGCAGGCCGCTGTATGTGCGGTACAGCGCACGGATACTTACTGTCTGACTTGCCGCTGCTGAAGTCGGTGCTATGCGTCTTGTCGCCCATGCCGCTGAACGTGAAGTCGCCCTACAATACATACACACATCGCTCCGGTCAGTCAATGTTAAACAACAAACAGTAGTGCAATACACTACACACACGAGGACGCGACACAACACTCATGTACAGGTCGAACCCCGCAGGTCTTCTCTCCTAGCGAGTGAACTAGTCCAGCCTCGCGAGGAGTGCGCGAACGAGCCGGGCGTCGCTGCGGCCGCGCTAACACAGCTAAACAGCTTTCAATATCTAATCATGATAGATCACGATTGCTGAAATTATTTTAGATATTCTAGACGGCCAACAGGCTGTGAGCCATCCAGTTTGAAATCGTGTTTCGAAAATAATATGCTCATATTTCATTCACTTTTGTTAGACTTATCTGTGACGGCTCTCAAGTTTCGCCAAGGAATTTCAGAGCAGTTTGTGTTTTAGGGGAGGAGAAGACCTCGAGGGTGGCACACAACGAGTCAACAAAACAGTGCTATACTTACGGTACATGTGGGAGATGCAATGTCATTAATGAGGAAATAGTTATTTTATTAGAATGTACATGATAATTGAATTAGACAAACCCTTTCCAGCGGGACAATACACCGCACTTAAGAGCTGTGTTTAGGATTAACTGATATGTGTGTATAGTTCATTGACATACATAGGTAAAATCACTTTCTTATTTTAAAAAAATTGCAGTTAAGAAAGCATTTATGATAAGAACAATCTCAGTCTTTGTGTTTCTGAGGACTTTGCAGTATTGTCGAAAGAGTGATTCTACAGTAGATAGTGTTTACTATTGATGCAGAAGAGTAAGTCGGCACTAGTCGCCACTAGACTGCAGGACGACCGACAGACCGACAGACCGACAGACCGGCGCCGGCGCGACGTCGGTTGACGACAGCGGTACTTATAGTCGATGTACATTGTGTGTACAGTGAGCTGCGTGGGAGCTATAGAATACGATCATCGCATTTTGGGGCAATCAATTTAGGAGGCAATCGATCGACCACAATCTAGTTTCGCTTATTATTATAGTCACGAAGACAACGCACGAGATAAACAGCACAAGTCAAGGAAACATACATCATAATAATATGTACTGTTATTTTTGGGTAGCATGGTGGGAGGTAACTTTGCCCCTGACATTAGCATGGAAGCAATAGTTCCACAGCACACAGTGTTGGGCATGTTCCAATCGGTGGGTAGCGGGTCTGCAGTGTGCAGTGTAGGTCGTGCGTCGCCGGCGAGAGGCGTACCGTGCAGTGCGTGGTGTGCGGAGTACTCACGGCCGTGGACGACGAGAAGGTGTGCGAGCGCGGCGCCAGCCCGTAGCCGGGCCGCGGCGCCGCGCGCAGCGACGACACCACTGCAACACCACACTGTACTGCCGCCTGCCGCCTGCCGCCCTGCCGCCCTACCGCCCTACCGCCCTACCGACTACCTTCACCTCGATAGGTTATCCCTCACCGTACTGACACAGTTCATACAATCATGGCAGTCGAGTCAAATCGCTTAGGTCGGATGTGCCGGAACGAAACAAGAATGATTGACGCGCGGTGGGGAAAATCTAACGATGTGAATGTCTGCTTGTGTGTGTTGGGTGGTGTGTGTTGAGTGGTGTGTGTTGTGTGTTGTGTGGTGTGTGTCGAGCGGTACTCACGGGGTGGCGGCGAGTGAGCGCGGCGGGCAGCGTGCTGGAGCGCAGGCCGTAGCCGGGCCGCGGCGCGCCGTGCACCACTACACACACACGGCTATAGTACACTCACACGAGACACGAGACACGCGACACGCGACACGCAGTGCCGGCCCGAGCTCACGCACTGCCGCTCTATACCTGTTTAACTTGCAGTCTTCTGCAGTATTAGTACAGTTGAATGAGTGGCGTGCGCGCAGCTCGGCTCGACCCACATAGATCATAACAACTTGTGACAACATTGACGTGGGTCGTGGACGATGTGCACTCAACTCTTCATAGTCGACAAAAGTACAACTCTAGTTTATTAGTGGTTTTTAATTAGTATAACAGTGAGTCAATTGACTTCACATCGTCTTCGATAAGATACACTCACACAGTTTCTATTTAGAATAAACTTCGTTTTGTTTACAAAAAAGCACTGTATTAACAGTAACATATTGCCGTCAAAAGGGATTCTGTGAAACTGTGTGCATGCACCGCCATGCACCATGCAATCAGAGGCGCAACATAACGTAAACTTACGACGATATACTTATATTAATTAAATAATCATATAAAGCTTATCACTTAGAATAATAACGCATAGAAGCCGCGTCTAGAACAAAACCCGAGCAAAATCGTGTGTCCACTTCATTTTCTTTGTGTGCGTGAGCCGAATGTGTCTACGTTCCTCTAACGCACACAGATATAGCTTTCAGTGATACCATTACTAAGCCGTTACCCACAAAATATGGGAAGACGCATTACTATTTTGCTATCAAGGCAAGTATTTTATGTTGTTGGAAACTGGAAAAGGTAAACATGATTTTTCATGTAATATGACATATTTTTTCGGAAGGTTTAATTCAATTTATTTCAAAATAAAAGGAATCGCATAAAGAATGAGATATTGTTCAATGCGTTTAGAATGCTTGATGGGTTATAATTATAATGAATGTTAAAACATCGGGTTTGATATGAATTAACAGTAAGTATTGTATTTTAAAATTTTATTACAAGAATGAAAAACATGAATGAAAGAAATATGGGTATTTTTAGGATGCTCAACAATGTTGCGAATGTAGTCCGTGATGGAGTAAACAAAGTTGGTCGAAATCGTGTGTCGGTAGAGTTTACTTCCCCTCAGGATGCTAACTCTTTTTTGGTGAATGGCTTGTTATTAAAGTTAAGTTATTCTGCTTCAATTCCAACATTCAATATTACAAGGATGGGCGTTGTTACTGGCGTCCCAACTGATATAACAGAAGAAGAGGCTATAACATACTTATCTGTGCCCTCTGGATGTGGGCAAATCCTCAAAGTCAGGCGCATTAATAGGAAAATACAAAAAGACGGTGCCAATGAGTGGAAACCCACGGAAACTTGTGTCATCACTTTTGATGGCCAAGTGTTACCAAAACGTGTTTATTGCTGCTATACTTCTCTCCCAGTCACACAATACATATATCCCACAGTTCAATGTCGCAAGTGTTGCAGATTTGGACATGTTGCAAACTTGTGCAGATCTAAACCACGCTGCAGTAAATGTGGCCACGATCACCCTGGTGATGGTTGCAACATTGCTGAAGGCGAGGCTTTTTGTGTGCTTTGCTCTGGTAATCACTTTGCCAATAGCAGGTCATGCCCCGAGCATGGTAGACAGAAGGCCATTAAGACAGTTATGGCTGAAAAAGCTATTTCCTATGTCGAGGCTAGCAAGATCATCCCAGTTCCTTCCCGTAATTATGCCAATGCTGCAAAAACACTGTCATACCGCAAAACTGTTACACTTAAACCCAAGACACATACCCCACTTTCCCCTTCATATGACAAGACTGTTCACCATCAATTAGTTGGTACTCCCCAATCTTCACAGCCTAATGGCTGCAATCTTAATAACACCTATGTTTCTTCCAGTAATACTGTTTCCATTATTGAACTCTACTATTATCTCCTCTCCTTCTAGTTCTCAATCACCGTCCAACGTTGCCGATCAACTTATTCAAATTCTTTCCAACTTCAGAAATGGCGTCTCGCCAAGTATTCCTACAGTGGAATGTGAGGAGCGTGTGGCATAAAAAGCACGACCTCATATTTCTTTTTAACAAGTTTCAAGCCTCTGGCTTGTTCCATAGCTGAGACCTGGCTCTTACCAAGTCTTAACTTCCGTATGCCACACTTCAACATTCTACGATGTGATAGAGCCGACGGCTACGGAGGGTCAGCCCTGTTTGTCAATAATCGGGTCCCACTTTCCCCTTTATCTTTGCCTTCCCTTACAGGGGACATCAGTATTGTAGCTGGAAAAGTGGAAGGTATCACTGTGTTCTCAGTATACATTGCTCATCCTAATCATAACTTCCTAACGATTTTGCGAAATGTCCTTGCCAATGTTCAGGGTCCTATTCTGGTTATGGGATACTTTAACTGTCACCATTACAGATGGGGATCTGAGCGTTGTGATTCGTTTGGGATAGCTCTGGTTGATCCAAAGTTTAGAAAGTCCAATCGTCCAATATCCCAAAATTCCCGTTTTTAACTTCGATTATGAAGTCTTATGCTTCACTCCCAAAGTCTTCTATAATATTGGTATATCCAAAAAGTCTCCTTCAGCGAATTCGGCCTTCAATGCGGTGGTAGGCGAGCGGTGGAATGAATTCCAAAAATTTTTCACTGATGCTTCCAAATCTACTGATTCCAGCTTCACTAGAGCTGCGGTGTATTACCAAAGCTCCAGGATTGTTCTACAATATAAATGTCCTAAGGAATCCTCTGTGTTCACAGGCGAGTGTGTGGCTATATTAGAAGCATGTCTTTTTATAGAGTCACACCCCAACATTGATAAAGCCGTAATCTTCACAGACTTCCTTAGCTGTCTACAAGCTTTAGTTCAAAACCCCTTCAAAAGTAAACTGCACAGCTCCATAATTTTAAAAATAAAAAAAGCATTACTATCATGTGCTGATAGTCAAAGGGAAGTTCAGCTGGTTTGGATACCTGGTCATTGTGGCATTAAGGGCAATGAATGCGCTGACGCCCTGGCCAAAGATGCATGCTCATCAACGTCTGCTGACCTCTCCCACAACTCTCATCAGGGGTATGACTTGCTGAACTTGCCAAAAGCAAATCTTCAATGTGCATGGCAGGAACATTGGAATACTACTGGTAAGAAGAAGGGTAGGTTCTACTATGCAGTTCAGCCAATCATAAAATCAAAACCTTGGTTCTTCAAATATAAAAAAGTCTCTAAAACTGTTGTATCCGTCCTTTGCAGAATCCGCTTAGGTTTTTGTTGTACTCCCGTCTTTCTGGAAAAAATTCGTGTTCGTGACTCCTCCCTATGCGAGTGCGGTCTGGAAGAGGGTACACTTGATCACATATTCTTTGAATGTTCAAACAACATCCCACCTTTAGGTTTATATAGCCGCCTCCCTAAATTTAAGATTCCTCTTCCAATTAATTTCCCCTCCCTTCTAACATATTCTTCCTCTGAACTGCTTGTGGCGCTGATGAGCTTCATCCGTCACAACAACATAAAACTATGAGTCGTAGCCCGAAATCTATCTGTCTTTGTAGTTGTGGTATATGTATATTTAATGTTTTAACCATTATTATATTTATGTATTTTTATGTTTTGTTTGTTTCAGTCCAGTACTAACCCGCCAAGTTCAACTGTATCAATCAAAGATTTTTATCATATTGCTGACCAGTTTACAAAAACTTAGTCTAATGCACACTTACTTTTCCAATTTACTTTTGACATTGGCAGAATAGTCGACAACGGCTCTACTTGCCGTTAATAAAAAATAGAATAGAATAGACAAGTTAGGTTATTAGAATTTTGTTTTATTTATCGATTTACGTAAAAATAGTGCATAGAATGTAGGTACTTATTTGTGAAATGTTATTTTATCACATTTTTTTGTTTTCATGATGTGCTATAACATCCTTTCACGCAACAAACTGTCATTTTCAATTATTTACTCGCGAGCTGTGTTCGACGGAACGTGACCTTGAGTACTGACGGCTAAGTTTGACGGATTGACGGATTAGGCTAAGTTTTAGTTGCCTCACTTTTTGCACTCGTACTAGGTTTCTATGCGTTATTATTCTATGGCTTATCACTACATTTTCATAGAAGCTGTCATAAACAAACTTATAGGTACGTACAGCGATATAATAAAAAATAGTACGAGGGCACCACAGAGTGTGCCCTCTGCAGTCTGCGACACTCGTGGTGGTCGACAGTGACAGTCGACACACAAACAGAGCCGACCGCGGGCGGCCGCGGAGCATGCGCCAGTTAGTAAGCGCGCCGCTCGAACAGACTGCGCGACACACGTGAGCTTTGTCTCGTCGCCGGAATGGTTTCTAGCAATACATGATGGTCAAACACTACAATAAAAACTTTTTCCTTGCCAAACATAATGACCAAAGACAATGTTTAGCCACTATTGCGAAACTTTAATGTACATGTACTTTGAACATGGTGACAAAGACAAAGGCCACATATGTCGCGGAGACTGCGCGGTGACACCGTGTAACATATAATAATTTTAAGGAAGTGATGAACAAGAAGCGCACGTAACACAGAACATGCAACAAGCCGCGCAACGTCACGCGCTAACTACGAACACACGACGCCGACATGCGACACCGACAACCTAGTATTGTTAGCGACCTACGTTGTGAATGAAGTATGCTATTCAGTAAATCATGATATTTTTGTTTTGAAAGGTTTCAAACTATGTAAGATATTTCACCATTTTTAATATCATCTTAAAGTGATGTAAAGTAATAGTAACATTAGGAAGTGGTACTATTATAATGTTAGTACCAAGCGGGCAATGAGTTGATCCAATAATGAAAATTATTTTACAGATACAAAATTACAGCTTCGTGGAATGCCACAGGCTTCCTTTTAAATTGAAGAGTGATGTGGGTGTAGCCACAGGTGTAGCCGCGCGAGTTAAGTCGTAGCAAAGATCTAATCACGGATGATTGCTACTTTTTTAAGTTTGATGATTTGAAAAGTTATGTCAGTGATATAATGTGTGCGGCCTGCGGCGTCGTGTAGCACAAGCAGTGTTCCGTCAGCCAACTAGCGCCTGCAGCTCACCTGTGCGGCAGAGCGGCATGCGGCCGACCTCAGCATGTAGCACGTACGTGAGCGTGAGTCGCTCCGCTCAAATAGTGCCAGTGCACCCACCACGTGGGACGAATTTAATGCTCATATAGCAAATATTGTATGACACTATGTCTTGAGGATAGTCTAAGTTTAGAAAGCGCGACACTGTTTAAGCGGATGGACTGTTTCATACCTTACCTCAGCGACCGTACAATGCGGGCGTTGCAGCGAGCGGGTCCAGAGAGCGCCAGTTGTGACCGTAGGAAATCATATGTAATGGAAGACAAAGCGCGGGTGTGTACCAACAGCATTACTGCGTATTATAATATATGGCGCGGGAAGTAACCACGCACAAGCTAAGGGCTTGTCAAAGGCTCAAACTACGGAATGGGTGCGTTAGTCTCGACACTGTGTCTGTTGGATTATGGACTCTATTCGTAGGGACATAGATTATAATATAGAGTAGTGTCGAGAGTAAGGCTGTAAGTACTGATGTGACTCACCGTCGTCTGTGTAGTACGTGTACGTGTGTACTGCAACAGACCGAATGTTAGCATGGTGTGAGCGAGATAACTATACGTCCGACCATCGCTTTGTCCTTCATACACATACTGACAAACACACGAGTTCATCGAACACGATTTTAATAAACTAGGTACACGCTACAGATTGAACCTTCCTTTTTTAGAATGTTTGAAATCCAGTAAAATAATAATTTGCTTTGCAAATATTATTCGATGTCATCGCGGATTGAACCATGAACTGTTGTGTTTGATAAGAGAATCAGCGCGGCATCTTTAATACGAGTGTGAGCATTATGAGCATCTCTGCTAAGTTAGTAGGACATGGTATACCGCGCCGAGGACGGGCTGTGGCGAGTTAGTGTATGTAATGTTAGCGAGCGAACACGAGCACGAGCTCGCTACTAGTTAGTGACGCTAGTAGCACGAGTTAGTAGCCGACACTGATGCGCAGTGCGTACGGAGGGCAGCGCTAGCGAGACGGCGCGGGCACGCCGCCGCCGCCGCCGCCGCCGCCGCCAGCCAGTGAAGCCGATATTTTTTTGGCAAAACGTGTCAAAATATATGTCGGTTTTTCCTTGAATACAGGGCTACTTCGGAGACAGTGCGCTTTTTTTTCATGCAATTGCCGTTTATTGCAAATATTTCACGAAAAAAAAAAAATGTGCATTTTGTTATTTTGAAGAACTTTCTCGAGTAAAAGAGTGGCTATGACTAGTTTACTGCTATTTTCTGTTCGAAAGAAGGTAAAACAAAAAAATACGTATTTATTGTTTATTCTTAGGTACGTAAATGTAGCGCACTGCCTCGGAAGTAAGCCTGCTGGGCGGCGGCGGCTGGCGCGGCGGTACGGGGAGTACGGGGAGTACGGGGAGTACGGGGAGTATGGGGAGTACGGGGAGTACGGGGAGTACGGGGAGTACGGGGAGTACGGGGAGTATGGGGAGTACGGGGAGTACGGGGAGTATGGGGAGTACGGGGAGTACGGGGAGTATGGGGAGTACGGGGAGTACGGGGAGTATGGGGAGTACGGGGAGTACGGGGAGTATGGGGAGTACAGGGAGTACGGGGAGTATGGGGAGTACGGGCGCCAGCGCACGCGCGGCTGCTCGCTCACTGTCACTACTACTGTCTCATGCTGGCGCTTCACTGCCCGTATAAGAGTCAGTTATAGTTTACAAAATAAGGCTCATTTTTTAATGACGATATAACGAGAATGTTTATACTATTACAGCATTGAGTGGGTGCAGCACATGGCGACACAACACAAGAGTAGCGCCACAGTGAGTCAGTAGCCGCGCGGCGTCAACTGAACAGCCCGTACTTATTCATACATTTTTTGTATATATTTAATAGTATTAACACAGTTATATAATTCAGTATAAAATATCAGCTGCAGGATAACTTTGTTCGTAAAGAAAGTCATTCTGAAGTTTCTTAGGTTTTAAATTAGTTATATTTATATTTGTGCGTCAGATTCAGGTGCTCATCAGCCTCCCCGCGATATATTCCGTAAATATTGATCGCATCGGAATCTGTCACACAATTTACAGTAGACTTTCTATGTTCATGATCAATAATGGACACAGCGTTATTAGGAAACCATTTAAAAAATAATTGTGTTAAAAGCTGGCTGGCTGAGCTTTAACATTCTGGAGTGTTGAGCCATTCGCTAAAAACGTTTGGTTTACGCTGACACATGTGTTCATATTTTGATCATGATAGACTTAAAGTTTTACCGATTGCACTATGACTTAACTTTCTTAAGTCATGTAAAGTTATTTTTGAAACGAATATGAACCTTGTTTATATGTAAAATAAATATACTCATAGTTTAATACTCTTTTAAAACAGGCCAATGCGAGACGGACTCGCATGCATGGATTCCGAACGAATCTCATTCTTATAACATGTTACTTCCAAACCATAGACTTCATAGAGGTTATTCTGTCATCTACAGGCAAAAAAACCACAATCTGTTTATTCAAAAAAAGTTTAGAATGTTTATTTTCCATCCAATTTCTTGAATAATTAAGGAAGGAGGAAGGTATATCGAGATACGTTACGTATATGTTTGAAAGGGTTTCGGGAACTGCATATAAGATTGTGCGCCACAACTTACACAAAACACATGCGACACAAAAACAAAAGGGGCGGAGGGGCTATGACACAATGGTTATATGCCCTTTCAACTGAATCGGTCCAGTAGATTGGGAGAAAATCGGCAGTGACAGACGGACAAATAGACAACAGAGTGATCCTAAAAGGGTTCAGTTTTTCCACATAATTTAAATTCGGCACCCCATCAAGCGATTTAATTTCGTCTTTCAAAATACATTCTTGGATAAGGTCCATATTCGTTCAACATCATTTTCTTTTACTAGATTTCTTCTTTATTTTACTAATTAAACTCAGTTCATGTTTTGACTAAGACATGTTCCCGTCTCTGCCCTACACCAGAATGGTGATTTTGTAAACATCTCACCGTGAAGTGAACGTGAAGTGAAGGGAGTAGTAACGGAGTAGTAACGGAAGTATATGGAGTGACAGCTCACTTCAAGCTGTCACTCCATACAATAAGATGGAATGTCAGTTCGCTTCATGCTCACTCCGCTAAGTTTGGGATGTCGACAAAGTTGAACTACTGTTATAGGTATGCAGTTCAAACAGCGACAGGAATGATGTTTAGCCAAAGCATGGCCGGTTTCTGAAAAGAGTGATTGGCGTACGGACGAGCCGAACCGAGACGTGCCAAACCCAATTTGAATGCTCATGGGCATTCAAATAGGGTTTGGCTCGTCTCGGTTCGGTAAATCGTTTAGCGAGTGTGGCTCTAGCTGTAGACATGGTGGTGTAGTAGCTTACCGTTGTAGGTGGGGATGTGCGAGTGCGAGGCGTGGTCGTAGTAGGCAGCCTCCGTGTGAGCGCGCGTCTCCAGCGAGCGAGACGGTGACGCGCCCACCGGCGACGAGTAGCGCAGGCGCGGCAGCGGCTCGCGGGAGGCCGACGGCGTCCTGCCACACACACATGAGCTATACACAACCCGTAACTAACACATATCGACGGTGACGCGCCCACCGGCGACGAGTAGCGCAGGCGCGGCAGCGGCTCGCGGGAGGCCGACGGCGTCCTGCCACACACACATGAGCTATACACAACCCGTAACTAACACATATCGACGGTGACGCGCCCACCGGCGACGAGTAGCGCAGGCGCGGCAGCGGCTCGCGGGAGGCCGACGGCGTCCTGCCACACACACATGAGCTATACACAACCCGTAACTAACACATATCGACGGTGACGCGCCCACCGGCGACGAGTAGCGCAGGCGCGGCAGCGGCTCGCGGGAGGCCGACGGCGTCCTGCCACACACACATGAGCTATACACAACCCGTAACTAACACATATCGACGGTGACGCGCCCACCGGCGACGAGTAGCGCAGGCGCGGCAGCGGCTCGCGGGAGGCCGACGGCGTCCTGCCACACACACATGAGCTATACACAACCCGTAACTAACACATATCGACGGTGACGCGCCCACCGGCGACGAGTAGCGCAGGCGCGGCAGCGGCTCGCGGGAGGCCGACGGCGTCCTGCCACACACACATGAGCTATACACAACCCGTAACTAACACATATCGACGGTGACGCGCCCACCGGCGACGAGTAGCGCAGGCGCGGCAGCGGCTCGCGGGAGGCCGACGGCGTCCTGCCACACACACATGAGCTATACACAACCCGTAACTAACACATATCGACGGTGACGCGCCCACCGGCGACGAGTAGCGCAGGCGCGGCAGCGGCTCGCGGGAGGCCGACGGCGTCCTGCCACACACACATGAGCTATACACAACCCGTAACTAACACATATCGACGGTGACGCGCCCACCGGCGACGAGTAGCGCAGGCGCGGCAGCGGCTCGCGGGAGGCCGACGGCGTCCTGCCACACACACATGAGCTATACACAACCCGTAACTAACACATATCGACGGTGACGCGCCCACCGGCGACGAGTAGCGCAGGCGCGGCAGCGGCTCGCGGGAGGCCGACGGCGTCCTGCCACACACACATGAGCTATACACAACCCGTAACTAACACATATCGACGGTGACGCGCCCACCGGCGACGAGTAGCGCAGGCGCGGCAGCGGCTCGCGGGAGGCCGACGGCGTCCTGCCACACACACATGAGCTATACACAACCCGTAACTAACACATATCGACGGTGACGCGCCCACCGGCGACGAGTAGCGCAGGCGCGGCAGCGGCTCGCGGGAGGCCGACGGCGTCCTGCCACACACACATGAGCTATACACAACCCGTAACTAACACATATCGACGGTGACGCGCCCACCGGCGACGAGTAGCGCAGGCGCGGCAGCGGCTCGCGGGAGGCCGACGGCGTCCTGCCACACACACATGAGCTATACACAACCCGTAACTAACACATATCGACGGTGACGCGCCCACCGGCGACGAGTAGCGCAGGCGCGGCAGCGGCTCGCGGGAGGCCGACGGCGTCCTGCCACACACACATGAGCTATACACAACCCGTAACTAACACATATCGACGGTGACGCGCCCACCGGCGACGAGTAGCGCAGGCGCGGCAGCGGCTCGCGGGAGGCCGACGGCGTCCTGCCACACACACATGAGCTATACACAACCCGTAACTAACACATATCGACGGTGACGCGCCCACCGGCGACGAGTAGCGCAGGCGCGGCAGCGGCTCGCGGGAGGCCGACGGCGTCCTGCCACACACACATGAGCTATACACAACCCGTAACTAACACATATCGACGGTGACGCGCCCACCGGCGACGAGTAGCGCAGGCGCGGCAGCGGCTCGCGGGAGGCCGACGGCGTCCTGCCACACACACATGAGCTATACACAACCCGTAACTAACACATATCGACGGTGACGCGCCCACCGGCGACGAGTAGCGCAGGCGCGGCAGCGGCTCGCGGGAGGCCGACGGCGTCCTGCCACACACACATGAGCTATACACAACCCGTAACTAACACATATCGACGGTGACGCGCCCACCGGCGACGAGTAGCGCAGGCGCGGCAGCGGCTCGCGGGAGGCCGACGGCGTCCTGCCACACACACATGAGCTATACACAACCCGTAACTAACACATATCGACGGTGACGCGCCCACCGGCGACGAGTAGCGCAGGCGCGGCAGCGGCTCGCGGGAGGCCGACGGCGTCCTGCCACACACACATGAGCTATACACAACCCGTAACTAACACATATCGACGGTGACGCGCCCACCGGCGACGAGTAGCGCAGGCGCGGCAGCGGCTCGCGGGAGGCCGACGGCGTCCTGCCACACACACATGAGCTATACACAACCCGTAACTAACACATATCGACGGTGACGCGCCCACCGGCGACGAGTAGCGCAGGCGCGGCAGCGGCTCGCGGGAGGCCGACGGCGTCCTGCCACACACACATGAGCTATACACAACCCGTAACTAACACATATCGACGGTGACGCGCCCACCGGCGACGAGTAGCGCAGGCGCGGCAGCGGCTCGCGGGAGGCCGACGGCGTCCTGCCACACACACATGAGCTATACACAACCCGTAACTAACACATATCGACGGTGACGCGCCCACCGGCGACGAGTAGCGCAGGCGCGGCAGCGGCTCGCGGGAGGCCGACGGCGTCCTGCCACACACACATGAGCTATACACAACCCGTAACTAACACATATCGACGGTGACGCGCCCACCGGCGACGAGTAGCGCAGGCGCGGCAGCGGCTCGCGGGAGGCCGACGGCGTCCTGCCACACACACATGAGCTATACACAACCCGTAACTAACACATATCGACGGTGACGCGCCCACCGGCGACGAGTAGCGCAGGCGCGGCAGCGGCTCGCGGGAGGCCGACGGCGTCCTGCCACACACACATGAGCTATACACAACCCGTAACTAACACATATCGACGGTGACGCGCCCACCGGCGACGAGTAGCGCAGGCGCGGCAGCGGCTCGCGGGAGGCCGACGGCGTCCTGCCACACACACATGAGCTATACACAACCCGTAACTAACACATATCGACGGTGACGCGCCCACCGGCGACGAGTAGCGCAGGCGCGGCAGCGGCTCGCGGGAGGCCGACGGCGTCCTGCCACACACACATGAGCTATACACAACCCGTAACTAACACATATCGACGGTGACGCGCCCACCGGCGACGAGTAGCGCAGGCGCGGCAGCGGCTCGCGGGAGGCCGACGGCGTCCTGCCACACACACATGAGCTATACACAACCCGTAACTAACACATATCGACGGTGACGCGCCCACCGGCGACGAGTAGCGCAGGCGCGGCAGCGGCTCGCGGGAGGCCGACGGCGTCCTGCCACACACACATGAGCTATACACAACCCGTAACTAACACATATCGACGGTGACGCGCCCACCGGCGACGAGTAGCGCAGGCGCGGCAGCGGCTCGCGGGAGGCCGACGGCGTCCTGCCACACACACATGAGCTATACACAACCCGTAACTAACACATATCGACGGTGACGCGCCCACCGGCGACGAGTAGCGCAGGCGCGGCAGCGGCTCGCGGGAGGCCGACGGCGTCCTGCCACACACACATGAGCTATACACAACCCGTAACTAACACATATCGACGGTGACGCGCCCACCGGCGACGAGTAGCGCAGGCGCGGCAGCGGCTCGCGGGAGGCCGACGGCGTCCTGCCACACACACATGAGCTATACACAACCCGTAACTAACACATATCGACGGTGACGCGCCCACCGGCGACGAGTAGCGCAGGCGCGGCAGCGGCTCGCGGGAGGCCGACGGCGTCCTGCCACACACACATGAGCTATACACAACCCGTAACTAACACATATCGACGGTGACGCGCCCACCGGCGACGAGTAGCGCAGGCGCGGCAGCGGCTCGCGGGAGGCCGACGGCGTCCTGCCACACACACATGAGCTATACACAACCCGTAACTAACACATATCGACGGTGACGCGCCCACCGGCGACGAGTAGCGCAGGCGCGGCAGCGGCTCGCGGGAGGCCGACGGCGTCCTGCCACACACACATGAGCTATACACAACCCGTAACTAACACATATCGACGGTGACGCGCCCACCGGCGACGAGTAGCGCAGGCGCGGCAGCGGCTCGCGGGAGGCCGACGGCGTCCTGCCACACACACATGAGCTATACACAACCCGTAACTAACACATATCGACGGTGACGCGCCCACCGGCGACGAGTAGCGCAGGCGCGGCAGCGGCTCGCGGGAGGCCGACGGCGTCCTGCCACACACACATGAGCTATACACAACCCGTAACTAACACATATCGACGGTGACGCGCCCACCGGCGACGAGTAGCGCAGGCGCGGCAGCGGCTCGCGGGAGGCCGACGGCGTCCTGCCACACACACATGAGCTATACACAACCCGTAACTAACACATATCGACGGTGACGCGCCCACCGGCGACGAGTAGCGCAGGCGCGGCAGCGGCTCGCGGGAGGCCGACGGCGTCCTGCCACACACACATGAGCTATACACAACCCGTAACTAACACATATCGACGGTGACGCGCCCACCGGCGACGAGTAGCGCAGGCGCGGCAGCGGCTCGCGGGAGGCCGACGGCGTCCTGCCACACACACATGAGCTATACACAACCCGTAACTAACACATATCGACGGTGACGCGCCCACCGGCGACGAGTAGCGCAGGCGCGGCAGCGGCTCGCGGGAGGCCGACGGCGTCCTGCCACACACACATGAGCTATACACAACCCGTAACTAACACATATCGACGGTGACGCGCCCACCGGCGACGAGTAGCGCAGGCGCGGCAGCGGCTCGCGGGAGGCCGACGGCGTCCTGCCACACACACATGAGCTATACACAACCCGTAACTGATTTGTAAATTGATTTGATACACAACTCGTAAAAAACACACATCTCTCTGCCCGCTCTGGGCGGAGCAGGCGGATATTGTCACTAACTGATTCAAGCCCACCCGTGTACTTCTAAAATGCCCTTTGCGTTCCAGCGCCGCGGTAACACTTTCGAACAATTTTGCAAGTCTGGCAGATATATCGCCCTCTTGCGATTGAGTTTCCAGAAAAGACAAACCTAAAATCATTTCTTAACACATGCGGTATTCGGACGGATGTGCAAGTCGCGCACATTTACATGGTTTGTCAAATAACTACTATTTCTCACCTGCTTGCATTTCTAGGATCCAGATTCTGTTTCTTCCACTGCTGAAGTTTTTCACGTTCTTTCACTTCTTTTAAGAATACCTGAAATATTTCACAAATCAAGTAAGCACAAACAATTGTGTCATTTGTAAACACTACAAGTTATTCTTAATTGATTTAACAAGCCAACAATTTAAACAATTGGCACCAATTCAACAAAAGTGACCATTTGTATTATAAAAACATCATGTTTTACATTGTGTAGCGTTACAACACTACAAGACTTTTTAAGTGGATTTAAATTTAGACTGGTCGGATATAGGTTTCGTTTTTAAAAGGTTAGTTTTAAAAAAGTGGAGATGGAAATGTGGCAAAAACGAAAAATAGAGATGTCTGCTTTCAGTTCATTCTTCTTTCTGAATTTGTGAAAAGGAATAGTGATCAAATTAATTTGACTTTATGAGTAAGAGAAGGTGCTTTAGCGAAACAGAGACATCTACTAAGAGTAAGATGTAGAGGTGGATGTTAAAGACTTGTTTCATATAATTTATCTTAATCTAGCCACAGTCGTATTCTACTAGAATCTACTAGAATACGCTAAATTTTAAGTCTGACTTTTGTACATTGTTGTTATCTATAGATGTGTCGAATGTATAGATGTGTCGAGTGCATTGTTGTTATCTATAGATGTGTCGAATGTATTAGCATTGGTGGTTGCGGGATATATACTATTTTTTACACGGTGTTTATTTTTATGTTTTGACAAAATTATATAAATTAACTCAGTTAATTATTTTTTTTATTTTATAACGTTACAACTGGTAAAGTTTGAATGTGCTTAGTCAAATCTCCATGACAGTTTACGTTTGTCATTAAGAAAGTTAACAAAAAAAGATTACATTGTTGAGTTGACACATTCCAATTGAGCACGGGTTGACGAATGGTTGACTGGACATAATACCTCATCGTATAACCTCACTCCATTCCATTAGTTTGATATTATTATTATAAACTGTGGTGAACAGTAAAAATTGTGCACTAAATAGTGCCTGTATATTATGACACGTCTGGGTACACGTTCTAGCATGATTGACCAATATCCTGACGACTGAACAACCGAAGCCGTAGCGTTCTGTATACTCGTGCTGGGTATCTATTGTGTAAGATTATTGTATTTTGAGTGTGACTTATAATTTGATTAAAAACAAACGGTTTTTCTATTACACAATAACCAAAACTTCCCATAGTAAGCCCACTGTAGTTCTGATATCATGGCTCATGTAACCTAGGGAGATAAACCATCTCTGGCAGCAGAAGTGGGATAGAAAATGCGTACCTGCGCGATGCCGGTCTCGATCTTGGCGAGCTCGTGCTCCTCGCGGCGTAGCTTGGGGTCGACGTCGCCGTTGCCGTTGAGCTTGCCGTTCATCTTGCCGTCCGCCTCGTCGTCGCTGTCCGCCACGCCCTTGTACGTGTCCGACCAGCGGCGCCGACGTTCTGAAACAACACACACGACACGTTAACTATGTGTCCAACCCTTACCCAACACTGCACGCGCAGGCTGCGTGACCTCACCTCATCGATTAGAGAAGGAATAGCGCGGCGGTCACGACTCCAATCGACAACCACTCGCTTACACAGATTCACAATAGGACAGTGGTATGGAGCAAGGCTGTTCATATCGCCAAAAAAATCATTTATATACATTTATATATCTTTCTTATTTGCGCAATAGTAGAACAAACGTCATCTAAACTTTTCCAAATTTCAAATTGATAGCATTAGTAGTACTTGAGATATCCAGCTGTGATAGACGGACAGACTTAGTCACACCGTAAGGGTTCCTTTTTTATCATTTTGGTACGGAACCCTTTTTTTTTTAAGGATGGGAAATCATCCAATGACTCCTCCCGCTCTGGGTGTAGCGGGAGGGAGTGTCAGACTTCTACTGACTAAAACCCATCCATGTTCCTTCATTGCCCTTTGTGTTCCGGAGCCACGGTGTCTCTTGCGAATAATCCCGCGACTCCGGCAGGCGTCGGCCCTTTCGGGCCCCTCTGTGTGCTGACTCTCTTTGAGGCGCGCGTGGCCTACGGTGGCCGGAGGTCACCAGGTGGTGGCCCCCGACGCCCGCGGCGTCTACCACGGCGGCCGGGACGAGAGGGTCTCCTCTCCCGCTCCGCCACCTCCTTCGCTAGCATGACTGCTTCGCAGAAGGAGGCAACGGCATTTCGTCTCGCTCCGGACCATGGCTTGGACCAGGGCCGGACGCGAGAGGTCGCCGCCGATCGCCGTTTCGAGGACACGGCGGTGCGCCGCCCAAGCGGGGCACACCTGCACAGTGTGCTCCATCGTGTCCTCCGGTCGATCCTCGCAGTGGTGACACCCGGGCGTTTCCTCCCGCCCGATTCGGTGCAGGAACCTCCCGAAACATCCATGTCCGGTGAGGACCTGCGTCAGGCGGAAGGTGAGGACGCCGTGGCACCTCTCTAGCCACTCCTCAAAGAGGGGACTTATCGCCACTATCGTGGCGTGCCCTGCGCTGGGTTGCGACAGTCGTCGTCTCCATGTCGCCATGAGATCGCGCCGGAGGTCTGTCCGCTGCGCGACAATTTGCCGCGTCAGCGGAGTTTCCCCCCGGCGTAGTACCTCCACGCGCCAATCATGCAGGCGCGCGAGGACTATCGCCTCCAGATCCCATGGCTGGTACGGAACCCTAAAACGTACTTTTAGAGTTCCGTACCAAAATGGAACGTATCGTATCGTCTCGTCACTGCTCGGTGTAATGAAGAATAGTTGGCGAGTATCCGGAGTACAGCGTGTACATACCTGGGTCTGTGTAGGGGTAGGGCGGCGCGGGGAAGTCGTCGCGCTCGATCTTAGGCTTGGTGCCCGGCGGAGGCTTGTAGGCGGCCGGGTAGTGCGACAGCTCGATGGGCTCCTGCAACACGGTAGCGGTAGACAACACACGTTAGTACCAGTCACGAAGCTTTCTTACTAATATGACGCAGGAGGTATGTGTGTGTGTGTGTAACGCTGGTGTTACCTCGTTGTTCATGTGCGGCGACTTGGGGCGCGGCGTCTCGCTGCGGATGGAGTCGACGAGCGCGCGTGTGTTAGTGTGTGTGTGTGTAGTGTTGGTGTTACCTCGTTGTTCATGTGCGGCGACTTGGGGCGCGGCGTCTCGCTGCGGATGGAGTCGACGAGCGCGCGTGTGTTAGCGTGTGTGTGTGTGTGTAGTGTTGGTGTTACCTCGTTGTTCATGTGCGGCGACTTGGGGCGCGGCGTCTCGCTGCGGATGGAGTCGACGAGCGCGCGTGTGTTAGCGTGTGTGTTTGTGTGTAGTGTTGGTGTTACCTCGTTGTTCATGTGCGGCGACTTGGGGCGCGGCGTCTCGCTGCGAATGGAGTCGACGAGCGCGCGTGTGTTAGTGTGTGTGTGTGTGTGTAGTGTTGGTGTTACCTCGTTGTTCATGTGCGGCGACTTGGGGCGCGGCGTCTCGCTGCGGATGGAGTCGACGAGCGCGCGTGTGTTAGCGTGTGTGTGTGTGTGTAGTGTTGGTGTTACCTCGTTGTTCATGTGCGGCGACTTGGGGCGCGGCGTCTCGCTGCGGATGGAGTCGACGAGCGCGCGTGTGTTAGCGTGTGTGTGAGTGTGTAGTGTTGGTGTTACCTCGTTGTTCATGTGCGGCGACTTGGGGCGCGGCGTCTCGCTGCGGATGGAGTCGACGAGCGCGCGTGTGTTAGCGTGTGTGTGTGTGTGTGTGTAGTGTTGGTGTTACCTCGTTGTTCATGTGCGGCGACTTGGGGCGCGGCGTCTCGCTGCGGATGGAGTCGACGAGCGCGCGTGTGTTAGTGTGTGTGTGTGTGTGTAGTGTTGGTGTTACCTCGTTGTTCATGTGCGGCGACTTGGGGCGCGGCGTCTCGCTGCGGATGGAGTCGACGAGCGCGCGTGTGTTAGTGTGTGTGTGTGTGTGTGTAGTGTTGGTGTTACCTCGTTGTTCATGTGCGGCGACTTGGGGCGCGGCGTCTCGCTGCGGATGGAGTCGACGAGCGCGCGTGTGTTAGTGTGTGTGTGTGTGTGTAGTGTTGGTGTTACCTCGTTGTTCATGTGCGGCGACTTGGGGCGCGGCGTCTCGCTGCGGATGGAGTCGACGAGCGCGCGTGTGTTAGTGTGTGTGTGTGTGTGTAGTGTTGGTGTTACCTCGTTGTTCATGTGCGGCGACTTGGGGCGCGGCGTCTCGCTGCGGATGGAGTCGACGAGCGCGCGTGTGTTAGCGTGTGTGTGTGTGTGTAGTGTTGGTGTTACCTCGTTGTTCATGTGCGGCGACTTGGGGCGCGGCGTCTCGCTGCGGATGGAGTCGACGAGCGCGCGTGTGTTAGCGTGTGTGTGTGTGTGTAGTGTTGGTGTTACCTCGTTGTTCATGTGCGGCGACTTGGGGCGCGGCGTCTCGCTGCGGATGGAGTCGACGAGCGCGCGTGTGTTAGCGTGTGTGTGTGTGTGTAGTGTTGGTGTTACCTCGTTGTTCATGTGCGGCGACTTGGGGCGCGGCGTCTCGCTGCGGATGGAGTCGACGAGCGCGCGTGTGTTAGTGTGTGTGTGTGTGTGTAGTGTTGGTGTTACCTCGTTGTTCATGTGCGGCGACTTGGGGCGCGGCGTCTCGCTGCGGATGGAGTCGACGAGCGCGCGTGTGTTAGTGTGTGTGTGTGTGTGTAGTGTTGGTGTTACCTCGTTGTTCATGTGCGGCGACTTGGGGCGCGGCGTCTCGCTGCGGATGGAGTCGACGAGCGCGCGTGTGTTAGTGTGTGTGTGTGTGTGTAGTGTTGGTGTTACCTCGTTGTTCATGTGCGGCGACTTGGGGCGCGGCGTCTCGCTGCGGATGGAGTCGACGAGCGCGCGTGTGTTAGTGTGTGTGTGTGTGTGTGTAGTGTTGGTGTTACCTCGTTGTTCATGTGCGGCGACTTGGGGCGCGGCGTCTCGCTGCGGATGGAGTCGACGAGCGCGCGTGTGTTAGTGTGTGTGTGTGTGTGTGTAGTGTTGGTGTTACCTCGTTGTTCATGTGCGGCGACTTGGGGCGCGGCGTCTCGCTGCGGATGGAGTCGACGAGCGCGCGTGTGTTAGTGTGTGTGTGTGTGTGTGTAGTGTTGGTGTTACCTCGTTGTTCATGTGCGGCGACTTGGGGCGCGGCGTCTCGCTGCGGATGGAGTCGACGAGCGCGCGTGTGTTAGTGTGTGTGTGTGTGTGTGTAGTGTTGGTGTTACCTCGTTGTTCATGTGCGGCGACTTGGGGCGCGGCGTCTCGCTGCGGATGGAGTCGACGAGCGCGCGTGTGTTAGTGTGTGTGTGTGTGTGTGTAGTGTTGGTGTTACCTCGTTGTTCATGTGCGGCGACTTGGGGCGCGGCGTCTCGCTGCGGATGGAGTCGACGAGCGCGCGTGTGTTAGTGTGTGTGTGTGTGTGTGTAGTGTTGGTGTTACCTCGTTGTTCATGTGCGGCGACTTGGGGCGCGGCGTCTCGCTGCGGATGGAGTCGACGAGCGCGCGTGTGTTAGTGTGTGTGTGTGTGTGTGTAGTGTTGGTGTTACCTCGTTGTTCATGTGCGGCGACTTGGGGCGCGGCGTCTCGCTGCGGATGGAGTCGACGAGCGCGCGTGTGTTAGTGTGTGTGTGTGTGTGTGTAGTGTTGGTGTTACCTCGTTGTTCATGTGCGGCGACTTGGGGCGCGGCGTCTCGCTGCGGATGGAGTCGACGAGCGCGCGCATGCCGGGCCGCGACGACGCCTTGCTGCCAGGTCGCGAGGACGCGCGTGTGCTGGCCGACGCTGCGGACAAGCTGTCGGTCAGTAGGCGGGCGGCGGGGGCGACGGGGGCGGCGCGGGGGCGGCGCGGCGCATACGTACATGGCGGGCGGTGGAAGTGCGGCGAGGTGGGCGGGCGGTCGTAGGGCTGCAGCGGGCGGCGCAGGTAGGACGGCTCGCTGGTGAGGTAGGAGTACGTGGTGATGCGGTGCGGCGAGCAGGCGCCCGCGTCGCGGTACTCGCGCAGCACCAGGCCGGGCGACACGGCGCGGTACCCGTACTGCAACCGGCCGACATGCGACACTGACACAGTGAAACCACCACACCCATACCAGGCCCATTTCACCATACATTCCAAATTCAAATTCATAATTTATTGGAAACATTTACTATTACCAACTTTACACTACTGTTTGTTATGTTGATTTTAGAATGTCTCGGGCAACTGGTCCAAGTTATAACGTAAAATGTACTTGATTTTAAAGTTTTTATTTTCTTAAGAATCCACGAACGCAGATTGCATCTTGTCTATACGTGCGTGCGTTTCACTAGTTGTAAGGAGCCGGCCTTCTGTATTTATCTCTTACTACAAGTATATTATAAAGATCAGAATTCGTAGTGCAGTTTGGAGTAACGACTATAAATATTGATTTGCATACGAGACTTGTGATTTCTTTTCACATGCAAATGTTCACGCTATTAGTTAAGTTAACCTTTGTGACGCCAAAAGAAGAGTCAAAATAAAACTAGCAACTTTAGCACTTGTAATTTATACAAATATAACGATATTGCTATCGTCGGAAGCGTATTCGTCAAAATATCAAGACGTAAGTATTTTTGTAGCATATAAATCAAGCTACATTGAAGTTTGTACCTATTCCAATCACTGCCGAAAAATAACAACTTTAAAGCTCTTAGGGCGGGTTGTTTCACGTACACTTTACGCACGTGTAAACGTCAAATATGGTGCTAACTATCGCAAAAAAATTGGGTTGTTTCACAATAAGTCAACGTTAAAGCATGCTAAAATTACGATTACGTTAACAGATGGTTTGAGCACTGGTTAACGTAACTTTAATTACGTGAAATAGTGAAAACGTCATGAAATCTCTTTTGTATTCGCGAGTTTGGTCTTTAATCGACGATATTAGTTCATCTGATGATGATTCAAGTAGCGTAGAAAGAAAGAAAAAGGTTTTTAAAGCACGTATTAATAATTAAAGCCTTTGGGATGATCAGGAATTTATTGCAAGACACCGAGTATCAAAGGAAGTAGTATCAATTTTTTTATTTAACGATAGTTAGCACCATATTTGACGTTTACGTAAAGTGCGCGTGTGCGTAAAGTGTACGTGAAACAACCCGCCCTTAATAAACCAATTCATTACGAGTACGTGATCGTAACTTCGTAGCACAGCGTGAGCTACGCCGTAGCCGCGTAGCGAGACGCGTAGCACACACGGAGACGCACTTAGCCAGTTTTAATATTAATCTCATCATAGTTCATGTATCAGATACTGTCAGGAACTCAGGAAATTATATGGACAATAAAATTTTGTCATTGAAGTTTTTTAAATGAACTTTTACTACCAATTTTAATATAATTCAAATATTTTCTATGTCCCCTTTCTTCGGTTAGTCCAAAAGTTGAAGAAACATGTTGCAGGATAAACCGCAGATAGTCAACACATCCACATGCTCGGGTCACGCGGTAGGAACTACGACAGTGGTGAAGAACAACATACAAACGGAACATCAACTAAAACGTGTAAATGTGTCAACTGAAAAATAATACTAAATGTGTGCCCTTGGAGTTGAACGATGGAAATACATTTTTAGCTAAACATATTTAAGTTAATGTTTATCTCGAAATGGTTTTTCCAGACTGTGTCATACATGAGCAGAATTTCATTAAAATAATGTGGCACACATTTTGCGTTATAAATAATTAACATTTTTTTTATAATTTTCAAATTAAACAATCGATGTAACCTCCAAGAACACACGCAAAAAAAATGAAAAGAAATAATAATAAAATAAAAAAATAATAATAAGTGTGTGTGACGGACCTTCCTGGTCAAGCTACTGTAGGGGCTGCAGTAGGAGCCGTTGACGCTGGGCGTGCGCGAGCGCAGCGAGAACTGCAGACAACAAGCGGCGTCACGCGCGGCACGCGGCACGCGGCACGCAGCACGCGGCACGCGGCACGCAGCACGCGGCACGCGGCACGCGCAGCACGCGCAGGACGCTACGTGTGCATAGCCGAGGATCCAAGGTTTACAGTTTGGGAACATTAGCTAGGTATTGTTGCAACATCAAACGTTGCGGAACTTGTTCACAGAACGGTTCTGAGTTCTACTACACGATTAGTGACTTTTTTTTCGCAAAACTAACTCAATAATTATAATCTTAAATAGATGTTTGGTTCTGTGCTTCTTTTCAGAGTAGTCGAATGGAAAAACGAAGGTCATCTAATTTTTATTTTGACGATTAAGTGTCAATTAACATTTTGCAACAGAACACGTTGTTGCTGAATCTACATTGTGAAACTGTGTCCCATGAATACAAGGCTTAAATGTCTTTTTATAAGATCCATCGCTCAGAGAAATATCTGAAATCGATGACACACGGTACGTCCCAGTGCTGCGCGTGCGCATGCGTGCGGCGCCGGCGCCGATGCAAATAAACAAAATCACAAATCAAGTTCAAGCGTCCACGTATGCTGGTCGGGTAGCAACACCCACTTCTGTAACACGGGCGGTTAGCTCGCTCAGATGCGGTCACAAGTTAATTTGATTGTTTCACAATCACATAATGTGTACTAACGGAAAATTGACGAACGTACGTGGACTAACGTAGTCTTGCTTGTCATCTGAATTAGTTTGTTAAGTCGATATACTCTAAATTATACTTTGGAGACCAGATTTATAGCACAACACGTTTTTATGTAGAATTCTAGAAAGACAAGCAAGACATACAGTGTGTAGACGACTGCGGCGACTGGCGAGTTAGCTCTTTTATTTTTGTAAGACTTTCGAAATTGTGTCGCTTCTCTTAACCTTTCACAAATCCACTGCAGTCATTTACACACTGTATCCTACAAATAATAAATAATAATAAAAAATGCATTCTATTGAGTGTAGTATTCAGGGCAGCATTACAATAATAGTCAATCTATGAACTAATGCACCTGGCACAAAACACGTTAAAAAAATACTGAAAAGAAATAATATAATAAATATCTACTGCTACCGACACATAAAATTAAAGAAAAACGGTACAAGTACGGAATAATAATATTATGTGTCGGCAGGAAGAAGGGCGAGACTACTAACTACGGTGCAACACACAACACAAGTGACCCACGAAATGTACGACATATGTCATTACCGCGGTGAAGTATCTACAATTACTGGTGTCTACTGTGCAACTGTTGTCAACGCTATCAAAATAATTACAATTGATAGAACATGGACGCTTAGTTGAAGTTGAAGTTAACTTTCTGAAAATGTAGACAGTAACCAAGAAAATAATCACATCCTAGGAACATGATCATTCTCTTGTATTTCACTCTTGGTGCCTCCGACAAAGAGCATCGGATTCTAATGTGTAGAGCTGTAAAACGTTAACAGTCCCCTAAGTCAACTAGTCAGGCAAAATCAACTAGTCACAAAAATTAAGTATTAAAAAAAAATCCAAATTTTTGGGTGATTTTCAACGAGCTGTAACTCCAAGGAAAATGATTGTAGAGCAAAAAAAAAGCAAATTGTAGCTCCAAGTGTCTAGTTTTCAGATGAATTGTTTTTTTATCATGTTCGGGTCTGGAGAAATCCTAGAAAAATAAAGATTTTTGAGAAAAAAAAATATTTTTTTCATTAAAAGAATGAATAAAAATCGAAAAATGCTCATAATGGTGATTTTTGCAAAAACAAAGAATTTGAATCTTCGGGGCACTATGAAAAAAAAATCGCAGCGCTTTGAATTTTTCAGGGATTTTAGGGGACACTTGGAGGTTGAAAAATTACCGACGATATCCTTCGTTCATCCATTTTATCCAAATATCCTTATTTATGCGATTTTTTCCCGTTTTTTCAGTTTAAGTTTTCAATAAAAAAAAATATATATTGACAAAAACCATTCACGGTATCTTATAGAGAATATCGTGTAGTTTTCAAAACCGTCCTTCGATTTCCTATACGATCATTACTTCCAAAGTTATTGATTGTCAAAGTGTAAAAGTACTTTTTTGCTTTGACTGACGATAACTCCGCGGCAAATCATCGTACAGACTTTTTGATTACGTCAAATTAAAGGGCATTAAATTTAATTTGACGTAATCAAAAAGCCTTACATTTTCTAAAAGAGCTTTTGACCGAAATCTCCTGGATCTACAGTTTGCTTCTGTTTTTTGCTCAACGATCATTTTTCTCGGAGTTACAGCTCGTTGAAAATCACCCAAAAATTTGGATTTTTTTTATATCCCTTAATTTATGTGACTAGCGTAATTTCACTATGGTAGGCGCCAGATAACTTGCCAATAAGGTGCATTCCCCTTTACTTAATTTGTCTGTGTAGGTGGTACCCGGACAAAAAATTATGAATCGTGTTTGAATATCACTATAGATGTCGCTTCAGGATAGCTTTAAGTCATTATTACTGTTCTCGGAATCAAGTATGTCGAATGTAGGTGGGTCAATGACCTATATTGCAAATGTTTTGGTGTCGAGCATAGTCCGTAAGTCCGTAGCATCAGAGCCTGTGGCGGTGTGAGACCTGCAGGTCGGCGGAGGCGCGCTCGGCGTCCAGGTCGGCGGGCTCGAGCGGCGCGGGCCCGCAGCGCGGGTGCCAGATGGCGGCGCCCTGCAGGAACATCTCCTCGCCGTCGCCGAACGGGTCGCCGCACTTGCTGCAGCGCGCGCACGTGGGGTGGAAGTGGTGGTTGTCTCCGGCCTGCGCGACAGACACGACCTTACTGCCTGTCCAGATAGGGCGCGCGAGAGCATCTGGACGCGATGTATGTAGCTCTAGTATCTCGAGTACGCGGGAGTGCCTACGCGCGAGTCGACTCGCGCGTAAAACGCCCTATCTGGACAGGCTCTTACTGCTAGTACGTACCATATTATGCAATGCACATTATATGGGTCAATACTCATATATTTTTGTAGATTTCCTGTATGAAAGCAATATTAATTGCGCAATTTTCCTTCACCGTACGTCACAACAGATTGTAGACAAATCATCACAACGGTAAAATCCGTAGACTATTGTTATCGATGCTCATTGCTTATGAATGATGATAATTTCGCGATGCATGCAACGGATGCATCAGCTGGCCACCGACATTGTGGCGACAGCCGTTATTCGTGTAACAATGCGATCGCGGAACAATGCGTGCGGCGTCACGCGGCTATCAAAACAAGCGCGTCCCGTGTGTGACGTCACGGCTGCGATATGACGCCGCCCGCGACCGACTCTTCTATTGTTGTTATCATTGACTTATGTAACGTGGGTAATGAATCAGATGCTTCCTAATGGAAACACGGAAGTTATGGAATAAACATCGATAAGCCTCATTCAGCGAGTCGGATGAATGTTTCGGAAGGAAACTAAACAAGTTATGTATATTAAATTAATTAATGAACATAGCGGGTGCAGCCGTTGTAGGATACTAGAAGCTGTTATGAACCAGAAGAATAATTGAGACCATTTACAGTAAATTGATGTTTTTAGGTAGATAACCTGTAAGTAATAAATAAATAAATTGTTTATTGATAAAAAGGTACAGATGGTAAGACAACAAGAAAGTTAAGCTAGTTGCTAGCAAGATTTACAAAGCTATGTAACTACATTTTATGGTAGAACATGTTGACGTGTAAGTACATGGTACATCTGTCGACAATTTACGTTAGCCTGTCTCTTAAACTAGGTTATGCCTGTGTCTTAAGAGACAGTGGATGACCATAAGGTTTTAATTTAACATTATCTATTAATTAATGTGTCGCTGCGATCTACCCACAATTTTTACAATAATTTTATAAAATGGTAATGTTAAGTAACATTGAATATAACATTAAAAGCTTAATTCTTGTGATTTTGTATGCATGTGTGTATGTGTGTGTGTGTATGAGCGTGTATAAATGGTTGTACAAGTGTTAGGTTATGTAGGTTAATATTGATTCAGTGTGATCATAATCTTGTTGAAGTAGCCAGTCTGTAAGCGTTTTGTCAGATCAAGTATGTTTAGGTGTTTAAGTACTGCGTCTTCTGTTGATACTCTTTTCCGGAAGCCGTACTGATTCTCAGCGATTATCTTATTTATACCTATCCAAAAAATCTTTGAGGCGGTTGTTGAATATCCTTTCTAGGATTTTAGAAAGTACCGGTAGCACCGAAATGGGCCTGTAGTTATTGTCACAGTTTCTGTCTCCTCCTTTATGAATAGGATGCACTAAAGCTTTTTTTAAAGCTTCAGGAAAGACATCCTTTTGCAAGCAGCAATTGAAAAGGTAAGTTATGTGAGGAACTAAATCATTTTTGCAGTTCTTTAGCAGTAAGGGTCATATCCCATCCCATCCAACAGTACTGTCATTATTTAATTGGAGTATAAGTGACTCTATTTCGGCTTCATCTACATCTAGCAGAGCCAGTGAATTGCTAATTGAGTTGATATGACAAGAGGGTGAACGCTGTTCTTGGAGCAGGAGGGACTGTGCACCAGATTCAATATGCCGCCAGGGTTTTGCCAACGTTAGCAAATAAATGGCATACCTTGTTAACGGAAGAATAAGGATCATCGCATAAGCTTAGTCCTCTTCTGGTATTGTCCGAGATTTAAAACAGAACAGAAAACAGAAGAAAGAAATGAATGTGCTCAATATTAGGCGAACCGGGTAGTTGTTGAGTCGTAGCTAGGGTTCGTAGCAGGTAACTTGATCGTAGCCACGTAGCACTCGTAGCACTCGTCGCCAGATTGACGTCAGCGGCACGTAGCACTGGTAGCGTTGTTACGTCATCATCCGCCACTGAGTCGGTGGTGCGTTGCGCGGGCGCACGGATCCAAGCACGGCGAGGCGCGAGTTCGAATCCAGCAATCGAAGAAATGTATTGGACCCCAGTTTGGATGTGGTCAACAAAAATTATGATGTCTCGCTCTAGGACTGCCCAGTGGGAAGAGCTGGTCGGTACAAACTCTTAAGGTGGATGCTCCAGGGTAGCCCGCAAAATTCAAATATTTTTATTAACCGACTTTCCAAAAAGGAGGAGGTTCTCAATTCGGATGTTTGCATTTTTTTTTTTATGTTTGTTCGGGCATAACTCCGCTTGCCAACCGATTTTAAAAACGATTTTTTTGTTGGAAAGGGAATACTTCCCAAATGGTCCCATGATAAGGAAACCAGGATCTGATGATGGCATCCCAGAGAAGCCGAGGGGAACTTTCGAAAATCGTATGGGCAACTAGTGCGTTTGTATTTTGCTTTTCTGCGATTTTGCAGTGGTGTTGTTAGGTGTGGGGTACCACTACAACTCGGTGTTTTTGTTAATTTGTTAGTTTTGACCTCGACTTCCGAAATTAAAGTTATTTTTTACTTTGTAGTGGTTTTTTTGGAAGTCGGTTGTATTTTTTTGTAAAAAGTTTTTGTTTTTTGCCATTTGCAGATTGCAAAAAACATCAAAATATTTGAATTTCGCGGGCTACCCTGGCGCTTCCACCTTAAGGAGCGACAAGGATTTGAAGACTTCAGACGAAATATTAAATTGTTGGTCTTGTTATAAAAAGCAAGATATCCGCTGTGTAGGTACGTACACAGCGGATATCTCGGATATGTCGATAATTCGATAACGACCGCCGATCAAGTACACAAACGTTTTTTATTAAAATTAGGCTGAGTGCTAGCACTTTTTGAACGTCAACGTTTACAAGAAGACAGTCCCCCAAAAACGCCCGCCCGTGACCACTTCCTATTGTTTTAGCTGGGAAGAAGAAGTGGCCAACAAACTCCCCAGCAACACATCTGTTTATTGCGTTAGAAGAACTGGCATTTATATAATAGTATGCAAAGTATTACCTACTACAAATAAAAATAATAAAACATGGGTAACACATACAACCAAAAAATCTGTATCTTATTGAACTATTTTTAGGAAGAATCTTCCTTTTGAGGAAATGATTGATAATGACCAAGATGTTTAACAGCATAGGACATTAGGACCAAAAATAGAGCCTTGCGAAACACCTGATGTTACGTCAGCAATATCAGGGGAGCTAAAAAGGCCACTTTGGCAGAATCAGAAAGCGTGTCACGCTACCCGTCACTGTCAAATTTTTCCAATTAACTTTAAATCTACTGCGTTTGCGATATAAATGAAAATGAAATATGATAGATTGTTGTGTGGTTAATATTATGATTCTGCTAAAGTGGCCTTTTAACACCCAAGCTACACACTGATAACACCTCTTTACAAAGGTCAGAAGTGTAATCATCATCATGATCACATCAGCCGAAAGACGTCCACTGCTGGACGGCGGCCTCCCCCAGGCGTCGGCGTCGCCACAACGACCGCTCCTGTCAGTTCAGTCATCAGACGTCCACTGCTGGACGGCGGCCTCCCCCAGGCGTCGGCGTCGCCACAACGACCGCTCCTGTCAGTTCAGTCATCAGACGTCCACTGCTGGACGGCGGCCTCCCCCAGGCGTCGGCGTCGCCACAACGACCGCTCCTGTCAGTTCAGTCATCAGACGTCCACTGCTGGACGGCGGCCTCCCCCAGGCGTCGGCGTCGCCACAACGACCGCTCCTGTCAGTTCAGTCATCAGACGTCCACTGCTGGACGGCGGCCTCCCCCAGGCGTCGGCGTCGCCACAACGACCGCTCCTGTCAGTTCAGTCATCAGACGTCCACTGCTGGACGGCGGCCTCCCCCAGGCGTCGGCGTCGCCACAACGACCGCTCCTGTCAGTTCAGTCATCAGACGTCCACGGCTGGACGGCGGCCTCCCCCAGGCGTCGGCGTCGCCACAACGACCGCTCCTGTCAGTTCAGTCATCAGACGTCCACTGCTGGACGGCGGCATCCACCAGGCGTCGGCGTCGCCACAACGACCGCTCCTGTCAGTTCAGTCATCAGACGTCCACTGCTGGATGGCGGCCTCCCCCAGGCGTCGGCGTCGCCACAACGACCGCTCCTGTCAGTTCAGTCATCAGACGTCCACTGCTGGACGGCGGCCTCCCCCAGGCGTCGGCGTCGCCACAACGACCGCTCCTGTCAGTTCAGTCATCAGACGTCCACTGCTGGACGGCGGCCTCCCCCAGGCGTCGGCGTCGCCACAACGACCGCTCCTGTCAGTTCAGTCATCAGACGTCCACTGCTGGACGGCGGCCTCCCCCAGGCGTCGGCGTCGCCACAACGACCGCTCCTGTCAGTTCAGTCATCAGACGTCCACTGCTGGACGGCGGCCTCCCCCAGGCGTCGGCGTCGCCACAACGACCGCTCCTGTCAGTTCAGTCATCAGACCGTCTGTTTTGCGAGCAATGTGGGCTGCCGACTGCCACTTCAGTTTGGCGATCCTTCGAGCAATGTCGGTAAACTTGGTTCTCTTGCGGATATCATAATTCCTGATTAGGTACATCACGCAAGAAAACTCCAAAATTGTAATAGTTACCAGTGGCGAAGGCCCCATACAACTCGATTCCTATCGGCTTCCCTTTCGAAATATGGCAAATACTAGTATGAAATTATATTGTTTTCAATTATCATTAAACAAAAATAACTATTTACGAATTTACATTGCAGGTATAACATTTGCTTATAAAAGTAACAATAAAAGAAATAAATCAATACCTAAAATTAAGCCGGCCGGCGGAACAGGAATTCAGTACATTTAATTCATAGTCTCTTGTAGCGATCGTGACCTTGAGGCCACAATATAACACTGCTAGATTTAGGCAGTTGGCAAGCCGCTATTTATCGAGTTACGATCGGGACAGAGATAGAAAATGTGTACGCCAGAACGAGATGGAATGATACTGAAGTAGTAAATCGAATTTGTTCGGATAGTAATATTTGGATGACAGATTCACAGATTTCTTTCGCGCTTATTTTTTATGTGTCATGTTTATTGTTTTCACTTGTGTGTTTTCATTTGATTTGATATATGCGTATCATAATTTAGAATCTTATAGCATTATTCGTGTATTATTGTTGAAATTGAGTTATTTGTGTAAACTAGTGATAGTTTTGCGTAGTGAAAACAAGGTTAGTGGAGTTGTATTGTTTGGTGATCGTCTATTTATATAGGTATTTAGGTAAGTAAGGAATTAGATAGTTTTTTTTAGTTTATAGTTTTATTAGAAAGTAGTTATTTAAGTAGTGATGGTGTTATTATTAAGTAAGTTCGATAGCATGGCGGCATTAGTGAACGTAGATTGGTGTCTGACAGATTATTTGTTGACTGAGGAAACATCCTTTTCAAAGTTTTGAAAATAAAAAAAAACATGTAATTCAGATAGATCCGTGCTCGCCCTGAAATGATTATAAATTATAAACGACGCGATGGTTTTTTCAAACATTTGTACGACAAATACCCGTGGCTTACGGGAAGTTGTAAATTAAATTAAATGTTTTGTTTTCCTTGTATGTTATTCTCAGATTCTAGTAGCTTATGGAGCCACACATGATTTAAAGATCAAATTCTTCAAAAGATCTAAAGATCAAAATCTTTCAAATTCGTCCAAAAAACATATCCGAAGTTGTTTATCTTTGCATGATTTCTGAAATAATAGAAACATTTTTTGCTAATACGTATGAAGTTAATAATAGTAAAGTAGATCGGAATAGAAGTTTAATGAAACGGTTGATCGACACAGTAATTTTACTAGGTAAACAAGAATTAGCTTTTCGCGGCCACTTCCGATAACCGATTTCCTATTTCCGATAACCGCGGTAACTATATCGAAACGTTGCTATAATTAAGCAAGTATGACACTGTAATCGATTCGCATTTGGAACAATGTTCCTCAACACAAAATCCTACATTCATCGCATTCGTTTTACGCGACCAAATTAAATTTGAAATAAATAAAGCTCAGTTTGTATCGGTCATGATTGACGAAACGCCCGATACAGGGCCACAGTTGGAATTCACGCATCACACTTGAGCAAGGTAAGCATTATTTGGTCCGTCTTCCCTTTTAAGAAAATTCACCCTTCGCCACTGATAGTTACATGGAAATCCATAATGAGCGAATTAGTAAAGCAATAAAATGTCCAAATCGATCTTGTCAAAACCTTTGCCAAATTTCAGTAGGTACCTACATTACGTCCACTTCATGGACAAAACTTGCTTATCAAGTAGCCGAAACTGGAATGAGACAGTTAGTGGTAGCAAATACCTGCAGCACTTTGCCGGAGATGTACCGCTGGCAGTAGGCGCAGCGCACGCCGTACAAGCGCTGGTAGTCGCGCTCGCAGTACGGCACGCCCTCGCGCCCCATGTACTCGCCCTGCAGCACGCAGCCGCACTCGCCGCACGCGAAGCACCACGTGTGCCATTGTCTGCACACCACACACACACACACATCACACACATCAGCAATGAGAATATCTTCTAAGTAACTCACCACCCACCCCGTCACCTCAATTTGGCAAAAAATACACCTCCCTAAAAACTCCCTTCCCGTTTACTCTCGAAATTATTTATGATGAGTCGGCACTACCTGCCCTTAATTGGGGACGCCAGCTTCTATTAATATTTTACGAGGTTGACCGTCGGGTCATTTTGCATAAAGTCCTGTAGCAATAAATAATTGAGTCCAATTAGGCGCAGAGATGGCGCGACCTTTAGCCCGCGAGTGCTACCGCCGCGCGCCGGCGCCGCGCCGTCCTCGTTCGTTAGCCACAAGTCAGCGGCGACAGGAATGTTATTTGATACTACGAGTAATTTTGTCACGATCCGTTGACATCGACCCGGGTAGCCAAGAGAAGCTGTTACCATCGATGGGCATTTAGTTAATAGATAAGCGGTGTATCAAACTCACCTGTCTAATGCTACGAGAGCTTGTCCTTCTGATAATTCCTGACCACATCCCGCACATTCTGAAATTGAGACAATACATTACACAATACATACGTACAGTGACAATTTTCAACACAAAACGGCCCTTATAATGGAAAAGTAAGAAGGACGCACGATAGAAACCCCATGGTCATGAGAACTTTATTAAACGGTCAATCACCGGCTGCGTCCTGCACGCGATTGGGCAATATCCGATACTTTTCGTGGAACTGCTAAAAGTGCGTGAGTTCGACAGTAATGGCTTGACGCGTGTCGCGTGGCTCCTGTGCCCGTGTGCGACGGGTGCTCGTCAATGTCACGGTCGCTCAAGGTCAAGAGTCAACGTATTCGCGTCTCGTGCGCCTTGCGAACTCTTGGAAAGTAGAAAGCGTTCGCTAAAGTACATACATATGCAAGTCCTTTGACACAGAATTCAGTTCCTTTGTTGTGTCGCTCCACTTGACGACGACCTGTTCTGTCTAGCAGTTCACAATAGTTTCTCTTGTCGATCATACGTTAACGACATGCGACACATAAAACTATTTTTTCTGAATAGACTTTGAATTTCAAGCGCAGTCTGCCAGACATGGACAAGCGGGGACAGACAACTAATCATATTTTTTTCTATATATTAAACGGCGATCACTCTGAGTCTGATCTCAATAGTACCTATTTGAGAGGGACCAAAAGTGTAATTGTTAGGTTTCCTAAAAGCATTTGTGTCCAACGACGTAGTGCTGTATATTAAGCACATAACAGTCCCAAAATTACCTGTTTTATAAAAGTGATGTTTTATGTAATGTTTTTCCTGATAGCTTCATCCTGAGGTTCTTTAAGTCAAAAGTGATACGTTTAGACAAACGCGCCCCATCGTCGACCACATTCATCGTTTACCTTCAGGTGAATAGTAACAAAAAAAGCTATTGTCTTGTGTTAGTGGGAGATGCGAGTGTGTGTTGGGTCGTACTCGTACCGTTCTGATCGTGCGGCGTGGCGGAGCCCGGCCGGACGGCGGGCTCGCGCGCCGGCGACGCCGCCGCCAGCTGCGCGGGCGCGGCGCGCGCCGTCTGCCGCTGCGGCGCCGCCACGCAGCCCGAGCACACCACCTCCGCGCCCGTGTACGTCACCTTCTCGCCCGACGGGAATGCGCGTCTGCACAACACAACACAAACCTTCAGGACGACCTCAAACAGAATAAAACAAGCTGTGATGAGCCGAATAAATAGTTTATGATTACGACTCCAAAATATGTTCACCCAAACGAAGGTCGAACATGAAACGGCCTCAGATATTTCAAAACCAATTAAGACTTTATGGCACAAATGGTGGTTTGGTTTAAAAATAAAACATTGTGATGTGTTCCCGCTAGGGGAACACGGCTACTGTGACGAATTCTTGTCTCCGTGTATGGAATTCATTTCCAGATGGTCACTGATATATTTAGTTATAATCAATTGCCTATTCAGTGTTAGTTATGCGCATAGTCATCTGGATAAACGCGTAGGCAAGATAATATGCCAACCATAAACGAAATCGAAAATATAATACTAACTGTGAAATTAGAATCTAAATTGCTCGAAAAACGAACGAGATACAATTATTTTATACAAATATATCTGTCCCTCTCGCGAAAACGCTGTTTTCTATGGCAGCTGTATAGTCATCGTGTAATTTGACGTCACATTACGTATTGGACTTCTCTTTCTAACTGTAGTCTTTGAAGCTTTATAACTTAATAAATGATGAAGGTATTTAAAAAATAATTTCATGATTGTTTACTAGAGCTAATAAGTATTTTATTTTGCAAATAAAAAAATTGCATGCATATTCCCTATTCTTGATGATCAAGTTTCAATCGATTTGGAGACTGTAACAGCTACACAACATAAGGGTTTTGGTTAGATCTGAAGGATTAGAAGAGAATTTACTATTATATAGACAGTTAAACCCTTCTGCCTTCAAAGCTAGAGTGAACAGGCATCTTCTGGGCACGCTCGCTCCATCGTAGATCTCATCCATCGCTTTCCATCAGGCGTGATTGTGGTGAAAAGCAAGCCCATAACTTATTTTTTTTTAAATAGTGGTAGTGTAGAGAAGAGCGGTAGTCGTAGCTCGGTACAGAATGAGTACTGACTTGCAGCGCGCGCAGGTGAAGCACTTCTGGTGGTAGGTGTTGCCGAGCGCGGACACCACCTCGCCCTCCACGTACTGGTTGCAGGCGGCGCAGCGCGTGCCGAAGGCGCGCTGGTAGTCCTGCGGGCAGTAGTAGTGGCCGTCCTTGCAGAAGAAGCCGCCGCGCGCCAGCGACGCCGCGCACGTGCGGCACGTGAAGCACGCCGTGTGGAAGTACTTGTCGGACACGCGCAGCACCTCGCCGCTGCACTTGCCGCCGCACGACGCGCACACCACCTTGCCTGCGCGAACAACGACACTGTCAGGGTCTCAGGGAACATCATCACGAGCGCGTCTATATAGTGACGCCAATAGTCGATATCATTTGCGCAGAAAAGTGTAATTATATCTTGACGTGTACAAGAGTTAATTGCAACCACTTGCAAAATAAATATCATTTATCAAAATATTCAGGTAAGTAAAGCTAAACTGCTCTGATAACCATTATTTAGTTGTAGCTGTACGGACAGAAGTCTTTTTCTGAAAAGGTTGTTCCTAACTTCCGACTATTTCCTTATTTATTTATTTATTTTATTATTTATGTACACACAGAAAAATAGTAAAATTTAACATTATAAATAAAAGTACAAAGGTACTGCTTATTTCTTATGAAATTTCTTCCACCAGACCTTCCTTGATTGAATTAACTTTTTATTATTATTTTCCCATTATGTAATAACAGTAATAAATGAATAAGGCTTATTGATTGACATCATTTGACATTCAGATGCCTAACAATCAACTCGAACAAAGTCGAGGTCATAATCAACACAGTTTGACCAAATTGTTCCGTTTCTTGTAGAATCTAAAATGCTGCTTCACAGATGCCCAAAAATAAAATCCCCTACAAACCGCCTTTAGTGCGGAAGGGCTTCCCCAATTTGCATGATGTGGCAGTTAACAGTGATACTGATTATTAATGAGCCCCAGTCGTAACACTCGTAACGTAGCTACATTATCATAATGACTGACCCGACGCACGCTGATCAAGTCATTCAAATTAAATAGGAGCATAAAATTAGACTAGTCGGAGTAACCCGAATCGATGGGACCGCATGAGGGAGAAACACAGAAGGTTCGTTCTATGCGGTCACATTTAACAAACAACAATAAACGAAGGCTCAATAACGAGTTGTTTTTCCGCATAAAGTTATAACAGGAGTCCTTCTGTAGCGTCCCATTGAATAAAAGGGTCCCCCCTTATGTAACCGCGGCCAATAAAAAAGCGATTGTTATAAATGAGCTGCAATGGTGTGAGGTCAATTGGTTGGCTCGAAGCAGGGAAGATGCGGAGAGATGCAGCTAGAGATGTCGCCCACAGATGCAGCGGCAAGCATCGTGCGCTCACACAAACAGACGCATCCCACCGTACACATAAAGAGACGTGCGGTCGCGGGCGCGCGGCCGGTACGGTCCGACCAGCGACATTGACCAGACGGCTCGGCGACGGGCACGAGAAGTTTGTAATCAACTTTCTGGTAAACATTTTTTTTTCTTTTCAAACAAATTCGGTTCAAGTGTTTCAATTTTTTTAATTTAATCTATACTTCACTATCACTACACATTATAAAACCAAGTCCCTTGCCACGTCTGTCTGTTCGCGATAAACTCAAAAACGACTGCACCGATTTTCATCAATGAATGTGGTTCTCGAGGAAGGTTTAAGTATACAGGGTTATTTGTAAAACACCGACAACCTCTCAGGACTATGTGACCAACATCATAAACAACAACTTCTGTTCTATGACTTTTAAAAATTCATCATATTATAATTCATCAGGTATTCATACCAAAATAAAAAATATATTTAAATTGACCGCTCTAAATGTTATGAAGTATATGCGAAGCAAAAGAAAAAGAAAAAGCTTTCTTTGCTTCGCATAGATTTAAATATTTGTTATTTTTCGGAGTGGTAGCAATAATGATATAATAAAGAGTATTAAACATAAAACCGCTGTCTGCTGCTCTAACCTATATGAAGCATTTGAATGCGTTTAGTAAATAGCTAAAATAAGGCTTGAAACAGACAACAACGGATTACGTATTATACTTGGGCGCAGTTAAGTGAAATCTCATATACATTAAAGACATCAAGTTCAAATAAATATGATTTCAACACACTGGGAGAATAAAAATTAACGGGTGTACCACAAGGTTTAAGATTAAGTCCTTGCTTATGTGTGAAGAAACTGCTTATATGCAAATTATGCCGCAAGTGCACTTTTCACGGTACACTTATACCTTATGAAAATATCGAATTATAAATCGTTCAAACCTAACCTAAAGTAGACACGCGAGGGCCCGCGCGTCGGTCTACGGCTCTCGGCGGTCGCGCGATCAAAATGAGGTTCCCAAACTGTACATAATAGTACTCAGTCTTCGGGTGTAAATAACCTGCCTCTGAATAGCGCTTCCAGAAGGTCCCGCCCGCCACCTTGACTTTAAAGTGGTGGTACCAGGGACGTCTCGAGATATTTCCTTTACCTTTAGTGGTACAAATGCACTTTAATGTGATAATTTTTCTATTAAGACATCTGTTAAAGCACTAGTAGACAAAAAACGCACTGTCGTACGTCACTCTTAGATCAATGAAGATCGATAACATACGAGTCCACCAGCTCACAATTGATAGGTAATGCACTGAAAGTATCGTTTTGTGACTACTGAGATTAGAGCAAAAATCATAGAGATCACTGATTTATAAAATTAAACTTAAAAATGTAAGATGTCTAATCCGTAGCAGTGTGTTTGTATTTAGGTTAAGTTATGTTGTCGACTGCGGGAGAAACTGGGGAACACTTCCAACAAATCGATCTTTTATATTATAATGTCACGCTTATAATCCGCCGCGGGGTAAGCAGAGCAGCAGAGGGTGTATTTGTACGATATCCTACTGTCGGTCGGTGACAATAGAGCTATGCGATGGGGGACGGACGAGCTCATTGCTATTTATTGCACAACCTAATCCCGAGCAATGTGCAGGGCTTAGAATCGTACGAAGCATTCATGTTTCACTGATTCACTACACGGAGAGCAGGTTCCCTAGTCTTTCCATGATTTCATAATCCTAATATATCCTGTGATTCGCTTCTGATCATAGAATTTAACAACTTCATCTGCTAATTAATGTATGTGTTATTTGAGTCGCTCCCCACGAATCCCTCGCCTCGCATAGCAACACCACACTAACCTACTTGCTCTAATTGCCTCTAATAGCTTGTTAAATAACAACGTATTTCATTACGAGCTCCGCTCGCGAAATCCGCATTCAATGAAAGAAAAACATTTTAAAGCGTCATTCAACTCAACTTTCGGATGTGAATTGAAAACACAAACAGAATGTATGAATGGAGTGCAGTGATGTATGTAATGTAGGAGGTTGCCTGCAGTTATTTGCTCAAAGGTATCACGTAATTGGGTCGGCGAGGCAGTCGGGGCACGCAGCCGCACCGCGGCGGGGCGCGCTGGCGGGCGGGTGGCGCACTGGCCCGCCACCGCCGTGCCCCGCTCGGCTCGCCGCTGCATTGTTCAACTGCACGCTGACACTCGCAAAGTCGCAAAGTACGCGATGTAGCATAATGTGTTATATTGTGTAACGCTATGGCGTTACACATATATAATACCAACAGCTCATGCAAAAAAGTTTGCAGCGAGGCAGGCTCCCCAGAGACGCATAGAATTAAATAACGATCTTATTTTAATAACACAACAAGAATGGCTTGTATACTCCCACTTTCGAGGCGTATTAAAGATACAAACAAATCTAACCAAAGTAGACAGAGATACGTTCAATTTGGAAAAGATCAACGACTGGGTTAATTTGCAAGTTAATTAACAATAAACGTGCAACTAGATTATTTTGCACGTATAGTGTAAAATAATCTAGTGCAATGAACTGCGGTGCATGTTGTAGGAAGTCATGGGTCTGGTCACGAGACGTCGTCGGCGTCGGGTCGCGTGGCGGGGCGACACCAGACCTGGACATGAGCGATGCCGATGCAGCGAGACAAGACGTGACGGCGGCGGCGGGCGGCGGCGCGGGCGCTTGCAGTCACTAACGCGAGCAGACCACCAGAATGCACTTGTCTAAATATAAATTATTTCATTTACATTTTATGATAACTTGTCTGTGTATAATTTCGGTATCAAACAGTTTACTTGGGACGAACACTGATATAATAGGGACATGCATGAAAAAAAATATGTATTATCTATATTTTACACAATTTATATAAAAATATGTACAAAAATATAATACTTAGGTACATATACTTAGTGAAAATAAAATCATAACTGCTCGAAAAACAAACTAGATATTTTTTTTACTATTGATAGGTATAAGTACGTTTGACCGCTATCTCACCTGATGTTAAGCGATGATGCGGTCTAAGGTGATGACTATAAACAAATATTATGTCCCTCTCGCGAAAACGCCATTTTATATGGCAGCTGTAAAGCGTCAAGACTTTGACGTCAAAGTCCATATCGGGCTTCTCTTTCTAATTTTAATCTTGGAAGCTTTATAACATGGTCGCTGATGAAGGTATTTAAAAATATTTTCATGATTGTTTACTAGAGCTATTAAGTATTTCATTTTGCAAATACATATAAAAATCGCATGCATATTATATCCTATTTTGAGGGGAGAACGTCCCATAAATGAATGCCGCCGCCGCTGGCCACACACTTTTGCAAATGCTGCTGTGAACATTCCTGTTATACATGACAGGGACGTCCAGGGTTGTCCTACATTGTTGCATACTTCCACATAGATCTTCAGCTTGTATTCTCCATGTGTAGCGTGTGATGTGTGCGACTGTGCGACTGTGCGACGTGCGCTCACCGGAGCTGGAGGATTGGCCGTGGGTAGCCGCCTCTTTGCTCTGACGTCACGGGCCCCCACACTACATAATGTGGCACAAGGATTTCATCACGTTCATCAAATTACCTGATCGAAGGCATTACATCATGTTATATGGCGTGACCCAAAAAGAACAATGAACATGGAACCATGTAGTAATTCATGCTATACACGTATACACGTATAGTCTGACAGCTTCCAAGACAAAATATATAGAGGTAATTAAATTTTAACAATGCAAGATAAACATGGGCGTTATGGACAACTTGAAACTTTTTGGAGATACTTAATTTATTGACACATCCAAAAGCACAAGTTTCAGCAAACAAGCCGGTGACTACCTACTAAAGATATGTACATATACCTAAAGCTGTGAAGGCATGTACTGTGTAAGGCTGTACGCAGTCAGAGCGGCACGAGCTGCAGGCATTGCATGTGCGGCGCATTAGGGCGCTCGTGTGCACTCCCTGCCGGCTGCCCCACATGTCGCCGTGTCGCGCACACAGCCAGACCGCCAGAGACAGCACTGCAGCCTTGAGCAGAAGCAGATAACGTACCACCGCGAACACAAGTAATCATACGCGTTCATGATTGCTGTTTGTTAGATCTAGCTTGCTCATAATATTACTTTGATGAAGTTTTACGAAAATCTGCCACACAAAGACACGCATTTAGAGAATTCTCAATAACCTACATAAGTATCGAGCAGGATCAATAGGAATTGTCCGAATTCCAAAATATCTAGCAGCGTTATATTTGGAGACTCAATCAATTAAACAGACAAACTACAACATAAAACAACCATAAATGAAAGGAAAAATTCTGTATCTGTTATAATGAATCCCAGCTGTTGCTACGGTTGCTAAGATATGACACATGAAAGAGTAACAAACGAAAGCGGCACAAGGGAACACGCCGCCGCTGCCGCCGCAGATCTGGAGCCATTAGCCGACTGAACGTTACAGCCGCGTATAGGCAAAAGCGTTTAGCTGGAATTCAGTGTAGTTTGGGTGCGATAAATATAGGCGCGTGCTGGCGCAGCGCCAGCGACTGGAATACCATACGGAGGGCGCTCTATTGAGATAGGTTATCTGTGGCGGCGCCGCGCTAATTTGCGACGAGGAATGCGGCACACGGCGCGACAGCGCCACCGCTCGTGCGAGGACTGGAGGGACAGTGCCAGACACTGCCAAAAGCAATGAGAGGCTTGCGTCTACTTAACAAAGTTAGTTTATAGGGAATAGGGAATACTGAATCAACTATTTAGGTACCCAAAGCCTCAAAGCATTAACATTAGCTGGATTTAGCTTTTTAGTGTAAAGGTGTTCTGGAATCCTTCTGTATTTCCTCACTTAGACGAAAAGAAAGAGTGAGAAGAAAACTATACGAGGGAGCGTTTTTATGTTCGCGGAATGGAGGGTAAGGGGTTGAAATAAAAAAACCAAATTATTTTTTCTTTTCAATATATTCACCTGCAAGACGGACACATTTTTCAGATCTTTCAATTAATTTATTTATACCCTCATAAAAAAATGTTTTGTCTTTTTCCTCAAAATACGCCGAAACTGCCTCCTTAACTTCATCATCGGTGGTAAATATTTTACCCCGCAGCTCTTTTTTCATTTTTGGAAAGAGGTAATAATCACTCGGGGCCAGGTCTGGGCTGTAGGGTGGGTAGTTCAAAATATCGAAGCCCACTTTATGCAGGGCAGCCAACGCAACTCGGCTCTTGTGGACGGGCGCATTGTCGTGCAAAAGCAGCACACCTTTCGTCAATTTTCCCTGTCTTTTCTGTTTAATGGCTTCTTTTAGTCGCTCTAATATTGAAGCGTAGTATTCTCCGGTTATGGAAACACCTTTATCTTTATAATCGATCAATAATATTCCTTCTGAGTCCCAAATGACCGTTGCCATGAGTTTCCCAGCTGACTGTGACACCTTAAACTTCTTGGAGGGTGCTGTGCCCTTTTTATGCCACTGCATAGAGTCTTGTTTCGACTCAGGTTCATAATGATGAACCCAAGTTTCGTCTCCAGTAACAATTCGACTCAATACACCATCCTTGTCTTCATTGCAGAGGTCCAAAAATGCACGTGAACACTCTACGCGTTGTTGTTTTTGCGGCGGCGTGAGCATTCTCGGTACCCATCTTGCGCTGACCTTAGTCATGCCAAGATGATCGTGCAGGATTTTAAAAATGGTTGTATCGGATACTCCAAACATTTCTGCGAGTTGTTTCTTCTTTAGTCGAGCATCGTCGAGTACAAGTTTTTCGACTTTTTGGATAAGTTCTGGCGTGGTCACCTCGATGCTCCTGCCCGGCCTCGGGTCGTCTTCAAGGGGTTCCCTTCCTTTTTTAAACAAAGTGTGCCACTTGTACACCATGGTTTTCCCTGGACAAGAGTCACCGTAAACCGACGACATCTCATCCATTATGGTCGCAGCTGATTTTCCTTGCTTGGTAAGGAACTTTATAACGGCACGACATTAGATTTTTTCCATATTTCACTTTTCACTCCTGATTATGTTGCTTGGTTGACGATAGCTCAAAGACTAATAGTCTAATAACAATGAAATCTCGTATTTATACTAATTATGAGTCACTGAACACATTACAATCCTAATGAGCCTAATCACCCCCCTCCAACCCTCTCATTCCGCGAACTTAAAAACGCACCCTCGTAAGTATGAGTGATCTGAGGTAGCCCTTATACGAATGACCACCTATCTGTCTCTGTTCACATATCTGCTAAGCTCCAGCCTCAGGTCGGAGCCTACTATTAATGTACTCGATTAACCTTAATGTTCCTTGTGATTGTCATGAGCTACTGTGTCCGTTTCATCTAGTCCGCGGTCAGCTTGGTCGGAACATTCCAGTGGTCGCGCGCCGGTGCGCGATACTTATCGCAGAGGGCCGATAATTCCGGTGTTCAAGAAGTGCATTTTTGGACTGGCAATTTGCAGTGAATTCTTCAAAATGTAACATTTAGATGAAATCCGAGTCTGGAAAACCTAGAGAATGTTCATACGTAACGTAAGCACTAGTAGCCGAGGTTTACAAGAACGCACCGACATACAAAAGTCCTCCGGCGAATTTACGCTCAATGAAAAACTAAATGACTCAATTGCCATCGTCCGAGCGAGCTTAATCAAAAATATAGGAGTTTTATTCGTCGATTTCAATAGGTTAATTGAATTAGATGGCAACACCGATAGCCTGGCGCGCCGCGGAAGGCGATCAAACGAGGTCATTATGACGAACACCAACAGGTAGCCACTGTGTATGAAGTATAGACAATAAGTTCATTACTCTAGCTCATACAAAATGATTTGGAACAGAAATGAGTTTTACGTTGTTACAACTCCTAAAAAGTGTATTGTGCCTGATTCTTAAAGACGCTATTATGCTGTTCATACAATGTTCAGTGAGCTCGCATCCAGAAAACGTACAGTAAATAGATATTGCTACGCTAGAGTTAAAGGCTACAATGATACAAGGTTTAATTTAAAATAACAGTGAGCTGATTCAACAAATTTGAACATACCATACAATACACAGTTCTTGCTCGAGTTACTTTGTGACGTAAGAACAAAAAAAACCGTCTCTCGGCCATAGACTCGCACTCGGGTGAGTCACTTAGCACGAGTACGAGCGGTGAGCGGGAGCACAAGCACCCCGAGCTGTCTGCAGCAGTGGGCCGTCGGCTCGGCCATTAGTGGCGTGATATCATCCGCTGAGCCAGCTTTGATGTTGCCATGTTCTAATGACCGATTGTATTCATTAACAACAGAAGCACGGAGGATAGTCCGAAGAGGATGTAATCAAAATCATCTACTGACTTTGTTTTTGTAGGTACTGCTAATTTCAACTGAAAGCCACTTACTAGAGAGTCATTGAAGAAGACGCAATAAATTCCTATTGTATGAGACCAATTACTCACATCATACATTTTGCGCATACGCAAATAATGCCCTTTCAGGCGTCTGAGTCAGACATCTAAATCAGATGGCGGATCATCTATCACGTGGCTGTTGTCGAGACGCTTCCCTGCGGCGTCGATGGGCCCGCTCCGTGTTGCGCAAGGACGCAAACTGCCGAATCTCGCGCAATCGCCACTGCATCGTTTCGACACCGGCCAACCGTGTCAGTACCTCAGTCCATCAGTGACTAACTTCTACATGCCTCGCTATTTACTATTGACCAGCTTGCACTCGTCACATACTGTGTAACATTTATTTATTTAGAAATAACAGGCTTGAGATGGAATTTTGTAAGGTAGCAAATGTTCTAACTTAGATTGCGTATTTTAGTTTCTTGAGCGTCGTGCGTGTTAAGCAATATTGTATCAGTTGAGCACGGAGTCCCAGCAGTGTTCGCTACCAACCGCACAAGTCCCGCGAGTGTGATCGCGCGACGGTGCAGGCAGCGCAACCCTCCGGGGACCCGCATTGTTGTCACAACACTGCGTGCTGCGAGGAATACACTACCATTCGAAGCAGCACGAGGACTTTGGTGGACTTATGAAACATCACTTGACAAACTCTATATCTACGAGCTAGTTAAGTTTGTTGCAAACTAGAGCAGTGTGATATAATACGCAGAAGTTTGCGACACTAGAAACACGGAGCTACATTGACCAGATTCCATAACCAGGACAATGTCAATTACAGACAGAACTTAATAGCAAACTGATAACCTGCTCGACCCGTCGACTGCGAGAAATCAGAAGAACGGCATATTGTGTATCAGATACACTGACGATATACCATGAACACAGTTCTGTAGTGGAGAACAGACGACATCGTAATCTGTTCCGTATCGGTCGGGCGAGGCGGCGAGGCGGCGAGGCAGACCCGCTGGCGATCTGATAACGATAACGACCAGTCCAGCACTGTGTCCTGTTATAATTGTTGCGTCGTTCGGAGAACAACCGACCGACACCGGCACACGACTCAGGGCAGACATTTCAATTGCCAATGAAACAAGATAGCTCCGACAAATGAAACTGATTATAACTGAAGCTCCGCAATATAAACCGTTCATCTGATACAAATCAGCTCTCAGCGGACTCGACTGACACCAAACCTGCTCGAGTCACTATGTGTAGGCGGTGGAATTTAGAAATTCAGTTCTGCAAAAGGATAACAGAAATCTAGACAACTCCTCGCATGATGTCATTGTGTTATTAGCAAGAACAACACAAGATTGGATCGTTACAACTGTTCAATGTTATGGCCACACGATTGTTTCGCATGATGTTGAATGAATCAGTTTTAATTGGAAAGTTACGTAGACACGAGAGTACGAGGCAGACGTAAGACAGAGCGCGAGGGTCGCGAGGCAGGCTCATCAGCGAGAATTGCTCCAAATTATACGTATTAGCGCGGCCGAGCTTTTTGTTCCAGCTCATTACGTCCATGCAAATACGTTACGTTGTTACAATAATTCCTAGCATTACTCACGATTACATTCCGGATGTGCTTAGTTGAACGTTACAAAGAACAAAAGTTATTTATAATGAGTTCACTCAATTGACCATCCCAAAAATTCTAAGATCCACATTATTATAATGATCGTAGATATATCATATTTTGAAACAAACACCGATTATATTCCAAATTATTATTCCAACAAAGGAAGTTTTTCATCGAAAGGTACTATTTATATAAATAATGGTTTCCAGAAAGTGCACGTTGTTGCGCACGTCACACCTGCGTGTTCTAGCAGTTTATTTATTCTGCACCGGCTCGCGGCTCTCTGATATTCGCATGCTCAGATATTCGCATCCATTCAATATCCACGTCTTGCTAAAACAAACTAAAGTAAATCATCAAATTTTGAGGTAATTTTAAGTCACGTTCATTGTTTAGAAAGTCTAGGCCAAAATCTATACCTCCAAGCGATCAGAGCTTACAAACGTCTGTTGAATGTACATCCTGCACAAAAACTGTTTATGAATTTGAAACGACCCGATAGCATCGATCAGAGAGCATCTGATGTTAGCTCGGCATCAGCCGCCCGTCAGGTGCCACAGAGCGCTGGGGTCGTGCGATGAGCATCACTCGCGGAGTACACAGTTGCCGTCAATTACTTCTTTTGTAATTCACAAAGTATCGTGCGGTAAGTACCGCGGCTTTCTCTGCGCATGTCAGCTAATCTGCAGCATCTTGACTTGCTCTTTGTATCGACACGACAACCACGAATTAGTTTTGAACGTTTTTTCTAACAATATCATTACTTCTTAGTAAAGATGACCGTGAGTCTATGAATTTTGTATGAATCCAGCACGCAATAACCGAACACATACGTAACTTTCGCTGAAAACATATCTATCATAGGTATATTATGTTTCAGCGATCGTACCGATTTTCGCATGAAAATCAGACGGACGCGGCGGAGGACTTTCTTTTATAATATTTACTGTTTGTACCTAATGGTATTTTATTATGAATGTTTTCTGCAAACAAATGCGAGAGTCGCAAAATGAATGCAAGTTGTCGTTTAACGACGCACATACGACGGGGTCGCCGGTGGCTCTGCGAGCACGCCGATCGTTCATCAAGCCAACCCGTCGGATACACGAGAGCTCGCGACAAATCGTCATGTCAATCAAACCGATTTTTAGCGACCTCTATACAGAACGAGGTGAGCTGTGTTGACATTGTAAGAAGGATTTTTTTTAAAACGGGGCTATGATATAGAAACGCGTCTATACCGCGTGTATCTGACATCGACGCACAAACGATTTCCATGGGTCCAGGGCATGATTCTGGACACCCCAGTGTTGGAATTTTTCGTCGGTTCTTTTCTCATTTTTTTCAAGAGTACCACAAAGTATCAGCTCAGCTGAGCTAATATCTATTTGTGGCTTTATTCAGATAGTTTTTTTTAGTGAAAGCAGTTAGTTAATTATTTTTTTATTAAAAATCTCATTGGGTTAGGTCAGAATAACGATTATGAGCAGTCTAAAGTAAAAAAACCCTTGAAAAAAATAAAAAAATGAGAAAAAAACCGACGAAAAATTCTAAGTCTAGGGTGTCCAGAATCATGCCCCGGACCCATGGAAATCGTTTGTGCGTCGATGTCAGATACACGCGGTATGATATGAAATATAGACGCGTGTTCAGTTTTGTGCGAACAATGTACAGTGTCCACCACCCATTCGAAGAGTTTTACCCTTTGAACTCGTGACGGTTATAAGTAGACAGTGCTCGACTCAGTGGGAAGGAATAGCGTCAGCGTATATTTCAGTAAGATCCGTCATGATTGTTATTGCGTCCTACACGACGCTCCCAATTCTGAGAACTAGGACGAGCCGCGGCGGACAGATGGCCGACTGCCGACGGCGACCACTACCACAACCATTCGAACTTATAATATGACTAACTAACTGTTGCCCACACATATCCCGTTGTTGCCCGCTACCGTACGAATTTATGGAAGTCCTCTCCTAGTGCTCCCCTAAGTAACCTACATGTCAAACTTCTACGAGCAGTAGTATCGGCTGTGCGTTGTCTGTCAGTCACGAGTCACTGTCTGTCGCTCACTCATAAGTAACGGAAGAATTGTATACTTAGGATATTATTATAAAGAGCAAAGATTTGTTTGTATGTTTGTTTGTTTATTTGAAATTAATAGGCTCCGAAACTACTGGACCGATTTAAAAGATTCTTTCACCATTGGAATCCTACATTATCCCTGATGATCAAAGGCTTTATTTTGCAAAAAAAAATGAGATCCTTAAGAAAATTGTAATAATGTATCCCACAGTAAAATTTTGCTTATACAATTCATTATTGACTGCGTGCGCTGAGAAAACTATTGATGATACATATAATGTACTTACTACATAATTACAGTAGGTACTCATTATCTGTATAGTTCCCCGTTTTGTATAAAAAAAACCTGTTTTTGATCAACCTATACCGCGTGTATCTGACATCGACGCACAAACGATTTCCTTGGGTCCAGGGCATGATTCTGGACACCCCAGTGTTGGAATTTTTCGTCGGCTCTTTTCTCATTTTTTCATTATTTTCAAGAGTACCACAAATAGGTATCAGCTCAGCTGAGCTGATATCTAAGTCTAGGGTGAACGAAAAATTCTAAGTCTAGGGTGTCCAGAATCATGCCCTGGACCCAATACTGCCCTCATAAGCCAACGTCCATACTACGTTGAATACACCGGTCCTCGTCCGATCACCGAAGTTTATATAAAAGAAAGTCGTGTTAGTTACACTATTTATAACATAAGAACGGCTGAACCGATTCGGCTGAAAATTGGTAAGGTATCTTGAAACCAGGAGACGGACATAGAATAATTTTTATACCGGAAATTCCACGGAAACGGGAACTATGCGGGTAAAACTGGAGTGAAGCGGCGGGGGACAGCTACTTATAAATATAATAAAGCTGAAGAGTTTGTTTGTTTGCTTGAACACGCTAATCTCAGGAACTACATATCATCACGCTAAGACAAATAGGAGCGGAGCATTAATGGAAAATGTGACGCAGACGAAGTTGCGCGGGTCAGCTAGTTACCTATAAAAAGTCTACGAGGGTATATGTCTTAACTATTATGGTTAAGTCGCAAAACGCGGGCGGAACGGGATAGAGGTGATTTTGGTATTATGATATTTATACTTTATAACTTAAGTTTGATAATTTAGGTTGATTTTTAAATCACACTTTTTAAGTAATCAAATCTGACCTTTCGTTTCAAAGTTACGACGGGTATAGAATGCTCTTAGTAAGAAAAATGGTGCTGTTAGAGCGAACTGCCCTACGTAGAGTCTATTAATCTATACTAATATTATAAAGAGGTAACATTTGTTTGTAAGTTTGTATGTAGGGGGTAATCTCAGGAACTGCTGGCCCGATTTGAAAAATTATTTCAGTATTAGATAGCCCATTTATCGAGGAAGGATATAGGCTACATAGGTATCATCACGCTAAGACTAAAAGGAGCCGAGCATTAATGGAAAATATGACGCAGACGAAGTTGCGTGGGTCAGCTAGTAAGTAATAATTTACACATTACCCTACAAAGAGGGAGGTATAGGAGATGGAAGTTCGTGAAGTAACTACGAGTACTAACTCCGCGCGGATGAAGTCGCGGCCGAAGTGCTAGTATTACGATATATTTATTCGTCGCAGCACTCCTAGCCAGCTTGTTGCCTCCCGTAGGCTCCCCGTATTTGTTTTCTATCACTAATCAGTACTGTTTTCAGTCTCAACATAACGTTTAAAAGTCATTATTATTTGAGGAATGCTTTTACGTCGTTGGTGGTGGCTAACCCGTCTGTAAACATTGAAGCATGTGTTTACGCGACCTTCACATTCTTCGGCCGATGATCATCAGCATGACCGCGCAACTTCGTCTGCGTCACATTTTCCATTATTGCTCCGCTCATGTTTATCTTAGCGTGATGATATATAGCCTATAACCTTCCTCGATAAATGAGCTATCTAAAACTGAAAGAATTTTTCAAATCGAACCAGTAGTTCCTGAGATCAGCGCGTTCAACCAAACAAACAAACTCTTCTGCTTTATAATATTAGTATAGATATCGTTTCGCGCAAGTGAGTTCAGCGTGGAGTAAAATAAACAATTAGTGAAAGATAAGAGCGGCACGCATCTATGGCGGCACGCGTCCTGACTGCTGACTGCTGAGCCACAAGTGCCACAACACACGACAGATAAATACGAAAGGTGTCAAGAACGAGTTGATGTATCTGAGCAGAGTTGTGTGAGCTGTGCACAGATAAGACAACGCGTACACTGCACACTGACACCGACAAAGGATTGTAATAAAATAGAATGTAGATCCTGCGGTGGCCAGTTGAAAACATGAAGGATCGACCAGACGCAAAAGCTTCAAACAAAAACCAACTATGTGGAGAGTACTCCGGCACCGGAGAGGGGACGCACCTACTCCATTTACAGTTGTTTTGTACTCGAGGGTTTGAAGAGGTGTCCCTGTCCAGTAGCAGCGTGCGTGCGTGCGCAGTGATGCGCACAACCCGGCGGCCCCGCGGCCCCTGTGCCGCAGGATGGGAATCATTGGCGCGGCCTCGCTCCCACATGGATTATAACAGCCATAACGATTATTAAGAACACACTGTTGCCAGATTTTATAGCCAAAATGTTGCCAGAAACGTCAAGGAATGCTTGAGATAGCAGAAGGTTTAGACGTTGGGAGCTAGCAAGAATTCACACGACAAAGTACGTAACAAGAGCGCCAACAGAAAGCTGTACTGTTTGTACGTCTCATAAGCACCGCGGTTTCCTCAGTTTAATCGCCGCTATATATAGCCGCAAGCTCGCTGCTACCCGTGCACCATTGTAGGAAGTCAGAACAATCTTGTTTAAACAATCAACTATTTGTAGGGCAGCGCTCATTTCACTTCGCTACCAAACGCCATAACAATTGTTATATTATATCTACTAGGAAGGTTTCTACATAATTATTATGCTCGGTAGGACCACACGCAATTTCAATTATTATAAAATGGCGGTCGAGCATAAAGCAGTAAGTCGAGGCTCGTTTCTCACACGGCTCATCAATAGCTGCAGGGACGAGCGAGTGGAACTGTTTCTATGAGTGAGATCCGTTTGTTGGTTTTCTGCTGGCGAGGAAACGACATCCGTCAATATGCAATTAAGTGGTTATGAGGCTGGTAATTAAGGGCGGCGCGGCGCAGGCGCCGGGGCTCGTCATCAGTGCGCGCGCAATTACTGCTGACATTAGAGTGCGGCCAGTGTGGAGCTTTCTCCGCAGTTCGAGCTGCGACCACGATGCCCGGGAATTAACGAGAAAGCTGGACTCTTACATCCATTGGGAACACAGTTTCGTTTTCAGCCTGTTCTACATTAGAAAGGTTTCGGTATTTCGTTGAAGAAGGTAAATAATCTTGATGTATCTTTTTATTTCTATTTTATTTAAAAACTCAGTTTAAATAAATGAAATGCAAACAATAATAACGATTACTACATAAATTGAATCTTGGTTTAATAATCAGTAGTTTATTATTCGTTTAGTAAGTATGTGTTTGTGTAAAAAGTCACGTCATGAATGTTTACATTTATTTAATTAATGAAGTACCTAAACCTTCCTATTACAGTCAAACGTAATTCTTCTAATAATGGCACGGTTTAAAGATATATCTTATAATGCAAAAATTAGAGCCATATATGCTCAGACAGACTGCAATGTGACGCAAGCTGATGCTAATCCCATATATTCGTGTCAATATCAGCGATTATGTAAATCGACGCGATAACACTTATCGACGATTGTGATTACATGTCCTTACATACTCGTTTAATACGGATAGGGTACAATTCCGGTACTAGGTATACTTTGAAAAAGGTAGTTTAAGGATCATGGGTACTTGACAGAAGCCGCCGCGCCGGTGGAATCCAGGACAAAGCTGTTATGAGTGTGATGCGCATCTGTCGAGCTCAGCTACGCAGTAGTATCGTATCGGACTCGATATTGAATCGCTGGACACAATACAATCGTCTGAATGGGCTGCGCGCTGCACTCCCCGCTCTGTACCGCATCACCGCATGTGCGCGTATCTACATTATTATCTTAACAATGATCAGTATGAATCAGTCAGTACACTACACACTACACATTTAACTCTAGAAATACATGCGCTATCCCCGAATGGAACCTCAAAGGTTTGGTCAGTGATGTAATAGCACTGCTACTGAACGATGACGACATCAATTTGCAACGTGATAGGGAACTATCGTAATTGGGCAGATTTCCAATTTCCCGCAAAAAAATGAGTTGTTTAAATATTTTTACGCATGCCTCGAATTGATTACCTGTTCCTTTCTAAGTTTAGAATAACTGTACAGTACGAGTTACATTATTTTAAGTTTTTTTTATTTTTTTTAGGCAAGTAAGTAATTAGAAGCCACAGCGTCGGGGGCGTTGGGCAATGCAATATTATTAGGATGCAATTATTTGCAAAATGGTGGAAAAATCGAACAGTGATGAGTGTGATGACCGATGATTGCAAGTCTATATTTATAGCCATAATTATAAGATTCCGTGTCAATCTGTCAGTGTCCATTGTGTGGCATAATGAAGCCGAAGACAATCAACAACGCGCTCACCGCGGACATGACAACGACTCGTTCGTTACATTATGTACGGAGCTTTCTAAAGCTGCAGCGCGCCGTCCACCGCGCGCTGCGCCCCCGCCCAGTCGCTGCTCAAGAGGACACAACCAGCAATGGATATGAAAGACTAGAAAGCGAATACAAGCACGTGTAAGATGCAATCTAAGTTGCGAACTTACATTAGTTTGGCGTCGCCTTTCTCTGCACTTGTTTTAATAATGATAAATTGTGTTTTTTGCCCAAAGCTTCCCAGTGGGGGGCAACACCATTTCATAAGGTAGGTATCATTACTCTCATGATTTTAGAAAACAGGTGGATATCCTTTCCTTTACCGGAGGTTTCAATTTCCAAAATACACTACTGGATGGGGCTCATCTCTACAATAAAAAACTGCAGTCGTGGGTGAGTCATCATAAGCCTTTATGAAAAGGAAAACCAAAACAATAAAAAAATCTCGATAACGGTGACTTCATGTGGATTATGTGCTTTTAAGATACAGATTTCCGGCGAAGACAATTTACCAAACATAATGGGTGAACGCAAATAAAACAAAGCAACGCGAGCTCACGCGGCTGGTGTAGAACTAGAAAGCACACGATATTACGTAGAGAGCATCTGCATGTCCAGTCAGTGATGGTCACGATTCGTCTTCATCACCGGACGTTGCGCCGTGCGCGTTGCGGCTAGCGCGCTCATGTAATGCGGCGCTCTCCGGAGAGAGTCGAGCGGCTTCTAATAATGCACTTAAAGGTCTATGCAGGGTCAGCTGACAACATCTGGCTCCCATGAGCCCATCAGGCGTCGAGGAGACGGCAGAGCACGTCACAACAGGGCAGCTTCACTGCATACTTAATACTTTGGACAATCTTGGGAAAGGCCTACAGTGGAAAAAACTTAAAAACATTTTTTTTTTCTTTACTTGGCTATCAATGAACTAATCGCAACGGCTAAATGGATTTGTGATAAAGATAAAGCCACAGGCAAGATTAGTTAAATAACAGCTTGTGGAAAAGGGAACCAACCCTATGAACCATGAACTTTCATAAAAGTTTTGTCTTTTAAAAATGTATAGCATACTATTTTTTGAGGTCGTGGCCAGCCCTAATACTAATACTAGCGACAGTTGCAACAAACATCACATGGTGGTCGTAGTACCTACTTACGCGGAGTTGCGGAGTACTCATGTTAATATTTTTTTTAACTAGGCAGCGACGAAATGCGGTCATCAGGCATAGTTGGGAGTGTTGGGACCGAGCAGCTGTACAGTGATTCATGTTAAGAACAGGTCACAGCTGTGTGTTACCAAATTCTGGAGCAAACGATCTACTTAACGATACAGTACGTTCCTAGTTCAATTATTGTAAATATGCGAAAGTAATTTTCCTCGTTGTTTTAACTTACACCGAAGACATGCTACACCTTGAACATGCACACTGCGTTCACCTTGACATGACGTCTTACCTGAAAATAAACAAACAGTTCTATGAATACAAATACACTTGTAGGTACAGTACAAATGACCTTGGCGTAATGTTTGAGGATAATAATAGAAGTACCAAAGGTTAGAATGACAAAACTGTAAGGATAGTCAGGTCGACAAGTTGAAAATGGTACAAAATAGAGATAGTACTGCTCTTAAAATTATGTGCGATAGCTCATTGGATCCGGAATGACGCCTCGAAAAATTTGCCTAAAGCGTGTATTAGCACATACAAAATTGCAAAAGTTATAAACAATTAAAGATGAAAAAAATGGCATTTCGTTTTTTGCCAATATTTCATAAACTATTAATATTTAAGAAATTTCAAAAAAAGATTCTGAAAGAGGAGGAAATTTCCAGTATAAAACTCCTCACTCCCGGAACTCTATCTCCATTATTTATAATTTTAAATATTCAATATCTTAAATTAATTAATTAATGTGCCGTACTCGCTTTTGACGCCACGCGTGCAACCTAAAAATGTCGCGCGCAGACCTATTACATTAAAATTATAAATAACATTGAACTATATTACTAGCGTACGTAGCTACGTAGTAGTAATACCTCAATGATAAATAATGGAGATAGAGTTCCGGGAGTTAGGAGTTTTATATTGGAAATTTCCTCCTCTTTCAGAATCATTTTTTTTAATTTCTTAAATATTTTATAGTTTATGAAATATTGGCATTATAACTTTTGCAATTTTTTATGTGCTAATACACGCTTTTGGCACATTTTTCTACGCGTCATTCCGGATCCAATGAGCTATCGCACATAATTGCAGTATCTCTATTTTGTACCATTTTCAACTTGTCGACTAGACTAGGATAGCGATGCTCATACAAGAGGAGCTTCGCAATCCAATAAAGTTCATAAATGTGTAGCTAAACCAAAGCCATAGTATGTAGCTCTAATAATTGTCAACAAGGGAAAGGCGAGCACTAAGAATTTCTTAAAGTAGGTACTGTTTTAGGCACTCTGATTAGTAGTAATAACGGCCAATGGCGGCGCGCAGTCTACCAAGAACCACCACTATACTATCAGACGACGCGCGACGCAAGCTATAATATCTACGACCACGAGTACGAGTACGACGTGAGGACGTGAGCCAGTACCCCAGTACGGCCAGTACACTACACGAGTAGCTAACTAGCTACCATATGATTTGATATTGTTTACAGAGCTGCACGGCTGACGGCAGTGCGCGGCTCAACGGTACCGAAGCGGCTTGCATACAAATACCAGACACGGATTGTTTTGAGTCGATTGTAGGTATTGTATAGTATTGTTGATTATTGGGAACAGCAATGCGTTATTATTAGGTACATTTTGGAATTTCATAAACACGCTCTTAGAATAATTATATCAATAGGAATTCCGGATGGATTATAAGTTTGGTGAGATCTTAAACAAAAGCATCAGCATTTTAAAAGAATCCTATTGTTTCATTTCAAGCATTCTCCGTCTACTTTCTAGTCCGTTAATGTTTACTACTTAAATGACAAATCCAATCAAATCAAATTTATTCAAGTTATGTGAGTAAAACAGTAAATCTATTAGGGTTCCGTAGCCAAATGGCAAAAACGGAACCCTTATAGATTCGTCATGTCTGTTTGTCTGGCCGTCCGTATGTCACAGCCACTTTTTTCCGAAACTATAAGAACTATGCTGTTGAAACTTGGTAAGTAAGAAGATGTATTCTGTGAATCGCATGTTCACACAAAAATAGAAAAAAAAATTAGTAATTTTTAGGGGTTCCCACTTCCCCATTACTCAGAACTGAAACTCAATTTTTTTTTATCTATGGATAGGTCTTCTAAAATAAGAGAATGATAAAACTAAAAAAATATATATGATGTACATTACCATGTAAACTTCCACCGAAAATTGGTTTGATCGAGATCTAGTAAGAAGAAACTTTAAACAATTTAAATAGAAATTAAAACTCCTAACTAAAATATTATGGCGTCAAAAAATTCGTCCCCATCGCTATCGACTGGAAGTGAGCCCAAAAGACTGGCTGCATTGCCACGTTGTATGGCAATGCTTATCCTCTGTCCAAGGTTAAATTAAGTAGTAGTAAGTAGTTTTTTTGAATACGTCATAAATCGTATGTACTGCAACTTTAGCTCAATATATAGCCACAGGTTTGTACTGAACTTTCAGTGCGCGAGTCCGACTAGCACTTGTTTTGCTTAAATATATGTCGATTCTTCGCTAACAAAGCGTACCTCAAGGTATTGAAAGTAAAACTAAAATGTTCGTTTGATACTTGTCTTTGAGTGTTATGACGACACTGTGTTCGCCTCTCTCTGGTAAAATGACGTTAGCGATTAGGCTTATTAATGATATGAATACGTCAGCGCACAATATCTGATCGGAAGTGGTTTCCGAAACGTTACATTGTGACGAGCAGTGCGTATGCGTACACGCACAATGTGTGGCAACGGAGCGGCGCTATCGCAGATCTGCACCGGACAGCGGCGCGCGCGAGGCGCCGAGAGCCGGGGGACACCATTATGTTGCGCAACACCACTACACAACTAATTAAGTAACGTAAGTAGAGCATGACGTGTTCTGTATGTACGATATTTATGTAGGTAGTTGTGTTCATGACACAAAAAATACAAAAATGAAACAAAATTTCAGTTTGAAAGAACTGGACATGGACACATGTGTGATGGATCTACTTAAGTATCACGGTGTCTTTAATAAATCTTTTAGATTGTATCTTTGTACCTTAACAGGAGAGAAATCGTATCAGACATTTTAATACGTCATTCCAATATAAGTATATATTATGTATAATATGCCTTATTTATTACTAACACTTCGCTCGCGACTTAGTCGGAGCTGCAATTTTGTTTAGGATTCTTAACTGTTTAGTAATAAATATAGCCTATTTTACTCATGGCATGGATAATGTAGCTTTCTAACGGTGACATAATTTTTAAAATCGATCGATAAGTATTTGCGTTAAATCGAAACAAACAAACAAAAGATCAAATCTTTCCTCTTTATATTTATAACTAGCAGCTGACCCGCGCAACTTCGTCTGCGTTACATTTTCCATTACTGCTCCGCTCCTTATTGTCTTAGCGTGATGATATATAGCCTATAACCTTCCTCGATAAATGGGCTATCTAACACTGAAAGAATTTTTAACGGACCAATAGTTCCTGAGATTAGCGCGTTCAACCAAACAATTAGAATGTAAATTTAGATGATAGCTTCACGTTACAGTAGCACTACCCATAAGATTGAGACATTTCGATGAATCCTAGAAACCCATAAAAGCATCCATGATTACTGTTCCGAGAACAGTTAACATTATCGTCCAGCGCATGCTTCGTTAATATTCGCTGATGTCAACAATGTAGATTGTGTGCGGTGACGTCATCCGCGTTTGTTACCAAACAGCCATCGTGTGTGGCTTGGCGAGTGTTGCGCAACAGTCGGCAGGGCACACTTGTCCCATCCCATTCACTAATACACTGCGCTGCAATTAGCAGCGCGATTGCGACAGGAGCATTGTTTACATTACATATATACATAAGTATATATGTAAACAATGCTCCTGTCGCATACGTGATACGTTGGCAAAAACATTGCTTCCCCGGCCTCGTGCACACTCGCTAAGGTCGAGGTCATCAGTCTCGTTACCTCAACACGGTAGAACATGAACTAACAAACACTCGAGTCATTAATAAAAACAAAACAAATGTATCGACGCGCCTTGCAGAAACAGAAACGATGTCGTAAGCAACGTGCCGAGCACGGCACCAGGAAAATGATGAGGAATAATAAATTGTGGAAATATACGAGTACGTAACCTCAAGGAAAACCACTAAATGATTATACATCTTAATTTGAATGTTAAGAGCCAAGATAAGTAACAGGGAAAACATAAAAATGACAAAATGTTGAACAATTCCATCTTGCTGCGAAGGTCTGAAGGATTCCCGGCCACAACAGACTTACAAGACGCCGAGTTCGGGGGTTTCCAACATTTAACTTCAATTTTAACTAATTACTTCGTCTACAGCTGTTTTTTAAAGTCAGCGTGTTCTCCTTCTGTGACGAGCCTCTCTATTTCAAAAGCGATGTTACTGTGGGGCCAAGATCCCGGGCCAGTGCCGGGCTTCACTGAACATGAGGTAGCCGCGCGAGCACATCGACGCGTGTAATTCGCGGCGGCGCCGACAAAAGAAGCCACGGGCCATTGATCGCCGCCCGCACAATGGAACATTAAACGGGCCGATCACACCGATTCACGACAACATACGATAACATTCCGGTTAAATGCCTTTGAATGTCCGGGACTCGGAACATTATCATCATAACGTTCAATCATCGAAGTTAAGCGCCCCAAATGTAATTAAAGGGAAACGTCGCACCTCGTATCTTTGCCTTGCATGAGATCATTTAGTGTGAAAAATTAGCTTTCTTCAAGTCCGCACACATCATTATAAGCTCTGCTTACGCTCCGCCAGTAAAGACCGCAAGGAGATGGACTGTGGGCCACTTCTAAAGTCCGGCCGCTAAGCAGGAAGAATTTCGTCCGTTGACCTGTTACTACCTGTCTCTGTCACTCCCGCGTAAATAGAATGAGTCTCGCTTGCACAGATGCAATGGCCGCTGTCCTCAGGGATTGTAAACGTTTGCCTGAGAGTGTAAGGTTTCTTCTTGTTTGCAAGTGTATGTCACGTAAAAAAAGAAGTACCTAATCAAAATTAGTTAAACTAGATGATAATGTAGATAAAAGTGTTGATTCTTTTGTAATAAATATGATAGGCGAGACGTTTTCGGAAAGCAGTAAATCCGATACAGAGGAATCAGATTCTGATTTTTGAATTTTATTTTTGCCGTACTAGTAATTATAACTAATCTATATCTCTATTATAATCGATGTTTAAAACTTATAATATAAAATCTAAATACATCCTTTATATGATAATAATATTTTTTTTTCTAAGTTGATACTTTCTCCTTCAAATATTTCATGTAAACCGCACTTAATACAAAAATGTTTGTGACCACTGTCAGTAGGTAGAAAGGTCATTGTACGAAATTCTTCCTGCTCCACCACTGGACTTTACCAATGTTCAAGTCGCATCGCATTCGCATCTCATTCGCAAACTGTTGAAAACGTATGGGAATTAAGGCTTTTTTGACAGTTGGCGATTGACATGCGAATACGAAAGTTGTTTGAAAATTAGTAGAATTGGCCCACTGGTCTTCATATTCATATTCTCTCCGACGGCAAAAATACGCAGCGACCTCATGTTAAAAATCCGTGCGCTAATTTGACAATTTGGAAGTTTACGCAGACAAAACTCGGAGAAATCAGCAGTAACACTTAGCTAAATCTGGATTAAGTAATGTAACAGATTCTAGACTAGATAGTTATACTAATGTCGGACACCTTACTATCGCATCCTGGATCTCAGATCGCATTTTTATATTACTGAGAAGTGCAAACGAGACCTGAGATTGGACATCACGATAAACTAATGGCTTCGCGAAGAAGCCGTAAAGCCCGGGAGAAACTCAGGTCAAGCGGGTTAGATTACATCAGAGAAATTAACAACTGCCGCAATATTTTGTAAAACTCGTCGCACAGCAAATGTCAGCCATTCGCAAGGAGTTCAGCGAGTTGCGTTTAGATACCCTCGATTACAGAAACTGATAGCAGTTTGACATGCACGTTCTACTTCTACTGAATATATAGCCTATTCACTAACACTAATAAAAATGGACATTGTAGACGTGAGTCTGAATGCAGAGCATTATAAAGAAATAATAAGTTGGTTAAAGATGGCGCTACGCCTGGCTGTATCAGTAGCGCGGAGCAGCACGCGCCGCCTAACGGTGATCGGAAATAGCCTCGCGATGGAAAAATAACAGCAAGCGATCAAAACGAACCATTTAGCAGTTCACACGACACACTGATGTGCAGACAGCTGAACGACTCGCGCAAAAATATAATCTAGTTTCATTCTAGGGCGATATTCGCCTCTTATGTGCGAAGATTGAAGTGCGCCATCACGATTCACGATCAATGCTTGAGTCGTGGTTATTTGAAGATGCTCATAAAAACATAATATTAATATCACAGGTACTAGCTATAATAAAATTATAAATGCTGCGCTGTAGCGAAATCGCTCTGGCACTGACTTAAAGTTTATAGTTTTGTATTTATAGAAAGAGTCTTCTTGCTATTTTGCTAAGTAATGGGACATCCAGATCAATAGGTTTGTCGATGCACACGGTCTCTTCTACATCATAAAGCTACTAAAAACTGGGCAGCGCCCGAAGTAATTGATGTAGCAAGCGATGCTAATAATAGCCGGCGCATACGACCTTTGACTGTGCTACTCGTACATGCATGGACGTCTTCTTTACTGCTCTCACGACAACAGGCCGCACAGCGCGCCGGCACGGTAGACGTGGCGAAACGCAGCAGCTACCTTGAGCTGCCGTCTATTTGCGCAGATCTTATCTCTGCAGAAAGTAAATGTACGATCACAGATTTTAATCTCATGATTATGTACCTACAGTGTCAGGGCAGACCTCGAAGTTTTATTTTACAAGATATTGAATTTATTTCGGATATACCTACCTACCTAAAGAGGTATAAGGATCACAGATCATATAGATACAGGTAACTTATACCTAAGTAGCAGTGATCTATCCTGTTAGTCGTATTAGTATCGGTAAAGGATGGGTGTCGAGTGGCGAGCGAGCACATGTGATGCGGCGCGGGCGGCGCGGGCGGCGCGGGCGACGGGTGATGTCACCGCTCGCTGATAGCGCGGCCGCTAATAATGCCAAGGGCAATCGCGTCACCGCACCGCTGCCACTACTTCACACACGCAGACACGCTACATACATGTCATGACTCTCGCCGCCGCGCGCCGCCACGCGCTGCGCGTCTAGAAGACCCACTCCAATGCTAGTGCCGTAGGGCTATAACAGGCCGCCGACCGCAGACCGGAGAGCTACGGCTACGTAGCGGTCCACGCAACTATTCAATTTGGGAAACTACATACCTACCTAACTACACTGCCACGTCTGCCACCACACACCTCCCTCATATATACATTACTGACATACAGAGACAGTCCATGAGGCTTCAATGATATCAAATACTTCAACATATGTACTCGCATTCGTAACATGAAAGTGCAAAGGGTCTTCGAAGTGTTGTTCGGCAAAGGCCTCGGTCATCAACTCATCACTTGAGCGGAGTGGCCCTGCTGGCCATACCATAATGTCAATCGACTCCAAGAAATTATTTACTGTTTAAGTTATCAGTAGGTAGTTGTTGACCTCTGATTCATTTCATTGGCCGCAAGCGTGCCCGCAGCTCTTAAGAATAAAATTGATAATTATATGTTGTAGGTTGCGAGACCTACTTCATTATTTATTTTGCCCTGATTGAGTGTCTACTGAGAAATAAGCAACTTTTACTCATCGCAAGTAAACCTACATGGTGGTAGATAAGGAGTTATCTAACGCAACCGTTAATTAAATAAATAAAATGTTTATGTATCATGAAGACGTTCGTTAATCTGCAGTTATGATAAGGAGTACACGCACTTGGCACCAGATAAGTCCATAGTTCAATCAATCAGTATAATTATAAATACGTGATAGAATTGTATTGCTACTTGTCGTTGGTGTGATAGACCAATTTAAGAGTAATCCCGATATTGTGGAGAAGGAGGAGAACAACAATTTTTTTTTAGTATCCCAGTAGATGAAATACAAAAACTAGTAGGAAACGATCTTTCTACATTGAAACCATTACGAAAACACATAGAATGTTGTGATTGCTCAACACTTCGCGCAGCCTGTGCATAGTACGGATGGTACCCACTGGGCCACTGTACCACATGTGTTCCGAACTCAAACAAATTTCATTACATCGCCACTTTATGGCTTGGTTACCAAAACCACATTGCATAAAGCGGAAACGATATACAGCACACACAAGTCACAACTGTTTCACGCGCAGATTTACTACGAGAATCGTTCACATTATTATTTACGGGCATCCGGACAAATAAAATAAACGCAAGAATTGGGTCACACATTGGGTGTTTAAAAGCCACCTAGAGTAACGTCCTACTATCTATGAGAATTCGTGCCGCAGCCCGCACCTCGATACACAACCTCGCTCATAGAGTAATGGAACTTATACGTGCCGTCAAATGTGCCATTACGATAACGATACGTGAGTCGTGAAGAAATGGATCAATGCCATTTGTGGTTTAAAAGACGTTCTAGTTAATTTACTACACGACACAGTAATACAAGCGATGGTAATATTTCAATCACAAAACATAGAGACGAACGAAATGACAAACAAATAAAAGAACAATGTAATAGGCTTGTCCACTGAATCTAATTATTTTATCAAAAACATTTCACCCGCTTTTTTTTCTTTTTTTACGTAAACCAAAATTGACGAAGATACGACGCTTTTAACACTTTAATATTCTCAATACGTCAAGCCAGTATAATTTTTAGTGCGTTCGATTTACAAAAACAAAAAATATGTGTCCATTATTTTTCAATACTCTAGCTGACGGACTGAATAGATTTGCAATTTATTGATGGTGGAACCTAGCCTCTTGTAGATAATATATGCCGACTGAAAATAGCGAATGATGTGTCGACGTCGAGGTCAATGGATGTTTAGTTAAAAACAACATTGAAGTACGTACACGAACCAGCGACAAAACGAACACGATGATGACGATGTTGAGGAGACAGATTGAGCAGACGCACGACTTCATGTTGTCGCCAGGCGTCGCACGTTGCGCGGTGCTCACAGGAATAGGGAATATGCATGCGATTTTTTTATTTTCAAAATAAAATACTTATTAGCTCTGGTAAACAATCGTGAAATTATTTTTTAAATACCTTCATCTGCACTGTAGTCTTTGAAGCTTTATAACTTAATAAATATAAAGTTATAAAGCTTCAAAGACTACAGTTCGAAAGAGAAGTCCGATACATACTGTGACGTCAAATTATACATTAGACTATACAGCTGCCTTAGAAAACAGCGTTTTCGCGAGAGGGACAGATAATATCTGTTAACGAGATACAATTATTTTAAACAAATATATTATATTTGTTTAAAATAATTGTATCTCGTTCGTTTTTCGAGCAATTTAGATTCTAATTTCACAGTACCTAAGTATTATATTTTCCGATACTTTTAGATAAACTGTTCAGATCATAAATACTTTTTTCATGCATATTCCCTATTACTGCGTTCCGCAATGACGACGACCGCGACATGGGAGAATGTTTGTTAAATAACTAGAAAGTCTAAGATAAATAGAATATTCTTTGTTTACTATTACAACTGGAGCTAGAGTTGTTTTGTAATGTGGTTGAAAACAAACAATAACATATCTTCTATCTATACATATAATAAAACTGTAGAAAACTGGTTTTTGTACATGACAAAAAAATCCAAAAAAAATAGCTAGGGTGTTAAAGAACAACCAATAGAACCCATTTCCAGCATTTTTAGAATTTGTGTCTGTTTGTCTCTTTATTTGTTCGGGCATCACGTAAAATCTGCGAAAGCAATGTAGATAACTTTTACACACAAGGATTGTTCAGTCTATCAAAAGATATTTGGATTTAACGTTTTCCAGAAGTAAAATTAGGGTTATGTGCACTTGGTCTTATTATTACTTCACGTAACTTTTATACATAACAATAAACTGTGCGTAAATTGTAGTAATATTAAGTTTTTTGTTTCATCGTAATCAGTTCATACCTTATAATAAAAAATGTGAATTAATAAAATTATAATGATTAAAGTCTTTCCGAAGTAAAATATTAAAATAGCGCCATCTATCAAACTTAGACTGGACTATACCTAGAGATCAACTGCTTGCAGTATTCGATAGATGGCGTTGGCGTGTGACGTCAATTTTCTGAATCGCTTGAAAGAATGACCTTCGCCCATGTCTGCATTTAAGTCAAGTTGATTTATTTATTTTTCATCTATGCTAATCTATACTATATTAGTATAGATTAGCATAGATATTATAAAGTAGAAGAGTTTGTTTGTTTGGTTGAACGCGCGTCAGGAACTGCTGGTCCGATTAGATCATTTCTTTCAGTGTTATAAATAGCCCATTTATCGAGGAAGGTTATAGGCTATAATATATTATCACGCTAAGACAAACAGGAGCGGAGCAATAATGGAAAATGTGACGCAGACGAAGTTGCGCGGGTCAGCTAGTTTGGAAAATAGCTGTAAAATGCAGGAAATGTCTTGCAATGTGTGTACGAATCTATAATAAATTGCCAACAATGTTTAAATTGTTGAATTATACGTTATTTAAAACCCAATTATATAAATGGCTTAATAATAATAATTTCTATAGTATTCATGAATTTTTTAATAAGTAATCAATCTAATGTATTTTTATTAATATTTAATTTTTAATAATATTTCAATTTTACACACATGACATTATGTATTTTTAGTAAGTAAGTTTGCACGCTTATTTTTTAGCAAAACATGTTTGATCTACATAATATTCCAATAACACCTTGCATACCATGTTTTAAGCAAATAAAAAAATATCTTATCTTAATATCTTATATCTAATGCCCGGATGAAAGCACTTTACATTTATTTAGTACTAGCTGTCCCCCGCGGCTTCGCTCCCGTCAATTAAGTATTCATTGCACATATCGAGTTTTCATTGTTTTTAAGATGTATTCTGCTACTCGGGTCGGAGACAAATCCAACGAACCAAATTGGTTCAGCAGATCTCGAGTTATAAGTGTCGTAACAAACCCGTCTTTGTTTTATATATATATATAATATATAGATTGTACAACAAAGAACAGCCTCGGTATACATAAGCATTACTCAGTAATGTGGCAGTAAATCCCCGATATAATTATAATGTACTGAAAACTGTAAGCCGAGCCTATCGAAACAGGCACGTGTTATGTTATCCTTCGCTCCACATTATAACTACATTGATCGAATTACTTTGGAACAAAACATTGTCGAATACATTCGTGAGTGAAATAAAAGCAAAGCTGATTGTTCGCGCAGATGCGGCGCGGTGGCGACAGAGGCGCGGCGGCGGGGGTCGACGGCCGAGGGGCGTTGCAGACGGACGACTGCACGCGATCATGCGGCAAAAATACCATACACCTAGCATTTATGCCACATTCAATGTCATCATTTTTATTGAGACTAGACGCTAACGGAAATCAGCTATATCTTAACTTAACCGTCTGATGAGACTAACTCATGGGAATCGAATGATACGTAAGCGTTCTCGAGCGGTGGCGGGCGCGGTGGCGGGCGCGGTGGCGGGCGCGGTGGCGGGCGCGGTCGGAGTGACAGATGATCAGTAATGAGCACTGGCGGCGGGATTGTGATTGATGATTTCTCAGCTTTCTAATTAGATAGCACGGGTAGCACCTAGAGCTAGACCGACCTTTATTAATGGCTAGCGGGACTTAGAAAGCCTACAGAAGAGACCACATGCTCGTAGATCCGATCAATTTTGCAAACTCATAAAGCAAACGCGATGAAAGTGTCGGTATGGAATTCGGTCGTACTTCTAATATTTTCCGTGTCGTCGCTTCACATCTTCCTGATTCTCGACCACAACAATACATAGTCAACAGATCACGATCTGAACTCACGAACTGTCCATCAAATCATTTTTTTTCTTGAACGTGTCTTCAATTTCCTTTTCTTTTTGGATTCACTCTTCTAGGTAACGTACACTACTTTATACGTCTTATTAAGGCTTAGTTTTGAACACAGCCTACCTGCTATCCAACTGACTCTTTTTGCGGCACACTACACGGGATGAACAGTCTAGCCTCTCTCGTCGCAACGACTGTGCTGTAGGTGCCACGAATGCCACGATATGCTTACACCTTGCAGCGGGCAACCGAACGATTGGAGTACGGTGTACCGGATGTGTTCCAAGTGCGTTTCCGCACTGAAATGTGTCTGAATTATTAATAGCAGTTCACCTGCCGCGAACAGCGCGGACGTTGCTTCCGACTGTTGCGATAAGCGCACGAGTAGCTGGCTTATATCATGCATGCCTAGCCCTCATTACTCGCCATATATATATCTTAGCTTTGAAGATAGCATAGCATTGAAACAGAACATGATCGGGAAACCCAGTGCGAAAAGGGAAAACCGCAATCACAACGGAATTTTCTTTCAACGTCAAAGCGCACCAAGCACCTTGTCATATTGAATTGAAAACAAAAGTTCATTTCATATAAAAGTCCCGAGTCTATATGCGGAAGTGGGATCAATACGGAAATGGAGCACAAACGTGACTAGAGCTTCAGGATCCGCATTAGGTAGGTACTCCCTGCTCGGGTGTATCGTGAACATGTGTGAAGGACGCTCGTAAAATAGTCGGAAAATTGGTCAGTAAATTGGTTTTGTTTCCGGGGTGGGAAAATCAGATTACTATTTAGGTTTCCGGTTTCCTATAACCCTTCCTCGATAAATGGGCTATCTAACACTGAAAGAATTTTTCCAATCGGACCAGTATTTCCTGAGATTAGCGCGTTTCACCAAACAAACAAACAAACTCTTCTGCTTTATAATATTAGTATAGATGTTGCATGTACGTCTGGGCACGTAGACTCGATTAATGACCAAAGCCGTTCTTTTAATGTAATAAAGTAACGGTACGCGGTCGTACGTCGTACTCGCGGGCACAGCACATCGGTATCGAGTGCTGTACTGCTGCTGTACGCTGTACATTGTGTATTCATTGCGTAAGCGCCGCGCACCGGGACGCGCTCCGCAAGCTGAGCGGTGAGTCACGCGGGTAGTACCGCACCGCACCAACAACATGCACGCTTGTCGGCTGGACACGCTTCATACATCTTCAATGTGTCAACAATCATTGCTAATAACTGCACTATTAGTTCTAACACGATCTGAGCTCTGCCGTGCATCAACTGAAACATGCGTTTCAAAAGTACAACGTTCAATGAAAGTGACACACGCCATTATCGTGTCTGGAAGATAATTAGCAAATTGATTATTTATCACTGCAGAACAATACCGAGTGGGTGCAACAGCTGTTATTAAACATATCAATCACGTTTACATACACAAATAACTGGATGACTACTATAGGTAGGTAGTTATAAATATCCATATCTCTCAGATTAAATGAATTTTATCGTTTGTTATCAACCTATCAACGAAACACATCATTATCTAGGGAAAAATGTACACAAACTGTGATATTACAACATTAGTGGAGCTGTACGAAATCATTTAGATAGGCGACTAGTAGTAGTGAACGCTTGGTATTCAACGCATAGCCGCCTACACTATCGGCCGATGAGACAATTACTCTAAGTAATGTAGAATGCGCCACGTCTGCTCCACTCAGTTGATAACAACATAACTTAAATATAACTTATGCAGATCAAACAGTTGCTGAAACAAGCTGTGCTAGGTTTTTAGGACTACACTTGGACGTACACTTAAACTGGAAATGTCATGTGGAAACTGTTTGTAAGAAACTGAATCAGTACTCATATGCACTTTATAACCTAGCAAAGATAGTACATGAGACCGTTGTTCTTATTTCTTACAAGGCCTATGTAACATCTACATTGCGTTACGGAATAATATATTGGGGAAATTCCACTGACAAAGAAATTGCTTTTAAAACCCAAAAAAGATGTTTGCGTGCTGTCTTTAAGCTGAAACCAACTGAAAGTTGTATGCCTTAATTCAAAAAATTTAAACTCCTAAAATTGCCATGTATGTACATTTTTGAGACAGTAATATTTGTCAAATCCAACTTCCATTTATTTGAAACATTGAGATCTAAACGACGCAACAGAGATATGCGCTAAGCCACATGCCACTGCTCTTTTCAGGAAAAGTTTTTTAGGAATGGCACCTAGGATTTATAATAAGATCTCTAGACAAATTGCGGAAATAGAAAACATACACGACTGCTTTCTTAAAGGCTCCAATACAGTGCTGGCGATGATCGCCGGGAGATATGACTGCCCGTATATCGGACACTGCTGTAGCAGGCATGTTGCTAGCTGTGTCCGATATGTCTGTGTTTTATGTATTCTGGTTGCTGTATGGGTGCTTTTTGGTTACCTGCAATAAATGCTTTGTTTTTTTTATTTTTTTTTTTTCTTGAAAATATTAATTGACAAAGCGTATTATACGGTGAACGAATAGGTACCTCACTGACACACTATGACTAAGTACCTTTTTGTTCCTGATTGTTAACAATTTATATTATTTTTGTCTTAATTGGAATGTATTTTTTAATTTTTTTTTTGCTCTTGACATTTTTAATATTGATAAATTGTTCGTATTAATTGATAAATTGTTCTTAATAATATTTGTACGCCAATGACGGCTAGACATACTTAGCGTTCATAAATATTAATAACATCTGTACTTAATCTACCTACCTATGTTCAACAAATAAAAATTTGTATTTGTATTTGTAACACAGAAGATTCACGCTAACGTGTTTCTGCCACCGACTGCCGTATTAATAGGTACCTTTAGCCATCACAGCATGATCTGTCAGTTAGCTGTAGCAAATGGCCAGAATGAGTAAGCACGCAGAGACACAGGTAGAGTTATAATTTGTCTGCTGGTACAGTCGGGCGGGACTCCTGCTGCCCGTGTAGACTAAGTGATGAGGAGAGAATTTTGCAATACACCAACAGAAATCTTGACACAATCTTGAATCGCAATTCGATGAGTTTAAGTCTTCTTTCGTAATCTATGGTCTAGTTTTGACCTTCTGGGGTTTCCCAACGATGTTAGTCTGTACTGAAAGGCGAAGATACCTTTCGCCAGCATTTTGTCGCAGACTATCGCGGGCACCGCGGCGGCGCGAGAGTGTAGCGATACTATCGCTGGCCCCGTGCCGGCTGCGCCAGAGTGCCAGACGTCCTCTCTGCGCCGCACTGAGCACCCGCCAGGCCGCCATCAATACGTCGTCGACTTCATTATTTATTGGCCGCAGATCACATCTGGTGTTGCGTTCACAACACCCCTTCCAAACTGAGAAAGCAATAAGGTAAAGCATAACCCAACGAAATACTACTAACGATACTTGAAATGACAACATGATAAGATTACGTTTTATCAAAACAAGCTGTTCGCTTCGATGCTAGCTAGGAAGTGCGGCGCGCTTAGAAACAATACTTCCTTTGTACTTACGTGCAATACTAATGACCCCATTACATTCAATTAGCTAAGAGACTTGTATTTGGGACAAGACAGTAGAGTGAACAAAGAGCCGACACAGCGAGCACTGGAGCACAAGAACAAAGCATGCGCTGGAGGGACGGGCGCGGCCGGCTGCTTGACCGAGTGGCGGCGCGCGGCGCTAACGACCCCCTGCGCACGCCATCACACGTCATTAGCTACGGCGTCGTTACGGCCGCCTCACCTAATCCACGTGACACACACACACATCACATTACAACACAGACGACGATGTCACCGAAATTTTAAGGAGCTCTAAGGAATTAAGTCACTTGCTACGATTTAGCTAGAGATCATTTATGATATAATATCTTATACAGAATCTGGTATAATTTCCAATTCCTCGAACACTGGGCGAGCACACACATGACTTATTCAGGAGAAATCTTGACGCCGCCGCAGAGATTTATAACGTGGATAGAGGCCTTTGCGGGGTGTGTACTGCGGCATACAATCGTACATGGTGTGCATATGCATCCAATGATAGCGGTTCTCCAACGAGTTATGCTAACGCGTCGAGCTTGCAATGCAGTAATCAGCCCGCCAGCCCCCGCCAGCCCCCGCCAGCACACAGCGGCACAGCGGCACAGCGCGCACCCACACACGCACACGGCGGCGCTCAGCTGAACAAGTGACAGTGGTCCATAATGTTACATAACTGGTCCAATTGACCCGGATGACGCGGCCGCCGGGGAACATGCTTAATACATAATGTTCACAGCTATACGTTATTGCTATTACTGTATTGTGCTGTGACTCACGGCTGCTTTAAGTTCCGTACACGTATATTTTGACTATGGGCTCTGCTCACCTTCCTGAGGCATTCAACGTTTGTTCAGAAATATTGAAAGAGATTGTGATAAATTAAACGTTACGCGTGCTTTCTCATGCATGTTTCTGTTTCACTTGCTTCTCTCGTGAATAGAACGCGCCGCTCTAATGACACAAGATAAATGGCAGCGTTTAAACGATCCAAGAGAAATGTTTTACTGTAGGTAATACTATAATGAAGGATTGTTTTGTTTAAACGAGCGGCAAACCGTTCTATTCTGAAACCACAACAAGTTTTTAAAATAGAAGGGAAAGGTCATCCGCGCGGGTTAGCGGAGTTCAACTTCAAACGGAGTTCATCACGCAGCGGCCTGCCGCGGCCGGTGCAGCGGTGTGCGCGTGCGACATGCAGCAGATTAACCATTGGACGGAAATAAGTTATCAAAGCAGAGCCCAGGCGCAGGGCGGCGCAGCTAGGGCTGCCGGGACATCACTCACTAGTCTCTACAATCTAGGCAACCAGTGCAAAGGCTCGTTCAATTTCAGTGTCCCAGGTGATACGGAGAATGTCTGTCACATGTTTGTAGTAAAGCAAACAAACAGAACTGATAAACGATAAGAATAAGGAAAAAACTCCTACAAATATTCAGGTGTGTGAGTGTGAGCAATGCTACCTGTGAATGCGATAGGCGAGATTGCGTAGACTGCTTGACTTACAGAAACAAAACTACTGTAGAGCGGCACTAAACCTGGAACTTTCGGTTCATGTAACCACTTTGCAGAGCTATTTTAGGCTCATTCGCCATATTATATTAAGCTGATACAGCCCTACACGGGTCACATCTGCTCGATTGGTCAGGGAGTGGGATCAAAGCGGCCCGCGCCCAGACGCACATTCATCAATGTTGGCTGATACAACTTACGATACCGGAAAACGGAGCATACATAAGGATTATACAAGACTGAGAATGAAGACCCTAATAGACGCAGCACAATAATCGAAGATTATAAAATGATCTCCCTAATGATGCTCAATGAAGTTTTGAATTAGGTCAATAGATTTTTTTCTTCACTTCATCTGATAGAGTCGATACTAAGAAAAATTGATTTAGAAACTCATCCAGCACCCTTATCTTCGATTACGGAGTGCAAGAAGTCAAGTAAAGTTGTACTTGTTCATTTGTAGCTTGATGACAGCTACGTAGGTAGGTACTCGTCGGAACTTCGGAAGTAGTCGGAACACACGGCGGCGCGCGCGACTGTTGCTGACGCGCATTCGTTCGTATTAGCAGCTTGAGGCTCAGCGATAAGATTAACAGATTACCGCCAGTGTGTGGTGTCATCTAAATTCGATCTGCCAGGTTAAGCAATATATTTTCTATTCCCGAATGGGCTTGTGTCCTGAAAAAATCTAATTAGTCCGTCAGTTAGATTATCAAAAAATTTTTGACCCGTGTTTTTTCTTTTGATACGGGAACCAAAGTTGACGAAGTTTCGACGCTTTTAAAATTCTCAATACGTCACACCTTCGCATAATTTTTACTGATTCATGACGTCACGAGCCCCCACTCGCTAGTTTTGTTGCGTTTTATCTTTGTCAATATTCATTGATTTACAAAAACAAAAAATACGTGTCCATTATTTTTCAATACTCTAACTGACGGACTCAATAGTTTTGCAGTTTGTGAATGATGGAATCTAGCCTATTCACGGTTGAGTGGATTTGGTATCGCTAATCGCTACCTGTAACTAAGAGACCGGACCAGCATAATTTTTACTCATCATTTCGCTATGTGAGTACACTGGTTCTCAACCCTTACTTCCTTTACTGCGCAAGTTAAGGAAGCAAGGTTTTGATGACAAATTATTATTATCATGTTTACATAATAGTCTATAGGTAGCATTTCTTCGAAATCATAATAAATCTGTACCGGTCAAAATAATCTAAGTGTCATGAATATTAAGGCAAGCTTAGCTCAGTCATTAGCAGCTTAGTCAGTTCCAAGAGTAGGTACGTAATTATCGTATTGTTATAAAAACTAATAACAAAATCTAATTTACTGGTACCTATCAGTTACTTGTCAAAGTGCTGTCACGCCAGCAAATTGGTGATTACCCTGATGACATAATCCAGCATAACAAGAGCTACCATTAGGCCAAAAATTAGTTGCACCATTTGACAAATAGTTAAATGACGTCATAACTTTAACCGTAACTGTAACCGCTCACTTTCCGCTGGTTAGTGTTATTGTTTGTGTTAAATTATCCGTCAACTATCAAACGCGTTGAATATAATCTCTTGACTTGACTCTTCCCTTTAACTTTAACAAAGCTAATGAATTCGCTGGTGCAACACATTTCACTATAACTGTTAAAGTCAGCGCTACTGTTTGTGTTAAATTTGACGCAAACTTTAACTATAACTTCTTCTATGGTACAACTCAGCCTTAGTGTTAAATTTGACGCAAACTTTAACTATAACTTCTTCTATGGTACAACTCAGCCTTAGTGTAATTCCCAATTAGCTAGCAACAAGAGGTTATTGTCCTATCCTGCTAGCTCATTTTCGATAGCGCCTACATCAAAAGACTTGTACCTACCGAGAAATACAGTTGCGCTCCAAGTACTAGGGGTGTACACCGTGTACACGACTACACGTAACTATAAAGTACGAACACTGAGGAAGGGGGAAATGAAGTTCCCGGAGCCGACGGGGCCCGGGTCGGTTGCGTAACACGCGCCAATTGAGACGGACGCCTGCGCTTATTAGCTGCTGTCCTTGAGGAGCGCGCCTGCACGGAGCTGCGCGCCGCTGCCGCCTAGTGCCGCCTAGTGCCGCCTGCCACCCAGTACGACACTCACTGCGTGGGTCTCGCTAGGTGAATAGATGCCAAATTGTTAATCCATTCATCCCGATATACCGAGTTACAACCACATGATTTTGCCCTCGAAAAAAATTGCCACGTTTTATTTGGCACATTCAACTTAATGAAGTATTGAACTTCTGAATGATAATTTCCGAGCTAACGTCTACACTGGCCCACATAACACAGTTAATGAAGTAATGAAACAAACACTCCGCTAATGTGTCCATTAGCTGGGCACACACGGCTAGGCTATAGCCTCCCCGTCTCTTTCGACTGCTACCTGCTTGCTACTTGTCACTGTTACTATGTAAGGATACATTATTTTTGGGTAGAACTGTGAGCACAAAAATTTACAGCTAGAGTACTTAGTTATTTGTAAACCTTCTGCAGCTTGCGTGCGGTGCGAGTGAGGGTAGGGGTTGAGTGGCAGTCGTGACTGAGAGCAGACACTGCACCGCGCTGATGGATGCTCATCAGGTATTACATGCAATCCATCATTGTACTAATACGCATGTATTTGTGGGCAAAATGCGTCACAACTGTAATTTATACCTAAAATGAACAATATCAGCTAGATCATTGAGCAATAACGGTTAAATATAGAGCGGAATTATGCAGTTAGTTCAAAATAAACTAATTAAACATATGGCAATGAAACTAAAACACTCAAAACCAAGAACCCCATCAGGAAGTAGCGCAACTCGAGTGTTTACAAACAAAATAATGCTTTACTACAAAGACGTGACAATGAGATGTGCTCTCACGATAATATTTTAATTGCTTGTAAACTACTACGAGCGCAGTAACACGGTGAGTTGACGTGAGAACGTCACATCGTCGCTGATGAGGTGAGCAGCAGCCGGCCACCTTCGCCCGCCGCCCGCCACCTGCCGCCCGCCGCGGGGAAGTGCACGAATCAACGCAATTGATGGAAGAATCGACCTCGACCAGCAGTTAGAGACTAACGCAGGGGCCGGGATCCTCCGACAGACGAAACAATTCGCGAGCAAGGTCGCTCACTGATTATCTCAATGAATGAGTCCCGCTGTTCGGCACAATCGCTGGCAACACTAGCGGACCTACTCCGCAGACGACGATAGTTTACGTGAAAAATTAACGCCCAAACAAAACATCCGTTACCGAAATACAGCGCTCTTTAGTCGAACTGCCGCACGCCCACATGCCGTCAGAAGAAACGAGACGTCTTCACGTCGCGTGCACTACTCGGCGTATTTATTTGTACGGTTCTCTTTAACATAAAAGTAAATTAAACACTGCAGTAAACGCGAAGGCTCTCGAATGCAAATAGCGATTCTAGCGCACCTGGTGGACGCGAGACGTGAGCGTGCACCGATGCCACTACTTACGGCAGCGTCGTACATACGCAAGTGGATGGACGGTAATGTACAAGAATAATGTAGTGTAGCCAGTGGCGCTAAACGTAGGACCAATACGTAAGCAGTAACATCATTTGACATCGTCTTTGACGGAGAATTTATTGAGCGTCGAAGTCGTAAATGTCGTTCGTGTCACTTAAAATGACAACTCTCTGGCTCTCTCAAAACTAACATGATGGCATATTTTTCCAGGAGATTTTTCACGATTAGATTGGAAGGCTGTGACAGACTGGAGTGATGATGGTTCACCGTTGATCTTGGCACGCCATGCGCCTGCGCCATGGTGTAACCTAGTTCTGGGGCGTTGATTTATGAGTGGACACATAAAATATCGCATTCTAGATGAAAAGTGTATTGCTTGCCTTCAGAAATTCTTAACCGAAACTACTGCGGAGTCCGAGAAATGATACACTTATGTAACACGAACTACAATATTAATGTCGCCGCATTCTTTCATTTCGACACCCTTTGCAGTTCTCTGGTTACAATAATATTTCCAGAAGGTTAAAGCCGATACTCGCAATTCAATTCGTTTATGAACATAGATTATACAAGTCGTGCTCTCTTCTTACAAACTTACACGATCAATCAGTATATTCTGAATTCATGTCATTTATTTATTTAATTAAGGTTCACCAACAGTTGTTACAGATATTCTACAGATGGGCACAAAATTATTTGTAATAGTGTCTTAAATCTAACTGCACAAACAATTACAGGCAAGCACCACATGCAAAGTGCTCTTTGTAATTATAAATTTAATTAAAGACTTAATTTACTTAAATTCTAGATAATTATTTTGACTAGCTGACTCGGTAAACGTTGCTTTGCCAAGTAAAATTTAAAAAAAAAATAGATTCTCAAACCTACGAGTATACACAAAAATAACATAAAACATGGTCACGCCATTGCGAAGGAGTTCGACAACGAACACCGTGACACGAGACTGTCATACATTCGACTAGCTGACCGTTCAAACGTTGTTTTGCCATAAAAAAAACGCTACGGACTAGTCTCAGACGGTCTACCAAATATACACAGAAAATATGTGCATTTTTCTGTCAATGCACCCGTGTCATTACTCATGTAAAATTAAAAGTGGCTTTGCACATTCTTCCGGAGCCACAAGGTTTTACTATTCATAAATATTAAATCAACCTTAACAAGCACACAAGCACGCGCTGAAAAAACATACATCACATCAGAGTCAACACTAAAAGCGGCCGGTCCAATAACATTTACAAATAACGTGCTGAGTCAGCGCGCGACAAGATGGCGATCTGACTCGTGAGTGAGTACATCGCTGCACTTGACGATCACAACAAGTTCGAGTGCGGCAGTGTTCCGTCACCTTGACCTCGAGCGCTGGGCAAGGCGCGACCCTCGCAGGAGCGCTTATCTCTTCATATTCCACACGTTCGATAAAGACGTCGTATTTCTCGAAAAGTTACCTCAAGCCATGACGTGTTCACTTTGTCCTCGGCCGAGGCTAAATAAACAGCGCATGGAAATTATACTCAGAATATTGAATAAATTATATTTGTGTATATTTTTAACATTCATTTCTGCGACTAGTTTTTGTTGGACACTGAGTCATTCGGACAAATGCTGACGTCCAAAATGACTTCGCTGATACTTATCAGGGTATCACAATCACTATAGTATCATACTAAAAGCAGCAAAAACAAGGTGGAATTGCTGGACAGAAGCGATTGATCAAAGCAAAAAACATTGTGAAAAAACAAGAAGCACAATCCACATTAACATTCTTAGGCTGGATTTTTCCAACGCCAGATAACTTTATCGGAGGAATAATTTTGAATTTTTGACAGTTCTTCCATACAAAAACTGTCAAACGTTAAATTTATTCCACGAATAAGAATTATCTGGCGTTGGACAAATCAGCCCTTAATAGTATAGGTATTATTTGTATTCCTATCGCGGTCGTGGATTGTTTGTGTCCATTTTCCTACTGATATTCAAAGGAGTATTTTTCCCATAAAACAATAGTATCATCATCGTTACCTACGATCGGTTTAATGACGCACGTCACCTCTGAAGATCGTCTCGGAAAACCTTAACGTAAAGAAAGTGTAAGTAGAAACGTACCTACATCTATAAATTAATGTTCACCATCTCGTGAATTCGTGATACCAAGTAAGCACGACAGATGTGTCGCCATGATGGCATCATACGCAATTGTCAATGTACTAAACATATTGAGAGCATCAATGTAAAGTAAAACTCCCTCACTGAACACATGGATCCGTTCTGGATTCCCAAACGCCCGGGATCCCCTCCCCTTCGAATCGCTCTATAAATACTGTGGCTGCTGAAGTGTGATGAACATTAATTGGGCGACTAGTGATTATGAACAGCTGTGTGCATACTCCGAATTAGTCCATGTTGCTCCTGCAGGAAGTTTGACTCCGCAGAGAATCTAGGTGTGGAATTTGCGTATCCCCGTTTTAGATACTATATTTTATCTTAACAGCAACAAATCAAGATATAATGTGCCTGTGGAGAGTAAAACAGAAGTGGTTTTTGTGATAAAATATAGTTGCCGCTCTAGTGGAGTGGGGCCATATCTATTATACTAGCTACTCAACGGATTTTAATGCAGTTTGCAGCAATAGCTTTAGCATCAGCAGTCTTTTTTACATAGCCCCAAAAAATAAACCAGTAGTGTTAAATCACACTATCTGGCTGGCCACTGAATTTCGCGATATTATGCGATCGGAAAATTTGGTTTGCAATAAATTGATCGTTTCATAGGCTGTGTGACATGTGGCATCGTCCTGTTGAAACCACATTTCAGTGATATCCATGTCATCAATAATAGGCCAAGCTTTAGTGGATAACATCTCGCGATAGCGTGATCCATTGACTGCAACCGCACTTCCAGCCTCAACTTCGAAAAAAAAAACGGCCCACTCACGCCTCCAGACCACATAGCGCACCACACAGTGACACGTTGAGCTTGCAAAGGCTTCTCAATAATTGCTTTAGGATTTTCAGAAGCCCAAATGCGGCAATTTTGCTTGTTGACGTACCCTGACAAATGAAAATGGGCTTCGAAATGAGCTTCGCAAAATAACCAGCAGGTTGTTCCTGAATGAACTGAGCGAATCTACGGCGATTTGAATGGTCGTTCAGCTTCCATTCCTGCACCAATTGAATCTAGGCTTCAAAGCCAAATCCTTTCGTAAAATTCGCCATGTTGTGCTTTTGGATAATCCCAATTGTTGAGAACGTCGTGAAATCAACACTGTGGCTCACGGCGGCGATGTTTTCTGTTGAACGACCCGGTCGAACGCGTTTTGGTGTTGGCACATTTTGTACCGAGCCTCACGACCAAATTCTTAATAGCGGTCTCAGAAGGACGATTGTTGTCCGAAAATATCACGAATTTTACGAAATGTAACTTTAACAGATCGACCGTTTTCATAGTGGATTTGAATTATTTTAATGCGATTTTCGAGCGAAATTGAATTCATTGTAACAATTGCCAAAGCACCTACTACGAATACCGCAAAAAACTAAACGTCAAAACTATCACGTTCTTGGGGTTGCCCCAATTGAAAAACAAAGTTCTTGTTGAAATACCCTTTATTTGCAATACCTTCATTTTTAGAAGAGTTAGCTGGCCATACAGCGCTGGCGGTGAATTCTGAGAAGCTGATGTAACTGTAACCTAGTATTGTAGTAAACTTTGATGTCGATGTAATGTAATCGAAGTGTATCAAAACAAGCGCCAGATAGGCGGAGGTCAGCCGCGGCCGCGCCGGCCCGGCCGCATGTCGCAAGCGTTTGTGCAATAAACACTGACGCGTGACGGTTCAATGTCGCGCGTTATCACTGCAGGCCGCTCAGGCGCTGATACACGCTCCCAATCACGCTAAATCAGAACAATCCTAAGATTGTAACTCTTCCCGATGGACGAGTTGAAATCCCACCATCACTGAGGAGTCATTGGCCGTAGGGGCCCAAAAATAAAAACATGGTCTGTTTTATTAGACGCCTCTCGCAGGGCAATGTATTGGCAGGCCATAAAGCTAGAAGCAATGTATTCTCAGCGCGCGTAATGTAAACATTTGCGCGTTTTGCTCGTATATCAAGAGATCTGAATGGAAGCTTCGTTTCCATCCGACGTTCGGCAGCTGGGCAGTCGAGCTCTCCTGAACCGCACAGACATGTGAATGGAACACCAACCGATCTATTTTTGTTTTGCTTTCCAAACAACTTTTCGATTAGGACGGCTGCACAACTGCACATAATAGCATTAATGAGATAGTTACTTTCAAATTAATCATTACATTTTCATTACGGGCTGATTATAGCGTGCTCCGCAGATCCGGTTGAAAGTGTGATGGATATTGTAACCACGACTGCTCTATGATTAGTAGAATTATTCACGGCTCGTGAAATAATAGCCAATTTTTGCTTATGATTGCATTTAGCTTGTGATTGCAAGTGCCAAAAGAAATGACTGTGTCGTTATCGATCATTATACGGTTTTATTGAAGCTGGGTCTATTAAAAATACATTGGTCGGTATCAAATATAACACTTACATTAATTTGGATTACATAATAGTTGATCCAAAAAAGGTATTCCTACAAGCACAACTCTTTAATTTTATTTAAAACCATTAATGTATGTATACATAAGAAGATAGACTAAGCTATATACAGTAGTAGAGTATAATGAATTCACTGTATGTCTAGTAAGCTCTTATATCTTTAAGTAGAGTCACACACAACTCCCAAATCATTAGAAGGTTATTTTAAGCGAAGTCACGCGCAACCCTAGCACGTGGGTAACCCCTAAACTCGGCCAGCTGCGAACAGGGCAACCCCCTCGGCTATATGCGGCGACTGTCGCCGTTGTCGAAGGCGTACAGTATCCGCCGGGTGACGGGATGAGGCGCCACGTCCTTGTCTAACCAACTACTACTGGTTACAACAATCTTTCACACCTCTCAGTCTTAAAACGACTACAAAAATTGCAGCCCAATAAATAAGTTTACAGCACATCAGCAAATATAAAGCAAGAGGGAAATCTTTAAACGATTAGATGACTCATCGAATTACATCATTATAATAACAATAGAATTTTAATGATCGTATTACAGCGGGTGCTTTTTAGAGACATTCTGCGACGAAATCGAATGCATGCGAAAACGTGACTCGAGAAATGGTTTGGAAACCATGAAATCCACCAGGGATATCAAACGTGATTGGTCACTGAATACGCAGGCACCGCTGCAAGGAGGCACGTTCATACAGAAAACAATACTTGTCTGAGTGCGGTCCGACTGGTCCGAGAAGAGTCACAAAAACCGCGAGTACTTCCCGTCGCACCGGCTCGCGGCCCTCGTGAGAAACCACTTGCCTCCTTTTACCCAATAAAAACTTGATTTATACACGTATTGAATAATTACAAACAATGATGACAGGAAATATTCAATTACGTATGGATATAGTATTTGAATCAAAGCTGTCTTCACATCTCTGGGTAGGCTACATGTTATAGAACACAAGGGCATTGTCCACGGCTCGTAGCTCGGCTCATTATTGAATTTAATGTGAGTATTTATTAAATAAATGTGAATATACAGCGTTGTATAATCTGTGGAAGTTTACGAGAGTCACGCGTGCGCATGCAGCTCAATGATGCGTTTGATTGATATTCACTTTTTTATTGATAGTTGTTTACTGCTCAAGAGAGTAAATGCATACAACGGATTAAATAATTTAGATCTTCATTTGAACATGCTTTGTTAGTCACGTCTTATTCGTTCCTGACTTCTTCATCTCAAGTAATATGCGTATAGATGATGCACGTCACATTGACACGAGCCGGTCGTAAAGATTGTTATGAAATAGAACAATGAAAATGATTACGTCTGAGTGAGCGCAAGGTCGAGTCGCAAGATCAAACAGGAACCACCGACAGTCGAACCAGCCACATACCAACAAGTGATACAGTCTTGTTTGTCCCGAATACCTTCAAATCTTTCTACTATCGCAGACGTAGATTCTTTAAAGTAGCGTTGCAAAACAACATTCGAAAGCATGAGGTGTTGTTCCTCAATCAGAAAGTGCCATAGTTTAAGTTTCTGTTAGAGGAGCTGTCAACATTTCTCACGTTTCTAAACGTACTGAGCTCGCCATGCTTCTTGGTCGTGTATTAGCCCAACAAGTCAGTCCACTCGCTAACAATCTAGTATGTAATCACTAACTGACTGGTGCAAAATGTTCCGCTGTTAATAGCGCGCCGACGTCAGCGACTTAGCGCAACACTTGAGATGTCCTTCGATAGTCGCTACTTGAATTATCAGCTGTTGTAGCCGGCACTACATATATAATTCTTAGGCCCGACTAACTATCTGCAGACTGCAATAAGCTTTGCTTGCAGTTTCCTGAGTCTTACAATTCGTATCGATTTGTTAGTTGTTTGTTGTGTTTCTCTCTCTCATCTGCTAGATTACTGAGTACAATGCTAATGACAGTCAGCCTGTTAACCATTTCTTCCTTATACTATTTTGGAATTATTTAACTCGGACTAATTCATATTTTTCCAATGTCGTTCGTGCAGTGTATTTTAATGAAGCGGATCGAGTACCAGTCGACAAAATAATGACATCATAATGGTTATGAATGTCACCTTGCCGTGAGAAATGAACCGACATCATTGGTCCAAGTGCTTTGTAGGCTGCTGCGCTAAAAACTGAATGCACTGACATTCACTGTAGTGGCATTGATAGCAGATACACCACTCTTATTAGACGTTCATGACAAAAAAACTACAAATAAGTAGAATTTCATCAATAAAATTTGTGCCCTTAGTAGAATCTAACGAAACTCCTAAAATGAGAAGCATGTCAACTACCTAATTTATACATCACAGCTATTTGAATTCTCCATACACTGACAATAAAATGATAAATGCTAGGTATGACATCAGTTGGAGTACGATTTGGCAATACTACAGAAGGACGAATAACAACGGATGTTGCACACGAGAGTTGTAATGTATAACATAACGCAACAGGTGCATTGGGACAAAATAATAAAGTTATGTACGCGTTAGAAACCGATCGCCCGTGATATATAACACACATCTTTTAAGTTCAATATTGCACACAAAGCTAAATTTCACTAGCCCAAACTCAAAGTTTGGAGAAGATAGGGGTACCGCAGGTCTAAATAGTGCAACATCTCTGTTATAGTTAACAGCATTAAGCGTTTGTGCCAAAATACACAATGCAGTTCAAAGCCATGCCTCACTCAGTACAATAGCAACTATAATTTTGAAATTAACAAAAGCAATCTAATTAATATTATAAATGCGAAAGTTTGGATGATTGTTACTCAATCACGCCAGAACGGCTGAACGTTCTTGATGAAATTTGGAACGGAAACACAGATAGATTATAGTCTGAAATAACACACAGGCTACATTTCAACCCGGGAATATGTTCCCTAGGGATCACGCGGGCGAAGCCGCTGGCAGAATAAACCATAAAAATATATAAAAATAGCAGTACAACAATCATATGAGACCGAACAAGAGTACCTATACAAACAACTGATGCTTACTACACTGATTATAAAATTGAAAACAGAAATAACAGTGGACAAGTGGAACGATTGCAATAAGTAACGGCAGGTGAAAAGAACCGAAGAAAACGAAAACTGCAAATAATTCATGTACAGGAAACGAACGAGCCGACAAGAAAGCTGTTTCGCTATAAACTGGCCAAATAAGTAGCGGCAGGAACACGGACAGGCAATCACTGGCCTCGGTGGACTCGGGACTCATTTCTCTCCGCTCAACTAAGAGCGGTTGTAATTCATTGAAATGCAGGCGAAATCGTGACGGCCGAGACTTTTGTATGCAAAGCGGTACATAAATCTCATTGAAATCGACGCGTTCGCTGACGTGGTCCCGCTCTGTGCTGTTTCAACAAATAACACAGGATTAATAGAATAACGTTAATGCAAGCAATTACAGCACACACATGCCAGTTATATTATGCCAGTGAAATGAAGCAGGCAGATCGTATAATGCTCGTTATCTTCTATCTACACATGACAGCAATGTTATTGTTAGCTCTACTACATTAAGTTATTAGGATATTTCAACTGAAAGCATCAGTGAGTCTCGATCCTGTCAAGATGCATTTCACTGCATGGAGCCATCATACTGATTGTGACAGAATCCAAAATAATTTAATGAATAAACATTCCGAGAAATCCGTGACGAGGAGCGAGTGCCAAAATGTCACCGCAACCAACACAAGCGTGAAGTGTATTTTGGGAAAACTCAATCTCCAAGAATATAAAGGTAAACGACACGAAGCCGACGCTACCGGAGGAATACAAAACAATCTCATACAAACTAACAACACTCCAAAACTAATCAATGAAACAAGAAAAATCGTTTAAATCAATAAGCTTTACAAATCAATGGCAAATGGTATTTAATATCGTGAATAACCGCAGCTTCCACAGCTATAAAAATGTCCGTGTGAATAAAAGCTAAATCTTTGTTTATTCAAAACCAGTTTCAGCGATTCGCAACGCGGATTAATTTGGACGCGCACATTAACTATTGAATGTGGATGATTGCGCCTGCGACTTAACACTCGCACCAACCAATTACTTTTAAAGCTAAAGAAAGATTGTAGGAATTCTATCATTGGGAAGTCAGCAGAGTCAGTCCGTATTATAAATACTGAGTAATCAGCGACAAATATTTGATAAATGACGTCAATCAAGGTCAAGCTCTAATGATGTAACCGCAACAATAGACTTGGATTAATGTGTTCGCTTTTAATGACCAACTCTATTACCGGTGGGCTGACGTCTAACGCAGCTTGCGACAGACCTTTGGTCGAGATGACATCATGATAACGTGGCTCAGATAAGGCAGGGCCTTCACACATTCTATGTTATAAGTACTATTTATATGCTAACCTCTCTTTGCTTGTTTCTCTCGTTCCTTTTCCTTTTCTCTCGCCTTCTTGTCTCTCTTCTCCCTCTCCTGCTTCTCCTTCTCCAAGCGCTTCATCTCCTTCTTCATCTCCTTCTCGCTCTTCTTCGACTTGGTGTCGTCAATTTTCTCGGACAGGATAAAAGTCCCCGTCTGGACCTTCGTGTCCACCTCCTCTTTCGGCCTCATCGTCGTTCACAACGCGACACTATCAACTCACACAAGGATAATGTAATTATAGCAACAAAATCCCCTGTAAATACACTCTCTTTGAATTTATCTCGACGTTTCGTTAGCGTGAAGAATTTCAATTCGGCACAGAGCGGGCGTGCGGCGACGGCCAACGCTTTATCGTACACGTAGCTACGACCGATGCTCGCTATTGGCGAAACGGTATCGAAATTATCACTGGCACTCTTGAACGATTTCAAAAGCAAAGTGCGCGATGATACGGATATCGATCGCGAGCGACGTGCGGTGTGGCCGAAACGCGCGAAGCACCGACCGTGACTGAGCGTGCGCGAGCACTGCGCCCCCCGGCCTCGGCACTGACGCCGCCGACGCCGGCGCAGCCCCGCTCGCGCTCGTGCATGGTGCGGCGCGTGCCTCAAACTCTATAAATAAAGCCTCACTTCCTATATAGCATAGAATCAGAAGACGATTTATGGCCGTTGAACCCACGAAAGCATTTCGCTGCTGACACACCAAAAAGCGATTACGATTTTGATCCACATGTTTACGTTCGCGAGTTAGATGCCAAGGTCTAAAGCGACAAGTGGTTCTCGATCACCGAAACGAAATTTTCCAAGCACAATATTAATAACATTTTAAAATTCGTACGTAAGTACATAAGTTCTACGGATGTCTATATTAAGTTTTATTTGCCAATTAATTAATTTGATTTAAGTAGGTTGGATTAAATTGGCCAAAAGGTCAAATAACTCCAAAATACACAATTCAGAGCAGCCGCTCTGTGCAAGGAGCCCTTATAATTTCTCAACGAGACTGCAAATCCATTGCCAGTCATGGCAGGCTGACCGATAAATAATGAACGCAATATCTTTGTCAAAATTCGATGAAAACTGCGACAAGCGCCCCATTTGAAAGCACATGAAATACTTAAAGCTGACTTGAAAATACCATTCCTATCAAGTCACAATCACAAATCGATGAAGCTTAATCATTCACAAAGCAGCAAGGTCGTGATCGCGATAAGCTAATCCGCGTTTCGGTTATCTTTACGAAATTCCGGCTCCCAAATTAGTATGTAATAACAATGAGTATTGACATAGTAATCAATCAATTTCTTCATGGCCACTGTAAAAACGCTTACCCTTGGCATGCTTTTCATCCATCCAGCCATCTGCACTCATAAAAATTAATAAAGTCCAACGAATCAGAAAGTTTATTTTCAAGGATCGTGAAGGCAATGCACAGGACGGCAACGAGTTATTAGCAAGCAAAACAAGAGGTAATAAAAAAAAGCGTTGGTTGCATCGGTTCCCAGCAAGCGGAGCGTGTCGGACGACGACGGGCTCACTGAGCGCACTGGGCAGGTCTGGGCATTCTGGGCAAGCGGGAGAACGCATCGCGCGAGAAAGCGGCTCGGCCGGGTAATAACTACAGATTGGGGAAACGCTGCACCGGAAGAAGAGATTAATCACTGCGAAACCAATTGTAGGCGGGAGGTAAGCTAGGGCACTAACTTGTGTATAACTCAAGCCAATAGACAACAATATGAGTAACCCTGATTTAATTTTGGAACAACGAGCTCTACCCGAAATATGTCGATCTAAGGAACAACGCGACTTATTATATTATGTAAGGTACGTAAGTGCAAATCTGAGGAGCACCAACCAATTACGGCTGCATCGCTGAGCAAAGCTTTTGTCATTGTTAACATAAGACCTCAAGCAAATTGGCGCAGTGATAGTGACCAAGCCATGCACAGAATAACCAGAGACAAATAGGAAGATTAGAAGACAGATGCGGAATATACCACTAGTTCGGTATTGAGAAAACGCTTACAAAGGGAGAAATAGAGCCTTAATTGCACATGTTAATTGTTATTTTTAACCGACTTCCCAAAAAGGAGGAGGTTCTCAATTCGGTTGTATTTTAATTTTTGTTTTATGTTTGTACCTCATAACTCCGTCATTCATGAATCGATTTGAAAAATTCTTGTTTTATCTGAAGGAATACACTTCTCGATTGGTCCCATTAAAATTTTATCAGAATCGGTTAGGAAGTTTGGATTTGAAATCGAAATAGCCCGAAATTCATTTACTTGGATGGTGGTTTTTAGCCGACTTCCTACAAAGGAGGAGGTTATCAATTCGGTTATACTTATTTTTTTATGTTTGTTACCTCATAACTCCATCATTTATGAACCGATTACAAAAATTATTGTTTTATCTGAAAGTACATCTTTTCAGTTGTCGATTGGTCCCATTTAAATTTTATTAAAATCGGTTAAGAAGCTTGGATTTTAAATCGAAATAGCTGGAAATCGTTTACTTGGATGATGGTTTTTAGTCATCCAAGTAATCGAAATTGCGTAGGTACCACTAACTAAGTGAAAAATAAAAGACTTTTTTTCAAAAAAATAAGACCGATTTCCAAGTTATTTTTTACTTTGTAGTGTCTTTTTTTTAATTTGGAAGTCAGTTGTATTTTTGTCATGTAAACGAAATTGCGTATTTGATTTCCTGCGATTTTTTTAGGTGGGGGTACCACTAAAAAGTGAAAAATAAATAACTTTTTTTACAAAAAAATACAACCGATTTCCAAGTTATTTTTTACTTTGTAGTGTTTTTTTTTAATTTGGAAGTCAGTTGTATTTTTTGTCATGTAAATGAAATTGCGTATTTGATTTCCTGCGATTTTTTTAGGTGGGGTGTACGGTACCACTAAAAAGTAAAAAACTTTAAAAATAAAAAGTACAACCGACTTCCCAACAAAAAAATAAAAAAAAAAATTCGGAAGTCGGTGTTATTGTTAGTTTCTTCGTATTTTGACATCAACTTCCTAAATTAAAGTAATTTTTTACTTGGTAGTGGTTTTTATTTCTAATAGAATAGCGAATAGTCTTAGAATTTCGATTTCTATAATCTATACTATAATAATTATTATAAAGCAGAAGAGTTTGTTTGTTTGTTTGGTTGAACGCGCTAATCTCAGGAACTTCTGGTCCGATTTGAAAAATTCTTTCAGTGTTAGATAGCCCATTTATCGAGGAAGACTATAGGCTATATATCATCACGCTAAGACCAATAGGAGCGGAGCAGTAATGAAAAATGTTACGCAGACGACGTTGCACGGGTCAGCTAGTCGTCTCATCACATGAACTAATCAATCACTGTGTTTTCCTTTCAATTAATCTGAGAAATTTCTGCTGATATCTCAGCATTTAGATCTCTCTAATTAAATTTCTCACAGATGAATGCGTAAAGGTAGTGTAGCCGTAGCATAATCGATGTCCGCGCATTGGCCGCACTAAGGCCAAGGCTGCGCTCGTAAGGAGTCTGCACATAACGCGCCGACCGCCCCGACCAGCCACCAGCCACCAGAGACGTAATTAACTCTGATCACCTCTGGCAATAACTCGCCGATAACATTTGCAGCCGCGCAGCAGTAGGCAGGCACATGGAGAGATAATGTTCAAAGATGGGCGAAAAAGCAATCTGCTCAAATATGGCGCATTTAATTATTTTACTGTTTGACTCTACGTCATTTAATGACGAAAATTTTGCCCCAAATATAAATAAAGTTTATAGCAAAGGGTTCGTTTTGTGGCCTCCATTGGTTCGCAATCACTACGCTCGAGAACTCTATCGGCTGTGTACTCCGCGTCGGCGAAAGAGGCCGAGTCACGGCGAGAGAGCGTTCAGCTCAGACTTTAGATTAAGCGTGTAATTAAATCTGACTAAGGAAAGTTCCTTTCCGGATAAGCTTTATAGATACTTTATAGTGCCTTAGTGCAGCTAGACCCACTTTAACAGAAAGTTAGTTATTAAACATTGAATTGCTGCTGGGAAATTGGAACCAAATCAAGCGTGTAATTGGGAATTTTCATTAAGTTGTTTTTCAAGACGCCTCATAACCGTCAACCGACGATCATCGGGAAATGAGCTTTCGCTAGAAAATTAATCATCTGGACCGTTACAGCGCTGCACAAGTTTCTGTACACGCGTACACGCACAACTAAAAGATTCACTATTCTATTCTGACTCGTCTCATAAGCGTCCATCTTAAAAATCAATCTCAAGCTGGGGTTCCAAGCTGCTTCGAGCTATCGGATCGAGCGGGACGGCAGCGGCCGTGCCCAAGTGTGCGCGAGAATCGCTGACGTCTCGGCAAACAGTCGGCGCAGTTTTTGTCTCCGAGGGTTGGCTCGAACAGCTCTGCACAGATCTGCGTACAATTTCGGTAACTAGATCCCATTGCCTTACAAATTGCCTATTGTAAGCGTTTCTTCTGACTTCAGACTGCACTCGGTTTGGAGACAGTGACTTATGATTTCGGTTTGTGTCGTAAAAGAATCGATTGGCTGCCTGGCAATTTAGAATAACGAAAAAACATCGTGATCGTATTGTGCTCTATCAACCAGACAGTGCATCTCAAAAGTCAAAAGTGTCCATCGAGTCTAAAATTTTTGTTTTATTAATAAGTACATTTTTTTGCGCGAAGTTCGGCAAATTTTGGTAGTAGAGATTTCAGGACTATTTTATTTAGATGTTACGTTTCTAGAAAGTGTAGGTATGCCAATCGATTTGATGTGTGGATGTGTAAAGGTGTCGGCGGCGCCGTGGCGCGCTATATACAGCCCGTTTCCGGGAGCGGCGACCTGCGTCCCGGGACATTTCGCCGGAGACACCGCACACGTGCCTACAACACGCTTTCCTACCTGTTACACTGCAACACCCACAGATGGCAACACCATGGAATACCTGACTGTCACTTAAGATAGACACATTGGGATGTCCGTGCGGGCAGGCACAGATAGATTCCATAGTACGGGCCCTGATGACTAGTACACTGCCACTGAACACCAAGATGCCACTTATAATTACGACCGCTTTAGATTTTAATCAATCGTCTTTTACGATGTCCCTCACACCGCTCTGGGTTTATCCACTCCTCTTTCTTTGTCCAGGCGATATTCCTTTGGAATGCGCTCCCTCTGAACATCAGGATGGCAACAAGTCGGTTGTCCTTTAAGGTGAAGGCTCGTGAGCATATTCGCAAGAAGTTGGAAGAATCACTACAGCGGTAATTCGTTGGATTCATGTTTTCTTAATAATTTTGGTTATGTGTATGTATGTATTTATGTATTTATTATAGATTGTATTTTTTTTTTCTTCCTCTCGGTTTGTCTTTTCTATATGTTGCACCTACCATGCTGTCTCTGCACCACCCTAAGGTCGACTGGTAGAAAATGCCTATGGCATTAAGTCCGCCTTTGTACATTACTTGTGCATAAAGTTTTAATAAATAAATAAATAAATTTTAATGTACCTATCGTAATAATGTGGTAAACTTACGCAAAATGATTGTCTTCACGCTCGGTACCTACCTCGAAAATAACGAGATTATACTCGTGAAAAGTACTTATAAAATAATTGAAACTCGGCCGATAAACAAATCAATTGAAAACGAAAATGAACCGTAGAAGTCGGACTCGATCTCTGAATAAGTCGACTACGACCATCTAGCCTAGACCCTGCCCTAACACATTCATAGCGATGTTTGTACTGGTGTCGAACAGTGAATGTGAGCGCAGCGAGCGTTGAATGCAACTCACTGGTGCCGGGTGCGGCACCACGCACCACGCGACGTGACTCCACGGACTCCTTGGTACTGAGGTTACAGGTTATCTTATCATGAAGCATGTTATGGTTTGAAGCTGATTGCCAAACAACCAATCGTATAAGTTTTGTAAAAACATGGATCGTATGCGACCTACATAATTACATAGAGCGTTTGTTTTGTATTTTTATCTAACACATAACATTACGTTCTCCTCTCTCATGTATTCATGTACCTGCCATCAAGCCCTCTGAAATGTCATGCATGTAGGCAGTTAGTGTTGCTCGTTATTTTATCGTTTCTCGTGTAGTAATCCTAATTCTAGACCATTAAGTATTCAATACATACCTCAGACTACATAGACTTGTGTGGAATAAAAACTTGATTACGCAGATATAATGAACCGAGGTACTACACTATCAAACGAAGTAAGGAAATAATGGCCAAAGCACTAGACGAATTAGAAAAGAACAATGGCCAGATTTCTATAGGAGCTGGAACTTACTTTTATTTTTAACTAGCTGATTCGTGCAACGTCGTCTGCGTAACCTTTTTCATTACTGCTCCGCTCCTATTGGTATTAGCGTGATGGGCCTTCCTCGACAAATGGGCTATCTAACACTGAAAGAATTTTTCAAATCGGACCAGTAGTTCCTGAGATTAGCGCGTTCAACCAAACAAACTCTTCTGCTTTATAATATTAGTATAGATGTCCCAAAATGAGCTTCATTTAGATTGGTTCTAATGTTGGAAACGTCATCCCGTTTGAAAATCACTTCTATACGACGACTGTTGCGTAGCCTAAAAGTTTACGTAGCGATAAGCAAATAGGGCAATTAGCGATCTCGTTTCTATTTGTTGCCATTTCTATTAAATAATTTCCCAAAAAATAAGGCTTCTGCAATTCAGACAGGACTAAAGTGAAAGGATCTCCGAATACGGGCAATGTGAAACAGCTTCGTTGGAACATCTCTATATTCTCTGTCACTATAATTTTTTTTAAAACGTTGCCCCACACTAGGAATTTCTCCTGTATCGTGTGTGCGTTAAAAAACATACAATGGTCACATACACAAACAGCCAGACCCGGAACAACTATCTGTAGGTCATACAGGATCAGATTAGTGCAAATACATTCGTGAGCTATTTTGTTATGATTGGCTTGTAAATGTATTTAAAGTGTCAAATAAATCAATAAAAATAAATACAAATATTTGTTCCGTGCGGGAATCCAACCCACGACACGCGGCGCAGCAGTCGATCGCTCAACCACTGCGCCAACCGTGCCGTCAAATAAAACAAAGTCCTCCTCCGCGTCTGCATGTCTGTCTGTTCGCGATAAACTCAAAAATTACTGTACTGATTTTCATGCTGTTTTCACCAATGGATAGAGTGGTTTTCGAGGAAGGTTTTAGTATACAATTTGTCAAGCGGGCGAAGACGCGGGCATTAGCAAATTCATTATAAATAAAAATCTGAATAGGAACTAACGGATCCTAAAAAACATAATTGAAAAGCCTCCCTATAGATAAGTCAGTCCCAAATAGCATTGGGAAGAAGAATGGAGTGAGAGGCGGTGTAAAGTGTATGTGTGGCAGTGACAATCTCCCTGTATCCTTTGGGCATTGCGCAAGTGATATTATGTAGAGGTAGCGTTACATGTAATACTGTGAATAATGTAAGTGTTATTGGGCAGTCACGTTCGGTTTCCTCTTACCTGTCGACTGTCGAGGCGCTCGGCTGCATTGCGTAACCGTTTACTGTGGACAGTCCGCCGCGCGCGCCGTGCGCCGCTCTCAATTGTACATTATTATTACAATCATTTCACTTAATTCATCTATTTCTTCATTGTCTTCAGCAATCACTACACTTACGTTTTGCTTTATTGTTTTCCTATAATCTATGCATATCAGTGATTTAAATCACCATCATAAAGATTACAGCCTGTGTTTTGTAGAAATCAATGAATATTAGAAAGTGAATAAGATATAATACGATAAGTGAATTTTCTAATGAGAATCACTACTGAAATCAGAACTACCGCATCTTCATCGCTATCCATTTCTTTATTAGTCAACAATGTGTAGCCAAAAAAACGATGATGTAGTTTCTTAGCAAAACCGATCAAAGCCAAAAGCAGTCGCTCAATACTCAATACACATAATGAACCAACAGCAGAGGCCCGACAGCTTTACGTAAACGTGTGGCTCGCCTTCACCTACTTATTGAAATTCGTAATTAAGCAGCGTCTGACTCATCGTAACATTATGGGCCATAAATCCTCATCCACCGTCCACACGTAAACCTGATCGAGGCTCTAACGACACGATCACACGATGCGACGACGGCGCGATGAGACCGGGGCCGTGCCAGGGCGGCGGCCGCGGCGGCGCCGGCCGAAAGCAAAAGTGTCCAATTCATGTTGCGCTACGCAGTTCGCAGACGCTCTCGTTCCATACACCAGATAAATTGTTTCTCTCTTATTAACGTCAATATCTTGGCATCAAAATCCGGTCAACTGCAGTAATAATCACGCCAATCATAATGGCGATGATCATTCATGATCGAGATATGTAGGTATGCCAGTCAGTAGAGGTAAGGTACCACTTGTTATGGCTTTATATGTATACTATACATACATACAATAAATTATAAGGTCTCGGAAGCATGTTACCATAACCTATGTAATATGTGTACAAACTGCTTCGCTCTCGGCTACGTGAAGTTTTGCGAGCTGCTTACGTAACCGTGAGTTGAAATGCACAAAACATACACATCGAGTGGATTACCGGAGTCAACGAGGAGTGCCATTAGCTGGCGCCTGCGGCCTCTCGCCGGCATTCACAGCGACCGCCTCTGCTGAACACACGGTACGATGCTGCGTCTAGATAATAGATATTGATTGAAAAGGAAGTTTTCGAAGGCCCACTCCGAGTAACGCGAAGACACCAAGTTAAAGTCTTCTTTTTGTCTTCGATTTGTCTCAAACTATCCGACCAATAAGACGTAGCTTGGAACGCTGTGTAATAAAATCATAGAAGGAGCATATACTTAGCTGTGTATTTTGAGCATAAGGACTAGATAGAGTTAATCTTTTAACAAAGTCCCTGAAATGATAGTTATTTGTGGAGACCGCTCTCTGTAATGTTCAGGATGGCTGCGGGATCAACTAGACTTATACCATTTCCAGAACGTTACTGAAAACCGTGCGAGCTAGTAAGTGTACTGTACACTATTTCGCTGATATACTGGGCCTTCTAAAGAATCTCTCTAGCTGACTATTTCATCTTCCAGCGGAGTTATCTCAGCTTATAAAATTACACACACTCGTTATGTAACCATTGCTTAGTCTTGTTTCTAGTCTGTATTTTACTACTGCTAAAATGTTCTCGTCCGTTTTCAACAATTCAGGTCGTTCACTCGAGTTGTTTTGTCGCGTCTCTAGGTGGGTTTTGATCTATTTTGTATGATTGGGAGGCGCTCACGCGATCTAGACCCATCGCTTTTGTTGACGGCACTCGTCACGGACCACGATAGTCATGAACAATCGATCCGTGTTTCAATGAGGCTCTTAGGTACTACTTCGGTCTTAAGTGTTTAAAATGGAGGAAATATTATGTGGGTATTTTCTAAAGATAAGATATGATTCATGATCTATTATGGGTTTGAATGACCTTGAAGGGTCTTAAATGTAGTTAGGTTAGGTTAGGTTACTCGTATTTACTTGGTTTCAGCTGGACGCTGAGTGATGGATGACTGTTGAAGCAGTTACTAGAGCTATGCGACACCACCACAAAATCTGGGTTATACGGACGAGCTGCGACTACCTGCGTGAACGAATAAAGTAGATTCTGATTTCTAAGCGTAATACAATAACTGTGGCTATGGCGAGCTGGACACACTTTCTTAAGTTTTAGGAAAGTGCAGTGAAGGCCGCGAGCGCGCGAACCTGTAATGTAACCTGTAGGGCCACTAACACGTGAGCTTGGTCTTTGTTGTGGGATTTTTGATTTTTGTAATCGTCTGTTTATCAACTGATTTTTGAATGTGTTCATTTACCGTTGTCTGTGTAGTTGGCTAAAACATTGTGATCGTAAAATGGATATTTTAATGACGGACAAAAAAGTCGGCCTTCGAGCAATGCGATAACTGTGATTAACAAATTAAGCAGGATAATTGTTAATTACATACGCGTCATCGATTTCTTCAATCTGCTGTAATTAATTCGTTTATTTATGCAATAATGCGTCCAACTCGTGTACTAGTCGCTAGATGAGTGCTCTCATGAAACATTCAAACATTCCGATAGAGATCGAATTGCCAGCAGGCGGTGTGCTGTATGTCACTTTACAGACTGAGCAGTTACCCATAACGCTGTATGTACGTATAGTATGTATGTGTAAAGGCAATAAAATCCTACTTAATATTATAAATGCGAAAGTTTGTGAGGATGGATGTGTGTGTGTGTGTGTGTATGTATGTTTGTTACTCTTTCACGCAAATACTACTGAACCGATTACAATGAAATTTGGTAAGTAGGTAGCTGAAGACCCAGAATAACACATAGGCTACTGTTTATCCCAGAGTTCCCGAGGGATCGGGATTTACACGGGAATAACGAGAATTTATACGCGGACGAAGTCGCGGGCGGCCTCTAGTTGTGATATAAAACGGTATTTTGTTTGAAGATCCCAGCTGCTCTGACTGACGGCATTAGCTTAAGAAAAGAACTTCAGTAGATGGTTGATATGACGCCTAATGCCAAAGATGCTAAAATATTAAATATGCGGACAAAGCCAGGCCCCGAGCTAGTTATAATAATAAAATGTGAGTACGTATCCGGTGTAACGGGAGCAGGCGGTGGAGCATGCGATCCGGCGACACCGCGTCACCGGACACCCGCGCCGCTCCAGCGGCCGCGCGAAGGCAGCCGCCGGACCGAATACCTGCGCCCACGCCCTGAGCGGCTGAGCGTCGAAGTGTCGAACCCTGAGCCAGTGCCTACATAGTTGGATAGGCTACCACTTGATCTAACACAAGGCTAGACAGCATCACTAATTGTAACTTGAGAACCCCACCAAATGGGGCTGACGGAACTGTGTGAACATTTAGGAATCTCTTTGTATCATTACATGTTTTGGTTTGCTTTGTCTGTACAATAAAACTCAAAGCTTTGAATATTGATATGTTGTAATACAATACAAGTATTGTGGCTTTAGCGTTTATAAACACTTATTTGTGGTCTTAAACTGAACATAGATACATCATGAAGCAAATCATAAGAAAGTATTCCAATGACATGAACAAGTTGGAAGAAACATTGATAGTTGGCAGGCAAAGATGTTGTCAACATTTGCATGTATTACCAAGCAGACCCAGTTCCTTGCTGAGGACTGCAGTACATGGCACACAGCTGTTTTAACTATAGCAAGGTGCTCTGTTCACATAATCATGTTACACACAGCGTCGTTCATTGAGATAATTGATTATGATGACTTGTAAAAATCCACTTTTTATAAATTTTATTGTCTTTATAATTGTACTAGCAACCCGCCCCGGCTTCACACGGGTGCAATGCTGATACTAAATACACTACAGAAAAACTCTGATGTTATTATACATATAAACCTTCCTCTTCAATCACTCTATCTATAAAAAAAACGCATCAACAGCCATTGCGTAGTTTTAAAGATTTAAGCATACATAGGGATATAGGGACCGAGAAAGTGACTTTGTTTTATACTATGTAGTGATGGTAAGGTATGGTAAATACAAGACACTAATTATTTTATTCTAATAAAATACATTATTATATCCAGTAAGATCATTTTGCTAAACAAACTGAAATAACAATAATATATTTGTAATATGATGTGAATGATATTATTTTTATATTTAATAATGAACATGAATGATAGTGCTTATCTGGAATGACTTAAGAGGTGTTGTTTAAATGATTAACATTGTATTTGTACAGACAGACAGTAATTATTTATGTGGATGTATGCAATAGAAAAGTGAGTGCTTGTGTTATCTCATACAAGTGAATTTATATATGCTATAGTGACAGTGAAACATTAATAATTTAACATACTGAAGTCACCTTTGTCTTAAGAGCTAGAACAAACAATATAGAGATTTTCCTGCTGTCTTAGACTAGGCAGCAAGTCATTTGAGTTACAGCTATTAGTAGGTAATGATCGTCAGCTTGTAAGACATGCTGGGACATTACCTATCAATTGTGTAGCTACTCGCTATTTTTTGCATTACAAGAAGTTACGATAGTGTGCCGGGTACAAGGACGCGGCGATTAGCGCCCGCCGCCGCACCGCCGCGAGCCTCAGCTAAACGCCAGCCACTTAGCACTACGAGTACACGCTCATCGCTAGAGGTTTCTAACCAAAATATTATTATTCTTGCTGAAATAAATATCGTTTTCTATCAAGTATGGCAGCACAATTCATTTCTTAGATTTAAGCGTTCCGCGGCAAAAAATGAGCAAACATTAAATAACTAAAGTGGCGCAATGAGACGTTCAATAAATGTTTAAACTGACGTTAGTACGTACGATGCAAGAATGCAATTTTTTAACCTCTCTGTCGAAATAAGCGACGCATGAGAAAAATCGATAATTTCACCAAGAAACAAGGCGCCGTTAAACTATTTAGATTCTCATTAGACGACAGCTATGAAAGTCTATTGGCGTCCTGTTGGTGTCGTAAAATACTGTTCTTACATTCAATATCTGGGTAAAAGTAAAACCAATAAGTTGCCGGCGTACTCACCCATTTTGTCACGCTCGCCTGCAATAACCGCTGGGACGACGAAGAATATATTATTGTATATTTTTCATTATCACAATTATTACACTTATTATGCCACAAACACAAATTATCCTTTAGTCTATCTTTTAGCTTAAAAAATCCTCATTACATTAAATAAAAAGATGGGCTGGTCGCGCCGCGCAACGCTCCCACCAGCTCCCACTGTCTCGCAGGTGACAGAAACGCGCGCGTTCGGAAATTAGAAACATAAAACGTTCTTGGACGCGTTCTGAAATGTTCTTCAGTATATGTAATGTACTCTGTGTGTTCTTCGTTACAAGAGTTTACTCTTTCGAATCGGAACCGAAACTGAATCGATTATAGTCACACAAAATCACCTATCGCGCTGTCATGTAGGTATGTGATATTTGTAGCGTGGTAAGAATGATAATTTATTTCGCAAATTGGGACACACTATATAGATAAATGTGGATCATGTCATTGAAAGTAACATGAGACTTGTTGATCAAGCATGCATGGCAAACTTGATAGCGATTCGGTTTCCGAGTAGGAAACAGTTTTTCTTTTCACGATTCCAAAGGACAAAACGGAATGCGGATTTTACTAAATTATGGACTAGTAGTCTGAAATAAAGATTATTATTAATAAAGGATTCTACGATGTTTCGAAATCGCGCATCTCCACACATAAACAGTAATGGGTACATTCTAATATTCATTCATTCTAAAAAATTGTCCACGTTGTGTCGTCGTCAAGAGTTCAAGACGTTACAATGTGTGGTTACGTTAACTTTTTAAAACTTACTCTAAAAGTTTTCTAACGATCTGATAACATAATTATGATAATATATGTTTTATTTATTTATTAAAACTTTTTGCACAAGGAAAGACCGTACAAAGGCGGACTTAAATACCGTAGGCATTTACTCCCAGTCGACCTTAGGGTAGTGCAGACAGCAAGGTAGGTGCAAAATATAGAAAACACAAACCGAGTGAACTAAAAAAATAATTTAATAAATACTTAGATACACATTATACAAAATAAGCAACGAACTTTATTTCGAAAACACGAATCCAACGAATTAGCGCTGTAACAATGATTTCGAACTTCTTACTAATATCGACTTGTTGCCGTCGATCTTCATAGGGAGCGCATTTCAACGGAAGGTCGCCTGGACAAAGAGGAGTGGAGAGCGGTATGACGGACATCGTAAAAGACGATTGTTGGTAGAGCGAAGATTTTATTGTGGGCGGATTTCGGCAATTGATAAATAAATTGAATGCAATAATGTATGTCACAGCTAGACAAACGAAAATTGCGTACGTTTGGTTGGTCTTGGCCTTTCTAGTGTTAAAAGAAAAATAAAATCAATGGACAAAGGCGCAAACCCAACACGGTCGTGCCGTGCACCGCGGTGGGTTCGGCATACATAGCATGGCTACGCACGGCCACGCGGCGCATTTTAGCTGTGTAGGTTCATTTCTTTGAGACCATTGGGTCTACATTTCCACTGCAGTACACATAAGTGTAAGCATTTGAAAGCCAAAAATCCGGAACCAATCAAAATCACCCATTATACAGGGTTCCAAGGTATAAATCTAATTGCACTGGAGTCTATTGAATGACACAGCAATGGTGGAGTGAAATAAACGATAAAAAAAAAACAATAATATTGAACAGCTTCATAAAATAAGTGCTTTATTGATTAAAAATTAGTAGGTATAGGTACATACATAATTTGAATAAATCGTAACGTGACTGTTAACAAAATTAGCTCAAATAGTGTCCGTGACATGTACCTATCAACTTATTTACAGATTTTGGGCGAAAATGAATGAAAACAATGAATTAGATCAAATAGTCTTATTAGTTGCGTAAGCTTTCTAACATCGCCAGTCATTCAGTTGTTTCATCGAGCGCGCCTGCGCGTCTCGTGTCTAGCACGACGAGTGTTGCGCGCCTCGCTCCGCTCACGTGCGTGCGCTGAGCGGAGTGTTTCTGCTCCGCGCGCGCCTCGCTCCGCACACGTGCGTGCGCTGAGCGGAGTGTTTCTGCTCCGCGCGCGCCTCGCTCCGCACACGTGCGTGCGCTGAGCGGAGTGTTGCTGCTCCGCGCGCGCTTCGCTCCGCTCACGTGCGTGCGCTGAGCGGAGTGTTGCTCCGCGCGCGCCTCGCTCCGCTCACGTGCGTGCGCTGAGCGGAGTGTTTCTGCTCCGCGCGCGCCTCGCTCCGCACACGTGCGTGCGCTGAGCGAAGTGTTGCTCCGCGCGCGCCTCGCTCCGCACACGTGCGTGCGCTGAGCGGAGTGTTGCTGCTCCGCGCGCGCTTCGCTCCGCTCACGTGCGTGCGCTGAGCGGAGTGTTGCTCCGCGCGCGCCTCGCTCCGCTCACGTGCGAGCGCTGAGCGGAGTGTTGCTGCTCCGCGCGCGCCTCTCTTCGCTCACGTGCGTGCGCTGAGTGAGGCGCAGTCCTACCTCTTACTACTATATTCGGTAAACTGCAATTTCTCCCTCCCTAAACGACAAGGCGAACGAATAACTCGTATGCACTAAGCTGAATAATAAACTATACATCTATTATAATTATTACTTTAAACCAATTTCTTTGTATTTACAACCGAGAAACTATAATAATATAAATATTAGAACCTTATACTCTCTGTACAATGTCGTTACTTTTAATAGACTCTTCATTTATCTCTTTAATTCGCATATTTTTTTAATGCCTGGTTTGACAAGTTTGAGTTTTTATGTCGTTGTGAACAGTGGAGTGAGCCACAGCCACTCGGAAATGATTTCATAATATGCATATACACAAGCTTAGCTATCGAGTCGAAACTATTTACCTTTAGTCTATACAGTGCCCTCCTCGCACATAATTATAATTTATTTATCAAATAATAATATACATAGCGCTCGCAACAGTCACAATAGGTACATACAAGTGTCATTGCTGGCGGATAATATTAGGATGGAAAGTTAATAACACTAAATCCTACCTAGGACTATTTGTTAACAGATTCAAAGCTTCCCGAAGAGAAGGTCGCGTATAGTGTTGTTAACGTTCCATCGCGGAGCAGACAGTGAGCCGCGAGGGTCTGTAGAGATGGGCGTCGACGGTCTACGTCCATTGAAAGGTTCGCCGGTTCACCGATTGTCAACGGACTAGTTGAATTCGTAGACGGCTAAACTAAGACTCCACTACGTTCATGTCGACTTTTAACGCGACGACCGACGCGTAAACTAAGTCAAGTAGTAGCACAAGTTCATTCGCTCGAAAAATAACAACAACGGACGAACAACGAGCAATTTAAATTTGTCTCTAACTAACTCCAGTTGCAATGAGTTGATATATCTATGGGGCGAAGTAAATCAGTTTGTACCTACTTGTTAACGTTCTTATCTAAGCCTGGTAAAGTATGAAAGGAAGTGCAAATATTAACTGTAAAATTTATTTTTAACATACCTATTTACCTACAAAATAAGTTTCTAAACCAGAGGTACTAACCACTTACTAGCTACGCTAGTCTACCTACAAACTATGTTGAATTGTCGAGCCGTTGCGTGTAGACGTCACTCGTGTCATCATTGCGTCCGTCGCGTCGTTGCAAAGTTAACGAAGTTTACGTTATGAACTAGTCGAAGAATTGAAGTAGTTGATCGACTAGTCGATGAACGGAAATGGACGGTCTAGTACTCTATTTTCATTGACGATAAAAACGTCGACGACCCATCTTTAGTCGAGTGTAACGTTGGAGGCGGCGCCGCACGGACTAGCTGCTACATTATATTTACACACCAACACCACCGAACCACCCTTCCTTTATGCTACTGCTGCTTCACACGGTACACACGCAGACATATTATACAATACGGTCTACGCATGTTAACATATTTTTCTTGATGCTGCAAAATTACTATATATTCATAAACAGGTTCAGTTTTGAACAAAACATTAGGGGTAACGTTTTCGGTGACTCTTCACAAAAAATCGTTTGCGTATTTATGAACAACATTATATCTAGACCGGAATACAGGGAAATTTTGAAATACCACTAAAATATATCACTGCAATTCAATAAGTGCTACTAAAATAAGTAAATTCATCTACGACCGGCGCGCGGTCTGCGCGAATTTGAACGCCTAACAATGTCATGAGCGCTCGTGCGAACTGACTGACTCGACACACTCCGAACAATTTGGCCTCCCCCGGCACCGTGTCCGCCCCGGGCGGCCACAGGGCGCGCACGGAACTGAACGGACGGGATCGTGGCTGAGCGAGAAACTGGTCACAGCATGTCGAAAATTGACGAAAGTTAGAAGGACTTTAGATAGACGACGTCCTGCGAGCGTGCGGTGCGGCGCCGCTACTCCTCGTCCGTGTCGGGGTCGCTGCAGAAGTCCGCCGCCGGCAGCCGCGGCGGGAAGGGGCCGCGCGTCTGCTGCCTGCAAGCGAGAGCGAGCGGGACGTCAGTGTGCGGCGCCACAGTGCGGCGCCACAGTGCGGGGGGACTGCGGCCGTACTCACGCCAGGCGCCGGTAGTGGTTGAGCCACTCCTCCAGCATCTGCGCCTGCAGCAGCGGGCGCGCGTGCAGCGTCTGGCGCGCCGCCAGCACGCCGCCCGCCGTCACGCACGCCGACACCCAGCGCCGCACCACGGCCTCCTCGTCCGCCAGCTCGTCGGCCGTGAGGAAGTGCACGGGCAGCAGCTTGCCGTCCACGTCGGTGAGCGGCAGGAAGGCGCAGTCCGGGCGGTAGCGCGCCGGCGGCAGCGGCACCAGCGCCGAGAAGTGGCCGCGCGTGTAGGCCAGCGCCAGCGGCGACTTGCAGCAGCCGTCGGGCTCGCACAGCAGCGGCAGGTAGAGGCCGCGGAAGCGCGCGTAGCCCAGCGCCTCGCCGCGGAACGAGTTGACGACGTCGACGCCGTAGACCAGCAGCGGGCGGCGCAGCACGTGCGCCAGCGCGAACACGTGCAGCTGGTGCAGCGCGGCGCCGGGCCGCTGCGCGCTGGCGCACAGGCGCGCCCACTCGGCGCGCAGCTGCGCCTCCTCGGGCGCGTACTGCAGGCGCGCCGCCTGCGCGCGCTCCCACGCCGCCCAGCGCGCGTACAGCGCCCGCGCGCGCGCGCCCGGCTCCAGCGCCGCCGCCAGCGCGCCGCGCAGCGTGTTGTGCCGGTCGAACACGCCGTACGCCGCCTGGCACAGCGCGTCGGGCAGGCAGTCGCCCGCCGACCGGTTCCACAGCGCGTACAGCCGCGACCCTGCACACGCACACCCGAACCGATCACTTTTCCCATTCTTTTTAATTCGAATTCCAGTTAACCGAAAACTATTAACCGACGACGACGTCTTGTTTGCTACATGTATTATTTGACATATTTTTTGATCATCGAAGTATCATGTGTAATAGGTATTATTTTACCCACGCAGTCTTGACTGCCCCACCCCTAGAGTGTAATTTAATCTTGCTGCGCCTCGCGGTCCAGCAGCTCCGAGAACAGCTGCTCCTGGATGGGCGCCGGCAGCTCCTCGATCTCTGTAACCACAGCGCGCACACTCACCCAGGCGCACGCTGAGCTCCAGGCTCCAGTTGATGAGCGGCGGGTCGGCCTCCAGCGTCTGCTGCGCCTCGCGGTCCAGCAGCTCCGAGAACAGCTGCTCCTGGATGGGCGCCGGCAGCTCCTCGATCTCTGTAACCACAGCGCGCACACTCACCCAGGCGCACGCTGAGCTCCAGGCTCCAGTTGATGAGCGGCGGGTCGGCCTCCAGCGTCTGCTGCGCCTCGCGGTCCAGCAGCTCCGAGAACAGCTGCTCCTGGATGGGCGCCGGCAGCTCCTCGATCTCTGTAACCACAGCGCGCACACTCACCCAGGCGCACGCTGAGCTCCAGGCTCCAGTTGATGAGCGGCGGGTCGGCCTCCAGCGTCTGCTGCGCCTCGCGGTCCAGCAGCTCCGAGAACAGCTGCTCCTGGATGGGCGCCGGCAGCTCCTCGATCTCTGTAACCACAGCGCGCACACTCACCCAGGCGCACGCTGAGCTCCAGGCTCCAGTTGATGAGCGGCGGGTCGGCCTCCAGCGTCTGCTGCGCCTCGCGGTCCAGCAGCTCCGAGAACAGCTGCTCCTGGATGGGCGCCGGCAGCTCCTCGATCTCTGTAACCACAGCGCGCACACTCACCCAGGCGCACGCTGAGCTCCAGGCTCCAGTTGATGAGCGGCGGGTCGGCCTCCAGCGTCTGCTGCGCCTCGCGGTCCAGCAGCTCCGAGAACAGCTGCTCCTGGATGGGCGTCGGCAGCTCCTCGATCTCTGTAACCACAGCGCGCACATCGCAGTTTTAGTATGAGTAACGGGCGCCCTAAGAGCCACACAAACATTGCGGTAAAGTAGACAAGTGACGTTACCGGCAGGCAGGTAGAAGGTGCAGAACTCGTTGATGTAGCGGCACGGGAAGCTGCCCTTCTTGTAGCGCACGCAGCTGGCGATGTGGCGCCGGATCGCCGACGCCAGGTCCGGCGCTGCAACATTACCGATACTAAATTTATCGTAATTGTTGAAATGCTTCCGATACCGTGTGAGTGACTGACAGACACCGCACCGCCGAAACTACTGGTTGTAGAATGCTGGCATGAAGGTTCCTTGAGGAGTGTTGGGGTGCAATAAAAGAGGATATCCCGAATATCCTACCGGAACGGGAAGAAACGGGATGTGCGCGTACAAAGTCGCGGGCAAAAGCTAATCTATACTTATAATATTATAATATATACTTATTACTTATATAATATTACTAGCTTCTGCCCGCGACTTCGTACGCGTTCCCGTAGGATAAAAAATAGCCTATGTGTTATTTCAGACCATAATCTATCCCTGTTCCAAATTTCACCCCGATCCCTTCAGCCGTTTTGACGTGATTGAGTAACAAACCTACACACAAACTCATAAACTTTCGCATTTATTATACCGCGTGTATCTGACATCGACGCACAAACTATTTCCATGGGTCCAGGGCATGATTCTGGACACCCCAGTGTTGGAATTTTTCGTCGGTTCTTTTCTCATTTTTTTTCAAGAGTACCACAAATAGGTATCAGCTCAGCTGAGCTGATATCTATTTGTGGTTTTATTCAGATTGCTCTTTTTAGTGAAAGTAGTTAATTAATTATTTTTTTATTAAAAATCTCATTGGGTTAGGTCAGAATAACGATTATGAGCAGTATAAAGTAAAAAACCCTTGAAAAAAAAAATGAAAAAATGTGAAAAAAGCCGACGATAAATTCTAAGTCTAGGGTGTCCAGAATCATGCACTGGACCCATGGAAATCGTTTGTGCGTCGAATCGTCGATGTCAGATACACGCGGTATTAAATAACAGCAGAAATCGTAATATTTTAATTTCGCCATAACTTCAAAACCAAACGTCCGATTCTAATCATTCAAAACCAAATATTATCTACATAAAGTGTACTTAGTGATGAAATACTTTATTTTGATTAGGCATGAGTAAAATAAACGCGTTCAAAAGTAGTCCAAAAAAAATCAAAATTTTAAATAAAAAAATGGTTGTTGTGCCTCACTCGACATAGATAGGTATAGTGTGTCGCGGACTTTTTTGTAGATATTTATAAGATCTACAATTAATTAGAACAATTCATGGTTCTATTCTATCTTTCATAGTTTAGGCAGCGTACGCAAAATAAGTAACTTTTCTGGTTGATTTTTACACCTTGTGTCCGAAAAACCCAAATATCTTACGGAACCCTATTTTTTTCCAAAATAAAATATAGCCTATGTTACTCGTGGATAATGTAGCTTTCGAATGGTGAAAGAATTTTTAAAATCGGTCCAGTAGTTTTTGAGCCTATTCATTACAAACAAACAAACAAACAAACAAACATACAAACAAAGTTTTCCTCTTTATAATATTAGTGTAGATAAAGCAGAAGAGTTTGTTTGTTTGTTTGGTTGAACGCGCTAATCTCAGAAACTACTGGTCCGATTTGAAAAATTCTTTCAGTGTTGGATAGCCCATTTATCGAGGAAGGCTATAGGCTATATATCATCACGCTAAGACCAGTAGGAGCGGAGCAGTAATGAAAAATGTTATGTAATGTATGTTGTCCGGTGAGTTTTTCTTGAGTTGTTTTTTAATTCTCAAAATTTGCTGCCAAAAAATTTATTTTAATGTCATAAGAATTCATGAAAATGTTAGAATCAGTGCTAAAGTGTATTTTAAAACTATAAGTATTTTTTCTAGTTACTAAGAATCGATTTATGAAAATTGCTTATTTAAATTAATCGAGTCGAATCAAATTAAAAAAAAAAATCGAATTGCATAAGTAATCGATATGACACTCTCTAACAATTAAAAAAAAACAAAATGGTTGATCATTTTGAACACGAATTAAGTGTTGCGGTAATGAAATACGTGTTATTGGATCTGTGTTTGTAAATTGCATTTAGATCAGGGGATTTTATTGTTCTTCAAGATATTTAGATTCATAACTGTCATTTTTGTAATCGAATTTATAGTGGGTGATATTTGTGTAAAACAAAAACGTAAACAATCACAGTTGGCGCGAAACTTCGACTTTGGAAATAAAAAACCTCATTACCGCTACGTACATACATATAGTAGACACAACACACGACACGGTTGGCGCAGTGGTTGAGCGATTGACTGCTGCGCAGCATGTCGCGGGTGCGATTCCCGCACGGAACAAATATTTGTACGACCTACAAGTATTTGTTACGAGTCTGGGTGTTTTTCTATCTATAATATGTATGTATTTACAAAAAAAAAAAATGTATATAAGTAGTTTATCAGCCATCTCGTTACCATAACACAAGCATTAGGTTGCTTAGCTTGGGACTATTTATGGCGTTGTGTGAATTGTCCAAGGATTATTATTCCGTTTATTCATTTCTATATACATAAAATTTACATTTTTAAATATATCTTAAAAAAACATTAGAAAATACATTTAAAAATATAAAAAATAGTAGCCCACCGGTATCGGGAACAGGGTCCAAGCTACCGGTGGTCAGGGCTCCCGAGGGAGGAATCTCCTAACAATACGCGCCGTGTCCAGGAGTACTGCTTTCTGGATCAAGCCCTTGATCCAGCTGCCCAACGAGAGCCTCTTTAGATGTTGGTCGAGGCTCTTGGCAATTATGCCATTGGCCGTCACGACTATCGGCACAATGACTGCTGTGTTCACATCCCACATGTCGACAACCTAGCGAGCCAAGTCAAGATACTTACTTTGTTTCTCTTTCTCAGACTTCACGAGGTTCTCGTCATGAGGGACTGCTATATCAACAATCATTGCGCGACGCTCTAGTCGGTCTATCACCACTATGTCAGGCTTATTGGCAACAATAGTCCTGTCAGTGATGATAGACCGATCCCAGTACAACGTGCAATTGCCATTTTCTAGAACTGGGTCGGGCACATACCTATAGTACGGTACTTCCGATTCCACAAGATTGTATTTCAAAGCAAGTTGCTGGTGGATAATCCTGGCTACAAGGTTGTGCCTGTGCAAATAGTCTCCGTTAGCCAGACTGGAACAACCGGAAATAATGTGGCGAATGGATTCCCCGGGTCGGTGACATGCCCGACATATGTCAACCGTACCGTCCTTCACAATGTATTTCCGGTAGTTGTTCGTCATCATAACTTCGTCCATAATCGCACAGACAAAACCTTCGGTTTCCCCAAAGAGGTCACCAAAACGCAGCCAGGCTACGGACGCTAAGAAATCTACATCAGGCCCATGTAGGACCCGATAAAAGCGTCCGTGAAGCTCCTTGCCATACCTCCCTGCGGTCGTTTGTATCTAATACCACAGGTTTGCGCCAGTTCTCGTTAGCCAAGGCGAGCGCGGAAAGGCCTTTGTCCACTGCTACCACATCTCGATACATACCCACGTCGGCCTCAAGGTAGTACTCCCTAAGGCTGCATACCTCACGGTTGTGCAGGGTCTTAGCATTTAAGAAGCCACGACCCCCACACTTCCGCGGGATATACAGCCTCATCACCGATGACCGTGGGTGATGCATCCGATTTGCGGTAAGCAGTGAGCGTACCCTCCTATCCAGGGCGTCAAGTTCCGTCTGAGTCCATTTGAGTATGCCAAAAGAGTACATCAAAACCGGCATGACCCAACCGTTGAAGGCACGCACCTTGTTTCCGCCTGATAAAAGACTGTTAAGTACTTTATTCAGGCGGCTAAAGAAGCGCTCCTTCAACGATTGTTTCATATCAACAGAATTGATGCCTAACGCTTCCGACATACCCAAATACTTGTAAGTTTCGGTTGAAGAGAGGGACCTAAGGTGTATGAAATCCGAGAGTTGTGTTCCCACGGATTCCATAATCTCCCCTCGCTTTACATGCATGACCGCACATTTATCCACACCAAATTCCATCCTGATGGCTCTACTGAAGGCTTCTGTTACCTTTAGTAGCTTCATCAGTTGCAAGTTGTTGGGAGCAAATAGTTTCAAGTCGTCCATGTAAAGGAGGTGCGATATGACCTGACCACCTCTTCTCAACCGGAAGCCTTGCCCTGAACCCTCCAGCAATGTACTGAGAGGATTGAGGGCCAGACAAAACCACAGTGGACTCAGACTGTCGCCCTGAAATATGCCACGCTCGATCCTTATGGGGTCGCCGTTCACCTGGGTCTGTCGACACCCTGGATAGTGAAGGACCGTCCTCCACTGCTCCATACACATCAGGAAGGTGCGTAGAACTGCATTAACTTTATACAGCTCCAGCACCCTCATGAGCCATGTATGTGGCACCGAGTCATAGGCCTTCTTATAATCTATCCAGCATGTCGACAGATCCCTTCAGGAACGACGAACCTGTTGGCAAATGGCAATGTCAATTAGGAGCAGCTCCTTAGTACCGCGGGACCCATTCCTACATCCATTCTGAGAGGCAGACATAATTGAATTACTATCAATATGATGGTTAATCTTAGCTCTCAAAATGGATGTAAGAACTTTATAGACCGTCGGTAAACACGTGATCGGTCTATAATTTTTAGGCTCCGCGGTACTACCTGATTTATGGAGCCGGTGGGTTATTCCTGTAGTTAGGAACTGGGGCAGCGACCCTGACTCTAAGGCAGACTGGAATTGAGATGCCAAGCGAGCGTGCGATCCTTGAAACCACTTTATCCAAAAGTTGTGCAGCCCGTCCGGTCCTGGAGATTTCCAGTTAGGCAACGGACGAACTGCACGAGCTACATCTTGGGGACTGGTGTTAATTGCCCCCATTTCTGGTATCGGATCGCACGCGCGTTCGACATCCCGAGTCCAATCGCCCTCGGTATGACTGACAGGCACCGACCAGATGTTGCGCCAGAATAAGCACATGGCGTCATCATCCGGTAGGCGCGTATCAGTCATGCCTGGGTCCGGTCGCTCCCAAGCCCTATAAACCCACCTCTCATTGCTTCGGAATGTGCGATTCTGAGTGTATCGCTCCACTCGCCGCTTGTACCGACGAATACGGTTTGCCCATGCATAGATTTTCTGCTTCAGGAAATCGATACGGATTATTATTATTATTATTTTATTATTATTAAAAATATGGTTGGGGCTACTATATTATTATATAACGGGATACCATTCTTTTTTATAACTACTACATTCAGGTAGTATAGAAGAGACTCAACTGTTTCCTTTTTTCCGTGTACATACAGATACGGGGTGCTATTTAATTGGGTGTAATCTTTTTGTATGAAAAAAATAACCGGGGTAAGACCGCGGGTATAGTTTGCTATTTACATATTAATTTTAGACTGCCGTTCCACCCTGAGCCCATGGCTGGCTACGCCCATGGATGCCACTCATATTTTTTACATGCGAATCATGATCAGAGCTTTCCTCATCTTCAGAGCCTTCACTTCATTCAGAAGTATCGCCATCAGAAAAATAGAAAAAAATGTAAATGGATATCGATAACGCTATTGAGGACGTTCTATTTTAAATTATTTTGCTTCGCCTGTGTTTATTATAAAATCTTCTATATCAGCCACACTTTCTTTACCCCAGTATCGTTGTCCTATTTCATATTCGTTTCGCATTCACCTTTTATAAAGGTTGATTGGGATTTGACAGTTTCGGGTTCTATGAATTGCTGGCAGATTCTACTAAAGTGGCCTTTTAAGAACCGCAACTGTTGCCGACACTACGGTTGGCCGGCAAACCGCGCGCATTTCAATTCCAAAAGGTCGCATCCCATTCTAGTCGTGTGCGAGTTATACCAGTATTGTACATAAATATTAAATAAATAACAGAAAAGAAGCATATAAAGTAAAGTAAAGTAAGCACACACCTATATAGGAAGGAGAGCGCTTGAGTCCGGGCCCGCCGCCCGAGATCCGCGACAGCAGCGTGGACAGGATCTCCTGGCGCTGGAACCTGCCGGAACAACATCAATACTTGTTGTATAAAACTAAACAGGATCTTTTGTTTTAATGTACCTTAAATGTACCATATACTCAGAAATAAATGATCATTCATTCATTCATTCATCCACGTAATTTTCAATACCTAGTGAAAAACAAAAGGCTCTAAAACAATTTATAAACATCTTAAAAAAATACAAATTGAGCGTTTTAAAATCTTTGATCAACAGATGCACAACTAGCGCTGTCTACTTGCGCGTCACTAGCAATCCACATCATATCGATTTTGTGCCTTCCAGTGCAAATGATGTTTTGCGTGAAAAGGATAGTAGAAAAAGCGTGTAACTTCTCTATTTAAAGTTAAGTTTTTGTCATTCAGGAATTGTACTGTTTAGTCTACTATCCTACCGATCATCAAGCTGTTTTACTAACATTACAAATAAGTTCACCTAGAAAAAACTGCATGCGCAGCTACACTAAAGTTAATATGACAAATCTTGAAGAGGACATACGCTGTATTAATTTTGACCCTGTTTATAATAATTCAAACGATGCAAATAGTTCTTTAGAGTATTTCATAAACTCAGTACAATGTGCACTAAGGAAAAACACGTTCACCACTAAAACAATTCCTGGAAAGTATAGTTGTATTAAACCCTGGATCACACCCGGTTTTGTTCGTTGCATAAGGCATAGAGACAAACTTCACCTGAAATTAAGACTCGCTCCTGATGACGATGTACTCTCTGTTACTTCTTATAAAAGGTATCGGAACTTCTGTAATAATCTTTTGAAAAAACTAAAAAATCAATATGACAAAAATGAATTACAGAAGGTAGGGAAAAATAGTAAACTTGTATGGAAATTAGTAAAACTCATACATTTAGATCGAAAAATCCCGAACCTCCACTTGATCTAATATCAACAGAGTACAGAGATAAACTCATCCGAAGCAATCAACAAAGTAAACAGATTTTTTGTTTAAGTTGGTAAAAAATGGGGTAAAAAACTGCTCATTTCTCACACTAGATGTCGCTACTGTTGAGTGTTCCCCCTGTCAACTGTCATTATACGTAAAGTTGTTGTAAACAAGTGTAATATTTTTGTTATATTTTCTGAATATGACAGTTTGTGCTGCTATTGATTGCAAAAATACAGGGATACATTTATTTCCTAAAGATGCCAAAAGAAGAAAACTGTGGGAAAACGCTGTTAGGAGAAAAAATTGGAAGCCTACAAAATGGTCGAAAATTTGCTTTTTTGCCAGCTGTGGAAGCTTTTCTTTTTTTTAACTCTTCTTTTAACTTAACTACACTCCAAGTCGCGTACATTTTAGCTATTTAATTCATAAACAAACTAAGACAAACAAGTCGCATACAAACAATATGGCGGTTGGTTAGGAACACTCAACAGTGTCGCCACCTACATTATGTTTGTAGTTTTTAACCCCATTGGCCGAAAAATCATTAAACTCAAGTGTTATTTCCCAACAAAACCCGACCACGACATCCTCTACACTAAATTCTTTTGTTTTATTAGACACCGACGTTAACGAAGTAGTCAGCATGATAAACGGGTTAAAGGATGTTTGTGCCACCGGGTGGGATAACATACCTAATAATATTCTTAAACGATTTAAATACCTACTTGCCCCTCCTCTTACCCACATTTTTCAACTTTGCTTATTTAAAGGAATATTCCCAAAAGCACTTAAAAAGGCTGTGGTCACACCTGTATTCAATTCTGAAGACAAAAACTGTGTGAATAACTACAATGTTAAATGTTTTCAAAAATGTTAGAAAAAATTAGAAACATTAGATTAATAAAATATTTAGAAGATAACAGGCTACTATCAGATAGTCAATTTGGTTTTCGGGCCAAAAGATCAACTAGCCAAGCAGTCCACGAATTGACTAATTATGTTACTACTAACCTAGGTATGCACACTATTGGGATCTTTCTAGACCTTGCCAAAGCTTTCGATACTATTTCTTGTACCTTACTTTTGCACAAGCTTGAAACACTTGGGATAAGAGGAGAACAACTTTTACTATTTTCTGATTATCTCAGCGATCGTCGTCAATGTGTTAAAATTGGTCAGCATACTAGCTCTGAACTTAAAAATAGTAGTTTTGGTATTCCACAAGGTAGCATTTTGGGCCCTACATTATTTTTAATCTATATTAATGAGCTATGCACCCTGTCACTCCAAAATGGTGTTATATTATCTTATGCGGATGTCACCGCTCTATTGTTTTCAGCTAAATCTAGAGTTGAGGTCTATAAATATGCTCAAAATGGTTTTAACATTGTGTCTAATTAGCTCCGTAATAATCTTCTAACATTAAATGCAGATAAAACCAATTACATTTTATTTACAATGAAAAATACTAACGTTCCGCTTACTAATCTAAACACTCGCGCACATAATTGTTGCACGTATGCTGACACCGCATGTTCTTGCCCCACTTTAGCTAAAGCTGACCATTTAAAATATCTAGGTGTTACCACTGACACAAATATAAATTTCCGTAAAAATATCGATTTACTGTGTACGAGAGTTCGTAAATTAATATATGTTTTCAAGAATTTGCGGAATATTGCCGACTTTAACTTAATTAAACAGGTCTATTTAGCTTTGTGTCAATCCATTCTCACATATTGCGTAACTTCTTGGGGCGGTGCGTCTAAAACAATTTTACTCCCATTAAAGCGTGCTCAAAGAAAAATTCTTAAGGTTGCTACATTTCGCCCTTTTAGATTTCCTACGCCCAGCTCTACACTGAATGCAATGTGCTTACAGTGCGGCAATTATTTATTTTAAACAGGCTCCAGCATGTCCTCCAGCATGGTGAACATGTTACCTGATGGCGAGGTGCACGAGCGTGTGGCCGGCGTCGAAGGCGGAGGCGCGGTTGAGCAGCGCCACCTCGGGCGGCGTGAGCGCGCGCGCCGGGTCGCCGCCCGACGACAGGTAGGCCTCCACACAGCGCGCCTCGCCCTCTACCACGCCTGCGACAATATTACACACAATATTACCAAATCGTTTCATCACAATACCGTGGACTGTGGACCTATCATCCAGAGCTCGCATCGCGGCGTTTAGACCGTGACCATTCACGCTGTCCCGAAGATAGGTTTCTCTTATTGCAATCGGTAAGCGTAGTTCTCAATATCTGTCAGTTGGCTTGACAGTGGCACCGCGGACTCATACGGACCGATCCGCACCGACGCATCATGGGAGCAAGCCAGGAGGGAGTCACTCACCGAGACACGCCTGCAGCCAGATCCAGTCGGTGTTGTTGTTGCGTCGCTTGGAGCGCCGGTTGTTTGGCTCCAGCTCGTGGATCGACGCGCTCTGACTGTTGCAGATGTCGTTTATACCTGCAAGTGACGCAACCTCGTGTACTGTGTCTCACATATGATACTCTCTTCAAATCAAACACTTTCAACTATGCTTACATATATTGTTTGTTTATTTTTTGGGTAAACTGTTTAGAGCTCGAGAGTCCGGGGTTGCAACTGCTAAATTGTTCTCCCTCTTTTAATGATGATATTGAATGTCATCTGCAAAGTTGAGGGTAGGTAACACTTTGTGTTCAGTGGCTTATTCTGTGGCGTATGAGGGCACAAGTGTAAAATTTATTTAAATCCTTGTTTCCACTCACACAAATTATATTAGGTTTACTCTTGCAGGAGTAATTTCATTGAGCACCTTATAAAACAAAGTAGCAGTGGGAAGTAAGGTGCAGTTGGCGGACATGAGTGTATAGTAGTGTGTGTCGTACCGAGCGCGGGCTTGCCGGGCGGCGGCGGGGGCGAGGGCTGCGGCGCGGGGTTGCTGCTGCCGCACATGGCGCACTTCTGCGCCTTGGGCCAGTTGTCGTACGTGCACGTCTGCGGTGCACACAAACCGCTTAGTACATACTACAGGGGAAAGTAACACACGCCTGAACTGATCACTTCGGACGTTCCATCGGCTTGCCAAACTATGCCTTGCCAATCTAGTTTAATACATATGGAAGCATTTTTATTATTACTCAAAATTATTAAGTAATCTATTACTATATTTCTGTGTGTACATGAATAATGAAATTGTTCAGTAAATTAATGCATGTAGTTTGTTAAAGCAACAGTCGCAAATAAATCAGCTTTGAGTAAAGACGTTTGTTATTTTCTAAAACACCGTTCCATTATTAAGAAGAAAGTGAACCTTAAGTACAAACAAAACCAGTTAACCTTAAGTACCTTAGTGTACCTTAAGTATAAACATATGGTCCAATCGAACCGGATTAATTAGTGAATGGAACGGCTTGCGCACTCGATGCGCGAATACAATAGAGGACCGCATTCCTTAGATAAGGATTGAAGTTGTTTACAAGTAATTAGTGTGTGAAGACTACTTATAAAAAAACTTATTGTGAAGACTACTTATAAAAAAACTTATAGAAAAAAGTGGTTAAGACATTGCAACTTATAGACCGTGTTTGTGCAAATAAAACTACGTGGACTATTTATTCAATAGGCTAGTTTCCATCATCCACAAATTGCAAAACTATTTAGTCCGTCAGTTAGAGTATTAAAAAATAATGGACACGTATTTTTTATTTTTCTAAATCAATGAACATTGACAAAGATAAAACGCATCAAAACTCGGGAGTGGGGGCTCGTGACGTCACTACCCGCTAAAAATTGAGCTAAAAGTGACATAATGAGAATTTTAAATGTGTCGTAACTTCGTCAATTTTGGTTCCCGTAACAAAAGAAAAAATACGGGCCAAATATTTTTTGATAATCTAACTGACGGACTAATTCGATTTTTTCAGTAAACAAGCCTATTCTGCAAAATGACGTCACCAACTTCAGAACAGGCAAAGTATTTATCTACGTTAGAAGATGTGGCTAATATGATACAGAAGGTGCAAGTTCACATAAAAAAGTGCTCGAAACAGCGACTAACTGCAGGTTATGTTAAAGCAAGAATAAAAGCCATTGAGGAATACTGGGATTCGTTCAAAGAAACGCATAGCAGCCTTATGAAGTGTACACCACGAGAACAGCGGGGTATATTGTCTTACTTTCTCAATGAACAATATTATACGTACGAAGAAATGTATCTTTGTTTACATGCGGATTTATCCGATCTCCTTACAAACTTGGAGTCACAACAGAGACTATTAGAAGCGTCTAGCATGTCTACTTCATCATACGATGGCCAGCTACAGTTTGCTAAGCTACCGAGAATACAGTTACAGTAGTACCCAACTGATATGGCTTACCGATGTACCTGCGCAGAAGATGAATTTTCAAAGCGCGGGAAATGCTATTGACCAATCGGCACGTTCCACGCACCGCGCCTCTTTTTCTTGAACCGCTATTGGTCGGCAGCCGCCGCCATCTTAGCGATCGCCGCGTGGCATGTTAGTCTGCCGCCATACTTCTTACAATGGCTAGCGAGTGAGATGGAACTAACAGCTGCAGTGTATTATGAACCTTATAATAGTGATCTTAGGTTGATTGTAAGTTTTAAGCATTCTTTCGTTAATCTTCGGGACCATACTTTCTTTTCTGCGCGAACGAAGATTCACGACGCGCCATATCAGTTGGGTAATACTGTACCTTTTCGGGCAAATATGAGGAATGGCCCACGTATAAGGATATATTTACAGCACTCGTACATAACACTTCTATTAGCGATGTGCGTACGTTGCATTATTTAAAGACTAGTGTTGCCGGTGAGGCAGAGATGTTATTACGACATATTCAAATTACGGAAAGTAATTATGCAACAGCATGGGAACTACTTCAAGGACGTTTCGGTAGCAAAAAGATGATTGTGTCGTCAGTTTTAAAGAAATTTTGCTGTCAGAAAAGATAAGCAACCCGTCAGCTACACAAACTAAAGCTTTGCTCGACAATTCTGTAGAATGCATCAACAGTCACCACTTGGGATCCTATCTTAGTATTTCTAGTGGCGCAGAAATTAGATTCAGAGACGTTAAGATGTTGGGAAGAGGAAGCTTACAAGAAGAATAGCGATGAGTTGTCTACGTGGGAGGCGTTGAAAGGGTTCCTCGAGTCTAAGTTTCGTACGCTCGAGCTAATTGCTCCCATCACTACTACAGTTGCAAAAGAGAAGACACAAGGTCACAAAGCGTATCATGTCGTAGCAAAGGACACTGATAACGATAAAGGTGACTCTGCACACACCAGTAGCAGTTCATCTCCTTGTTGTGTATATTGCAAGGGTGACCATCACCTCTTTAGTTGTAAGGAATTCGCGAAACAAACCGTGCAACAACGACGGGAATTTGTGAAAAACAAAAACCTTTGTTTCAATTGCCTAGTATCGAATCACATAGTCTACAGATGTAAACAACAGAGGAAATGCAGAGTCTGCGGAAAGAAACATCATTCTCTCTTACATGAAGCAAGAGAAAAAACACAAGAGAATGATACACAAGTGAGTAACAAACAAGAAGAACAAATAGAGAAGGTTACAAGCGCACATTTCTCCAAAGAACAACCTGGTCGTCAAGTGTTATTGGCAACAGCACAAGTACATGTTACATCAAGTGACGGCAAAACACATGTACTTCGAGCGTTGATTGACCAAGGCTCAGAGGCTTCATTTGTATCTTCAAGAGTAGTCGAACTCTTGAGATTGAAGTGGACAAGCATCAAAGGTGTAGTCTCAGGGGTGGGAGAAGGAAACCTGGTTCCAATAAAACATGTAGTTGACCTGTCAGTTACATCGCAATATAATAGAAAAGAAGTAGAAAGAAGTAGTAGTAGTTATTCAAGTAAAGGCTTATGTTTTGAAATGACTATCTGCTAAATTACCTTCAAAACACATCGCGATGGACTGGCCAGAACTGCAAAAACTACTATTGGCTGACACTACTTATAACACACCGGGCAAAATTGATATATTACTTGGTGCAGACATCTTTTGCAAAATTATAGAAGTTGGTTTAGTAAGATGTTCTGATGGCATAGTGGCTCAGAAAACACGTTTGGGGTGGATACTTTCAGGTCAAAGGGAAGACAAATTAATTAGCGATGAACACAAAATAACAACACTGCATGTGACAAGTATGGTATCAGAAGACAATGATTTATTAAGGAAATTCTGGGAAATCGAAACAGGTTTATACAAGAAAAGACAATTACTGACAAAAGAAGAAGAGAGGTGTGAAGAGATTTACAAAAGTACAACTAAAAGATTGAACGGCAAATACACAGTGCACTTACCTTTGCGACAAGGAATAGAAGAGACACTGAAATTATGTGGAGATACGAAACAACAAGCTGTTTATAGATTCAAACAATTAGAGAAGAAATTACAAAAGTCTAAGAGTTTAAAGTTGCATTATTCTAAAGTAGTTCACGAGTATATGGAAATGGGTCATTTGAAAAAATCGGACCCAAATGATGACAACAAATCGGTGTATCTTCCTCACCACGCTGTAATACGCGAAGACAAGGACACAACAAAGGTTCGAGAAGTTTACGATGCGTCGGCGAAGGGTTCTAATGAACATTCTTTGAACGACACCATGATGGTTGGACTTGTATTGCAACCTGGTTTACGAAGCTTAATTATCACATGGCGAACACATAGAATATGTGTAGTAGGTGACATAATAAAGATGTATAGAATGATTGATATGACACCAGAGCACACAAATTTACAACGTATAGTCTGGCGAGATAACCCTGAACAACTTGATGACTGTAACATTTGGTGCAGCTGCAGCACCCTATTTAGCTGTCCGAACGTTACAACAACTCGCCGATGACGAATCACTAAATATCCTAATACAGGACCTGTAATTAAAAATTCATTTTATATGGATGATTTGATGTCTGGAAGTGAAACTGAAGAAAAAACAATAGAAATGTGTGAGGAAATAAAATTGATACTAAGTAAAGGAAATTTCAAGATGCAAAAGTGGTCTAGTAATTCGGAAAAAGTAGTAAAGTATTTACAAGAGAGATAGTACAAACAGTACGAATGATGGAATAGAGATAAAGCTAGATAAGGTTATAAAAATCCTGGGATTGACATGGGATAGGAAGGATGATACATTTAAATTTACAATTAACTTATCTGAAGTCCGATGTCCCGTAACGAAGAGATCTATTCTGTCAGATGTAGCAAGGCTGTTTGACCCATTTGGATGGCTGTCGCCAGTGATCATCAACGCTAAAGTTTTTATACAAAAATTGTGGCTATGCAGCATAGGATGGGATGACGAGCTGCCACCAGAGTTGATTGATGAGTGGATAAGATATAGAGTAGAATTAATACACCTTCAAAACATCACGATACCACGCTGGTTTAAAACCACGCCGATCAATTTTACAAACATTGAATTGCATGGATTTGCAGATGCGTCTACGCACGCATATGCTGCTGTTACGTACCTGAAGATTATTGAAGAGGACACAGTACATATCACAATCATCGCATCTCGAACTAAGGTTGCGCCGTTGAAGCAAATCTCAATTCCTAAATTAGAATTATGCGCCGCAGCATTACTTGCAGAATTAATCAATGATCTGGCAGACCTGTTGAAAATACCTAAAACCAAAATCTTTGCGTGGACTGATTCCATGGTCGTGATGTCATGGTTGCAATCTCAACCAAGTCGTTGGCGTACATTTGTGGCGAACCGAGTGGCGGACATAACACGGGTACTAGACAATGACCGATGGAGACACGTTCAGTCTACCGATAACCCAGCCGATATCGCTACAAGAGGCGTAAAAGCAAGCGACCTGGCTTCTTTTGACTTATGGTGGACTGGACCGGTATGGTTAAAACATAAAAATCTCGGCCTTCAAACATATAACATTCCTCAAACTGAATTAGAATTGAGTCAGTAACAGTCAAGTCAAACCAATTTGGGAACGTTTTTCTTTAATTTCGAGGATGAAAAGAGTATTAGCTTACTGCAGAAGATTTATAAAAAGTGAAAGAGAAATAAAGGAAATATATTTAACCAGGAATTAGTTTACCACAAGGATATCGAAGACTTACAGAAGGATGGAAGCGTAAAGAAAAGAAGTTCTCTTATCACACTCGCCCCTTTTTTAGATAAAAACGGAATAATAAGAGTGGGAGGAAAGTTAAAAAATGCCAATATAGCTGAATTTACAAAACACCCGATTTTAATACCATGTAATCAGCATATAACAACGTTATTAGTTCAAGAAGCTCATCTTAGAACAGTACATGGTGGTATACAAGCGATGATGGCTTTTGTGAGAACAAGATACCTACTGGGTGATAGGTCTGAAGTCTGCTGTAAGAAAATGTATTCACAACTGTAAGACTTGCATTTTGGATACGGCGAAAGTAAAAACCCAATTCATGGGTCAATTGCCTGCTGTTCGAGTCAATCAACATCGGCCATTTATGAATAGTGGAGTTGATTTCGCTGGACCGGTATTCATAAGGACATCGAGAGGCCGCGGACACCATGCAACAAAGGGCTACATCTGTTTATTTATATGTATGGCCACCCGCGCGATCCATCTTGAAGCGGTCACAGACCTAACAACACAAGCTTTTATAGCCGCATTTCGGAGATTTGTGGCACGCCGAGGCCACTGTTCGAACTTATGGAGCGACAATGGCACCAATTTCGTGGGCGCTGCCAAGGAATTGAAGGACATGTTCCGGAAGGGAAAGAATAATATCGCGAAGGAAGCGGCTGAACTTCTGGCTAACGATAACACGAAATGGCACTTCATACCACCAAGAATGCCCACATGTGGAGGCCTATGGGAGGCTGGAGTTCAGTCTGCTAAAAGACACCTCTACAGGATAAATAAGGACAAAAGACTGACCTACGAAGAGATGTCTACGCTCTTAGCACAAATCGAAGCGTGTCTCAACTCTCGCCCCCTCTATCAAATGGACAATACTATGATGCCACTTACTCCGGGGCATTTTTTAGTTGGAGAGCCCTTGATTTCGGTTCCTGATACATGCTACGAGTACCAACCTGTCAGTCTATTAACTAGGTGGCAAAATATTCAGAAAATGACTCAAGATTTCTGGCATACATGGCGTACAGAGTATCTTAACACGCTCCAACAAAGATACAAATGGCAAGTCAAGGTTCCAGAGCCTGTTATTGGAGATGTCGTTATCATTAAAGAAGATAATCTGCCCCCTACGAAATGATTGTTAGGACGGGTGAAACAAATACATCCTGGAAAGGACTTAAAAAGGCCCCTATACAAATCGATACCACTTCCTAAAGAACCAATAAGTCAGTAAGCTATGGTGGGCGGTTCAAGGAAAATTAATCAAGTGCTGAAGTGAAATAAAATCAAATGTATTAGACAAATTAAGTTAAAAATATTTACAGTCCATTTATTGTTCGATTTGCATGACGTGTATAAGTATTATGTAATAGAGATAAAAACTTGTGTTTTGGTGGGCGGTATGTTCAGTATATTAATGCATGTAGTTTGTTAAAGCAACAGTCGCAAATAAATCAGCTTTGAGTAAAGACGTTTGTTATTTTCTAAAATTTTCTAAAACACCGTTCCATTATTAAGAATAAAGTGAACCTTAAGTACATAAACAGAAATACTTAAATAAATAAATAAACAGTTAAATACATGACATCACTCTTGATTCGCAGGGTTAAGTATGTTTATTTTATTACGTTGAGTTTGAAAATAAGCAGGGTGCTAATTATGTCCTGTCAGCAAAGCAAGGGAAAACCAATTTCATAAAATAATTGTAGTAAATTCAAAAAGTGTTCAATATTGAAGTGTTATAGACAGTCGTGTGTGTGCACTGACCGGACAGGGCCACTTGGCGACGGACGAGGCGCTGGCGCCCTGCGGCGACGAGATCCGCAGCGGCTTCAGGCGCTCCGCCACCGCCTCCGCTCCTGCAGCACAAGCACACTTGCAGGCACTGGCCGGTGACGTCGTGCCACTATTGCCACATATAACTTTACACAACACAAATACGCAACCTCCTCGCGCTACGTGCGATATCCATTTATATATTGCTAGCTGATCCGTGCAACGTCGTCTGCGTTACATTTTTCATTACTGCTCCGCTCATATTGGTAATAGCGTGATGACATATAGCCTATAGCCTTCCTCGATAAATGGGCTATTTAACACTGAAATATTTTTTCAAATCGGACCAGTAGTTCCTGAGATTAGCGCGTTCAACCAAACAAACAAACTCTTCTGCTTTATAATATTAGTATAGATTATTATGTACGAATATTCATCCCAACAGTAACGTTTAATATGTTAGGATTTAAGCCTCTTCTCTGTGAGATTTAGCGCGCCGTGTAAACCAATCCTCTCCCCAAAACTTCGGCCTTTAAAAGTAGTGAGATCAATAATAGGCCAAGCATTTCAGAACTTCAGAATAGTCCGTGAATCTAGCAGAGAGCTAGGATATTTCATTATTTGTATACGGTCAGGAAAGATCCAAGCTCTCTATTCACTGGTATTCTCAAAAGACACATATGTTAGATTCATGGAATATATTTGCGCAACAAACTGCCTCACAACACATTTGGTAAGCTTGAAGAACTTAGAAATGAACATTAAAAAAATCAGCTCAGAAAGTGTAGGCAATGTATTTGACTTGCAATAGCAGCACTTCAAAAACTAACTGTGCCGGAGTCAGTGTATCCCGTTAGCTATCCCGTTAGCTATAACCTTGGCGTCTTAAGTGAAGAGTGAACAGCCTTAGTGTGAGTTTTTTCGACTCACGTTCGAACGCGTTCGATTGCGAGCGCGTTAGAATTTAGTATGGGAAATTAGGTTCTACGAGTGACCAACAGGTGGCACTATAACTAAATTCCCTATAGGCAAGCGCTCGTTCCCCCGTTTCCCGACTACATGATCGCTACAGCTACACACCGCAGAGGTCGGGCGCGGGCGCGGGGTGCGCGGGGGGCGCGGGCAGCGCGCTGGCGCCGTCCTGCAGTCGGAAGATGTCCTCGTTGAGCGCCGACTTGGGGCTGCGGCACATGGTGCACTGCAACAGTTGGACACTCACATGTTTCATCATCGCTAACACCACATCAGACCAAACATATTATATGAGATCCAGGCTACTGGAGTGTTCTCGGATAGAAAACATGCAGCGGACGTTTTTTGAATTCAGTTGAACTTAGGTACTTGATGCTTATAAGCTAACACAAATTCTCTGTTCCGGACATAAAAACAAGGTCGCGGTAGCACAAGGCTCATTTCGGGCGGGTGCGGGTGAATCATTTAACAAAATAATTACTACATTGTCGATTGGGCCAGGATAGTATACAGATAACAGAAGAGAAAAAAAAATCGGCCAAGTGCGAGTCGGCAATAGAAATAATAGAATTTTCAACTGTCTACCTAATACGGTTTTTGATATACAGCCCGCTCGTCCTTGAGATTGAGCCAGCCGCGATGTTCTTGACAGACAGACAGACGGATGGACAGACAGACAGCGGAGGCTTAGTACTAAAAATGAATATGAATAGGGTTCCGTTGGTTACCCTTTGGGTACGGAACCCCAAAAATATAAAATATTTGAGTTAAAATATACTTAGAAGTGTGGTATAGTAGTAGGTACTCAATAATAATAAAATGACTCGCTACTTCCAAGAAGTTGCTCATTAACTGAACGATTTACAGCGTTTATATCATTTGTACATAATTATGTAATACGATGCCATGTCAATAGATTTTCGTGTAGATTCACACGAACATCTATTTACTTACGGTCGCAGACTTCAACGCGCATGAAGTTGACTCGCGCGCGGCGCGGCGTGGGGCGCTCGAGTGAAAGCGTTAGCAAATAGATAAAGCTGTACCTACGCTAATACATATCTTAAGAACGTCGAATGGCAAGCAATTATTGATATGCTGTTTCTTTCTTTTATTCTTACTTATGCCTAGTGCGTGTTTTTACAAACATATATGTAAGTAAATTAAATAACTGGCTAAAGAAAGCGCGTCGAGAGAGTTAAAAATCCAACAGCGAACTTTTATTGAGGCATTCATTTATAAAAGTGTGGATAATAGTATTTCCAAGTGTTGGTTTAACGGGTTTTACAGTATTGCAAATACTTTCCAATCATCATGATGTTATCATCGCCATCTCAGTTGCTTCTTTGGATTGATTTGATAAAGTCATTTATGGCAGTCACAGCGCGACCGCGACCCAGTTCATTCTAGACAACAATCCAATCAAAACAAACGAGAACAAAAGCAAAGTCATTGTAAGTGCGATAACGTCGACACAATGCACACTAAACTTTATAACCCAATCTGTGCGCTTGTCTGCCTACGTAGAACATTTTTATTAATTAGCAATTAGCGTGAATACACAGACATTCTCATAGTTTACGAGGTTGATCGGCGCGAGATGTCCTTTCAGTGTGCGGATCCCGCACGTTCTGCTCGACGTGGGCTCTGATGGCGTGGTGACACAGAAGGTTCACGACAAAGCCCGCAATTTGCATGCTGCCAGAGATTTTGACGGATTTAAGATTAGAATAATAAGTACTGCAGCTAAGATGTTTAAGTCCTGACTTACGGGTCCGCTATCGCTATTACCGTAATGATAACATTTAATTTAAGGTTAATGTGCATTAACAACCGCGGATCTACCGGGTGATTGCATTGTAAACAGATACGTACTTGACAAACTGGTGTTATAACAATAACAATACATAGCGGGCATTCCGTCTTTTAATACCATTACCACACATTAGCTCACCTCCGCATTACAACAGAGTAGGTTGGTTCATGTGTGTACGTCAATTATGCAAGGTGTCCCATTTTTGGGGCGACCCAAAGGGACGGAACCCTATTACTAACCCTTCGCTCTTTGTCCGTCTGTCTGCTGTGTCAGCTGTATCTCAAGAATCGTAATGGGTAGACACTTGTCATTTTTACAAAGCGTGTATTTCTATTGCCGCTATAACAAATAATACAAAATAAAAATATGAAGGGGGTTCTCATTGAAGAAACTTGTTTTTTTACGGTTTATGGTACGGAACTCTTCGTGTGAAAGGCTCGCACTTGTTATACGATGTCATGATGTATGATGATGTAGTCTGTGATGGATGATCCAAATGAGCCGTCTATACATGGCTCTAAGCTAGTTGTTGTCAAGTTGAATAACGTCACAATGGAGTAGATGGATACCTTCCGAGAGAGCGGGAAGTTCTCGTAGGTGCACACGTCGCAGCGCCACTTGGAGCCCTCGCTGGCCGGCGCGCCGCTCGCTGTCATCTGCGGGACAGCGCAAGGGTTACTACATAGGACATACCTACATGTCGATGACGTCACGCAACGGTGCGACATACAAACTATAATGTCGAATAACTTATTCCGTTTTTCAAACATGTAAATTACATTTCTAAATATTTCTTAAACAAAAACATTTAAAAATAAAAAAAATAGTCCGCCGGTGTCGGGAGCAGGGTCCAAGCTACCGGTGGTTAGGGCTCCAGAGAAAGAAACATCCTCACATTACGAGCCGTATCGAGGAGTACTGCCTTCTGTATCAGGCCCTTTACCTGCGTAACGCCAGCTTCAACATGTGGTCGACGAAGCTTTTGGCCATCAGGCTATTAGCCGTAACGACAATCGGCACAATGACAGCCGAGTCCACACGTCGAGAACCTCGTGTGCTAAGTCGAGATACTTGATTTGTTTCACTTTCTCAGTTTTCACGAGATTCTCGTCATGTGGGATGGTAACATCGATTATCCTTGTGCGGCGCGCTAATCGGTCTATAGACCGATATATCGGTCTATAGTACAACGTGAAATGGCCATTTTCGAGACTGGGTCGGGCCCATGCTTGTAATACGGTACGGTTGTATTACAAAGCAAGTTGCTGATGGATGATCCTGGCCACTTGGTTATGTCTGTGCAAGTACTCGCCGTTTAGCCAGACGAGAACAACCAGAGGATATTTTGGACTCGCCTGGACTGTGGCATGCCCGACACACGTCCACCGTCCCATCCTTCATAATATGCCTCCGGTAGTTATTCGTCAAGATGACTTCGTCCATAATCGCACAGACAAAACCTTAAGTTTCCCCGAAATGATCACTGAAACATAGCCAAGCCACGGACGCTGAAAAATCTACATCCGTCCCTTGAAGAGCCCATGATGCTCGTTGCCTTTCCATACCTCCTTGCGGTCGTCTGTGATAAGTATCTCAGGTTTGCGCCAGTTCTCTTTAGCCATGGACAACGGGGTGAGTCCCTTGTCCACTGCGCCCAGATCTCGGTGCATTACCACATCAGCTTTGAGAAACTATTATCTGAGACTGCAAATCTCACGGTAGTGGAGAGTCTTGGCGTTATAAAAGCCTCAACCTCAACAAAAGGCTATTCAAAATCTTCCTCAGGCGGCCAAAGAAGCGCTCCTTCAACGATTGCTTCATGTTAGCAATATCAATGCCCAAAGCTTCTGACATACCCAAATACTTGTTGAACTGAGGGATCTTTTACTTGTATGGAATCCGAGAGTTGAATTCCCTCAGAATCCATAATCTCCCCTTTCTTCACATGCATGACTGCGAATTTATCCCCACCAAATTACATCCTGATGGCATTACTGAAGGATTCAGTTACCTTTAGTAGCTCCATCAGTCGCGAATTGTTAGGGGCAAAGAGTTTCAGATCATCCATGTAAGGAAGGTGAGATGTATGGCTTGACCACCTCTTCTCAACCTATAGCCTAGACCTGAATCCTCCAGCAATGTGCTTAGAGGATTCAGAACTAAGCAAAACCACAGCGGACTCAAACTGTCGCCCTGAAATATTTAGTTTTATCCATACAGGCTCATCATTTCCCTGAATCGGTCGACGTCCTGGATAGCGAAGAACTGTTTTCCTTTGCCTCATACATGACTCAAGGAAGGTGCGTGGAGTTGCATCTATTTTGTTCAACTCTAACACCTTCATGAGCCATGTATGTGGTACAGTCATAGGCCTTCTTGTAGTCTATCCAACATGTCGACAGACCCTTGCGGGATCGACGAACCTGTTGGTTTATGGCTATGTCTATGAGGAGAAGCTCCTTAGTGCTGCGGGACCCCTTCCTAAATCCATTCTGAGAGGCGGACATAATTGAGTTTGAGGTTGACGGTTACGCTTATTGGCAACAATAGTCCTATCAGTGATGATGGACCGATCCCAGTACAGTGTGATATTGCCTTTATCGAGAACTGGGTCGGGCGCATATCTGTAGTACGGCACCTCCGACTGCACAAGAGTATTTCAGAGCAAGTTGCTGATGAATAATCCTGGCTACAAGGTTGTGCCTATGCAAGTATTCTCCGTTAGCTATACGAGAACAACCAGAGATAATGTGACGAATTGATTCTCCCGGATGGTGACATGCCCGACATATATGTCGACCGTACCGTCCTTCACAATAAATCTCCGGTAGTGAATAACTTATTATTATTCCATTTATTGCCTATGGAATCAATTATTAAATTTAATTATTAATATTATAGTACAAAACGTTAAATAATAACATAACTTTGACTGCTATGTACATTTAAATTGTCTACATAAGTTAGGTATAGTTTGATTTTTCTCTATTGCATGATGTGGTCTCCTATAATTGAGGAAGCACATGGCTTTTTTTTTTTTATAACTCTTTTATAATATAGCAATTAAGGTGTATTCTTTGTTGGAGATCCTAATAAAATAAATAAATAAATATCATTTACATTTTTAAATATTTCTATAAAATTAAAAAACAAACATTTAAAAATATAAAAAATAGTAGCCCACCGGTATCGGGAACAGGGTCCAAGCTACCGGTGGTCAGGGCTCCCGAGAGAGGAACCTCCTCACTATACGCGCCGTGTCCAGGAGTACTGCATTCTGGATCAAGCCCTTGATCCAGCTGCTCAACGAGAGCCTCTCTTGAGGTGTCTCGAGGCTCTTGGCAATTATGCCATTGGCCGTCACTACTATCGGCACAATGACTGCTGTGTTCACATCCCACATGTCGACAACCTCGCGAGCCAAGTCAAGATACTTACTTTGTTTCTCTTTCTCAGACTTCACGAGGTTCTAGTCATGAGGGACTGCTATATCAACAATCATTGCGCGACGCTCTAATCGGTCTATCATCACTGACAGGACTATTGTTGCCAATAACAATAGTCCTGTCAGTGATGATAGACCGATCCCAGTACAACGTGCAATTGCCATTTTCGAGAACTGGGTCGGGATCATACCTATAGTATGGTACTTCCGATTCCACAAGATTGTATCTCAGAGCAAGTTGCTGGTGGATAATCATGGCTACAAGGTTGTGCCTGTGCAAATATTCTCCGTTAGCCAGACTAGAACAACCGGAAATAATGTGGCGGGTGGATTCCCCGGGTCGGTAACATGCCCGACATTATGTCAACCGTACCGTCCTTCACAATGTATTTCCGGTAGTTGTTCGTCATCATAACTTCGTCCATGATCGCACAGACAAAACCTTCGGTTTCTCCAAAGAGGTCACCAAAACGCAGCCAGGCTACGGACGCTAAAATGTCTACATCGCGTCGGGCCCATGTAGGACCCGATAAGAGCGTCCGTGAAGCTCCTTGCTCTGCCATACCTCCCTGCGGCCGTTAGTATCTAATACCACAGGTTTGCGCCAGTTCTCGTTAGCCAAGGAGAGCGCGGTAAGGCCTTTGTCCACCGCTACCACATCTCGGTGCATACCCACGTCGGCCTCTAGGAAGTGTTCCCTAAGGCTGCATACCTCGCGGTTGCACATTTAAGAAGCCACCGCGACATTGACCGCGCACGTCCGTGGGATATACAGCCTCATCACCGATGACCGTGGGTGATGTATCCGATTTGCGGTAAGCAGTGAGCGTACCCTTCTATCCAGGGCGTCAAGTTCTGTCTGTGTCCATTTGCGTATGCCGAAAGAGTACATCAAAACCGGCATGACCCAACCGTTGAAGGCGCGCACCTTGTTTCCGTGATCCGATAATCGTTGTGCTTTATTATTATTAGACATCTAATAGCACACCAACCCCAAAGATGGGAATCAGCAAATGACCCACTCCACTATAAGCAGAGTGGAAGGCAGTGTCAGACTCAAACTGACTAAAACCCTTCCATGTTCCTCCTTACATGCCCTTTGCGTTCCAGAGCGGACACCCGCGTTTTCAATCAATGTGGCATTTATTAGACTTCATTGAGCACAGAACAGAACCAACATATCATAGCGGCACATCATAGTAACTCTAGAACTAGGAAATACTCTTACTGCTCAACGCTTTCAAGGACCAACTGCTACCTCTGACCAGCATTCAGCATTTGAATTAACACCTAGACTACCCCAACTTAAAACTAAGTTCTGATTGAAATGGCTTCATTGTAACTGCTTCTTTAAAATATTTAACAATATACATAATCATATTATGCAAAAACATGTATTATGTAAACAATGTGTTGTGTAAGTTAGAATAGAATACTCTTTATTATGTACACCATATAAGTTACAGAAAATTATATGAAGAAAACATTACATAGGGTGACACAATGGGCGGCCTTATAGCTAAGAGCAATCTACTACAACTTACTACTAACTACTTCAAGAAGATAGTTGTGACTGTAATTGTAATATCCGAGCACTTTGTATGCATCACAGTAACTGGGCAGTTCACAGTTGTAGTCTGTGTTGTGCAACTGAGACTAGACAACTGGAACAAGCAATTCTTGCACACAAACTTCCTAAACCTTTCTAATATATTGTTCGACTGCGGTAGCCCAAGTGTTAGTTTGTTTTTGGTTCTTTGTTTATCATAGCAGATAATTTAAACTATTCTTATGTTTACTTAGCGCATTAAACACACTACACTGCATTTATATCATATCTAAATGTATGACATAGAAATTAATGTTCACTGCACCAATAATAAAATACAAATCCAGAAAATTCAGTCAGACAAGCAAGTACTGTTTCGACACTCATTCACTATGTTATGAAGCCCTGCCCAGGTACAAGCAAGTGGCACACTTTACCTGGCTGACGGTGGTCTGTGACACGGTGGAACTGTTACTTTATCAACAGTTTGACAACATGCACTAACACTAAAACACAGATATTTAAAGCCAGTTTTTGTCCCCCATTTTGCAATGTCAAGTCTACAGATTCACACCTGGTATAGTCATAAACTCACGCAAATTACTTATCTTGGGAAATGAAGCTAAGTCTATAAATTATCAGCTTTGATGAGCAGTCAAGTGATACTAACTAGTGATTACTCAGCATCCTGCCTTTTGGCTCAAATGCTACAACTACTTTTGGCAGTAGATCATACCTACATAGTTGATTCTACTTTTTATTTTCTTTTAATATCACTTTCATCCATCTAACCACTGCCTAATTTTGTCAGTTTTTCAATAAGCATAATTATTACCAAATAACATTCTCATCATAACTTGCAATAAAAGCTTGATAGTTGTTTTAAACCTAAAATTTAATCCAGTAGCACATGAAAGTTGTATGTATGTATGTAATGAAATGACATTTCAAATTCGGTTTCAAAGTTATTACGATAATGCGACTGCTTCACTAGGTCAGGCAAGCCGTCCATGCTGCACCACACTCATTGTATGTGACAAGTGACCTTACAGCTCTTTTCCTTCTTCCATTGAATTTATGCTAACGAGAATAGCAATGAGCATGTTATCAAGGTATTGTACATTGCTAACTTGACATGATCAAGATTTTTTTAAATAATCAGAGCACTGCAGTCTGCTTGCATAAAAAAATCAAAATCAAAAGCAACAGTCATCTAGACTGCAGGAAAGTCTACATAACAAATAAAAACAATACACAAAAGGTATTATTGATTTGAACATAAAAAAAGTACAAACCAAAAGGTATTATTGATTTGAACATAAAAAAAAAACTCTGCGTATGTATGTACATCGCTCTTATATATGAACTTCCTATACAAGAAGACTATTTTACAAAGAATTAGCAACCCACTAGGGAAGGACAGTTTTCCAGATTAAAACCTATAAGTGCCTTTAACTATACTAGAAAGGTTACATTATCTAATAAAGGTAAAATCTTGATACAACTTTTTATGAAAATACATTTTAAACAAAACATCAACAACTGCTTAAACTAATGTTGCAGTTGATTTAGTTAAATGTTATTGTTGTACTGGTTTCTAGTTACATTTAATTAAAAAGGATTAGGAGACATCTAGATTGTTTATCTTTATTTAACTTCCTAAAGCTTTCTAGTATAGTGTTTGACTATGGTAGCCCAAGTGTTAGTTTGTTTTTGGTTCTTTGTTTATCATAGCAGATAATTTAAATTAGTTATATATGTTTACTTAGCACATTAAACACACTACACTGCATTTATATCATATCTAAATGCATGACATAGAAATTAATGTTTACTTCACCAATAATAAAATACAAATCCAGAAAATTCAGTCAGACAAGCAAGTACTACTGTTTCGACACTCATTCACTATGTTATGAAGCCCTGCCCAGTTACAAGCAAGTGGCACACTTTACCTGGCTGACGGTGGTCTGTGAGACGGTGGAAGAGGCGTCAAGCGCGGCGCCCGCGGCCCCCGGCACGCCCGCCTCGCCCAGCGACGCGCTGTTCCTGCTCCCGTCATTCTGCCCCTCCTCACTCATCTTACCATCAATTATAACATTGAGAATACGACTTCATGCGCTACACTTCACATTCGACTACTATGAGGTTCTCATCATAAGTACGAGATTCTTTAGTATTGCTACGCTTCTATTTACACAGGTGTACTTTTTGTCGACGATTGCTTCTTTACGTGCGCCTCCAAACAGTTTCTTGTGACCTAAAAACATACGAACACCATGAACTGACCGCTTTGAATACCAACACATACTCACGGATTGAGAAATAGAAAGGAGACTGATAATTTCACCTCAAGAATTTCATTCTTGCTATCATTGACAGATCGCGACACAGAATATGTGAATGCGAAACTTTTTTATTATAGATCCGAGGTTGTTGATATGAAACTTGGCATCGTTCTTCCTAGAATTTTGGCGTCGTTACACAACATAAAACATCGAGAGTGCGATGGCATAAGGTCAAGACTACTAGAGCGATACGATTTACTCACACTGTGCTGAGGATGTGACGATAAACCTAGAACGGTTTTGCTCGGGAAAATTGCCAAACAATGTATAAAACAAACCCGGGGGAGACGGAAGAAAACATAAAAGAAACAATGGAGATAGAGGCAATTATGTTTATACGGTATTTTGACAAATTTTGTGTCAATTTTGGTGTCATTCAAAGCAACGATATGGCTCACTCACCCTTTGTCAAAAAGGCAAAGAAGTGAACTGTAATTGGTTACAATGTTTAAAGACACTTCGTAAACAACTTTTCTGCCAATAAGAAACATCAATCTCAGTATTAGTGAATTTTCAACCAATAGAACTGAAAAAGTGAAAAACTTTATTTTATTCAAAATGGCTACCCTAAAAAAAGTAAATGATTTCTGTCTATGATTTTACGTTCCATTTCACGTTCACGACAAATTTCTAAACAATCATCGTCTTCCGCACAGCAATGACAGAAGAATAATAATGAAAATTCACAAATGACGAATGGTGTCATGTAAATGACAAATTTTTGGTACAACTGTTTTCCGCACAAAATAATTATTTTTTACTCCAAGCTAGAATGTAAATAGTTATAAGTTAAAAAAATAATTTATGAATTCGAATGAATTTTAGACGCATTTTGTCGAAAAGTTCCTTGAGGTCCTCGTCGTCTTCGGGAAGAAGTCAGAAGAAGCCAGAGGAAATTGCGAAATTGCAAAGTGAAATAGAGTTACTCAAGCAAACAATCGACTCCTTAAAAATTTCTGTAGAAAGTAGAGATGCAGCCATAGGTACACTAGCTCGTGAAAAGGAGAAAATATATGTTGAACTAAAAAGTGCACAAAGAACAAATAGGAATTTACATCAGCAGCTCGTAGATGAAAGGTAGGTAAAAAAAAATGGATTTACAGGACATGACATGACATCTCACCATATCGCACATCCTGATCCATAGTTCTATACAGACCTACTAGCAAGTGCGGATAGGCACGTGTCAAGCAATTTCATGCATTTCAATGCTTTCATGTCATTACAGGATAAAATCGTAATATTATTGTATAATTAAACAAACTTCTAGGGACATACATTCTAAGGAAAAAGAGTTTTTCATCAACGAGATTAAAAGATTGCCCAAACGAGACGAAAACGAAATAAAAGCTGAAGACACTAAGGATGTAAGTAACATGAGGCGATTGTCACACTGCACCGCATCACGGAACGTAACTCGGGAGTGCGTGATCTTATTCACTTACATTGCTTGAACGTATGCTGAAGTAGGTGTCCACACACCTCGAGCAACTTCGCGAGGAACTCAGTCGCCCGTTCCCCCGTTCCCCTGACGATAGGCATAATGGATAACGTTCATGTGGCAACAGCCGTTACAATGTGTACTCTCGCGTAATAAAAATACGTGCGTATTTACTATGGCTGACGCGAACCGAAGTGAGTCGAAGTTACCCGAGTAGTGTGGACAGACGCTTCGTGTTCGAACTTCGAGTCCTTTGACTCGGGCGCAAAAACCGACAACAACTGGAAGTCGCCCGAGGCGAAGCGAAGTTGCACGAGGCGAAGCGAAGTGCCCCTCCACACTATCGTATTCGCTCAACTTCGATCAACTTCGGGAATAATGTGGAGGCTCTCTTTGAAATGAAAAAACGCATACCTACTGCAACACACTGAAAACGCATTCACACGCAGTTTTGATTTCGTCGCCACACAACCCGCAGCGTGTAGCGGGACAGTGTGTGAATCGCCTAAGACATTTTAATGAACACCTTCCGGTATATTTTGACCTGCCTATTTACTGCACGTTCAATTGAAATATTTTTTCCAGTTATGCGAAGATAAAGTAAGTGACTCCTTACTAGAAGAATTAAAAGCTAAGGATGAAGTAATTTATAATATTGGTGCCAAGTTTTTAAAAATGAAATCAAGCAAAATGTTTTTTCAAAATAAAATTGAAAAACTACAGGTTCAAAACAAAAAGGTAAGCACCAACCAAGTAACAGTTTCTACATTACGGTTCACTATGGTTTTCTGTGGCGAGCCCATTGGGCGAGCCGTATCCACAGAGTACATTATATTATATAGGTAGCCGTATCTATTAGCTGCAAACCACGACACCGTACACCGATCACTCAAGCTACTCAACCAACTCGTAGATCCACTTTGCTTGCTTAGCTTTAAACCTACAAGGCCTTTTGTGGACGTCTGCCTTTTTATTATTTTCAGACTTGCGAGAATATAATTTTATTGTTACAAGATAACAGAAGAACGTTGGATAGTCTCCTAGATAAGTTACTCAAATCTTCTTCAGTTTCTCCAGACAGTAAAAAGTATTTAAAACTATTGCAAATCAACGCCAATTTGCACTATGAAAATTCTCAACTTAAAATATATTTGAAATCTCAGCAAAAGTCTCCCAGCAATCCAATACGACAACAATCGGAGCAGTGTTGTCCGATAGCTAAGCAAACGACGCGTGAAAGTAAGTCGGAAGAGAAAATGAATCGTCACTCTTTTCATTCAAAGTTAAAATTACGTAAAACGATCGAAGATGTTAAGCGGTTTATGATCATTCATAGAACATTATCCCCGCTTGCTCGAGGTACGATTTGTAGGTCAGTTTCAGATTCATGTATCGCGAGTTCGACTTTAAGTGAATTATGATAGTAATATCTATACCATAAAATCAAATGATTGTTTTATTTCGAATTCCGATTATAGAGTTGTAAAAAACAGTACTTAACTACCTATTTATATATCATCAACATCATATCAATATAATAATATATATTTCTTCCGTAACTGATTAATTGAGTGTCAACATCATATCAATATAATAATATATATTTCTTCCGTAACTGATTGATTGAGTGACTAACAGACAATGCACAGTCGAAAAGTTGAAACTACTGGTCCTAGAAAGCTGAAATTTGCCATGAAGCTTGTCTACACTCCGTAGGAGCACTAAGAGAGGATTTCCCGTTTCTAGGGAAACAGGTAAAAAACGGGATTCTAGCGAACGAAGTCGCGGGAAAAAACAAGTAGGTACAGTCGCCAGCACATCAAGCTATCCGAAACTGTAAAATTTTCCCGATTAACCTTGAACCAAATGGTATGAATGAAGGAAATGTGCCACGTCTGTACCTACTTTTATGAATACTTTGTCAACCAAGCAAACGGCCCATTTTTTAACGGCCAACTCGTTTGAAGCTTTACTCGCTACTCGCTAATCGCCGGCTTTGAGACAATTGCCTTAGAGACCGTACCAAGATAAGTGTCCACGACAGCCGCACACATAATCTTAGGTTTATAGTAAATAGGTAGTTATTCTTAGGTTTATCTATATCTATACTATCTATATTAATCTAAACTTCTACAGTACTTCTATACTAGTATTATAAAGAGGTAACATTTGTTTGTAAGTTTATAAGTTTGTATGTACGGGGTAATCTCAGGAACTACTGGTTCGCTTTGAAAAATTCTTTCAGTATTAGACAGCTCATGTATCGAGGAAGGATCTAATAGGCTACATATCACACTAAGACTAAGAGGAGCCGAGCATTCATGGAAAATGTGACGCAGACGAAGTTGCGTGGGTCAGCTAGTCTATACTAATATTATAATCTATACTAATATTATAAAGAGGTAAAATTGGTTTGTATGTTTGTAAGTTTGTATGTAGGGGGTAATCTCAGGAACTACTGGTCCGATTTGAAAAATTCTTTCAGTGTTAGATAGCCCATTTATCGAGGAAGGTTATAGGCTATATATCATCACGCTAAGACAAATAGGAGCGGAGCAATAATGGAAAATGTGACGCAGACGAAGTTGCGTGGGTCAGCTAGTAGTTAATAATTAGGTATGAAACGTTTTTTAGTATTAACATAACCCTAAGATAGATCGTAAAAATAACTAATAAATTAATATTCAGAACTTTTTTGTTAACGCTACAAGACTTGAAATTCGATTTACTTTGACCTGGGCCAATTATTCTACTAATTCTTTTACAACTTTCACATTCGCATGTCAGTCGCAAACTGTAAAAAAAGCCTTTTCATGCATTTTTGACAAATTGCGATTGAGATGCGAATGTGAAAATTAGTGGAATTGGCCCTATAAGGTTCCATCCCATTCTCTTCGCGTGCGGATTATAGAGCAGCGGATCTAAAAAGTCCACTTCAGTTGACTCAGAGTTTTAGCAGAATCAGAAAGAAAATCAGGCTACTCGTCCCATTAAACGATCTTTTTAGACCCCCTGGACTAAAGACTAAGTAAACAAAATTATGTGTGACTGTAAAACATGGACTGTTGACAATAGGAAGATGACTATGGGTAATTTTAATTATTTTTTTGATGAAGTGTCGAGGGATATTGGTGTGATAATAAAATTGATAGAATTCACAATAGAATTTAGTAAGGAAGAAGCCACAAATTTGTTAAGCGATTTCAGAACGTCGCAGTCATTGTCTATGAAAAAGTATTTTGCAATAATGTTGCCTACTAAGGAATATTTTCCAGTTTTAAAGGTGACGAAAACACTAACCACTTTTATTCCGAGACAACCCGGGATAAACAGTATCAAATTGAGGGAATATTTTGAGGGATTTTTTGTATTTTTCTTCGAATTTTTGAGCTCCTAAGTAGATCAGAGTTGAGCTACAAGACTACTGACTAATGCTTGCACTGACTAGACAGGTTCACTCAAATCTGCGTGGTTCTTTCGTGGTTTTGACTGGGAACCGAAATTAATATAGTTTGGAAAAAGCTAGGCAGACAAGCGTGCGTATCCGCTAGGAGAAATTAATTTCCTGTAAAACCAAGTAATCGCATTTTATATTCATTATCATTATCACAATCACTACTTATTATTAAACAAAGTCCTCATTGCGTTTGTCTGCACTTGAAAGACTCAAAAACTACTAAATTATTGTCACGCGGTTTTCGACAATGTTGCAATGGCCGGAGTTATTCATTAGGAAGGTTTAGGTACATAGGTATATGAATGGTTTTGTGAGAATTGGTAAAAATATATCAATTTTTTCAAAAAAATCATGCCACTTTGCAAATACTCTAAAGTGTTTCATGCTCTGCCACCCGTGCGTTGCCATCTCATATTTCCCTTTTTCATGTTATTAATTATAAAGAACTAGCCTTTGCTCGCGGCTTTTCTAACGTTGAGATTTGCGAAAAACGTAGTACTTATCAGTCTCGGGTTCCATCTATCTCTGACTTTAATTCGTCACAAACGTTTCAGCGATTTAAAGAACTCAGTTTCCCATTTATTATATTAGTTATTAGGTAGGTACCTATGAATAATTTTCCATAGGTAATTATTTATCAACATCACTATGGTTAGTTTGAAAAAGTGGGGAGGTGAATAAAAATCATTGTATTGGAAGATTTTTTGGAGTGGAAACGCTCAGTGTATTGTTGGCAACATTCAACTCCAGATTTGTGTGCGCCGGCATCGCACGTGAACGTGTCGCAAAAATCTCAATAAATTAGTGAAATCACCATGTCGGACGAATATTTCTATGGTAAGTCAGAATCTTTATTCTAGTACGCTTACTGTAATAGATTTATTTGCGTGATTCGCATTGTACTTTGTCTTAAATATGATTCTAACATTAGCGTCAGCTTTGACACCCGGCTCTCGCCATTTTATTTCACAATATTATGTTAATATTTGTTTCAATCGCTATCCCTAGTGTTATCTTTACGTTTCATTCGTTTGCGCTCGTTGCAGGCCTTAATTTTAACGTACTTTAAGTTTATAACCGACTTGCCGCCATTTTTGATTAAGGAAATGAAATGGCTTATATCTTTCATGAGTTCGTAATGGCGTTTTTGAGCAACGAACTAATTTGAACCTCCCACGTCAAAAGAGTGCTATTGATTTTTTGCTAACGCGTGGAGCGTTGGAAATGTGCGAAGTCAGTGGTGGTTGGGCGCGCAATTTGAATGTGCGTCCAAGCCGCGATAGTTTACAATCATGTCGGTGATTCGATTTGAAGCATTTGCATAAATGTCTTCTCCGCTGATACCAAACCTCGCGGTGAGCATCACTGCGTCGCTGTGTTTATATGTCGCCGCGATGTCAGCGTTTTGAGGTTATGATAAGTATAAATTAACACGAGTCCGAACGATGCGTTCGCCTGCTACGATGCCGCCATGTCAAACGCTATGCGATACCGATTCGATGAGCTTAATCCAACGTGTTGACAAAGTTCGTGAATGTTTCAGGTGTTACTCTGTCGGCGTCACATCAATCCGAGACATGGGATCCCGAGGCAAAGGCGGAGTACCCCCGCAGCAACAAGCTGCTCATACGTCAAGCATTGTTGGGTCCAGATGCGAAGCCTGATGAACTCAATGTTGTTCAGGTATATTTTATGATCATCTTGAAGTTAAGCACAGTAGGAAATGATTTTGAAGCTAAGCAATGAGTTGAAGATTGGCCATCTCTTCATAGTCAATATTGTGAGCATGATTTGAATGCAAAATATATTATTTACCTGCAGTCTTCATGAAACACTTTTTGTCCATTTCACATTATTTTCAGACTGTATTGCATCATTAATAGGTAATATGTGATAAGTTGCACTCTTATGTTCAGATAATGGTAAGCACTGATAAAATGAGCTCTTTAAGTCATTGCAGCTTAGCAAAACTTTAGCAGTGCAGCAAGCTTGACTTGACAAATGTTATTATTCTGTGCAGGTAGAAACCATGTCACTGCAGGAATCTGTGAAGATCCCGGTGGCAGTACTGAAGGCGGGAGAGACAAGACATGCCCGTCTAGATATTGAATTCCCAGATGCCCCTGTCACATTTACTCTAATTCAGGTAATAACTTCTAGAATTATTATACTTCATTATTTTGAACTGAAATAAGCTACCAAGGTTTTCCTAAGGAAAACAATGGGATTATTCAAACTTATTATTAGTTCAAGATTAATAGTCAGTTACTCAAAATAATGGGTAATTTATGAACTAATATATTAATTTTTAGGTATCTGAATTATATTTTGTAAGACTGAAATGATGATAAAAACAAAACCATTGGTAACTTGATGGGCGCGCGACGTCGTTTTGATTGTTGCACCGTCTGCTTGTGATTTCTCGAGGCATTTGTCTGATCTTAAATCACACTACCTGAAGATATCTGCACAATATTATGCATACACTCACATAGCATTGTATTATGCAGGGTTCAGGGCCAGTGCACTTGATTGGCCAGCATCTCCTAGGTGCCCTTGTTGAGGAGTTTGAAGACATGGAGGAAATGGAGGAGGAGATGTTAGACGAAGAGGAAGGAGATGATTCTCAATTCAAGGTAATGCTCTGACCTCTCTTTTACAGGTTAGATAAATATCATGCATAACATTTCAAAGACCAGTAAGATTACTATTTTATGCTGTTTAGTGCATACAGAGCAGTTAGTCAATTGCCAATATTTAATTGACTCACAATAATGCCTGTGATTTAGTAAATTGCTGAATTTACAGGAAGATGAGAATAAAAGGAAAGCATCAGCAGGCAAGCGCAAGACTAATGAGGTACTGAAAACCTTCAACTAATATCAAATTATAAAAGTGACTGGTTCTGTACACGCTCTACAGAGGGAAAAGGACCTGTGGCCCAGTTCTGTTAAACAATGACAGTTCATGTAAGATTTAAATTCTCAATCTTTGGGGCATACACTAAATAAGTCAATCTCATTTCACTGTCGTATTTCATACAACTGGGCTTCTTGTTTGTGGTGTCTAAATTATATTTTTGAGAAAATTTCATGATAATTGGCTGTTGGTTTTCTGTATACTCATTCAGTATAAATATAACCTTTACCTTCTGATAGCTGGATAAAAACATTTTGATGAGCAAAAAAGGCCACCATGCATTGTGACAGACTGACTAAAAATGTTTCATTGAACATCTTGTGCTATAGCTGGCCTTTTTTGCACATTCCATGAATCCATTCTTCAATTGGGTTGCATATTTTGGCATGTGGGTTTACAACAGCAAATATAATTTGTTATTTTTGCAGGATGAGGATGATGAAGAAGGTGAGCCTAAAGGCAAAAAGTCGAAAATGTCAAACAATGCTAAAGGCAAGGCTCCGTCGCCCAAGAAGAACGCCAAGAAGTGAACCGCCTGCCGCGCCCGCCCCGCCCCCGCGCCCGTCGCCCGCCGCGGCGCCGCCCCCAGACTCTGACAGACCAATGAATTCCATTTAAGACTGACTACATCCTCGATCGCTAAACTTTAGGTATACGGTACCTAGTGTCACATTTGGAGATATCTGTTGACGTAGCAGCACAGGCCAGTACTGGCTAGCGGCGCGGCGGCGAGCGAGCGGGCGCGGCGGCGGCCGGCGTATCTCTTAGTTGTACGACATAGTGTGGTAATTCAGTCTAGGTTAGCGTTGTATCGACTCGAGTGTGCCTGAGTGAGTGGAAGTGTATTTGTTTGTGATAGTTACTTACTGGTCGAGGTATCTGCAAACTTATAGTTCCGATCCGGGGTGGTTACCGACGATCAGTGTGATTTCTTCACTTATTTTTTATTTTTTTTTTCTAAACTAAATTTCCATTCCTTACTGTGGTATAGTGTTATGGATGTCAAATTTAATATTAAAGTAAGTCTTAAATTCACAGATGTATTTTTAAGTTAAGACTAAGCATAATCAGTGTACTTTTAAGGCATTGATAATTTTGTATGGAGTAGCTACCGGTCGACATGTAATTGAATTTGCTAACGATTTCTCATTTCAGAATGAAAACTGATAATCTATTATAGTTTGTTTGTACATATACATTATAAAAGCATAAGAACGGTAACAATAAAAAGCATTTCTAAACATTCTCACACCTTTTATTTCTCTCCACAGAAGTTCCCTCCCTCTGTATGTATTTGTACCTCTCGGAAGATCCAGTTCACATCAGTTCAGTACCACATAAATCATTTTTTATCCAACAATGCCTGTAATATTCTATTTCGTTCTCGTTGTATGTCGTTAGATTCCTCAACAGCGCGCACCAGACTATCAAACTTCTCATCGTCTTTCCTATTCTGCACTTCCTGCATCACCCGCTTCATTTCAGTGAGCGTCATGTCGTCCAAGTTCCCACCATAGCCGCAGGTACCTGTTCCCATAGGTTCATCAAAAATTTTTTCAAAATATGAATAATAAAGCCAGTTGCTCATTTTCCCAGTTTCTCTCTTTCTCTCAGAGAGCCTGATGTAAGTCTGTTTTAAGTTGCGAAATTTTCGATCACATTCTTCGGAAGTCAAGCCTATTTTTGGAGCAAACATTCTCCATACATTTTTCTTTTTGACTAGAGGATCTCGAAACCTTTCCTTGTTCTCTACATAAAATGTTAAAAGCTGTTTGACATAGTCGTCTTCTTGTGTTTTGTATGTCATTTTAGGTGGTCCATCACTGGTGCTTGCGTAGCTGCATGGTCCACTGTATATTCCTTCAAAATCCTTATAGTAGCGCCACTTTGTTACACATCTTCCTGTATCTACTCTCATTTTTAATCTAATATATGTTTGTTTCAAATTCCTGAACTTTTTATCGCAATCTGATGGACTTTCCCCTACTGACGCCGATATATCTTTCCACAACTCTTTCTTTTGATATCTTGGGTTTTTAAACTTATCAGCTATTTGCTTGTACTCTTCTATTAACAATCTAGTTTTATTTTTGTCCCAGGGACCTATACTTGGATTGTAATTATAAAATATTCTTTCGAAATAGTTATGATATTGCCACTTGATTGGTTTTCCAGTTTCTCGACTCTTTTCTTTCCAATTTAAGTAAGCTCTTTTTAAATTCTTGAACTTATGGTAACAGTTATACTCTGTGGTACCCACCTGCGATGCTATCTCCCTCCAAACATCTTTTTGCAAGCAGTCTGGACTTCGGAACTTGTTCAAGTTCTCTATGTACAGACTAAGCAATCTTCTAACTTTGTGCTCTTCCCATGGCTCCAACACAGAGGGTGGAAGTAATTTGCATTCTTTAAAAACCTCTTCACAGGTATTGTAATGTACCCATTTTATCTCTTTGCCGAATCTTTTCTTTTTCAAGAGTCTTATGTAAGTTCTCCTCAAGTTTCTGTATTTTTTACTACACTCATCAGAACTCGTACCTAAGTGCTCAGAAATTTCTTCCCAAAAAGATTTGTCTTTTGTTATATTTTTAAATCTGCAATCCAAGCACAAACTAAGCAGTTGTTTTATTTTGTCCCTATCCCAAAAGTTGTCATCATCTTTGGCTTTTGCTGCCTCCTTGTCACTATTTTCGGAGACATTTTCTTGGATAGCTGCAGGAGTATCATTTATTTGTATATATTGCCTATTGTCTCCCGTATCCACAATGTATCTCGCCTCCTGTCCTGTAACTGATACAAGTACAATAAACCATCAATAGAACGACCGCAGTGCCTTCGAATTTATTAGTTTACACAAGTACAGCATAACTTACTGTGTGGATTCTGTATGGTGAAGTTATTGCTACTGAATATGACATTGCTTTGATCTTCCCTGAGGACAAACCAATAACTTTGGTTGTGAGGATTGTTGATGTCCATAGCAAGTTAATAATCTTTATATTACAATGGTAAACAAACACTGAATACTGAATAGGCATCAAGAAGTGATAAAAAGCGCTTTCGCTTTATTTACTCTGCGCTTTCGAGCACGGCAAGCACAGACTACATAGGCAAGCAAGCACAGAATAATTATATTACTCCTTCCTTTTTAGCTACTATACTCTATGGTCTATGGAATAATTATGTCACCGGAAAATTTGATTACACACCGATAGATTGTTATAAATCATAACTAGATTTAATTTCATATTATGAAAAAATAAATCCCATACAAATTCAATAGTTTTCAATTTTAATCGTGTCTTATCTAAAAAAAAAAGGATTGCCTGAAGCCAGTACTTAAATCTGGTTCCAGTTTTGCCAAGAAGTGTTTAAATATCTAGTCAATGGATTGTGGAGGTCTAGTAGGCAGCCGCTCTTCGTCAAATACTGGTATTCAGCTGAATCCGGATTGATTGGAACCCGACCCCAATGTAGTTGGGAAAAGATTAGGTAGATGGTTGTATAAATTTGTAAAAAAGTTTTTGCCATTCTTTGTTCTGTCAGCCATCGTGCTATCACTAACTACAAGCATTGTACCTACCCTTTTTCTTTCATATAAATTCTCAGACAATCCAAACATCTTGTCTTTGGCCTTCCTCTTCAATTCTTCATCCATTCAAATCACTGACGTATAACGTCAGTGATTCAAATTCATAAGATTTTTTCAGAAATTTGATACAGCATAGACAATTAGTTGAGTTCAGTGAAATAAGAACGCGGCGAATGTCGTGGCGCTACACTACTGCATTTGACACGCGCTGAGAAAGCGAAATGGACGACGGACGCTTGACGGACGCCATTATTTGTGTTTGTCGTTGTTGGTGACTGTGAGAAATTACTGATTTGTATTATTATTACATGAGTTTTGTAATTTTATGTAGGATACATACTGAAAAACACGTTCATAATTTACTTCGGATTATGTGTAGAATATTAACCAAATGGAGAAATCTGACAGCGGTGAGTTTATAGATCACAGCCGGTGTGAGTTGTATTTATTATTTTGAATTTGTTTATTGTCCAAACCAACCGCCATTTAGACTACTGACTGTTGTAATATTTATTAAATTAAGTGTCCGATTGCTCTAGTAAATATTTACGTGACAAGGTTTATGTCAGGGCTTGGGACCTGTTGGCGGGAAACGGTTCCACACTTGTAGGGCGGCCCTGTCACTCTTCGTTATTCGTCCAGAAATTGACGGAAGTGTCCAATTAAATAGAGCTGCTCATGGGCAGCCCGCGAAATCCAAATATCGTTTCGTTTCTTTTCTTTGGTTCTTTGGTAGTATTTAGGTCCGAATCAGACTACTGACGATAAATTATCATTATTTTCGCTAGCAGCAGCAGTTGAACATTGGTGAATTATGGCCTTTTCCAAACATTTTAATAATCAATTATTGTGTGTTATAAAAGAGTGTTTAGTGTGTTTTAAAAATGAGCATATTCCTTAAAAATGTTTTATTGGTGAAGTAAAGTTAAGTTGAATTGGAATAAAATCTCATCTAGTTAGCTTAGTAAAGATGTTTTATTTCTGGTTGATCTTACTTAGTAGGGCCAGTCAAACAAGACATTTTAGGTTGCAGTATTTTGCTCCATCCTAATTTTTTGGGATGATATTAGGGGATGCCAGTAGTATACATCCAATTTTTCAACCTCGAAAGACCTGTGCTAACTGCATGGTGCTTTTCTGAATTTCATAATTTTCCGTAATTTTAAAGAATTAAGCTTAATTCATACTAAACAGTGCATTCTACGGAGAAAGTCAATCTGGATACTTTTAAGGCCGATCGGCACACTAAAGTACAATCAAAAAATTACTATAACTTTATTGATTATTGATCTTAATTATTGGACATATTATGTTGGTAGTATTAAAATAACGAAGAAAATGATTTATGTTCCATGATGACGGATAACTTCTGCAACAGAATTACAGGACTCAATGTAACTTAGTATTTTATTTATTTACTAGCTGACCCGTGCCCACTTCGTTGGGCGGTAAACATTTAAAAATTGTGATGAAAATATTATGAGTGTGGTTCGGTTAGTACTGAGTGCTATGATTTATTTCCTGACTGCCAAAAGGAGGGTTTCGTTTTTATTGATATGTAGCTAGGCTAGCGAGCCTCTGCGAGCGCTCAGCGCACGTTCAGCGCTAGATTCCCGAGCACGGACCTGCGATGTTCTCCAGCTTTGGTTAGCAAGCCGCTGTGAACGCTCGGAGCTAGATTCTCCAGCGCATGCTTGCGAAATATTTTCTCTAATTTCTCGAGAGGCGCTGATGATTTTCAAGAGCAGACTCTTCCGTACGGCGTACTCGAGCTGCTCTTGTCTGGGATGTCTGACGGGAAAGTTGTGATTTCCTTTTATGCATGATAAACAATCGCTGAAACTGTCCGATATCCCAAAAACAGAAATACAACAGCTTCAAACTCGAAGAATGAGAACGAAGTAGTATTTGTGTTTTAAGAAACCGAGCAACCAAAACAATTTTAAAGACCAACAACTTCCAACCAACTGCGTACAACTCACCTACCTAACGACGAAAGTTAAATAATAACTGGAGAGGGTCATTAATCCGAACCAGAAAAATGACTTAATTGCACAACGCCATCTATGGGTAAATGGATGGAATGTGATCCGTGCCTCGGAAAGCACGTTAAGCTGTTGGTCCCGGCTGTCATTTGGAGATCTTTGGCAGTCGTTAAAGCCAGAAAATCTGACACCAGTCTTTCCAAGGAGTACCGTGTTACCCAGTTATTGGGCTGTGAAGGTCTGGTAGGCAGCCGCTCCACGTAAAATACTGGTATTCAGCTGAATCCGGTTTGACTGGAAGCCAACCCCAATATATAGTTGGGAAAAGGCTAAGCAGGTGATCTATGGGTAAATTGATAAAACGTCCGTACAAAGCATGTTCTAATGCGGTTCGTGAATGGACGGCGCGGGCGGCGTTTTGCGATTTAGTCATTTTATATTATCTTCGAAACTATTCAACCAATTGACATACTGTTTTGGGCAAATCGTATCTCTATGATGTTCTTGTGATCATAATAATATTTTTTTCGATAAGGTTTAATATTTTGTTGTTTAAAAAATCGTCCAAAGGTAAGTATGTCGAAAAATACTTTTTTTAACACAAAAAAGCTACTATATCTGCTAAAATATAAAAGATAGAAATATGGTGTCGCGGACTTTTTTGTAGAACTATTCAAAGCGGACAAGGTTGCCATACATTGTTTTCAATTATATACAACTGTTAAGGCAGCGCATGCAAATAACTCTGTTGTAAGAGCTATTTTGTTCCGCCTGGATAGACAAAAATTGAGATAGTTCGGCTAATATGCATGATATCTTTATAATTTATAGCCTATAGCATTCCTCGATAAATGGGCTATCTAACACTGAAAGAATTTTTCAAATCGGACCAGTAGTTCCTGAGATTACCCCCTACATACAAACTTACAAACTTACAAACAAATTTTACCTCTTTATAATATTAGTATAGATTTATTTATTTATTTAGACTTTATGCACAATAGTGGTATTTTCATTAATCTAAGAAAATCGTCATCCAACTATGGGAAGATACTCAAATGTCTTGTCTCAAGACATTTACCACAGGGAAGCCCTTGGTCAGAGGGTTGTCTAAGAGGCTTTTCTAGAAGATCATTCCCTACTTATTTGACTTCAGTCAATGATGAATTAGTTCAGGTTAATGAATGAAATTAAACCTAAACGGACAAATAATAATTTTGAACACTGGAGAGTATTTAAAATGATTATTTGTCCGTTAAGCATTTTTTTTGCACCCCATAGCATCTTTATAGTCAACATTGGAAAGAGCTATTAAAAAGGAATTTTTCTATAAAAGCTAATTTTAGGTCCATTTGGAGATAATGGCCATAAAATATGAAAAATTTGACAGTTGGGGTAATTATTAGTCTAATTTCTTGAATAACTTCAAAACTGTTTAAATTTCGAATTATGAGAAAATAGAATTAAAACCCTCACAGTAAGCCCTTTCATCTATACTAATATTATAAAGAGGTAAAGGAAATTGAGCAAAGTACTATGGCACTTGGTTGCGCAACTTTTGACACAGTAAAGTAATGAAAATTAGACACAAAAAAGGGTTGTGTTATACTTTAATACAAGGTTAAATTCAAGATTAAATGTTGTGGGGTTTCTGAAGAAAAACATAAGTTGAGTACCTATTGAGGTTATGTTACATAACTCAAAACAATTCGTTTTGAAACCCTATTAACTGGCAAATATTTTGCATTATTTTGGTACATATTAATTGAGTTTTACCTATGTTCATCATTATTTATTATATTTAAAAACATTGATCTAGAAATCTTCTCAGAAAAACGGTAGGAGAAATCCATGTACCTACGTAAGATTTTTACCATGGAATCCGTTGCTTCTCTGATTTGGCGTCTAGGCAGCGGGTGTGCTAATAAAAGAGAACAATACAATTCATACAGCGCAACATGTTTTCACAGAACAAATCACCGTGGACGTGAAAATGTTCTAACAATAATAATTCACTTCGCAGCACACGCACAAAAAGAGTCAAATTGCTCGATGTAGTAGATAGACGTGGAAGAATCCTAAAACTCAACTCGACACGAATTTATGTTTGTTAGCAGAGAAAAGCTGAAAACAATTTTCTCGGTTTACCGGCAGTTACTTAACACGGTAAACAGAAAATACCAATTTGTTTGACATTTCATCGAATAGTGTTGTGACACAACAATAGACTACGGCGTCGTAACATTATCTATTTTAACTTAATTGTTTTATTTTTGTCTTGAAATTGCTTTTTAACGAAAAAATAGTAGGTAATATTATTAAAGAATAATAATGACAACTTTTAATATTTTTAGTTTCAAATGTAGATTGTTTTGTTGTTCCACGACTTATGTTAATGTTCAATCGATCGATTATAATTGAAAAAGGAGTCGCTTCACTATAATGGAAGAAATGAAATTGTATCGTATTAAATACTAATTAAAATGAAAATAGAAACCCCACAAATTATTTCAATGAATTTAAGTCAAAAATCGATAATATTAATAAAATGAATTATACATTAACTCAAATGGCCTTTACGCGTCAAAAAGTGAAACTATAAATGCCCAATCTCCTTTGTTTGTAAGTTTGTATGTAGGGGGTAATCTCAGGAACTACTGGTCCGATTTGAAAAAATCTTTCAGTGTTAGATAGCCCATTTATCGAGGAAGGTTATAGGCTATATATCATCACGCTAAGACAAATAGGAGCGGGGCAGTAATGGAAAAATGTGACGCAAACGAAGTTGCGCGGGTCAGCTAGTTTTATATAATTCACGATACAGTTTGAAAAACTTTAAAAAAAAATTTATAGCTTGGCCCCCAAAAGTGATCTAAAAATATATTTATTTACGTAATGCATCCGTGTTTGAGTCACAAAAGTCCATATGTATATCAAATTTCAACAGAATCGGTCCAGTAGATCCGGAGAAAACTGGCTGTGACAGACGGACAGACAGACAGACACACCCAAGTGATCCTATAACGGTATATTTATTTATTTACACGCAAAAAGGTTTCCGTTTTTACGGATGTTCAGAACCCTTAAAAAAATGTGTCAGGTCTTATTTTATTCAGTTCAGGAAGATCTTATGGTACATAATTCATACAAGAAAAACTGCAGGCAAAACTTAGTAGTAATCATTCTTAAAATAAGAAAGTGAAATATTGAAGAAGACATTAAAATTAAAACATAGGTAGTTGTTGTCCGGTCCGGAACGAGACGGAATGGGACGCCGACACATCCTTCTGCGAAGCAGTCATGCTAGCGAAAGAGGTGGCGGAGTGGGAGAGTGAGAGAACCTCTCGTCCCGGCCGCCGTGGTAGACACCGCGGGCGTCGGAGGCCACCTGGTGACCTCCGGCCACCGTAGGCGCGGGCCTGTGGACGGTGAGGTATGGGCAGTTCGGCGTCCGTCCGTCTTATGACGACAGACCGTCTCGACGGCGCGTTCGTGTTCCACGCGCGCCTCAAAGAGAGTCAGCATTGGGAGGGGCCCGAAAGGTCCGACGCCTGCCGGAGTCGCGGGGCTATTCGAAAGAGATACCGTGGCTCCGGAACACAAAGGGCACTGAAGGAACATGGATGGGTTTTAGTCAGTAGAAGTCTGACACTCCCTCTCGCTCCGCCCAGAGCGGGAGAAGTCATGATTCCCCATCCCTAAAAAAAAAAGGTTGTTGTTAACATTGTGATGTTGTTTGGCAGTGATGTCGGGCGGTCGGCTGGTGGTACTGGACCGGGCCGGGCGTGATGGCAAGCAGTTCCCGCTGGCGGAAGGGCTGGCCACCCTGGGCTCCGACCACGCCTGTGACATCCGCATCATGCTGCCCACAGTCAGCCCGCACCATGCCACTGTTGTTGTCCATGCTAACCAGGTAATTCGATTGCATCTGCGTCAATACAGGACCTTATTCATGCCAGAAAATTCTTTTTACAGGAAGCAATAACTTTCTTTAATAGCAATGCACTTGGCACTTAGATACTAGATTGTACTGTTTTACCATCAAGGTATGCTTGCCAGCCTCTCATTTAAGTGACCAAACAATATTTTCACCAAAGAAGGTTGGCTGACGTCGAAATGATAGTGTCCCTAAATGCTATATACAATATGAAAAATACTCTTATTTTTAGTTTCTGTTTTTTTTTCTAATTTATTTTCGAATAATAGTTTCAGAACGCACCTATTGACGATTCATTTCGCGTATGATTTTAAATCTTATGTACAATAAGACCTTGTCAAATCAATCAATAATCCTGTTGGTTGTCCAGACGGTGATCCGCAATGTGTGTGCGGACGAGACGTTAGTGAACGGACGCGGTGTGAGCGTGGCGGCGCTGCGCCACGGCGACGTCATCAGCATCGGCGGCCGCCACCTGCGCTGGGAGTACGCCGACCCCGACGCACGGCGGCCGCAGGCGCCCGAGCCAGGTGACACTTGCCTTACTATCAGTACGTGAGCGTGGCGGCGCTGCGCCACGGCGACGTCATCAGCATCGGCGGCCGCCACCTGCGCTGGGAGTACGCCGACCCCGACGCACGGCGGCCGCAGGCGCCCGAGCCAGGTGACACTTGCCTTACTATCAGTACGTGAGCGTGGCGGCGCTGCGCCACGGCGACGTCATCAGCATCGGCGGCCGCCACCTGCGCTGGGAGTACGCCGACCCCGACGCACGGCGGCCGCAGGCGCCCGAGCCAGGTGACACTTGCCTTACTATCAGTACGTGAGCGTGGCGGCGCTGCGCCACGGCGACGTCATCAGCATCGGCGGCCGCCACCTGCGCTGGGAGTACGCCGACCCCGACGCACGGCGGCCGCAGGCGCCCGAGCCAGGTGACACTTGCCTTACTATCAGTACGTGAGCGTGGCGGCGCTGCGCCACGGCGACGTCATCAGCATCGGCGGCCGCCACCTGCGCTGGGAGTACGCCGACCCCGACGCACGGCGGCCGCAGGCGCCCGAGCCAGGTGACACTTGCCTTACTATCAGTACGTGAGCGTGGCGGCGCTGCGCCACGGCGACGTCATCAGCATCGGCGGCCGCCACCTGCGCTGGGAGTACGCCGACCCCGACGCACGGCGGCCGCAGGCGCCCGAGCCAGGTGACACTTGCCTTACTATCAGTACGTGAGCGTGGCGGCGCTGCGCCACGGCGACGTCATCAGCATCGGCGGCCGCCACCTGCGCTGGGAGTACGCCGACCCCGACGCACGGCGGCCGCAGGCGCCCGAGCCAGGTGACACTTGCCTTACTATCAGTACGTGAGCGTGGCGGCGCTGCGCCACGGCGACGTCATCAGCATCGGCGGCCGCCACCTGCGCTGGGAGTACGCCGACCCCGACGCACGGCGGCCGCAGGCGCCCGAGCCAGGTGACACTTGCCTTACTATCAGTACGTGAGCGTGGCGGCGCTGCGCCACGGCGACGTCATCAGCATCGGCGGCCGCCACCTGCGCTGGGAGTACGCCGACCCCGACGCACGGCGGCCGCAGGCGCCCGAGCCAGGTGACACTTGCCTTACTATCAGTACGTGAGCGTGGCGGCGCTGCGCCACGGCGACGTCATCAGCATCGGCGGCCGCCACCTGCGCTGGGAGTACGCCGACCCCGACGCACGGCGGCCGCAGGCGCCCGAGCCAGGTGACACTTGCCTTACTATCAGTACGTGAGCGTGGCGGCGCTGCGCCACGGCGACGTCATCAGCATCGGCGGCCGCCACCTGCGCTGGGAGTACGCCGACCCCGACGCACGGCGGCCGCAGGCGCCCGAGCCAGGTGACACTTGCCTTACTATCAGTACGTGAGCGTGGCGGCGCTGCGCCACGGCGACGTCATCAGCATCGGCGGCCGCCACCTGCGCTGGGAGTACGCCGACCCCGACGCACGGCGGCCGCAGGCGCCCGAGCCAGGTGACACTTGCCTTACTATCAGTACGTGAGCGTGGCGGCGCTGCGCCACGGCGACGTCATCAGCATCGGCGGCCGCCACCTGCGCTGGGAGTACGCCGACCGAAAAGTCGGTAATACAATAAATGTCCTCCTAGTTTTATTTGATGAAATGTCTAGTATTTATTTATGGGAAACTTTGTTTAAGGAATTTAACGAGAAATATGAAATTGTCATCTCTTAGCGCTGCAGCTGCCGCGCCGCAAGCCGCGCGCAGGGCGGCGCGCCTCGGGCCCGGCGCCGGCGCGCGCGCGCGACCCGCAGCTGCAGCTCAAGCTGGAGCTGGAGCACCGCGCCTCCATGCCCGGTAACTACGTCATCAGCACTGCACTAGCCGCACTGCCCCCCTACAGATATTTAATTGCAATAACCACCTCACATTATGATACCGTATCATGTTTCACCGATTTCAAAGTTGTCATGTCATTGCAGCGCTTATCGCTGTCCTGAAAGGACTTAGCGGAGGCACTGCCCAGCATTGGGACAGTATTTTAGTTTACTAATAACAATCACACTATAATAACACTAATCCGATTCAATTTCTATTCCAATAAATATTGTTAAACACGTGAGCTTTATCGACAGGCAACGCCGGTGGCAAGCAGGTGGCCATCGTGCAGCCGCAGAGAAGAGACACCAGCGATCAGATCGGTAAGAGTCACACCCACCGCCGGGCACCGCGTCCCACAGCCGCAGCATCACTAACGCACTGTACCGTTGTGTCGCAGACAGCGGGCGCCTGCACAGCCCCACGCAGGCCTCGCTGTGGATCGAGTCGCGCAAGCGCAGCCCGCGCCGCGCCGCCTCGGCCCGCAAGCGCACGCCGCTGCGCCTGGCCGTGCTCCGCCGGCACAAGCCCAGCCTCACCAAGATCGAAGGCCCGCTTCACATTGGTGAGTACTTACAAGCGCAGCCCGCGCCGCGCCGCCTCGGCCCGCAAGCGCACGCCGCTGCGCCTGGCCGTGCTCCGCCGGCACAAGCCCAGCCTCACCAAGATCGAAGGCCCGCTTCACATTGGTGAGTACTTACAAGCGCAGCCCGCGCCGCGCCGCCTCGGCCCGCAAGCGCACGCCGCTGCGCCTGGCCGTGCTCCGCCGGCACAAGCCCAGCCTCACCAAGATCGAAGGCCCGCTTCACATTGGTGAGTACTTACAAGCGCAGCCCGCGCCGCGCCGCCTCGGCCCGCAAGCGCACGCCGCTGCGCCTGGCCGTGCTCCGCCGGCACAAGCCCAGCCTCACCAAGATCGAAGGCCCGCTTCACATTGGTGAGTACTTACAAGCGCAGCCCGCGCCGCGCCGCCTCGGCCCGCAAGCGCACGCCGCTGCGCCTGGCCGTGCTCCGCCGGCACAAGCCCAGCCTCACCAAGATCGAAGGCCCGCTTCACATTGGTGAGTACTTACAAGCGCAGCCCGCGCCGCGCCGCCTCGGCCCGCAAGCGCACGCCGCTGCGCCTGGCCGTGCTCCGCCGGCACAAGCCCAGCCTCACCAAGATCGAAGGCCCGCTTCACATTGGTGAGTACTTACAAGCGCAGCCCGCGCCGCGCCGCCTCGGCCCGCAAGCGCACGCCGCTGCGCCTGGCCGTGCTCCGCCGGCACAAGCCCAGCCTCACCAAGATCGAAGGCCCGCTTCACATTGGTGAGTACTTACAAGCGCAGCCCGCGCCGCGCCGCCTCGGCCCGCAAGCGCACGCCGCTGCGCCTGGCCGTGCTCCGCCGGCACAAGCCCAGCCTCACCAAGATCGAAGGCCCGCTTCACATTGGTGAGTACTTACAAGCGCAGCCCGCGCCGCGCCGCCTCGGCCCGCAAGCGCACGCCGCTGCGCCTGGCCGTGCTCCGCCGGCACAAGCCCAGCCTCACCAAGATCGAAGGCCCGCTTCACATTGGTGAGTACTTACAAGCGCAGCCCGCGCCGCGCCGCCTCGGCCCGCAAGCGCACGCCGCTGCGCCTGGCCGTGCTCCGCCGGCACAAGCCCAGCCTCACCAAGATCGAAGGCCCGCTTCACATTGGTGAGTACTTACAAGCGCAGCCCGCGCCGCGCCGCCTCGGCCCGCAAGCGCACGCCGCTGCGCCTGGCCGTGCTCCGCCGGCACAAGCCCAGCCTCACCAAGATCGAAGGCCCGCTTCACATTGGTGAGTACTTACAAGCGCAGCCCGCGCCGCGCCGCCTCGGCCCGCAAGCGCACGCCGCTGCGCCTGGCCGTGCTCCGCCGGCACAAGCCCAGCCTCACCAAGATCGAAGGCCCGCTTCACATTGGTGAGTACTTACAAGCGCAGCCCGCGCCGCGCCGCCTCGGCCCGCAAGCGCACGCCGCTGCGCCTGGCCGTGCTCCGCCGGCACAAGCCCAGCCTCACCAAGATCGAAGGCCCGCTTCACATTGGTGAGTACTTACAAGCGCAGCCCGCGCCGCGCCGCCTCGGCCCGCAAGCGCACGCCGCTGCGCCTGGCCGTGCTCCGCCGGCACAAGCCCAGCCTCACCAAGATCGAAGGCCCGCTTCACATTGGTGAGTACTTACAAGCGCAGCCCGCGCCGCGCCGCCTCGGCCCGCAAGCGCACGCCGCTGCGCCTGGCCGTGCTCCGCCGGCACAAGCCCAGCCTCACCAAGATCGAAGGCCCGCTTCACATTGGTGAGTACTTACAAGCGCAGCCCGCGCCGCGCCGCCTCGGCCCGCAAGCGCACGCCGCTGCGCCTGGCCGTGCTCCGCCGGCACAAGCCCAGCCTCACCAAGATCGAAGGCCCGCTTCACATTGGTGAGTACTTACAAGCGCAGCCCGCGCCGCGCCGCCTCGGCCCGCAAGCGCACGCCGCTGCGCCTGGCCGTGCTCCGCCGGCACAAGCCCAGCCTCACCAAGATCGAAGGCCCGCTTCACATTGGTGAGTACTTACAAGCGCAGCCCGCGCCGCGCCGCCTCGGCCCGCAAGCGCACGCCGCTGCGCCTGGCCGTGCTCCGCCGGCACAAGCCCAGCCTCACCAAGATCGAAGGCCCGCTTCACATTGGTGAGTACTTACAAGCGCAGCCCGCGCCGCGCCGCCTCGGCCCGCAAGCGCACGCCGCTGCGCCTGGCCGTGCTCCGCCGGCACAAGCCCAGCCTCACCAAGATCGAAGGCCCGCTTCACATTGGTGAGTACTTACAAGCGCAGCCCGCGCCGCGCCGCCTCGGCCCGCAAGCGCACGCCGCTGCGCCTGGCCGTGCTCCGCCGGCACAAGCCCAGCCTCACCAAGATCGAAGGCCCGCTTCACATTGGTGAGTACTTACAAGCGCAGCCCGCGCCGCGCCGCCTCGGCCCGCAAGCGCACGCCGCTGCGCCTGGCCGTGCTCCGCCGGCACAAGCCCAGCCTCACCAAGATCGAAGGCCCGCTTCACATTGGTGAGTACTTACAAGCGCAGCCCGCGCCGCGCCGCCTCGGCCCGCAAGCGCACGCCGCTGCGCCTGGCCGTGCTCCGCCGGCACAAGCCCAGCCTCACCAAGATCGAAGGCCCGCTTCACATTGGTGAGTACTTACAAGCGCAGCCCGCGCCGCGCCGCCTCGGCCCGCAAGCGCACGCCGCTGCGCCTGGCCGTGCTCCGCCGGCACAAGCCCAGCCTCACCAAGATCGAAGGCCCGCTTCACATTGGTGAGTACTTACAAGCGCAGCCCGCGCCGCGCCGCCTCGGCCCGCAAGCGCACGCCGCTGCGCCTGGCCGTGCTCCGCCGGCACAAGCCCAGCCTCACCAAGATCGAAGGCCCGCTTCACATTGGTGAGTACTTACAAGCGCAGCCCGCGCCGCGCCGCCTCGGCCCGCAAGCGCACGCCGCTGCGCCTGGCCGTGCTCCGCCGGCACAAGCCCAGCCTCACCAAGATCGAAGGCCCGCTTCACATTGGTGAGTACTTACAAGCGCAGCCCGCGCCGCGCCGCCTCGGCCCGCAAGCGCACGCCGCTGCGCCTGGCCGTGCTCCGCCGGCACAAGCCCAGCCTCACCAAGATCGAAGGCCCGCTTCACATTGGTGAGTACTTACAAGCGCAGCCCGCGCCGCGCCGCCTCGGCCCGCAAGCGCACGCCGCTGCGCCTGGCCGTGCTCCGCCGGCACAAGCCCAGCCTCACCAAGATCGAAGGCCCGCTTCACATTGGTGAGTACTTACAAGCGCAGCCCGCGCCGCGCCGCCTCGGCCCGCAAGCGCACGCCGCTGCGCCTGGCCGTGCTCCGCCGGCACAAGCCCAGCCTCACCAAGATCGAAGGCCCGCTTCACATTGGTGAGTACTTACAAGCGCAGCCCGCGCCGCGCCGCCTCGGCCCGCAAGCGCACGCCGCTGCGCCTGGCCGTGCTCCGCCGGCACAAGCCCAGCCTCACCAAGATCGAAGGCCCGCTTCACATTGGTGAGTACTTACAAGCGCAGCCCGCGCCGCGCCGCCTCGGCCCGCAAGCGCACGCCGCTGCGCCTGGCCGTGCTCCGCCGGCACAAGCCCAGCCTCACCAAGATCGAAGGCCCGCTTCACATTGGTGAGTACTTACAAGCGCAGCCCGCGCCGCGCCGCCTCGGCCCGCAAGCGCACGCCGCTGCGCCTGGCCGTGCTCCGCCGGCACAAGCCCAGCCTCACCAAGATCGAAGGCCCGCTTCACATTGGTGAGTACTTACAAGCGCAGCCCGCGCCGCGCCGCCTCGGCCCGCAAGCGCACGCCGCTGCGCCTGGCCGTGCTCCGCCGGCACAAGCCCAGCCTCACCAAGATCGAAGGCCCGCTTCACATTGGTGAGTACTTACAAGCGCAGCCCGCGCCGCGCCGCCTCGGCCCGCAAGCGCACGCCGCTGCGCCTGGCCGTGCTCCGCCGGCACAAGCCCAGCCTCACCAAGATCGAAGGCCCGCTTCACATTGGTGAGTACTTACAAGCGCAGCCCGCGCCGCGCCGCCTCGGCCCGCAAGCGCACGCCGCTGCGCCTGGCCGTGCTCCGCCGGCACAAGCCCAGCCTCACCAAGATCGAAGGCCCGCTTCACATTGGTGAGTACTTACAAGCGCAGCCCGCGCCGCGCCGCCTCGGCCCGCAAGCGCACGCCGCTGCGCCTGGCCGTGCTCCGCCGGCACAAGCCCAGCCTCACCAAGATCGAAGGCCCGCTTCACATTGGTGAGTACTTACAAGCGCAGCCCGCGCCGCGCCGCCTCGGCCCGCAAGCGCACGCCGCTGCGCCTGGCCGTGCTCCGCCGGCACAAGCCCAGCCTCACCAAGATCGAAGGCCCGCTTCACATTGGTGAGTACTTACAAGCGCAGCCCGCGCCGCGCCGCCTCGGCCCGCAAGCGCACGCCGCTGCGCCTGGCCGTGCTCCGCCGGCACAAGCCCAGCCTCACCAAGATCGAAGGCCCGCTTCACATTGGTGAGTACTTACAAGCGCAGCCCGCGCCGCGCCGCCTCGGCCCGCAAGCGCACGCCGCTGCGCCTGGCCGTGCTCCGCCGGCACAAGCCCAGCCTCACCAAGATCGAAGGCCCGCTTCACATTGGTGAGTACTTACAAGCGCAGCCCGCGCCGCGCCGCCTCGGCCCGCAAGCGCACGCCGCTGCGCCTGGCCGTGCTCCGCCGGCACAAGCCCAGCCTCACCAAGATCGAAGGCCCGCTTCACATTGGTGAGTACTTACAAGCGCAGCCCGCGCCGCGCCGCCTCGGCCCGCAAGCGCACGCCGCTGCGCCTGGCCGTGCTCCGCCGGCACAAGCCCAGCCTCACCAAGATCGAAGGCCCGCTTCACATTGGTGAGTACTTACAAGCGCAGCCCGCGCCGCGCCGCCTCGGCCCGCAAGCGCACGCCGCTGCGCCTGGCCGTGCTCCGCCGGCACAAGCCCAGCCTCACCAAGATCGAAGGCCCGCTTCACATTGGTGAGTACTTACAAGCGCAGCCCGCGCCGCGCCGCCTCGGCCCGCAAGCGCACGCCGCTGCGCCTGGCCGTGCTCCGCCGGCACAAGCCCAGCCTCACCAAGATCGAAGGCCCGCTTCACATTGGTGAGTACTTACAAGCGCAGCCCGCGCCGCGCCGCCTCGGCCCGCAAGCGCACGCCGCTGCGCCTGGCCGTGCTCCGCCGGCACAAGCCCAGCCTCACCAAGATCGAAGGCCCGCTTCACATTGGTGAGTACTTACAAGCGCAGCCCGCGCCGCGCCGCCTCGGCCCGCAAGCGCACGCCGCTGCGCCTGGCCGTGCTCCGCCGGCACAAGCCCAGCCTCACCAAGATCGAAGGCCCGCTTCACATTGGTGAGTACTTACAAGCGCAGCCCGCGCCGCGCCGCCTCGGCCCGCAAGCGCACGCCGCTGCGCCTGGCCGTGCTCCGCCGGCACAAGCCCAGCCTCACCAAGATCGAAGGCCCGCTTCACATTGGTGAGTACTTACAAGCGCAGCCCGCGCCGCGCCGCCTCGGCCCGCAAGCGCACGCCGCTGCGCCTGGCCGTGCTCCGCCGGCACAAGCCCAGCCTCACCAAGATCGAAGGCCCGCTTCACATTGGTGAGTACTTACAAGCGCAGCCCGCGCCGCGCCGCCTCGGCCCGCAAGCGCACGCCGCTGCGCCTGGCCGTGCTCCGCCGGCACAAGCCCAGCCTCACCAAGATCGAAGGCCCGCTTCACATTGGTGAGTACTTACAAGCGCAGCCCGCGCCGCGCCGCCTCGGCCCGCAAGCGCACGCCGCTGCGCCTGGCCGTGCTCCGCCGGCACAAGCCCAGCCTCACCAAGATCGAAGGCCCGCTTCACATTGGTGAGTACTTACAAGCGCAGCCCGCGCCGCGCCGCCTCGGCCCGCAAGCGCACGCCGCTGCGCCTGGCCGTGCTCCGCCGGCACAAGCCCAGCCTCACCAAGATCGAAGGCCCGCTTCACATTGGTGAGTACTTACAAGCGCAGCCCGCGCCGCGCCGCCTCGGCCCGCAAGCGCACGCCGCTGCGCCTGGCCGTGCTCCGCCGGCACAAGCCCAGCCTCACCAAGATCGAAGGCCCGCTTCACATTGGTGAGTACTTACAAGCGCAGCCCGCGCCGCGCCGCCTCGGCCCGCAAGCGCACGCCGCTGCGCCTGGCCGTGCTCCGCCGGCACAAGCCCAGCCTCACCAAGATCGAAGGCCCGCTTCACATTGGTGAGTACTTACAAGCGCAGCCCGCGCCGCGCCGCCTCGGCCCGCAAGCGCACGCCGCTGCGCCTGGCCGTGCTCCGCCGGCACAAGCCCAGCCTCACCAAGATCGAAGGCCCGCTTCACATTGGTGAGTACTTACAAGCGCAGCCCGCGCCGCGCCGCCTCGGCCCGCAAGCGCACGCCGCTGCGCCTGGCCGTGCTCCGCCGGCACAAGCCCAGCCTCACCAAGATCGAAGGCCCGCTTCACATTGGTGAGTACTTACAAGCGCAGCCCGCGCCGCGCCGCCTCGGCCCGCAAGCGCACGCCGCTGCGCCTGGCCGTGCTCCGCCGGCACAAGCCCAGCCTCACCAAGATCGAAGGCCCGCTTCACATTGGTGAGTACTTACAAGCGCAGCCCGCGCCGCGCCGCCTCGGCCCGCAAGCGCACGCCGCTGCGCCTGGCCGTGCTCCGCCGGCACAAGCCCAGCCTCACCAAGATCGAAGGCCCGCTTCACATTGGTGAGTACTTACAAGCGCAGCCCGCGCCGCGCCGCCTCGGCCCGCAAGCGCACGCCGCTGCGCCTGGCCGTGCTCCGCCGGCACAAGCCCAGCCTCACCAAGATCGAAGGCCCGCTTCACATTGGTGAGTACTTACAAGCGCAGCCCGCGCCGCGCCGCCTCGGCCCGCAAGCGCACGCCGCTGCGCCTGGCCGTGCTCCGCCGGCACAAGCCCAGCCTCACCAAGATCGAAGGCCCGCTTCACATTGGTGAGTACTTACAAGCGCAGCCCGCGCCGCGCCGCCTCGGCCCGCAAGCGCACGCCGCTGCGCCTGGCCGTGCTCCGCCGGCACAAGCCCAGCCTCACCAAGATCGAAGGCCCGCTTCACATTGGTGAGTACTTACAAGCGCAGCCCGCGCCGCGCCGCCTCGGCCCGCAAGCGCACGCCGCTGCGCCTGGCCGTGCTCCGCCGGCACAAGCCCAGCCTCACCAAGATCGAAGGCCCGCTTCACATTGGTGAGTACTTACAAGCGCAGCCCGCGCCGCGCCGCCTCGGCCCGCAAGCGCACGCCGCTGCGCCTGGCCGTGCTCCGCCGGCACAAGCCCAGCCTCACCAAGATCGAAGGCCCGCTTCACATTGGTGAGTACTTACAAGCGCAGCCCGCGCCGCGCCGCCTCGGCCCGCAAGCGCACGCCGCTGCGCCTGGCCGTGCTCCGCCGGCACAAGCCCAGCCTCACCAAGATCGAAGGCCCGCTTCACATTGGTGAGTACTTACAAGCGCAGCCCGCGCCGCGCCGCCTCGGCCCGCAAGCGCACGCCGCTGCGCCTGGCCGTGCTCCGCCGGCACAAGCCCAGCCTCACCAAGATCGAAGGCCCGCTTCACATTGGTGAGTACTTACAAGCGCAGCCCGCGCCGCGCCGCCTCGGCCCGCAAGCGCACGCCGCTGCGCCTGGCCGTGCTCCGCCGGCACAAGCCCAGCCTCACCAAGATCGAAGGCCCGCTTCACATTGGTGAGTACTTACAAGCGCAGCCCGCGCCGCGCCGCCTCGGCCCGCAAGCGCACGCCGCTGCGCCTGGCCGTGCTCCGCCGGCACAAGCCCAGCCTCACCAAGATCGAAGGCCCGCTTCACATTGGTGAGTACTTACAAGCGCAGCCCGCGCCGCGCCGCCTCGGCCCGCAAGCGCACGCCGCTGCGCCTGGCCGTGCTCCGCCGGCACAAGCCCAGCCTCACCAAGATCGAAGGCCCGCTTCACATTGGTGAGTACTTACAAGCGCAGCCCGCGCCGCGCCGCCTCGGCCCGCAAGCGCACGCCGCTGCGCCTGGCCGTGCTCCGCCGGCACAAGCCCAGCCTCACCAAGATCGAAGGCCCGCTTCACATTGGTGAGTACTTACAAGCGCAGCCCGCGCCGCGCCGCCTCGGCCCGCAAGCGCACGCCGCTGCGCCTGGCCGTGCTCCGCCGGCACAAGCCCAGCCTCACCAAGATCGAAGGCCCGCTTCACATTGGTGAGTACTTACAAGCGCAGCCCGCGCCGCGCCGCCTCGGCCCGCAAGCGCACGCCGCTGCGCCTGGCCGTGCTCCGCCGGCACAAGCCCAGCCTCACCAAGATCGAAGGCCCGCTTCACATTGGTGAGTACTTACAAGCGCAGCCCGCGCCGCGCCGCCTCGGCCCGCAAGCGCACGCCGCTGCGCCTGGCCGTGCTCCGCCGGCACAAGCCCAGCCTCACCAAGATCGAAGGCCCGCTTCACATTGGTGAGTACTTACAAGCGCAGCCCGCGCCGCGCCGCCTCGGCCCGCAAGCGCACGCCGCTGCGCCTGGCCGTGCTCCGCCGGCACAAGCCCAGCCTCACCAAGATCGAAGGCCCGCTTCACATTGGTGAGTACTTACAAGCGCAGCCCGCGCCGCGCCGCCTCGGCCCGCAAGCGCACGCCGCTGCGCCTGGCCGTGCTCCGCCGGCACAAGCCCAGCCTCACCAAGATCGAAGGCCCGCTTCACATTGGTGAGTACTTACAAGCGCAGCCCGCGCCGCGCCGCCTCGGCCCGCAAGCGCACGCCGCTGCGCCTGGCCGTGCTCCGCCGGCACAAGCCCAGCCTCACCAAGATCGAAGGCCCGCTTCACATTGGTGAGTACTTACAAGCGCAGCCCGCGCCGCGCCGCCTCGGCCCGCAAGCGCACGCCGCTGCGCCTGGCCGTGCTCCGCCGGCACAAGCCCAGCCTCACCAAGATCGAAGGCCCGCTTCACATTGGTGAGTACTTACAAGCGCAGCCCGCGCCGCGCCGCCTCGGCCCGCAAGCGCACGCCGCTGCGCCTGGCCGTGCTCCGCCGGCACAAGCCCAGCCTCACCAAGATCGAAGGCCCGCTTCACATTGGTGAGTACTTACAAGCGCAGCCCGCGCCGCGCCGCCTCGGCCCGCAAGCGCACGCCGCTGCGCCTGGCCGTGCTCCGCCGGCACAAGCCCAGCCTCACCAAGATCGAAGGCCCGCTTCACATTGGTGAGTACTTACAAGCGCAGCCCGCGCCGCGCCGCCTCGGCCCGCAAGCGCACGCCGCTGCGCCTGGCCGTGCTCCGCCGGCACAAGCCCAGCCTCACCAAGATCGAAGGCCCGCTTCACATTGGTGAGTACTTACAAGCGCAGCCCGCGCCGCGCCGCCTCGGCCCGCAAGCGCACGCCGCTGCGCCTGGCCGTGCTCCGCCGGCACAAGCCCAGCCTCACCAAGATCGAAGGCCCGCTTCACATTGGTGAGTACTTACAAGCGCAGCCCGCGCCGCGCCGCCTCGGCCCGCAAGCGCACGCCGCTGCGCCTGGCCGTGCTCCGCCGGCACAAGCCCAGCCTCACCAAGATCGAAGGCCCGCTTCACATTGGTGAGTACTTACAAGCGCAGCCCGCGCCGCGCCGCCTCGGCCCGCAAGCGCACGCCGCTGCGCCTGGCCGTGCTCCGCCGGCACAAGCCCAGCCTCACCAAGATCGAAGGCCCGCTTCACATTGGTGAGTACTTACAAGCGCAGCCCGCGCCGCGCCGCCTCGGCCCGCAAGCGCACGCCGCTGCGCCTGGCCGTGCTCCGCCGGCACAAGCCCAGCCTCACCAAGATCGAAGGCCCGCTTCACATTGGTGAGTACTTACAAGCGCAGCCCGCGCCGCGCCGCCTCGGCCCGCAAGCGCACGCCGCTGCGCCTGGCCGTGCTCCGCCGGCACAAGCCCAGCCTCACCAAGATCGAAGGCCCGCTTCACATTGGTGAGTACTTACAAGCGCAGCCCGCGCCGCGCCGCCTCGGCCCGCAAGCGCACGCCGCTGCGCCTGGCCGTGCTCCGCCGGCACAAGCCCAGCCTCACCAAGATCGAAGGCCCGCTTCACATTGGTGAGTACTTACAAGCGCAGCCCGCGCCGCGCCGCCTCGGCCCGCAAGCGCACGCCGCTGCGCCTGGCCGTGCTCCGCCGGCACAAGCCCAGCCTCACCAAGATCGAAGGCCCGCTTCACATTGGTGAGTACTTACAAGCGCAGCCCGCGCCGCGCCGCCTCGGCCCGCAAGCGCACGCCGCTGCGCCTGGCCGTGCTCCGCCGGCACAAGCCCAGCCTCACCAAGATCGAAGGCCCGCTTCACATTGGTGAGTACTTACAAGCGCAGCCCGCGCCGCGCCGCCTCGGCCCGCAAGCGCACGCCGCTGCGCCTGGCCGTGCTCCGCCGGCACAAGCCCAGCCTCACCAAGATCGAAGGCCCGCTTCACATTGGTGAGTACTTACAAGCGCAGCCCGCGCCGCGCCGCCTCGGCCCGCAAGCGCACGCCGCTGCGCCTGGCCGTGCTCCGCCGGCACAAGCCCAGCCTCACCAAGATCGAAGGCCCGCTTCACATTGGTGAGTACTTACAAGCGCAGCCCGCGCCGCGCCGCCTCGGCCCGCAAGCGCACGCCGCTGCGCCTGGCCGTGCTCCGCCGGCACAAGCCCAGCCTCACCAAGATCGAAGGCCCGCTTCACATTGGTGAGTACTTACAAGCGCAGCCCGCGCCGCGCCGCCTCGGCCCGCAAGCGCACGCCGCTGCGCCTGGCCGTGCTCCGCCGGGCGCAGAGTGCGATGGATAAAGTACCAGGTTTTCCGCAACGACGACAGGACCTGCCAGGGTTTTACTAACAGAGAATATCCTATGAAGAAAAGTCATTGACAGCTGTATCAGTTATGAAAGTCCAACCGTCTTCCTACATGATTGTCTAAATACAAGATGCGAGTGCAGTGACCTTGAATTAAATGAAGTTGGTAAACACACGGCGGTGATAACTCCCACCTCAGCGGTATAGTCGCGCCGACATTCATTATCATATTCTCGCGGAGTGCTGGCAGCGCTGCGCAGGCGCACTCATTTACATATTATTACGTAATCACACTCACTGACTGCCGGCTGCATTCGAGAATCAGACGTATGATTTGTTCTGTCATTCTATTTTAATTGACTCTGAAATTCTAAAGTAAGTTCCTATTTCTGAATAAATTACTAAACAAAATAAAGATTTTTCGTTTATAACGTTTCTTCTCTATTTATAGCCAAATCACTTTTTATTTCTTTACATTAATTTCAGCTTGTAATAATTCATTGCGCGCGGTGACGTCAGGATCTTCTGCGACTGCATTTACCCGTTATCTATTAGGTTGGCGTGACTCAATTACTTAGCTCATGTAGATTTATGACTGTCTCCATGTGGACTGTGGCGAGGGGTGATAGTAGTAATTTCGGTACGTTTGTTGTGCAGACCACACGAAGCAGGCGGCCATCCGCTTGATGACCGGCCACACGCCCAAGTCCAAGCCGTCTAGTCCGTCCTTTGTGGTGAAGAAGCCGAGCCCGCTCCGCCGCACGCCGCGCTCGCGCAACACTCGCAGCCCTCCTAGCGCCACACCGGCCAACACTAGCGCCACACCGGGCAACACTAGCGCCACACCGGCCAACACTAGCGCCACACCGGGCGACACCAGCGCCACACCGGGCAACACCAGCGCCACGCCAAGCAACACTAGCGCCACACCGGGCAACACTAGCAGCAGGAGAAGTGGCGCCAACCGCACTGTGAGTATACTGGTCACTTACACAACGGCCGTCGGTTACAGCTCACTAGCTTTGCCCGCGACCTCGAACGCGCAAATCCCGTTTTTTCCCGTTCTCGTAAGAATTTCTTACGAGAAGGGAACCTTCTCTTAGTGCCTCTCTATACTTCCCACAGAACCTATCTGGCAAATTTCAGCTTTCTAGGAGCAGTAGTTTCCACTGTGCGTGGTCTGTCAGTTACTCACTCCAGTCATGAATAACGTGCGAAAATGAGGGAACCGTGACCCCAGTGCAAACAAAACTGTGTAGCTTTTCAACTAAATGATTCATTGCAATTAAACAAACTCCCTAATGATCAGAAGTAATTAGCCATCCCTATAAAAAATTGTGTTAATAAACTACCCTGAATTGAAAATAATCATGGTTTTTTAGCAAGAATATTTTACAGTAATCGTAAAATTTCTTAAAAAGACGGGGCGATTACCTACCTTTTTTTAATTTAATATATTTTTTTTTTTTCTCTTTATTTTAATTTTATTAGACAAAATATGATGGAACATACCAACATTATACATATTTATCTCTAGTTCTCTCAACAAATCTTCTCTTGCAGACTGAAATCTAGCACATTCCGTCAATAGGTGTATAACATCTTCTGGTGTACCACACTCCTCACAGTTAGGTGAACTTATTTTCTTCATTAGAAACCCAAAACTATTGAGCGGCATGTGTCCAGACCTCAGTCTGTGAGCGGTTACTACTAGTTTTCTGCTTAGTCTAGTATTACAAAACCACGGTATACGAGGAGGCTCCGAAACTATAGATTTATACCAGATACCCTTATCTTTAGATCTTACATTGAAATATTCTTTCCAAAATTCATGAGATTTATTTTTATATTTAGGTAATAATTCTATATAATTAACTCTAACATATGTTTCTCTTCCCTCAACAATACCCAACTTTGCTAAACGGTCAGCCTCCTCATTACCCTTTATGCCAATATGTGAAGGAACCCATTGCAACTTCAGATCTACACCTCTTTCAGATAATTTGCATATTTTATCCAAAATTTCATAAGCTCTCGGTGCACCTCTGCACCCAGAGACGCACCGAGCTATATGTTATAGTGCACTTTTACTATCTACACAAATTAATGTCTTTCTGTTAACATTGATGGATAAAATATAAGAAAGCGCTTCTGAAATTGCAAAAAGCTCCAACGACATAACTGATACATAGTTACCTATTTTATAATAATATTGTTTGTACTGTCTGAATTTAAAGGATCATAAAAAGCAGCGCCACTACCATTAGCGCTCTTAGACCCATCAGTATAAATTCTATAATAATCATTATACTTACTCTATATTTCTTTCAGAGCTTCTGCTTTAATTGAGTTTAAATCATATGTTTTTTTGGATTTTTAATTGATTCTAAATTTACCATTATTATATTCTGGATGTCAATGCTAGTAACCCATTTATCTAAAGAAAACATCTCCGGAATAGGAGATGATCTTATATTTTCCTCCTTAAGTTCTTTAACCACATTCACAAGTAATGGAAGCTTTTTATCTTCCCAATATCTGATGTGACTACTAGCGCTAAGTTCTGACAATAGTTTTATTATTACATTGTTGGATACAGAATACGACTTTAAGCAATATTAATGTATGCTAACCATTTTCTCCTAACGTGCAGTGGAGGAACACAGAGCTCGCACTCCATAACGTGTGTCGGTGTACTTCTTATAAAGCTACCTACTACCCTCAAAGCCTGATTTTGTCTTAGCACTACTATCATATAAAAAACACCCGTAGTCTAACCTACTTCTAATTAGAGCTATATAAAGCCGACGAAGATGGATCTGATGGATACCCCAAGGACTCGTAAGAATTTTAAGTAAATTAAGAAGTTTTTGTATTTTCTCGACTATTTCATTAATATGTTTACCCCAGCGTAATGTCTTATCTAGCCAAACGCCCAAATATTTGTAATTACACACATTGTCAAGTTCATTATTGTTTATTAAAAGCTGTATTTGTTGTTTTCTGAATCCCCTACTAAAAACACAATATTTGGATTTCAGATATTTCTAATCCCAATTCGTCCAACGAAACTGTGAAATTATTTAACGCATTTTGAATTTTGCTCTGACTCTCCAACATATCCTAACAAGTTACATATAATACGAAGTCATCGGCGTATTGGCATGAATACACTTCAATAATATCCTGACAAACTTTAGATGTAGCTAAATTAAAGAGTAACGGCGAGATGGGATCACCTTGGGCTAGCCCTTTTCGTGCGTACCTGACTATATCGATTGCGGATTCAATGGCAACTATAAGATGACGTTCGCTAAGAAAGTTCCATAAATATTGGCAAATATTACTACCAACATCCAGACTATCAAGAATCTGTAATAACCTATCTAATAATATGTTATTATACGCACTTTTGATATCAAGAAAACAGGCTACATACAGTTGGGAAATTCTTTGAAAAGCCTATCTGAATTTGAGTTACTAACCGCGTGAGACAATCAATGCTAGATTGCCCTCTCCTGAAACCGATTGTATTTGGTGACAAAATTCTATTTTTTTCTACATACCATTGGAGTCTTTTGGTTATCATCGCATGAAAAATTTTGCATGGACATGACATCAACGAAATAGGTCTCGGTTTGCTGTTAGCATTTGCGCCAGCACCCGATTTCGGTATAGGGATAACTCTAATCTGACGCCACTGCGTTGGAACATTACCTGAATTTAATATATTATTAGAGATTTTAAGTAAATATAACTTACCAATAAGTGGAAGATGAAAAATCATAGAATAGGTGATTTTGTCTTCTCCTGGGGCAGTATCTTTTTTCTTTAGACAGTTATTCATTTCCTGTAACGTAAACTCCGACTCAAGCAAAAAGTTTCTAGAAGTAAATAAAGGCTTAGGTGAGGTGACATAATCTGGTGTAAGGTCACATAACATTTCTCTCTTTAAGGACGCTATTACATTTTTCTACAAATAATAGTGATTTTCAGGTACCATTTCAATGTATAAGCAACTACAAAAGTAAAGATATCATGATCTTAATTTAAAGATAACATATTAATATCTCGACGTAAATTAAAAAAAAATTAGGTCGTCATACAAATTTTTCGAACAAACACGTTTTTCCCATCACAATAATCGCAGAAAATTTTAAAAAGTAGGGTCCGATTATGTACCATTTTAGATAAATTTACAGCTCATTTTATCTTCAAACATATTAAAAATTGCGGTGTATATAGTCCTTCATAGTTCCAGCAATTTTTTTTGTATCTAAATAGCTATTTTTTTTAATTATTAGCTAAAATAAAAACACTTGTTGAATTCTTCATAGATTTTGCACGCGCGGTCTATCATTCCGCGCTCAGAAGCGCTCGTGGAAGCATGGGTGTATCGCTCTCTTGCAAAAAATAAATCCGAAAATCAAATAGAAAATATTCTTGTGTGAGTACCGTGGCGGGTCGTACGTCGTCGTTTTTCGGATAGGAAAGAGTTGATACTTTTTCGGAGAAAAATAAAATTAAGTACGAGTATCATACTTTTATTACTTGAATATGATTTAGAAATCTGTAGGGTAAGATCAGGATATGGATGGGTGGGGTTAAGCAGTTGTTGACATGGTTGAGAAATCGATGGGCGGGGTTAGGCAGCTTAGGATTTGGGTAAGGTCAAGCTGTCGGCTGTGAGGTTTGTAAGTGGATGGGAGGGAGGAGGATTGTGATTTTAACAGTTTTTTCTGTACGTATTTATGACGAATCTGGAGTAAAAACCATAATCCAAGATAGCGCGCACCAAAATTTACGTCACGGGTGCCATTATCGTGGTTTTTGGGGTCGCTAGTATTAAACATGGGGTCAATACCAAAATCCAAGATATCACCGACAAAAATTTTAAAACTTCGTCGAGGGTGATATTTTCACGATTTTTGTGGTGAGATGTGATGTCACCGAAAAAAATTAGATAACTGTTTGTAATGGGTCGCTAATATCGAAAATGAGGTCAAAACCAAATTCCAAGATGGCACCGATAAATTTTTTACAACTTATCGTCATGGGTATCACGTTCATAATTTTTGGGGTCGCTGATATCGAATATGGGGTCAAAACTAAAATCCAAGATGGCATCGGCAAAAATTTTCAACTTTTCGTCATGGGTGTCATTTTCATAGTTTTTGGGGTCGCTGATATCGAATATGGGTTCAAAACTACAATCCAAGATGGCAACGACAAAAAAATTTACAAATTTTCGTCATGGGTATCACGTTCATAGTTTTGGGGGTCGCTGATATCGAATATGGGGTCAAAACTAAAATCCAAGATGGCAAGTGCAAAAAAATTACAACTTTTCGTCATGAGTATCACGTTCATAGTTTTAGGGCTCGCTGATATCGAATATGGAGTCAAAACTAAAATCCAAGATGGCATCGACAAAAATTTACAACTTTTCGTCATGGGTGTCAATTTCATAGTTTCTGGGATCGCTGATATCGAATATGGGGTCAAAACTAATCCAAGATGGCAACGGCAAAAAATTTACAAACTTTTCGTCATGGGTGTCATTTTCATAGTTTTTTGGGGTCGCTGATATCGAATATGGGATCAAAACCAAAATCCAAGATGGCACCAACAAAAATTTACAACTTTACGTCATGGGTGTCATTTTCATAGTTTTTTGGGTCGCTGATATCGAATATGGTATCAAAAACAAAATCAAGACAAAAATTTTCGTCAAAAAAAACCGGTTTTCGGTGAAATCAGTTTTTAATTGTTTTTCTAAATGATGTGTTCAAACTGATTGTAAGACCGCCTAAATTTTTTTTCTTTTCAAGTACTAAATAGAAAGTTGCTTATTAAAAGTTAAAAATAAAAGAATAAAAAACTTTTCACAAAAAAATATAACCGTCTTCCAAAAAAAAAAAAACACTGAAAATTATAAAATAACTCACTTCGGAAGCCAATGTTTTTGGCTATTTTGTCTTTTTTGGGAAAATGTTTTTTATTTTTCACTTTTTAGTGGTACCATTAACACTTTTTAGTAAAATACTGGTTCTCAGCTAAATCCGGTTTGACTGGAAGCCGACCCCAATATAGTTGGGAAAAGGCTAGGCAGATGATGACTTTTTAGTGGTACCTACTCCATATTAACAACACCGATGGAAAAATACAAAACCCTTTATTTCAAATAGACCAGTTTACAGGCACTTTAGAATAGTCAAGGTCTGTCAGTCAAATAGATGAAGCTAATTCTGCCGCGCTAGTGACAAGAGCAAGTTATTCTGCAAAAAAAGAAACTCAAAGACCCTATCTCTAGCGCGGCAGTTGAACGTTCCAAAGAGTAGATCCTATGGAGAAGAACGTGCAAGAAACTCCATGGACACTCTTTTAAACACAAAGCCGCAGGAAAGAAAAATTCGCAATTTCATTTATTTGGATGACAATCATAATACGTCATCCAAGTAAACGAATTTCAGCTTTAAAAACAAAACTACAAAACCGTTTTTGATGTTATTTGTACGAGACCACTTCCAAAGTGTGATCTGTTTGTTAAAAATAACCAATACTTACTACGATAAACAACACGTTTTATCACTTTAAACCGTTTGGCAACGTTCGGATATCAAAATGGCTGACATCAAATGCATCCTTTTGACTGACCCGTGGTGGAGTAATGTATAATTCAAAAATAATGAAAAACTAGAAAAACCGGAAACTTGAATAAATAAAAGCTGAAATGTGGCACAGGGATATATTATAGCCTGGAATAAGGTATAGGCTACTTTTATCCCTGGAATAGGTTCTCATGGGTTGCGGGAACGGATCAAAATTTCATGATTACTTTTGGTCGCGATAACCGACAGCGTGCGAAGCCGCGGGCATCAGCCAGTTATACAATAAAATCTTCCCTGAAAACATATGCATTTATCATCGAAAACCCGATCGATATCGGATCAGTAGTCAGTTTTAGAGAATATCGCGGATACATACGGGTCGAACCGAGTACCTTATTTTTTTTGAGTCTGTTGAAAATACTGACTTGGGTACTTATCTCCCGACGACGGTACTAAGTAACAGTTACATAATGCATTTTCAAAGTTCCAGTTAATTTTCCAGAATCAATAAAATAAAAAATAATATCAAGGATCAAGATTATATAAGTGAAGTATAAAATCGAGCGCTCAGGCAGCGGTTCTATGTGTGTGTACGCGTGATGTTGCTGTGTGCGACTTTAGATACCTAAATTTGAGTCCTTCGAAAATGTAACAGCGTCCTTAACTCTTGAGAACATTGGATATTAGTTTTCCTGTAACCTTTCACCCATCGCAGTCGACGCCACATGTCTGAAGCTGAAACTTTATAATCAATACTGTCACAAAATGTCTTATAGTCATTAGATCTCGCTTTCTGAATAGCATGTTTAGCTTTAAAAGTGTGTGTGTGCCTCTAAATTTTTTAAGTGCTAGTCGGCGCTCAGCAACTAATTTAGAAATATCTGGACTCCAGTACCCTTTCGGCTTAAACCTATCATTTGGCTTATTACAAAATTTAATTAGAGGAATATTCTCATCTGCTGATCTATTTATTTGAGAGGTGAAATAGTCATACATAACCTGGACTTCGTCTTCTGTATTAGACAGAGGAAAGCAATCAAGATCATTTCTATAACCAGTCCAGTTAGCTAATTTATAGTTACGCTTCTTATGGTAGTAAACATCTTCGCAAAAGTTCACTTTAAATTTAATAAATAAGTGATCACTACCCAGGTTTTCGTTCATAACATTCCAGTCAAAGTTAAGAGCGATGTCCACAGATGCAAATGTAATATCCGGAGAGGAAGATTGTAAAGTGTCATTAAGAGTCCTATTACGAATCGTGAATGCTCGTTTGCAATAAACGAAGTTACGTTGGTCTGCGTTGGGAGTACATCTATAGTCCGCGAAACAATTTTGATACTTACTAGTCTGACTATGATTATAGTTTATTTGGGCGCTCGCGCGAGACTGAGGAGCGCGCGCGCTGAATTGACGCAGAATACATAGTAATTTAATTTTATTTATTGTAATTTTGTTTTATTATATTGACAAACGAAAACTAATGAAACGTATTCATTGTAGATTGAAATTTTATATCATGTTAATTTATTTGATAAAATTGTTTTTATTTGGAATGTAATGGACGCTGAATCAAGACATTTCTGGCTTAAATTTGGCTTTCTTTACGTATTTTTCCCTGCAAACTCAAGGAATTTAAAGAAATTCTAGAACTCCAATAAACAAGTAAAACATTCAACTTACCTTTTATTAATTTCAGCTTTTAAAAGAATTGATTGTAACAATGTGAATTTGACCGTCAAAGTTCCATCGCCGACATTTTTTCTTGCAAACTGAGTTCGTAAAATATTTATAGTAAATTACACGAAAAGAAAAATCAAAATGTGTAACTCTAACTTACAAGAAAGAGACTGGCACTATCGTTATTCAAGATCAAATAATTAAAATATCTTACTGCTGCTGAAAACTACAGCGTCAAAAATCATGAATTTCCGTAAAAAGTGTAATAGGACTCTTAACTAATTTAATCCTAGTTGGTTGTCCAGTATTAAGGGAGGTAAAACTAAACTCTCTTTTGATCAAATACCTTAATTTATTTGAGCTGTAGGTATTACTGCATTTTTATTATTACTTTCATTAATTTTTTCTTCATCATATTAGCTACTCAATAATTTAAAATCGCACTGTTACACTGTTTTGTAGGTCACAGTTGTGAACAAACTTTTTGAAAATTAATAAAAAAAAATAAAAAAAAATTATGTTTAAATTAAAATAAGTTATAGTTTCCCTCATTTTCGTATGTGCACATTACACACTGAATTAGGGCTATGTTTTAGAAAGTCACAAACTTAGAATAATAACGCATAGAAGCCGCGTCTAGAACAAAACCCGAGCAAAATCGTGTGTCCACTTCATTTTCTTTGTGTGCGTGAGCCGAATGTGTCTACGTTCCTCTAACGCACACAGATATAGCTTTCAGTGATACCATTACTAAGCCGTTACCCACAAAATATGGGAAGACGTATTGCTATTTTGCTATCAAGGCAAGTATTTTATGTTGTTGGGAACTGGAAAAGGTAAACATGATTTTTCATGTAATATGACATATTTTTTCGGAAGGTATAATTCAATTTATTTCAAAATAAAAGGAAATAAATCGCTTATAGAATGAGATATTGTTCAATGCGTTTAGAATGATTGATGGGTTATAATTATAAACAATGTTAAAACATCGGGTTTGATATGAATTAACAGTAAGTATTGTATTTTAAAATTACAAAAATGAAAAACATGAATGAAAGCAATGTGGGTATTTCTTCCTCACAAATAGCAACACTGTGTTATGACAACTTAGGTTATTAGAATTTTGTTTTATTTATCGATTTACGTAAAAATAGTGCATAGAATGTGAGTACTTATTTGTGAAATGTTATTTTATCACATTTTTTTGTTTTCCTGATGTGCTATAACTTCCTTTCACGCAACAAACTGTAATTTTCAATTATTTACTCGCGAGCTGTGTTCGACGGAACGTGACATTGAGTACTGACGGCCTGATGGCTAAGTTTGACGGATTAGGCTAAGTTTTAGTTGCCTCACTTTTTGCACTCGTACTAGGTTTCTATGCGTTATTATTCTAAGGTCACAAACGAATTCTTCATATTGTCGCCCCAAATATGTTTTGTTCGAACAAAAAGGTGCGAGATAATACATTAACTTAAATAGTTATAGAAGCGTGCCTTTTCCCTGCGACCTTGTGTCGGCTCGGAGCGTCATCGCCTATAAATTGAAATTGACGTGCCCCTTGGATGTGCGTCGAATAGATAGCTAATACGAATGCACATTGCACTGCACACTCGACACGACTTTACATTTATTTGAAGGGTAATTAAATAGTCATTAACCAACTTTAGAACATTAAGAAGGTTTTCTTTTTGGACAAATCTTTCTTTACATAGTGGAGTTTTGCATGGTGACGTGATTTGCGAAATATTAATAGTCTGTAAAAATCTTCAAGATATTTACTACAGGAGAGAACAATACATAATCGCCTTAAAAACTTCTTTCTCTGCAGTTTTTTTCTCAATCAACTAAAATTAATGATTGTTTGCATTTGTTCAGAAAAACTAGCAAGTTTTGTTTTATCAAATATTTGCATAATGTGGATTATGAAACTATAACGGAATTTAACTTGTAGGTGTTGTTGTAGAAGTACATCTGTTACTGTTTCGTTAATTGTCGATTCTGTAGCTATTATTGCTAGTAGTATTTTATTGCTCGCGCGTGTTCACTATTATTTTTATTTTTACTTTGTGTTATTTAATTATGAATTATATAAGTTAATTATTTTACTATATTAATTTAATTTAATTTGTTCTCTAGGTAACTATTCTAGAGATAACAGATTCAGACGGACGCAATTCATTAGTACGAAACAGTAGTGCGTCGCGTCGCTCCACACAGAAGAGTCCCAGGAGGTCGTCCGCGCCCAGCCCCAGGAAGTCGGCGCTCCGGGACCCCGCAGCCAAGCGGGGCGCGCGCAAGACCGACTCCATCAAGTTCGACCTCAGCAACTTGGAGAGCCGCAGCGACGTCGTCATGCTGAGCGACAGCACGCGCGCGTCGCTCGCGCACGACTGCGACTCCGACGACGACATCACGCTGCGCTACTCCGACTCGTCCGCGCTGTCGCCCTCCCTCTCGCCCTCCCCGCGGCGCTCCATTCACTCGCGCAGCAGCAGGATGCTACAGCAGAGCCTCGGCTGCAGCGTGCAGCTGTCGCCCCCCGCGCGCGCGCCGCCCCTGCGCTCCCCGCCCTCGGCGCGCTCTCCGCGCTCTGCGCGCGGCAGCCTGCTGCTGCAGCTGTCGCGCCGCAGTCCGCAGTCGGCCGGCAGCCCCGATACGTCGCCGGGCACGGCCTTCCGGACGCGCACGCTGAGCCCGCGCACGTCCCGCACGCCGCGCACGTCCCGCAACGACCTGGAGTCGTACTCCATCGTCGACCTCGTGTCCGTGGACACCGACGAATCGGCTCTCTCCACATCTGTGTACGGCTCGGCGGACTCCGCTGCCAGCACAGCTTTTGGGACGCCACAGAGCACCACCCGCAGGAAGACTCGCTCCACCATCGAGCCCGCGCTCCTGAGCTCCAGCACGCCGTACGTGAAGAGCAGGAGGTCCATCCCCAGATCTCGCTCCGACCCGAGCCCACAAAATTCTAGCAAAACCTCAGCGAACGTTACACAGTCTACTATCAGGAGTTCTAAGTCAAAACGATCGAAATCGCTATCGACTCCAGAGAATACGGAGGAGTCCAAGAGGCACATGTCAGTGAACAGCAGCCGGGTGGGTCGCAGCCGCTCGCGCCTGCTGGACCGCTCGCTGCCGCGGGACGACGCCGCCTCGCCGCGCAGCTCCAGGCGCAGCTCCAGGCGCAGCGCCAGCTCCGCCGCTCACAGCTCCGCCGCCCACACGGAGCTGGCGACCTCGCACAGCCCCCCGCAAGAGAACGGTGTCTGCACCCCCGAGAACAGACACAGCCCTGAAGAAGCTAGCACTCCCGTTCTTAGCATTCAAAGTCTTTTAGATTCTAGCCAGAATTCCTTCTCCTCACAAAAACCCACAAGAAAAGGCAGGCCTTCGTTTAATACAAAAAGAAAGACCACCGGAGGAGTCTCGGGACCTAAAACTAGGGTCGGCGCCAAGTCCAAGTCCTTGAGCTTCAGTACCAGGAAAACTAGATTGAGATTAAGCAGTGACTCGGTGGAGATATTGAATAAGAATGACGACGGTGAGATAGTGACGCCTAAGAGCGCAGTGAAGTTGGTACCGGAGGGGGTCAAGAACAAACACTCGACGGCCAAGAAGCCGCAGTCGAAGCGATCGATCATAGACGAGCTGAACGAGTCGGACATCGTGAAGCAGCTGTTCAGCAGCCCCGTGAAGCGCAAGCTGTCGCAGAGCATGACGGAGTTCTCGCGCCGGCAGCAGCTGGACTCGCAGTTGGACCACACCGACTCCTACACGCCCGACATCTTCGTCAGCCCCATCAGCACGCCCACCCGCAGCCCCAGCTTGGAGGGCATCAAGCTTATGTTCGCCAAGACCACTCCAGAGAACGATCTCCGAGACGTGCGAGGCGTGAAAGGTTTACTGCGCACGCCGCGCACGAGGAAATCTATCAAGAATGACCTGACTGATGTGTCCGGGGTCAAGCAAATATTTGCCAAGGGTCCTAAGAACCGGCTGAGTGACGTCAGAGTGAAAGAAGTATTTGTTTCTTCACCTAAAAATGACTTGCGGCGCGTGACCGGAGTCAAGTCTCTGTTCCAAGTTGCTAGGACAAGAAAGTCGCCGAGAAACGAACTCGATGACGTAAGAGGAGTCAAGAAACTGTTCAACAAGAAGAGTCCGGCGAACGATCTGCGGAATGTTTCCGGAGTAAAGAGAACTCTGCGCAGACAGAGTCCTAAGAACGACTTGAGTGACGTGAGAGGAGTGAAGCGCGTGTTCCGGAGAGAGAGGCGGAACGACCTGAGTGACGTCAGCGGTGTTGAGGAGTTGTTCAATTTGTCGAATCATTCATCCTTGACTGTTTCGACTAGGGCAGAGAGCTTGTTCGACCAGCTGGTCGGCAACCCACAAAAAAGAGCCGTATATTCTAATACATTCTCTTCAAAAACTGTCCAAAAGCCTAAAGGCCCCAGGGCGAAGTCTTTACACGCGTCCCTAGACGAAGTTACCGCCTCAGATAACAACTGGTTAGAACAGGAACTAAACAAACGACTACAAATTAAGAACTACTTAGATTCTCTGAAATCGGCTAACGCGTCAAAAGCTAACAGATCCAAACAAAACAAATCGAAGTCATTGCACGCGACTCTAGACGAAGTGGCCGACGTCGACGTGTTGTTAGAACAACAACTGAATAAGGAACAACAGATTGACGATTATTTAAAATCGATGCAATCAGTTAACGATTCCAAAGCTAATAAATCCGAGGCCAACAAATCTAATGCAAACAAATCTAGCGCAAACCGCTCTAGGTCGAACAAATCTAAAGCTAGCGTATCTAAAGCCAACATGAGTCGCGAGCTTCACAAGTTAGTGACAGACACAGTGGAAGGCGAAGCGCCACTTGTGACATCGAGAGTTCGAAACAGCTCTGCCGTGCGGAGCACCGACAGAGAGGCAGAGCGCAACAAGTCCGCTGCGCAGCTGTACAGCGCGCACAAGCTGCCGCTCTTGAAGCGCGCGCTGGTGCACTCGACGCCGCTGAAGGGGCGCGCGCGCGGCCTGCTGGACGCGTGTGCGCTGCGCGTGTCGCCCATCCGCGCGGACGGACCGACTGCACACCGCGATACTTCTATTACGTGAGTTCTATTTGTTTTATTACTTCGTCTAAAGTTTCGTTACTAAAACTTACTGACTCTAATGGTTAACTTCTTTCTTTCCCCCCGATCGACACTATTTTAGAAATCAATCATTTAACATTATATCCTTTATTATTTAATCAAATACATTTTTAAAATTAATTTATAATCCACCACTCAAATATTCCTGAAGCACGTTAGTTTGTGAAACAGTTTTCAAATTAATTGCAGGTCGAATCAAACAAAAGAATCGGCTGAAGTAAGACCAAAGAGCACGAGAGGCACAAGAACGAATACTGAGAACCAAGAAACATCTATCGCGCCCGAATTAGTGAAACCGTCGCCTAAGAAAACTCGCGGCCGGTCCAAAGTGGCCAGTCCTAAGGTTAAGCCAGCTAGCCCTGTCAAAGAAAAAGTCGTAAAAGCTAGGAAAGCCAGCGACGATAAAGCTAAGAAAGCCAGTCCAGTTAAGACTAGAAATGCCATTTCCGTGAAAGCTATAAAAACCAGTTCCGCTAAAGGCAAAAAGGCCAGTCTCGCTAAGACCAAAAAGGCCAGTCCCGCTAAGACCAAAAAGGCCAGTCCCGCTAAGACCAAAAAGGCCAGTCCCAAAAATGCCAGTCCCGCTAAGTCCAAAAAAGCCAGTCCCAAAAAGGCCAGGCCCGCTAAGACCAAAAAGGCCAGTCCCGCTAAGTCCATAAAAGCCAGTCCCGCTAAGGTCAAAAAGGCCAGTTCCGCTAAGGCTAAAAAAGCAATTCCTACTACAGCTAAAAAGACCAATCCTATCAAGACTAAAAAAGAAAGTCTCGCAAAATCTAAAGTCAGTCCATTATCAAAAGCCAGCCCTGTCCCGGTCAAAGCGACACGCTCTCGAAGAAATAATGCTTCGGCGCTAGAATCAAACATTAAAAAGCGCCGAGCGTCGTTAGTAGTCGCCAAGAAGTGTCCAGTCATGAGTCCCATGCCCCGCGCCACGCGGAAACGGAAGCAGCCGGAAACTACGAGCACTCCCCTGCAGAGCCCTAAGAAGAGCCGCGCGCCGCCACGGAACACGTCGCTGGAAGCTGACAAGCCCAAGGCGCCGAACACTACCAGAGCTAAGGTACAGAGAGCTGCGGACCGCAGCGTACAGGAAACAATAGAAACGACGAGAAGGACACGGAAAACTGTAACCGTGCAGGAAACACGACCAGAATCTCCCAAGAAATCTCAAGCACGAAGAAAATCTGCCAAGACTAAAGCAGCTGAAGTACAACCCAAAACGAGAGGAAGGAAGACTGCTGTTAGTGAGTCTAAGGACACCACTGAAGTCGAACAGCCTGAACCCAAAGCTAAGAGAGGGCGTAAGACTGACGAGCCCGCTGCTAAGAAAGCGAAGAATAATACGCAAGATAAGTCTATCGAAGGAGCTAAACCGGTGAAAACTCGCGGCAAGAAAGTGGAGCCACAAGAGAGCGTGGAGTCGGCGGCCAGCGCGCGAGGTCGGCGGCGAGCCGCTCGTGACGTCAGCACCACGTCACGCAAGCGCAAGTCTGACTCGGCCCCGGACAGCGAGCTGCCTCCCAAGCTGAGGAAATCGAAACTAGCGAAGCGCGCCCCTGACGCCAGCGGAGAGCCAGGCGGGCCAGGCGGGCCAGGCGGGCCAGCCGGGCCAGGCGGGCCAGCCGGGCCAGCCGGCCGCCGCACACGGGGGACAACGGTGAGCTCTGCATGCATGCTTATCTAAAAATTCACTACAACTAGTATGAATGCGAAGTGTGAAAGTTTGCTTCTGCTACGTACGAACCAGTGTGATCAGTTTAGGTAGAGGTGGACCCTGAAATAGGTTACTTTTTTGCGAAAATTATATAACCGCGACCGCGCGGAAAGGCCAGTTATCTATTAAAATCGATATAGATAATTATAATGAATTTTATACAGGGTGTTCCAGAAGTATTTGGTCAGATTTAAGGGTGATGTTCTGTATAATCTACTACACAGTCAAGAAACAATATTAAAATAAAAAAAAAAGTATATTTTATAATTGTTAAATTCCGACTTCAAAATCTGACTAATAAGTTCTCAAAATTCAGTTTTCAAGAAGTCTCATGCAGTTGCATCGGATCTGTGACTGAAATTTAAATAAATGATAGAAATAATGATGAATGTGTTTTAACTTGTGTTTACAGGCAAATATTGAGGATGTTCCTGGCCAGGCCACTGGCAAGCGTAAAAGAACAGCAGCACCCTCGGGCGCGCAGGACAGCAGCGCGCCGCCCGCCGCCGGTGAGTACCGCACCTACATCTCATTACATTGAAACCGGGAAACTTAACACTCGACTACATTCGTCATCATCTACCTAGCCTTTACTGAACACAGAACTACATCTGAACTAGGTATATTGGGGTCAGCTTCCACTTAGATTTAGCTGAACTAGACTAGATTAATCTCATATTTTTTAGTATCTATTTGTGTGTGCGCGGGTGGGTACTAGCTGGCTAGTGGTTGTATCTCCATAGGTTTTATTAAAAACAGAAAAAGGCAAAAGAACATAAGATTGAGAAAAGCTGCTGGTCTCGCAACAAAGGAAAGAAAGTTGACTAACCTTAGCACCACGGTGGGCGGTCCGGTTCAGGGCCTCGCTCCACGTGCCAACACTGCTGTGACCTTGATGCGCTCTTCTCGGTCTTCTTGATGTTAGGACGATATGAGGGTCGTGCACGGCGCGAAACGACCTCAAAGCGGTTTAATCCAAAATTGTTGATGCTGGATGTACAAGAAATGAAGCGGCACGGACACGACCAACCGGCGGCGGCGGTGTCGGTCGTCCATCTGACCTCAGTGCAAAACCAAGCAGCGAAAATCAAAAATATAAAGTAAAAAGCGGGTAGAATGAAAACTATACCTAAAATAAAGGAGCGCCAATGCAGCGGCGCGAACATGCTCCCGGCTTTAAAACCATTGGTTTTAAAAAATACACTTAACTATAAGCCGGGGAGCGGAAGAGATGCTATTGCGAGGGTAGAGGGCAGAGGCGGACGGCAGGTCTCTTATAGATCCCGGTCGCCGTCTTGATAAGAGCGACTCTACTGATCCCATCTTTACCGGGATAGGTTTCAAGTATTATACCTAATGGCCAAGATAGAGGTCCAACGTTATCAGTAACTACAACCACGACGCTACCTACCTTGATAGGATCTGAATGAGTGTTCCATTTCCCTCTGGATTGCAAAAGGTGAAGATATTCACGTTTCCATCGTTTTGCGAATGATTGCACGAATTGATCTAACAAAGCGTATCGTTTCTTTAAACTTGTGTTATCACCGGTAGCTTCGCAAGCGGGTAAACTCTTTAGCGGCGTAGACATCAGGAAATGCGATGGAGTCAACGCGCTTAGCTCAGACGGATCCTCACTAAGGGGCGTGAGCGGACGCGAATTTAAAACGCATTCAATTTGTGTTAAAACAGTTAACATCTCTTCGTAGGTCAGCAATTGAGAACCTATAGTCCTATATAAATGAGTTTTGAAGCCCTTAACGAATATCTCGTAATGTCCGCCGAAATGTGGAGTGCGCGGCGGATTGATTTTCCACGTTATTTTTTGCTCGGCCAACTCGTTAGACAACGCGGTTTGATACTCATCAGAATTTACTAAAGCGTAGATGTCCGAAAGAGCGTTCTTCGCACCGACGAAGACAGTTCCTGCGTCAGAGTACATAGTTTGTACAGCACCCCGTCTCGCTAGAAATCGTTTAAACGCTGAGAGAAAGGTACTCGTACTAAGATCGGTAGTCAACTCGACATGAACAGCGCGAGTGACTAAGCACACGAAAATGCATAGGTATGCCTTAATAGAGCGAACGCCACGTTTACGTTGCGGGATAATACTTATAGGGCCCGCGTAATCAACAGCCGTGCGTGTAAAGGCTTTAGCTTCCGTTACGCGGCACGTGGGTAAGTCCCCCATGAAGGGATGCACGGCCTTGGGTTTAGCGCGGAAACAGAAATTGCATTTATGCACGATACGACGCACGACATTACGACAAGACAGTATCCAATAACTTTGCCGCAATATTGACATAAGAGCCACCGGACCAGTATGACAGTTGTGGCGATGATAGTGCGACACGATCAAATCGGTGATACGGTCTTTATGCGGAAGCAGCAACGGATGCCGTTGTTCATTGGTCAAATCAGCGTTACGGAGTCGACCGCCGACTCTCAATAAGCCCTCGCTATCGATAAAGGGCGAGAGGCGTCTTAACGCGGTGCGACAATTTCCGTTTGCTTTTAACCGTGCGATTTCGTCAGAAAAGTAAAATTCTTGTAACGCGGTAATTAACATCCTTTCAGCAAAAATCATATCTGATGCGGTAACCGGCTTAGATCGTGGCAGTTTACCTAAGAACTTGTAAACATAGATAACGGAATGAAGCAGCACCGTCCACTTAGAAACGCGATGTGACAATGCAAGAAGTGGATGCGGGTCTACACCTACATCTGCTACAACCGGCAATGAAACCACCTTGGTTTCCGGCAATCGTACATCGATGGCACTAGTGTCGACAGAGGTAACAGGCCACGTATCGACGCTCTGTTGAAGCCACGACGGTCCACTGAACCACATCGGGTGCGACAACAATTGCTTAGGAGACAAACCTCGCGATAAGCAGTCGCTAGGGTTGTCGGTACCTGGAACGTGAAAGAAATGTTCCGCGGGAAGGCAATCTAAAATTTTTGTAACACGCGTAGCGACGAATGTTTTTAAAGTTTGGGGATCAGAATGAATCCAATATAATGCGACCATTGAATCGGTGAAACAAAATATATTCTCAATTTTTTGACGCGATTCATAAGCATTCTTAACTCGTTGCACCAATTTGGACATAAGTAAAATGCCGCAGAGCTCAAGTCTGGCAACCGATATCGTTTTGAGAGGGGCGACTTTAGATTTCGCGCACACCAGGTTGACGACCGCTGGGGAGTGGGGATCCTGCTGGACTTTGACATATATGGCGGCTCCATAAGCTCGTTCACTCGCGTCGGAAAATGCAATAATAGTGACGAGGTAATTTCTAAACACCTCAAGATGACGCTTTATCTTTAGGTCCCGTAATGCGGGCAATTCGTGAAGGTAATTCTCCCAAAGGATCATTACATTCTGGGGCGGCATGTCATCCCATTCCAGCTTGAGAACAAAGAGCTTTTGTAAGATTAATTTCGCATAAAGAATAGTCGGCGCGATCAATCCTAGAACATCAAACTGGCGAGCAATAACCGATAAGATGTTGCGCTTGGTACACGGACGGTTGACAAGAGTGACAGAAAAGGAAAAAACATCTGTGGTTGGAGACCATTCTAGGCCAAGAACCTTTAGACTTTGATTAGGTTCATCGAAATTTACTTTGGAAGAATAGCGGTGAGTATCAGGCAGTGATTCGAGTAACTCTGTTGAGTTACTGGACCATTTCATAAGGTTAAAGCCCCCGGCCGTAAACAATCCTAACAGTTCATCCTTGAGCCGCAAGGAGTCCTGGACGGTGGGAACGGAGTAACAAATATCGTCCATGTAACAATTATGCACAACAACATCCGCGGCGCGCGGGTAGGATGCGCGTGCGTCGTCACAAAGTTGTCTTAAAACTCGCATGGCGAGGAAAGGACTACAGCGCAATCCAAAGCAAACGCGGTTAAATTGATAGGTATCAAGCGGTAAAGAACGATCAAAGCGGTATAAAAATTTTTGAAACATTCTGTGATCTTCGTTAACTAAAATCTGTAAAAACATCTGATGTATATCACTGGTAAAAGCCACGGGATATAAACGGAAGTCAAGTAAAATTAAAAACAAGTCGTTTTGTAAATTCTCACCCTGATGTAACAAATCATTGAGTGATTTACCCGAATCAGTTTTGGCGCTGGCGTCCATAACCATTCGCACCTTTGTAGTTACTTTATCTTGCCTAACAACGGCATGATGTGGTATATAAAAACCCGTAGGTAGCGAACCAGCATCGTCAAGTAAGGAGATATAACCCTTCGATAGGTATTCTTTAATAATCGCGTCATATTCCAAACGCAACTCTGGGGTAGCGGTTAACTTACGCTCCAAGTACATATAACGACGCATAGCAGTTTTGTATGAGTCACCGAGCTCAGAGGAGTCGCGCGCAAAAGGTAACGCCACACTATAACGTCCTGTGTCATCACGTGACACGCTTGAGATAAACAGCTTCTCGCACTCCCTAGACGCGGCGTTCAGCGGGCGCTTCGACGCTATTTCTTCGAGCTGCCAGAACCTTTCTAGCATATTTGATAACGGAAGCTCATTCTGTACAAACGAGCATAAAGAAACGAACTCAGTAGACGGATTACTAATAGGACAATTTCCTACGATTATGTAACCAAAAATCGTTTCAATACCGGTAGGTAACCCGGGTGGACCGTTTACGCGTCCCGGCAGTAAAATTTCGGCAAACTGTGGTGCACCGATGAGGATGTCAATTTCCCCAGGCGAGTGGAAACTACTGTCAGCTAACTGAACGTGGTTTAAATAACTGAGCGAAGCGGGCTCGATACGAGCAGAAGGCAAATTATCCGTAATTTTATCAATGACGTAAGAGTCCAGTGTGAGTAAAATATTTTTATTGTTCGAAAACAAATCAATGCTGACGGAACCCTTAATCGGATTAGGCGATGAACCGATCCCCTTTACAACAGCGCGCGTTATTCGATTAAAATTTAATTTAAGTTTTGCTAAGCATGTCGCTGCAATAAAATTGTTTTGCGATCCGGAATCAATAAGCGCGCGAGCATTGTGCAACACACCCGCAGAGTCAGGTATTAAAACTTGAACCGTGCCTAAAAGACAGGTAACATTATTATCACGTCGGTTATTATTTTGCACCGGAGTTGGCAACGACAGGGCTGATAAAGCAGTGGTATGCACCTGCTGGGAGGTAGATGCCGGCGGCGGCGGAGTAACATTATGCGCGGGCGCTGAGGCGGGCGCGGGGGGAGTCAGCTGTTGTTTTCTACAAAGCAGTGAGTGGTGCTTACAATCGCAATAACGGCAACGTACTTCCGATTTACAAGCGACGTTGTTATGAGACAAACTGAGGCAGTTCGTACATCCATTACGAGTTTTGACAAAATTAAATTTGTCATCGAGCGGTAATTTTTGAAATTTAAAACATTTAAACAAGTTGAAATGATTTGCCAAGTCGCAAAACGGACAAGATTTAATTTTATCTTTTATCTGTAACGGCGCGCTAGTACCTACAAAGGAATGGGTAGACTTAGAAACATTTTTGTTTATGTCGGTACCGACGCGCTTCGTCATAGCGTTTGCCGAAGTGCGATCTAATATTTTAGATTGTTCACGCAGAAATGTGATCAAGTCCTCGTAGCTAGGCAAAGCAGTCTCTCGCCTAAACATTTCAAAAGCGCGAGCGGTCTCCGGGTCTATTTTCTTTAAAGCGAGATAAAGAAGAATAAAATCGGACAAGTTGCTAAGTTTTAACGTTTTTAGACTCGACACGGCAGACGCAAAATGTTCTAAAAACGAGTCTAAATTCTTAGTGTTAGCAACGGAAAAAGATTTGAATTCAAACATTTGATCCAAATACGCGGTAGCTAAATAACGTTTATCTTCATATTTCTTGACCAGCGTGGTCCATATCAAAGTATAATTATCAGCGTTCGGTGTAATTCCCGACACAGTAGCAAGTGCCCGGCCCGATAACTGACCCATTAAATATTGAATACGTTCGTTATTAGTAAGATCAATATTCTCGTGTATAGTAGTCTTAAATGTTTCGTAAAAGGTCGACCAATTTGCGGGTGAACCGGAAAATTTCACTAACTCTAATTTGGGCAGATTCAAGTTAGATTTTTTATTACTGTTACTGGAAGATGAAGATAATTTTTCAACTTTGGGCCTATCACAACTAGCAAATATTTTGTTGGCTTCATATTTGCAACGACAGTATAAGTCCTCAAATGTAGACAAACTTTGATAGTTAGGTATGAAATCCGGATCTAACATCAAATTCACCGCATTCAACTCATCGACAATTTTTATGAATTCGTCACGCATAGTATCAATGGTGAACATGCTGCAGAGAAAATTCTCCACCTTACTATCACTAGGGTCCGTAATCATTTCATTTCTTGAGTCATAAATTCTCTGAAGCCTAGTATAAACTTCCTCGCGTTTCCCCATGAGCCTTTTAATGGTTAAATTATGCTTCTCTTCTTCCTTAGAACCCGGAGCCATGATGAGATTTGTTAAAAATATTTAAGTTAAAAATACCCGAAACAGCGTTACTCACTGCAACATAGACAACTTCGAGAACAAAGGAACGCTCGGAAACGGCCGGCGATAACACGTTCTTGCCTAAGCTCCGTCGATAATTTAGCTTAAAACTTTCGACAAAAATGCAACGTAAATGCGATTAGATACTTACTTACCAAAGGGAATGAAATTTATCCGTTTGAAAATGGAACACGAATAAATGATACTGATAAATAATAGCGGGTAGGTAGGTAATTACAGTAGGTAAATTACCTTCGTAACTAAGCGGTAAGAGAAAAAAAAATAGTTTTAAAACTAAGCGGAAAGAATAACTAGTTAAGAAAACTAAGCGGAAAAACAAATAGCGGTATACTTTTCGAACAAAAAATGTGATATAATACGGCTTTAAGGCCGAAAAGTATGTAAAATCCGGCTCGAAGGACCAAAAAAAATGTGTGTGCGCGGGTGGGTACTAGCTGGCTAGTGGTTGTATCTCCATAGGTTTTATTAAAAACAGAAAAAGGCAAAAGAACATAAGATTGAGAAAAGCTGCTGGTCTCGCAACAAAGGAAAGAAAGTTGACTAACCTTAGCACCACGGTGGGCGGTCCGGTTCAGGGCCTCGCTCCACGTGCCAACACTGCTGTGACCTTGATGCGCTCTTCTCGGTCTTCTTGATGTTAGGACGATATGAGGGTCGTGCACGGCGCGAAACGACCTCAAAGCGGTTTAATCCAAAATTGTTGATGCTGGATGTACAAGAAATGAAGCGGCACGGACACGACCAACCGGCGGCGGCGGTGTCGGTCGTCCATCTGACCTCAGTGCAAAACCAAGCAGCGAAAATCAAAAATATAAAGTAAAAAGCGGGTAGAATGAAAACTATACCTAAAATAAAGGAGCGCCAATGCAGCGGCGCGAACACTATTTATTCTTGTTTGTATTTGAATAAGTATTTGTTTGTGCGCAGGCAAGCCCGCGGGCCGCAGCCGCCGGAGATAGCGGGCGATCCTCGTACAATCGTAACTCAAGTACAAATAGTTTACTTAAATAAGGTGAGTCCACATATTTGCAATCTCATAAACTCACGTTTGAGTTTATTGTTTAACACCGTTGTGTTTAAGGGTAATTGAAATATAAGGGAATAACTGAAATATTATAAAAGTAATTTGAAAATGTTTATTAAATATATTTTGCTTACAAACTATATTTGATATATTATAACTATTTTTCGACACATTTGCACAAAAAATGCATTTACGAAGCCTGTATACATTGTTCGAAAGTTAAAAATTACGGACCATACAATGGAGCGTGCGGTGTAGGTACTCTCACCTAAGTACCTACTTTGATGCTGCACGCTTCGATGTATGACGCCGTGCGTATTCTTTTCGGTATTTTTTTAAATGTCCATAAAGAATTCAATCCGTCTGCATCCGTCAGCAAAAAACGCTTCCGTCTGCGTCCGTTCCGGAAGCGTTCTGGAAGCTTTTTTTTTGCGAAGAACCTTTTGCTCAGAAGGTTTGTCGCACTTTAATATTGAAGAAAAAATGAGATAATAGATGTAGTTCTAATTACCCGACTGTTACACTTATGTTTTTTTCGAGTGTATTTATGTATGACTAGCTGACCCGCGCAACTTCGTCTGCGTCACATTTTCCATCCTGATCCGCTCCTGTTTGTCTTAGCGTGATAATATATAGCCTATAACTACCCTAGGTACTTAGGTGAGAGTACCTACTTTACCGCACGCTCCATTGTATGGTCCGTAATTTTGAACTTTTGAACAATGTATACAGGCTTCGTAAATGCATTTTTTGAGCCAATGTGTCGAAAATAACTATTACAGTCCTTATCACAATGACATACAGTTTAAAATAATGGCATTCCAGTATTGACATACTATATCGTTTGTTCCAGGTGCGCGCAGACGCTGCTCGTTATATTTTGTGAAGAATTTTTATTAAGAGTATTTTTAATGTTTTAGCGTTCCTCCGGGACACTGTGTTCAATCCATATGTTTCGCACAATAATATGTATAAAGTATGAAATAATTGTTAATATCCAGGCGATGTCTATTCATACTGTTTGCTCGATAACGAATCTATTATGGAAGGTATTCCAATCGAATAGTTTATTGACACTGATGATGTGCTAACAGCATGAATATTTTAAATAGTACAATTGAATTTTACAATATTATTAAATATCTTATCAATAGGCTTGTTGAACAACTTGTAGGAAAATGATTCTGTTGTCGTTACATGATAGTTATACATACAGGTCTGCTTTGTTTGTCATGGAGTGTGTCATGCTATCATTAGTCACCCTGTGCTAGCCCTGTCTGCACTGGATTGTCAACCGTAGGCGTCAAGCCGAGCGCTGAGAATTCAACAGAGCACAACATCCCTAGTGTTAAAAAAGTTCACCATTGGATTTTCAGCAGTTCGCGATGGGTCGATACTCGAAAAAATCCAGTGGGCGGTAAAACAAGCGGTCCGGCTCACGAGTCACGCGGTGCCTCGCGCAGCACTACTCACTAGAATGTTACGCGACGCACAAGCGACTTCCTTCACAATCCTCACCATCAATCGATCATGTTCACTTCAACTTATTTATAATTATGATTTAAGCTCTTTTTACTATATTCTTAGTTCTTTCTTTTATTTTTAGTGTGACATCAACTGTAAGGTAGAAAAAGTTGTAGTGATATTTTACTGTAAAAGCATGCAGTTTAGGAATCGTAACAAAAACGTTTAAGATTGATAAAATAGTCGATGCTAGGTGAACGCACATTATGTTTACAGCTTAAAACCTTTTAATAATTTTATATATTTGTGTTTCAATTCTGTAGATTCTCCTTTTGGGATATTATCTCATTTGACGCTACCAACACTTGTGTAATAAATCACATTACTGAAAATTGATAATGCAATTAATGCAATATATCGGGAACAAAGTATATTGAATGAAAAAAAAAATAAACAAATTTAGATATAGATTGACACGCGTCAAATTTTTTATTAATATAAGAATTGGAATTGATATTTTAAATATTGTTGCATAGCTTTATTAATAAAGTCGTGAGTTATGCATTGTTGATTTTATTTCTTACCATAAGGGAATGTTCATTTCATTTCTGGATTGCACTCTATCTTTATAATTATAAATAGTCAAATTCCAGCTATTTCGATTTAAAATCCAAAGTTCGTAACCGATTTTGATATGATTTAAATGGGACCAATCTGCAAGTATATCCTTTCAGATAAAACCAAAATTTTTCAAATCGGTTCATAATTGTCGGAGTTATGAGGTAACAAACATAAAAAAAAAAACATACAACCGAATTGATAACCTCCTCCTTTTTGGGAAGTCGGTTAATAAAATAAACTATAACTTATTTAGACAATGGTGATTATGAATTGAGGAGTCGTATCTGGCATTGAATTGCAGATTTAGTAGTTAATAAGCAGATTTTGTGAGCGCCAACCTGAATTTAAAACCCTTAGGGCGGATTCGTCCAAACCCGAATTTATACACGAGTAACTATACCAGGAGTAATTATTCCATGATTTTAGTCTCGTATAAATCAATAGACTTTTTTCATGCAATCTAACGTATACTAACGTAACTAATCTAAGTATAGTACTTGGATTAGTTACGCGCGAATATCGGAGTGAATGTGAAACCCGGCAAGGAAACGTTCTACAAACGGGAGAGTACAGCAGCATAACGCATGTCAACCCTCATTTGTCGTATTATAGCGTGGAAAAGTTGCTGTCAATGTCAAATTGTCAGTGTTATTTGAAAACTTTGAAGTTTTGCTTGTCGGTTCGGTTTGGTTCATGTGGTGTTTGTGTTTTGATGGTCTTATGTATAAAATGATGAGTGACCTTATGCGTAAACGTAGTCCTAATTGGCTGCCATCTGATAAATAAATTTTGTTAAGTAAGCCTAGTACACTTACATTTTAAATAATAGAAAATAAAAAAAAGCTCTCTTTTAGCCACTTTGGACGTCTAGATATTACCTCCTCATCACTATCACTATCTTCAATCAAATCATTTAAACATTGCATTTTATGTTTTTTGAATAATTCCTTGTGTTGTTGCACTAATGTATACAAGTTAATTGCATTATATTTTTTTAATATAAAAGCAGTGTGAAAAATTTTTGGTGAACCAATAAATAAATAAACAAAAATTCCCGAATAAACTCGTTATTCCTCGAATTGTAGTTGGTCAAACGTAAAATTGAGTAATTCTCGAGTAAGTAACGATTAACTTCGAGACTAAAATTTATTCCTGTTTGGTCGTATCAGCCCTTAAAGAGTTATTAGACAGACATGACTGCCCGACACATACAATCACGACATAATGCGTGTGGTCAGTCTGCGCGCTACAAGCGTCTTGGTATCGTTGCAACAGCAGCAGCAGCAGTGATGGCCTATTTCCAATGGGTTGCCTGCTTGGTAGGTTTGGGTCCCGAACCCGGCTCGGTCGAAGCGTTGTTTTCACAGAGTCGACTGCCTTGGTTGCCTGCTTGGTAGGTTTGGGTCCCGAACCCGGCTCGGTCGAAGCGTTGTTTTCACAGAGTCGACTGCCTTGGTTGCCTGCTTGGTAGGTTTGGGTCCCGAACCCGGCTCGGTCGAAGCGTTGTTTTCACAGAGTCGACTGCCTTGGTTGCCTGCTTGGTAGGTTTGGGTCCCGAACCCGGCTCGGTCGAAGCGTTGTTTTCACAGAGTCGACTGCCTTGGTTGCCTGCTTGGTAGGTTTGGGTCCCGAACCCGGCTCGGTCGAAGCGTTGTTTTCACAGAGTCGACTGCCTTGGTTGCCTGCTTGGTAGGTTTGGGTCCCGAACCCGGCTCGGTCGAAGCGTTGTTTTCACAGAGTCGACTGCCTTGGTTGCCTGCTTGGTAGGTTTGGGTCCCGAACCCGGCTCGGTCGAAGCGTTGTTTTCACAGAGTCGACTGCCTTGGTTGCCTGCTTGGTAGGTTTGGGTCCCGAACCCGGCTCGGTCGAAGCGTTGTTTTCACAGAGTCGACTGCCTTGGTTGCCTGCTTGGTAGGTTTGGGTCCCGAACCCGGCTCGGTCGAAGCGTTGTTTTCACAGAGTCGACTGCCTTGGTTGCCTGCTTGGTAGGTTTGGGTCCCGAACCCGGCTCGGTCGAAGCGTTGTTTTCACAGAGTCGACTGCCTTGGTTGCCTGCTTGGTAGGTTTGGGTCCCGAACCCGGCTCGGTCGAAGCGTTGTTTTCACAGAGTCGACTGCCTTGGTTGCCTGCTTGGTAGGTTTGGGTCCCGAACCCGGCTCGCTCGAAGCGTTGTTTTCACAGAGTCGACTGCCTTGGGCTTGTAAACATCCGTTGAGCTCGGTGCCAACTTGCTCAACTTTGGTCAACTCGGTGCCAACTGAGCCGTCAAACGGCAGCGTTTATGCAAGTGTAAGAGCCGTAAGAGACTCAAGAAAAGTATAATTTACTAGCTGACTCGCGCTACTTCATGTGCGTCTCATTTTCCATTAATGCTCCGCTCCTATTTGTATTAGCGTGTTGATATATATTCTTGCCTTCCTCGATAAATGGGCTATCTAACACTGCAATATTTTTTTTAAATCGGACCAGTAGTTCCTGAGATAGCGCGTTCAAGCAAACAAACAATTTCATCAGCTTTATAATATTATTATTAGTATAGATTAGCGAATGCGATTGTCGAAATGCCAAAATATAAGGGATTGATGAATTGATCACTTACATCATACCTACCTAATTATTTAGATAGTAATTGTGAATCCCATACATTGTTGACGTTTTGAAAATCGCCGCCGCTGGCAGAATGTGAGTCGTGTAGAGTGAGGTGCACAGTTATTCTTTGGCCTTGAACTTGACGGGGTTGGAGATGCGGAAGATGTTGGGCGTGAGCGTGGCGAGCTGCGCGAAGAGCTGCGGCGCGGCGCGCGGCGGCAGCGCGAAGTGCAGCGTGCGCAGCTCGGCGCCGCCCCAGCCCGCCGCCTCCAGCATGAAGCCCTTCACGCACTTCAGCACCAGCTCGGCGCGCCGCGCGCACCATGCCGCCGTCATCTCCTGCGCACACACCATAACCTATTTTATAAAACTCCTACTACCTACCTATATTGAACCTACATAATTATCAGTCACACACGTCTGTTCTGGTTTCCTCACGATGTTTTCCTTCACCTGTCAGCCATCATTATCATCATCGTATGACAATCAGCCGAAGTACCCCAAGTGTCGCCACATCGACTGATTTTGTGCGTCTTACAGTACCGAGCTTTCACATTGGTATTTGCCGAAATTTAGGCTGCCTATCCAGTGACACGGAGCAAGGCAGTGCAGCGGAACAATGAAGTACCTATTGCGGAGCTGAGTTTGAGTATACCCAAACAGATAAAAAAAAAAAAACTAAACTTATCGGTCACAGATGGCAAAAGACAGCTTTCGAAACTTTGATCATTAAACAAGTACCTAGTAGGTGGGAGGAACACACAGGTTTTAGAATAGTTAATTACGGGATTGATTGATCCGAATGTGTAAAAACCGTGTGTGTTCGCGCAGCGGAATGTTGTTGAATTTAAAGATTTTAATTATGCAGATATTTAGTGTATGACGTCGTATAATTGTGTATGGTAAAAAAAAAATTGTGCGCGCAGCCATTGTGGAGAAATTCACCAAAAACTGATTCCGCTGGGCGAACGTTGTCCTGGCGGAACTTTTTTTAATCCTTAGACTTTAGAAGAAAAGAGATGTGTCCAAAAATTTGTGTGTATTTGTGTGTAATTGTGTATGTATGAATAAAATTAGTGCATGCATAAACTTCGGAGAAATTCAAGTTTCCGCTACGCGAACGTTTGGCCATTAGCTAGTTTTCATATAAAGCGCTTACATAGAGAGCTGTAGATTTTTACATACGTTGCTTTGAATTTGTTTATATTTGTTTAAAAACAGATTTAGAAAAAATCGTAGGGCTTAAAAGATAAAAATATAAACGTAAAATACGCTTATTAGGTCTTAGTTCTTAAAGTATGCACTTTGGGGTCTAGATTTTCACGTTTATACAAACCTTGTAAGTGTCTGCAATATGTTGCCAAGTATCAATGATGTTCCGTTAGTAATTAAAGAGTTATAGGACAATTTACCATGAATTGATCACTGTTTACAAAGCAGTCAAATATCACGACGTTCTAAAGAAATTGCATGGTAAAATGTATGCCAATAATTAGTTTATTCACTCAACTATTCACATGCAAAATTTCATATCAGTAAATTCAGTAATTAAAGAAAAACAATTATAATACTGACGAAGCATCGAAAACCTACATAACCCGACCAAGTTCGGATAGCTACAAAAAAGCGGCCGTGCAATATATTTAGGTAACATCCCAAAATTTACAGTATAATACCGGTATTGAATTGGTATAGGTGATAACACAATTGTTGTTTCGATATAATTTATAGGTCATATATACTACCAACTTTTTTAAATGTATTTGACTATGACAGAAAGTAGGTACTATTTACGTAGGTACTTTATTTAAGTATGCGCTTGAGACTTGAGATATAATCTAGATATACCTATTATTTAAGAAAAATAAAATTCATGCGGCTAATTTCTATTGAAGATTTCACGGATCAGGATTCTAACTATACTAGACCCCTTAGGGAAATTAAATAATTACCACATGTAAGTACTACTGTTTAGGTACCTAAGTAAATATTTATCATACTGTAGCTTATTACACTATTTAACCAATGGACTAGGCATGCACGAGCGTTCCCCTTTTTTCTTGAAAATACCTTTTTTATACCAGTGTTTTAGTTTATAAGCACTTTTTTAATGTTGATCAAATCTAAACAACTGAATAGCCTAGTTATGTGATGTGATTTTAATTTTTATTGAAGCTCGAAATATTACACTTACCCTTATATTCATAATCGTTTATTAAACCTATTTTAGTTAAAACACATTTAAGTCTATTGCTGTCGTTGCAAGCGTTTGTTAAAGTTATCATAATTACATAATTAAGTATTATATTTTATGTTATTAAAAATATTTTTGTACACGGATATAAATAGAGAAGTACTTGTTATTATTTTAAAAAAAAATTCATTCAAGTAATGCAATTGTTTTATTTTTTCCTAACGCTTGTGTACGCAACTGTACCATATTAATAAATAATATATTGCAAGGTTAACGTTTCTTAGATATATGGCACGGCCGCTTTTTTGTAGCCATCCGAACTTGGTCGGGTTATGTAGGTTTTCGATGCTTCGTCAGTATTATAATTGTTTTTCTTTAATTACTGAATTTAATGACATGAAATTTTGCATGTGAATAGTTGAATGAATAAACTAATTATTGGCATACATTTTACCATGCAATTCCTTTAGAACGTCGTGATATTTGACTGCTTTGTAAACAGTGATCAATTCATGGTAAATTGTCCTATAACTCTTTAATTACTAACGGAACATCATTGATACTTGGCAACATATTGCAGACACTTGCAAGGTTTGTATAAACGTGAAAATCTAGACCCCAAAGTGCATACTTTAAGAACTAAGACCTAATAAGCGTATTTTACGTTTATATTTTTATTTTTTAAGCCCTATGATTTTTTCTAAATCTGTTTTTTAAACAAATATAAACAAATTCAAAACAACGTATGCAAAAATCTACAGCTCTCTATGTAAGCGCTTTATATGAAAACTAGCTAATGGCCAAACGTTCGCGTAGCGGAAACTTGAATTTCTCCGAAGTTTATGCATGCACTAATTTTATTCATACATACACAATTACACACAAATACACACAAATTTTTGGACACATCTCTTTTCTTCTAAAGTCTATGGATTAAAAAAAGTTCCGCCAGGACAACGTTCGCCCAGCGGAATCAGTTTTTGGTGAATTTCTCCACAATGGCTGCGTGCACAATTTTTTTTATACCATACACAATTATACGACGTCATACACTAAATATCTGCATAATTAAAATCTTTAAATTCAACAACATTCCGCTGCGCGAACGCACACGTAAAAACCGGAGATTTCAACAAAGTGTTCTTTCGCGGTCAGATACTGTTAGTGTCGTGTGTCGAGAACAGTTGCGGGAAAAATGAGTTTGTGGACAGTGCAGTGGTACCGGAGATGTTCGTATTAAGAGAATACGAAAGAGGGTAGACCGCCAATAACATCCCACCCGCAAGATCTTCAGGTACTCCGTGATCATGGCGTTTGCAACAGTGCCAAAATATCGGAAACTCGAAAATAAAAAGGTACATGGTAGCAATCCCGTAATTAACTACCTATTCTAATGTTAGTGACCATGAAAGTTTAAAACAATACACAGGTTTTACTCAGAGAGTCTCCACAACTTAGTCTAGTAGAATCTTACACAAATAAACGATATATGTATTATATTATATCCCATTAATAAAAAGGTGTACCTCGGACATCTCGTGCCTCAGCAGCAGTGGGATGGAGATGCTGGTGATGTCGTTGGAGCAGGCCGCCTTCAGGATGTTCCGCAGCCCCAGGATGGCCGGGTGGCGCGAGGTGATGTCTCCTGCGGATGTCACGACTGTATACCCACACTATCTAGGCGCTTGGTTACAAAACGCGACTAAACTAGCAATTCTGTGCAGACATGAACATTGTAGGATTTTAAAACTGCTGGAGTGCTGGCGGCTTGTAATTTGAATATTGTGCTATTAGTCTTAACATTTCCAGTACCGCTACGTCTACGTCACGGACGGAACCCTATTACTAGGCCTCCGCTGACTGACCATATCTCTGCCATTAGTTTGAAACATACATTGTGAGATTTCTCGTTCAAGAAATAAAAAAAAAACAACTAACAACATACCAACCCCCAAATTCGATTACCCCCCCCCCCCCCAATAGACCAAGCCAAACCAAGAACAAGCGAACCCAAACTAATAGGGAACACGAAATATTTTAATTTTTGCTTTCAATGAGAATTCCATTTTATTGCCAGAATTGCGCGACATTTTCGCGCGAAAATGGACGATGGCGTCACTCCTGCCTGTCAGTGGTCAAGAACTGTCATTAATCAAAGGCAAGATCCCTAGACTTTAGAAATATTTCTTTTAAGTACCTACATCATTACAAAAGAAACTGGCCGTCGGACCGAGCTAGCAGATGTGTAGGTAGGTACCTACGCGTAGGTAAGTTGTCATTACACAAAGTGACTATAAAACATTTTGTTACTGCGAAAATAAGTAACTTCTAAGGAAGAGTCTTCGTTCTCTGAACTGTAGGACCAATATTTGTAACTTCCCAGAGGGGTGAAAATACCACTGAAAACGGGTAGGTACTCTGGCTTTCGCAAGCCACGCTCGTTTCAGCAACTTTAACATTAAAATTGATTTAAAAATATATTTAATAACAAAATTAAAAAATGAAAAATGTCAGGAACTTACCTACTATTACATGAGTGCACACACAATAAGCCGCGGCAGTTTTGTTTTATCGTGATTTTTCAATTAGTTAACTACAGTTTTTTACACCATTGCAAATGTGACAATCACTATCACTACAATGACATAGTATAAAACACAGTTGCTACTCGCCGTCTGTCTGTCCCTATGTATGCTTAGATCTTTAAAACTGCGCAACGGATTTTGATGCGTTTTTAAATAGATAGAGTGGAAGGTTTATATTGTATAATACATGCATAATATAGTAGAGAAACACTGATCATTTTAGAGGTTTCTAATGTGATGTCGTAAGTAACACATTTTTTGCGCTTACATTGCAAATGCTGGCTGAACCCTACGAGATAGATCAAAATAATGTACTACAGTATTGTACACCTTAAAAAGGTCTACAAAAAAGTCCGCGATAATACTTATATGTCTATCTCTTACGGATAACCCACAATAACCATTTTTTATCCTTTACTTTTTACGAGAAATAATGGCTTATTTACGAAGCGATTTTAAGCAATACAGCTTTAATCCTTATGCAATTAAATACATTGTGCATTTAATAGGTATAAATCAAAATGGCCCTTTGCAGCATGTAATGTAAATGAGTATTTTCGGAGAAATTACAGATTTAAAATACAGGGACATATTGGTTACTGCTGCGGTACCGGCCGGGGGCCACCGACGCGCGTGCCTATAAAGCGTCTCTAGCGAGGAAAATAACAATTAAGTATTACTTAATAAAAAAAACGTGCTTTTCAGCGCGACAACGTAATCCGTACTTATAAGTACGTTACGACAAATTAATAAGATATATATTCGAAATTGTTGCTAAATCCGGTTTAACTGGAAGCCGACCCCAATATAGTTGGGGTCACACAACAAAACTCCTATGACGCGCTATCAAAGAAGTTTTCCGCGCGATTTGTATCTACGTTTACAACAGTCCGAGAACAACGAAATTTCGAGAATTTCCACCAGCCATAATTAAAATGTAACAAATTTTCCATTTGACTGCATGGGTTGTATTTGAGTGCACGTACCAGATCGGAGCGAGGAGTCGTCGACGATGAGGTGGAACACAACGTGCACCTCGGCCAGGTTGGAGTGGCGCGTCACGAACATGTCGCCAGTCTGCAGGTTGCGCTTGGAGTTGGTGCGGAAGGCTCGCGGGCCGCTGCCGCCGCTCTCCGCCTGCTCCTTCACACGCTGCTGGTTGCGACGTTCCACCTGGGTGGGTGGCCCATCATTATCAATACATATAGTACAGCATCCCACTGCTCGATCCTGCAGCTATCTGTTTTTTTGATGAAATTAATTTAAATGAATGTTGAGGAAGTATTCATTGGATTAGCGATAGTTTGCCTATAAAAAAATTACCGCAATTACCTGTAATTAACTTTTGTATAAAATGATCATTTAAAATTAATTTCATAACAAAAACAGATAGCTGCAGGATCGAGCAGTGGGAACTTAGACTAATAGTATCAAAATCTCGACGAGCTTCTGTCAAGTTATGTCTGTCTAGTGTCTATATGACTAATTCGCGCTTATTTTGAGAGATACTAAATTGAATAATCGTCAATAAGTAGCTGCTGCCGTTTGAGTTTATAAAGTGAAGTTTCATCTGCCTACAACACTACGGCAAGACATTGACAAAAATAAGAAACAACAATGGGCTTAGAATTGAGCCCTAGAAGACTCCCATCTTGACTGCTAATCCGGGAGATCTTTTACCGTTCACATTAACTTTCTTAATCCTATTATTTAAATTAATCTATATTAATATTATAAAGAGGTAAAATTTGTTTGTAAGTTTGTATGTAGGGGGTAATCTCAGAAACTACTGGTCCGATTTGAAAAATTCTTTCAGTGTTAGGTAGCCTATTTATCGAGGAAGGTTATAGGCATATATATATCATCACGCTAAGACAAATAGGAGCGGAGCAGTAATGGAAAATGTGACGCAAACGAAGTTGCGTGGGTCAGCTAGTATGTAATATAAAGATCCAGAGAGGCGTCCTGAATTCCGTAGTACAGTTTCATGTGTCATAAAGAACGCAATCGAATGCCTTGGAAGAATCACAAAGTCTTTCTTACAGTGTAACATATCACTCGTGTAGAGGCGCTTGCAATGGGTCTCATCAGAAGGCTTAATGTTACTCAAAGGGCAATGCTGGAAGCAGGAATGATGATATCTGCAAGAGAAGTAAGGTTACCGACATAGCTCGAAGGATCGCCAAACTAAAGTGGCAGAGGGCAGGGCAGATTGCTCGCAGAACAGATGGCCGATGGGGCCGAAAAGTTTTGGAGTGGCAACTGCGTACCGGAAGATGCAACGTTGGCGCGGCCTCCCAAAAGGTGGACCGATGAGCTGGTGAGGGTCGCGGATAGCCGACACTTGGAGGGGAGGCCTATGTCCAGCAGTGGACGTCTCTCGGCTGACATGATGAGACGAGCACGTCACTGACCGGCTCCTGCACGCGCTCGCTGATGTCCCGGAGCTGGTGCTCGACGTCGGCGAAGTGGTGCTCGGTGCTGCGCGCCGCCGCGTCCAGCAGCAGCGTGGTGGGCGGCGCGGGCCGGCGCGGCGGGCTCTCCGTCAGCAGCACCACCGCCGACAGCTCCGACGAGTACAGCGACAGCGACGTCTGCAGGCGCCGCGATGAGTCTGTGGGACTGCATAGCGCAACAATTCGGTTTCGGTACAACGTGTGCCGCCGATCATCAAAAGCAGCCGCCGTAAGAACACTATTGATGGAGTTGCGTTTACTTTTGTGTGGTCCAAGGCTATATCGTCGAGGTCGAGCTCTGCACCAGAGGCAAATTATTGCTGACTAAGCCTGTCGCGGATCCTGAGCGGCAAAAAGAAATTGGGCTTTTTACCCGTATACGTACGGCTCACTCTTGCATTCGACATTCTCTCAAGCTTTTCTGTAAGCTTGAGAGAATGTCGAATACAAGAGTGAGCCAAGTGATGTCAAAAATTCTAGCTGCCTTTCTCAAGAAATATCATGAAGATTATATTAGAGTACGTCTGTGTATTCCATTGGAACCCACGTCAGGAAGTGAACCAAATCAAAAGTTTAAGTGTACTGTAAGCCTCCTTGGTTTACGTGGTTTGTATTGGGCACTCAATAAAACTTTGTAAGGGTGAATGCAAAAGTTTAGCTTAGGTTTGAAATTAGAATACTTAAAGAAAATGGATTGTTTTTTAGAGAGAGTTTTGTATAAGGTTCCAATCGGGCAAGGTCCCTCAATATAATTATTATGTAAATCCGAATTTTCCTTTTATTTTGAGTCGTTCTTAGGTGATGCCTTTTAGCTGGGGCACCACAGTACTTTTTTAACAAAAAACTCACATTTATACCCCACTTAGAGAATGTGATCAAGCGAGCCTCTAGAATGCTGGGATTTGTTATTAGAAACATAGTTGGCTTGTGACAGACTAAAACTAAAATTCTATGTACAATTGCCACATTCGAAGTATTTTGGAATACTTTAGTACTGTTTGGAGGCAACATTACTCTACACATAAGTTGAGTTACACTAGAGCGAACTCAGACGGCATTTAGCGTATTCAAGAAATATTAATATGTGTACTGTTATATAATGTCTTCATATAAGTCACATTGCTGCTGCTGAAGTAGCACTCACTTGTGAAGTTCCTCGTCGGCACACAGGTCGAGCAGGTCCATGGCCACGATGCGGATGTTGTGCGTCTGCTTCAGCTGGCTGCCCAGGTGGATGGTGAAGCTCTCCTCCAGCCGCTCGCCCGCCCCCCCCGCCGCCGCCGCCGGGGGCGGCACCGCCACCGCATCGGGCGAGAACGTGGCTAGCGGGGAGTTGCTGGAATGATACGTGCTGTTGTGGTCTATTCGAAGCTTTGTTTACTATATTCTATTGAAGTTTTTTCTTTGTTGTTTTTTTTCTACTTTAGCAGATAGCAACTTTTCAGAGCTGTATATTGAAAATGTATATCATACTGTACAGCACTGTTCCTAAAATCAATAAATTGAAAATAAAATTGAGTTTGTATTGTAGTGTGGTTGCTAGCAATGTCTGAATCCAACGCAGTCTACAGTTTGCCCTAATACATACTTTCTTGGCTGGATTCCTGCCAAGAGCTGGTGAGTTTACCTTGGTGTATTAAGAGCCGATGTGCTCTGGTACTCTTCCAGCGTGTTCATGAGCCAGGTGCGGTGCTGCGCCCGCTGCGTCTGCCGCAGAGCGTCGAGCTGCGAGCCCCAGCGTCCAGCTACCAGAGCCTGTTGCTCAAACTGTTGTGCTGCTAGCTCATTGATCTCTTCCTCTGTTGTTGTGGTGTTCAGTAGGCGGACTTTCTCTTCCATTTCTTCAGTTTGTCTGTTGAAAGAGTATTCACATTTTAGCAGGAAATAACATTGTTTTGGTAAGGTAGTTTGAACTAAAATATGTATAACTTATTTGAATAAATTAAACCAGTTATAGGCATTTATGTTTTGTTGTGTTTATTTTGAAAAGTCAGGTTCCTAGTTAGAAAGAAGAAGAGAAATCTTAGAGTTCATCCAAATTTTTATAGAAATATTATTTATGGAAAGTAATGGGCCACATTAAAATCTCACTTTCAAACAAATGTTGAAAATAAAAGTTTTTACATTTTGAAAATAGTTTCTTTTGAAGATACTAACTTCTGTGTGAGTTTCTTGATATCTTCATCCCTGTTCTTGAGAGTATTCATGACAGTCTTAGCATATGAGTTCTCAACTTGCAGGATAGTCTCCAGAGCAGGGGAGTGCACAAGCTTGTGGTATGCGGCTGCAAATACCTCCTCATCCGAAGTGCCCTTGTGTTCCGCAAACTCCATGACATTCTCTTTGAACAGCTTCTCCCAGCCCTTCACTATGCCTTCCACATTAATCTCACTGTTCTTTAGCTGGTTCAGAAGCTTCATATCTCTGTCATTATGAAAGTTTTTAGTTTCTTCAGCTACAAATTGTGCTAGCCTCTCATTTAGTTCTGTAATGTAATGTTAGAAGTTACTTTACGCAAGTAAGTGAATAAATTCATGGTCAAACGACATTTTACTTAGAATAGAATAGAATAGAATAGAATACTCTTTATTATGTACACCATATAAGTTACAGAAAAAAATAAAAGTAAACATTACATAGGGTGACACAATGGGCGGCCTTATCGCTAAGAGCGATCTTTTCAAGACAACCTTTGGATGCGTTTTAAAGATAAAGGAAATACAGTACTGTAGGTAGTCTTAGGTGTACGACTTAAATGACTAAATACATGATAGATAAATAAATACAATTAAAATTATGAATCAAAAAGCATAGAACCCAAGTAAAAACTACTTAGTTCATCAATCTTTATTTTCCCAGAATAAATAAAAATATATTGACATTGCATATAAGAAAGTGGGCGTAATAATCATGATAACAGATAAAGAGCTGCACACAGTGGTCAACCACTTCACAATCTAACATCTTCCTACGCATACTAACTTGGGGTCTAGGCACAGTATTCAAGCGTTAACCACTACATACCTTCCTCCAAATACACAGGGATATGGAACATGTTGAGGACCCTCTGCACTAGCTCCCTGGTGGAGCCGGCGTGTGGTATGTCCACCGGCACCTCCAGATTGAACAGCAGCTCCTCGTTGGTGCATGCCGGGTACGAGAACTTGAACGTCTTCGTTATATTCTGGCTAATTTCTGCATTCATTGTTTATCACAAATTCACAACAATCACAGACGAGTCGGACTTTATCGGAGCGACTGTCAATGTCACTGTCATTAGTCTGACGTCTTTCTGACAGTGAAAGAAAGTGCTTCGTTCAGAAATAGTAACTCTGTGCCTCAGTGGAGAAAGGTTTGACTTCTAATTCCACCGCCGCTATACATGTGTCAGTTTTTGAATGACAAATCATTCGATCGTATACTATTTATCGATCGTATAATACTTATTAGCTGTAAAAAACGTAGGAAGCATTTTCTTATTGGAATCTTAAATTGAGAGCTATGGCACCAAACGTGAATAAGACATAATTATATTTGCTACATTTTCTCCAAACAAACATGGTGCGCCACTTGCACCCCTTATGAGGTACAAGCGTTGACCGATTTTTGCCTTATCTACAAATTGATTCATACGTTATTATTTATTTATTTATTTATTTAAACTTTATTGTACACCAAATTCAAAACACGTACAGAAAATCTTAAACCTTACAGAAAAACATACAATTGGCGGCCTTATTTCGACATGTTTTATCTCCGAATCGCACTTCTCTGGTGACTTACTGATACATTGCACTACACGCTCTTCTTCTGCTTGGCCGGTGTCGGAGGAGCCGGCCCGGCCACTTGGTTAGCCTGGCCTGACGAACCCGGGGTTGCAGCCACGGCGGCTGCGTACGAGGCCTTCTTTTTGTGGCCCAAAGCCTTCTGACTTGCCGCTAACGGAGGGCGTAACACCATGCCCTCCAGGGTAGAGAACCGGTCCTGGAACCGCTCCTGGAAGGCAGCCAGCTCTTGCCGTACCAGGTGTAAAAAATTCTCCTCCGTAGACACGGGCTGGCTGTGCCCGAGCTCGCGTCCCCCTGAGGTACCTCCTTGGAGCCGTCATCTTGGAGCCTGGCCAGGTCCGCTTGGAGCTTCTCGTTATCCTTTTGGAGAAGCTCTGTGGCGGCCGCCAGGCGGGTGACTACCGCCCGCAGCTTCGACATTTCGTCCGACGGAGGCGTACAACAGTTGGCTTCCGCTGCCGCCAAAATGGAAGCCGAGGTCGTACTTAAGGCCTTTGACCTCTTCAAGGCCACATCGCGGTTCACGGCCTTCACGACCTGGCCTTTTGCTCCAAATTGGAGCCCCCATCGGTGTCCGGCTCACCGCCGGAAGATTTTTTTGTTTTTTATAAATAAAATAGTTTATTTGCACCTTCAGGTTAAATACATAGGTAGTAACTTAATTATGGTTCACAATAAAATAAAAATAAAATAGGCCTTCAGGTAAGTAATGTTGTAAGTCCGAGTTGCAGCCAATACCTAAGCTAAGATAACTTAATATCTTGTAATTATAGGTATCAGCGCCCACCCTCGATTATTAGTTTATTATAATTACAATTTACAGCCGATGTTATTGTGCCCAGCTTGTACAATAATCTTAAATGAATGAGTTTGAATGTTGAAATATTAGAATTTTTGAGGATAAGGTACTATTAGTTAAAAACGGTCCATTTATACTAACTAAGCACAAAAATTGATACATTAGGAAATTCAGGTTCAGGTGCAAAACCACTTTTAAAATTAATTAGTAAAAAAAAAATTTAATGTAAGTAAGAACTAATAAACGGTGAGTGCAAGTGACAGTGTGCGTGGGTGCGACTGTTTGTGTGTGTGTATGAGTGTGTGTGTATGAGTGTGTGTATATGAGTGTGTGTGTATGAGAGTGTGTGTGTATGTGAATGTGGGTGTATGTATGTGGTGTGTGTATGTACCAGTGGGAAAACTTAAGTATTTAAGGTTAATCCTGAAATTACTTTTTTTTATATATATATATATATATATATATATATCGAGATTATGCAGGTATGATAAAAAGCTTCTCAGTTTCATCATAGGTTATTGATAGAAGCCAAGTGATCACATTCTGTTTGCACTGTCTTTTTGGCAATGTAAAAATTTTTAACTTTTTATTTGCAATGTTGTATAGTCTTGGGCCTAGGAACATGTTGAACTTTTGAGCAAAAGAAGTTCTACAGGGTACAGATTTCACTATATCGAAGCGTCTTCTCCTGTTAGTTTCATTTGTGGTCAGGGAACATAGCTTGACACCGGAATGCTGTCTCATAATTAAGGCTAGTACAAAAAGTTTACGTACAGTTAGAACCTCACTTTCCCTATACAGTTCAGTGGTAGAAAAATGCCTAGGTTTAAAAAAACTTACTTTTAATAAGGCTCTTTGAGCTCTTTCTGCAATTAAATTATGCGTTTTAGCAGCCCCACCCCAACAGGTAATACAGTAGGTTATAACCGATTGACACAAGGAGTAATATATCATTTTCATAATATTTGCATTGGCTGAGTGCCGTATTTGTTTAAATACATATATAAGTTTTCTGATTCTGTTTGATAAATTTATTATGTGATTTTTAAAATTTAGATTTTTGTCAAATATGAGTCCTAAATATTTTATATTGTCTACAGTAGATAGGGCAGGACAAGAACAATTAATAGATTTACTATGGCAGATGTGAGAGATAATACGGTCAGTTGAATGTAGTGGTTCACTAAAGTTACGAATAGAGAAAGGAATGTATTTAGTTTTGTCGGTATTAAGAGAAAGGTAATTATGAGCAAGCCAATTTGTGACAATGTTAAAACCTTGTTGTGCTTTTTGAAAGGTGTCATTCCAAGTATCACCATGAAATGTCAGGGTAGTATCATCGGCATACGAAATTATTTTGCAGTTTTCAATGTTAAGTAGTGTAAGATCATTAATATAAACTAGGAACATCGTTGGTCCTAGGATACTACCCTGTGGCACTCCGTGAGTCACAGGTAAACTACCGCTAGTGTAATTTGCGATTTTTACCCTCTGTGTTCTTCCAGTTAAGTAATCAGACAGTAATTTGAGTTGAATTCCACGGATACCGAGTTGATATAACTTTTTTACTAGGGTGGGAATAGAAACCGTGTCAAAAGCCTTAGCCAGGTCGAGATATATAGTAAGGCATTTCTTTTTGTTATCTATGGTTTTAACTATGTGATCAGTAAAGTCATTTAATGCATCTTCCGTGGACTTGCCCTTACGGAAACCGTATTGATATATCGAAAGTAGATTATATTTTTCTAAAAAGTTTACAAGTCTTTTATTAATTATCCTTTCAAAAATGTTTGATAGAGAGGTCAGAATAGAAATAGGGCGATAGTTTGTGACACGGCTTCTATCTCCACCCTTAAAAACAGGTGTTACTATAGATCGTTTGAGTGATTCCGGAAATACACCCGTTTCTAGGCACATATTAAAGATATGAGTGAGCGGAGCTGTTATGTTATTTTTTATTAGTTTAAGTACGTCAGATGAGATCCCATCATCACCTGCAGCACAATTACTTTTTAGACCATTGATTAATTTCTCAATTTCATCTTCGTCAGTGTCAAGGAGAACAAATGAATTGCCAGTTGAGGACGTTTGAAAATGTATATCATCAGTATAGTGTTGTAAGTCTGATGGAGGGGGAATTTTGTTTGCTAATTTTTCGCCAATAGTCGCAAAGAACTCATTTGTAGCATTGACAGAAAGGCGATGGGTTGACTCTATTGAAAGTAAATCTAAAGAGGTAGCTTTTTTAACATTTCTATTCGTAATATTATTTATAGCGTTCCATATTTTTTTATTATTATTACCTGCTTCTCTGAGTAACCTTTTTTCGTGTTCTCGTTTTAGCTTATTAATAACCTTATTATAGAAGTTCCGGTAACGTTTATATGTTATTTCGAGTACTACGTTATCTGGATTTTGTTTTAATTTTTTGTGCATCAGATCTCTGTTTAAACGTGTACACCGCACTAGCCCTAGTGTCATCCAGGGTTTTAGTATTCTAATCGTATTTGTTACATTTAAAATTTTTGTATTTATTTGAATAATATGAGTTAATTTCGATATAAATAAATCCATAGCATAATTAGGGTTAATCGCGTTAAAAATAGATGTAAAATCAAGATGATCACATGCCAACTTTATGGCTTCAAGATGATATTCTCCTCGCACCGTGCACGCGGCAACAGGTGTTCTTAAGTGCTCGCATAACTAAAATTTTCTCTAGTGTATATAGTGAATAAATAACTCTAAAACTTATACCAATGTGTAGCTAAGTGTACACGCATCATAGTGCATTATACAGTTAGTAAATCCACCCAACGGTTACGAAGTAAACTCAGTATTAAATATTAGATAAACGTTGCAATTTGCAAATTAGAACCGGCGGAGGGCGCCGGGGTCAACGACCGGCCTACGTTCGTCTTACTTCAAACTACTTCGGAGGCTCAAGGAAACACGTTCGGCTCTATCGGCTATACTCGGTGGCATTCGGACAGCGCTCGGGCTTCAAACACAGCAAGTGACGACAACATCAGCGTCGTCTTCTCATGCGCACAACAATCAAGTTAGTAACTAATTCACTGACAGTTAACTGGTTGAATCATGCCATTAAAACGAACACCGTCCGCCTCACCCTGTCCCTCGGTGTTGATGCAAACAAGTGTTGAAAGCTGTCAACAAGCTGCTGTAACAGCGACTGACACAACAAATAAATCACCACTGCACCACTGTGACTCTGCACCTGATCTTCATTCAATTACGGCTAACATCACGGAACGTAAAAAAAGAAAGCTCACGAATAGCGATATTAACATTTCAGCTACAATAAAGGATCTTTTCTCTCAATTCTCTAAAGACCAAGATAAGCGTTTTCATGAGCTTCAAACCACAATGAGTAAACTTAATGAACAGAACGATGAATTACGGAAAAGTGTTAACGTAATGTCTGATAAATACGACGAATTTCTATCGCGTATATCCCGTCTGGAGTCGGAGAAACAGGAAGATAAGAAAACTATTAGACAACTAGAAGACAAACTCGAACTATTAGAACGCAAATCGCGCGTGTCTGGTATTGAGATACGAAATATACCAAAGGAAAGTGGCGAAACTAAGGATGGGCTATCTAATATATTGGTGAACCTGGGAAAAACCATTGATGTTGAAATCGACCATTCTAGTATCAGGGATATTTACCGCCTAAATACTAAAGATGGGTCAAATCCGGTGATTGTTGACTTTACCACAGTTCTTACCAAAGAGAAAGTTATAAAGGGGATTAAGAGCTTTAATAAATCCAAAATAAAAAAGGATAAACTTAATACTACCCACCTTAACCCCCAAAACCAGCTAAAGCCATTATACGTGTCTGAAACCTTGACACAAAAGACACACAGACTATTCTTCCTGGCCCGGTCATTCCAAAAAACCCATGGATATGCTTTCTGCTGGACATCAAACGGAATAGTCTATCTAAAGAAAAATGCCGACTCTGCCCAAATCCGCATAACTTCCGAGCAGGCTATTGAGAAGCTGAGAATTTCGCAATGACTACCTCTGATTAAGCATAATCTTAGTTTTTTATTATTGTTAAGTAACTTCTTAAAGCATGCCTCTAATTTTTCTGCAAATTTTTTATCTCACCAATTTATTCTCTTATATTATAATAATGTTAGAAAAAAAATATGTAACTTTGTTAAAAAATTACACAATCATTTATTCACAAAATATCATTACAGAAAACAAAACTATAACACAAATATAATTGTAACACATAATACAAAATACAATTTTTCAAAAACTTTATTACGCATTATTTCACGTTTAACAAACAGATATTACCACATCTATAACACACCCGACTTCCTACACACTATCCATGACTCAATGAGACACCTTAAATACATTATTAACTCACCTTATTTAATAACACAAAAACGTAATTTTACACTGCCGAATGTGTCTGATATAACTTTCTCGCACATCTACAACTTTACTCTGCTCTTATATTTATTTCAGGAACTAAAATGGGCGATTTAATTCCATTTTCACGTATATCTAGCATACAACCAAAATACAATTACAGCAAACCAAAGTACAACACAAATAAAATCATAACACATAATACACTTGGTAAAAAGACATACTACAATATTCTGATAACTTTATTTGTCAATATTTCACATAAAACGAACAAAATTATCTACATAATATATAACACAACCGTCTTCCCACACACTATCCGTGACCTAATGAGATACCTTAAATACGTAATAAACTCACTTTATATAATAACACAAAAACTTTATTTGACACTGCCGAATTTGTTTGATTTAACTTTCTCGTACAGCTTTGCTCTTATATTCACATCAGGAACTGAAATGGGCGACCAACGTCCATATTCATATCTAACTTATATAGCGTCTATAACTATTACAATTATATCTATACTCGACAATTATATTAATCAATGTATTGACATTCGGTAATTTAAATGATTTAACAGAAAACATCGATAAGGTAACAGTATCTGAATCACTGTATGCCGATATCGAAGACTGTCACAAAATAATTTTGCCCTGTTCTGAAAGTCTTCTAGTTTTCACCCAAAATATACGCAGTATAAACTGCAATATAAATGGATTGGAATTACTTTTAACTAGATTAAATCTACAATGTGATCTTCTTGTCCTCACAGAAAGCTGGCTGTCGTGCACGCCTTCATTACCTAATTTACTAGGTTACCGATCGTTGGCGACAAAAAATAATGTAAAACAAAATGATGGTGTTGTCATATTTTATAAGGATCATCTTCATTTTACAATTGTGGAACCAAACTTCAGCGAGGGTAACTGTCTGGTTGCTACGCTTAAAAATCAAATTGCAATTATCGCAATATATCGTTCACCATCTTTTTCAAACTTAGACTCGTTCCTTAAATCCTTAAATGATGTTTTAACTTGTTACTCTTCCTTTAATAACATAATAGTTATAGGCGACATAAATATTGCAATTAACCTAGACAAAATTGACCATCAAGGTGAACGTTACCTAAATCTGGCTGCTAGTCATGGCCTGCTACCCTCACATACATTAATTACACGGCCAGAAAGTAAAACATGTATCGACCATATACTACTTAAGACAAAAAGTACCTGCAACACCATTGTACCACTAGCAACTTTGACTGACCATTATCCGGTTTTATTGCACATGAACTTTAAGAAACCTCTACAATTCGCGATAACAACTATTAAAAAAATTGATGAAGATGGCTTAAAAGAGGAAATATCAAAAATTGAATTCAATTCATTGATTGAGTCTCAGGATCCTAACATTGCTTTGGTGAATATTACTCACTGTCTTCAGGCTGCAATTAAAAGTAACACCAAAGTCATTACCTTAACGCGTCGAAAGAAGATTATAAAACCCTGGATCACACAAGGATTGCTGCGCTGCATGAGGAATAGGGATAAGTTGCATAAGCAATCAAAATTTTCGCCAGATAACGCAACATTAAAATTAACGTATAAACGCTATAGAAACTACTGTAACACTATACTCAAAAAAGTAAAAAGAGCTTATGAAAAAAATCTTGTTAAATCAGCTCAGAACGATAATAAAAAGCTGTGGAAAGTGATAAAAGACATCACAAACTCAAACAAAAACACTAACTGCCCAAATGAGCTTCTTTCTCTAGCCGACGATCCCAAACAGTCTCTGAACAAAATAAATAGCTACTTTATTGATGTAGGTAGATCACTGGCAGACAAGATCAGGAGGAATAAATCAAATTCAATAGACACCCATGTAAACACCAACTCTTATAAGCCCACTCAACTCAATTCGTTTGTAATGGAGGATACGGATGAATGTGAGGTAGATCGTCTCATCACTAATTTAAAAACAGATAGCTCAACAGGATTCGATGGGATTAGCAGTAAATTTTTAAAAACATACAAAACGACTTTAGTTACTCCACTCACCTTTATTTTTAACTGCTGTCTCCAAAAGGGAATATTCCCTGAATCTTTAAAGAAGTCTGAGGTTTGCCCAATACATAAGGGTGGAAGCAGAGATTGTATTACCAACTATAGGCCCATATCCATACTTCCAGCTATATCAAAGATCCTTGAGAGAATAATTAATGTTAGACTAACAAGGTATCTTGAAAGTAAAAACTTGCTCTCAACAAACCAGTACGGTTTTCGTAATGGGAAATCAACTGAACAAGCTGTAAACAGACTCACAAGTTTCATCAGTGATAAATTGGATGGGAAAAAGAAATGCCTAACCATTTTCTTAGATTTAGCAAAGGCTTTTGACACAATCTCTGTTTCGCTACTCCTGGCCAAACTGGAAAGACTGGGAATCAGAGGCACGCAGTTGAAACTTTTTGAAAGCTACCTTACTGATCGTTATCAGTGTGTTCGTGTGGGAAACCTTACTAGCACTGACCTCCCAGTCACACACGGAGTTCCCCAGGGTAGCATATTGGGTCCAACCTTATTTCTCGTATATATCAACGATCTCACTAACCTAAAACTCACCCACGGCGAAATCATTTCTTTTGCTGATGATACTGCTCTCCTTTTCTCCGCCGATAACTGGAATGAGGTATTTGATGCTGCCCAATCTGGTTTTAATACTGTCAGAAAGTGGCTGAATGACAATGTTTTAACGCTAAACACCGATAAAACCAAATATATTTGTTTTACTGTTCGATCAGACCATGACATTGATCACACCTGTGCCATTATCCCACATGAATGTACACCTCATGGTAACTGCTGTTGTGCTCAAATAGACAGGGTTGCCACAATCAAATATTTGGGCGTTACTATTGATAAAAACCTTAACTTCAAGGAACATATAAGAATCTTAACGGGACGGGTTCGAAAACTTATATATATCTTTAAAAATATACGACACATCGCCGATCCTCCTATCTTGAAACGGATTTACTTTGCCCTCTGCCAGTCCCTCTTATCATATTGTATATCCGTGTGGGGAGGTGCTCCAAAAACAACGCTCAAATCTATTGAGGTTGCCCAACGAGCTATACTAAAGGTAAGTAATTTCAAACCCATACTTTTCTCAACTACCTCACTTTATCAGTTATGTGGAGTACTAACCGTAAGACAATTATTTATTTTAAAAATAATCATAATGCAACACTCACAAATAATTTATCACCCCCAGATGTTGAATAAACGCAGAAATTATACGGTTTGCACACAACAAAAAAATTCAAACACAAAATTTATAAAAAAGTTTATTAATTCTCTCGGCCCCTATATTTACAACAAAATTAATAAACTCCTTAATATATATCCACTCAATACAGATCGTTGCAGGAGAAAAGTAACTGAATACCTACAAAGTCTCACTTATGACGAGACTGAGCAGCTCTTAACCGTGTCAAGTTAGACATCAAATTTATTTTACATATAATTATACAACCGTATCTCGCTCATTAACACATCTACTCATAAACTGCTGCATATCACACTCACACTTATCTATAGACACACCCTCTCACACTCACTCATTCACCTAGCATAACACACAAAGAGAGGAACAGCCACAGATTACAAAGCTATAAGTTAAGACTATATCATTATTATTATTTTTTTTGTTAAATGCTAGCACTTAAGTAAACTTAATTATCTTATGTAATTCGAGGGGATGGCGCTGTAAGCCGAAATACAGGTTCCTCCTAGTTCGGCTCCAGATGCTAAAACTTTTGTATACATAATACTGTTTACAGCATTTATATGTAAATTATAATAAGTACTTGTAAAGAAATAAATTTATTTATTATTTATTATTATTTATTATTATTAAGATCGAGTTTAACTATTTGTTTTTTTTTTTTTTTTTTTTTTTTTTTAATTGTTTATTAACATTTTTAATTTCAGCACAACAAAGTATGGGTGCATGGTCAGTTATATGCGATTCAACTATAAATGTTGTTACTGGTATTTTTGTCTTCAATATTACATGATCTAAACAACTATTTCCACGTGTTGCTATGTTAAATGCTGGTAAAAGTCCATTCAGGGATAAGAAATCAGAATAATCAGACAAAAGCCGATCCGAGCTGTTTGTAGCAATGTTTATGTTAATGTCACCCACCATAATAATATTCTTGAAAGTTGACAAATTATCTATAATTTTTTGGAGGGACAGTAAAAAGTTATCGATAGTTTTGAAACAACAAGGCCGGTATATTGCCAAAATAGCCACTTCATTACTAATTTTAATAAGTAAACAGTTAGCATCTTGTATAACGGGTTCTTCAAGAGAGGCTTTAATATTACTTTTTATAAATACTACTACACCATCATTCTGGTTGTAATGAGAGGATGTAGACATGCTCAAATATCCCTCTAAAACAGGAATACTTCGAACGCACGACATCCAGCACTCAGAAAGAACTATAACGTCACTATCAAGTTGTAATCTTTGCAAAAGAATATTAAGATTATCAAAGTTCGCATTAAGGCTACGAATATTTTGCGACAAAATTTTTAAGTAAAAATTAGGTTGTTTTAGAAAAGACGTGCAACTTTCGGGTTCACAGCTAATCGTATCGGATATTGAATATTTATCAATCTCACATAATAAATCTTTATCGAATTTTAAGATCAAAGGGAAATGCCCATTTGCTTAGGCAGTTTTGGCCAAGTTGTGCCCATGGAAGAAATAAATGATAGGCATTAGGATTGACATCTTAGATAAGGAAACAACCGCTATTTTTAACATAGAACTCGGTGGGACTTCATACATCACAAATATAACCGAAACGATGAAGGACTAATAAAACGATGTTGGTGACTTTATAATAATATAATTATTAAAAAGTCACCAACTTATTATTTATGTTATGTTCTTACAGAAAGTAAATAGGTAAATAACTTACTAGTAGTGGTGCAATCCATTGCTGAATTATAGATCGCACCTCCACATTGGTTATACGGTCAATCTCTTAAGTCTTTGTGTATTTACACCACAATTGCAACAGAGATCGCTCCGTGGGAAACGTTCATGTAAATCAGGTTCCGTGTTAGTGGTCTTTCGTGAGAAACAGGTACGGTATCCATTGGCAAGCCGGTGTCGTCTTGAGAAGCGGGTACTGAATCCAATGTAAAGCCAAGGTCGTCATCAGGAGCGGTTTCAGGATCCATAATCGTAAGCAAAGTCGTCAAAATATCCGATGTAAAACCCAAGAAAAAACACAAGTCGCTTTAAAACAGCACCAAAATAACGAACTGTAATTATTTCAATGTCAATCAATTATTGACATTTAGGGATGTAGCTGGGAGATCGGTTTATGGACAAATCGATATTCTTGCGGATAACCGCAAACGCGGCATTGCTTCAATGAATCGTATAAATCGTATATAGAAGTCCATAAATTGATAAACATTTTTGTTTATCCCGTAAGAAATAAAATAAATGATGTAAACATTAAAAAAAAAATATTTGCCATATACCTACCGATTTTGGTAACCGGTATTTAGTGAATCGCCATTTTGTGAAATTAGGAATTGCAATCCCTACTTTGACACTGACAGGAATAGCCACCATTATCTACCTACATAATGCAATGAACGATTGAGTGTCTTATAAAAATCGGCTTTTGATTCCGGTGTTTTCATTACAAACTGATAATAGCAATATTTAAGTTACTAAATTAGTATCTCTTTAGTCATTTTTACATAGATGGGCGAAACTTGGCCTAAAATAGGCGTTTCCCTTTCACAATGGTGTACTGTATTATTACGTAACGTTTGTTTATAAATAATGTCAGGTAGCTAAGCTGTGTGATAAATTTAAGTAATGTTATTCCAATAGTCATGCTACAGTAATCCTGGTTTATTTCGTAACGCCTTGGTATATTTAGATTGTTGTTATATGTTTTTATGATATGTGTGGTACTAAAATACTTAATTTTCAGTATGTGATTGGTATAATTAAACAGAGCATTGTGTGAGCGTGGGTGTGTTTGTTGTGAAGTGTTTTTGTAAGAACATTTGTTTAAGAGTATGTTTGTGTGTGTGTTTACCGTTTTACATGTAGAATTCAAGGTATCGTTATTTCGATACAGATCTAACAGTATTTTTAACCATTTCAGCCAAAACCCATAATAAAAGAAATAAAATATAGTATCCATTCTAGTAATCATGGAGCAATTTTTGTTTAGGTTAAAACATGATTCCGTTATTAGTCATATTTTTGAAGTAATTAGTTTTTCAAGTTGGTCTTCATTTTTAATATGAACAGTAGGGTATGAACTCTAAGAAGCTGTGGACAGCAATAAAAGACATATGTGAGATGCGTAAGAAGAAAAATAACTCCGCTGATCTGTTAAGCGCCAAAAGAACTACAGAAGAATCGCTTGAATACTGTAATAACTACTTCGCAACAATAGGCAAATCCTTGTCTGAACGTATACTGCAGCGTCTATCAACTTCTGAAGAAGCACTAGCAGCAAACATTGTTCGTAATATCTCACCCGCTGATTCAATGTTTACGACACCCACAGACATGTGTGAGGTGGACTCTATAGTAAGAAACCTCAAACACGATGGTGCACCTGGCTTGGATGGAATTAAACCGTGTCTTATTAAAGTGATAAGGACCAGTATTCTGGAACCTTTCACTCACATATGTAATTTGAGTATGTCAACGGGAGTTTTTCCCGAGGATTGGAAGGTAGCACTGGTGTCCCCGATTCATAAAGCCGGACCAACGAACTCACCAGATAATTATAGACCTATTTCACTGCTTTGCATTTTCTCAAAGGTATTGGAGAAATTAATGAATACTCGGATTGTTAATTACTTAGAAAACCACTCGCTTCTTTCTGAAAGACAGTTTGGTTTCAGGAAGGGAAGATCAACAGCTGAAGCTGTCGAACTGCTAACGAACATTGTGTCAAAGCATGTAGATGATGGCGAACGTTGCCTTGGAATATTTTTAGACCTTGCGAAGGCGTTTGACACCATCTCTATCCCTATACTTCTTGGAAAAATTGAAAGGTTAGGTATAAGAGGAACAACACTTGACTGGCTCCGTAGTTATCTGATCAAGAGACGGCAGCGAATCAAAGTTGAAAATAAAGTCAGCGAAGAACAGGAAATTACTTTTGGAGTCCCGCAAGGAAGCATACTTGGTCCAACTCTATTTACAATATATATGGACGAGATACTCAAACTTACCATCCCTAACGCTGATCTAATTTGTTACGCGGACGACACTGTGATTTTATTCCACGGAACTGATTGGAAAGACGTATTCGAAAAGGCAGAAGCAGGAGTTAGCACGATCGCGAATTGGCTCAATATGAATTTGCTCACACTGAACATCAAAAAGACGAAGTACATAGCATTCAGGAAAACATTGGCCACAAAGATACCACTACAGAGCTTGAAAATTCATGGTGAGTACTGCAATAGATCACGTAACATCGACGCCCAATGCCCATGCAGTGATATTGAAGGAGTAGGCGAAATAAGATACCTGGGAGTTATAATCGACCAACACCTTTCATTCAAGCCACAAATTACGGGCCTTGTTAAACGCGTACGGAAACAAATATACATCATGAAAATGATACGAGACTGTGCACCTGTGAACGTAAAAAGACTTGTATATATAGCTCTGTGTCAGTCGCTGATACAATATTGCATAGGAATTTGGGGAGGAGCAGCAAAATCTCACCTTATAACACTCGAAAGAGCCCAACGTGCAGTACTCAAAACTTTGTTGCATAAGCCATACCGTTTTCCTACAGAAACTCTATACTTGGAAACCACCTTGCTCAGCGTAAGAAAATTGTATATACTGTACGTAACATCTAAGACTCACATTACAACGTTAAAAAGGAGTGACTTACGAATTTTACTGACAAAACGTAAGTTCAGGATTCCTACTGCTGCAGTTAAATCCGCTTATGCACAAAGACTCCCACTTTATCTGCATTCTCATATATATAATGATGTGATCAAGAAGTGCAATATAGTAAATCTCAATAGGAAACAAATCAAAAACAGATTGACTTCCTGGCTGCTAAACATATCATATGACGAAGCTGAAATGGTACTTAAGGTTGTAAAATGAAAAGCTTGACACTGCCACACACACGCATTGACTTACACACTCATCACTTTCTCTCATACTCACACCCGTCTCACTACACTCACAAATAGCGTTTTATTCAAGTTTACTCTTTTTCATTTTTTATTATTAATTGTATATTCTCGATATGTTGTTTCTGTTTTGATTATTTTATTATGATTATTTTGATTTGATTAATTTATTTTGATTATTTTTATTTGATTAATTTATTTGGGTTTGATTATTTATTTTGAGAATTTTGTTTTGATAATTTTTATTTTATTATTTTATTTTTATTATTTTGCTTTGATTATTTAAGTTTGATTATTTTCTTTTGATTATTTATTTTAAGTAAAAAAAATAGTTTGCCTTTAAAATTAATTTAAAAATCACATCTTATTTCAGTTACTACCGAACATGTTTGCTTATGTTTAAAATGTTTAAAATTTGATGGTAAATCCTCGATATTGGTACCCAAGATACAGGCTTGCCTAGTTTGGGGCCAATGTAAAAATCCATGTTATAATTTTGGTAATAAACGTTTCTTTCTTTCTTTCTTTCTTTCTATAAGAAGAAAAAAACCTTAGGGGTGCGAGTGGCGCAACATGTTTGTTTCGGGAAAATGTAGCAAATATATGTCTTACTAGCTGTCCCCCGCGGCTTCACTCCCGGTTTACCCGCATAGTCCCCGTGGGATTTCCGGGAGTTATAAACAGTGTAACTAACACGACTTTCTTTAAAATAATTACTAGCTGTCCCCCGCGGCTTCGCTCCCGTTTTACCCGCTTAGATCCCGTTCCCGTGGGGTTTCCGGGATTAAATCTATCCTATGTCCGTTTCCTAGTTCTAAGCTACCTCCCCACCAATTTTTAGTTAAATCGGTTCAGCCGTTCTTGACTTATAAATAGTGTAACTAACACGACTTTCTTTTACATATTATATACTAGCTGTCCCCCGCGGCTTCGCTACCGTCAATTAAGTATTCATTGCACATATCGAGTTTTCATTGTTTTTAAGATGTATTCTGCTATTCGGGTCGGAGACAAATCCAACGAATCAATAACCATGAAAATTGGTTCAGCAGATCTCGAATTATAAGTGTTGTAACAAACCCGTCTTTGTTTTATATAATATATTGTTACGCGCCAGAATTAATGCCGGGTTCACAACGGACTACTAACGCCATCTAGTATCGAGTAGTGGAACTAATTGGGTCACGATCTTTCTAGAATTTTCGATGCTAGAACATTCTCGATGTTTCGACACCTAGTCAGTCGGGACCGGTATGTTCCCGAACTTTCTAGATATTTCCATTCTCGAAGGTTCTGGAAATTACTGTCGGACTATATAAGATAAGGTGCGCAAAGCTCGCGACTCAGTCAGTATTGAATTGGCGATGCAAGCGAATCTTCGGAAGCGATCTTCAACTGCGAGTTAAGTGAAGTGAAGTGTTTAATAGTGCGATTGTGGTTGTAATTAGTGTGTTTAAAGTGTTAATTAGTTTTGATAATTAAAGTGTCATTTTTTTTGGTTAAATAATCGGCTGTTTTTATTGTCACGAACCCCAAGCTCGTAACAATTGGTGTCAGAAGAGTGGATAATCATGCCGATTCTACCAAAGGACGACACGGAGGGTATCCGTACCCGTAGTCAACGCCAGCAGGAGACGGATCAGAGGCGTTTTGGTGGTGCAACGCCGCAGCCGTCGGAAAGTCAGCTACCGACCATGGAAGCCGGTCCGTCCACAGTAGCTCCGGCATCAGCAGCACCAGACTTTGCTGCTCTGATGATGATGCTGCAGGAACAGGCTCGCCGACAGGAGGAACAGGCTCGGAGACAGGAGGAACAGGCTCGCCGACAGGAGGAACAGGCCCGTCGGTTGGAAGAACAGCTGCAGCACGACAAGGCGGAGCAAGCCCGACGACAGGAGGAACAGGCCCGACGACAGGAGGAACAGGCCCAGCGACAAGAGGAGCAGGCCCGTCGCTTGGAAGAACAGCTCAAGCTTGACAAGGAGGAGCAGGCGCGCCGACAGGAAGAACAGATGCTCCTCATGAAAGAACTGCACGCGTCTTTTGGGAAAGACATGAAGGAAGTGAAGGATAAGGTTGCTCAGTGTGACAACCGCCTGTCAGATGCTGAAACACAGATCAGCAAAAGAGATGTTCCAAAATGTATGGAGCCTGGGCCAGGTCCTTGTACACTATACTAAAAAATAGGGAAATACATTTAAAACAGTTCTCAACTGTCCAATTTCTTTAAAAAAGCGTTGTTTGCTGGTAAAGCACAAAAAATTACACTTGAAATTGCAACACACAACAAAACCCCTAATTATTATTATTATTATTATTATTCCTTTATTTCAGGCAACAGTAGCCCATACAAAATAAAATACACCTTTACAACAAAATATAAAAATAAACTAATACATATAACATATGAAAAACTAAGACACACGAAGTGACGGCGTCGTGTTACGCTGCGCGGTGTCACATAGCCTGCCACGAAAACGTCGGTAGACTACACCCTTCGGCCAAAACTCTTCCTTAAGGAACTTGTCGAGATGTTGTGTCGGAACCCGCACCACAAACGACTTGAAGTTGGTGTTGTGACGCGGTTCCAACTTCTCGACCCTCAAGGTCCAGTTGGTCTTCACCTTCATGTACTCCACGATCTCCTCAACCTTCGTGGAGTGATGTAGTCGGGACACATACAGCAACGTTGTAGGTACCGCTGCCCGTAACAGCATACTTGGTCCTGTCAGTCCAGTACCGCATTGATTGCGACAAGTAGGCTTCTTCTTCTTCTTCTGCACTTTGGTGAAGCCATCCTCATCACACTCTTGCTTCATTGGACAGCGCTGTGTCAGACTCTTTGGAAGGGTTTCACAGCGACGGTTTTTGTTTTCCCCTTTCTGCTGCTTAGGTAGTGACGCAGCTGGATTGTTTGCAGCAGCAATTGCGGCGTAAGCTAGTTTAGGGGTCGACGTAGCTACGAGTGTCGTATTCTCTGCCGCCGCAGGGGGGCAGGAGGCGGCGGGGCACGGTGCATCGCCCTCGATAATTGCAATCGACGGTGAATCCAATTTCACCGATGCAAAACTGCTGACTGATGCATTTTGCGCCCCATGACGTGTGTTAACATTGGCTTCGTCATTTGCCCTACTTTCCGAAACAGTATTGCGTAACAACACTATCTCGGCACGTAGTTCATGGATGGTAGTTTCCGACTTCTCCAACTTGCACTGCACATCGGCCAGGCTTGACTTCAGCGATGTAATATCCTTGAGCAGCCTGGTGACATCTACGTGATCGAATGTGACGGGCGGTAACTTATGTAGCTCCTTCGCTACGAAAGTTGGCACGTCGTCAGGATCGGTCACCTTTAGAAAGGTGATGATGTCTTGGATGCTCTTTTCTGTGCCGTCTCTCCTCCTAGATGGCATTTGATCGAGCTTCCCAGTTGTCTGGAAGAGTAACTTCTTGCCCATGCTGATATCGTCTTCTTTGAAGCTCGATTTGCAAATCTGCATGATGCTCACCTCATCCATAGTATCGATGGCATTCTGTATGAATGCCAACAGTTCGTTTGCGATAAGTTGCTGAGAACTCATTGCGAAATATCAGGCAGCAGCTAAAGCCGCGCACTACGCTTACAACTGTGACAACACGTCCGTATTCGAGCGCGCATCGCACTGCACTGATGTGAATGGCGGTAAGCTGTCATTTTGATTGATTAATGACGTTTGACATTATTTCTGACATATTGATTTACTGACAACGAGACTAAAGTGTCTGAAGTGACATTGTTGTGACAGCTGACAGTTATCTTTCTATGATCAATGGTTTAAATCGGTGCGACGCCATATTGAAAATCGATAAAAATAATTTACAAACATCAATTAACTACCACTACAGTAAACACTCAAATGAATTATCTGTATTTTTCCCGAATTCTACGGATTTTTCTCTTTTATTTAAGGTAGTGTACATAGACCTGGCCCATTTTGAAACATCTCCTTTATGACGTTATTGCTGATGTGAAGAAGGAGTTGGGCAACCTTAAACTTGGAGATGGGATTGCAACTCCCGTAACTACTACACCTTCACTAAGTGGATTCAAAGTGCCGCCGTTCGATGGGACGTCTTCTTGGTCGGCCTACAAAATTCAGTTTGAGGCCGTCATGAAGGCGAACGGTTGGAGTAAAAATCAAGCCATGACTGCCCTCACCTTAGGCCTGCGCGACCAGGCCTTAACTGTCTTGGAAGCTCTCGGTAAAGAAGTAACTTACGAGCAGCTCCTTGAAGCACTGGAATCCCGGTATGGTGACGCTCATCTGGAGCACGTGTTTCGTGCGCAACTAAGAGATCGCGTACAGCGTAGTGGTGAAAACCTGCAGCAGTGGGCCCTTGAAGTGGACAAGCTGGTGCGGAAGGCATACCAGTCTGTACCTGCGCTTATTGAAGGGAACCTGGTCCAGGCCTTCATTGACGGCATCCGCGACCTTGAAGTTAGGGCTGCAGTGAGGCTCGGGCACCACGCGACACTTAAGGACGCTTTGGCACATGCACTGGAAGTGGAAGCTGCGCGGCAGGATTATCGTCCCTATAGCATTAGGGAGGTTGCTGCAGTAACAGTTCACGACCGGTTTAAAGGATATAGCCCTAGGTGCTACGGCTGTGGTGAAAGAGGTCACCTTCGACCTAGTTGCCCTAAGCGAACTACAGAAAAGGAACCTTTGCGGCAGGATTATCGATCTCACCGAACCAAGGAGATTGCAGCAGTTGCAATTAGTGACCGTTTTAATGGATACAGCCCTAGATGCTACGGCTGTGGTGAAAGGGGCCACCTTAGATCCAGTTGCCCTAAGCGAAATGCAGGAAGGGAAAATAGCCGATCTCTTGAAGGTAGGGCGGCTAACGACAGCGCCCAGCGGCTGCAGGAGAACGCCTTGTTGGTGGCACATCGCAGTGGGAAATCTCATGGCAACGCAGATGCATTGTCAAGAAGACCTTGCCCTGAAGACTGCAAGCATTGTACTAGGCAAGAGGGTAAAGAAGCCGTACCTGTGAGGATGCTTAAGACAGACCTCAGCAACGAATGGAAGGAAAGTTTACAACGTGCACAGCAGGAAGATTCGGACGTCTCAAGCCGATTTTGGACTGGATAAGGACCAGTGCACCTAAGCCTACGTGGAGCGACGTCTCAGCGATGAGTTCGATCACAAAAAGCTATTGGGCCCAATGGGACAGCTTAGTGATTCAGGATGGAGTCCTGTGCCGTAAATGGGAGAATGCTCGGGGAGACAGCTGTCATTTGCAAATGGTTGTCCCTAAAGCGAAAATACCGGATGTTCTACAGCTGTACCATGATGGATGTTCAGGAGGCCGTATGGGAGTGAAACGGACTCTACTGAAGATACGGGAACGTTTTTACTGGGTACAATGTCGTGACGATGTCGAGGACTGGTGTCGCAAATGTACAAGTTGTGCGGCTGTTAAAGGACCTCAGACTCGTAGCAGAGGTGCGTTGAAATTGTACAATGTGGGTGCACCTTGGGAAAGGATAGCCCTGGATGTTGCGGGACCGTTTCCGGAAAGTGAAAGTGGTAACAAGTATTTCATGGTTGTAATGGATTACTTCACCAAGTGGCCGGAAGTCTTCGCCATTCCGAATCAAGAAGCTTCTACAGTTGCAGATAAACTCGTTCATGAAGTCTTCTGTCGTTTTGGAGTACCTTTGGAGATTCACAGCGATCAAGGACGGAATTTTGAGTCACAAATTTTCCAGGAAACTTGTCGAGTTATGGGTACTCATAAAACGAGAACAACTTCTTACCACCCACAATCGGATGGAATGGTGGAACGATTTAATCAGACATTGGAGAGATACCTGGCTAAAGTTGTGGAAAACCGGCAACGCGATTGGGACAAGCATATACAACCGTTTTTGCTGTCATACCGAAGTGCTGTTCACGAAAGCACATCGGTGACACCAGCTTTCGCAAACTTTGGTAGAGAATTACGGCTGCCTGCAGACCTGATCACCGGAATACCACCTGACGCTCCACGCAGTATAACCGATTATGCGAATAACTTGCGGAACAAAATGAATGACATTTATGAGCACATCAGACAATCGGGCCAGCGAATGTCAGAAAAGATGAAAACCCGTTATGACCGCAAAATGAACAATAAAGGTTCCGACGAAGGCTCACTAGTGTGGTTGCACAATCCAGTTCGCAGTAAAGGGAAATCTCCTAAGCTTCAAGCTAAATGGGACGGGCCGTACCGGATAGTCACAAAAATCAATGACGTGACCAACCGTATCCAGAAAGGTACGAGAAGTGCACCTAAGATCGTTCATGTGGATCGACTGGCGCGTTATTATGGGACCGATGCTCGGAACGAGCATGTCTTAGGAGGGGGCAGTGTTACGCGCCAGAATTAATGCCGGGTTCACAACGTACTACTAACGCCATCTAGTATCGAGTAGTGGAACTAATTGGGTCACGATCTTTCTAGAATTTTCGATGCTAGAACATTCTCGATGTTTCGACACCTAGTCAGTCGGGACCGGTATGTTCCCGAACTTTCTAGATATTTCCATTCTCGAAGGTTCTGGAAATTACTGTCGGACTATATAAGGTGCGCAAAGCTCGCGACTCAGTCAGTATTGAATTGGCGATACAAGCGAATCTTCGGAAGCGATCTTCAACTGCGAGTTAAGTGAAGTGAAGTGTTTAATAGTGCGATTGTGGTTGTAATTAGTGTGTTTAAAGTGTTAATTAGTTTTGATAATTAAAGTGTCATTTTTTTTGGTTAAATTGGCTGTTTTTATTGTCACGAACCCCAAGCTCGTAACAATATATAAGATATAGATATAGATTACCATATAAAAAATCAAGTCGAAAGAAGAAGGGACTCCGAAGGTACCACAGTCACATAGGAAGGTACCTACACTATTTTTTATGCCATTTCCCATAAAAAGTAATCTAAGAAAATATAAGATTCCAATAAGAAATTGCTCCCTAGGTATTTTACAGCTTACAAGTAGACGTAGGTATACGATGGAATTATTTGTTTTTCAAAAACGGACACATGTATAATTAATACTCAATACTCAATACTCAATAATTTATTGCATTCCATATGTATTACAAAGATGGTTTAAAATGGCTAAAGAACAAATATGGACCCTGTCGGGCACTGCAAATAATAGGAGAGAGGAAGAGTGCTAAATAGTATGTCAAGGTATGAAATAGTATCAAAAATTATTAAAAAAAAAATGTTAAATTGGATGTATAATTATGTATATATTTATTAGGTCTGTGTTTATTGGTATAGTATATTTATTGAATAGGAATAGTAAATAAGAATTATTGTAAAAATTGTTTGAATTATTATATGTAGGTATTTATATTTGGTTTTTAAAAGTACCTACCTATGTAAGTAATTCAGGTTTTATTATATATGTTTTATCATGTTTGGTGAATAAGTTTATTGGTATATAATAGTATATTTATTGAATAGGAATAGTAAATAAGAATGATTGTAAATTATTTTTATTTTTTTTTAATTATTATTTATAATAAGTAATTAAATTTTGTTATTATATGCAGGTATTTTAAGTTTTATTATATATATTTTATAATGTTTGGTGAATAAGTGACAGAATAATTTTACTTTGTAATCGATTTGTCCTCAAAAAACTCCTTAACTGAGTAATATGACTTGGATTCTAGAAATTGTTTCAATCTATTAATAAATATGTTTGATTTTTTTATTTCTCTAATATCATTTGGCAGTTTGTTGTAAATTTTTGTGGACATTACCAAAGGACTGGTTGAGTGCATTTTGAGTCGGGATTGAGGTACGTTTATTTTGTTTTTGTTGTGTCGAAAATTGAATCTTGTTTGTGTTTCTTCGCAAGTTGTGTACAGATCTGGATGTTTTTTGACAAATTTACATAATTCTAATATGTATAGGCAGGGAAGTGTGAGTATTTTATGCTTCTTGTATGGTTTGCAGCTATCTATTTGATTTATGTTTGTTATTATTCGAATTAACTTTTTTTGTAGAATGAATAAGGTTTGTGAATCTGTACTGTTACCCCACAACATGACCCCATAGCTGAGCCATGCCTGGGCATATGCATAATAGGTAACAAGTGCAGTCTGCAGGTTGGTAGTTTTTTTAATTTCGCGTAGGGCATATGCAAATTTTGATAGTTTTTCTCTTATTTTCTGTATATGGGATTTCCAATTTAAGTGAGTGTCTATAGACAAACCGAGGAGAGTAAATTCATTGACTTGTTCAAGTTTTGTATTGTTAAAAGTAAAATTTAATTTTAAGGGGGGTTTTTGATGGGGATGAAAGGTAATTAATTTTGTTTTGATGAAGTTGATTTCTAGATTATGGTTATACATCCAGTTTACAGCTGTTGAGAGAAGGGAGTTTAGTTTGGTGTTTATATCGTCATCGCTATGATACGACGTGAGCAGAGAGATATCGTCCGCAAATAGAACACATGGTCCATTTATAATTTTAGGAAGGTCATTTATGTATATAAGGAACAACAAGCAGCCTATTACACTCCCTTGGGGAATTGACGCGTTAACTATTTTACTGTCGGATCTCATTTTAATTATTTCATTTGTACCCCTATCAAAAAATTCGATTTCTACCAGTTGCACCCTGTCCTCTAGGTATGATGCAAACCATTCATGAGCTTTTCCTCGTATTCCTATCCCATGTAACTTGTCCAGTAGTATTTTAAATTGTACCTTATCATAGGCTTTGGTCATATCCAGCAGCATACCAATGGCATAGTTTTTATTATTAATAGTAGCTAGAGCCTCTTGTACGTATTTGTAGACTGCTAATGTTGTGGACCTGTTTTTACGGAAACCATTTTGGCAGTCATCAAGTATTTTATATTTTTCACAAAATGAGTACACGCGGTCACACATTGCCTTTTCAAAGATTTTAGACGCAGTTGGTAACAGCGCGATAGGGCGGTAATTGTTAGGGTCGGTTTTAGAATTTTTCTTGTGTATGGGTTTTATCAGTGCGTTTTTAAGTTCATTGGGAAAAGTTCCCTCTTCAAAAGACTGGTTAATTAATTTATAAAATGGTAGGGTTAGTTCGTCTGCACATTGCTTAAGTAGAAATGGGGGAAGTTCGTCTACTCCACAGCTCTTCTTATTTTTTAGGTTTTTTATTATTTTATTTACTTCGTAAGGATCGACTGGACTGAGGAACATTGTGTTTTCTGTGGGGTACACAACAGGGGCTCCTTTTGCTGATGAGGCTTTTTCCCCAATTGAAGCAAAGAAGTCATTGAAAATATTAGCAATTTGCTTAGGTTCAGTTATCAATTTATCTTTGTGATGTAATGTTATGTTATTTTTTTCCTTTTTTATTGATTTATTTGTTCTTTCATTTATTATGTTCCACATAGTTTTTACTTTATTTGTTGACTTTTTTATTTTATTTATATATTGTAGTTTTTTTGCTGTAATTACCGATTGTTTTAGGATTTTTTCGTATTTTTTATAATGTTTTGTTAATATGGGATTGTTAGTTTTAATAGTGAGTATTTTTAGTAGTCTTTTGTTTTTGCAAGACAATTTGATGCCCTTTGTTAACCAGTATTTCTTATAAAACGTTTTTATTTTTATTTTCTGTAGTGGAATACACGCATTTAGGATTTTATTTAAAGTATTATTAAACGCACTATAGTTTTCATTTATACTCTTATTTGGTTGTATTATTTCATTCCATTTTTGATTTTTTAATTCTAATTTAAAGTTTTCTACGTTTTGGGTATTATATAATCTTTTTTTTGCGATCCAGTTGGATTTTTTGTTGCTGTCGCTAAGTAATTTCATATGGAAAATGGTTGCACAATGGTCTGAGAAACCTAATTCTTCTACGGTGGTATATGTATGTCTATTGTTAAAATTTGTAAAAATTAAGTCTAAGCATGTTGAGGAAGTTTGTGTAATGCGTGTGGGGACTTTAATATGTTGCATAAATTTATGTTCCAGCATTAGATCCAAGAACAAGTTAGTTTTTAAACAACTTTCTAGGATATTTATATTTAAATCTCCTCCTAATATCACGTTATATCTTGAATATTTTCTATTAATATAATACATCATTTCTTTTAATTGTCGAGTAAATTACATAACTTGCCTCCTATTATATCCCTTTGCTTGTATGGATTCGATCCACTGTGCGCCGTCTCACTTTGATCCAGTGTAATTATTGGTTTGTAAAGTTATTCAAGGTCAAAAGTCAATTTCGTTTTATGGCTTACAAATTATTGTCTGAACTATATTTTTGATAAAACTGTTTTCGAGAAAAATCCAACAAACCTTGAACCCTTGAAACCTTGAATAACTTTTTTAGCCCACGTAGGATCGATGAGGACTTTTGGCTCTTTATTTCCACTGATGTAGGTACCCAATTTCTCTACCAAAATTCAGCTCTGTCGGAGTTACCGACTACCGAGACCGGACTACGGTTTTAAATAATTACTAATTTGATAAGCATATACCACCAAAAGATCCTGAGCTATTGGACCAATTCCAGGTCAAGTACCTCCGAAACAACATGAGCATCAGATGGTCGGATTACGGTAGAAACACTCATGTCCTAATGCAAGACAAAATCCTTGGCTAGTTGGCATAGAAGCCGTATGGTGGCTGGCATGTGCTCTGAATTTTTGAACTAAGTTGATATGAGAGTCAAATGAGGTAGCAAATCCAAGCTCTCACCTTCCTTGAAGAGTCTATCATATTTCACATAAATGTGATTTACTGGCTAAGCAGGGTTTGCAGATGACGGCACAGACGGCTCGAGTTGGGAATCGAACCCAGGTCCAGCAGGTGCGCTTGCAGATAACAATCATGTCCCTTCTAAACTCCACCAGCTATTGTCGGTGTAGCCAGTGTTTATGTGTGTGTGTGTGTGCTACAAACAGCAAGAGGTCAATTTGGTATTTTTTTCTTTAACGTATCAGAGCGACATGTTGTTTTAGGTGTTGGGTTTCAAGAGTTGAATAGACTCGAACTGTAGCAGTACACTAGGTCGCACGTCACATGACATCAGAGTTCTGCTTAGCAAAGTTGTCCTAATTATCCAAGCGAACTCTTCGGAATGGTGTCTGATAAATATATGTATTTTGTTTTCTATTGCTTTGATAGGAACAGTTATGATCGTGAGTGAAAAGTTTTCAAATATTTAAAGTTCCTATGTAAATATTGTATGTAAGTATAATGTAAAATATAATTCTACCCTCTAGTGAATATAACTTATTGCTCTAAGGGTCTTGTCTGACTATGCAGGTGCATCATGTGGTGTAATGATAAGATTCATGTTTCTGTAAAAGTGTGACCTTTAGGACACATGTCATTTAGTTCAGACTTTATAGATTCTTTATTTGAAACAGAATATGAATACATAGTATTCCTTATAAACATCCCTTCTGCAGTTGGTCAAACATAGTACGGGGACAGTACTACACAATACTTTGGTAATAGTAGAACTATATTTTCATTATATATAAATTAAAAAAATGGAAACAATAAATTAATTACATAAAGAAATTAAATAAAAAATGTTGTCGGTTCACATCGTGCTCTTTAATCCGATGAGTTAGAACCGAGCGGCGGCCGGGCGGTGCTCTGCGTGCGCGTCTCAACACCTTGTTTCGATGATGTCAATGATGGAATCTTTACGCGGCCTCGCCGCCCTCCTCCTCCTCAGCGCTGGCGGTGAGCATGGAGATCAGCTTCGTGGTGTCGATGAAGCCCTTGTCGTCGATCTCCATTTGGTCGTACGCCTCGTCGACCTCGTCGGCGGAGAACTTGTCGCCCCAGGTCATGAGGGCGTGCCTCAGCCTCTCGGAGTCGATCTTGCCTTCGTCGTCGAAGGTCTTGAAGGCGTTGATGACGACGTCGTCCTCGTCGGAGCCGCCGGACATGCGGTTCGCGAAGAGGGTGAGAAGCTGCGTGAAGTTGATGGGGCCGGAAGCCTCACCAACCATCTCGTCGAGCTCCTTCTCCGACGCCAGCCTGCCGAGCGAGTCGAAGGTGGCGCGCAGATCGTTCTTGCCGATGATGCCGTCCTTGTCGTGGTCCATTAGCTGGAAGGCCTGTAGAACAGAAATGCATCGTCAAAACATGTAGAACAGAACACGTTTGAAGAAGGGGCTATTCATTCTGCAAAGTTATTGTTTATCACGGAATCCTAACTCACTAGGCGATCCCTGACATCCTTATCGTAGTTTACAATTACGATATTCGCTGAAATTGTAAGCTGATGATGTCACTAACGTACAATTTTGAAAATGTGCACATAATTAAAGACAAAATAGCCGGCCATGTTTACAAAATAGGCGGACGAGCACGAGCTAAACACGATTGTGACACACTTCGTCAAGTTCCAGATAATTGACGTAGGTAATTGTTTCAGTTCAGATAATAGTGATTTCGGTAACATTGCTCTAACAATTATTTCGGTACTTATTCTAGAATCCTATGGAAGTTGATCTGAAGAAAGCATCGCATTTACATGCTCTGCACACTTTTTCCCAAGATTTAGTATTTGTCCACCATACTTCGATTTGTAAAATGGGGGGGGGGGGGTAAGGATTCTGCTTACTTATACTTTGTTTTTGCGCCAGTTTGAGTCATATGACTTCTCAGCTAAAGTCTATGGTTTGATGACGTTGCTTACCTCCTTGAACTCAGCAACCTGCTTCTGTGAGAACATGGAGAAGACATTGGAGCCGGTACGCTTGGCCTTGCGGCTTCCGCGGGACGACTGCCTGTCGCTGCCTCCAGTGGCGGCGGGCGCAGCTGCTGCTGGCGCCTCTTCTGCTGGTGCATCTTCCTTTGCCTTCTTCTTCTTTACTTTCTTATCTTTATCCGCCTGTAAACAATTAGTTTTATAAGTAAGCTGCTTTATTTATTTTAAAAAGACAGTAGGTATGTGTCTGTTCAAATGTTCAACCTAGTTTGGACTTCATTTAGTTTCCGCGGCTTTGGTTTCATTAATTTCCCATGTGAGTTTGAATTTCTTTGAATTACAGAATACTGCTTTACGAATTCCTAATAGTAACGTCAGTAGACTTGGTTATTTATACGGCTGCTATTTTCGTCATAGTTGGCTCAGAAACTACTTTTCCTTTCGTCATCATTGGTGTTTATTCTCGTATTGAAAGTTTATAGCTCGTCTAAATAATATTATTTTACTGATTGATTTCTATCTTTGATTATTTAAATTCTATATTCTTTCCTGTTTTCGATTGCTTATTAATTACCGCATGTTTTCACCGGCGAGTCCCGATTAGGCGTGGCTCGTAGCGCCCCTAAATTTAGCTCGGTTCGGGCTGAGCTGCCGCCCGCCTCATCTCCTGTACTGAGTTACATCATGTTATTTATAGCAGAACGCGTGCTCTCATTTCTTCAGCTTCAAGTTTGAACTTTTCATTTATTTACTAATTAGTAACTGCTTTTACATTTTATTTGACTTGTGGTTGATTGTTTTATTAAATGGTTTTCAGACCATTCCTGGTACTTTGAGTTGCGTTTCAGATGGGCTGTCTCAACGTTTAGAATTAACCATGCTCAGACCTGAGTTAACTTGATTTAGATTACTGCGTTAAGTTTGTTTTTTATTGTATTTGTGTTTCGCGCAACTATTTGACTTAATTTACTTTCGGAACCGGTAAAGAGTGATTCTTTTACAATTGATTTATTGTTTGAATGCACTTGTAGAAGACTTGTTTGTTTAAGTTCTGCTTGGCGACTTGTATTAAAATTTACTACGAGTACATTATTGAAACACGATGTATGGTTATCACCAGCACTATTGATTGGTCCACTACTGCATTTATCGCGGCGTTGTTCCGTTTTTGCTTTGTTATTTGTTAAACCCGCGAAGTCTTCATGGGTAACTGCAGCGCGGGAATCTTCAAAGTGTTCACCACTATATCACAATTCACTTTACGATCACTTGTGTATCCACTGGGTGTCACTGACTTAACACTTACCATTGTGTTGTGTGTTGGACGATCGACGAAGGAGAGACTGTTCCGCTCGGCAGTCCCACCCTGACTCCGAGTTTTCGTTCCCTCTCGGAGATCCAGGAGATTCCCCCCCTCCGGTTCTCCCCTCCCGACGCCGCTGCGCTCGCCATTCCTTTTTTAGTTCGACAAATACGATAGTGTTGGACTCAGCATCAGATCGGTTTGGGCGGCTCGCTGGCTCAGCCGTGGCAACGCTTTTGTTTGGATTTAAAAATAATCAGCTCACCTGTCACAGTTTCCTGGGTACAACGCACGCCTCAATTCTCTACAAATATAACTTTAGTTTACCGTGATCGGGTCTCTTGTTTCTTGAAATACATTGTCCTCTTCATGTGTTGGTTGAGTATCACCAGCGACTATACCATGGGATGACATTTAGTTTACATCTTCTGATGCGCATACAACTCTTAGTAGACATTAAGATGCGGTAGTTTAAGATATAGAGACACGTTATAAACCATCAGCTGATGTTCGTTTATCTGCGCTGTGCTTTCTTTCTATAATATCGTCAGTATCTTGTATAACATGGTGGGTTTGTTTATGTTAAAGTTTTTAATATAGCTTCATGATTTACGATTCTATAAGTGGATTTTAGGTCAAAATATAGCGTGTAGTGTTTATGTTATGGTTTAAAACTGACCAATCAGTGTAGTTTTAAACGAGGTGTACAATAGGTTAACAAAGCCAAAGGAGAACAGGTGTGTTATCATTGTAGCAAGTGGTTCCGAATATGTTGAAACTAGCTTCTGCCTGCAGCTTCGCCCGCGTGATTCCTAGGGAACATATAATCCCGGGATGAGTAGCCTATGTGCTATTCCAGACTATAATCTATCAGTGTTCCAAATTTCATCAAGATCCGTTCAGCCGTTCTGGCGTGATTGAGTAACAAACATCCGAACTTTCAAATTTATAATATTAGATAGATGTACGAAAACTAGATTTTCCCGCGGCTTCGCTCGCGTTAAAGTAGTCTATAACTGTCTCCAGGGTCCCATCTATCTGTATACTAAAATCAATCGTTTATTCGATCGATTGAGGCGAGAAAGCATAACAAATAAACTTACTGTCGCATTAATCATAATATTAGGTTAGACAGCTCTAGGGTGTGACGTACGAGTACCATGAACATTATTTCCAGCTCATCGCCAGCACATTGTCTAGCCCTGTAACAGTACCCAAGCAACCAACAGAGCCAACACAATGTCGTCTCCTTTGCCACCATCATCATTACAGCCGAAAACGCCATCATATCATCAGCATCTGATGCATTTGTCTACCGGAGTGAGGAAGCACTTTACGCAATGTTGCGGTTGCAACAAACTTTTCCAACATCACGACAGTCTTGCAGGTGTTGTAGAGCTAGCCAAATCATATTTTACCAAGTTAGTATTGGTACCAAGTCATATAATACAGGCTTGCAACGGCCCGACATGTCGAATGTTTTATTTTTCAGATAATTTGTATGCTTTGTTTATACATCTATGTCTACGTTTAGATTTTTTTTGCCCCTCACTAGGAATTTCTCCTGCAACGTGGCCGTGGGTACGTTCACAAACATACAAACTCAAATACAAAAACAGCCAGACCCCTAACAACTGTAGGCCGTACAAATAAATGTTCCGTGCGGGAATCGAACCCAGCGACACGCAGCGCAGCAGCTAATCGCTCAACCATTGCGCCAACCGTGTCGTTCGCAATTGGCCTACCAATGACCCTTATGATTCATTTAGACGTCGTTGTGTATAATTAGTTGTAATACCTCCGCTAAATAAGAGGGAGGTCTACAGTAAAATTAATCTTTGCAAAGCATGTGCTGTTCGGGGCACCTGCCCAGCTTACTTGTCACATCGAGGTCAATGTGGCGGGGCGAGTGCCCTGCATAAACCACCATTTAGTTTATTACAACATGCAACAACTCCAACGAACGGAGACTACCACTAGTGTAGTTATTGTGATCATTTCAAAAGATTAGACAGGAAAAAAGGAAATTCGCATTCCCATTTCACTATTATTAAAATCCCATAGTATAATATAGGTTATGGGGGCCGAGTCACCCGCGTCCGTAGGAGAATACCCTTCAGCGAATCCCTACACGTGGTCCCCGGGTGGTGCTAAACAGGTGACACTAACTGCCTCCGTGGTCTAGTGGTTATACCACTCGATTCAGACCCAGAGGTCCCGGGTTCAATTCCCAGTGGGGGCAAATTTTTTGCTCGGTTTGGTTGGTGGTAGGACTTCTAAGTCCGCCTGGCAAGCTACCACCAGCATGTCTAAGTCTGTTGCCATAACAACAATGTTAACAGCATTGCTGTGTTCCGGCAATTAGAGATATGATAGCCAGTTCCTCTATGTTAGAGGATTCCGGGTGAAACTCGCTTCCATCTTCGGCCTAATCATCACTTTCCATCAGGTGAGATTTGGGCCAAGAGTGTCCCCGATTTGAATAAAAAAAAAAAAAAAAAAAAATGTTAGGCAGGCGTATCTATGGCCTATTGTCTGGAAAATCTTTAGGTCCCTTGAGTGCATTTAAGTTTACATAGGCTGAAAATTAAAAAAAATGGGGCGCCACGGTTCATGAAACGAACTGTTTTTTTTTTTCATGAAAATTTGCCTGCTTATACTATCATCGCCTAGAGCTTGATTAGTAGAAAACGAAAATATATAACACTAGCTGACCCGCGCAACTTCGTTTGCGTCACATTTTCCATTACTGCTCCGCTCCTATTTGTCTTAGCGTGATGATATATAGCCTATAACCTTCCTCAATAAATGGGCTATCTAACACTGAAAGAATTTTTCAAATCGGACCAGTAGTTCCTGAGATTACCCCCTACATACAAACTTACAAACATATAAACTTACAAACAAATGTTACCTCTAGAAGGAACCTTTACAGAAACGTTGCAGATTACCTACCACTGTCTCCCGACTGCAATAAAAAAGTTGTGTTGACTTTTTATATTTTTGGACGAATGCTTGTTTTTGTATTTTTTAGTTAATTTTTAGACATGGCAGGCGTGTTTTTTTTTACAAATAATATGTTTTTATCCAGTTCAAACCCAGACGCCAGGCTATTTATTATTAAAACATTCCTTTTCACTTTCGCAAATACTTTTCTCCATTCACGGAATTGAACCCCGGAACCCGATTCCAGCACTGCGCTTGCGATCATTAGACCAGTGGAGCAGTCTTTACCATAGTGTGTTTAAATATTTCTCTGGCTGTCGGCACCGTATGGGAACAGCCGCAGTCCTACATTCTATATCGGTCCGTATTGGGAACTCATTGGACGTGGAGCATTCTTGACAGGCTGCCAGCTGCCGGAGACGCCGCGCGCCCTCACTGGAGTAGCCCAGTTTATGGTGTTGCTCGTATGGAAATGGAAACTATGTACATTGCGTGGGAAAGTGGAATGAATTGGGTACTAAGGTATATAAAAAACTAACACTGAGTCAAACAACGGTGTTCATGCTTCCACAGTGACTCTGTCTGTCCATCTGTTTGTTACTAAATTTAATGAAACTTGGCACACGTTTAGACCATGTCCTGTATAGGCTAAATAATTTTTAAAAGACTTTTCGTCCCGGGAGTATGTATTTTGGGAAGACTTCCTTACGGGTGAAGCTGCTGACAGTAAGTACCTAGACACTGAGATCAGATCTTATAAAAACACTTATCTTCCTTCATGCACAGTAGAAACAAACCTCGGTAATAGTATCATTGGATATTTTGCATTCCCTACCTAGATGTCTACTTATTTGTCCACTAGTGCTCCTGCTGTGCATAGCAACGTCCTAACATGGAGATACTTTAGAACTCAAAAGTCCTAGTATCTTTTTGAAGAGTTTCATCCGTTTTGAGCGCAACCTCATTATGTCTACTGACGTAAGCAATGTGAGATGGAAAGGATGTTCCTGCCGTCACAACGTCGCTCAGCAGACGGATCACTAAGTTGTTGCATCGAAGTGTTTCGATGTTTGATAGCACCATTCAGTAATGTCAGGATGAAAGTGCCACCTTCCCGGGTCCTAAGTAGTATTTTCGGAAAGGCAATTGCCGCATGGCCAACAAATTATAGGTACAATCTACCACAGTGGGTCCTGGAAATTGAACGAGGACATTGCGGCAGATCCAGATGAACTTCACATCTACCTGACAGACAGGACTTGTCCTAAGCCGAGAGGAATGGAAAGAATTTAAGGCATTTGCCTAACAGTGGAGCAAATAATAACTTGATTGACATTGATCTACCTTGAATCATTGACCTACATTGATCAAATTAGAATAGTTCATATCGGGATTGCTACCATGTACCTTTTTATTTGCGAGTTTCCGATATTTCGGTACTTTTGCAAGCGCCATGATCACGGCCATCAGTTACTCCGTGATCGCAAATAAAAAGGTACATGGTAGCAATCCCGATATGAACTATTCTAATGTTAGTGACCATGAAAGTTTAAAACAATTGATCAAATTGTCTCAAAAATTTCGCTGCTCCTGCCAAATCTTTCCCAAGGTGTCTTGTAGATCTTAGTGTTTATGCAGATTTCTATAATCATTTATTACGTAAACTGCATTGGTAGCATCTGTTCTGACGCATTTGGTCTGTATTGAGGCCAGGGCTTTCGCAGCTGATGGATTACTTCGGCCTCCACGTGCACCTACTTGAGCTGACTGCGTTTTCACTGCAAGCCAAGTGCATTTCGGAACTGTTTGTTAGTGACGTACCTTCAGGATGTCTGGATTTTACACACTGTACGGATATTATGAGTTTGGATTCCGGATATGGGGACATTGTTACAGTTCCGTGTTTGACGTATCTAGTGGTCAATCATGGACTGAAAGAGGGTTAGCGCACACGTGTAATTCACTACTCGGTGCCTAATTAATAAAATGGTGTTTTGACACTTTTTATAGGGTAATAATGTCAAACGGTGACGTGAAAACTCACTAGGTTTGAAAAAGAGAGTGATAAGTGCCATCAATCGGACAAACGTTTAGACTCATTCTCCTGAAGAGTTTTTCAGGAGAAGCCTTGAGTCTAAATGTTTTGTTGTTGCTCGTAGATAAACCCAATCACTTTTCCATATCCTTCGTCTCCGTCTTATCAGAGGATAAGAAGGAAGTATAAAACCACCAGAATCACATGCATAACTGCATGTGATTCTGGTGGTCACTCACGATTGCATTGCATGTGAGGCAGCCGTTAGAGAACGTTATAGAATGCAAGGCGAACATAAAGCTATCGATACATTTTACAATGGTATCGATTAGGAAAGTGCTGGCAGTTGGTCGTTGCGCCACGTCAGTGTACACCAGATCGTGACAGTGCCACTTGGCAGGGGACTGGCGCGATGGCGTGCCAGGCAAGTCTGGGCGACAGAGTGGAAGCTGACTCACAATGTATGACCGGCTGACGTTATAACCAGCATCTACTTGCGGCTTTGCTTGTGTTTATAGTGTTTTATTATTTTAAGGAAACCTTACTACAGATCCACACATATCGGAGCCGTGATCGAGACGTGTCCTGTCCGCGGCCTGTCACGTCCCGGGTACGGCCCAGATACGGACGAAAGAGTTCATATGAAATGTGCGCACCGATATTGTGTTTCTCTGGACTGACCACGACCCGGCCACGTCACCTCGATCAACCTTAACTATACTGACTACCGGTTTGAAAAGTATTCTTAGTCATGATCCAGATCATGGTTCACCCGTGTGCCAAGTTTCATCAAAATTCGTTCAGCGGTGTAGACTTTCAAACGTAATAGACAAACATACACGCATTTACAATACTAGCAGGGAATTGTGGACACAGGAATTTATTTTGTGACATTTGTACGAGGTGATGTTAAGAAAGCGCCAACTCTTTGACATTTTCACATTTCATATCTCCGAATGTCAGGGTCTAAGAAATGCATCAAAACACATTTCGATTTGTCATGCTTGCCAACTAAACAAAACAGATATTATCCGTCATTCTCAAATCACTCTAACTTTAGACAAAGTTTATGGAGCCAGAAGATGCATTTCATCTCCATCGTTATCCTATGAACAAGGATTTTCAATTTAATTTAACATCACAAACAGCGATATAAAATAAGTGAAATATACTTCTCGTTAATAACTTTAACAGAGAAGAGGGAAGTTAACGTGACTTTTTTTTTTATACAAAACGGGGAAACTCTTGGCCCAAATCTCACCTGATGGAAAGTGATGATTAGGCCGAAGATGGAAGCGAGTTTCACCCGGAATCCTCTTACACAGAGGAACTGGCTATCATACCTCTAACTGCCGGAACACAACACTGCTGTTAACATTATTGTTATGGCGACAGACCTGGACATGATGGTGGTAGCTTGCCAGGCGGACTTAGAAGAAGTCCTACCACCAACCAAACCGAGCAAAAAAAAAATTGCCCCCGCTGGGAATCGAACCCGGGACCTCTGGGTCTGAATCAGGTGGTATAACCACTAGACCACGGAGGCGGTTAGTGTTACCTGTTTAGCGCCACCCGGGGACAACGTGTAGGGATTCGCTGAAGGGTATTCTCCTAAGGACGCGGGTGACTCGGCCCCCAAAACTGAACGCTAAACTGACTGAACGCTAGCTTAGCATAGTTGAAGGAATATTCAATTACTTAAAAAGATGTTATGACCCCTGGTTCGGTATAATGTCGCATTTCAACTGGCAAGCAGCTCCCAGCTAGCAAAATAGTCTTGTTAATAATAACTTAAAAGAATAATAGCATTATAAAACATTTATAAGTGTCCTGATTAAGAAGGGGCCTCTTATAAAGGCATGTCTAATGGGCATTTGAACTAAAAGAATATATAAACTTATAAAGAAGTCTTATAGATATATAAAAGAACTCCTTGTAAAAATATTTATAAGAACAAAAGTTTACAAGCGCACTTGTGTAAGACTAATTACTCTTGATATTTTTTTATACTTATTTAGGCATCCTAAAAGATCGTATGTTCTTATAGATTTCTTGGGTAAGTATTTTAAAAGAGTACTGATCTTACTAAAGCATGATATACAACTGTTGAAAAACCAAAAAATTATAAGTGTAATTTGTCTGAGCTAAATCATATTAAAGAGTAGTAGCATGTTGGAAGTTGTTTATAAGAACATTTAAGCTCACAAACGTCGTAAGCATGCTTTATTAAGTATATTACCGATCTCATTTATTGATATAAGTATTCTTCACATCATTCGACATCCATAATTTCATTCTTAATGCCCATAATTATTTGGGTACAGCAGTTGTTACGCTAGAACAAATAATTAACATACAAACTAAATGTTAAAAGCATATTAACATTAGCTACGTATAAGTTAAAATCATTAGGTGTAATTTTTGGTTCTTCCACTGTTTAGGGAACCCTAACATTATGAACAATGGCCACCGATAATTGTTTTAGGCTAGTGTTTATTAGGAGCAATGGTCTTTAAACTCACTTAACTAGAGCCATATAAGAATATCTAGTCTGATAGTGCATTTAACTAAAAACGATTGAGCTTTTAAATGTTCTGATGAAGTACACTATAAGTAAGATTGTAAATAATGGAAAAATGGTGGCATTTTGTATTATTTCACATTTTACTAAATCAATAACTATTATTCAAAAACACATCTCAGAAATGGCCCGAGATGTTAATGTTATTTACATTAAAAATACTTCGAATAAACCTACTCCGCAGATAGTTTAACATTATAATAATAGTATAATATACAAAGTAGTTACTTTTTTAAAGATTTTTATTATATTCACTGCATGCGCACAACGGTTTGTTAAAATGTTCGACACGCTTAAAAATACTCTTACATTGAGATCACAAAGAGGTAAATAAGGCGAATCACACTTAGAACGGCATTCGTAAGGTTACACAATGGCATTTTACCTTTACACCATGCCAGTGTAAGACACTTGTAAGACGAATTGGTTTTACAACGGCACTAGGCAGATCACTGTAAGATTGAAAACACTCTTCATAAGAGCATAATACAATAACAATAAGGGCAAACACTCTTACAAAGTGCGCCCAATTCCACACTTACCAACGTTTGTAAGTGTACTAGGAGAGTAAGAAAAATATGCTCTTAGGATACTTGTAATACCAAGTTTTGCTAGCTGGGCTTTCATGCAAGTTTAATTACAAAACGGGACACAATCAAGCGATTGAAAACATTGTAGGTAGTTCGGGAGCCCGTAATTTTATGTAACTTGCATGCAGGCTGGTTGCAGGTGGCAACGAGGACTGATGATGTTTATAAGGGTAGAAGCATGGACCCGATGGGAAATGGGCAACTAGTCCGGAAAAGAGGCGACTAGACCGTGAGATGACGGCCAATACAAAGGCAAGAAAGGGAACACTTGGGATTTGGGTAATGTTTGAGGATCCGGATGTCCAACGGCTTATCATAATTAAGTTACTGATAAATTATTGTACGTTGTTGTTGTTGTATTGTCGCTATGAATTAGCACATAGAGAGAGAGTGCCTGTACCACCCATATAATATTCAAATCACGAAAGATCGGTAAAAAGAGTATTTAATATTTTTTTTGAGATATCACAGCTGGTTTACAAAACATTGATGTGTACGCTGTATCTAATCCTCGTAATACTACTAGCAATTTGTGGAATCGCCAGCGTGGAGAGTGGCTCTCAGAATTGCACAGATGAACACCATCATGTCGCATATTTCTGTGTAACGAGCAGTTTTGACATAAAGCTCGTATTTCTCGAGCAGATGATCTTGATGACATCTGGAGATAGCGTGACAGATGTTAATTAAATACATATTTTCTATAATGAACGTCATGTTTTGCATATCTTGTCGGTCATTCACTATCCTGCGGCGGATTTTAAGATGTGTGGGAGATTCTTCATAATCATTAATTTTTCGTAGTAACGTAACAAAATAATAAAATTATGAAAGTAGTAAATGGGGTGTGTGTTATTAATTATTTAAATGGCGATAGGTCACTGGATCAACTTGCGACCCACAGATGCCCGATAAAAAGTAGTGAAAAGTTTAGCCATGTTGGAAAAGTTGAAAGGAAAGGTTAGTGTTGGTCATGTGAAGAGAACGGATGAAACGCAAGTAATTAAAATAGTAATGAATATCAAATGCACTTTTATATTCATTTGGATGGAGAGGGTGAGGGACGCCAAAGTATAGATGGATTATGTGAGAAGTGTTATGAAAGAAAAGGGAGTTAGTGATAGCGTGATGTTTGACAGGACAAATGGAAGAAAAAAAAAAAGACAAAAAAAAAGATAAAGATTGATTGATTGATTGATTGAAAAAACGTGTTGCGCCAACCCACTTGGGTAAGGGCGGGAGATAAAAAAAAAAGTGTTTTTTTTTTAAACGTAGCCCCACACTAGGAATTTTTCCTGTATCGTGGGCGCGTTTACAAACATACAAAGTCACATACACAAACAACCAGACCCGGAACAACTATCTGTAGGCCATACAAATATTTGTTCGGTTATTGGTTTCGGTTTGTCAGCAGCAGCCCGGTGTCTGGACTTGTACAAGGCTAATGGCAATGAGTCGTACCCTGTTACGTGGGACTTAGAGATAACTGCGGCGAAAGGCTCTTCCGCAGTACACCTAGTACGATGGAGGAGCCTCACCTGACCCTTCAGAGTCTACACGTCTACGTTATGTAAATTGCGTGTCTTATTGGAAAATTCTACTGCTGTTTAAGAACATGCTTTTATTCATCTTCCCAGATATGTTGGGGTTACCAATTTCCATGTGAGTGATATGCCTATCTGCCCTGGACAACCAAGTAACAGTTTAAAACGGTATCCTTTTACAAAGGACAGCCGGGATCAACGGTTCAACTTACTTTCCGAGGCGCGGAGGAGTCTCTGTCAATATGATGTACGGTCACCCATCCACAGACCGACCTCGGCTGCAGCTTAACCTCGTAGATCAAACGCTGTGGATTTTATGCTAGTGCTTTTTTAGGAATACAACTGTTTCAATGATTGAATATCTGTGTGCGAAGCTGATGTGACTGCTGCCTGCATGCATCACCCAGCCCCTGGTACACACTCGTACATCCCAGAATGCACGCACACGTAACCGACCGGGAGTCGAACCGCGATACCATCGGTGTGGATTACAATGCCCTTATTTCAGCGCGTGACTCAGTCCGCGCCCGGAATAGCCGACGAGCTGCGCGGGCGCACCAGCGTCACTCATACGATTATTTTAACTGGTCATTCAACAGATAGGTACGAAGTCCCATGCCTTAGAATTTGTTAACTCGATAAGTGCCTATGCATGCCCTTTTTACAAGGAAATAAACCACTAAACTTTGAAAATTAAGTTATCGTTGCGAATACAACCACTTTGACTTGCATTTTTAATTTTTTGGTTAGTTCAAGGAGTTCTTATTGATATTTTAATAAGAACTCTTTACTTATTAGTAACTAAATAACCATTACAGCTGTAGAAGCTTCGAAAGTTTCCAAATTAGCGTCAGACTTAAGAGTCACTTGTACTTCTTAACTAGAGAATAAAGTTTAATGAAAAATGACGGTAGGCTGGTCGTGGTCACCACATCCTGATTATGAGAAACTAGCTTCTGCCAGCGGCGTCGCCCGCGTGATCCCTGGGGAACATGCTCCCGGGATTTATATAGCCTATGTGTTATTCCAGAATATAATCTACCTATGTGCCAAATTTCATGAAGATCCTTTCAGGCGTTCTGACGCGAAACTAACAAATATCCGGATATCCTTCCATCCATCTATATTCACAAAATTTCGCATCCTACTAATCCTACTTTATATTATAAATAAGAAAGTTTGTAAGGATGGATGTTTTTACTGTTTCACGTCAGAACGCCTGAAAGGATCTTCATGAGATTTGGTATCGGTACAGAGGTAGATTATAGTGTAGACCTTCTGTTCTTTCTTCCCGTGTGGCACCTGTGTTATGTTATTCGTTGATCAGGACCGGTATGTTGGTGTTATTCCGTTGTTGTGCTCGTGATGCGAAGGTCGACTATTTCCCCGATACGTTGCCATCCCGAACAGACAGACAACATAATTATGATTTCCTGCATTGTTATATCTTGATGAAATCCTTACTAAGAGGGTGAAATAGGGGTTGAACATTTCTATAGAAAGTCCGTCATTTCTGAAGTGAGGAGAATGAAATCTAATATTAGCAGTCATAAATAAAAATGTGTTTTTAATACAGTTGCTCAAAAAGTGGTGTATTGCAGGGAGGGACGTATAGCGTTCGGGATGTGGGCTATTACATTCTAGTGCCTTTTTTTACCTTTCCCGAACTCGTGCGTTCTCTTTCCCAACTGTCAAAATAAATGTCTATTAAAAAGAAAAACCAACCATGAAGTTTTTACTAAAGAGTTTTTGTGATTCATACAAATACGTATATTTCTGAAAAGAAGCTACTAATTTATTTCAATTTCAGATTTAATGATTTAATTGAATGAGTTAGGTTAGGTTTCATTTCATTTCATTTCATTTCATCTCATTAAATTTCATTTTCATTTCATATCAATAAAAAATCTACTGAAGACTAAGCTTTGCGGATAGTTTCCTTTGCCTACCAAAATGGGTGCAGAAAAAAAAACTGCTTATATTCTACGGTTGGCGCCATTTTCCAGAAATTTTCTTTGCGAGTTTAGTTGTTTGTTGCACAAAATGAGTAATTTCGACCCTATTTTTTTTGAATTAACACCACCGGAACTCAGTATAATTGCACAAAATTTTATTATTTTATTAAATTGCTAAATTGTTTCGCAACTGCATTAAAAATATTCGTTCAGTACACCTGCGGAACCGTCATTGCCACTTGTTCCGACAGTCAACCCTCGCCTTCGGCTACGCCTCGGCTCGGGTAGACATTTGTCGGAACTCGTTGCAATGACAGCCTTTCCGCACTTGTAATTAAATATACTATTGTCGTTTTTGGAAATTCAACTCACAGGAGAAATGGGGTGAATCATTAAAAATGAAAAAAAAAACTTAAAAATCGCTTGACCTATGACGATGAATGCTTCCCCGAAAGGGCTGAAATAGGTGGTGGAAGTTTGTATGCAAAATCTTCTGCCTAGCTTTTTCCCAACTCCATTGGGGTCGGCTGCCAGTCAAACTGGATTCAGATGAATACCAGTATTTTACGTAGAACGGCTGCCTACCAGACCTCCACAACTCATTAAATGGTTCTTTCGGAATTGGTTTCAGTTTTTTGTCTGGTTTCTGACTATCCGTATCGACTACCAAATGACAGCCGGGGACCAACAGCTTATCCTGCTTTCCGAGGCACGGAGGAAACTCGGTATGTTAAGATGGTCACTGACCCACAAGCCATCCTCGGCAAGTGTTGCTTAATCTTGAAGATCGTCCTGTGCGGCTGTTATTATTTTGTCACGAGCTCCTCAAATAAAGTTACTTGTCCAGTCGTGGGGGTTTAGGTGGTGTTACGGTTTGTATGGAAGGATGTTAATTCTTAGTCCGATGAAGGTGATACTCGGCAGTAACAATTGTGATACAATCATCATCATCATTATCATATCAGCCGAAAGACGACCACTGCTGGACGGCGGCCTCCCCCAAGCGTCGCCACAACGACGGGTCCTGTGCGTCTCACATCCATCGGCTACCCGCGACCTTCACCAGGTCATCGGTCCAACTTGTGGGAGGCAGTGACATACCACAGAGTCTCAAGACGAAAGTCTATGACCAGTGCGTGTTACCAGTGATGAACTGAAACGTCGTTGCTCACAATGGGCCTCACCAGAAGGCTTAAAGTCACTCAAAGGGCAATGGAGAGGCCAATGCTTGGAGTTTCAATGCGTGATCGAATCAGAAATGATGACATCCACAAGAGAACCAAGGTTACCGACATAGATCGAAGGATCTCCAAACTAAAGTGGCAGACGGCAGGGCACACTGATCGCAGATGGGGCTTGATTCAATAAATAAGTTCAAGATAATAATTCAGAATAATTCAAGAAATAAATGTTTGTATTTTTCTAACATCAAACCCTGAAGGAGTGTAAACGGGTAATGGATTTTAACGTTTATAGGGGAATAAGTGACTGCTTGCTTCAGTTTACTTGAGAATTTATTTTAATCTAATGTAACAGTATCTACATTATGTACAAACGCGTATAAAAACAAAATAAATCATTGGGCATCAAAAAAATAATCCACATCGCTGTCAACGGCAAAAGTGCCCAGAACACTGGCAGCATTGCCACGTTGAATTGCAATGCTGATTCTTTGGCCGAAGAAAAGCCCAGCCCTCTGGTCACGTGAACCGTCGACAAGTTGTTTGCTGAAATTGTTTCTTGAGAATTGTTATAAAACAATCTAAAAGTGGGGTAAACGGATCTAACGATTTTTTATAATAATCAACCCGGGGTACAACGGTTTCTAAGTAAAATCTCATTCAATGAATTTTAAATCATGGAACTTAGAACAAATACTTATCCAGGTAAATATTAAAATTATTAACTACCTTTGAAAAAGGGTGGAGGAGATGGAGAATTTTTATGACGTTTATGAATTCATGGTGAAATCAAACCAATTAAAATAATACGTAAATACCGTAAGCCCTACAGAGGCATCGGAGTGGTTGTTTTAATGTTCGTAGACGAAAGTATTTACTAAACCCGCGTGGACGTAGTCGCGGGCGAAATGCTAGTATTGTACAATGTAAGACCACGTGCTTCTTACAGATGTTAGATGCCTCGACTTGATTGACCTATGAAGTGTGACTCAGGGCAATAGCATTAAACTAAGAGAACATCGACATCTGTATTAACGATCGTTAATAAATTTTATCGCCCCAATAAAGACACTAAACCGAAAAGTTTTACGGAAGCATAAGTAGTTTCACCATCTGCCTAGCCTTTTCCCAATTATACTGGGGTCAGCTTCTAGTCAAAGAAAAATGAGCTGAATACCAGTTTTCATCATCTGCCTAGCCTTTTCCCAATTATACTGGGGTCAGCTTCTAGTCAAAGAAAAATGAGCTGAATACCAGTTTTCATCATCTGCCTAGCCTTTTCCCAATTATACTGGGGTCAGCTTCTAGTCAAAGAAAAATGTGCTGAATACCAGTTTTCATCATCTGCCTAGCCTTTTCCCATTTATACTGGGGTCAGCTTCCAGTCAAAGAAAAATGAGCTGAATACCAGTTTTCATCATCTGCCTAGCCTTTTCCCATTTATACTGGGGTCAGCTTCCAGTCAAAGAAAAATGAGCTGAATACCAGTTTTTTACGACTACCTATCTGACGTCCTAAACAGGGGTCCAGTAACTGGGTAACACGGCACTTCTTGGCAAGACTGAAGACTGGAGTCAGATTTTAGCCTGCCAAAAATCTACAAATGACAGCTGGGAGTCTGGGTATGTTAAGATGGTCACCACAGACCGTCCTCAGCAATCGTTGACCTTATAGATAGACCCGTGTGGGTGTTTAGCCACGAGCTCTCCATACAGTCCTTAACTATTTAAGGAAAATAAGCTAAAGCTTGGTGGCCTAATGAACTGGTAAGGTTCACGGGAGTCTGCCGGAGTTGAGAAACACAGGACCAGATGATGTCTTCCGGCTGAGATGATGGAGCTAAAGCTTCTTTAAAGCAGCAAATAAATCTCATTAAAAGTTATTTCCATAGCTTAGATGTGCTCGTGAAATGTTATCTCTGTTACGAGAACACTTGCATCTAACCGGGAATCGAGCATTATTGATTGCTTACATGCAATGTGTGATTCTCACTATCAACGTAACAATTTGAGATCAGTGCATATCAGTGCATGCGTTTGGGCAATTTGTACCCAGATTGTCAAATCACCAACACACCTACCCAATATTGGTTTTTGACATGAACTGTTGCAACTAGTCATGCCGAGGAAATGTTTCCCACTTCCTGAGTTTCAAAGTCGCTCCATGTAAAATACAGGTATTAAAATAGCATCTAGTTAGAAAGGAAATCAATCGCTACTTACTTTGTCACAAGTAAGTTATGTTAAGCAGAACGGTCGATTGGATCGATGGAAGAACAAACGGAACATGTAACGACGCTATTACAGTTGCTAGACGCGTGATGTGAAGGAGTCAGACAAGGTAGCAACAATGAATGTGAATGTTGAGAAACATGATAAGGCTGTTAACACTAAGGCTAAGCACTGGTGATTTTTTGTCTTCGTGACCATTACCTACATTTCTCTGATTCGCAATTACGAAGTGCAACAGAGAGAAATATACTGTCACGGTGACAAAAGTCACCAGTGCGCGCCTAGCGTTATAGGCCAGTCATACATGAAATTTTAGGTCGCAGTATTTTGCAACGTCCTGATTTTTTGGGTTGTTACTAGGGTAGTTGCCAGTAGTGTACACCGAATTTTCAACCCCGAAAGACCTGTGCTAACTGTAAGATATCATATAAAATGAAATTGAGTACATTTTTTTGACAAGTTTAACGATCTTAAATATTACGCATAGTATTCAAAATTGGTGGAAAATTAAGGGAAATTATTTACGCTACGTGATGGCCGGACCTCAGCTGACTTCTACAACGGCATAATGTAAATTAGTATTTTCAATAATCTAAGAGAATGGTCATCCAACTACGGGAAGGTACCCGAAAGCCCTTTTCTTGAAGATCAGCTACTTATTCGACTTTAGTCAATGATGAATTTGTTCGAGTCAATGAATAAAATTATACCAAACGGACAAATAATTTTGAATACTGGAGTTGAGGATTTTTTAACGCATCATTCTAGTCATCGTTGGAAAGAGCTATTAAAAAGGACCTTTGCTATAAACGTAACTATTTCTAACTTTAGGTCCGTTTGGAGATAGCGACCTTAAAAATGTGAAAACTTAGATTCCAAAGTTAAGGTTTTTGTTCAGTACATAAGAATGATTAAAAACAGAAGAACTACTAAACCTACCTATATAAATATGAATATACAAAAACAAGATACGCTTAGGCGTTGAAGAATTCCACGGCATCGCTGTCATCTGGAAACGTGGCCAGAAGACTGGCAGCATTGCCACGTTGAATGGCAATGCTAATTCTTTGAGCAAAGCACGAGCCAGCCCTCTGGTCACAATAATCACAACTTACACCATTCAAAATAGTTTCATAAAAAGAACTTTGGTAGTGACTTGACATTGTAACTGTCAGTATGTTCGGAATTAATGACTTAGACAGGTGACTAATTTTGAGCCCCGAAGTTAAGGATTTTTAGCGCCCTTACAGCTATGACCCGTTAGCAAAATCTATGACGGACGGATGTGTCTTTACTGTATTACAGAATCAGATATAGTACACCTTAGATATGAGCACTTGTAGAACAACCTGTGTATTAAAGACACTTTTTAGGGTTCCGAACATCCCTGAAAAACGGAACCCCTATCGGACTTGGGTGTCTGTCCCTTTGTCACAGCCAGTTTTTTCCTGATATATGGAACCGATTCCGTTGAAATTTGGTAAACATATGGTATTCTGTGACTCAGACACTGACGCGTTACGTTAATAAATATTTTTTTAGTATCTACGACACTACGGAGCGTAAAGTTTTAAACCAGGATTATTAGAGGTCTGTACTGTTAAAATAACATATAAAAAAAAATATTGGTTCGGAACCCTTTGCACGCGAGTACGACTCCCACTTGGCCAGTTTTTGTTGGTTTGTTTGACTTACTTGAAAAAAACCTTTTTAATAATCTACCTTCTATTCTTGAGTTTAATTCCTATGCTTTTAAAAATAGGAAACAAATATATATCCACAGCTTCTGAGATTAAATATATATCCAAATTTAATCTTCGAAGCTAGAGATGGATGTTAATTTTACCCACTAGATTCAGGTTTTCTGAAAATGAACTATAAACCTGTTCACATCAGACATAAGAAGGGTGTCACATAAATAGTAGCTACCTAAATTAAAACAAGAAAATCAGGGATTTTTGCACAAAAAAGAAAATTTTATTACAACCTCATAAAACACCTCGGGAGACTACTGTTTGGCAGATTTAGCCCGCTCTGTAAATGTGGATAAATGGGATATTCTATACTCTAAGATTTTTTTCAATTCGAACTACTCGTAGTTCCTGAGATTAGCGCGTTCAACCAAACAAACTCTTCAGCTTCATAATTACTTTTTTTTACTATTGATAAGCATACGTTTGACCGCTATCTCACCTGATGTTAAGCAATGATGCGGTCTAAAGTGGAGCACGCTTGCCTAGGTTTGAAACGTTTTGTGCGTACAGGTGGGATGTCCACCATGTACCGCCATAATTTTAGTATAGATGTTCTTATAATTATGTGAATAAGGTTTATTTAAAGCTATTTGTGTGGAATTATTTGTGGAGGAGGACACAGACTAGGCTATAATACATTATACGCGGTTAGACAAGTAATCGTTAGGTGCGTTGTTGTGCGCAAAGAACTTCTTTAGTAGTGATCGATTGTTCATTTATAGCACATCATATATGTTCTATCAAGTCTTTAGGCATTTCTAGGCATATCTTACGTAACTTACCTGTATAAATTCCAAAATACAGTAGTTGGAACACATATAGCCGCGACAGTTGCAGAACTAAATTAACTTTGACATTGAGCTTGTTTGATATTTATGATCGCCGTTAACCGATTTTACAATTTCTTGGCTCCAAACGATACTTATAGCGGGACATTAGCTGGTACTAGTAGTAATTACGTAATTATGTCATTAAAGTATGAGGTTTTAATTAAATGTATAAAGTAGTTCCAGTCATATAAGTGCCGGATCTAATACTAGGGTTCACTACTACACGAGGGTCTATATCTGATGACCCTTTATAGTTTTACTTTTTACACTACAAAATTTCTTTGTTTTAAAAATAGTTGTACGACTATTAGAAAATTTCAAAGTAGGTAGCCATGGTTTTCTTATACAGGCAATTTGTAATTACTACCAAAACGATAAAAACGGACAAGGATGGACGACCTCAAGAAAATCGGAAAGTCAAACAAGATGATGAAGAGAGGAGAAAAAGAGACTGCGTATTTGAAAGGAAATTTCTTCCAGTTGACCTGCAACAGAACAATATATAGAATGAGAAACGTAGACAGATTGTGTAACGAGAGACAGAGAAGGGACTTCATTGCACAGCAGTGCGATTCTGTAAACATGTCGAAGTGAACATCATCTGCCTAGCCTTTTGCCAACTACATTGGGGTCGGCTACCAGTCAAACCGGATTCAGCTGAATACCAGTATTTTACGTGGAGCGGCTGCCTACCAGACCTCCACAAACCCATTAACTGGGTAACAAGGTATTTCTTGGCAAGACTGGAGTCAGATTTACTGGCTTCTGACAATCCGTAACGACTGCCATAGATCTACAAATGACAGCCGGGACCAACGGCTTAACGTGCTTTCCAAGGCACGGAGGAAACTCGATATGTTAAGATGGTCACCCATCCACAGACCAACCTTGGTAAGCGTTGCTTAACCTTGAAGATCGATCTGTGCGGCTGTTGTTATTAAGCTACGAGCTCCTCGTTCATTTCACCTTAGTGTTCACATGTCGAAGTGAACACTAAGGTGAAATAAACGACAAGTGAGCTGTCAAACCATACAAACAAGATGGCATGACAGCTCACTTGTCGTTCACTCCACCTAAGTGACCACGGTGAGTTGTCGACAGAATCGACCGGCTGTTCTATTGGGCGAAGTTGGTACCTACCTGGAGCAAGTGAGGTACCTTCCGCATCTCTTAACGAACGCATTACATAATGCAACACATTCCGACTGAGTATCTAATGTGTAATATTGACACTGTGGACCAGCAAGGTTTTGATCATAACTCAGCTTCATGGTCACAAGCCTTGTGGAATAACACCAAAATACCGATGACACACTCACCGGCGCTATAATGTTATGTTCTTACCTTTGTATGTAGCTTTATGGCCTCATTACAAAAATCTTTTAAAATCAAAACAAATTCTCTTTGGAAAGTTTGAAATATAAGAACCCATCGGTAAGTTGATCGGTAAACAATGACAATATCGGCTACTGAAATCGAATTATTACGGCTGTTTAATATTGAGATTATTTATTTACTTAGCTATTTCACGAATCTTGAAATTGTGTATTTTTTCTAAACATACTGATGTCTGGTCTTTTATCCAAATCAAAACAGCTTCCCTCTAAGTACTTTACCATGTCATTTGTCTTACCAAATCCTTCGTGTTTATCAATTTTGGCGTCCGCTGCCACTTCCTGGTTTCCGCAAAGAATTCAATCGTTTTCTCCGGTTTACCGCGAAAATCATCGAATGACGACTTGTAGTTTCCTACTACGCGACCTTAACATCTTGCGTCTTGCTCTAACTATCTACCTGTCTTGTTCTCTAAGTTGTACTTGAGTTAAGTCAGTCAGTGCCTTTCACTCGGCGAGAGAAACCAGTGGCATCATGCGTTCGCAAACAAGCGCGGTTTAGTTAACTTTAACCATAGTTTAGTGACAATGATTTACGGGTTTAGTCATGTGAGACCAAAGTTCTTGTGTTTAGTGTACTTTGTGTTGATTAGTGTTGGTGAGTTAGACGTCATGTGGGAGGACGTTTGTTTTTATTTAAATCCTGTTTGGCTGGTTTAAGTTGATTTCTCCTGTTAGTCATGATTACGTTTAGGATAAATAAGCGATTTGGAAGGGTTTTGAGGGGGGTTTTGGTGAGGTATTTTTGTTTTAGACGCAAAGTAATGATAACTTAACCATTTGTTAAGTAACTTGAATCTTACGTGATTATAGCTATCCAATTTATCATAATTTTGCAATCACTACTTGTAATTCTGGTAGCACAAACAAAGGCAAAAGCTAATTTTTTTTTGTAGAATGTTTCTTAAATACGAGTTTAGGGTCCACATAAATATAACAGAATAATATTTAAATTAGTAAACTAGACATTATACCATCACGGCAACATTATCTACCATTAGCAATATCTACTAATAAATGCAACGAAATAATTACGAAACCAACTTTCTAAAGTGCATGGATCTCTTTGTTGTGTCCAATAACAACAAAACGAGAAATGTCTCAAGGGCGTGCAGTCAACGCCTGGAGTCGAACTATGTAGTTACCTTTCCGATCACGTTTCGGAGACAGTCGCATATGGCCGCATAACTGGACACTAGTTTGTATGAGGGAAAAGTTAAGTAACAAAATTTGTAATATGTTTGTCAACTATTGCTGGAAAACAAAACAGAACCTGAATTAGTAGTAGCAGAATTTTCCGATTTTAGCTTCCTATTTGAGAAAGTTATCATACCTAACTGGCTCTGTGAAATGGAAATCGAACTCACAACCTGTGAGTACTGAGAATCGCTAATCCGCGTCTACCCAATTTTTATAGAGCTGCAGACACTTGGATATGTTATACTGTCAAACATAGATATAAGTCAAAACTGCAAGAGGATTGTAGTCTTTTACTGACGTATTCAACCTAAATCGACCTCGAATTCCATCTTACAGAAATATCAAAATGCCTGGTCCTCCGAGCGTACTTATCACAGCACGGGTTGCACGGCGAGGTGGAGTTCTCCCACAAGAACGACTCGCTCATCAGCATACGCACCAACCTGAAACCCACGCTGCAGTACCCCGACGGCGTGTGGCGCTGGACCATCCACGAGTTCCCCGTGGACTACCGGGACCTGTCCGACGCGCGCTGCTCCGACGACAACCTCGGCAAAGAACTCATTGATCTCACTGAAGAACTAGGCTACCTCATCATACCAGGAAAGGACCACGCGGAATTCGAAAGCAAAAACACGCTGACAGGCCCAAACGGACTCTGGGGCAAGAGTATAGTCTTCGAAACAGCTGAACGCGACAGGGTCATTTGCGCGTCAATCCTATCAACAGACAAGACTTACGAAAAGAATGCGATAGCAAAGTTCACATCCCCAGTAGCGGGGACGCTGCATTTCAGATGGCTATCAGCAAGAGAATCAGACGAATCTGACTCCTACATCCAAGCAGACTTATATCATACCAAAGGTATTTCAGAAAAAGTAGAATTTACAGAACACAAGTGGAAGTTATTTGTGACGGACATTTTTGATGCTGACAAAGGAAACTACGAAGATAATTGTAATGTGCTACAGTTAGTGTTCGATCCTGAGAACAGTGGTGATGGTATGAGTGTGGGGGACCTGGACAGTAGGCTGGGGATGATCAAGGTGGCGAGAGACGCGAATGTGATGAAGACGAAGACGCTGTTCAAGGATGACGTGATCAACGTGCTGAGGAGCGACATGGAGGTGACGCGGCGCAGCCTGTACGTGGTCATATATGATAATAGGCATTCTGATAGCTTCTTGGCGTGTGCCAAGTTGAGGCCGATGGCGCCGAAAAGTACAAAGTGAGTATGTTTTTGCTTAGATTTGATTAAAACCGATAGTTAAATGAATAATAATCAAGTAGTGAAATCTAAGAAAGCGTAGGCGTGCAAATACTTAGGCGAGCTGCTAGTAGAAGAATTTGTTGGAAAGGCTATTTCTAGCTACAATCAAAACAGAGCATAAATTAATAGTCTTGTTTAAAATATTCTAAACAAACTGGTTTCGATCAGCATCACGAATCTTATGTTCGTATGTAGGGCTTTTAGGGGACTTTAAATAAAGCTACGTTGCTAGACAAGCTTTGCATGTTTTGATTAGTAAAAACACACACGCAATGCCATTGCAATCGGCCCGACTTAGAAGAACAAAAGTTGTTAACTTTTGTTCTTCAAAGTCGGGCCGATAGTCGGAGAATCTTTGCTATTCCTCACACCTAGTTTCGGACTCAGCCAACCACTCCCATTTGAAAAATTCATCGTATATTTTCAACCATTTAAGTAAGTTACTGGCATGAGGCATCGTCCACTTTTGACTCATAATAAATTCTGATCGAAGACCACTTAAGTAGTAACAGTGGTTGTTGCGCGTAGGTGCATTGAGCAGGCGCAATTCTTTGCTCTGTAATTCTGATAAACTTGAAACAGTACGATAGTAGACCGAAACATATAATACAACATGTCGCAGATCAAGGATATTATTGCATTCCTTGCTGAGATTGTTCGCTGCAGCACATTCCGCAGATGACGACTGTTGTCGGCCTACGTTTGTAAATAAACCAAACAGCCGAATTGTTTTGTCTTACCATCATATTAAAGCAAAGATATACTACTTAATATATATTTTTTTTATACTTATATTTCTTTCTTTCGCCTCAGCCTCAGACCAACAAAAAAAGGCATGGCAAAGGCAGGCATGTTTACTCTCCTTCCCATTTTGAACTCTTTTTCGAAACAAATGTTAACTTTAGAAACCTGAGTGATCTTGCGCCTGCGTACCTACCAACCAAATGAATTCAAATCGGTTCATTAATTTTCAAGAAGGAAAATTAACTAAGTAAAAATTAACTAAGGACTTGATAGATTTTATGAAGCACAGTAAGGATTAAACGCTCTTAAGTATGAGTAGTTAAGGAAGAGTTCAGATTGTACGAAACTCATTCAAATATACGGAAATATAACCCAAGCCCTCGTCCCTATCCTTCATGACCTAAGTTTTGAGCACTTTAAATGATGCCTGCGTCTGTGTTTCCGAACGCTTACAACCCTAATCTCTTCAAAGTTAGAGTAAACAGGCTCCTTCTGGGTAAGCTCGCTCCATCGTAGACTTTGTCTCTGTCATTTCTGACCAAGACTAAGGCCAAGAGCAAAACCCATCACAAAAAAAAAGATGAACGAGAAAAATAAACTAGTTTTCTTTCTTGGTTCGCTCATTCATCATTCATTGTCCGATTCCAGAGCCATAATCAACATGGATGGCATCCGCGGCTCCATCGACTTCACGCAGCGCTCGCCTTTCGACCCCACCTGGACTAACTTCCAACTAGGGGCTGCCGATGGTGACTACGAGTCCAACCTGCGCTTCGTCAGCTCCGTGCTGCAGTACAGCGTCCACGACCTGCCTCCGAAGCTCATCGGGGATGATGTGGACTCCTTGTGCAACACCACGGGTGGGATCTACAACCCCTCAGGACTTGATTTGAATAAGCTGCCTCCGCCAGGTGAGATTTTAACTTTCCTTGATAAGGCTTGCAACTGCAACTGTCTTTTGATTTTGTATTGGAAAATACAATCAATCGTCTTAGACCGGGCACTAGATAGAATTGAGTGTGCAAAATATAACGATCGCATTCTGTACAAAGTTATGAACTGAAAAAGCTTGTAGATCATTATACTGAACGTCGCCAGGAGGTTTGTTGGTCCAATTTATTTTTTTACGGAAAAACGGCTTGGAACTACAGCGAATATTGATAGCTGTACTGAGACTTGACACTTGGGTCATTTCTAAATCGAACTAGTCCGTATTGTTCCACTGGTAAAGGTCTCCCTTATCTATTAACATAACAGGGTAACTAACTAGCATATCATGCATATAAATTAAAATTAAATTCATTTATTTCAGGTAAAACCCATATCATACAGCATACACTTTAAAAACTTGCAGCCAATCACATTCGGTTTAATAATAGTTTAGTCTCTTATATGCGACACTATATGTAACTTGTCTGTCACAACAGTGCCGCATATAAGGACAGTCCAGTCTATTCGCTATCATTTTCAGAACGGTGTTGGAGCTGGCCCGCACTCTACGCACAAGTGATGCGCAGCGCTTCCGCATGGTCGCATAGAAACAGTCTGTGCGTGCCAAAGCGAACATACCTGAAGCGCTGCAATAGCGGGGCAGCCCCAAAACCGCCCTGAAAGCGTTATTAAATTGGACACGAAGGGTGCTGTATTGTTTCTGCGTGTAATTAGCTCACAGGCTGCAGGTGTACATAGACGTGCAATATGCTCGGAAAAGAGTTATTTTCACGTCATCCGAGCACCGCGCGAACCTGCGGGCCAACATGTTGGCTCTCTTAGATACAGCCCTTCGTTCCCGTTCCATGTCAGCATGATCTCTGAGGCCAGCCGTGACAATATGCCCTAGATATTTAAACTGATGAACCCTCTCTAAGGGTACATTGTTAAGACGGACATGTGGCAGTTTGTCCGGGCATATCGCCCCGCCGGCCTCAAAGACCATGAACTGACTTTTCCTAATATTATATACAAGTCCATGTTTAACAGCGTAACCCTCACATGTCGCCATCAACCTCCTCAGGCCACAGATTGACGCGCTCAGCAGAACCATGTCGTCCGCATAGCTTAGATTATTGACACATGTGTCATCTACATGGCAGCCTACATGCTGACTGCTCAGCGCGACGATCAGCGCATCCATATAAAGGTTGAATAGCGTTGGAGAGGTCAGTCCGCCCTGTCTCACACCGCATTCCAAGCGATATGGCTCCGACATTGCCCCCGCCCATCTGACGCTGTTGACTTGGTTCATATACCAGTACTTGAGTATGGTAACCAATTCTTGTGGCAGGGCGGTACTCTCAAGTTTTTCCCACAACAGATCATACGCCACCAGATCAAAAGCCCTGGACAGGTCGAGGAAGCATGCATATACCGGGGTTTTACGGTCATTATAGTATCTGACGGTATGCTTAAGACACAGTATGGCACTTTCCGTCGATAAATGCGGTCTAAATCCGAACTGGTTATCGTGCAGAGATATATATTTACTTAACTGTGTATTAAGCAAACCGTCTAACACCTTCGCTATGACCGTAGCCAGAGAAATGGGCCGGTAGTTGGTTTTATCAGCTATGTCACCGGTTTTATCTTTGACTACTGGTACAACCACTGTTTTCATGAGATCCGGCGGAAGGTAAGAGTGGCTCACACATAGCGAGTAGAACATTGCTAATACTCTTTTTATATGTGGGCCAGCGTGACACAGGTGCTCAATGGATGGAGAATCATGACCTGGACTCTTGCCTTTCGTTATGTTTCTAATGGTTACGGCTACATCTTTGGCCGTGAACCTGACCCCAACTTTCCCTTCAGGCATCTTACCATTGAACACCTCACACGCCGGGCCCAAAGGCGACTGTACAGAGAATTGACGCTTAAAGATTTCAGCAATGCCCTGACAATCATTCACCCCCTCGACGCTCACCGGAAGACCAGGTCTGGCATTAACTTTATTTGTGTTCTTCCAGAAGCCTCGAAAATCACCCGCAGAGTGCTTTTTAGCAAGATCATCCATTTTAATCTGGTCTTCATGATCTTGACACCATTTTAGTCGTGCTTTGAACTCTTTTCTGCTAGTACACATATCATCATACATTAAGCCAGATTTAGGTTTACCGCACAACACCCACTGCGTAAACTTCATTCTAGCCTTTCGGTGAGCCTCGCTGACGTGTTTATTCCAGCCCGCCATGCGTGGCCCACTCCTATTGCATAGCCGAAGCGAATAGGACCATGAAATTTTGCTCAAGGCTATTTTCTTTTATGATGTAGGTGAGCACTAAGAAGCGATTTTAGGAAACTCAACCCCCTTAAGGACGAAAATTGTTTGCACGAAATCTGCGCAGATGAAGTCGCGTACGAAGTGTCAGTCATTTATACACATACATGTGGTAAAATCATACACAATGCCGGTTCTATTTCAGCAGTGCGCTTATAAATAGTGCCCCAGTTTAAATATCAAAAATAGGAATGCGACTAAAGCTACTAGGGGATTCTTGGTAATACATTATGGATAGAAACGGAAGAAGGTTATTCCTGCGTTATTATGTAATGTACTGTGGCTGTAATGTCATCTACAAAAGATACTTAATCTAATGAGAATATGGTACGACTACGCAATAAATGGCAAATTTCTCAGAATTGACTAAAATAATGACTGACTGTTCAGATGTTTTAAAACCTCTTTACAATTTGGTCACAACTACCAATGTAGTCAATCAATCAATGGGCTGTCATGGAATTTTTTCGGCGAAACCTGGTAGAAAGCGTCGAAGTGCGTCGTAGTTTGGTGGCGAGCCAACGAGTCAACAAGCCACCGACTCCCCCGCCATTAGAGATGTTTACCTCTCCACTAAGAGTCAATTCATACTAGAGAGCAAAATCGAACCGCATCGAAGCGAAAATTTGAAACCTAACATACCAAACTCTCTTAGAGATATTTCTTCCGCACAGACTTTGCGTGTTTTCTTTTTACTTCATAAGAAATATGTGCACTACGTAGTGGAGATAAGGATGAGTTTGGTATGTTAAGTTTCAGATTGTCGCTTCGATGTGCTTCAATTCTGCGCTAGTATGAATTGACCCTAAGACATGTTTAGGCATTTTCGCGATCGATACTTATTGCCAAGATAACTAACCGGTATCTTGGAAACAAGTGTCGATTCAATCAATGATGTATATTATCGTATTGATAATGAAGGACGAATATAGGCAGTATTCCTTCAATACGATGAATCGAATTTATTTTGAAATGTTTTTCTTGCTATGTTGTTGTGAGAATTACCTATCTCTATTTGCCAATGTTGGTAATTGGTTAAAACATAGGTTGGAAATAAAAAAGTGTTATTTTTAACCGACTTCCCAAAAAGGAGATTCTCAATTCGGATGTTTGTATTTTTTTTTTTTTGTTCGGGCATAACTCCGTCGCTTGCCAACCGATTTTAAAAATGTTTTTTTTTTGTTGGAAAGGGAATACTTCTCAAATGGTCCCATGATAAGGAAACCGGGATCTGATGATGGCATCCCAGAGAAGTCGAGGGGAACTTTCGAAAATCGTATGGGCAACTAGTGCGTTTGTTAATTTTGCAGTGGTGTTGTTAGGTGTGGGGTACCACTAAAAATGAAAAATAAAAAACTTTTTACAAAAAAATACAACCGACTTCCAAAAAATAACTTTAATTTCGGAAGTCGGTGTCAGAAAACGAACAAATTAACAAAAACACCGAGTTCCGAAATTAAAGTTATTTTTTGGAAGTCGGTTGTATTTTTTTGTAAAAAGTTTTTTTAACCAAAGCATTTGCAATTCAAATGTCAGTAGCGGTAATATAATATGTCAACGTTATTTTTGTAAAATTAAACAACATGACGCCGATGCTTCCTAACACTGTAACAAACTCATTGGTCAAAGTATCATTATGATCATATCAGCCGAAAGACGTCCACTGCTGAACATAGGTCTCCAGTGCGTCTCGCATTCGTCGGCCACCCGCGACAGACACACTAGGTCATCGGTCGAACTTGTGGGAGGCCTTCCAACGTTGCGTTTCGGCTCCATCGACCATCTGTTCTGCTAATAATGTACCTTGCCCACTGCCACTTTAGTCTGGCGACCCTTCGGGCTATGTCGGTAACCTTGGTTCACTGGTTACTTCTAGTTAACACTACAACTCTCTTCTTCCAGGCATGGGCACTCAGGACCAGTACCCTGTGGGACACCTGCTGGGCAAGCACAAGGACCGCACGGAGTACCTCAACCATAAGTACCTGCTGCCGGGCCTGGCTAACGAGCTCAGCGGCGCCTACTGGGACGTCTACCTACCGCTGCAGGGCGTGCACAGCGTGGTGCATCGGGCGATGGTGGTCGAGAGGTACATACTTTCCTTGTTTGAGTCAAATACGTAAAAACAGACCTTAACTCTCTTATACTTATAATTCCACCGGCCGTATTGCATTAGCTGTGACAGGGTATTATAAAAACGCAAATTTGGTCTGGCGAGTTATGGAAATCGACAAGGAGGACCTCACTGGAAATATTGCATCATTTAACTACAAAACTACTAAAGGACAGTGCTAGGGTTTTACTAAAGGACAGTCGCGATGACGTTGCAGGATTTAGGTTTCACCATTGTGTCTCGGCTATTATTGCACGACCATATTTAAGTCTCCCACGTTAACTCTTCCAGACGCCGCCCCAAGCGCGACATCTGCGGCACAGTCCTGCAGTACGAGACAGACACGGAGTACCAGACGCCGATGTTTTCGGCGCAGGTGGTGTTCCGCTACCCGCTCGTGGGGCGGGTGGTGTTCCGACAGCCGCAGGACAAGCCCTGGGAGGACACCACCATCATTATCGAGAGTTTGGTGAGTCATCATCTGCCTGCCTGTTAACTTTGTTAGGGTCGGCTTCCACTCAAACCGGATTCAGCTGTATAACGTGGAGCGGCTGCTTATCTGACTTCCACAGCCCAGTGACTAGATAGCACGGTAATTCTCAGCAGGACTGTGTGGTGTCAAATATTCTGGCTTCGGACAATCCATAACGACTGCCGAAGATCTAGAAGTGACAGCATTTTTAGATCTTTGTGCGCATCAAGACGTAAATTTATCTTCCTATAGAATAAATATTTGTATGGCTTTCAGAAAGCAGTTCCTGACCTAGGTGCAGTGAGATTTACGTATGTGTGATGTTATAACTGTCGGTTGTGAGTTTGTGAGCATTATTACATGTTCTGTTTATATTTGTTACATAATAGTGTGAGTTTCTTTGGCTTGCCACTTATGCCATAGGAGTTGTTTGATTTTTTTGTATTTATTTTGCGTGGTATTGTCTTGCTTTTGCTTTTGTTTTGTTTTGGTTTTCAACCTTGATTTGAGTGCTCCTTTTTCATCAATTAAATTTGGAGTTTTTAAATTCTTAATAATGATGAGTTCGTCACAGGTCCACGCCGACGGCATGAACGTGAACAACACGCGCGAGCACCGCTGGGCTGTCCACGAGCACGCGCCCGGCGCCGACTACTACAACTGGACGGCGCGCTGCCTGAGCGCGGGGAAGGTGTTCTCTCCGCACGCCCTGGACATTGACACCAGGCATCCTGAGTCCTACTGCAGGCCCGGCCTTGAGGGACTCTGCAGGCTTGGAGACTTTACTACCAGGTTAGTAATCTACATAACTTGCATTGTTACAACCTCTACAATCCGTAGAAAGTTCAGAGGCAACGACATTATAACTGAAAAAAAAAAAAAACCAGCTACATTTCTGCAAGGTTAAAGGTCCGGAAAGTGTACATTTAAATGTAACATATCTATAAAACATAATGCAAAATGAATACCATAAAGAATTTGATGTCCAGTCTCAGACAGAAGTATGTTTGGGTACTGGCGCTGTAATGAAACATATGTATCTATCTAAAGCAATTAATGAAGGTACCAACTTATGAAAATCCTACTCGGCACCAGGATGCATGACACAAGGGTCAGTCATCCTCCTCCATGCGTCGTTTCCCCAATGTTGAGGACCGTGATCACACTCATTACGGTTTCCAAACTTTCTCTTTCATTAAGTTTCCCAACTAGCGCCAACTTTCGCCGACATGCACGGCTCGACCAGTCATAACTCAGGCTTATTTTATTCCTCTTATTACCAGACACGGCACGCTCCAGGTGGCAGGCAAGAAGGTAGACTCAGCGCGCCTGACGCGGCGCCTGTTCACGGACACGGTGGTGGGGCTGGCGGGGAAGCACTCCATCATGAGGAAGTCGCTCGTCATCTACGACGACCACGGGCCTGTGGCGCGCGGGGAGCGCATGGCGTGCTCCATGTGAGTTGTATATGAATTAAAGGTTTACCAACAATTTCAGTAAGGACAGCGTTTCTTAGGTAATAAGTTACGACACGCTTCAGACTTAAACTGGCGCCCATTATTTTATTTTATTTGTTTTCAACATATCTTTGGTAGTAGGTTATAGACTAACCTTCAGTTGAAATGTGTGTTTTCTGCTATAAAATCTTACTCGATATCAAAATGTACCTAAACCAAATATGTAGGTATTAAATAGGTGATGATGAAAATATTGTGTAGTAATAAAATTAAAATATAATGCTCCAACAATTTATATTCCTATGGCATGTTCGTGTGTTACTACCGTACGGTCTATTTCTGTCTGAGAACACAATTGCACAGAATCGAAACTGCTCAAAACATAACGACAGGCGCGTTTGTCGCGCGTCCACGTAATCTGGAGAATTCACTGTCAACATATTAGATAGATAGATTGAAAATTCATTATTGTACACCCATAATAGTTTTGCAACTCTTCTACACTAATTTTTAATGATATATTATCGTTATACTGTAGGACATAGTGCTGTGTAATGAAAATTTATACTATAAAGCAGTTCACTATTTTACTAAAGGTACAACGTTAGCTTACAGACTAACTGGTTCCAATCTTCCTCCAAGACCCTACACTTACATACATACCTCATAACATAGACTACAACGTCTCCTGTGTTTGTCTCCAGTGTGAACGGTCTCCACCGTCGCAAGGCGGTGGTGCGCGACTGGTTCGGTAACGGCGAGGCGGCGCCGCTCAAGGGGCGCCTGGAGCTGACGCAGCAGTCCGAGTATGACGTCACCAACGTGATGGTCGCGCTCGAAGGACTCCTGGACGTTAACAACTATAAGATACACGTGGTGAGCAACGTTACTTACCCGCATTCTGTGGCTAGTGTACCAAGTCATGTCAGTAGGGATGGCTTCAAGGAATAAGCAAAATTCCTAGCTTCATTTGAAGCGACCTTTCTTTACCATGGTACTTTTGAATATTATTGATAGGCTTGCACGCACAACGATGGAGTTTCCCTATAAGTAACCTAATTACGACTCTAGATTGTAGCTATCGGGAAACACTGACTCCGGTAGAGAATTCTTTCCACTCCTTAAGTGTACGCACTATGAAAGTATATCCAGAATGTTTTGTGCGTATGGGTATCATGTCCACCAAGTACAAGTGGCGCATCGCCGTACGTCTTGTTGTCAAACTGATAGTGAAGGATTTCAATCCCTAAATTGTTCGAAATGTTCCAAAATGAAACAGCTCAATGTTACAGCTTCTAAATCTCAGTTGTCACATTGCAGGTGCCAGTGGAGAAGGATTTGGAGTTTCCTTGCGAGAAGACCACGCTGTACGACACCTTCAACCCGTTCCATGTCAACAAGAGCTCCAGTCCTCCTCCCACCAAAGGTACAGCTTCATATTCCGTCGTTTAGCTCAATTTATTTAGCACATCCATTCTGTTTTGTAACTTTGTAGGACTTGACTTTGACTTAGGACTTAATGCCTTAGGAATTTTCTACCAGTCGATCTTAGGATGGCGCAGAGGCAACACGATACGCACGCATGCAACTATTATGTCAAGACACTCAAGTGCAAGAGGTGGGCGAGTCTCAAAAAGACAACAATGAAATAATCGTTAAGAACATGACGTGATGTAACCACTCCAGGAACAGCAGACCAGTACGAGCTGGGCGACCTGGGCGCGAAGTACGGGCTGGTGGAGGCGCGCTCGCTCACCACGTTCTACAACGAGACGCAAGTGGCGCTGTTCGGGCCGCACAGCATCCTCGGCCGCTCCGTCGTGCTGCACCAGAAGGTACGGACCAGCTACTGCTCGCATAGGCTTGTCTAATTATTATTATTTATTTATTTTAATATTTATGTACACACAGAAAAATAGTAAAAGCCGACCGACACTGCACGTTAGTCAATTTCTTTCCTTTGTTGCGAGACCAACAGCTTTTCTCAATCTTATGTTTTTAGCCTTTTTTTCTGTTTTTAATAAAACCTATTTTAAACAACCACTAGCCAGGTAGTACCCACCAATGATCGCATTTTATTTTGGGTTTCGAGCCGGATCCGGCGTTGGTCGTTGTCGATTTTTTTCATTACATTTAATTCTGAAACCTTTGTATACCGAAAACCATAGCAAAAAAAAATTGTGCGGAGAACCAGAGTAGGTAAAAGACAAGTTCATATTCGTCTAATCTAGACCGAATTTAAGTAATAGTTGCTGCACTAGGCAGGTTGGTCAGGAGACATTATAGGGCACAAGTGTGTTCCCAAACACAGTCGAGACACCATAGGCATCACAACTTATCTATTGAGAAACTCCGGGCTGATTTAAAAACTTAAAACCAGTTTTTGCTCGACCTGATAATTGAAACCTCCCGCGCGAGACATTACAACAAAAGACAATAAAATTGTTAGGCTAAAAGGCAATCCCTTTTCCCCATAAGAACAAAACTGTTATGTATATATAAACAAAAAAAAATGTATAAAAGTTGATGAATGTGTTTAGTGAGATTCCTGATAAAAGATTATTTGCATGAGAAACATGCTAAAATGAATTGAGATAAGGATATGGAGATGATGAATAACTGCTAATATATTATGACTCTCTTTACAGAAGAACCGGCGCTGGGCGTGCTCGTCCATAGAGCGAGGGTACAGTCCCTCAGAGGCGAGGGAGCTCCGCGCCATCGCGTCGTTCCACCACCCGGGAGGGTTCGCCAGCGGGTACATCCGCTTCACGCAGCTCATCCACAACGACGGCAGCGCCAGTGACACTATCATCGAAGTCAAGCTGCGGCATCCTGGAGTCAGGGATACTAATCGGGTAAGTGGGGATACTTCTGCCGTATGAAAACATGAAGCGGATATAAGAATGGATAAAGTGATAAATAGTTGAAAGGATAAAAATTAAAGGTCGTCAGATTGTGTGAGGAGTGCTACGTAAGAAAAAAGTGTCCGATAACGAGATGAGTGACAGGACAGAATGGAAGAAATAATTTGTTCATGTATTACAGAATTATGTGTGTTAACATGGGTCAAGGACAAGTAGACAATGATGGTAAGCTTTTAGTTTAGTGAGAGCCTCGACGACTTCATGGAGAAGTTACTGCATAGATTTTCTTCAAGAATAGATGAGAACTGCAGAGTTGCAAGTTATCAATTTTGTAGTGGGTAATACCGAAGCCGAAGATTCGAACGAGTCAATAATGATGGCAGTTATTATCTTGCAATGGCTAACGGATGGTTACTGAAAAGCCAACAAAACTTTACGAAAGAATATTGAATGTTTAATTAATAAGGTAAAGCTGGTTGCAGACGATGAACCACAACTGGGCGATCTTCGTGAACCCGGTCGGCGTGGACGCGGCCGTGAAGGTGACGAACACGCGCTGCGTGGCCGGCGGCTACCGCTGGAACCCTTACTTCACGCAGCTGGCTGACCCGCTCAATGTTAGTAACTTTACATTGAACTTGTTATTAGTATACGGTAACCGTATGTCCGTTGAGACATGTAAGTGTTGTTTATTTAGCTTAGGTATTATTATGTACTTCAAACTAATTATCCGGCATGTGAACTTTAAGATTTAACTTTGTAGTATGTATTCTGTTAACTTTATTCTTTTACATTTTCTTATCAGAAAGTGGAACATTCTTCATCTTCTTTCGTTGGGTTTAAAAACATGTTGATAACTGATATTGCTTTCTTTTCTGTTTACAGCATGACCTGTACAGCCAAGAGTGTGGTCCTGATAACCCGCTACGATGTGACGTGGGAGACCTTACGGCCAGGCTGGGTACCATCAGTAAGTATTTATACTATTACCATATATAAATACCTTAGACTGTAGGTACTGTACGAGCTAACCAACCATATCTTGCGGCTAAATAAACCCAGAGACTCGGGGTCGATTTACAAAGTTAAGTAAAACTTGCTGAGGATGGAGCAGTCCGTGGGTGACCATTTTGACTGCATCATAAAGCACGTTAAGCATCGTCCATTCCAGCTTTCATTAGAAGGTCATCACAGACAGTCGTTACAGATAGTCAGATGCCAAGATTCCGGACACGCTCCTGCCAAGAGGTACCGTGTTACCCAGTTACTGAGTGATGGCGGTCAGATAGGTAGATCCGGTAAGACTGAGACCCACACAGTTAAGAAAGGGCTAGGCAGATTCTACTACGAAAAGATTGAGTCTAGTGCAATTGGCTGAGTCCCTCCCCCTCCCCGCAGACGTGGGCAGCAAGCGCCAGATGTTCATGGACAGCAACTTCCCGCTGGAGGGCGCGGTGAGCGCGCTCGGCCGCTCCATCGTCGTGTTCGGGCCCGAGAGGAGCTCGGAGCGCTTCGCGTGCGCCAACATCGAGCCCGACAAGGACATCATCAAGTACGTCAACATCATGAAGCCGCCGAGGTTTGTGCTGTGAGTATAGGACTTCATTATTACTCTTTAAATAGTTTCCTATAATGGTTGGATGACTTTTGTGGGTAGACCATGATAACGCGATATTTTATTATAATCAAGGCGTAGATTGTGCCATCTGTGTTGTAATCTCGGAACTTTTATCACATTCGGCACCTTTGTACTGCCACCCTATGGTTCCTGCGCGCTTCCTATTTAATAACGTACAGACGCTTTAGTTTCGCCTTAGAATACTAGATGGTGTCACAATCGCTGAAGTTAAAAATTGCCAAAAAGAAAGCTTTAGGGCCAGTTTCACCGGTTACGGATAAAGTGTCGGTTAGCCTATTAGGAACTTATCTGGCAGATTAAAGTATTATATCTTATAATACATAAAGTATATAGTATTATAAGGGCCAGTTTCACCGGTTACGGATAAAGTGTCGGTTACTTATCTGATGGATAACTAACCGACACTTATAATACTATAAGGGCCAGTTTCACCGGTTACGGATAAAGTGTCGGTTAGTTATCTGATGGATAACTAACCGACACTTATAATACTGTAATTTTATAATACTCAAATACTTAATAAATCTGCCAGATATCGCTATCCGACACCTGTGAAACCAAAAATTTTAGTTGATCTGCCAGATAAGTTCTTAATAGGCTAACCGACACTTTAACCGTAACCGGTGAAACTGGCCCTTATACTTTATAATACTCAAATACTTAATAAATCTGCCAGATATCGCTATCCGACACCTGTGAAACCAAAAGTTTTATTTCATCTGCCAGTTATGTTCCTAATAGGCTAACCGACAGTTTATCCGTAACCGGTGAAACTGGCCCTAAGTGTCGGTTAGTTTTACATCAGATAACTAACCGACACTTTATCCATAACCGGTGAAACTGGAACTTAGTCTCACTAGATGGCGTTACTATCGCAAAGTTAAAATTTACTCTGAAGTGGAAAGATTACAGTAGAAGTAATATTCTGCAAACAGAAGATTTCGAGAACATCTTCTACTTAGCCTTTTCGCAACTATGTTGGTCCGGTCAAACTGGCCGGTCAGCTGAATACCAGTATTAAAATATATTTAAATTTCAAAAATAGAGTCTGAAAGAGGAGGAAATTTTCCAATAAAAACTCTTAACTTCCGGAACTCTGTCTCCATTATTTATAACTTTAATTTAACGCTGAAAATAGGTCTGCGCGCGACATTTTTAGGTTGCACGCGTGGCGTCAAAAGCGAGTACGGCACATTAATAAATTTATTTAGGGTATTGAATATTGCTTTTAAAATTTGAAAAAAATATGGTGTATTCTGAACACTATAAATAATTTATTCCCGTTGGAAATTTTACATAAAGTTAATTTTTCAACAAGTTAAACAATTGTTAACTAACACTATTTTCTCGAACAACCGTCTTAATTGTAAGTGAAAAAAAAAAATTTAAATAATGGTCGTAAAAAATTTTCGCTTCGTAGAGTCTTTTTTACATACATACTTAACAAGATCGCGTCATAAAAGTTAAAAGAATATTTACACTTTGTTTATAATAATTTTTTTACTTGAACAAAAACTGAAAAATCCAAGTAATGTTGTTGAATTATATTTTTTTTTCTTAATCATCATATTATCGTTTTTTTAATTAATACAAGATATTTATTGATTTGCAAAAAAAAAATCCCGCCATTTGTTGATAATTTTTTTATAAACAAATTGATTAAATCAATATTTTTAAAAAGTTTTTTTCACAACTTTATTACATTACAAATATTATGATTATTTAAAAAAAAATTTTTCCTTAATAACAATTTTTAACTGTTTAATTTTTTGTATATTTCTTTTGTTTAAATAATTAGAGAAATATTTTTTTTCTAAAAATCATAATTGACAGTCCTCTATAAAGTAACAGAAAAAAAAAAAAATTATCAACAATTTTTTTGTTTATTAACTCACCAATTAGTTATAAACAAATTTTAATTTTTTTTAATATTTTTTACTAAAACTTCTAAAATCACCAAAAACAACCATATATTATATGGTTGTTTTTGTTATTTTTTTTCTGTTACTTTATAGAGGACTGTCAATTATGATTTTTAGAAAAAAAAAAAATATTTCTTAACTAATTATTTAAACAAAAAAAATATACAAAAAACGATTATAAACAGTTAAAAATTGTTAGAAAGGAAAAATTTTTTTTTCAAGAATCATGTAATAAAGTTGTATAAAAAACTTTTTAAAAATATTGATTTAATCAATTCGTTTATAAAATAATTATCAACAAATGGCGGGAATATTTTTTTTTGCAATTCAGTAAATATCTTGTATTAATAAAAAAACGATAATATGATGATTAAGAAAAAAGAAATATTTCAACAACATTACTTGGATTTTTCAGTTTTTGTTCAAGTAAAAAAAATATTATAAACAAAGTGTAAATATTTTTTTAACTTTTATGACGCGATCTTGTTAAGTATGTATGTAAAAAACTCTACGAAGCGAACATTTTTTACGACCATTATTTAAACATTTTTTTTACTTACAATTAAGACGGTTGTTCGAGAAAATTGTGTTAAATTGTGTTGTTGTGTTGTGTTGTGTTAAATTGTTTACTTGTTGAAAAATTAACTTTATGTAAAATTTCCAACGGGAATAAATTATTTATAGTGTTCAGAATACACCATATTGTTTTCAAATTTTAAAAACAATATTCAATACCCTAAATAAATGGATAAATGTGCCGTACTCGCTTTTGACGCCACGCGTGCAACCTAAAAATGTCGCGTGCAGACCTATTTTCAGCGTTAAATTAAATTTATAAATAATGGAGAGAGAGTTCCGGGAGTTAGGAGTTTTTTATTGGAAATTTCCTCCACTTTCAGACTCTATTTTTGAAATTTCTTAAATATTCATATTTTATGAAATTCTGGCAAAAACGAAATGCCATTTTTTTCATCTTTTTTGTTTATAACTTTTGCAATTTTTTAACTGCTATAATACGCTTTTGGCACATTTTGCAAGGCGTCATTCCGGATTCAATGAGCTATCGCACATAATTTTAAGAGCAGTATCTCTATTTTATACCATTTTCAACGTATCGACTAGACTATAAGTTGCTAAGAACTCATTGCAAAATATCAAGCAGCAGCAAAAGCCGCGCACTAAGCTTACAACTGTGACAACACGTCCGTAGTCGAGCGCGAATCGTATTGTACTCCAATTCAAATTTTCAATTTCCATTTTTGGAAATCCGTAACAAATGCCAAACAATTGACAACTGGGACCAACGCGGCGGTTTAACATGCTTCCGGGACGCTCATCCACAGACCAACTGGTAACCGTTGTAGATCGACTCGTGCGGCTGTTACAGCTTTTCAGAACACCGACTATTTCTTTTTGTAGTGTCTTTTCCTAACCAAATCTTTTGCATTCAGTGGCATGTTCCTGGAGGACATGCGGCGCGTGATGGGCGTGCCGGAGTGGATGATGTCGGTGGACGCGCGGCGCACGCGCACGCTGCACGGCGGCACGTGCATCCAGCTGCTGCTGCACTTCACCGGGCCGCACGCCAACCGCCTGGAGCTGGACTTTACCAAGTATGTAGCGTGTTCTGTTAGTGATGATGTCGACGACGACGAAGAATACGCAAATTTCTTTTTCGACACATTTGCTCATAAAATGCATTTACGAAGCCTGTATACATTGTTCGAAAGTTCAAAATTACGGACCATACAATGGAGCGTGCGGTAAAGTAGGTACTCTCACCTAAGTACCTACTTTACCGCACGCTCCGATGTATGGCGCCGTGCGTATTCTTTACGGTTTTTTTTTAATGTCCATAAACAATGTAATTATAAGAATTCAATCCGTCTGCATCCGTCAGCCAAAAATGCTTCCGTCTGCGTCCGTTCCGGAAGCGTTCCATACGCGTTTTTTTTTTGCGAATAACTTTTTGCTCAGAAGGTTTGTCGCACTTTAATATTGAAGAATAAATGAGACAATAGATGTAGTTCTAATTACCCGACTGTTACACTTATGTTTTTTTCGAGTGTATTTATGTATGATGTTATATTTCTTGGGCACACTGTAGCCTAACCCTGTGGCTTGATAGATTTTAGCTTGAAAGGCGTCGTTAGATTCATCTAAATAGTGAGAATGATACTGGATAGGTATATAAAAACTAAAATATCTGAGCTTCGGTGCCATTTTAATGACTTCAGCTTTTTTATTTTTTTACATAAACATACGGAAGGTGGTAAGTTTCAAACTCGGATAACAGCATATGGATAGGTTCTACAATTTTTTTCTCATCATGATAAATATAGTTATTTATGATACAAGAGCGGTAAGTTGGTCTTTACAAACGAGTAGACAAATGTAAGCCCGAGACGAAGTCGAGGGTTTACCATAGTCACGAGTTTGTAAAGACCAATATCCGCTCGTATATGTCATACAACGTTTTTCAACACATTATATAAATAGATAATTAAACAAACTTTTTCATTTTCTATTAAAAAATATTGTTAATCATTAAATAGCGTTCTCGCGATTTTGGCGGCAAGAGACCATTATCTGCAATTGGCGCCTCATTCAAGATGCCAGGTGGAGTAGATTCCATATTTATATCTGATTCCTCGCTTGAACACATATTCTAATTAATATTATAATTAAAAGTCGCAACTATTTTTGACGTTTCTAATTGAAAATGGCGCGAATTTGCAAATAGGGAATGTGTGTTTGAAATAGTGTTCGTTTTTAAAATAAGAACGCGCTTCCGTTTGCGTCTGCATCTGCGTGAAACATTTTAGTAGAATTATATATATTGTAAATTGTATTATATAATTATTGTACCAATCGGATTTTTTTGACAAAATCGTTTATTTAATAAGTTACATTTTTTTAATTGTCTCCTCGAGCCTTTATATTGATACCCCACGCTATAGGTTTAAAAAGCTGAAGTCATTAAAATGGCCCCGAAGCTCAGATATTTTAGTTTTAATATACCTTTCCAGTATCATTCTCACTATTTAGATGAATCTAACGACGCCTTTCAAGCTAAAATCTATCAAGCCACAGGGTTAGGCTACAGTGTGCCCAAGAAATATAACATCATACATAAATACACTCGAAAAAAACATAAGTGTAACAGTCGGATAATTAGAACTACATCTATTGTCTATTTTTTTCTTCAATATTAAAGTGCGACAAACCTTCTGAGCAAAAAGTTCTTCACAAACAAAACGCGTATGGAACGCTTCCGGAACGGACGCAGACGGAAGCATTTTTGGCTGACGGATGCAGACGGATTGAATTCTTATAATTATATTGTTTATGGACATTTAAAAAAAATACCGTAAAGAATACGCACGGCGCCATACATCGGAGCGTGTGGTAAAGTAGGTACTTAGGTGAGAGTACCTACTTTACCGCACGCTCCATTGTATGGTCCGTAATTTTGAACTTTCGAACAATGTATACAGGCTTCGTAAATGCATTTTATGAGCAAATGTGTCGAAATAGTTATTTATGATACAAAAGCGGTAAGTTGGTCTTTACAAACGAGTAGACAAATGTAAGCCCGAGACGAAGTCGAGGGTTTGCCATAGTCACGAGTTTGTAAAGACCAATATCCGCTCGTGTGTCATACAACGTTTTTCGACACATTATATAAATAGATAATTAAACAAACTTTTTCATTATCTATTAAAAAATATTGTTTATCATTAAATAGCGTTCTCGCGATTTTGGCGGCAAGAGACCATTTTCCGCAATTGGCGCCTCATTCAAGATGTCTGGTGGAGTAGATTCCATATTTATATCTGATTCCTCGCTTGAACACATATTCTAATTAATATTATAATTAAAAGTCGTAACTATCTTTGACGTTTCTAATTGAAAATGGCGCGAATTTGCAAATGAGGAGTGTGTGTTTGGAATAGTGTGCGTTTTTAAAATAAGAACGCGCTTCCGTTTGCGTCTGCGTGAAACATTTTAGTAGAATTATATTTAGGTATTGTAAATTGTATTATATATTGTACCAATCGGATTTTTTTGACAAAATCATTTATTTAATAAGTTACATTTTTTAAATTGTCTCCTCGAGCCTTTATATTGATAGAGTGGGGACTCGATGGGATAACCGCTAAATCCCGGGCGGGACTAAAATACAACCGACTTCCAAAAAGTGGCAGTCGGTGTTATTGTTGGTTTCTTCGTATTTCGACTTCCGAAATTAAAGTTATGTTTTACTTTGTAGTGTTTTTTTTGGAAGTCAGTTGTATATTTTATTTGACGACACGGTTGGCGCAGTGGTTGAGCGATTGACTGCTGCACAGCATGTCGCGGGTTCGATTCCCGCACGGAACAAATATTTGTACGACCTACATCTATTTGTTCCGAGTCTGGGTGTTTTTCTATCTATAATATGTATGTATTTCAAAAAAAAAAAATATATAAGTAGTTTATCGGCCATCTCGTTACCATAATTATCACAAGCGTTAGGTTGCTTAGCTTGGGACCATATGGCGTTGTGTGAAATGCCCAAGGATATTATTATTTTTTTGTAAAAAGTTTTTTATTTTTAATTTTTCAGTGGTACCCCACACTGCCATTTTGCAGTGGTGTTGCCACTGCAAAATCGCAGAAAAGCAAAACACGCAATTTCGATTACTTGGATGACATAAAATCATCATCCAAGTAGACGAATTCCAGCTATTTCGATTTAAAATCCAAAGTTCGTAACCGATTTTGATAAAATTTAATGGGACCAATCTGCAAGTATATCCTTTCAGATAAAATAAGAATTTTTCAAATCGGTTCACATTTGTCGGAGTTATGAGGTAACAAACATAAAACAATACAACCGTATTGAGAACCTCCTCCTTTTTGGGAAGTCGGTTAAAAACTACGACTCAAGGGTTAATCTGCGCATAGCTACAGTAGTACAGTAGTATATGAAACAATTTGTTTTGCTACATGATAAATAAAATAAATAAAATAAAAAAGCCTTTTATTTCTTACGTAATCGGTTGATCACATTACAGATAGGTACACTCTTATTATTATTATGGTTGATTCAATCAGTGTTCTGAATTATTGTTGTTGTTTATAAATTCATTATTCTTAATATTATTAGTTTATTTATATTAATTAATACGATTTCTTATTACTACTATTGATTGTTAATTATTAATCTATAATCTAATCTATAATTCATTTTAATTTCTGTATTAACAGTATTACATTTTCTTACAGTATGGAATTATAATTTATTATTATTTAAGTTGCTGTTAATTTTATTTACTATGTTGACATGCAAGAACCCCTTCTTATGTGAGGGTGAAGGCCTCCTCCATATTTTTCCACTTGTCCCTATCTTTGGTTTTTGTTCTCCAGTGCTATCCTGCTATTTTTATTATGTCGTTTTCCCAGCGAGTTATTGGTCTTCCTCTTTTTCTAATGCCTGCAGGGCCCTGCCATGACGTCAGTCTTGTAGTCCAGCGGTCGTCCTCCATCCTGGCCACGTGTCCAGCCCAGCGCCATTTTAATCTTTGTGATAATTGGAGTGCATCTATAATGTTAGTCTTTTTTCGTATAATGTGGGATTTTTTGTATTTTTCTCACATTTGTGATGCTTCTCTCCATGCTTCGTTGACAGGACCTAATCATGTTTTTCACTCTCAGTGTGTATTTCCATGTCTGGCATCCATAGGTGATGGAGGGGAGCAAGCAGGTGTCCATGACTTTTTTCTTGACTTGCTACATGATGCGAGGTCATTATTTTTACTCAGTTGACTGTTGAGGTTTGGAAAATGTTCTAACAGAGAAGAGAACTTTAGTCCTCAAAATTTTACATGCGGGAATTCTTGGTATTCGTTTATTTATTAAAGTTCTTGGTATTCGTGGTGGTTCCATATACCTACTCAGAATTAAATTTTCATTCATTCACAACTTAGAAAATCGCATGTGATGTTGGTTGCCGTAATCAAATAGACTGACATACCTACGTCAATTATATTTTTGAATTCTGAAGAAAAAAATAGTCACTGTTGAGATTGTATAAGGTTTTCTACTAACATGGAAAAAAAGAACCATGAATTAAACGTATTTTAAAATGCATGCAGTTCAAACACTCGTAGGCGTAGAATTCCATAAATTCTAGTGAAAGTAGAAAATTATAGTGTACTAACATTAATTTCCCTGAATTCATATCGATTAAGCTCAAATATATTTTTCCTACTTCATCAAAGATTTATTAAGTTATGCCTTAATAAATCTTTGATGAAGTAGGAAAAATATATTTTTCGGAGTTCTCTAACTTGCCGGAGAATCATCCTAGATAGAGTACTCCATTGAAAAGAATAAAGAGAAAAACGTCTTCTAGCGGACTATTACTTTGTTTGGCATTTATTTTTAACCCAAAATTGTGTTAGTGAACCCCTTTAGACTTCAAAAACAAGTCACGTTAATTGGACCACGCGATGTATTTAAGTAATTTTCGCCGTTAGGCTGGATGCTTTAACCACAACAATCTTGTTGCAGACTGATGGCGTCAGGTCGCCTGGACTCGCCCAGTATGTTCATCCCCGGGTACGTGAACCCGAAGAGGAAAAGGACCATCTCGTACCGACCGTGTGGGACCACAGACCCCAATGAAAGAAAAAGTAAGTGGTAGCTCAATTACTGGTTAAGTAGTATCTGAAGTTGTCATTTATAATTGCAGATATTTATTCTGTAAGTAGGTTGTAAATAACACTTTTACACGTCAATCTTTTTTGGTCATTTTAAACTAGATGAGACCGGTGTTTCCTAGCTGACTGCTCTGAGAAGAAACACCGAAACAAACGCAGAGGTCAATGTCTCTTTTAAAGTCCATACAATCGTACTAAAATCGTACGAGAACCATGTAGGTTAATGCCTGAAGTGGTATTTTGAGAAATATACCACACGGATTTGAGTGGACCTGTCCAGACAGTGCAAGCATTTGCCAGTTATCGTGTAGCTCAAACTTAGAACTTTAAGGAGCTCAACGACCTGACGAACAATACCAAAGTGCAAAGGACATTTGAGTAGCGGCGCATAAAGAACTCAAACCGCCAGACTAACATTAAATGTAATTAACCCCTAACAGCAATCTACATGGTCCTCATATTCACAATACGTTAACATGCAGATCAATCATCAAACCGTTATGACTTTCAAAGATCGTACGGGTACGGGTAGTCAAAAGCCAGAAAATCTAACACCGTCAGTCTAAGCAAAAATCGTGTTGCACAGATACTGGATTGTGGAGGAGGAGCTCGTGGCTAAATAATAACAGCCACACAAGTCGGTTTTCAAGGTTAAGCAACGCTTGCCGAGGTTTGTCTGTGGATGGGTGACCATCTTAACATACCAAGTTTCCTCCGTGCCTCGGAAAGCACGTTAAGCTGTTGGTCCCAGCTGTCATTTGGAGATCTTTGGCAGTCGTTACGGACAGTCAGAAGTTGACACCACTCTTGCCAAGGAAAACCCAGTTGGTTGTGGAGGTCTGGTAGGCCGCTCTAAGTAAAACACTGGTTTTCAGCTAAATCCGGTTTGACTGGAAGCCGACCCCAATATAGTTGGGAAAAGGCAGGCAGATGAGATACTGGATTGTAGAGGTCAGACAGGCAGTCTCTTCACGATAAACTTTATATTCAGCTGCATTCGGTCAGACTGGAAGCCGACCTTAACCTTGTGAACTTTATTACTCCTGAGGAAACTCCAAACTCACTCCTACCTACCTGGTCTATTTTACTTAGGGAAAGTATTGGTATCCTTGTTATGAGAAAATATACCTATCTACAATTTTATTAAGAGTATAAAGATTTTGACTTCTCAGTGCTCCAGCACCTACTACAATTGAAAAATTGTAATTTCAAAATGCTTGAAACTTTTTAACAAACCAAAACAACTCGCCCGTTAAATTCTGTTTCATTAATTTAAAACCGTCAATCCAAACACAACCCTTTGTGCTACCAGACTCCCCTTTCAAAAGCCAGACAGTCGCCATCCCATACATATAGCTCGGAGCGAATTCAATTAATTTGGTTCGAGAGCGCCGCAGGGATGCAGTACATAGTGTACGAGTACATAGTGCCGGGAGAGATCGTCGCGGAATGACTGATACACTCTGACATTCTGAAATCGGGCTAGGTTAATAGTTATTTGGCGAATTGAACTGGACCTGTAATAATCGGTTCCGCATTGATCCTCAATAAAGTTTTGAAGTTTTGATTATTCTGAGGAGCTCGTGGCTCAATAACAACAACCGCACAGGTCGATCTTCAAGGATAAGCAACGCTTGCCGCGGTTGGTCTGTGGATGGGTGACCATCTTAACATACCGAGTTTCCTCCGTGCCTCGGAAAGCACGTTAGGCTGTCATTTGGAGATCTTTGGCAGTCGTTACGGAAAGTCAGAAGCCAGAAAATTTGACACCAGTCTTGCTTAGTTAATGGGTTGTGGAGGTCTGGTAGGCAACCGCTCCACGTAAAATATTGGTTTTCAGCTAAATCCGGTTTGACTGGAAGCCGACCCCAATATAGTTGGGAAAAAGGCTAGGCAGATGATGATGGGTTTGATTTTTCTACGTTTGGAAATGTTAACTGATTTTAATAGCCTTCCAAGTGAGAGCGAATGGGCTTCTTCTGGGGTCGCTTGCTCCATCGTAGACGTTGCTTGTCACTTACCACCAGGAGCGATACATCCATCATTCTGCACTTATCTCATATTACTTGGAGGCCTCTCAGCCATCATGCTAATTCCACAAACAATATGTTTGTCTTATTTTTGTCTTCCCTTTATATTATATTCATAACTATTATATTATTATCCATGCGTTCATCGCTCGGCCTCAACAGGATAAATTAAAGTCGTAACTAATGCCTGGTATCAGATGGGTTGGGGATTTAGCAAATAGCTTCATCTTTTTTTTTAGACCGACCGACCTTGACAGTTCAAAAATGCCTGTAAATGGTCTAATTGAAATAAATGCTTGAGTTAGAGTATGAGTTTTGAGTTTAGCCATAATCAGTCTGTCAGTTCAAACAGGTTCTTTTTAATGATTTGTCGTGACGATCTCATGCGAGGGGATGATCTCTTACTATCCCTCATCCTACTTGACCCAGAAAAGCGAGGGCTCGCTAAACTCTTATCGATAGGATTATTTTATAATTCCAGCAGATTGACGATGAGGAAGTATAGCTAGCTTGTATATGTGGAAGAAAAGCTATACTTATCTACGGCTTCATTTTCCTAATTTTTTATCTTGACAACGATGTTTTATAGAAATGATAAAAATCAATTTACGTAAATTTGTCTCACCGAGCTTTTCAGACCAAACCTGCACGAAAACATCAAATTATTTGCCATGCAAACCTAACCTAAAGTACGTCCTTCTAACCCGCGAGCGGCTCCCGTCCGCTTTCGCTGCTAGGTGCAGCGAGCGCAGTCGAAATGCGTTCCAAATTCAAATCACATTATTGCCCGGCGGGTCATAATGAAATTCAGTACAATATTATTACCTGGGTGGACTGGAGCCACAGCCTCGGATGCACGACCTGCTCCTTTGGCGTTTGCCGACGCGCGCCACGTGTTTTCATGGCTAGAGCAATTTTCTCACAATAGGTGTGAAAAGTAGAGTACGTTCCTCAGGGATAAAGATTTCTTTAACTTGGGCTGGCTTGAATCCATCCAGGATTCTTGTATTCACTCCTTCGCTTCCCTCGTGAGCTAAACATTAAACTCCCTCGCTACGCTCGGGAGTTAACTCTCGAGTCCTTCATTGTGCTCGAGATTCAATATGACGTCCGTGTCATAAGACACTGCTAAAACCCCTCGTTTCATAATCTACTATTGAAGGCAAAGTTTATGAATTTGTATGGTTTTAAGGAAAACTTTCATAAGCTTTGCCCAAGTTGTCGATTATGTTTTACGGGAAGCCAGACTTCGTTTGGAATACATTAGAGGTCACGCGGTAGCACGCTCGGGTCGCACGGCTCGCACGTGTAAACGTCGTAAAACTTAAGTACACACAACACGTGCTCTTAAGGCTACCCTTATAGTAAATATAGAATCCGGGTCCCCTTTTTGTCGTCGTGGGAATTGTAAGGATATTAATTATAATTAAGATTCTGAGTTAAGCTAAAACCTATCTGATTATAAAGGACTTCTATATCACTTTGGATAGATTTTACTTTTGTTACAAGAGTAATATTTTGTCTCTTGGGAACGAATTTGGTTTTTAATTAACAACAACAACACAAAAAGTCCAAAACATTTTTTTCGCAGTTTCAGTTGACTTTCAGAAGAAACATGAGGAACTATCGATTTTCTCTACCACGCGACCTTGGCCTTGGCAATTCAAATATTGGCACTATTTGTCTTCGATTGTGTGAGGTCAGGGTTCGGCAGGCTCTTTATCGTATGTACACCATACATTTATAAACTACATGAGGAGCTTAAAAATAGACGGGTGTAAGAATAACCGGTCTTTGCTTGCCAGCGATAACATATGTACAATACAGATTACTTATGTATGGATTGATTGATCAACCTCATGGTAAGAGAAATCTCATCTCACCGGGCCATCATAACCCGCAGGAAATTCCCAACCTGCCTAGATCTGCGACCACACCCAGGTTCCCGCTTCTCCTGCAACATCGTACCTACATGGTCACTACAGTGGCCTGCACTTGTGTGCGTCTCTTTGTTGTCTGTGGCACAAAGCGCGGGACGCATGCGCGGCCGGCCGGCCCGATCGATACCTTAGGTCTCCTGATCGCCTAGTACATGGCCGCGGTCTGGCGTCGTATATAATAAAGCCGGGGGTTGGGGGGGAGGGGTGATGCAGCGCGCAGTGGAATATTCTAGGGTGTGGTTGGTACTGAATTATTGAAATGGTTCGATTCTTTGTTTAGTTTCATGTTGTGTTAGTACTTTCAGTGTTTAGTTGGAGTATTTTATAGTCAGCTTTGAATGTATGACGTTTTAGTAGGTACCCAATACTGATTGAATAAGCACAATTATTGTAGGTTTTAACATGGGCTTAAGCGGGCAATATCTAACTTATTATTCCTATTGCTCCTGCTGCCTCACACAAGGGGCTCCATTAAACGGATGATGTTGCGGCCTCGCTTTTTAATTCTAAACAAGACATCTAGGTACCGTGTTACATGAGTTACATCTACGAGTATTAGTAAAAACATGGACATGTAGAAAACACACAAAAATCAAACCAGATAAACATCCACTTTCTGCTCGTAAACATGATTACCATAGTCGTGAGCATGCTGTACTCAACAGGCTGGCACCTTGCCACTATTTGTTTGTTTGTGTTCCCCATCGTTGCGCTCCGACCACCACAGGAATACCCCATAAATGTTCCTAACCTATCTCAATAAGAAACGCTCCTTAGTTCAACAGGTTTTTTGGCAGCTCCTGTAAGTGAGGCTATATCGTTTGCATAACTTGGAAGTTTATATGCAAACCAAGTTGGTTAGGAATGTTGGTAGGATATTTCATTTGAAGGTATATTTGTAGAAGTGCGTCTTGAGGCCCATAGTTTAACTCCATCATCATCACATCAGCCAATTGCCGTCCACTGCTGAACGTAGGCCTCTCCTAAAGACGACGACTTGACGGCACGGTTGGCGCAGTGGTTGAGCGATCGACTGCTGCGTCACGTGTCGTGGTTTCGATTCCCGCACGGAACAAATATTTGTATGGCCTACAGATAGTTGTTCCGGGTCTGGCTGTTTGTGTATGTGACTTTGTATGTTTGTAAACGCACCCACGATACAGGAGAAATTCCTAGTGTGGGGCAACGTTTGAAAAAAAAAAGAGCGCCAACCATCCCGGTCCTGAGCAGTCCGCATCCATCCGCTGCCAGCCACCTTCTTTAAATCGTACATCGTACCGCAGAGCGTCCCAAATTACGTTTGCCCATACGCGGTCTCCACTCTAACACATGTCTCCTCGTCGCCCCTTCGACTGTCTGTCCGTCTGCAGACATGGTCGGCCCATGGTTTATCTTAGGCACTTGAAATATGATTGAACGTGCGAGAAACTAGTAAGCAGTTCGTTAGTATGCTCAATGACGCATCTTATGAAGACAATAAATCATTATCTTCTGTTGCAGTCGGCTCTTAGTAGAACTAAAAGCGAACTGTCTGACCCAGACAACACAGTTACTGGGCAACGCAACACCCCTTCGTAACAATATAACAACATGTATTGCAGCCTTAAGACTGGTGGTTAGACTTTTGGGCTGACTAACATAACTGCCACCAATGATCTACTAATGCAAGTCAGAACCCGGCACAGGCGGATATTGGTGGGTATGATAGGGCTGCATCCATCAATTTCTTATTTATCGACTCATGCGGCTATTACCTAGCCACATCTTCTTTTGCTAGCCTAGTCTGTGTCCCACAGCTGAGCAAAGGGATCATCTTTCTCTATCCACGCCGCCTTAAACTGTTCGTACAGGATAAGGCGGTGGATTTTTGGCCAAGTTTGACCCGAAAACATCATCAGAACGTCACGCCACCTCCGCAGAGGTCGACTTCGATGGCGGCATCCTTTCTTTGGCGTCTACTGGGCAGGTTACGTTGCATCGTATACTCCCGAAGAGATGGATGAAGATCGTCAGTCACTGGACTTAATTTACCTAACATTATTATTTTTTAATTTCCAGAGAACTCGTACTTCTTCGCGTCGTCTCCATCATCAGCGACGCTGACGGCACCAGGGCAGGCGGTGCTGCTGCTGCTGTGCGCCGCCACCAGACTGATGCGGCTGTAGACGTAGGCTTTAGGCTAGCTAGGTGTAACTCTCGACCAAACTGTACATAAGTATATTTAATACATTGCTTGTTACATAAACTCTCAAGTTTTATTATCATAATGCTTGTCTCCTATGGATACCACTAGTAAATTCATATTTTGCCAGTTATATTCTAGTTGTTGGCTTTCCAAGTGTATTGCTTCGGCGAGTGCATTGCCATCACTCACAAATCCATCCTCCTCCTTCTTGATAAAAAAAACCCAGGAACTCTGTTCGACCGAGAATCGAACCCAAGATCTCATGCTCAGCAATAGCGCAGACCACAATACCAACGAGGTAGTGACATGAGTCCCACATAATAATATACGCAATAAGGAATATCTAAATACTCATAGGGTAGCAATTAAAATCTTTTCTAAGAGCTGAAGACAAGCTACCTCTAAGGCAGAGTTACTAACCACACTTGACGCACGTACTATCTTCGTAAAAATGTCGCGAGCTATCGTCAGTGTTGTTTCAGAATTTAGAGATTCAATGTTGTGTTTCAATACGTCAAAAACATGGCAAAGTAAGTAACACAAATGTATCAAGAGCATTATTATTTGAATTACGTATTTTACGGTTATTTGAAGCAATTTGCCGTAAGTTTGCTCCAATCGATCGGTATTCTAGTAGATACCTACTAATGCAATATGGGAAATTCCCAGAAAGCGCTTCATCGTTATTTATTCAGCATAAAGTCATCGATGCTGGTGCCATTAAATGCAATTTGAAACTGTTTACCGACACGCAAATCCCGCGTCTACTGCATTCAATATTCATCGTCACATTACGTGGCCTATACCGATAGCTTTTTGCTTTTTTATACTTTATTTGATATAGAGAAAAATAAGAAACACAACGCTTAGGTTTAGGTGTAGTTTCTTATTTTTCAAAAAGAAATAAAAACCATGCTGTGATCAAATAAAGTAGTGGTATTAGTCGGTAATCTCATTGTAGCAACAGCAGATTATAACAGCTGCACCGGTCGATCTTCGGGGTTAAGCTACACTTGCCGAGGTGGGTCTGTGGATGGATCAACCCATGACATAGCGAGAATCCTCCGTACCTTGAGAAACACGTTAAGCAGTTAGTCCCGGCGGTCATTTGAAGATCTTTGTCAGTCGTTACGGACGACGTCAGAAAGTCCGACACCAAGGTATTTCGTGTTCCCAGTTACTGGGTTGTAGAAGTGAAATAGGCAGTCACTCCATGTAAAATAGTGGTAGTTAAGTAGCTGCATTCGGTTAGACTGGATCTTAAACGTTGGGATGGATCTACCCTTTGCATAAATGGTTGAGATTTTTAGTATCATTAGCATCTGTCTAGCCCTATCCCAACTAGATTGGGGTCAGCCGACCAATCCCCAATCTAGTTGGGATAGGGCTAGACAGAGGGTATTCAGCTGAATCCAAAACTGGAAGCCTCCAGTCAAACCGGATTCAGCTGAATACCAGGATTTTTAGTATAAATATTTTATAATTCTCATATTTTTTTTTCATTTGATCAGAGTAAATGAAACATAAAACAATTATGAATTCTATTGATTCGTATTCTAAAGAAAATATATACGTATATAGATGTGCTACTAGCCTTAGCAAGTAGCAAGACCGCCTGACGTTTTAAAAAAAAATATATGTTACTTCAGTATTTCCCAAAAAATCTCCAAGATACCATAGAAAATAATCTTCAAAGTAAAGCAAACTAAAAGCTACAATAGCTACTGTCAGCCACTACTTCTAAAACTGCCCTTACTACTGCTGCATCATAATATAGACGCCGTAAATAGCAATTGTTTTGCACTTATTTGATGGCAATCGACCCTGCATCGATCTTTAGAAGTGGACCCTTAATATGAACATCATTTTTAGAAAGAAAAAAAGATAGAAAAGAAAGAAAATTTATTTAGCAACACAACACGTTTACAGACCAACACCCAGTCGTTTAAAACTTCACCGATAGATGGCAACTTATGCCTTGATTGTTAATAATTTAGTAACCAATGACCGATGTGGCTACCATTATGTTTTAATCAGATCTATACTGCGACTGCCACGTGCAACTTATGAAATATTCACCTTCCCTGACATGGCCTGTCTAGTAGCGCCGACACTGTAATGACACCACCCCTCGTATCAACCAACTACAGGCTTCAAGGGTTTTCCCAAGTTATAGTGAACAGGCTCCTTCTGGGTAAGCTCGCTCCATCGTAGACTTTGTCTCTGTCACCACTGACCAAGACTAGAGTCAAGAGCAAACCCACAGATCACAGATAATAAAAAAAAGAACTATAAATTACTCCACCACAAATGTAATTTAATATTACCATTTTATTTCTATCTTCTATATCAATAATTAAACAACCTTTTTATATAACAAACTGTGTTGTTTTATACAAATTTTAATGTCAAACACCATAAGATTGTAAATTATTGTTTTCTAAATAAGACACGCATGTATTGGAAACTATTTCATTTGATTGGTTTGGATTTGGACGATTTTTCATAATATTTCGAGAAATTATAATCTGATGTATTACAATCTAACAGAGTCTGCCACTTTCCGTTGTCAATATATTATATAAAAAAAGATTTTTATTAAATGCACTTTTACAAAAAAATAAACTTTTCTGTTTGTTCTGGCTAACATGTGGAACGGTTGGACCCCTTTTGACCTTCTACTGTCATTTTTAGTAACGTTCCTTGCAAAAAAATAAAACCCATGAAAACACTTTTCACGCGGGCGAAGCCACAAAACTGATGATTGAATTAATCATTGTTTTAATTTAGCTAGAAGATTATTAGATCGATTGTTGGCCAAAAACCTTCCTCGCTGTCGTCACAACTACCGAAAGTTATTTAAAGAATCAACAATCGAGTTATCGACTTATCTTACGAATGAAGCTGTCACAAGAGAACAAGCCAGACTATCGCATTAATCAGTACAGGTGATGCTAACTATAACATTGATTAGTTTAAAAGTAATGAATTGAACAAAGACTCTCAATCAGAGAAAGGAGCATCTAAAGTATAGATCTAAACTGAGTGCTTATAATGAAAATGTTCATTGGAGATCAGTATCTAAGGCCAAATTTTCAGTAAAAGCGTTCCTACCAGTAATGACAAGTTCAGGAACAAAGTATTATTTATAAGCTGCACCCAGTTGTACGAGAGCCCACCCAACATAGAAGGAAGGCAGAAAAATTTACTGACCGAGGTAAATTTCTCCTTCACGAAATCTTGGCGTCCCCACATTATTCAATATCAGTCTGGTATCATCTCGTGACAACAGATTATAATGTAAGTACCTAAAAACGGTTTTACCCCGGTCTGCTTTTCACAAACTACACCCTTCAAAATATTTTAATCAAAACATCCTGATCAAAAAGCTGTCTGCAACACACAGTACATCATAACAACATTCAATCTCGCCTCGAGCCACCCTCTCAAAGGCTCGGCTTACGAGTTAATTAGTACATAGGTGAGTCTAGACGCGTCCAGGACCCCTTAGGTACGGCGGGGGCGGTTACATAAGCGCCGCGTGCGGGGAGCGCATGCGCGGCGGCGCGGTCGATAGCCAGGCGAGCCCGGCGCGCGCTCGTCCGCTCGCAGACATGGCCCGCGCCTAGCCCGAGCAACATGCCGACCAAAGGCCTCCTCCTGCTCTTCCTATATTCAGTTCAGGCCAATCTAGAGGGCCCCTTCCTCTTCTTCGGACCAAAGTCCCTAGAGAAATACAAAAGACCAGCGTTAAAGTACCTAGATCAAGATGAACTCATGCGGATATATGGAGAGCAGGCGGCGATCGTCGTGTTCAACAACCAAGACTCGGTGCCCCTGTCCAGTGGCTACTTCCCGCGGCTGAGGAAGATGCTGGAGCGCCAGGCCACGCTGCCGCTGCCGCAGGACTTCCTGGACGTGCACCCCGACTACATCAGCAACGAGACGCAGGTGGGTGCCACAGACTACGTATGGTAATAGAGAACCCGTGAGACCAGGACAAGTACAAATTTCACAATTTATTATCACTTGTTGTCACAATTACCTACATATTGGGTGGATGAGGTAGAGACTTATACATAATTCGTTGCCAGATAAAGAGATGAAATGAGAGAGTCCAAGATATGGTTCTGGGGTACCATAGCTCGTAGCACCTATTTGATATTTACAGCTAACTGCTGGTTTTCTTTAGTTTTTATTAATAATTAATAATAATATAAAAGCACAATGCCTTTTTATTAATTATTATAATTCGTATCGGAATATAATATAGTTATAACAACATAATTATAAGTTAAATTTAAGTAATTTATAGTTTTAATTTAGTTATTAAGATATTATTTATACCTTCTGGTATTGGGGAGAAAGTGGGGTTCCAATATGAAAAAAAACGTGATCATGTTGGGGTGTCGAGTAAACTCACGACGACCTTGCGACTGCTAGAGGGCGGATTTGTAATAGAACAAATTGGCGCGATGTCACTTTTGTATGACGGCGTAGTGTTCGGGACATTTGATTATTTCATTGACACGCATTGTCATAACTACCTCGATGTAGCATTAAAAGTTGAGTAAATAAAACAAAAATCTCTAAAACAACGCCACTGTAAAGGGTCACAACAAGCTATTTTGTTGTATTACGGGTGGACTTCTAGCAGTGCAAAGGTTGTCGTTGGTTTGCTGGACACCCATCACCCCCCCCCCCAGGTGCTGACGCTGCAGGGCCCCTGGTCGGAGAGGGACGCGCAGATGACGGAGACCTTCGCGCGCCTGCAGGACATCTACGGCGCAGGCAGGGTGTTGGGGATCTTAGGTAGATCTACTAAGTTACAGATTTTATTTCAATCAGCTTAAATGTCTTTTCTAATAAATGTACCAGTTGTGTCTTTTGCTAATGAGCCCGGTACCGGAGAGGTTGACTTTGCATTGCTACGTGTACACGTAAATACGTGGTTATACAGATTTACAGAGGTCGTACCTACACATGTGGGTCGCACGTAAACATGTTTTATTTGTGTGTAGGTAACTCAGTATCGCAGAGCCCGTCAGCCGATTACATCGACGGAGAGCCCTGGTCTCGCGTTCGGCGGCAAGCGCTGAACGAGACCGCGTCATCGACCAGCTCCCCTGAGGATGAGAGGCCCTCGAAGGTCATGCAGAAGTTTGCACTTTATAATGCCACAGGTAAAGTTCAAATTAGACTGTATTTTGGTAATGGCTCTTGAAATTTCAGATATTCTTTAGGAGTTGGGTTGGGGTCCTGCTTGTCTTTCTAATTCTAATATGTTTTCAGGTTTGCCAGGCAAAGGTGCTCTGCTGTTCTCGTCAGGTTGGCCGGAGCTCCGCCGCACCAACGGCACCACCATCAGACTCAGCACGCCCGTCGGAGAGCCCACCATCAAACCTACCAGGCTCTATACCATCATGGTCGTACGATTCGTGGATGGAGATAGCAGAGATAAGGTGCGGTTTGGAGACGTTACAATAAAATAAAAGACGTGCCTTTATTCTTCCTTTTCTATGAAATACACCCGCGTGAATGGTGGAAATTTTCCCATGAGTAAATACTCCTACATAATAATACCACCTTTCCAGATTACTCTCGAGTTCAGCTTCAAGCAGTCGCAAGGGTGGTGGACAGCAGTCGGAGTGGAGGTGAAGTTTGGTCTGGAGAACACGGGCATCAGCCTGCAGGTGTCCAGCCCGCCCGACGCGCCGTCAGCAGTCCTCGGCAAGTCTTACCACTGCTCCCTACCCCTCGTGTACTCCTCGGAAGACGCTACGCTAACTCTCCCAGACATACAGGTAGGTAACAAAATAATTCATGATGAGGGTTCGTTCTGAAATAAAAAATGGTAACGTGTCTGTTTTGTGGTCACAGATGCAAATGTTCATGGACAGCACGGAGAGATTCGCTGATGCTTTCGACTGCATTGGATGGACAACAGAACCAATCTGGTAAGATTAGCTGAGCCGATATGATCGCACTCGCCGGAATTTTTGATTGAACAATGTCGTCTAATGATTGTTGTTTATTTTGCCCACAGGTCAGGCTTAATGGTTTCTTTCATCATGCTGATCGGTCTAGCTATCTCTCTGACAATGATCTTGGACATCAAGACGATGGATCGCTTCGAGAACAACAGGAGCAAGCAGCTTACCATCACCGTCAGCGATTAACTTGTATTTAGGGACAAACCCTTGTTTAAAATCTAAGCCTAACTGTATTGTTCTCTAATTAGATGTTAAGTGCTGATCTTCTACGCACAACATGTATTTCTAGTTGGTTTCTGAAATAAATAAACAGGCACGTAGGGTACCTAATCCGTAAATAAATGTTATCGCGTTTCAAAGACATTCTCATAGGATGGATATGATAATGTCTTCTCTTTTAATAAAACAACATAATCACTCTTTGAAGAGCTTCCTTTAGGGGCGACACAGTCCATCACGAGTGTCGGCCCACCCTCCTCCGTCACGTTCAATGAGATAGCACTCCTTTATGATTTCTGTGATTTTGCTTTGTGTGCTGATCTTACTGAACGTGATAACCGTAACTTTCCATGCTGGCCTGGGAAGGAAAGAAAAACATAGAAGGGCCAGCTGCTTGTCGTCCCGCGCAAGTCGTAAGAGGCGACTGAGGGAGCGGGCTCGGCGCGCACGGGCCGGCGCACTGGCAAGCCGCCGGCTCACTGGGCGCCGCCGCCAACCCAGCCCAGCTTGCCAGCAACGCTCGAGGAGGTGCTTCTCCTCGAGCGTTGCTTATAGAGTATTTTTATACTTAATATTTTAATCACAGCATTTAAAGCCGGGAAAACGCTTAGCAAAAAATAAGTTATAAGTATGTGTAGCATAATAATCTGTCTCTGTTCCTGTCCTCTTGTCTTTCCTTAGGTTAAGTTAGGTTAAGTTGTAAATAAATAGGGTAGACAATGTCTCGTACTCGTGTACTTTAGGATGTTGTTTAGTTTATGCCAACGATACAAACGATACAAACTTGTAAATGTGTACCATAATAAATCATATCAATGTTACAATCGAGCGTTTTATTTCCTTTTCATAATAAAACTACTAATAAATCTTATCTTTTCATTGCGAGGTTGGTCTGTATGGTGTAACTTTGAATTGTAGATTGAAGGATGATGTTACAAGACAACGTAGTGATTTTAAAGTGTAGTGCTTAGAAATTGAAAGAGCATGCCGTGATTGTTTGGTCATACTGAGAGGATAAATGAAGGGCAACTAAAAGCCTAGAATGACATGCACTAACATAGTAGGTGATGGTCAGATATTTTCTGTCTGTCTTCTGGTTAATAGCCAACTAGTCTAATATTTCCCGCACCTTTCCATACAAAATGTAAATGTGTGACCTATCGTGAGCTCGTTCATTGATAACCGTAAGCCTACGTTCGCACTAGAGCGGTCAGCCGCGGCGGCTGTCAACCGGCGGTCCAGTTTAATATGCAACCGCTTGTCATTTAATGGTAGTTCAATGCGTACAATCACTAGCGGTTGCATATGAAAACTGGAAAAGCGGCCACCCGCGCGGTCAATCGCTAGGCGGTTCAACCGCTGGAGCGTAGGAGGGCTAAATCACGTCATCCAGACGTACTACACAATTCTCTGATACTAAACATCTCGATAGGTGAATACATTTTACTATTTCTGAACTAAGAACACTGACTCATCACTCAACTGGTCTATTCCTGCCGATATAACGCTGGGCCAGTATTCATGAAGCTTCTGTGTCAACGTTACACCTCCGTTCTCGTAAAATGAAGTCTTCTTTAAAATGTTTAGTGTTTCTTTTCTATCTGAATGTTATTGGTAAGTTGATTTCAATTTATTTACAATAGCTGACCCGGGCCCAGTTCGTTGATCGGTATTTTTCGGGTTAATTTAACAATATCTGCAATATACACCGCAGTATTAATTTTTTTTGATGAATTTAGGCCTCGTCGATGAAAATTTAAAAACATTTCACGTTTTATATGATTGAAATACTTTTCACTCGTGTTCTAGAGGGATCCTTCAGATGTGACTACAAATACAGTATGGCGGCCAACGGTTGGTTCAAGTATTTCGATGTGCCCGCGACTTGGTTCGATGCGCGGCTGCGTTGTGCACTGGAAGGTAAGCACTGTTATCCAGGAATTGGCGAACCTACATGCCTACATACTGTGCTAGTTGTATCAGCGTTATTTTTTTCCACTTAGCTTTGCCCAGCGATAACACCATATAGTCTGCTAGTGTCAGCGTATCAAGAATCCCTTACTATTTTTTTTTGTCGACCTGATCTGTTCCACTGCTGGGCAATGGCCATGCTTTCCATTCATCTCTCGTTGGGCTTCTTTACTCCAATTCAATAATAAGCCATCCAACGTGTCGTGCCATCTTCTGATTGTTCTGCGGCGACCTGAGGCTCTAGATAAAACACCATTCTATAAGCGATGGCGATTGTCCAAATGTCAAAATATAACTTAGTTGCGGGCGTATTCTACTCCGTACCACATAACCACTAAGAATTATTGACAAAACGATTAGATAGTTACTGTCAAAACGATTAGATAGTTACTGTCAAAACGATTAGATAGTTACTGTCAAAACGATTAGATAGTTACTGTCAAATCGTGTTGTCATTAATTCTTAGTGCAGGTTCGGGACTAATCGTAAGTCTGTAGGTGATACGAAATAGAATACGCCCGTAACTAAACCCAAAACTACGAACGGAAAATATTATATGTAATTTTTGCCCTCAGGTGCTGCCCTGGCTTCTCCAACCACACTAGAAATACAATCTGAAATGATACACGTTATAAAGGACTCAAAGAAAGAAATCTTTACCGGAATTCATGCCACACTCTCTCAAGGAGATTATTACACAGTTGAAGGTATACATCAATCACTGTAATAAGGTTTGCCTTTATTTTACATCAATCAGAATAATACAGGTAAATCTTGCAGGTATACCGTTGTCGAAAATTCCGGTATCTTGGTCTGAGAATGAGCCAGATAATGAGGACAATAAAGAAAGCTGTATAAGTTTCAATGCTGATGGAGAAGTAGCAGATCGGCGATGTGGAGACCCTCGGCCTTACGTGTGTTATCGTCCGAAAGATCCTCAGGTAGAGGCCAATGAATGCGGCACACTGGATCCAGGTAAAATACTATGCATTCTGTATGAATGAGCTAGTTTTTTGAATTTATTACAGGTTTTGCTCTATGTGGTGTCCCATTAACATTTTTTTTTCTGACGCCCATTTCTAGTAAGGTAACATTTGACTTCTGACGTCTACTGCCAAAGACGCGAACGCGAATTTACCCACAATGGTTTTTTCTGACGCCCATTTCTAGTAAGTTAATACCTGACTTCTGACGTCTACCTGCCAAGGACGCAAAGGCGAAGCTACCCACAATCTTAGAATAATAACGCATAGAAGCCGCGTCTAGAACAAAACCCGAGCAAAATCGTGTGTCCACTTCATTTTCTTTGTGTGCGTGAGCCGAATGTGTCTACGTTCCTCTAACGCACACAGATATAGCTTTCAGTGATACCATTACTAAGCCGTTACCCACAAAATATGGGAAGACGCATTACTATTTTGCTATCAAGGCAAGTATTTTATGTTGTTGGGAACTGGAAAAGGTGAACATGATTTTTCATGTAATATGACATATTTTTTCGGAAGGTATAATTCAATTTATTTCAAAATAAAAGGAAATAAATCGCATAAAGAATGAGATATTGTTCAATGCGTTTAGAATGCTTGATGGGTTATAATTATAAACAATGTTAAAACATCGGGTTTGATATGAATTAACAGTAAGTATTGTATTTTAAAATTACAAAAATGAAAAACATGAATGAAAGCAATGTGGGTATTTTTTCCTCACAAATAGCAACACTGTGTTATGACAAGTTAGGTTATTAGAATTTTGTTTTATTTATCGATTTACGTAAAAATAGTGCATAGAATGTGAGTACTTATTTGTGAAATGTTATTTTATCACATTTTTTTGTTTTCCTGATGTGCTATAACATCCTTTCACGCAACAAACTGTCATTTTCAATTATTTATTCGCGAGCTGTTTTCGACGGAACGTGACATTGAGTACTGACGGCCTGATGGCTAAGTTTGACGGATTAGGCTAAGTTTTAGTTGCCTCACTTTTTGCACTCGTACTAGGTTTCTATGCGTTATTATTCTAAGCCCACAATGTTCTTCGGCTTAGCCCTCTGCATTTTGATCGACAAAACATGCTGAGTGTTGCGTCTTTCCGTTCATGCCCGAAAGATTGATATAGCTTGCAGGCATGTAGCGGCTCTCAAAAATAAGGCCATAAAAAAAATAATGTGTACTTATAATATACTAGAATCTTTAGCAGCCAGGCCAAAAGATATGATTTGTGCGCTGCATCGACAATTCATAATGTTTTCATTTAGTAATACTAAATTTCTTTGCAGAATACCACTTGGATACAAGAACTAACAAGTGCTACAAGTTCCACAAAGTAGCGAGGAACTTCTCCCGCGCAGCGCTGGCGTGCTCGGCTGAGGGCGGCCATCTTGCTATTGTGAACAGTGAAGTCGAAGCTCAAGCTCTCAAAGATTTGTTCGCAACAATCCCTGGGAAAGACATCATGTTCGGAATGCCAGCAGTTTTTCAGGATGTAGCTTTGATTGGTTTTTACGACTGGGGTGAACGAGGAGATTGGAGAACAATTCACGGTAATTGTGCATTTTTTAATTCGGCTTTCGGCTAAGTCGCTGGCAACGTGTAAACAAATTCTTACCAATCAGATTTCGAATTTTGCTACATTTATAAGGCGAACGTTAAATTAATTTAATGGCGCAATCGATGAAAAAATGTTAAACGTTGATCCTTTAGTGACATGACCAACAAAGTTTGACACATTGTGTGTTGTGACACAAGACATTTTGTGTTATTTATTTGGATATGCGTCATGCTTGGCGAAAATAATTACCCTTTTGCTTGCTTTCTTTCAAATAGAGCAATATTTCAAGAAATTGGCTGATCAATTATGAGATGGCGCTCCGACACTGCAGTTAATAATGTTTACAAACATTTTATTATATTATATTATTATTTTCTCATACATTCACTAACAAAATGTTAGAAATTAGGAAAAGTTTACTAATGTTTGTAAACAATTTTACACAGCAGTGTGGGAACACCTTATGACACATACATCCAAGTTGTCGATCCTGAATTATATTATTTTCCTTTTCAGGCCAAACCCTTTCTGAAGCAGGATACAGCAAATTCAACGTAGGGGAGCCCAACGGTGCCAGTGTGGGAGAGTTCTGCGGATCCATTCATCGCTCGGGCCTGCTCAACGACTTGCTGTGCGACACTCCCTGCACATTCATCTGCGAGAAGAGGCCAGACCATCCTGCCGTCTGTCGCGTTGATGCACCATCGTTGCTTAGGAATACTCAATAAGCTTGAAAATGTAATCTTTATCATCATTTACCTAGATTTTTACAAACTATATTGGATCGGCTTCCAGTTAAACTAGACATTCAGCTGAATACCAGTATTTTTACGTGGAGCGGTGCCTACTAGACCTCCACAATCCATATACGGTACTTCTTGGTTAGACTGGAGTCTGATTTTACTGGCTTCTGACAACGTTACGACTGCCAAAGATCTACAAATGACAGCCGGGACCAACGACTTAACGTGCTATCCGAGATACGGTGGAAAATCGGTATATTAAGATCACCCAACCAGAGACCAACCTTGACAAGCGTTGCTTAACCTTAAACATCGACTCGCGCGGCTGTTGTTCTTTAGCCACGAGAATGTATTCTTAAGCGTGCTTAAAAATGAAGTTTGTGTTAAAATCCTACATTTTTATGGGATCGGTGTAACATGTTAGGTTAGCACTTAAAACTTAGCAGTCGTTAACAAGCAATGCAATATCGTCGCTAATTGTTTTATTGAAATTGTTTTACTTTACATAATACACTCATGTATGTACGTGTATAAAACAATACACTTGTGTGCTTACGTGCATATTGTAATACAAACGTGTATAAAAAAGCATTATATTTTCCGTTCAAATGCACGTGCAGATACAAGCAACATGTGTTACACTAAAGGATGTATGTATGTATGTATGTGTGTGTCTATGAATGTTTATATTTCGGTTCTTAGTCTAACCGGGTGTATCTGAGTACTTATATTTTCTATTTTTCAATTTCTACCACTTTATGATGATATCATGATACCACTAATATATATTATATAAATTGCATTGCTGTTATTACGAGCTCCTCTGATACTGGTAATTTAATTAATTTTAATACAACTCTGTGCTCTTTGTTCTCCTCCATTTTTAACCGACTTCCCAAAAAGGAGGTTCTCAATTCGGTTGTTTTTTTATGTTTCTTACCTCATAACTCAGTCATTTATTAACCGATTCGAAAAATTTTGTTGTTTTATTTGAAAGGATATACTTGTCGATTGGTCCCATTTAAATTATATCAAAATCGGTTTGGAACTTTGGATTTGAAATCGAAATAGCTGGAATTTGTTTACTTGGATGATGGTTTTTTTGTCATCCTAGTTATCGTAATTGCGTATTTTGCTTCCCTGTAATTTTGCAGTGGTGTAGTTAGGTGTCGGGTACTACTAAAAAGTGAAAACTTAAAAAAAAAACTTCCGAAGTCGGTGTATTTTTTTTTGTAAAAAGTTTTTTTTTCCTTTTTAATCGTTATGCTCTTGCCCTTATGCCAATTTATTAGTGATCGGCGCAACCCATTGACTTTCAAACTTCCCTATCTCGGTCGTCACCCCCTTTCTAGAAACCATCATCCTCCTCACATGTTATCACCGTTGACCATCAGCGCTAATTCACCCGGCACAGTCTGCATAATTACACGAGAGTGACAAGCGACCTCCGTCTCTGCTGACCCACTCCGCGTGATGTAAGACTCTGATAATATTCATATTCACAAGAACAGCTTCATATCTGAGAAGAGTACCGACTTGTTCCTTATCGGGGATCAGCCTGGTAAGTTTTGTTTAGGAAAAATTAATAAGTAGGATAAAATATTTCCTGCAATATTGGGGTTTATTTGTAGGACAGATAAACTATCGATAACTGCTAGCAGTTGTGAAAATGTTTTTCGAAACAGCGTCTTTCGCGACTACTTCATACGAGTCCATGAGCTTTCGACCCTGTGAGGCAGTGGAAAAATAATTCGCAACAGCGTGTGTCGCAACAGCGGCGTTCGAAACAACATAGGGGGGACCCGTTGTCGATTGTACTGTCCAGATAGGTCCCCTCAAATCTGTGTGGTGCTTTCTTCAAAGGACCACCTCAGACATGAATCAATACGTGAATTGTATGGATTTTAAAGGAGACGTTGGCCTCTGAGTTTGTTTTGGTGTTTCTTCTCAGAGTTAGTCAAATGAAAAACACCGGCCTCAGTTGAAATTGATGGAAAAAGATTGAAGCTTAAAATTTTTATTTTACCCTCAGAATAATGCATCAATATAATGAGGCATTAAATATAGGAAAGCATTTAAACACATTGACTGTAATATAGTTATATATATATATATATAATGTTTTTAATTAAAATTGCTATTGAGGATTTTCTCACTGATGTACTGTGCCAAACACTCATCCTTTCTTCGAAATTCTTCAAATGAAAAACACCGGCCTCAGTTGAAATTGATGGAAAAAGATTGAAGCTTAAAATTTTTATTTTACCCTCAGAATAATGCATCAATATAATGAGGCATTAAATATAGGAAAGCATTTAAACACATTGACTGTAATATAGTTATATATATATATATATATATATATATTTTTATCATGCATGAGGTACCTGACAACCCGTCTTCTATCTCTACATCTACTTTTGCAGAAGTTGTTAGTCAACCAAGTACGTCTTCTAAAAATACCCACGTCAAAAAGGTAAACAAAGGTGGGGCCACGAAGTCGGCGGCATTAGCGGAAATCTCTACGTGCAATACTAACCAACTAGCAACGGATAAAGTAATGAAGGAAAAGATTGAAGATAATGAATCGGGGTGGACGACTGTTACAAATAAGAAATCTAATAGACAACCCAAAGACGTGAGTGTAGGTACAAATAAGGACTTGAAGGCCATCCAAGCTACCGAACGAAAAAAATATCTGCATGTATGGCGATTGCATCCCGACACGACTTGGGAAGCCATAGCCGATCACGTAAAAGGTATATGTGGCCCTGATTCGGGCTTAAAGGTAGACAAAATCAAACATAAAACGGAGCGAGATTACTCATCTTTTGTTATCGGAGTGTCTGAAAGCTACTTTGCTAAATTAAATCAAGCGGAGTGCTGGCCTATGAATGCGGAATTTAGTGAGTGGATTTGGTTTCGCAAGTCAACAAAAAGAACGCCAGATGAATAGTATCAATATATATTATCAAAACGTACGTGGCCTCCGCACAAAGCTGGACGAGTTCAGAAATAATATGGCCTCATTGGATTATGATTTATATGCTATCACGGAATCTGGTTGCAATGATTCCATTGAAGATCCTGAAATTATTTCACCTGGGTATCAAATACTGCGATGTGATCGTGCGGATGGTCGAAAACAGGGAGGCGTGTTTTTAGTGGCCACACACCGGTTCGAGTTGCGGCAAGTACATGTGACGGACATATCGATAGATAGTTGCGTTTTCGAGATGGTTTGTGCGACGGTACACTTAAATAACAGATTTTTGTTTTTGTGTTCGGTGATTTATATTCCACCCGGTAGTTCGGAGAATGACTATATGATTTTGTTTAGTATAATAGAAAAATTGTGCTCTAGATATAAGGAAATTGTGGTTATAGGTGATTTTAATTTACATTCGTGCCCTTTGAATGTTACTAATTATTATGAATGTTTCAAGTCATTTTGCGAATTCACTCAAAGTAATAATGTACCCAATTTTTTAAATAGGCACTTGGATTTGGTTTTAAGTTCAGGCTTTAACGAGGAGGTGTCGGTAGTAGCGGCGGACGAGCCGCTGGTGCCCGTCGACGCACATCACCCGCCACTCGCGGTCAGCGTGCCGCCGGCGAGCGCGGCCTGCGCGGCTGTCCCCGCCGCCGCCCCCGCCGCCTCTACCCCTGCTGCTTCACCCGCTGGCGCGCTCGCAGTAGGTGCACGTAATACTAGACCGCAGTGGAACTTTTACAAAGCGGATTATCAATTGTTGTACTCAAAGTTAATGTCGATTGATTGGGGAAACATGTATGAAACAAGCGACCTGGAAGCAGTGTTGGACATATTTTACAGTACTCTTAATAACATCTTCGGTGAATGTGTTCCCAGAAAAAAACGTAGTCCAAAATCGCGGTACATTTATCCAGTATGGTATACGAGCGAAATAATAACGGGTTTAAGAACTAAAGCTAGACTTCATAAAATATATAAAACAACCAAACTAAGTAGGCATTATGAAGAATATTCAAAATGCAGAGCGCTTATTAAAAAATCCATAAAAATTGCTCGCAAACTGCATCTACGCAATATCCAGTGTCAGTTTGCTAAAGATCCTAAGTCATTCTGGCAATACATACGATCAATGAAAGGGGTAGCAAGAAAGAAAACTATTATAAAAGATGGTAAGCATTTATCCGATGACGAAAGTGCTAAACAGTTCGCGAAGTTTTTCGAAACGGTGTACAGCGATCAGCCACCGCGGTTGGATGCTCAAGCGGCGACGGCAGCGGCGGCGGGGAGTAGTGCGCGGGTACACATGGATGCACTGAGTCTGGAGGAAGTCGGAGGTGCACTTGAGCGCCTGAAACCGAAGCGTTCAGCGGGCCCGGACGGTATACCGGCATTTCTTTTCAGAGATTGTGGTAGGGTGCTTGCAGAACCGCTACTTTATATTTTTAATTTGTGTCTTCATTCGGCGAAGTTCCCCACCCGATGGAAGATCACGCGGGTCATTCCTGTACCCAAAGGTAAGGCAGGATCTGACATAGCTGGTTTTAGACCGGTGGCCGTGCTGTCAACGCCGGCCAAGGTGTTCGAGTCCGCTATCCAGCGCTGCATGCAGAAGCAGGTGCGCGGACAGTTATCGGATGCCCAGCATGGGTTCAGGCCGGCGCGCAGCACGACCACCAATCTGCTGAACTTTATGGCGCAGGTGGTGCCGGCGGTAGATGCCGGTGTGCAGGTTGATGCAGCTTATTTTGACTTTAAAAAAGCTTTCGATACAGTCGACAATGACATCTTATTAGCGAAGCTCGCACGAATTGGCTGCACACCACATCTTTTGCACTTCTTCGCCAGCTATATGCAGAATAGACAGCAATACGTGGACTATAATGGGTATGAATCGGACCCATATTACACGTGGTCCGGGGTGAGTCAAGGTAGCAACTTGGGGCCTCTCGAATTCATCATAATGGTAAATGATCTACCGGATGTCGTTAGACATGGATCTTGTCTATTATTTGCAGATGATCTCAAGTTGCTGCTTGAGATTGAGAGTGAATCCGATTGCAAGCGCTTGCAGGCGGACATAGACAGGATAGTGGAATGGAGTCATGAGAACAAGCTCTATTTCAATATTTCGAAGTGCTCGGTGATGAGTTTCACACGCGCACGAGCACCTATACTTCACAAGTATGTCATGGTTACAGAACCGATGCAAAGAGTAACGCAAGTACGGGATTTAGGGGTTTCTGTAACTCCTGAACTGCAGTTTCGGGAACATATAACGAAGATTTGCAAGAGGGCGTTCAGAAGCTTAGGATTTGTGCTGAGACAGACGCAACACTTCACGAACATTGCAACAGTCAGGGTCCTGTATGACGCACTAGTCAGGAGTCATCTGGAACATAGTGCGAGCATATGGGCTCCACATGAGGCCAAGTATTGTGTTATGTTGGAGCGCGTTCAGAACAAGTTTACGCGCTACTTGTATAAGAAGCTTTATGGGGTGTATCCGTTTTACCCGTTAATGTACCCGACTCTGTTTATATTGGGGATGGTCGGGTACAATCAGTTGAAGGTGCGCCGGGAATTGTCACTGGTCACGTACCTGGTTAAAATACTTCGGGGCATCGAACATAATCCAGGAGTGCTCCAGAACTTGAACTTGTGTGTACCGGACCGCTATGTATGGAGGCGGCGGCTCCCGCCACTGCTGGCTGTGCCGGTAGCCAGGACCAACCTCCTGGCCAAGGCACCGCTTACCCGGGCTATTCGGGTTATTAATAAACTCCATGTTGAAGTGGACATATACGTATGTCATTTGAGTGAATTCGCAAAGAGACTGCTTTTTGTGTTATGTTATAATATGGTAGATTAGGAAAATAACAATGTGTGTTATTAATGTATAGTATTTTGTAAAAGTGTGTGTAGTGTTAAGTAAAAATAGTTTTAAAATAGATGCAAGACTATCGCATTAGATTAATAAGTCTGTAATGATAGCTCTAAGGTTTCATGATAAATAAATAAATAAATAAATAAATATATATATATGTAATGTTTTTAATTAAAATTGCTATTGAGGATTTTCTCACTGATGTACTGTGCCAAACACTCATCCTTTCTTCGAAATTCTTTTCAGGTAATGTTTTCTTCATCTTTATTTTCCATTGATATTTTCTGTAACTTGCATGGTGTACATAATATAGAGTATTCTATTCTATTCTTGACTCCGGATTTCACCTTGACCTTGAATGGTTAATTAACCTTTTCACCATGAACATCATCTCCTGTGCCTAAAACCACTTCACCAATAATTAACATTCCTAATTAGTATTACATTAACATAATTAGTCATCATTAGATGAATGAATTCGCCTAACACGTCGTGCGGCCATTGATCCACATTCTCGCATATTTCGGCTCGGCCTCACCTCAACACATAGAGATATAAACAAAAATACTTCTCCTCATTTCGGCGCCGGTCAATGTAAAGTATTCACGCTTTATCCTTTTTAGGGGTAAGTAGAACGGTAAGTGACATTAACCCTAGAGAACTTTGTATTTTTTGGTCATAATTTTTTCAAAAACGGACTTGTGAGATACTTGTTTGTCAATACCCAGACCAGGACAGTTGCCCAAGGCACAGTATAATACTGTGCCCAAGGGGTATAGTTGCCGCAATTTAAATTACTCTAGTTTCGCGAATGAATTACATGATATTTTATTTATCAATCGAGAGACTCCAACTACCGCTGTGTTGACCACGTTGCATGTGTCTCTGCGATTGCGGGGTGCAAGGTGCGATCAAAGTTTTTGCGGGATCAAAGTCCTTTTTCTCGGCGGGGCATCAATTTTATATGTAATTTATATAGATAAGGCATACACGGGATAGTTGTCACAAAATATAGAGATCCGCAAAAATCGCCTATACTCTGGAATCATCAAAGATAATTGATTTTTAGTTTCACAAATTTGAAGATTATTAAACAAAGTACTTACCCATTTTTAAAATAAAGTATTTTGCTTTTAGTAGTGTCAGATAAAAAGTAATTTCGAAAAGCGTGGCAACTATCCGGCTTTTACCCTAGTAGTAATAGTAAATAATTAAAAATTGTCCGAATGTCCATCGGAGGGCCAGTGTGTGTAAAATTGTTGCGCTAAAATCGCGAGATGACACCGCGGCAGACCACGAAGGAGATACTGTCTTCCTTGGGAATTGGCAAGAAGTGGCACAGAAACGAGGACATTGGAAGGAAGGAGGTGCCCAGCAGTGAGGCAGTTCGGGCTACATGTAATAATATTGAAGCTATGATTAAATGATTTCTACGTGTGAATTTAGTTGTCAGGATCGATTATATCGAAGGGTTTGATAAATCTGACATTTTCAACACAACTAAAGCTAACTGGAATCTTGTTGTTGTTGAAGAAGTTGGAGATTTTCCACCTTTCATGACTATTGGAAACGATTGCTAGAGTACCATAAATATTTTATCCATCTTTGTCAGTATGACATCCGAGTCAAGCTCGAGATTTTCGATTAAAACTTGATATATTATAAAGAATTTCGGTTCGCGACCTCGCTGCTGCTGTGTGAGTAGGTCAAGTAGGGGGCTTTGATGTGGAACGTGAACAAATCTACTTACGTCCATAGATGTATACTTAAATATTATCACTGTCACATCATCTGCCTAGCCTTTTCTCAACTAGCTTCAAGTCAAACCGCTTTTCAGCTGAATGCCAGTATTTTACGTGGAGCGGCAGCCTACCAGACCTCTACAACCCATTAACTGGGTAACACGGTAGGTACTCCTTGGCAAGACTGGTGTCAAATTTTCTGGCTTCTGACTATCCATAACGACTGCCAAAGATCTCCAAATGACAGCCGGGACCCATCCACAGACCACACCTTAAATATCACAGTATAGACTCAAGATAGACTGTTTAGTCTATTGGTAATAGATGGTCGAAATGCCAAAATGTATTTAATAAGACCACATGGCACGTCAGTAGCGCAAGTCAATCCCATACATTTTTAGGGTTCCGTACCCAAAGGGTAACCGGTGGAACCCTACTACTAAGCCTCCACTGTCCATTCGGTCCGTCCGTGTTTTTCGGCTTACGGAACCTTTCGCGTGAGAGCCCAACTCGCACTTGGCTGGTTTTTTGACTTTTCGACAATCGCTATCCATTGTAAAATGTCACATTGTATAGGGAGTCTCGCTTCATGATAAACCTTTACTCAGTGAACGTTTCCTTAAATATGTTACATTCAGTTGTCTCATCAAGTTATCGACGATAAGTAAGTCGCTTTCTACGACGAGCTCAATAATCCTGGCCGACAGGTCTTAATTGTGCTACCAATAAAAATAGCATCGCATTTGTTGTGCACATTCCTAGAAGTGGGAACTTTTTACATGTGTGCTTGTGAGCTGGAGAGAGATGTGGTTGTTGTGAAGGTTTCTAATAAACTGGGTATAAATATAGGAATGGAGGACACTACAGATTTATCAACGTTTGAAATTGCAAATTAACGGGAAGGAGCTCGCGGCTACATAATAACTGCACACGGGTTGATGTTCAAGGTAAAGCAACGCTTGCCGAGGAAGGTCCGTGGATGGGTGACCATCCAGTTAATATCGAGACTCCTTTATGCTTTGGAAAGCCCGTTAATCCGTATCGGCTATCATATGAACGTGCGGATTCTCAGAAGCCAGAAAATGTGGCACCAGACTTGCCAAGGAGTATCGTTTTGCCCCGAATTTGGGTTGTTTACGGGCAATGTCAGTAGATAGCTTTCCAAGAAGAGATAGCTGCAAACAGACATAATTATGAGGCCCAGGTTGGCTGCAAACACATCATTAGATGAGTGTCTAGACAAGGTGCCATTTCAATAGCGAATGCGTTTGACGCAACACCAAAATATATGGAAGAGGGTAGTTTCCACCATCAATAAATTGCAATTCTATTTAGTCCGTCAGTTAGAGTATTGAAAAATAATGGACACGTATTTTATTTTTGTAAATCAATGAATATTGTATATTAATATTGTAATATTAATAACATAAATAAAGCGCATCAAAACTCGGGAGAGGGGGCTCGTGACGTCAGAACGCACTAAAAATTATACCACGGCGCATTGATATACAAAAACCAGGTTTGTTTGGTATTTTATATATCAATGCCACAGTGTGACGTATTGAGAATTTTAAAAGTGTCGTATCTGTGTAAATTTAGGTTTACGTATCTAACAAAGAAATAAAACGGGTCAAATTTTTTTCGTTATTCTAACTGACGGACTAATTCGATTTTTTCAGTTGACAAGCCTATTGATGACGTGTCATATCGACAGTGTTGCAAACTCCATACATTTTTGACGTTTCGTCAATCACCTTTGCCACGCTTCCTCTGATAGATTTTCCATAATTTTAATTTCGTTTCATCAACTCGTTTTGTTTATTATGGGAATGTAATCATTTAAGAAAAGGGGTTACCCCCTTTTCTTATATGATTACATTCTTCATAAATAAGTGTTATAGGGTTGAACGACCTTTATTAATTTTCTAACAGCAATAAACGAATACAAGTGTAAAACGACACCCAATAGTTTCATCTCCACGACAATAAAAAGCCATAGTCTATAGGAGGCATCACGCGAGACAAAAGCGAAAGTTGTTCCAATGTATGATGTATGAGCGAACCATGGGGCTCCATCGTGTGGCCTTGGCTTTCCCTCGGAACAGGGGCAAAAGTTAGCGTTTATTGGAAAACGTAGAATGTAGAAATTTGGGAAAGATTTGCATTGTTTTGTGGGATGGCGGTGAGGCATTTCGTGGTGGCCTGGGGGTTTATTGGTTCCGTCTATCAGTCTTCTACCGGTTGCATTTCGGGGAATGTGCGACGAAATTCCATATATAATTCCACCAAGCCCGTTCCATCATCGGACCACAAGACGAACGGCGATAATTTCAGTACAGGACATGGTGGCCATCCCACACACAAGTACAAAACGTTTTGGGAATACATTCATAGTGTATACAGCTAAGAAGTGGAATTCCCTGCCGGAGTCTGTATTTCCTGATAGCACATAACAACCTTAGTGTTTAAGTTAAGTCAAGAGTGAATAGGTTACTTGTAGGCAAGCGTGCTCCATCTTAGACCGCGTCATCGTTTACCATCAGGTGAGATCGCGTGCCTGTAAATAGTAAAAAAAAATATAGCTCATGATCATCAGTATCTTGATATAAACCTTTTTCTTCTTCCATAATTCTCGCTTATCTATACCTCACCTCTATCTAGCCGTAGTGAGCAAGCTCATACCTTCCCCTTTCGAAGTCCGCATGAAGACATTACTGGCGGACAATTATGTTATTTGTGCAAATGTCCGTAATTCTGTTTATAATAACATGGGCTATGGTAATTTAGCTTATGGGTGTAGAGAAGTTGATATTGCTTATAATGGGTTAATGTATTTGATAGGGTCGAGTTTAAGTTGTAGATAGTAGCGAGTGGTAAAAATCTGTCATTTGCTTTGGCAATATAAGAAATATTTTTTTAATTTAAATAATAGATTTGCTTGCGGTTTGACTACCGTGGCCTATCCTTCAGGGACTGAGCATTTTTTCAAGATGAAGAGTGGGTTCTACCAGTGAAACCATTACAGAGATTTGCTTTTAAAAACATATGAACTACATATTTAGTATTGTTTAGAAGTAGGAATGGGTCAATCAATCTGCCTAGCCCTTTCCTAACTAATTGTTGTTAGACATTGTGCTTTAAGTCATAAGTCATAATTCAGACTGTCAAAGATCTATAAATGACAGCCGGCCATCATTCCATAGATTAAACAGAATAATACGATCAAGCTTTCCGAGACACGGATTGGTCTCGTTTTGTGAAAAAATATTATTATAATAAAAACTAAATTATTGTAATAAAAAAAGGAACCTCAGCCTCGCATCTTTCAACGCTTTGCACCACACACCAAACTAATATTTCTATCACAGTGATAAACTTTCACTTAATAGCGCGCGGGCGAGCGCGGGGGTGAGGCACCTATCGACCGGTTGCTCAGAGGGGGGGGGGGGGGGAATAGCTACAATTATTGAAATTTTATTGAAATGGCGGCGGCACACTTGTACCGGCGACCTACTGAGCTGTGTTATGTACTAGTTCAGATAATAGTCAACGTTACGAGTCTGTTTCCGATACATCTGTACTCTACTTTTGATTTCAAACTTCTAGTTACCGTCAGTGGCCTTCCGTGAGCCATTGACGCTGACATAAGTTTTTATTTATTTAGCGTTTTGCGTGCAGGTCACTGCAGGTGGTATAAAAAGATATTTAATTACCTAGTATGATAGCATTAAAGGAACTACACGAGAACACAAAAGAAATCCTACAAGAGAAATCTGAGAGACAACAAACGTTTTTAAGTTTTTTAAGGAAAACCTTATAACATCTAGGATAGCAGCGAGGTGCATTATCTACCGCGCAAATCACGTATTTATGTTTGTTTGTTCGCTAGTTCGCTATCCACTTTCGCGGCATTGTGAGAGGGTCGTGAGATGACATAAGATAACGGGTGCATGCGCATGAAATCGTAATGTGCATGAGAAATGAGAAGAGATTACTGTATAAGCAGCTAGTTATGTTGTTAGCAAAGGTGAAGAGGTAACAGTTCGCGATAGTGAAACAAAAACCAGCCAAGTGCGAGTCGGACTCGCGCACGAAGGGTTCCGTATCTATGAAAACGGCCAAAAAAATCACACATTGTTGTTTTCTGATTTTTAGTATTTGTTGTTATAGCGGCGATAGAAATATATTATCTATGAAAATTTCAACTAACTATCACGGTTTATGAGAAACAGCCTGGTGACAGACGGACAGACAGGCGGACGGACAGCGGAGTCTTAGTAATAGGGTCCCGTTTTATCCTTTGGGTACGGAACCCTAAAAACTTATGATTAATTAGCCACAGATGAGATTGAAAGATTGTCAAAAAAACATTTTAAGATGAGGCAGGGCAGAGGAGCTGGCTAAATAATAACAGCCGCACTGGTCGACCACCAACGTTAAGCAACGCTTATCGAGACCGCACCGTGGATGGGTGATCTTAACATACCGAGGCGCTTCCCTGTCTGTCGGAAAGGTTCCATTTGGTGTTTGTGGCTGTTATTTGAAGAACTTTGGCAGACGTATTTTACTATTGATAGGCATACGTTTAGAAAGAAAGAAAATTATAACGTTTATCACTATCTCACCTGATGGTAAGCGATGATGAGGTCTAAGATGGAGCACGCTTGCCTAGAAGTAACCTATTCACTCTTGACTTAAAGACTCCCAGGTCGTAGCTATCAGGGTAGCCAGAAACCAAGAAATCTGACACAAGTCTTCCAAGAGATATCGTGTTACGCAGTTACTGGTTTGTGAAGGTCCAAGCAATACTGGTACTAATCTGCATCCCTTTCCATTGGAAGACAACCTCTGTATACTTGGGAAAAGGCAGATTAATTTGAGGGCAGAATCTTATCTTTTTATGTGCATGTTGACTCATTTGATTTTAGAGTTCAAAATTTAGTTATCTAGATCACAGTTCAAATAAGACCTCTTTATAAGTTAATTACTTCTTTAAAAGTAATTAACAGAAATTTCAGCTTTTTTTCACAGAACACTTGTAGACACGTAGACAGGTACTTAAGTACTCATGTGTGGAGAAAGTGGTTTCAAAAATTTTGTCAACCTGTCCAACAAGCTTTAGTAGTTACCGAGACACTGGTTTTGTGTGACATAACATATTTGATAAACCAATCTATAGCCCTCCCGATGGTAGAGAAACTTGAAACTTGTCGCCAGTATATAGGAGTAGGTTGCTCATGAATTTTCCGTAATTATATGGTGAACATCCCACCCGTACGCACAAAACGTTTTGGGAATACTTTTATTGAGTGGACAGCTAAGGAGTAGAATTCTCCGCCGGAGAGTGTGTTTCCTGATGAAGAACCCCTATTCTTTAAGTCAAGACTTCAAGAGTAAATAAGTTTTTGCTAGACAAACGTGCTCCATCACCGACCACGTCATGCAAACAGCGTTGTCTCATGGGTGCCGCCTTGCGATCGGTATACGCCGATGTACATAAATTTCTCCACGCCAGTGTCCACAAGTAGCCATACTATATTTTTATTTTTAGGGGGCCGAGTCACCCGCGTCCGTAGGAGAATACCCTTCAGCGAATCCCTACACGTGGTCCCCGGGTGGTGCTAAACAGGTGACACTAAGCGCCTCCGTGGTCTAGTGGTTATACCACCTGATTCAGACCCAGAGGTCCCGGGTTCGATTCCCAGCGGGGGCAAATTTTTTGCTCGGTTTGCTTGGTGGTAGGACTTGTTCTAAGTCCGCCTGGCAAGCTACCACCATCTTATCTAAGTCTGTCGCCATAACAACAATGTTAAGGCTAAGAACTCATGGAGCGATTTTCACCCGCGACCGCCGCGGGCCGCGGGCGTAAATCGCGTCGTGAGTTGTGCTTTAATTTTTAACATAATATATCTGCTTTCTACAGAAGCTGCGGGCCCGCAACCGCGGCGGTCGCGGGTGAAAATCGCTCCGTGAGTTTTTAGCCTAACAGCATTGTTGTGTTCCGGCAGTTAGAGGTATGATAGCCAGTTTCTCTGTGTTAGAGAATTCCGGGTAAAGCTCGCTTCCATCTTCGGCCTAGTCATCACTTTCCATCAGGTGAGATTTGGGCCAAGAGTTTCCCGTTTTGTATAAAAAAACATACGGTAGAAAAACCCGATTTCTCAAAGCAACGGAGACAACGACAACAAATGTCATCGCGGACGAACACGCAGACCCCAGCCTGCTTATTGAACTTGAGTTCCAGAGAATAGCCTGGGTAGTTGAGGTACACCACGTCCGACGGGGTTGTTGTTTTCGACTCAGTTAGGAGAAACACTGCTCTCCACTGCTTATCTCTCTCAGACCAATCTTCTGGCACAAGTGCACAAAAAAACTGGTAATGTGAGTCAACACTATAACTGCAAGTTCCACGGTCCATAAAGGCTACTTATGATAGATCGGTAACCGATCTTGTCTCGATAGAACATGAGTACATGAGTGATGGTGTGGCGCGTGCGACGCTAAACGAACACTTACGTCAAGCGGGACTGTTGGACGTTAGGGTGAGGACACAGTGGGGGTGCACTGCTAAAGGGTGGAGGGTCGGCTTTTTTCAAGTATTGATTTTTATCTGTTGGACGCTATTTGTAGGGTTTGGTTTTAGATTTTAAAAACTCAATGCACTTGTAACAATATAATTAACGAAATAATTTAAAAAAAGGTTGAACGCGCTAATCTCAGGAACTACTGGTCCGATTTGAAAAATTCTTTCAGTGTTAGATAGCCCATTTATCGAGGAAGGCTATAGGCTATATCATCACGCTAAGACCCATAGGAGTGGAGCAGTCATGAAAAATGTTACGCAGACGACGTTGCACGGGTCAGCTAGTATTTTATATTTCTTTTCTTACCACAAATTACGGGAGTAGTTATTAAATAGTCTACAAACACAATTTTATAATTCATTTGTGGAAGACTGGTGCCTATACTAAGTTTTTAGAAAACCTTTATTTCAGGTCACCAGGCCCCCTTAATAACCTTTACAAACTTACATTATAATTTTTGTACTGGAGATGATAATATTCGCAATATATGTAGGTATTCAAATAAATTTATTGCAATATTGTTCATAATCTAAAACTGTTTATAGGCGATTGAATTGTAAAGGAGTTGGTCAGTCAGGAAAATTAAGCTAGTTGCTTTATTGCGTGCAGCCTTAGATAATAACGTGGATGACACCCTCCTAAAGCACGACAGCTGTCAGTCATCCGGAGATAGGGGTTTCAGACCTACACAGAATATCTTAGCAAGTTTTTCTTAAGAAAGGAATGCCTTAAGGTAAAAATTATAATTATAAGACCTGTATCATGTACCTACCTATGATCCACAATAAATACATTGATTGATTGATTGAAGGTACAATTCCGATTTGGCGACCGCGACACACAACCGCGACCGGCGATAATGACATGCGACCGCGACCCACTGATTTGTATGAATTACTATACAAAAAATTCGGGTCATGCCGGTCGCGGTCGCCAAGATCGAAATTCGATTAAAAGCATTTGTGCAAACATTCTAACACAGCCGAGTCTTGAACACACGAGATAGACATACAAACCACTGCAAACAGACTTTAAAACCGTTTTATCTTGTTTAATCAAGACACCTCGGTTATATCGCAATTCGCCATACAAATTGCAAGACAAACAGCACACTCCCAATATTTATCCAACCCGTAGTACAAACACCGTGTAATGAGCAAAGAACTTTTTATGTAATAAACTAAAAAGCGTGACTTTTACTTGCTAATGTCAATACAGCTGAGGTAGGTAGGTATAGATTGGAAAGCAGGCGTGGGCTTGAATTTGGCCCGTGGGCGGAAAGCCCTGCGCTTTGACATAGCTGGGCTATGATCCTGAGAACCGAAGGCTCATCTTACCACTAAACGCGAAATTTTGGCACATATTTAAACTCTATACTATTTGTAACTATCATAAGTATGGTTACACAAAATAAATGATTGATTGAAGAATCTGGATGGGCACAGAGATAGATTCATCATCTTCCAGCCCTTATCCCATGTTACTTGCGGTCGGCGAAAAACGATTTTATCTTTCATTATGTGTTACGCTATCACTTACTTATAAAATAAATAATAGTATGGAATTGTTTATGGCTACTTTCATCACGATAATGTGAAGTGCGTCGACGAGTGTCCTTATTGAATAGTTAACCATGCTGACTGTGTTTCTATATTTGTAATCTTTTAAGAGTGAAAACCATTGCTTTTTCTATATTTGACGATCATTTCATGCAGAAGATCAAACATCAAACGAACGAGTGTGTAATTGGCTATGAATGGGACCCTTCACATTACACAAGCTTATCCTTTGCATTACATTTAATTAAAATTGAATTCCTTATCCTCAGTGTGCTCCAGACCTCGTCTATAGCTGCGGCTACATTCCCAGTACTAGTAAAGTGTCACCGGTTATTACATTATTATCTGCTCATCGCCACGTTATGTAGATGAGCGTCATTCCGATCAGCAGTGCGCGCACGCAGCAGCAGCGGTACACGCCATTTAGTTTGGTCACTGGTGTACGCACTAGGAAGTTGCATTGTAGTAAAATGGTAGTCTTCCTTATTTTGGTATCGATATGATTTTTGATTCAAGATTCAAAGATTTTTTTTTTTTTCATTCCTACGTGAGTCACATTTCTATAAAGTTCCTGCGCAAAACCTTTAAACACAGTTGTGAAAACTACGAATGACACAATAATTGCAAGTAGAACCATCAAGCTAAAGTGTTATTCAAGAGTTTTGTGGCTTGTCTTGAAGAGGGTTCCACATAATGTAGAAATGTATTCCATCGTGTGTACATCATCAATTGTTAAACTTGAACATCGACGCAGAGTTGCCAGCTTGTCAGTTTTCTATCCGTTACATTTTGGGGAGAGAGCGTCGGTATTGCACAATTTAATTCCACCACCTGTTCTATCATCGGACTACAAGTTAAACGCACAAAACTGTGCTTCCTGAGAGCTTCGTCTGGGGGTTTTTAAGTCCAGAGTGAGTAGGTAACTTTTAGGTAAGCGTACTCCATGTTCGATCACATCATCGCAAACCAAAAAAAAAAAAAAATGAAACGAAAAGAAATAAAAAAAATGTGGGATAGCACCTAAGATATGCATAAAGAATTCCTTGTCTAAACAGGTACTCAAAGTTTCGCCTTACAATTGCGTAGTACTGCAGAGTGCAAACACGCGATATCGAACAAATGTGTTGAAGAAATCGATTATCGCAGACATGATCGTTCTAATGGATAAACTAAATCAATTACCGATTGGAACAGTGTTAGCTCTTAACTTTTTTAGGTTATCGATTTACAATTTTCTCTATTTACGCTTTGCAATGAAAGTTCGTTGACATTGTGAGGCTTAAATAATGAGAAGTATATTTTGCAATGGTATAGTTGAAAGATTGAATAACCTGCAGCACACATGAAAGTTCTAATTACTGTTAGTTGTAATCCAAAACTACACGTAGGAAAAACAACATTTTTGAGTTACCAATAGTCACTTAATAAAAAACCATTAACTATCTATGCACCATTTTTTTTTTAATTTTGTCGATCTTCCATATTTTTGGATAATTTTGATCAATTACGGTAGTCATAGAAAGTGCTGATAGGACTTTGAACAGCTGTTCTCTATGAGAAACAGTATCATTCATCATTATCATACAATACAAAGCACTTCCTTCTAATACGCTGTATAACGATGATGACAATAAAACAACCACCTGCACCATTCGAACGAGATAACAACACATCTCTCTCTTTCACTCAACGACGTATCACCTCCAGCCAATTACAACATGACACAATAGAAGCCGCATCATGACAGTGACGAATTTTCTTGACAACATAATTACTGCCTCAGCTTGTAATTGGACATGTGGCATCTGTTGTGTGTCGAACTTGACATTGAGGTGGTGCTGAGAACATTGTTCTGTTGATACCTAATTTAGGAGTTGGTTTATTGTCTTATGTGCTTCTATTTGCTAGGTACTAGTTAATAGACTGTACCTACTTGTCTACCAAATCTATTTCCGTGGAAAGCACATAGAATTGGGGATCTAATCTGTAAAGGTATCTTCTTTTTACTCTAGATGGGTTGGCCCTTGGCGTGTGACGGATAAAGTGATTCAATTTTACCCTCGGCATCTGTGGCCTGTGTTTTACAGGACTTTTTAGAATTTATAGAAGTAGTGGCAATACGATACAGGTTCAGTGAAGGTATCAAGTCCGTTGTAATGTTTTGCTTCAAGTTTTACATACTATAATTGTTAGTTTTGACTTAGGATCATGTGCGTCGATTTAATTAAAGATTCACGAATGATGTTTCCTGCATTTCCAAGACAACCTTTAAAAGAGAAATTTCTAAAAACTGCAGCATCAATAGTTTTGCTCAAAACTACATAATTAGGAACCCATCTTCACAACGCACAGTAATAACAGCCAGTATCAAACACAACAATGTGACGGCCATGACAGGTGTACATAGCTAAGTTTTTATGTAATTACTCAGCTATGTGAAAGGTCTCCGATGGATCCCACGGAGGGAGGCAAGTACTCGCGGATAAAAAGTGGAATCATTTGTAATGTAATCTGTCGTGCTTTGAAGATGTTTGTTCAAGTTAATAAGGAAGGAAATTATATGACTGATAATAGGCTAAAATGTAAAAGAAAATTTAATGAGGCTTTGTTAAAGAGGGATATAGAAGCAAGCCAAGTAAAGCTGAATGCAGTCTCCACTGAAAGGGTCTTCATTAAACAAGCCTAACAAATCAAATGTAGATAACGAAATTTGAGAAAATTAGTTTTTTGAACCTATTGCGGAAGACTCTACTGAACCCATACTCAAGAAAATGTTGCAAAAGATCACGGAAACCTCTGGAACTATTTCACAGCAACGTAAGAACTGCTACTCAAACTAAAATAAACAACCCTTCCTCAGTTCCCCTTCGGAATCTATTCTTTTCAATACCCCTTTTGCGAGAACGTTTTTACTGAAAATTTTGTACTGTTGCAAAGTTTTGTACAGAACCGATACAAGTTGTTGCGGAATAGTCTCTAAAATTTTCAAAAATGTATAACTGACAGTGAAAATAGAATGAAAAAGAGATATAATGATTTTAAACAAATATATATGTGTCCCTCTCGCGAAAACGCTGTTTTTCTATGGCAGCTGCTTAGGTGTTATGGACTTTGACGTCACAGTCCATATCAGACTTCTCTTTCTAATTGTTGTCTTTGAAGCTTTACAACTACATCGCTGAAAAAATAATTTTGTGATTGTTTACCAGAGCTAATAAGTATTTCATCTTGCAAATAAAAATACGCATGCATATTCTCTATTGCTCGAACATTACCGCGGCTCTGGAATGCAAAGGAATAACACAAGTGGGTTTTATTTAGTGAGAGTCTGCTCCTGCTCCGCTCCACACAGAACAGGATAAGTCATTTGAGGATTTCACATAAAAAAAAACATATAGTTGTAACAATTTGATTTGGCAATATTTAGTTATTATGGAGATAGTTGTGTAAGCAGGTGTGAACAAAAGAGTTTATATTTCTTTTGCTAGATATTATATGAATGCGTAACGAATGGGAGATTTGTTCGCTGATTATAATTACTTGTGTTGCGAAATGTTCACATATTTTCAATGCAACGAAGATTGATCGTCAATCTTTTTGGTAAACGTAATTTCAGAGGTTTGAGTACGTAGGTACTAGTGCTAGCTGCTACTGTAAAAATGCAGTCTCTGAAACTTGCTAAGTATAAGTTTAACTGACGGACAAAAGTCCCTGTTTATTTGTTTAGATATAAAAGTTACGAGACAGACAGACAGACAAACGTGAATAAATATCTTCATTAGAGAATGTAAAAAATACAGATATCTTGCTCAAAATGCCTCTTCTTCAGAGGCACTACGAAGAGAAGATGAAGTAACAGCCACGACATACCACGCAAAGGTGCGACTAGATGACATGAGATTATTTATATCTCATAAACTTGCATTTTTTCCTCGTTCAGCAACAACAACAAAAGACAAAACAAGCCTTTTAGTGAAAGTTGACACACACAGACCGACGCGACAATTAATTATAATAATAAATGCCGGTGCGCGGTGAAAGGTGATTGATTCGAGATAAACCGGCGCCTGCGACGGTGGCGGCAGCATCACAGGCTATGTTGACAAGGGGCGGCTCGTGGTGGGTGACGGGAATTAAGGTGAGGTGAGGTGTAAGGAGAACGAGGATTAAAGGATGTGCATATCGGTGAGATGAAAATAACAAAGTAAATATATTGGGTTTTTATCTTGGTATACACACTGCCATGTTATTCGTCTTACATAAGCGGACCACTCATTGCACCCGACAAACTACCTCTAGTCGCGATTTTCTTTTGTTAACTAATTCATTATGATGATAGGTACAATAAAATTAAATAGTGCATCAGAATTATGAAACACCCTGTTTATAATTTTAACGTATTAATACAAATTTGCCGTTTTATTCCTTCAGTCCTAGGTATACGTACTGCGCTTCTGGGTGTTTCAAACTACGTCATACGTCATGATAATGATTACTATTTGAAGTTTAATAATTCAAATGTTCCTTGTGTAGTAGTCATTGGATAGATGAAGTGGGCTGCCGTTTTATTGTAAGACGACTAAAATGGTACTACTGATTAACTAACTAACAGAGCAGCCATCACACAAATCAATTTAAAAGTGACTGATCCGATATGAATCCTATCTCGTTGTGGAATTGTATGATAGAACATGGGGATAGTTCCAGTCTACTTTGCTTTGTTTCAGCCAATTAATATCGTTCCACTGACTACTGATGGGTGCAGACATTCCAGGTATTATTTTCCCGTGAGCTCGAACAAGCCCTTGCTGTTAGGCATCTAGGTCACCTCACCACCTATTCCTTGGCCGGCCCCGGTGGTGCAGTTCATCCTCAGAAGCCCACTGTGTGGATTACTGAAACTGAATAGGTATATCAACATAAGAAGGAACACCATAACAGCTGTTCTCTCAACTTTCATATCACTTCTAAGTTCTTCATCTACGCTTTTGAAATCATTGGGATCTCCTGGGTCTTCAACATGTCCTGCCGGGGTTGCAGAATCTGTTCGAAAGAGTCACCGCGGCCCTGGAACGCAAAGGGCATTAGAAAGAACACGGATGGGTTTTAGTCAGTATGAGTCTGACACTCCCTCCTGCTTTACCCAGAGCGGGAGGAGTCATTTGATGATTACCCATTCTTAAAAAAAAAATAGGGTCTTCAACATATATGTGTTCAAGATCTTGTCTTGTTTCAGCCACTTTCATCGCCCACTATTACCAATACGTAATATTTTATCTCAAGCTTCATAAATCAATATATCGATCGTGAAACGGGTGCTCAACTCCCTACCTTAGTTGCGTAACATATAGACAAGATTCTATCTTACGACTACTGATCCTTATCAGCTAGATAGTAAGGCTGTCAATTTGAGGAAAGGAATAGAAATGCTGCTGAATGTCGGCGAATGATTAACGAATGCTAATCTTGAAGTGATCTCGGATTAGTTGAATGATGAATTTAATGTGTTATGCAAGTTATAGAATGCCTAGAGTCTAAAAGTGAAACTTTCCCGAATAGCCGATAATGTCGTGTCAGCACAATCTACGGATATAAAAGGTGGTTAAAGGCAGTCTGTCAGTAAGGTTAAAGGCGATACAACTTTCCAGAGTACGATGAAGCAGCTCATATATCTCTTAAAACACAGGATATTAGAAAGAAATGTCTTTTTATAAGCAGGTTCGGATGCTTGCAAATATGGTTAGGATTAGCTATGTGATGCATGCTTGTTAGTAGGTCAGGATTCCGTCAGAATTTTGGAAAGACTACCTACTGAATAAGGTTCTAGTAGATTGATTTTAAAAATATCCAATACCCATAAGCTCGCGTTTGACCATAATCTCACCTGATGAAAAGCGATGTTGTGGTCGACGATTATATTATTACTATATTAAGTAAGTGGCTTTTAAAAAGACATTTATTTTCATTGATTAGATATAGTTTAGTCTTATGTAAGTAGTATAACCAGAACTTGTCTCGCAATAACACTATCCGTTTTAAATACTTAATTAATTAACCACAATAACCTAACGCCATGTTCAATCCTTCATCCCAATTGACAAAATGCAATCAATCGAACCACAATATCCTATCAGCCTGCTCTCCAATAACGAAGCTTGCGGTTGAAGCACAGCTACTCGTACATAATCGATATAATTTGTCACCCGCGATTAGTGCAGCTCGATCTGCGATAGTTCTGCACGTTCATTCAATCGAGTACGTTGCTTACGTAAGGCCTACGTGCCTTCATTCATGCTGTGACCATGTGATAGGGCTTGTACAAACAAAAAAACATTTATTATTATTTGAAACGCTTTATGCTTTCAGCTTTATCTACTGAGTAATATGTTTAACGAACTTTAATTTTAATTTATTTTCGGAAATCAACACCTAGACGAATTGCAAAATGAGCTGTGTTGTTTAAATATTAACTTGTAATACTTTCACGTCCAACGTAATCCATTCTGGACCATTCTACATCTTTGTCTATAATTAGGGTGCAATAAAACATCAGCATTGTTTTAAATGCGATGGTGGTGTAACAGTGCTCATCTTCTGCGTCCGCGTCGAGAGGTTGCGCTGGCGCATCATTGGGCGCGGCGCGTGCGTGACTGAGGAGTTGACCGCTGGCTGCAGGGTTCAGTGGGCACAGGTTGTTATAGCAGACAAGTTCTAAGTCTGTAGTGTATTTAAATGAAAGTGAAAGATGGACTGTGAGAGAAAAATGAGTAAACATTTAGTTATACATAAGAATTAATTATAGGAATTAATTTGGCCAGCAACTCTACTGTAGCAATTTTCGGCTTAAAAAGTTAGGGAAATAGGTATAGTTTGCAATTGAATTATTTGGCCGGGATAGAAAAAAAAATTAAAGGAGTTTTCGGAGCTCATATATTGTGACTTTTAATTAATTACTAGCCCGCTTTGATTTGAAAAAAAAAGTAGAAAATAAAACTGCCGATTCTAAAACATAAAACAGAATATCTGTCTCCTTTCGATCAACCATTCAAAGGTTGTCCGGTGGCTGCCGTGAGATTGTAGCACTGTACGATACGACTACCCATTGTACAGTAGTTTTTACAAATATTTGATTTGTGCATATTGTGAGGTTTGAAATAAAGTTTATAAAAACAGAGATAACATTCTACTTACATACGGAATCTTTCTCAAAACCACCGAATTTATTTAGTTACCCGGTGCCTCGCTGACGTAACGCGCAGTACCTAACCCGGAGCACAGTTTGTTGTCGGACGAAAGTCGTCGGTTAGATAACGATCAACTAACACACATCTCTGCTCTCCTGGTGATCTGACGGTGTCAATTGCTCGTTACCTAATGTTTTGCAGCTATTTGCAGCTTAATGACTATTTAATAAAAATAAAATGTGGGTTTATGTAATGGATTTTTGTTAAATGATATCTATTTAAATTGTGGTTGTAATTTGTTAGTCAGCCTAGCCGACGATTATTGCTTTTCATGATAGTGTTTTTGGACTAATCACATTAAGAATTTAATGTTGTGAACTAGTCGAACTCTAGTTTAGCTAATTTGACACGTTATCAGAGCGCCAATTTTACTAAATTTCACATTCGCATCGCTCCTCAATCGTAATTTGACAGTTTGCGATTGACGTGCGAATGCGAAAGTTGTTTAAAATGAGTAAAAATGGCCCTCAGGTTAAAATGATTAATTCAGTAACCGGGGTCCATAAAGTTGACAACAGATTCTCTTGAGGATCTTGAAGAACGAAATGCAAAAAACCAACCTTTGCTCAAGACAAAAAAAAAAAGAAATTCGATAGCACCTCTGAAAAGTCATGACATCAAAACAATTGACGATCTATTTCGAACAAAAACATACGACGATCAGGCAAGTGCTAAAACAATGCCAATTTACATCACTTTACATGTACAAGAGATAACAGTGACGACTAGAATGTTAGAAGAGAGTGCTGTGCGCGGGAACTGATGGCGCTCGATAGTCGGGTGTCGATGAACTTCCGGCCGATGTGGTCACTGAGCACTGTGTCTATGGACTGGCTGTATGAAGTAAGAGCTTTATTACCCTAGAAAGCTTGTTAGACTTAAATGCTGCTTAAGCGGTTATTACTGTGGCACTTGCCGATAGCAAAACGATTGGTAGTTGCAGTTTGGTGGTGTGCTTTCTTCTGGTGGCTCCGTAATTAAGTGTGGGTGGCTTTTAATTCCCATTTATCAATCAATTATTCAATCCATTCTAGACATGTGCACCACTACCATCTACGAAGCTACAAGCCTCTGCCAGCGGCTTTGCCCGCGAGAACGCCGAAAATTATCCCAAGGGAGAGGATGAAAATATGGATTTGCCACCCTAATAATCGAAAAATAAATTCTTGTTTGATAGAGTCACCGCAGCTGTAACATCAAGGGATCCTGATATAACAGATTATGTCCAAACGACGTTTACCATTTAGTCCATTTACCATCATTCCGCCTGTTCTTAACTCTATGGCATAAAAGAAAACCTCGGTATGTTGCAAACTGTCTTGGCTGTCGATTTTCCATTTTTATAAGCAACACAAAATAATATCCGCTGACGGTGGTTATACCCGAGTTAAGGCACAAAAAACTTTTTTAAAGCCTTTTCACTTTCCCGGCGTTACAAGCAGATCAATTCACTTCCTGCGGTCACCGTCAGTCCCGTCAATGCCGTCAACCCTGTCAGTCACGTCCAAACGTAAAAGTAAATGTCGCGTGTCTAATGTCTCGGGTTTTTTGAGTGAAATCAATTCGTATCGTTTAGGTACTGGTCGTGTATGAGCGGCACAGGAAGGGTTGACACTTCCAGGACATGCTTTTTTGGGGTTTTGTTTGTCGTATCGCTTGAGTTGTTTAGAATTATTGCTTTCAAGAAAGAAAATAAACAGGACTAGCACGAGTCAGACTCGTGCACTAAGGGTTCCGACCGAATTTCCCAATGTTTCATTTATATAACTGTAATTTTTGTGTATTTTTGGTATGCGTCATACTGGCCGCAAATAAACTCTTATTCTTTCTTTCTTTTCTTTTAATATATTTTTTTAAAATATTTAATACCAAAGACAACTTTGTTTGTTCTGCATGTAATCTGTTAGCAATGAACGATAAATTACATCATCATCTGCCTAGTATTGAGGTCGGCTTCCAGTCAAACCGGAGTCAGCTGAATACCCGTATTTTACGTGGAGCGGCTGCCTACCAGACCTCCACAACCCATTAACGGGGTAACATGGTACTCCTTGGCAAGACTGGTGTCAGATTTTCTGGCTTCTGACTATATGTAACGACTGCCAAAGATCTCCAAATGACAGCCGGGATCAACAGCTTAACGTGCTTTCCGAGACACGGAGGAAACTTGGCATGTTAAGATGGTCACCCATCCACAGATCAACCTCGGCAAGCGTAGCTTAACCTTGAAGATCGACCTGTGCGGCTGTTATTATTTAGCCACGAGCTCCTCCTATAAACGATAAATTACATGTATTGTTTTATTATTCTAGGCTTGTTAGGTCTGGATCATTTTTCTTAAATGACTTCGATTTTTTTGTTTTTCAATAATGAAAAGAAAACTTGAGATCGAGAGATGCAAGAGTTATCTATCACACAAGGGTTCCGTTTTCCTTACGGACTTTCGGAATCCTAAAAAAAGGATGAACTGGGGACTGTCTGTCTGGGCTGGAGGATGGATGGTTCGTGTCAATTTGTTAAAAAATAGTCTTACTTTGTGACATGTGTTGCCGCTTCCACTTTTTGGTATGGGTCTAAATGAAATAGTTGTGTGTCAACGGCCCTCGGTGCCTTTGACCATATTCCTGGTACCTCCAGTCGAAATAGAAAGTGAACCTGTTTCTCAATATTTATTCAACAGGTACAAATTTCAAGATCAAACGTCAATGGGTATTACACAAGCAATTTCAATGAAAAACGGATATGGCTCCGCTAAGTGACGAGAAATGTGACAACGACGGTCAATGTGTTGCGTTTAGCCATTAGCACCGCACTTCCTAAAGTTACACAATTTCATACACACCCAATATCTACAACCACAACATTATCCACCTTATTACTATTCAGCACAAAGGTGAAATTGCTTTGCACATTAGGTGTGATATAATATGACCTTTAGTGACCCACTGTGTTAGCATGCTATTATATTTTGGTCGATTTAAAACACATTATTTTTGTTAAAGAAATAAATCTGTGAATCACCGTTATGATGACATACTTCAATAATAATAAGAACGTTTTCGTGAACAAAATAAAATAAAATGGACGATGCATTTTTTCTTGGTTTTCTAGTAAATAACAGTAATAAGTACCTACTGCGTTTTATGATCACTGGATGAAAAGCTTTTACAAATCTCTCAAAACATGTAAGAAGACTGTACCTAGTTGCTAAAACATTCAGCAACCAAATGCACAAATCCACTTTAATGACATTGACATTGATAAATCGTTTATTTAATCCTATTATTTAATTCAATCAATTATTTTTAATCTTATCATAATAATTAATCTAATAATTAATTCATTGAGTGTGCAAGTCACCCCCTGCCATTTAAAAGCCGTGTATATTGTTAGTGGTCAGGCAGGGGCCAATAGTTCTTCTATAATAAACAATTATCAGTCCAAGAAACCACCCAAACCCATAGCGTTTCATCTTTTGTTTCCATATTCTTCCATAGTACTGCTCCAACCGGGGATTGTCCTTGGGTATTCTTTCACAGTGCATACAGGGATAATCGCCGGTTGGTGCCCCATTACATTTGAAATGTCTAACGGGGCCTCTGCGAGTTGGATTCGGCCCCTCGTACGCCTACCAAAGGACCGGATCTCCAGGGAATCAAGAAAGTAAAAAAATAAATAATAATAAGTATGGATACGTCTTCTGCAAGCATAGACCCTACACAGAAAGGCCTTTGTTTCCTCATCGTAAAATAATTGTGTGTCTGATTGTTATTCTCTAGACCACCTTCCACGCCCCGTTTCAGAACTAATTGTTTCATCTTACCCAGAAGTTCACCAGCATAAAGATGTGTTCGCAAACGATTCCCACAGAGTAGCGATGTGAGTTCACGCAACATTATCGCACTGCGTGCAATCTTGGTTTAACACGGCGTTTATATTCACATTAGACTCGCATTTAGTAAGCTGTGGTCGTCATGCTGCTGTGAGGTCATACGAGGTTGAGTTGGCGAGTTTGGAGTATTGTTTTGGGTCTATATGGTGACGGATGTTTAATTGCTTTCGATTTTTAGCAATAGGTTCACTGAGATCCTGGTGCCCAACGACCATGGGTTAAGTTTTTAAGCTACCTGTACTTTCTCCCGGATTTATCCCAAGCATGCATCTTTACATAGTTTAATACAAAGTCCCTTTTTAACCGACTTCCCAAAAAGGAGGAGGTTCTCAATTCTGATGTTTGTATTTTTTTTTTTATGTTTGTTCGGGCATAACTCCGTCGCTTGCCAACCGATTTTAAAAATGATTTTTTTGTTGGAAAGGGAATACTTCCCAAATGGTCCCATGGAAACCAGGATCTGATGATGGCATCCCAGATTTAGAGGGGAACTTTCGAAAATCGTATGGGCAACTAGTGCGTTTGTTAGGTGTGGGGTACCACTAAAAAGTGAAAAATAAAAAACTTTTTACAAAAAAATACAACCGACTTCCAAAAAAAAAACACTATAAAGTAAAAAATAACTTTAATTTCGGAAGTCGGTGTCAAAAAACAAACAAATTAACAAAAACACCGAGTTCCGAAATTAAAGTAATTTTTTACTTTATAGTGTTTTTTTTTTTGGAAGTCGGTTGTATTTTTTTGTAAAAAGTTTTATTTGTGATGGGTTTGGTCTTGACTCTGGTCTTGGTCAGGGATTACAAATCCAGGCTGTATGGTCGTTGCTGGGAGTCAATACGAGCAATCATTTGTGTTAATCGAGGGCGTTGCGGTTAATATTTCCACTTTAAAGATTAAGTTATTAACTAAAATGAGGAGTGCATTTTCTTGCCAAAGTTTGTTTGTTTCTTGTTAGTTACCACTTGGGGGTGTGTCAAGAGTATTTCCTGTCGGAGTCTGTGTTTCGTGATATCTACAACCTTGGGGGTCTTTAAATCAAGAGTTTATGCTTTACTTCCAGAAAATCATGCTCCATCGTCGACCAAACGTGAGCCTAAATAATAATTAACATTCTGATAATTTATCAAGAACTTTTGGGGAAAAAGGTAGGACGGGAGAAAATGTTTCAATGTAAAGCTATTTTAAAGCTATCGATCACCCTTCGACTTGTATTAAAGTAGTTTAATTTATATTTCAGCATAAAACTTCCTCCAAAGACTGACATACAAATCAAACAACACTAAAGTGCCTAACATAAGTAACGGTTAAACTCATCATACCGAGACGAAAGTTAGACTTGACTACATACTCACTCAATGAAAAGGCTGAAAAGCATGCAAAATTCATGCACTTGGCGTTTATGATATCCTGGTAATAGAGGTCTACATATGGCCTACAGGTATATGGGAACGCTTTCAAAAACAACTATAAATTATTTAATAAATAACTATAAATTATGTGAATGTATGTGTTAACTAACGTCTTCAAAATGTCGCGCACTGCGCACGCAATGTGTTATGCTAATGCCCAACAATGACGTAATAATACTACAGGCGTCGCTTATAAGCATTTTAATTTTCAAAAATCCTTATGGCTAATGACAAAAAGAAAGTTTTAAGCGGCTATCGGTATGGCTCGGGAACATGAGCCCAACACACTACATATGTATATGATATAAGCTGTCTATTCATCATCATCATATCAGCCGAAAGACGCCCACTGCTGGACATAGGCCTTACCCAAGCGTTGCCGTAACGACCGGTCCTGGCTCGCATCTATCCTCTACCCGCGACCTTCACCAGGTCATCGGTCTACCTTGTGGAAGGCGTTACAACGTTGTGTCTTCACTCCACAACTTTTCGGCCCCATCGACCATCTGTTCTGCGAGCAATGTGCCCTGCCCTCTGCCACTTTAGTTTGGCGATCTTTCGGGCTATGTCGGTAACCTTGGTTCTCTTGCAGATATCATCATGATGAATATTATTTCTGATGGGTACTAAACCTAGTCATCAGCTGCCAACTATATTGGGGTCAGCTTCCAGTCAAACCGGATTCAGCTGAATACTAGTGTTTTACGTGGAGCTGTACAAAACTTATTACGGACAGCAAACTGGAGAACATTCTGAAGTCCGCCAAAATTACACAATGTCTGAAATCCCGCCCTTATCACCAGTGAGTCTAGAACAAAACTGATTTACAGCGTAAATTGGACTCTCATCACAGAGAGTCATAAAGCAATCCATGCTTGGCATGTTCCCAACGTCGAGATTCGAAGATATAAATAAATAAAACAAAATTAATTTATTTCAGGCAATATACACCCATACGGAGAAAGATTTAAAATTACAAATTCCACATGAATGAATTAATAAAATAAAATAAAAAAATCAAAATTGTTAGCAGGAATATTGACAGCCATTTACAATGAAATGGCTTAGAACACGAATTGCGAATCAGAATTGGAGAGCTGGACAACCTGAACGAGAGGCGTCGGTGGACTCGAAGAACCCTGGATGAAGCTGGAGTAAGAGATTGGCACTAGAAGAGAGGAAAGGGAAAACGTCAATCCAAAATCTTATCTAAGCAGTTTATTTGTAAATATTTTTCAACACCGGATTAAGGAAGCTACTGGCGGTGAAATACGAGCACTTTGCACGCAGTCATTATTAATAATAATCAGTAATTAATTTCAATGTTCTCAGTAATGCTCGCGACCTTGGAGTAAGGTTGGTACAAATTATTGTTATATAACATTAGTATTTCATGCCTCGTTAAATTAGAAATATTGAGGTTGCTTTTTTTTGTTTTACTTATTAATGCTAATTTTATTTTGGTGTGAAATTGCGTATTATTTTGGAAGTCAAGGGTTTTTTTTTTATGGTAGCAGCAAAGCTCCTAGATTTTACAGATGATTTCGGGAATGTGTTATGTCTGTGCTGTTAATATTACACGTTATATTGGGTATCAAGTAAGGGTTGAGGTTCTTTAGGATTCGGTATTCCATTGACAAAATGCCAAAATATTCTTGCTTTCCATTCGAAATTTCCTTTTTGTTTAATTTGGGATGGTTAAGTCGACGATGCAGATGGAGTATGCGTACCCAGAAGAAGCCTGTTCACTATAACTTTTATGAGATTAAGGTTTAATGTGTTCGGAAACACAGACGCAGGTAGAGAGTTCTACTCCTTTACTGTGCGTATTATTAACGACGTTTGGAAACGCTTTGTGTTAGAGCTAGGCTTGCCAAGTGGCAACACCACAACCCGGCAAATGGGTCGTGGAGCTCGTTAAGAAGTCGCTTCATATGAAATACTGGTGTTCATCTGCATCTGGAACGACTGAAAGCCAACCCCGACATAGTTTGGATAAGACACATGAAATAATTTCACCCCTTCTCCCACGTGCTCATGTCACGACAACACCAACCGAACAAACCAATTCCAATTTTTTACTTGTACACTGCAATATAATTAGACATACCTAAGGTACCAAGTTGTTTAACAAATGAGCTCAATTAGCGTACTACCACTTGCCTAGTGATCCGCCTCGGTAACACCATGATCTCTGCATCGGATCATCAATCAAGTTCGTGCTGTAGTCGCTGCAGACGGCGGAGGCGGCGGCGGCGGCATGGGAAACTGCCGCGGAAGCAAAGACCACCTGTCGCTTGGGGATGCTGTCATATGCTATGTAGCCAGTTCGGGTTAGCAAAAGTATTTCAAATTGATTTCTTTATTAATGACCAACTTCTATTGTACCGATCGACAGTTTTTTTTCTTTTGAAAGGCACGCGTTTGACCACTATCTCACCAGATGGTAAGTGATGATGCGGCCTAAGATGGAGTACGCTTGCCTAGAAGTAACCTATTCACTCTTGACATAAAGATTTCCAGGTTGTAGCTATCAGGGAACACAGACTTCGGCAGGGAATTCCACTCCTTAGCTGTACGCACTGTGAATGTTTTCCCCAAGCGTTTTGTGCATGTAGGTGGGATGTCCACACATACAGTTCATAGTCTATAAGTATGTACATTAAATCAAAACTGGCTCCTCTCGCACTGCTATTGGATCAATCTGCTACAGTGACAAACTTCGCCTTTGTGTATCAAAAACCTACCTATTTGGATTTTGTTTTTAGTATTTCGAATACACCATCATTTTCTATTTAATTTTGATTATAATTTCATCCGAAAGACTTATCTTGTACCTACACTGTTAGACATGGCCTCCTCTAAGTGTCGCCTCTCACCACGTCGATCCGCCCTTTTCGTCTTGCATCCAGCAGGTTGCCTATTTCATTTACTTATTCTTGTCTAATATGAATTAAATTTTATAATATATATTTTTATACTTTTATGTGTTATCCTACCCGTTATTCAATTATGACGTAACATTTTTTTAAATATGTAATAGATCATGCTTCTTATCTATCCGCGATGTTGACGATGTTTTTCATTTCTGCTTTCTTTCTTTGAAATGATATCATTGTTTGAAAATTTCTATTAATGATCATCTCATAGTTATGACTTTGTGATTAGTAAATATTTGTTATGCTGCTTACTACATACTATTGTAAGAGTCAATTCTGTGATGTTTGTGATTACTTCGATTGTTAGTGGCGTGAGCTCCATCTCAAAGGCTTTGCCCGTTTTAGACCTAGACACACCAAAATAAAATGTAACTATTGGTTATTTGAATATAATATTGTCAAGCTGGTTTGATGTGTTTACTATTAGTTGATGTACAATTCTGGTAATTGAATTGTTACTGTATTGTGTCACGTGTCCTTTTTGTTGGATCGGTAATAAATGGAAGTATGTCTCATTTCAAACGAATTAGTTTAAATCAACTTACTTTAAATAAACGTCATCAAAATGGTGACATGGTCACTTTACCACTACTTTTGTCACGCCAATTGCCCCACAGAATACTCATAGGTAAACGAACTTTTTTTGAGCAGTTTTTCGGTATTGTTCATTGTAAACCATTTTCAAAGGCAAAGTTGGCATGGCTCAGGTCATATCCCGACGTTTGGTGGGTGTATGTTATGTAAAAATTATTGTCATAACTCTAATCCATACAAACCCATAGAAATATAAAACTTTACCAATTTAGAAGAATATAATTGTTTTCTCGATACACCAAATTCAGGTGATGTCAACACAATGCCAGTCAATGATGTAATTTTTTATGAACAATAGAATGAATTCTTCAGTCTCACATAATGCGTTCCGAAAGCTTTCTCGCGTTGCGTCTGGGCGAGTCATGAAGCTTCGTAGCTACTCGTGAATCGACTCCCGCGCACGCCGCACGCTCATCCGTGCACCGCGTATTGACGGCGTCCAATCGTTCGAATTTAGAAAATTAATTTTCTTTTGTTTTCTTTTTGTTGAACTGTGCACTGTGGACTGAACTCGAGTGTATTTGTGATTGGATTCTCTTTTATATTTTTTCTTGGATTTGTCTCGTTTACGTGTGGTAAGTACCTATTGTTTTTATAATAATTTTGTTTTAATATTTAATCTGTAAAGTTAAATACAATAACGATATGAAGCATAAAAATACCAAAAAAAGCACCCGTATAATGGGTAATTATTATTGAAGTTATATTCTGTAAAAATGTCATCGTAAATCCTTAGGACGTGTAGCGGGCCATCAATACCTAGCTCCTGGGAAATAGATAGCTTACTTCATCTTAGTTTGTATTTTACGGTGAGATTTTATAGAATCAACCAACTGGAGCTCCTTTTTTATCAACATGGAACGTTTCATAGCAAATCTATTTCAAACAATTTTCCAATAAATCTGCCTACACCCGTCATTAGAACTTTCTTCTTAAAAAAAAACAGGTACATAATCAATTAGCACTTAAAAGTCGATTAATCGTTGCCAGTTATAAGAACAATTGCCGCTCCATCGAGTGCCGTCTCGCCTCACAAGAGATCAAGGTCGCGGGTTCGATTCCCGACGAGTGCCGACGGCGACGAGACCACATCGTCGGCATCTCGCATCGCGGCGATATGAAACTTAATTACTGTCTTTGTTTCTAATGGAACGATGTTTTTCTTGTTATGTTCTCTATGTGGCGTTTCCATGTTGTCTTTGCCCCGAAAGAGTAGGGGAAGGCTAAATATAGATGAAAAGTTGTAAATAAGATAAAAGAACATCGCACTCCATTGATAAAGATGAATGAAAAAACAAAACAATGCAACACCATAGGAAGACAGGAGGCGGAACAGTGTGTGACTCGGGGCTGGAATTGTGGTGATGATTATGATAGGGTAGGGTCTGTCGGTTTTCTACCGGTTGCAATTTGTGAAATGTGCGATGGGATTGCATAATTAGATTCCGTCAAGCCCGTTCCATCATCAGAGCACAAGACGAACGGCGACGCGCCACCGGTACATGGTGGACATCCCACCCACACGCACAAAACGTTTTGGGAACACATTCATAGTGCGTGCAGGAAGGGAGTGGGATTCCCTGCCGGACTGACTCCGGCTCCTGTTTCCTGAGGTAGCGCATCTGATGATCAGACCAATTAGGATCTAGAGATCCATGATTGGATTGAAATGATTTTCTCCGGATTTTTTTCTCATTAACGTGTTTGGATTCGGTCAGAAATGTTTCATGCTTAGTTAAGAGTAAAGACTAAGGAGTTCATCGCAACTAATTACACAGTTAGCTAACCTATACAAAATAAAGTAAATACAACCGCAACCGGTTTAATTCATACAAAATAATTCCTGTCTTTTCCTAAGGGCACCTCCACCTATAATACACTCAGAATTCGCTAGTATGTTTAAATTTAATAAGCCTCGCAAGCCAATTGCAATCTATCGGTTTTAAATCCAGTCTGGAGATTTATAATCTCATACTCAATAGTATTGCATTCGACACATTGTGTGAGTGTCGCATTGTCGCAGCGACGACGCAGCGTCGATTTCTATACCTACATTTTTCCCTGCCGGATGATGACGATACGCCACCGGTACATGGTGGACATCCCTCACACGCACAAAACGTTTTGGGAATACATTCATAGTACAGCTAAGAAGTGGAATTCCCTGCCGGAGTCTGTGTTTCCTGATAGCTACAAACTGGGAGTCTTTAAGTCAAGAGTGAATAGGTTACTTCTAGGCAAGCGTGCTCCATCTTAGACAGCATCATCGCTTATCAGGTGAGATGCGCAACGCGTGCCTATCAAAAGTGAAAAAAAAAAAATTATCGACAGGTCAAAAAGACATGCACTGAAATAGGTACCCGGCATCGCGTAAGTACCGGTTGTTCTCTCATCTGATTTCATTACTGCTCATACGTACGAGTATATAGGTAAGTGACAGAACAAGCTCCAACACATCTAGATTTCCATGCGCTAACTAGAAACGATTAATGTCCCACACTCGAGTCAAAACGAAAGCCCGTCCCGTCGGGCCGCGTCAACATTTCACCGCTGTATATATACGGCTGAGGGCAGGTTGGAACATAAGTACTTGTATTTCACTGCTATATGTATATATGGCTTCGACGGCGTGAATTTTTTTCCTGGGTTTCATTTGTTTAGCACGAAACCATTATTCCATTTTTTGACGCTAAGTTGCCAGAGCGAGCGAGCGTTGTTGCGAGCTGCCAGTGAAAGTAACGTCATAAACAGTCCAGCCGTTTCTGAGATTAGCCGGCAAACAAACAGACCGACATATGGGCAGACGAAAAAAAAATGTTCTGAGAACCGTATCGTACTTTCATTTATGCGTCTAGTAAAAAGCTGTTATTTAATATTACATAAACACACTTCAATTTATTTGTATACTAGTGTGTGCCAGCGGCTTCGCCCGCGTGATCCCTAGGGAACATACCTACTCCTGGAATATTTATAACTTTTTTACCCTCATAGTTCATGTTCCTGTAGGATTTCCGGGATGAAAACTATCCTTTCTCCTTTCTCGGGTCTCAAACTATCTTTGTACAAAAATTTCTTCCAAATCGTTCGTGGTGATCGTTTAGTGGTTTAGGCATGAAGAAGACACAGCCAGAGTTACTTTCGCATTAATTATAATTTTAAGTACGGATATATTATGTGTATGTAGATGTACAATGTACATACCAGTTCATGAGGAGGTGATCTGGTGGAGTCATTGAGAAAGCTGTGTGATGCTTGTGTCAAGGGCGAAGATCGAAAGGGAGATCTGTATAATGCTGATGAAGCATAATATAAACGTGAGCAAAAACGCTGAGGGAAGTTTCGTAATCAACTTGCAAAATTGCATGTGATTTTTGTTCAAACAAGTGTGCATTAAGTTAAATCTTTACTAATATTATGAAGCTGGATGAGTTTGTTTGTTTGAACGAGCTAATCTCAGGAACTACTGGTCCGATTTGAAAAATTGTTTCAGTGTTAGATAGCCCATTTATATCATCACGCTAAGACAAATAGGAGCGGAGCATTAATGGAAAGTTGCGCGAGTTAGATAGTGTTAGATAAAGAACATCTATAGGAGTCGAGATAGATTATTACAAAAATATCCAAGAAAATCATGAAGTTTTAAGAACAAGCGTTATCAACGCGGCCGGGCGATATTTGTGCAACGATTAGGTATATTGTTTGTTATAAACCAAACACTGCATGTTGTGTTGAGGAGTATCTATACTTATCTATACTAATATTATAAAGCAGAAGAGTTTGTTTGTTTGTTTGGTTGAACGCACTAATCTCAGGAACTACTGATCCGATTTGTTTCTTTCAGTGAAAATTCTTTCAGTGTTAGATAGCCCATTTATCGAGGAAGGCTATAGGCTAGGCTATATATCATCACGCTAAGACCAATAGGAGAGGAGCAGTAATGAAAAAAATGTTATGCAGACGACGTTGCACGGGTCAGCTAGTTTGACATAATATGGTTTTCTGATCCTAACTTTTGTTTACCAAATATCTTTACCATCGTTGTCCATACTTTGCAAACATGAGCTCTGATGGTCAGTCATGTTCATATCAGCCGAAAGACGTCCACTGCTGGATATAGGCCTCCCCCAAGCATCACCACAACGACGGGTCCTGTGCGTCTCGCATCCATCGGCTACCCGCGACCTTCACCAGGTCATCGGTCCAACTTGTGGGCAATCGCTCCATGTAAAATACTGGTACACAGGTGTATCGGTGTACACTGGAAGCCGAGCCCAATATAGAAAGGCTAGGGAAAGGGCTTTGAAAACATGAGGATCCAAATGCGTCATTATGGTTCAAAATGGTGCATTTCCTGCTCTATTTTTCCAAAGTCTATATTGTTCAACATCTTTAGTTAAAACCTCTTCTCTTTTCTCCTCATTCGGTATGGATAGTTATACCTAACCCAAACATAATCTATTGCGTCCTGTTGTATCATTAAGTTCTCAATATTTCCCTCGAATTTCTCTCAAGGCTCAGTTACTTCTTACTTCGACGGGATTGAAAGTGGCTGACTCTGTTTTAGTTTAATCGTTTCTTCAAATCTCCATATTAAATTGGTTTTAAGGGTAATGAGTAAATATGATAGAGCAGTTGTTGTTTTATATGGTTTTAAATAATACTACTATCCTACTCAGCTACGTCTATATTGGTAAGATTATGAAATATTCCAGAATTTTGCTATCAATGACGAATGATGTGACGTGGTACTTGTAGCTGAATTACGAAACAACAAAAAACATAAAAGTTTGATGACCAAAGGAAGCGATGAATTTAATGTTCTTGACACAAAGTAACTTTTTTTTTCTATTTCTTTTTATAAAATAACGTTGCCCCCCACTAGAATTTCTCCTGTATCGTGGGTGCGTTTACAAACATACAATTTCACATACACAAACAGCCAGACCCGGAACAACTATCTGTTGGCCATACAAATATCCGTGCGGGAAGCGAACCCGCGACACGCAGCGCAGCAGTCAATCACAAAATCGAATCGTCAATATTTCCCTCGTAGTTTTCTTAAGGCTCAATTAACTCTTACTTCGACGGGATGGAAAGTAGCCGACCTATATTTGTAGAAACCATGAAGTTTCTACTAATCTCTATATTAAAATGGTTTTAAGGAAGGGTTTTCAAAGCTTCAAGATGTTTGTCGAAACAAAAAAAAAATACTCTTCACCCCTGCAAGCTGTGTCGTGCTTGGTTATTATAATTGGTACATTATGATAGGATAGTTACTATATTAATGGAGAATCACAACAAAGCGCGACGATTAAAGCGCAAAATACCTCAAGACCTAATTCAATCACAGTAAATATAACTACTGTTTAAACAGAGAGGATGTGACACAGGTCACATACTGAGCGAGCCAGCAGTTGCACCAACCAACATACTTCTGAATGTCCCACGAAGGAGACAGATTGTAGTAAATAAAGAACAAAAAAAAAAAAAAAAAATAGTTACTATATTAATACGGTTTTCAATAATATTACTCTGCATATATCTGTACACGCTGGTTAGCTACGCTGTTTTCTGGAATTCAGTTAATTTGCAAATTAATTACGCTTAACCATTCAAGTTTCATGACCACGACAATCAAATGAACTAAATGTTCTTGACACAAAGTCACTAACTTAATAATCAGTATTAGGAAACTATTGGAAAGCCCATGTGCCTCTTGTTAGTAACTTTCCACGAGCCACTGTTTATATTTCCTTCAGTTCCTACCTCACACATATTCCGTCCAGCAGTGCTATTCTGTAACAACATTTTTAACCGACTTCCCAAAAAGGAGGAGGTTATCAAGTCGGTTGTATGTTTTTTTTTTATGTTTGTTACCTCATAACTCCGACAAATGAACCGATTTGAAAAATTCTTGTTTTATCTGAAAGAATATACTTGCAGATTGGTCCCATTTAAATCATATCAAAATCTGTTACGAACTTTGGATTTTAAATCGAAATACCTGGAATTTGACTATTTAGATGATTCTTTGATAATCGAAATTGCGTATTTTGCTTTTCTGCGATTTTGCAGTGGTGTTGTTAGGTGTGGGGCACCACTAAAAAGTGAAAAATAAAAAACTTTTTACAAAAAAATACAACCGACTTCCAAAAAAAACACTACAAAGTAAAAAATAACTTTAATTTCGGAAGTCGGTGTCAAAATACGAAGAAAGTAACAAAAACACCGACTTCCGAAATTAAAGTTATTTTTACTTTGTAGTGTTTTTTTTTGGAAGTCGGTTGTATTTTTTTGTAAAAAGTTTTTTTCGTGTCTCGACAGCGGAATCCGAGGTGAGTTTCAAATTCGTATAAATATAAGACCTTATGATGTGTGAAATAAAGTTCACTTTGTAAGCTTAGTCACTCAGGTGAAGTCGATATCGAAATGGTTATTTACAGAATAGACTAGCTGTTCTCGTCCTATTTGTTCTCGCACAGTACAGATATGCTAAGCCGCATACATTATGCATGCTCGTCACCACAGACTGGTGGCATATCACTCACACCTAGATCACTCGCCTAAATACCACAACATATCGGTAACTGATTCACGTTGTCGCCTACTGATGGGAGATCGCGCATAACTTATGTGGTTGATGGTGTTAGGTACCTATGGATTAACTGTTTTAGATTCAAAGTAATCATTGTCTTGCCTTTATCTCAATATATTTTGGAATTGGCGATATGTCTTCATTTTGCATGCCTACCTTTTCAATAGCCGCCATTTTTTTGCATATGGGACAAGTGATAATAATTACCACTTACTGATGCCTGCTGACAAATCATGTACTTAAATCTTTCTCGAGAACCACTCTATCCATTGGTGAAAACAGAATGAAAATCGGTGCAGTAGTTTTTGAGTTTATCGCGAACAGACAGATACACACGCGGCGAGGGACTTTGTTTTATAAAATGTAGTGATGATGTTTCAGACAGTCCATCCACTGTTTTTGGTATTCCACTCCCGTTTTTGCATCCACATTATTATTTCCTCATCACATTTTTTTCCTTTTAGGACCACTGATTTCCCCACAACTTTTCAGTCAAATCTAGTTTCAGAATGGCCAGCTTATACTTTTTACTACTGGATGCAGCAAAACCACAAAAGCTTTAGCAATCATTGTCTGGTCAAACGAAAACACTATTAAAATTATTAAAAATAAATTATAATAACAAAACATTTCGTTTGAAGACCCAATTGGTTTTTGACTAATTCCTCTATCTAAAATGGAGGAGACACATGTTGTACCTTTATTAACATCATTCACAATATACTCGTATACCCAATCTGTATCTCTGTTTGTAAGTATCCTCATGTGCTACCTTTTAGCTCCAGAAATAAAGGAAGAGAAACTTAAAGTAGTCTTCCAGCTACAAACGTATGTAGATAAGTGTGTTGCTTATCTTAATTTACATAATCTGTTCGCGTCACAGTGAAATGAGAACAGTGAATCAATTCCGTGCAAACACTGGAAATTGTTACACGTATCGTTTGACACCGCGAGGATTTTGAGAATTATGTTAATTTGTATAGTTCAGATAACGTGGGGAATGTTAATTTTGTGTAGGTCGAAAGTTTTTGTAGTTACCGTGTCAAGGTGACCATAATGTTATTTTTAATAGGTGTTAAGTGATCGCCGGTTTTGGATTGACTTTTGTAATGTAGGTCTCTTTATAATTATTTTTTATTTAATTATTATTCGTGATAACAAATGTAGCAAGAACTTGGAATAAAAAAAAATCTGTTTTAAAGAAAACACGTGTTCCAATGCTGATAAATCATAACGCATTTAAAAGTTAAATAACGACAAATATCTTCATAACTTCACAACTGACGTTATAAATAACTGACCACGATGACTTGCACTCAATCTATACTAGTATTAGAAAGCAGAAGAGTTTGTTTGTTTGTTTGTTTGGTTGAACGCGCTAATCTCAGGAACTACTGGTTCGATTTGAAAAATTCTTTCAGTGTTAGATAGCCCATTTATCGAGGAAGGCTATAGGCGATATATCACGCTAAGACCAATAGGAGCGGAGCAGTAATGAAAAATGTTACGCAGACGACGTTGCACGGGTCAGCTAGTGAAATATAAACAAGTGGTCGAGTTTATTCTGTATCGATTTTATTATGTTATGGTTCCGTTATCGATAAATTCTCAATTAAAATCCGGAAAAGGAAATTGTTAATTATATCGGCATTGATTGTGTAACAGATCGTGCGATAACGATGCAATTAAATCGTTACTAACTAGGTTTAAACTTTAAATAAAATTATATTCACAGTGAAAGAAGTCACGTGTACATTTATAATAATAATTAAGTGATTTCTAATTTATAAAAAAAACTTTTTCCCACTACTTGGTACTACTTGCTGTATCCCATAGACAATGTGAATTTTCCAAATAAAAAGTAACCTATTACCCCCGGCAACAGTGATCATGACTTCCAGAGATAACCTTTTGTAAACATATAAACAAACAATTTTGCGTTTTATAATTTTCGTTAAGATTTTTTTGTAAAATTTTAATTAGTATTTTCACATTGATGAAGACAATGATTCGTATAACAAAACAAAATAAGTAAGTCAATTAAAAAACTACAGTTACCTACAGTTGCGCAATTATAGAACAAACATAAATACACATGAAAATTCGTGACTTTTTCTCATTTGTTTCAATAACAATGTAAAGTGTAACAAAACGTGTTATTTTAGAATATTCGCTGTGAGTTTGTAAAAAAACAGTAATTGCGTTACTGTTTTAAATGAACTGTGGCAATAGTCGAGATATCTGAAGCCAATTAAGGTGTGGTTTTATTAATTATATTTAGGTACGCAAATAAATAGTTCATTGCCATTGCATCTTCAAAACATTTTTTATTATTTTAAACTATGTATTTTAGGGGTTGCCATGTTATTAATTGTACATGTCTTTGCATGCCAATGCACTTAAAACAGGTTGACAATGTTTACATTTCCCACTTGCTTTAAAAAAAAATGTAACTAGCTTCTGCCATCGGCTTCGCCCGCGTGATCCCTAGGGAACTAACTCCCGGGATGGCCTTTGTGTTATTCCAGACTATAATCTACCTCACTGTAGCGTACTGACGCGTAACGCGATAGAGAAACATACATCCATTTTCACAAACTTTCGTATAATTTATAATATTAGTAGAATAGAAACTAGGATTAGTAGGATACTGAGCCCAATGTTATCTCTTTCTTTTTGAGTGAGCTATCCTTCATTAAAATATGTTTTACTTTTAAGAACACATAAATGAAGAAATTATCTTCAAGAAAAAAAAACTTTTTACAAAAAAATACAACCGACTTCCAAAAAAAAACACTACAAAGTAAAAAATAACTTTAATTTCGGAAATCGGTGTTTTTGTTCGTTTCTTCGTATTTTGACACCGACTTCCGAAATTAAAGTTATTTTTTACTTTGTAGTGTTTTTTTTTGGAAGTCGGTTGTATTTTTTTGTAAAAAGTTTTTTATTTTTCACTTTTTAGTGGTGCCCCACACCTACCACACCACTGCCAAATCGCAGAAAAGCAAAATACGCAATTTCGATTATCAAAGAATCATCTAAATAGTCAAATTCCAGCTATTTCGATTTAAAATCCAAAGTTCGTAACCGATTTCGATATAATTTAAATGGGACCAATCTGCAAGCATATCCTTTCAGATGAAACAAAAATTTTTCAAATCGGTTCATAATTGTCGGAGTTATGAGGTAACAAACATAAAAAAAAAAAAAAAAAAAAAAAAAAACATACAACCGAATTGATAACCTCCTCCTTTTTGGGAAGTCGGTTAAAAAACACAGAATAGACTTGATTGTTAGTTATTCCAAACCATTCCAAAAGTATAATTATTTTAACTAGAGTCAATCGTTATTATAGTGCAGGTAGAAGTTGTGGCGAATTTCCTAGCGGGTCGTGAGTTCGAGTCGTGTTTGAGACAATAACCGAGTTTCACAAATAGCACGGTAAACTTATGGACGCAGTCGGGATAACTAATGTTCCAGGGTTCTGTACCAAGATACTGTTATGGTTAAGGTGAGAATTAAATATCGGTTTTAAAATTGAGAGTGCCTACTACCTATTTGTTTGTTTTCTAAAATGTAGTCCTGGATTCGATTTCCGGGTCGGGTAGGTAAAGTGTGTTTAGGCGTTTTAATCTGTACTTTCTTTGGTAAAGTCTGGTATGCAAACACAAAATTCTTTATTTCAAATAGACCAGTTACAGGCACTTTTTAACCGACTTCCCAAAAAGGAGGAGGTTATCAATTCGGTTGTATGTTTTTTTTTTATGTTTTTTACCTCATAACTCCGACAATTATGAACCGATTTGAAAAATTCTTGTTTTATCTGAAAGGATATACTTGCAGATTGGTCCCATTTAAATCATATCAAAATCGGTTACGAACTTTGGATTTTAAATCGAAATAGCTGGAATTTGACTATTTAGATGATTCTTTGATAATAAAAATTGCGTATTTTGCTTTTCTGCGATTTTGCAGTGGTGTTGTTAGGTGTGGGGCACCACTAAAAAGTGAAAAATAAAAAACTTTTTACAAAAAAATACAACCGACTTCCAAAAAAAAAACACTACAAAGTAAAAAATAACTTTAATTTCGGAAGTCGGTGTCAAAATACGAAGAAAGTAACAAAAACACTGACTTCCGAAATTAAAGTTATTTTTTACTTTGTAGTGTTTTTTTTTGGAAGTCGGTTGTATTTTTTTGTAAAAAGTTTTTTATGAATAGTCAAAGTCTGTCAGTCAAATAGATGAAGCTAATTCTGCCGCGCTTGCGACAAGAGCAGCACCTTACCTCCAGCGCGGCAGTTGCACGTCCCAAAGAATAGATCCTATGGAGAAGAACGTGCAAGAAACTTCATGGACAATCTTTTAAGCCAGTTGTGTTATATACCCTATATGAAGAAGCCAGTATTATGGGTAATAATTATGTATTTCAGGGAACAAACAGGCGTGATGATACGCTAAAATATTTTATGGAATACAGTCGAATCGAAAAAACCGATAGACGCTGGTTATGGACTAGCAATAATTAAATAACTAAAGGCCAGCTTAGCTAAGTTAGATGTAATTAGAAACCGGTGTCGGTATTAATCCTACACAAATAAATGCTTAGGTTTTATTTATATTTACATATTACGTAGTAGGTGTACCTAATCGTTGTGTTAGCGGAAATCCGTCAAAAATTACTTTCACATTTGATTTTCCTTATAAGACGGAAATACAAATAGACCAATGCATTAATATACTATTTTTAATGAATTGGAAATCCTCAAATGAAACTGTCACTTACTAAAACACTACCTTACTTCAAATGCCCTTTGCGTTCCAGGGCCGCGGTAACTCTTTTGAATAATTCCACAACCCTGGCAGGATTTACGTATCCTTGGTTTATTTTTTATTTTTTTACTATTGATAGGCATACGTTTGACCACTATCTCACCGGATGTTAAGCGATGATGTGGTCTAAGATGGAACACGCTTGCCTAGAAGTAACCTATTCAATCTGACTTAGTGAATTCCGACTCCCAGACTAACAAGACTCCCTAAGACTCCCAGACTTGTCTTAAAGAATTCCACTCCTTAGCTGTACGCACAATTAATGTATTCCCAAAGCGTTTTGCGCGTATAGGTGGGATGTCCACTATGTATCGGTGGCGCATCGCCGCCGTACGTCTTGTGTTTTCTTTATAATGCTGGTACGTTCGCGTTTAACCACTATTTCAACTGTTGGTACGTAGATATCTTCAATGTGAATCTCTCAATCAGTATTTCCATGATAAATCCAATTTAACCTAACTAGCAATAACAGCTAGGAAAAAGGACCTGTGATACCACTGGTATACCGTTGTATGGATTTGAGGACCTGGGAGTGCCACGGGTCCGAATCAAAGATCCTGTGGCACCCCCTGGGGTATCTTCCAGGGGAGTCTCGGTCCAGAATGGCAGTAATGAGAGGTTTACAAATTACCCCTGTTCGTAACTGAAGCTATACCGCAGCCCTGGAACGCAAATGGCATTTGAAGGAACTCGGATGGGTTGATGTCAGTAAGAGTCTGACACGTCTTCCTCTTTTCCAGCCGGAGTCGGCGAATCACGTAAGTTCCTACATAAAATAATCTCTTTTGATACCAAATTCGAACCTTCAGCAAGTTCCCAATCACATCTAATGAAACCACACTTTAATTTTCGACGTTTCAATGATACAGCCCATCCCGTTACCATAGCGACGCATAGCAACTAACGGCACATCATAGTTTTGTCGCCTCGCCGACAAATGTCGCGCCACAACGTTGGTAACGTGCAACAATGAGACTGTACTCGTACGATTATGTTACCAGTTTTTGGAACCGTGTGTGTGAATGGTTTACGGTACTTGAGGAGTTAGCGAATGGAGTTCAAACTTTATATCTGTGACTTAACGGCTTCGAACAAGTACCTATCCACTAATATTGAACAGCTGACTCAGTGAGTACAAAAACTCTTGATGATGCTTGGGCTGTGCTGGCTATTCCCTCTTGTCATTGAGATTGCGGTTCAAAAAAAGGTTGCATATTATGAAATGTTTTGGTGTTTTTGGGATTATCGTATCAAAATTATGCGTTAGGTTTTGTCTTCTGAGGGGCTAGCACGAATATTTTGACGTATAGTAACGTTAACGTAAGTGAATTTTGAATGTGAATAATTACAAACCCATACATTATATTTTGGTTTAATTTTGTGATATATACAATTTGTATCATTTAAAAAGATGCATATAGTATCTATCTAATTCAAATAAATATTATGTGTGAAACGAGTATTGTAGCTGTGGTAAAATTTTACGTTACGTTACTATACGACAAAAATCAGACTTCCTTCAAAAGGACAGTAACAGTATTATCTTGATTCATTAAATTTTAGTGAATGGAAACGGTAATTTTATCCGAGAATTTCTATTGTCTGTAAATCAATCTGAATCTGTTTTATCACCATTTGAGGGTCTTCTGCATGAAGAAGGCCTTCCTCAAGTGACGCCACATCCACAGCGGCACATTCAGAATCTATCAGCTCTAATGAAATAGAAAAATACAGAATCAAAATAGCACACTTAAAAAGAATGATCTCAAAAATTTACAGTATTTATTTGTCACAATAAAAAAACTTTTTACAAAAAAAATACAACCGACTTCCAAAAAAAAAAACACTACAACGTAAAAAAAAACTTTAATTTCGGAAGTCGGTGTTTTTGTTAGTTTCTTCGTATTTTGACACCGACTTTCGAAAAAGTTATTTTTTACTTTGTAGTGTTTTTTTTTTGGAAGTCGGTTGTATTTTTTTTGTAAAAAGTTTATTATTTTTCACTTTTTAGTGGTACCCCACACCTAACAACACAAGCAAAATACAAACGCACCAGTTGCCCATACGATTTTCGAAAGTTCCCCTCGACTTCTCTGGGATGCCATCATCAGATCCTGGTTTCCTTATCATGGGACTATTTGGGAAGTATTCCCTTTCCAACGAAAAAATCATTTTTAAAATCGGTTTGCAACCGACGGAGTAATGCCCGAACAAACATAAAAAAAAAAAAACATCCGAATTGAGAACCTCCTCCTTTTTGGGAAGTCGGTTAAAAATACAAAAGATACGGTATTTATTTGTCACAGAAACACAAGTGTTTCTGTCAAATAAATACTGTATCTTTTATATTTTAACTTTCACGAGAAAACCAGAATATCAACAGCTATTCCCATATTAAACTAGTATCTAAGTAATTCTTACCTTCACAACCTGTCCTTTAAAAAGAGAGTAAGTAGGTATTCTAGGACGACCTCATAAAGCTGTTTTTCTTCTACTTTCATATCGCTTCAAGCCTTGTAAAGTATCAATTTACCGAGCCCAAAGATAAAACTAGACTTTACTCTATAATCTATGGGCATAGTGACCTCTTTACCTCGATAGAATCACTTTCGCGCGTAAACTTATGTCATTATATTTTTATTTATTCGATTATTTTTGCATAGAAACAAGCGCTGTTGTTTCCGGTTGGTGATTTGATTTGATGAGGTCAAACTGCAAAAAGGATAATAGTTTTAAACTTTGTGAGTAATTGTTTGACTTATTACAACATTGGTTATTATGCAAGAACAAGCTAACTTACGTTGACGACAACACGATACTGGTGCATGCAAGTTTCTAGGTTTTCCGAAAAGAAAAGCCCATAATTATTCCCTTAAGTCGCTATATAATAGTGATCTCTCTGTTACTCAAAGGTTTGCTGAAAGAAAACTCAACTTGGCTCATGATCTTTATGTACCTACACAATATAAGCTTGAAACTATTATAAATGCGAGAAAAATGGAGAGGGATGTCTTGGCCCAGGTATGGGAGTGGGACATAACAGGCTAGATTAGATTATTTAGTTTAGGTTGATTATAAATGCGAAAGTATGGCTGGATGGATGTTTGTTACTTTATCAAGGCAAAACGGCTGAATGGATCTAAATGAAATTAGGCTCAGCGTTAGATTAAAATCTAATAAACACATTCTCGTAAGCTTTCCTGCGGGTAAGTTCCCTTGAAATAATTTAGAAGCTGGTAGGAGGTAGTTACGAATAAGTTCCATAATTCGAAATCTTATTAGGTAGATAAACAAGACCAAAGAGTGTGGTTTATAATTGCGACCTTAAATACGAATAAAGTTCAAAGCGGATAGAAAGCACGTACTGAGGAAAATACATACGAATATCAATAATTAAGTGACCTACAGAAATAACAGTTAATTTCACCAAATATAATTTCAACGACCTAAGTCCCCTCCCTACAAGGAAAATTCTAATCTCATCAAAGATAATTACAGACTCTGACCCCAAAATTGACTGAATGTCGTTGGAAATAAAAGACAATCTATGAACAGTGAGGTGCCGATACGATGACGATTGTCTGTCATCGAGGTACAGTTATGGCACTGTTGTGTGGCTCAAGTGAGGAGAGGAAGAGCTGTAATAGAACAGATCAATAGAAAACACAACTAATATAACTAATTATAAAAAAAATAATGAAACAAGAGGAGGTCGTGGCTAAATAATAACAGCAGCACAGGTCGATATTCAAGGTTAAGCAACGCTTGCCGAGGTTGGTCTGTGGATGGGTGACCATCTTAACATACCGAGTTTCCTCCGTGCCTCGGAAAGCACGTTAAGCTGTTGGCCCCGGCTGTCATTTGGAGATCTATGGCAGTCGTTAGGGATAGTCAGAAGGCCCGAAAGGGCCGACGCCTGCTGGAGTCGCGGGATTATTCGCAAGAGACACCGTGGCTCCAGAACACAAAGGGCAATGAAGGAACATGGATGGGTTTTAGTCAGTAGAAGTCTGACACTCCCTCCTGCTACACCCAGAGCGGGAGGAGTCATTGGATGATTTTCCATCCCTTAAAAAAAAGGGATAGTCAGAAGACAGAAAATCTGACACCATTCTTGCCAAGGAGTACCGTGTTACCCAGTTAATGGGTTGTGGAGGTCTGGTAGCCAGCCACTCTACGTAAAATACTGATATTCAGATGAATCCGGTGTGACTGGAAGCTGACCCCAATATAGTTGGAAATATAAAAAAGTACTCTGTGATAGTTGGGAAAAGGCTAGGCAGATGATCTTATATATAAAAATGAAATTTGGGGGCCGAGTCACCCGCGTCCGTAGGAGAATACCCTTCAGCGAATCCCTAACGTGGTCCCCGGGTGGTGCTAAACAGGTGACACTAACCGCCTCCGTGGTCTAGTGGTTAAACCAGCTGATTCAGACCCAGAGGTCCCGGGTTCGATTCCCAGCGGGGGCTAATTTTTTGCTCGGTTTGGTTGGTGGTAGGACTTGTTCTAAGTCCGCCTGGCAAGCTACCACCATCATGTCTAAGTCTGTCGCCATAACAACAATGTTAACAGCATTGTTGTGTTCCGGCAGTCAGAGGTATGATAGCCAGTTCCTCTGTGTAAGAGGATTCCGGGTGAAACTCGCTTCCATCTTCGGCCTAATCATCACTTTCCATCAGGTGAGTTTTGGGCCAAGAGTTTCCCCGTTTTGCATAAAAAAAGTAATAAAAAAACTGAATCCCTTTTTCCCTTGGTCATCGCATCACGCGTGAACGGCTGGACCGATTTCGCTAATTCTTTTTTTGTTGTGTATTTGTTATTATCAGGTGAAGGTTTTTATGCAAGTTGACGGGAGCAAAGCCGCGGGCGACAGCTAGTTATGTATAAAAAATCGGCGAAGAAAACATTACAAAAGCTTTCTTTTTTATTCTTTTCATTGTAAAAATTATTCTCTTCCTTATAAAATTAAAAACTTTTTAATATTTTGAACATTTTAGTGACACGCTTCTAGAAGACTACAAATAAATGATGTAATTGTTTCAGCTTAATTATTTTGAAAAAATTTATGACATGAAATGAAAAAATATGTTTTTGGAATGTAATTAGTTTTTAACATTTGTTATTTTCATGCCACAAAACAAAATATTTGTTACACAATACTTTCATTTTTGCGTTCAGATTGTTTCTCGGTGCATTGAACCGTGTAGGCAATGCAAAAAGGATTAAAGTAATTTATTCAAATCGCTGTTCTTATAATTAAAATCTGGTCAAGGCTAATAATTACACTGGCTCTGATCCGTAGTCTCACTTGCATTGAAAATTTGATTACCGTTTCTTTAATAACTTTATTAAATTTTAATGCAAGTTAATGCAATATTATAATACTATCCTTATTACTAGCAGATGATAAATTATATACTAAAATATACCTCGGCGACAACTCTATTCGATGTAGATGACTGCATGAAAATCGGTGCAGTAGTTTTTGAGTTTATCGCGAACAGACAGACGCGGCGGAGGAATTTCTTCTATAATGTAGTGATAGTAATAAACGAGAAAGTGAATTTTCGTTTTTCATTCTCGGTTAAATCAAGTCTGATACATTTATAAATGCGTATCAAAATACTAGTATATTTGGGAACACAGTAGAGCCGGTGGACTCTTACTAATCCGGCACCCAGCGCCCGCGCCGACCCCTACCTCTTCAAGTAAAGGTCTAAAAAAAACAAACTTAATTTTTTCTTAACAATTCAGTACCTAATCCGAACATTCCAATAATTCGGCACCCCCTGGTTTATAATAGTGGCGGATAAGTGAGGTTTCACTGTATTTATTTAAACACAGACGAAGTCACGGGCAAAAGCTAGTTTTCGTTAAATCTACCAAGCCTTTTCCGAACTTCGGATGTTCTGGTTTTCCACTCTAATAAAATCGCTACCTCCTGTAACTTACGCTGCCATTTTCCAGTCATCATCTATTACGTTTAGTCACCTCTACATTTCTGTGATTCCTCACAAATCGAACAAACTACTTTTTGTGAGGCTCATTTTAATCTGGTCAACGGTATTACAAGTTTATGACGTTTTTCCGTCCACTGTTAGTTTGGTAAAAACTGGTATCTTGCTCTGTAGGTCATCGCATTACTGGCATGTCTTCTTTTTCTATAACTAGAGAACGTTTGTTTGATTTGTCAAATTAATTACTCGAAGAAACGTCGCGAAAAAGTATTGGATACTGAATTGGTTGTTCAATTTTCAGTTTATAAAACTGAAAATCTAATTTAATTAACCTTTATTCTTGTGAATCTATATTTTCACTCCTCATAAATCGCTCAATTTTCAGTTTGTAATACCACCCTGAACTAGACAAGAGTTAAAAGCAAACTCATCTGTACTAATATTATAAAGAGGTCAAGTTTGTAAGATTGTAGGAGTTAATCTCTGGGCCTACTGAACCGATTAAAAAAAATCTTTTACCAAAAGACAGCCACGTTATTTGTTAGTGTCACAGGATTTATTAACTCGAAAAATAACGCCCAACGAAGCGGTAGAGGAAAAAAAAACGAAAAAAAAAGTCTTCTATTAAACCCTATTTGAATAATTTCTTTAGATTTTTGTAATTGCGAATTTGGAACTTGTTTCTGTGAGTTAAATTGACATTGGCAGGCCTGTTCTCACTCTCCTGCGTATTGTTAACAAATTCAACAATAATTGGAAGCGTTGCGAGTTTTCTAATTGAAATGTAGGCGTATTTGACGCCGGGGTTTTTGTCGTCTGCTGAAATCTGCAGGTATGAGGTGTGAAAATATAGTTTCACAAGAATGAAGGTTAATTAAATTAGATAGAAACCGAATAAGTACCGAACTTAAAAGGTATTTTGAAATTTACGTTATCCTAGGTAAAATTTATCGCATATTGCAATTTTGCAATACAATGAGACTGAAGTACTTACTGCAACAGGAACTTCGGTTGGTTAGTTTCATATTTATTTATTTATTTATTACAGCTTGGAGGACTTACAGCTTAAACAAACTAAAAATAATAAACAAACATAAACGACAGAAAGCCAATTACAATTAATCACTCAATCCGTTATCTTCAGGACGAACAGGGACCTATTGTATAACATTATCAAATGTGTGAAACTATTAGGTATTACTTAAGACCCATATTCAATGTACCATATTTTATGCAAATAAATGATATTCTATTGTATATCTGATACTAAAAATCTTACGAAATTATTTATCTGATTCACCTGACAGATCTGATATAGGTATAAGATTCTTATCTCCATTTTATCGTATCAACTTTCATCTACTGACACAACCACACACTGTACTCAATCCAACATTTCTTTCACAGGTCGAGACGTAACTTCAAAAACTGCAAAGAAAAAAACAATGGGCTCGTCGCCCAACCACTGGAACTCGAAGCAAAAATGAACGAAAGTCGAGAGCGAATCCGTCGTGAGAGGGAGAGGGAGAAGAACACATATACCTCTCCCCGTCTCGCGTTACGTCGCGTGCTGCTATTGGCTGAGGGCCGACAGTTCCGGGAAGCGGCCGCCATCTTGTCCAGACTGGGACCTGGCGTGCTGCAGAGCGTTGCTTCTGAGCTGCCCATAGACCTGCTGGTGGAGGCGCTGCCACACTCAGCTCATCTTATTGAGACTCTTTTGAACAGGTTAGTGAGGACTGCCGGTGCTGTTGCTCTCTTTGATTCATAATTTTTTTAGGAAACCCAAGTTCAACAATAATAGTCACCACTTGCGAATGTTTTAATTTTGTGTGTTTACTGCTTCAGATTGGCAGTTTCACTTTATTTCAAGTTTTTTCAAACTAGCTTTTGCCCGCAAATTCGAACGCGTATATCCCGGTTTTACCATTTCCCGTAGGAATTTCAGGAATACTCTTAGGGCTCGCTCACACTCCAAAAGGAATCTCCATGACAAATGTCAGCTTTCTATGAAATAACTAGTTACTCACTTTTTGAAAAAGATGAAAAGGCTAAGTCAAAGAGGAAAATAGCTCAAAAGCCACTAACAGTCCCACGAAATAGACTAAAATTATGCAACAAAAATTGTTATACCATGGCGGTGAAAATATTTAACCACTTAGCCGAAGAACTTAGGAATGCTACAGATTTAGAATTTAATAAAAAACTATATAACTGGTTGTGTGAGAGATGTTTTTATTCCATCAATGAATATTTTGAGTATAAATTATAAAACTTATGTACCTATTTACTATAATTACTTTGACATCCAAATATTGACATTAATAATAATTAAGCATTTTTGTTATTCATATTATTTTTATTGACATGACATCATTGATATACAATTGTAAATTACTGGAATTATTTTAAATTTTATTAATTGCATAAAAACCTAAATTTAAATTATGAAATTGACACTTGTAGGTACTTTATGTTAATGCTACTTATTTATTAAATGTGTAAGACTGCATGTAAAATATTTGCACGGCAGAAATGCCGAATATAGTGAAAATTATAGACTTTAAGAACTTATGTCAGCTACTTACCTATATTCTTGCAAATAAATGTATCATTCATTCATATGACCAGAAGGTTTGGTGTTGTCTGTCTGCCACTCAGACACACAATCACTCAGTAACGGAAGAATTTTATATATTAAGATTGATTACCAATTTCAAAGACCTAGGTGACAGTGCAAATGCGCGACAGAATGTCAAAGCTTTCAATATGGACAAAGTCTGTTGTAATGATTAACACCAAGTATGTAATAGGTACTTAAGAAAGCGTTATCAGCGTTTTCTCTTAATACTTTCTTACACTAACTTTAAACAATTACACAATCAAACGTTATAAAAGGTAGTGTTCGTAACATCCTCAGCACATTAACTAATTTAACAGCGAATTTCCCGAATCAAAATTTACCCGACAACCCATCATACCAGAGACGGTGGGATGAGCCGCTCTGCAGAGGAGTTCAGAATAACCTAATTGCCTCTGCTGCCACTTCTGCGGAGCGTGCACGCCTGCTGGCTGTGGGTGAGTGGGAGTCGGGCCTCTGGCTTCACGCACTACCGTCGTCGAACATAGGCACCTTGTTCGACGATACTACTTTCCGCCTCGCTGCTTCCCTTCGCTTAGGCGCATCCTGTTGTTCTCCTCATCGCTGCCACTGTGGCGAAGCTGTCAACAGCCTCGGGCACCACGGCCTGTCATGCAGTCGAAGTGCGGGTAGCATAGCACGGCACGCAAATATCAACGACATTATCCGACGTGCTCTTGTCGCCGTCGGCGTGCCAGCCGTATTAGAACCCATTGGCCTGGCACGCGACGATGGCAAAAGACCGGACGGTATGTCTTTATTTCCATGGAAGATGGGTAGGCCTTTAGTGTGGGAAGCTACTTGTGTCGATACTCTTGCGCCATCCCATCTTCCTAGCTCGTCGTGCTGTGCTGGTTCTGCGGCTTCGGCTGCTGAAAACCTCAAACGGCGGAAATATAGTAGCCTTATTGGCAACTACATTTTTGAGCCGTTTGGGGTTGAAACTCTTGGACCGTGGGGTCCGAGTGCTCACGTCCTATTTAAAGATCTTGCAAAACGCTTAGTTGACGCTTCGCGTGACCCAAGAGCTGGCTTTTACCTTGGACAGAGGATAAGCATTGCCATACAACGTGGCAATGCAGCCAGTCTTTTGGGCTCACTTCCAGTCGATAGCGATGGGGACGAATTTTTTTATGCTTTTTTTAGTTAGGTTTTTTTTTTTTCTATTTTAAGTGTATATAGTTTGTTCTTTAAATACATTTCTTATGTCTGTTAGGTAAATATATATGTAAAATCTCAATAAATAATATTCAACTACTAAGTTACAATAAAATTTAACAGCCCATTCTTCGATAAGTGGGAGTTTTTCTTCTCATACGCTTACTGCTAGAAAGTAGCATTTACAACCAATATGACACAAGATGAATTTCTAAATGATATGTAAAACAATATTGTTTAGTATTGACTGCCATTCAATATGAAGATGCAGAAGTTTGACTTGAAAGAGCTAAAACAGTCCCGAGCGACATATGAATGAGTAAGGCCCTGCCCGGACTGCGATTTTTATTCGCACGAAAACAAACTCCGCACCGCATCATCGCGCAAAATTTGCACGGATTTTTCACCGGCAGTGCGGATACTCGTAAAGGATTCAATGTGTTACAGAATTGCGGGAAAAAACCGTGCCGTGAAAAATCGCAGTGTGTAAAGGGCCTCAGGGTTAATTATACCGCGGTCTTAGAAATTTCTATATCGCTATGAGCTGAACTTCTACATTTATCTACTTAGTGGTATTACAGAGTCATCGTGTTCCAAGTGATTCATTTGAGTAGTTACCGCGAAGCTATGTTTCCGATGTCCGTTATCTTTGATCTGCGGTTTCGCTTGAGGTCCGCTGGCGGTCAACTGCGCCGGGATTACAGTAAACGTAGTAAGGGATTGCTTGTGAGTTGTGATAGGTTTGTGCGAGCGTCCCGACTCTTGAGCAATATTTACATGGTGCAAGTTACTTGCTAGTGCAATACAAAACAGAGACTTATGGCTTCATGTATGGAGGTGTTATGTCAAAGTTGGGGATTTTGTTTTGAAAGGATTTTCTTGGGGTTTTATAATTATACTTTTGATAGGCATATGTTTGACCACTATCTCACCTATTGATAAACGATGATGTGGTCGAAAATGGGGCTCCCTTGCCAAGAAGTAACCTATTCAATCTTGATTTAAAGACTCCCAGGCTAGGTAGGTTTCAGGAAACATAGAATCTGGTAGGGAATTCCACTCGTTAGTTGTACGCATAATGAATTCGTGCGATCCATAACGAAAAACGATTACAAGATGAAACGGAAACGTTTTTTTCGTGTTGGTGGGAGCCGTAGGTAACGTCTTGTGGTGCGATGATAATGGAACAGGCTTGGCGGAATTACATTATGCAAATAGGAATGGGCTCAGAAAGTTAGATTAGTGCATAGCATTGGACAAGAGATCATAATATTTAGAGAGGTTAATTCTTGAACAATTTGCAATATAACTAATGCTGATACATGCGCCATTTGTTTTAAGTACCTAATACGAATTTTAGCAGTTTAGTTGTGATGCGTGATGGGGCTTTTGCTTTTATCGAAATATTCCACGCAATTCAATTAACACTAGAACAAATCCAAAATATGTTGTGATTGCATATTGCACAATCAAAACAAATTATTTTTTGTTGTCTCATTTTCAATTCTTTATAGTTTCAATTTTCGAATACTTCACGGTTATTCATTGTAGAGTTTATTGAATGCACATTTATTTATCTAGTATTTTGAATTCGCTAGATTTGTAATCTGTAGATGAAACAATGATTAACAGATAGTTAATTGAATATTAAGCGAAAGATAATTAACGAGAAACTATTAATCATTTCAATTTATCTAATTAGAATCTCAACATCTTAAATGGCTTCATTAATCTCCTAATAAACGTTAATGAGCCAATCTGTCGCGCTTATGGATTGCAACTAATTCTGCACGATGAACTAAAACGCTACAATTTCTAAATTCCTCATGTCAGTAAGATTATCCGCCAATACTAGATAACTTGCATGCTAGCTTATGCTACATAGCCTCCAAACAATAAGCAACTCTAAAATCTAGACAATAACGATAATACCCAATTAAAATACCTTTACCACTCAACGTGTTCATTACAGTGTTAAGATTTATCCGCGCAATAATAGTCCTAAGCGACTCGTGTTAAGGCCCAAGGATGTCATACAAGTTAATTTACGGGATTCTCAACGAAAGTGCTGGGCGACCGGTTTCCTTGGTATTTATGTTCAGACTACTTTCACATGATTTATAACGATAGCGACCTTCAAAATGGAGACGTGAGGGAACCTGCAATGAAGTTGAGAAATTCATGGCAGGTTTTGAGTGCACTGCGTGGATTGTAGGAAAGTCGTAAGAGAAGCTGGTAAAACTGCTTACAAAAGCTGTAATGGACGAAAAAACTACCTCCATGTATGAAAAGTTGTCTTGGAAGCCGACTGCATACCTTAGTTAATCTGCTTTCGGGTTATTAATATTCTCCAGTACATATCACAGTTGATACTTTGTTCGCATGTCGTCTCCTACCATACACCTGTGTTCCGTCATCTAATTTAGTCACCTCATTTGTAGCCTTATTAATTTCATGCAATAGAGCAGAGAACAGCTCTTAACATAATGAGATTCCTTCATGTCTTGGAAAGCATGCTAAGCCGTTGGTTCTGACTGTCATTTATAGATTTTTGACAGTCGTTATGGGTAGTCAGAAGCTAAGAAATCTCAACCAAAGGATATATCGTGTTACCCAGTTACTGGGTTGCGGAATTTTGACACTCTTATGGGTAGTCAGAAGCTAAGAAATCTCAACCAAAGGATATATCGTGTTACCCAGTTACTGGGTTGTGGAATTTTGACACTCTTATGGGTAGTCAGAAGCTAAGAAATCTCAACCAAAGGATATATCGTGTTACCCAGTTACTGGGTTGTGGTGTTCAGATAGACAGTCGCAGGTAAAACTAACTTTGGCTCGCGATTTCGTGCGCGCATATCCCGTGTGTTCCTGTACCCTGTAAGAATTTCGCCAAACCTTCTCTTAGTGTTCCCATGTATCATCACCAGTCGTTTCGATTAAGGTATGTCACTCACTCATCAGTCACTCAGTCACAGAAGAGTTTTTGTGTGAGGATGATATTGGTACTTATCTGCCGGACGATTCTGTCGACATCTCACCGTGATCACTTAGGTGGAGTGAACGACAAATGAGCTGTCATGCCATCTTATTTGAATGGTTTGACAGCTCACTTGTCATTCACTTCGACAAGTTTACAGAATCGCGCTGCTGCATCCGGTTATATTGGAAGTCGAGCCAATCATAGTTGGGAACAGACAAGGCAGGTTGGCTAACTCTCATATAATCATGAAACATCCTCCCATTTAAACATGCATCACCAATGCCTTCTGTATGAAATTTTCTGCACTCAATCTGCCAATGTTTTTAACAAAATTCAAGTGAACTGCCTTGTCATCAACACTGTCTAGTGTACGTCTAAGCGTAGTACATACAGTCTCTTCATTTACATTATGGTTGCCTTGATAGTGTTTATTTTCCACCTTTCAGTAGTAAGAACTTAGAATCAACTAAGAAGATTACGACGTTATGAGAAAGAAACACATCTCCGTCTAATTTAATTGCCATGCAATGTTTCCTGCCAGTGTCCAGGGCATTTTTTTACTGACAGCGATGTGGATGACTTTTTTTTTGTAGAATGTTCTAAGTTTTTTTTAGACTAGTTTGTTATGGTTTACATTGTAGTTACAATCTGTTGTAAAGAAACATGTTCTAGCTTACTCTCCACTGGTTAATTTTATTTTATTTTGCATTTCTTCTTCCTCATCTCCCAACTATACATCTTCAATAGCTCTTTTATTTCTTTAATTGATTTATATGTCTGACAGAGCTTTGACGATTGCATATTTCTGTTGATACTACATCTAGAAAATGAAATTTTTAAGAATACGAAAACTATAAATATAGTATTAAAACTCTTTTCTGATAAACAAGAAGTTAATTCTTGGCATAACCCAGGACATAATCACTGGATGAAAAACTATTGCTAAGCTAATACCGCGTGTATCTGACATCGACGCACAAACGATTTCCATGGGTCCAGGGCATGATTCTGGACACCCCAGTGTTGGAATTTTTCGTCGGTTCTTTTCTGATTTTTTTTAAGAGTACTACAAAGTATCCGCTCAGCTGAGCTGATATTATTTGTGGCTTTATTCAGATTGCTCTTTTTAGTGAAAGTAGTTATTTAATTATTTTTTGATTAAAAATCTCATTGGGTTAGGTCAGAATAACGATTATGAGCAGTCTAAAGTAAAAAAAACCCTAGAAAAAAATAAAAAAATGAGAAAAAAGCCGACGAAAAATTCTAAGTCTAGGGTGTCCAGAATCATGCCCCGGACCCATGGAAATCGTTTGTGCGTCGATGTCAGATACACGCGGTATGTTACGAGATATTATGATCGCATCAAAACTAAACTATACTGCGTGATAATGATAACTTATAAGTAAGACATAACACATTACATAGACAATGATTAAATAACAGCTCGTATGCTTCACGCTCAACGAGTGAATATTACAGCATCAAATAGTTTTTACCAACGTGATTGTTATAGATATTGAATAACATTAGTTACGCAAAATGATTCAGCGAGTTCATAGGTCGGAGGCAAATGACTTGCATACAGAGGTACGATGATGTTTGCATGAGTTGGAAAGGCTCTGTAACCTGTGCATTATAACATTTATAATATGCACAAATGTATCTTCTGTGTTTTTGATCTTATGAGTTTGATAGGTGAACCTCTGATTAAGACTGTTCATGAGAAAACATGGAAAGCTCCTAGAAAAGGCCACATGGAGAAGAAAATATCAATATTCAGAAGTATCATGAGAATATTTAGAATTTGTTTATGAAGTAGTGTAACTGTTCCTAATCAGTCGCCTAGTGTTGATTAAGACATTTTCTCTAAAATCGTTTGTTTTTGTGACTTGAGCAGTGCAGATGTTAAATCGTATCATTGTATTAAGCGAAACTGGCACAGAATATATTATTTGCATTTAGATAACCATCGTGTAGTTCTACTAATTTAAACATCTGTTCGAATGTGGTTTTGAAAATCATTAATCAGTGCGAATCTTCTGCCGTACTAAATTGAAAGGGTACTTTAATTTAATAACAGAGTACCAAAATATAACCCACATTACTCAGACATGGGATTGGAAAGCTCGAATATATTCGCGACAACGATTAATTACACGGCCACGGTCCGATGATGTCGGATTGCCAATAACAATTTATTACATCTCCCGCCAAAACCGCCATCTTGTTCTATACCTGTCTGACTGACCAAGGCATTCACTTTTACTGCCTAGGTTTTTGAGAGTTCATCAGGTTTCACTTTCGAGAAAGGTCCCTAATGCAGATGATACGTTTGTTGTCAGTTATGCTTGATTGAATGCGTCAGTTCTGCTTGATTCGTTTTATGAATATTTTTTCGATGTATCGGAGATTGAGTATCTTAGTCGGATGTTTTGATTTGTTTATTTCATCATACGTTTTTTATAGATTGTTGGGGGTCGAAGGTTTTGATTGGTTATTAGCTTTACAGCTCTGTGTCAAAATTAGTTTATAACAGAATAATGAGGTTCAAAATAATAATTATACTCTTCGACAGTCTAGCGACCCAAAACTTGGCCATTAAATTCAAACCGCTAATCAAAGCAGTCACACTTAATACGAGACAATCAGCTAATGCCCAATAAAAGGCTACATTACACCTAACATCCGCAAATACCAATCATTAAAAAAAAAAAATCAAACCACGCCGCCTTTGAGTCTACCGATACATACGCCATTGGTCTTTACGTCCATAATCGTATAATTATACAGCGGGCTGGTCTCTCGGGTGAAAGTGCACCGGTCGGACCTGTTACACAGACCCTCGAATTTGGTGGTACAGTGAAATTTATGAACCTGTATCGATTGGTTCTTGTAATCTGTTGTTTTATTTCGTGGTGAGAATGTGTGGGAGTGTTGTGGGAGAGGTTTTTCGTTGTGGGTATGAAAAGTGTGGTATTATTAAGTATTATTTAAAAGGTGACGTAGCTGTGAATGAAATGACGGCGGAAAAGGTAGAGGGTACTGTAATAGCTATAAGAATTTAAAAGAGTGTCCATGGAGTTTCTTGCACGTTCTTCTCCACAGGATCTACTCTTTGGAACGTGCAACTGTCGCGCTGGAGACGGAGTCGGTGGGTGTGTTATGTTGCAGAACAACCCACTGCTCTTGTTGCTAGCGCGGCAGGATTAGCTTCATTTATTTGACTGACAGAACTTGACTATTCAAAAGTGCCTGTAACTGGTCTATTTGAAATAAAGGATTTTGTATTTGTATTGTATTTGTAACATATCTAGAAATAGAGAGATAACCATAATTACTCATTTTCAAAGAATTCATATTGCATTTTCGTGACCCTGTTAAAAATCGTTCTGAATCGACTAAAACAAGTAGTAACAAAGTACCTATCGACAGAAAAATTGTTGAAGAACTCTACAACGATTCTACCACAGAGTTTTTACTTTTTGTAAAATCCTGTTGGAGAGCAGAGATAATACGCTACATATATAAAGATAAGCAACCGTAGCAAGAGTACCTAACAGTAAGCTGCTTTAAGAAAAACAAAGTAGGTACTGCATCTTCCTGTTGACATTTATTTGTTTACGACTATCATATCTTATAGTAATGTCTTACTCCACTTCACGTCGTATTACACCCAAACACGCAATATCTCGGACGTGAATTTAATGTTATCTGAAGCGCGAAGAGATTACCACTTGTTGCAATTTTGTAATAAAACTTATGAGATCTTGCTTTCGGCGATGATTGTAAAGTTTGTGTGAGTGTTGTTACTAATTTGACTAAGTTTCACATCAATGAGTGACTATATAATAATGAGATGTTATATGTTGTCAGTACTCAGTTTGAGTAGCATCATTGCATATAAGGTGGTTTGAGCAATTTTTTAAAAGATGGTCAATGAGTTATTGAAATGAAAAGAAGCAAAAATACGTGGTAATTCTTTTTGATTTTTAACCGACTTCTCAAAAAGGAGGAGGTTATCAATTCGGTTGTGTTTTTTTTTATGTTTGTACTTTAAATTCAGAAGTCGGTGTCAAAATACGAAGGAACTTACAAAAACACCGACTTCCGAATTTAAAGTTATTTTTTACTTTGTAGTGTTTTTTTTTTAGAAGTCGGTTGTATTTTTTTGGAAAAAGTTTTTAATAGGAAAATGATTATGCATGCAAATCATACATAATTTTAGTTACATAAAATCTGCTAACAAAATTGATAAAATCTTTTATATTTATGAAACCAAGTTCTTCTTCTTATCGTGTGGAGAGTTAGGTCTTACGACCACACGACCGCACACCCTAGTGTCAGAGTTTCTATACCGCCTCATGGACCTTTGACATATTTTATTTGACGACCGCTATTTGGTAGCCGGGACCACCGGCTTATATGTGCCTTCCGAAGCATGGAATCATTTATCAGACAATCAGGTTCAGGATTCCAGCCTGCAATTTACTAACCAAACTGAAACAAAGAAACAAAACAACAAACAAACAAACAAACAAAGAATGATTCCCGTGGAACCTGAAACCACGACCACCGGGTCACAAGACAATCGCGAAAAGCCTAAACCACTTGACCACAGAGGCAGTTATAAAACCAAGTAAAGATGTAATAGACGCTCATCGTTTCATCATCATCATCATCAGCCTATAACAGTCCACTGCTGGACATAGGCCTCTCCAAGTGCACGCCATTTGGCTCGATCATCGTACGAAACACAAAATACAAGGAAGATTTAACCAACAACGAAGTAAAGAAACATTATTGTTGTATAAACAGAAATAGAAACGAATGACAATGAAGTAGAAACATGAACGTGTGTCGTTGACTTTAAACAATTTCACTTGCAATTATATGAAAACTGAAAGGTATTCACGAATGTATGCATGTAAGAGGTAAAAGCAGTATGCCAATTAGTCGAATATTTAAATTAAAGAAACATGGAATTTTAAAATAAACATTTTAGTAAGCTTGAAACCCCGCGTAAGAGTATGAAGTTTAAAGAAATATAAAATTGTTTCGTAATAATTGTATTGAAAGAATACGCAATGTAAAAATTGCAATTGAAGACTTCTGATTTCATTGAACGGTTTAAAACTGTTTGAATTAGTAAGTATGTGGTTTGGTTTGCTAGTACTCATAATCGACCACATCTTACCGTATGAAACATAAAAACAAATTCTTCTAGCTATAACTCAAACCTGTCAACAGTTCCGACTCCCATAATTCTTCAAACCACATTCCATATCTCACATCAGAATCTAAGAAACAATTTCCACAGAATACTCGCATGAACGGTAACACAAACGAACAATACAATCAAATCGAAGAAAATCAAACAATCGTCAGAAAAGCCTATAAAAACTGATTAATTAACTCTTAAACGCTGGTTATCTTGAGGCTTCGTCGCCATCTTAGTAAGACTCGTAGTACTATTGTTAATTCATGGAATATATGATGTGGGAATAGGAGCGATTTTAATGATGTGCCTTTGGATCATGGACCGTTATGCTCTTGTGCAGTTATGTGTGGTGCCACAACTGATGCTGGACGGTCAATGGGTGTAATGGCTGATAATAGTAGCGTTGGAGCATGTAAGTGTCATATTGACATGAGTGTTTAAAGATTCCTGTAGAGAATAGTAGAAAGAAGATGATAAATATACTCAAATTATAAACTCAAAGTCACTGATACAACGCATAGGAAAACTAAGGAATCTAGTACAGCATAAAAAGAACCTTAACGATACTACGATATACTTAATACAAATATTAAGATTAAAATTAAACAAAAAAAAAAAACAGAAACTACACAGGCAGAGTGCACGTCGTGCCTATGGAAACAAGGCTCTCCGTGCGTCTTTAGCATAGGACTCAGCATGGCATCATGCACGGCGCTGATTTTCAGTAAAATGTGAAACATTGTTTGTGTACACTGCTTGTCATAACAAAGCTTGTGGTGTGATGTAACGTACATACAACCTAAATCGCAAGCTAACGGAATCTTCTGTTGTTGACAAAGCATTAAAAAGTTCGAATGAAAATGAAACTGGTCAATGTGGAACCACCACCATAATTATTGACTAAAATTTTGGCTACATTAGCCGGAATTGTAGACATATTACTTTTTCAGACCATTAATTTAGTGTTTAAAATTTCCATGTGTGATCCTAATTATGAAAAAATAAATGCATGAACTAAACTCTTTTCTTGAATTCTTGAATTTTTAAGCAAAGATTTATATTTTTTTCCTAAAAAATCTACTTTAAATATTGAAGTAAAGAATATTCTTATGAAGATGACTAATAACTTTACTAAAGGATATATAAAAACAGAACTCGAGGCCATCAAGGTCAGTGGTGCGTTCGTCCTTGCAACAACACAGCATATGCAACGTTAACACATTTATGTCAAAATATGTGGTAATTAAGATGTTAGGAATGGGAGCAGCCATTTTTATGATATTACAAAGAATTTTAATTAAGCAAACGCAATGGCGTGGTATCGATTCGCCATCTTTTAATTAAAGGATGCCCTTATTAAAGAGTTATTTGTAATTGCTTTTTATGCAATGCTTGCTTTAATACTGTTTTATTATATGCCTACAAATTCGTGATTTCTTGTGAAAACTTAGTACTGTACCGTTTTAGTGCAAGTTGCATCGATTGAATTGCCTTTGGAATTAATAATGAGTTCTTTATCGACACTCGTGTGAATATTAAAGCTGGATAATAGTTTCAGCTTGAGCTAGAAACTTAGAATGCCGTTTATTGAAGTGAAGATATTAAATTGAACGAAGCTTTCATTGAGAATTTGTTGTATCGTATACATATACTGGAATCCGGTCTGAATAAAAGAAACTGTCTAAATGTTTTATCAATGATATTACTAGCCCAAATGTATCCACCCCAGGGGAAAGGAAGCCCTTCTCTCTTTTAGCTCTTCTCCGTCCAGGACTAGTCTTTATCAAAGGAGTTTAGCTCACCCCGCCAATATCACCTCCGCAAAAAAATTAATGAAACTCACAAGCATTTTTCTGAAACTGTTGAATCTCCATGAATAATCTGAATAATCCTACATGCCAATGTTTGCTAACGCTACCAATGTTGTCCACAGACTGATATCCCTGGAAGTGACTCCCCGGCCAGACGTGCAGTGCGAGGCGATAGCATGGCGACTGGTAGGCCTGCTGGGAGTGGACCAGGGCTCCGGGTTGAGGGCCCGGACGTCGCGGCTGGCATCCTCGCTGGTGCACTACACGCCAGACACCAGGGATGCTATTGACGCGAGAAGGAGGCAGCTTGATGCTGCCGTGCATGGTAAGCCCTATACAAGGATAAAGTACTATAGGCTTCATTACTAAGGAAATTAGAAAATTACGTCTGGAAAATATCTGTGTGGATCCCAAAAACGTAGTTTGGTGCATACTCGTAAATAAAGCTCTGAAAGCTGTCACATCAATATCACTCGACAAGTTAGTGCTATTTGTGGAGAACTAAGTTTGCAAATGACTAACATGAACGTAAAAACAATAAAATTATTTAACTCTAACAAAACAAAATTGCCCGAAAACATCAGTAAACAACTTCTAATTACTGAAGACAAAAAAAACCAAAGCTTACATAATCATCTAAATAAACCAGCAGCCCGTGAAAGATATCCATCATAATATTTACTCACAACTTCCATGTGTTAACGCAGGGATGCCACAAGGCCGATTTGAAACCGATAAGCGATGAATCAGCTGACGAACCAAGATGGCCGGATAACTGGCATCCTACAGCGGATACCATAAATTAGCTCAACGAGGAAATATAACACTAATTACATTGTGTTTCCTTTACCTTAGCTCGATTTGTTCTTATCGTCCGTGGGTTTTGGGGCGGAACTGTGAATGCACTGTCTGTTTTCGTAGTGTAATGGACTGTTTTGGCTTTTGACTTGTTAATGGTTCGTGAAGTTCTAGGTTACGATATTAGTCAGCTAAGGCTATTTCATTTCTAGAAGTTTTGCCTTAATTGGCGATATGGGTTACGTATGTCGTCTCGTCTTGCCGCTGTACCTCGATGGGAGTTATGATTCAGGAAATTATGGGAATTAAATAGGCCATACTTCGGTTCGGAATGCTATTTAAACTCACTGATAGAAAAACTTATAAAAATATTCCCGACTTGGGAATTGAAATCTTGTTCACAAAATCAGCGTTATACCAATGATGCATATAAATATGGGTACTCTGTAACCAGTTTTGTGAAAAGTATTAGGAACAACTGTCTGTCCATCGCCTTCTATCCCACATTGATAGGCCTGGTTTCAGCTGCATATGCCTTGTCTTCGATTGTTAAATATGCTTTACCCCCAGGTCTGGGCACACACGGTCTGACAGCCGACGCAACCGGCTCGCTGATCTCACTCCACGTCGCTATGAAGAATGAGCTGCAGCGACACGTGGAGGTCTACAAACAGGCGCTTCATAAGCTAGAAGAGCTTGTAAGTCCCGATCGAGTCTATAGAATAAGCTACCTATGTCTTCCTTATACTTAGTAATGTTATTTATTGGGTTCAGTAATTTATTTCTCTTTAAACAAACAAGCAGGAAAGAAGGAAACGAATTGATCGATCGTATCGGTATTATGTGGATTCATCTTTTTCATTTTGTATACCTACAGTCAGTAAATCAGGGGGTGGGTTTACTGGTATTTGTTGTTTATATTTTAAGAATATATCTCTTATCGTGTGTGAGTTGTTATCGTTACAATAAACATTACCATTGTTCGTTTCTCACTTGTAAGTGAGTAGAAACTGATTAAAATACAATCTCAGCCCAATTTAGATGTTTGTCTGTAGACTGAAGTTGATCGAACTCGATCACTATCGTAATTAATGTCAATGTATTTAATTCTACTTCTCCGTCTATTTCTCCGCAGTCACCAGTCACCATAACCCAGGACCCGGCGTCGTCCTCCCACCAGCGTCTCCTGGCGCTGTCCCACGCGGACGTGGAGAGACGCCTGATAGACAACAAGTCACTCCTCACCATCGTCGACAAGCCGGCGCTGAGGCAGCTGCCGACCCTGGTGGACGCCCTCGCAGCCAGGGTCGAGAGTGACAAGGCGGTGCTGGCCTGCATTGGCCAGATTAAGAGGAGTGATCCCTCCTTGGATTTGACTGATACGAGGTAAGATAATTATCCTTTTGAATACTTTTTAAGTTCACCTGTATGGGACGTACTTTTCATGTTCATCATTTTCATTTTTGTCAAGATTTTTCTATGATGCATTTATTGCAACTTAATCATGGTTAGGATACGAAAGGGAATCGACAATGCATGAGGGATTGTTCATGTAACTGTAACTGCATTTTTGTAAATAATATGAGATCATTGTTTTAAAATCCATCGTCATCGTCTAACATCACTTAAGTTGAATAAATATGAGATATTAGACTCTATCGTCTCATATTTATTCAGCTCTTATTACGAGTTTAATACCTACTAAAAAAAATATATTGTGGATTGGTTTTTCCACTAAAAGAGTAATGAACATTAATGAGGATGGATGGAGAGGGAGAGGAAGGCCAAAGAAAAGATGGATGGATTGTGTAAGAAGCGATATGAAAGAAAAGGGAGTTAGTGATAGTTTGACGGCTGATAGGGCAGAGTGGAAGAAAAATCGTGTTGCGACGACCCCAAGTAACATGGGATAAGGGCAGGAAGATGACTGCTTTCCTTTTACCACTGCAACCCTGTGCCCTGCCGAGGTTTAAAACAAGTTGAAAACAAATCATGAAAAATAAAGATTATTTAGTCTTTAGAACTCGAAAACATATGAATCGTTAATTTTTAAACTAACTTAGATCCAAAAGGACCAAAAATAAGTTGATTTAAATCTTAAATCGTAATTATTTTAGAAAGTGGTCGCTCGACTTTCGGCCAGTATATCATTTACGTCTTAAATTAAATGCTGTTAACTTTTGATTAAGATTCGATTGATTTATCGTATCATTAGATGACTTTCTTCTCATTTCGTTGTGTCATCTGTTAATGATGTTACGTTAGAGGAGACATCATCAGGTTGATTGGAAACTGGTTTTCTTGATGATAGAGTTATGTGTTCACTGATGAGGGTTCCCCAGCTGTTGCGGAATTTGTTCGAAAGAGTCAGCGCGGCCCTGGAACGCAAAGGGCGATATTTTTTTTTGGGACAAACCAGCCACACATTCCCAACCAGTGCAACTCAGATATATTGTTTTAAACTTTCATGGTCACTAACATTAGAATAGTTCATATCGGGATTGTTACCATGTACCTTTTTATTTGCGAGTTTCCGATATTTCGGCACTGTTGCAAGCGCCATGATCACGGAGTAACTGAAGATCTTTGCGGGTGGGATGTTATTGGGAGACATATCGGTCTACCCTCCTTCGTAGTCTTTTATTACGACCATCTCCGGTACCACTGTCCACAAACTCACTTTTTTCCCGCAACTATCGAAATATCGGAAACTCACAAATAAAAAGGTACATGCTAGCAATCCCGATATGAACTATTCTCATTTAAATAGATGTTTGTTGAGAAAACTTAAAAGCCATGTTAGTAAAAATACACAATTATATAAACCTCTTAAGAGCTGAACACGGAGTTGACCATTAAATGCTTTCGCATCACTTGTTTTAAATCAAGCTCAAGCACTGAGCTGAAGCATAAGTGTAATGTTTATCTATGTGTTCAGGCGCTTCTATCACTACGTAACATTTCTCATATACAGGGAAATTGAAAAAATACCCGAAACCTCTTAGGCAGTGAAAGTACACATGATTATAAGCAACTTTTGTTTTGGTAAAACTCCGAAATCTCGAAAAAAATATCAGCTGTTTCATACAAAATGCAGTATTTAGCCAATGAAAATGTATGAAACAGCTGATATTTTTTTCGAGATTTCGGAGTTTTACCAAAACAAAAGTTGCTTATAATCATGTGTACTTTCACTGCCTAAGAGGTTTCGGGTATTTTTTCAATTTCCCTGTATATCATCATCTGCCTAGCCTTCTCCCAACTATATTGGGGTCGGCTTCCAGTCAAACCGGATTCAGCTGAATAGCAGTATTTTACGTGGAGCGGCTGCCTACCAGACCTCCACAACCCATTAACTGGGTAACACGGTAATCCTTGGCAAGACTGGTGACAGATTTTCTGGCTTCTGACTATCCGTAACGACTGCCAAAGATCTCCAAATGACAGCCGGGACCAACAGCTTAACGTGCTTTCCGAGGCACGGAGGAAACTCGATATATTAAGATGGTCACCCATCCACAGACCAACCTCGACAAGCGTTGCTTAACCTTGAAGATGGACCTGTGCGGCTGTTATTATTTAGCCACGAGCTCCTCATATATATGCCACTGGTTTATTGCGAATTCCGTAAGTTTGTTAAACACATTAATCTAAATAATTTAAAAAATGCGAAAGTTTGGATGTTTGTTACTCAATCAAGCCAGAACGGGTGAATGAATCTTGATGAAATTTGGAATAGAGATGGATTATAGTCTGGAATAGCACATAGGCTACTTTTCAACCCGGGAGTATGTTCCCTAGGGATCACGCGGGCGAAGCTGCTGCAGAAGGTAGTAAGATTATAATCTCTCGATAGATAAATCCTATCCACATTCGATAGTTTAGGCTCGTATCCATGTTAAATCGAGAAGACTTCACAATCTTAGCCATTTATCATAAAATTAAAATTGCGCTTTTTATACATTCATGTTGTAAACATCCCCCTTTAAAACAAGATGTATTTCTTAAGTATAGAAGCCAGCGCTTCTTCTCCACATTTATTATGTGCACAGCCAAAGTGTGGAACTCTCTGTTAACGTCTGTGTTCCCGTCCACATAATAGGCTAGATTCCATCATCCACAAACTGCAAAACTATTGAGTCCGTCAGTTAGAGTATTGAAAAATAATGGACATGGTATTTTTTTGTTTTTGTAAATCAATGAATATTGACAAAGATAAAACGCATCAAAACTCGCGAGTGGGGGCTCGTGACGTCACGACTAAGTAAAAATTAAGCGAAGGTGTGACGTATTGAGAATTTTAAAAGCGTCGTAACTTGGTCAATTTTGGTTCCCGTATCAAAAGAAAAAACATGGGTCAAATATTTTTTGATAATCTAACTGACGGACTAATTAGATTTTTTCAGGACACAAGCCCATTATAACCCGCCTGCTTTCAAAGCAAGAGTGAACAGGCGTCTTCTGGGCACGCTCGCTCCATCATAGACCTCATCAATCGCTTTCCATCAGGCGTGATTGTGGTCAAGAGCAAGCCCATTAAATAACAAAATAAATACATAATCTCAAAGTTTTACACTTCAATAAGTATTTTTCACGGCTGCTACCAACATAATAATCTCGTCCTTAAGATAACAATAAAGATAACCAGAGTTAAGTGCCTTTTTATTAAATTTATTGTAAAAACATGGAAACGTTCGTGTTCCTATAACAATTAGCATGAATCGTAATGCTCTGCTGATTACGGAACACATTTAATTGCTGGCGATAAAAGGATTTTATTTTAATGCTTAAAATAAGTGTGAATATATGTAGAGTGAGGATGAGAATTCGTTGTTTATCGCTGAATGGCTTCACCCGCTTGATAAATTAAACCTTCCTCGAGAACCACTCTATCCATTGAGGAAAACAGCATGAAAATTGGTGTAGTAGTTTTTGAGTTTATCGCAAACAGACAGACAGACGCGGCGGAGGACTTAGTTCAATAATATGCAGTGATAGTGATTTTATTTCATTTTTATTGTTTGTTGTTATAGCGGCGACAGAATTATATTGTACTAGCTGTCCCCCGCGGCTTCGCCCCCGTTTTACCCGCACAGTTCCCGTTCCCGTGGGATTTGCGGGATAAAAACTATCCTATGTCCTTTTTTGGGTCTCAAACTATCTTTGTACTAAATTTCATCCAAATCGGTCCAGTAGTTTCGGAGCCTATTCAAATCAAACAAACAAACAAACAAATCTTTCCTCTTATAATATTAGTGTAGATGTAGATTGTACTGTCGATCTATTACGGTTTTTGAGATACAGCCTGCTGTCAGACAGACGAACGGACGGACAGCGTAGACTTAGTAAAAGGTTTCTTTTGGATACGAAACCCTAAAAATGAGTAACAGCACTGACAGACAATTATTGGCATACAGTTCTCCATTATCCAAGAGTAGAGAAAGACCTCATTTAAGTGCGAAGTGTCACACTTCACACAGAATTAAATATCGTCTATGGACATAATATGTATGTGTGTGTGTTTATGATCTTAAGCAAGTGTGGGTTTAACAATTGCTCATTATGTAATGATAATTTGTGTGTGAGTATGTTTGTTGGTAATAAACAATTTCGCATTCATTTCTTACGGAGAAATGTGTTTCAATTGTTTTTTCTCTTGTTTCAATGGTTGTGTTAATCAGCTAAGTTGTTTATTAGTTGAAGCTAAAGTTTTATAGTCTCGGAGTAACTAGCATTTCTATTTCTGAGTCTGAGGAGTTTTTAGCCCATTCGAGAACTTACTAAATGATGTCCGCGGCTTCGCTTCTTGACAAATTACATACTAAAACCTTTCCCAAGAACCACTCTATCCATTGGAGAAAACAGCATGAACATCGGTGCAGTAATTTTTGAATTTATTGAAAGAAAATAAAGAAATATGTTTATTTGGGACTCGCACAAAACAGACAGAAGCAAAATACTTTAAACAAAATACAGATAATAACATTAAATTGATCTGTGCGAGGCCAAAAAGGTCCCTATTTCAGCATATGCTGCGATATTTAAAATAAATAAATAACACAGCGCTGGTATTATGATATATGCAGATTTATTTTAAACAGACAGATAGACAGACGCGGCGTAGTTTTATAATATGTAGTGATGATAGTGATAGTGCTATTGAGATAATACGTTTTTAAAGACTATTTATTTATAAATTTAAGAGCGTGTATTCCGTCCACTAGCGCCGCCAATCGTTTTTTATTAATTGTGGTAAATTTAAGACACGTATATAAAAAACCGCTCTGTAGTGCACTAAAGAAATGTATCTATTATTTTTTGACAGCTATTTTAATACATAACTCATGGCTAAATAGCCAAAACGGCAATTATTGCTAAAAGTGGCCACTTTTAGCAAAAATATCGACTTTGGCAACTATTTATGTTCTAAAGTACAAAACATAACTCTCAAAACATAATAAATACATTTCTTCAGTGCACTACAGAGCGGTTTTTTATCTACGTGTCTTAAATTTACCACAAATAATAAAAAAAACGATTGGCGGCGCTAGTGGACGGAATACACGCTCACTTTCAGCACAAAAAAAGTACAGAGGCGGATAAGAATTCTCTACCAGCCAACCTTTAGGAGAATAGTGACGTAGTAGACTAGTGTCATTATTATAAATAGCAATGTTCTTAAGTAGGTACATAATGTGCTAGAGTCCAGGCTTTTCACGATAATTCAAGTACTGTTCAGCACTGTTTTATGGATTCGGCTTATTGAACAAATAATGTAATGTATTTTCTTGTATAATGTAATGTTAATTACATTGTAAAGTATTTTTTTTTGCGGCACTTCTTCTAAGGTAAAACTAGGAAATGGTGACGGGGGGTTGTTTAGGAGGACTGTCCTTATGTAAAACTTCGCTAACCAGCTGATTAATTTGAACAAATATTTGTTTTTGTGTTTTGCGTTTTGAAAGTTGATATGTAGTTGCCTTGCGTAATTAAAAAAAAAAATACTACCGAATTGTGAACCTACTCCTTTTTGGGAAGACGGTTAATAAAGTGTCGTCGATACACGATACAACTGTTCAATGAGTATATCCTTGCTACATTCTAGATTACTTAAAACATTCGCTTTTCAACAAAAAGTTTCTCTTTTACGATGAACCTCTAATTGCGATGGGTGATGAAACTTTACGAGAACCATTCGACTTACAATCGGCGGCGGCGCTCTGTGTGAGAATCGAATCCGAAACAATAACGAGATCGCCGTGAAAAGTAATAGTTGTTAATTTGGAATATTACTCTGTTATTTGAAAATAGCTGTGTGATTTATGTAGGTGTTACGAAGTGGCATTGAATGGAGATTTTTATGTAATCTTTGTTATTACTGAATGAACGATGACGGGATGGTTGGCGCAATGGTTGAGCGAATGAATGCTACGCTGCTTGTCACTGGTTCGATTCCCGCACGGAATAAATATTTTTATGGATAGTTGTTGTGTGTGTAGATTAAACGCACCTATGATACAGGAGAAATTCCTACTGTGGGGCAACGTTTAAAAAAAAATATTAAACTTTGTTTTAACTAAATTTTTTCAGATCAGAAAGCCAATCTAAATACTTAAAAGCGTTTAGTATGACCTCAGTGACAATCGATATCAAAAACTTGTCAAAATGTAAAAAGTGGTATTCTAGACAGTTGGCGAGATCAGAATAGGAACGTTCCGTACAAATACGAGATTCTCCTCCGGCCCTGTCGTTAGTTAGTTGTACAATCACCAGCACATCATACTACAACAATCTGTCAAATTTCTGTATTAAATTTTCAACTTTATACTTGAAGCGATTAAGTTCAATATTGACTGGAAAAAATATCAGCTTTGGGTACCTTTATGTGCTGGTGCCTGTACGAATTTCAGGTTGTCAATATTGCTTCCTAAACTACTGAATATTAGTTACTCCTGTTTTCTCGTGGTTCCTACAGCAACCAGATGAGACTAAATTATTCGATCTTAGTCAAGTTAGGTACATTCACTGACAGAGCTAGAGTTCAGTTCTATATAACACTGTATATGTATGTATCATTTGTTTTGTATACATCACACTGGTATAGGTACGCAATTTAAACTTGGTGCTCAAAAAGTCTGGGAACCTCCACGCCATCACAATATACAGCAAATTGATCACCCATGTTCACACATAACATTCAAACTTTCCCCAGAAAAATCCATGTTGTGTTTCATAGATAATATGTCTCTAATACCAAAAAATACTCTTTTACTTCCACCACGTATAGGAAACATGAAATTGACATTATCTAACATTTGTTTTCTTAACTTAGTAAATGCAGGGGGTAGTTTTTTTTGTGGCAACCACTACAAAATTTGACAGTTTCGGATAGCCGGATGAGCTGGCGGCTGTAGGTACCTTTCAACATCCTTAATGTATCTTTCATTCAGAATGTCTCGATTTTGCGTTAAATCTCCGTTTTTGTTTTGTTTTATTAGATTTAATATTTAACTTAATTTTTAACCGACTTCCCAAAAAGGAGGAGGTTATCAATTCGGTTGTATATATATATTTTTTTTATGTTTGTTACCTCATAACTCCGACAATTATGAAACGATTTGAAAAAAAATTGTTTTATCTGAAAGGATGTACTTGCAGATTGGTCCCATTTAAATCATATCAAAATCGGTTACGAACTTTGGATTTTAAATCGAAATAGCTGGAATTTGACTATTTAGATGATTCTTTGATAATCGAAATTGCGTATTTTGCTTTTCTGCGATTTTGTAGTGGCGTTTTTAGGTGTGGGGCACCACCAAAAAAGTGAAAAATAAAAAACTTTTTACAAAAAAAAAACAACCGACTTCTAAAAAAAATCACTACCAAGTAAAAAATAACTTTAATTTCGGAAGTCGGTGTCAAAATACGAAGAAACTAACAAAAACGCCGACTTCCGAAATTAAAGTTATTTTTTACTTTGTAGTGTTTATTTTTATTAGTTTATTAATTTACAGCTTTTTATTTTGTTATTTGAGATGGGTTTGCTCTTGAGTCTAGTCTAGGTCAGAGATGACAGAGACAAAGTCCACGATGAAGCGACCTTACCCAGAAGTAGCCTGTAGCTTTGAGATGAAAGCCTTATAAATGATTTGTTAAATGATTATTAAGAATTGCGGTATTTAACACTCTTTCTGCATACATGCCTAGAATTTTTTATCAGAAAATCCAGGTGCGTATTCTCCAAGAAATGGCTTCATTGGAAAAGTGATCAAGGAAAGTGGACTTATATGCAATATTTGCAGAGTACTGCTGGTTTTTTTTTATTATATAGTCACTAACCCCTGCGTAACAATGACAGGCACAATTAAACAAAAAAGTTAATTTCTCACTCTTGAAATTAATATTTACTTGATGAAAGCGACGAAAAACTGAAAATTAGATGAACATCTTTTAAAATCTAGACGTGACTGAAAAGTTTGATTTACTGTAACATGATAATTTATTGCAAAACACAAACTCCAAATCTTGGAGGAAAAAAAAATGATTTTTTTGTTGCCTAGTGTGTAATCCGCAGTAAGTTTATTTGCCTTCCAACAACCAAGACAGGTGTAAATTGTTTGAAGCGATACATGAGTACATGACAATTTTTCTCATCATACAAACTACTTCCCATACAAAGTCCGTTAAACAACAACAGTTCTTATTAACTTGCATACATTATCATGAGATCCACTTAAACGTATCATATCACATGCACCGCCACAATTGTCTGCAATTACTTTAAACGCAGCCATTATCACTTTAAAATTACAACCGTCACTCGTCATTGAACAATCAACTTTAGGTCGACTGGTTTACAGCAGATATTTAAGTGTAATAAGAGCGGTCTGAATGCTTCAATGGAGATGAATATTTAATAACGGATATTGGATATGTAGTTGTCATTAGCGGTTATAAAAACTGACAAGTGCATGTCAAATTGAAATCAATGAGGGTTCCGTAACAATATTACAAATAAGATGGCATGACAACTCACTTGCAGTTCACTCCACCTAAGTGTTTACTTCGACGTATTTATAGAATCGCACTGCTGTAAACATGTCGAAGTGAAGGCGTGGGTGAAGTGATCACGAAGTGAGCTGTCAAACCATACAAACAAGATCAAAAGACAGCTCATTTGTCGTTCACTCCACCTAAATTAACACGGTGAGATGTCAACAGAATAGAGTGGCTGTACCTATATTTTTCAGTATTTTTCATAGAACAGGTTTTATTATCATTTTCCTCTTGCTTACATATGTCCCTACTAAATTATTTGTCATCATGTGAATTATTATTGTGTTATTCCTCTTTTCTAGGTATCTGACCTTTCACATAATCATCCTAGACCTAAGAAAAAAGTTTTTCAGTATATTTCATAACCGACCAAAAAGATTGATTAAATATTTTTGTTTTGTTAGCATATAAGAAGGTAACAGTAATTTCTGTCACAAGCCGACCTACAGATAAACTAACAGGGGTTCTTCATTAACAAACGGAACCCTAAAATGTTATTTAACAGTGGCATAAGAGAGAAAGCGCGCTTTCGCGTACCGTGTGACACATTACGTCACAATATTTATGTGAATTATTTTGTGCGTTTAGTGAAATCTTTCTCAAAAACGCAAATCATTGATGCATTCTGATAAAGTTATGCATGGAACCAGTTATTTTTGAATAATTGATGTATGTTTAAGTTCTAAGATGAGTCAGCTTAAATATATTAGGGTTTCGTAATGAGAGGTAGGGCCCATTGGTTTGGTGGTAGCATGTGTTGCTTTGGGTTCAGGTTCTAAGGTCGATTTTCAGTTGTAAAATGTAACTATGTTCTTCATGTTTGGTATGTGAAGGCCACTGGTATTATGAGCCATGAGTTCTTCTTCTTCAGCTAGCTAGAAGGTTTGTCTGGGTTATAAAGTCCTGGGTTCGAATCCTAGCTCAAGAAACCAGTTTTTGTTTCATCATCCATTTCACTCTAACTATTTGTCAAAGTGCAGTAAGCACTTACCTTCTTCTAACACCATTCAGCCTTTGCCTTTTTTGTCTGCTCCTTGCGGAGTACGCAGTCCTGTTCAATATTGACATGTGTGGTTATTTACTCCAGCTCAGCGGATTCGGGCACGAAGGGCGGGACCACATTGAGGAGGAGGAGGAAATTGCCCGTAGCCCACTGTGACTATGACGAGGGGTGAGTGTGTCCCCATGCTGGGCTATTTATCTTGCCCCGTAATTGGACGGGGCTATTTTTTAACGTACTTAAAAACACCGACCAAGTGCGTGCCAGGTCACGCGCGGTTTCTCAATTCGATTGTATTTAATTTTTGTATTTGATATTCAAATTTTCCGCCATTTAGGAACAAACTTGGAATGTTCTTGTTTTTTATATCTTTTTGACTCGATGTTTGATGTAACCCAGGCAAACTTGGCTACTAGCTGAGCCCGAAGTCCGTATTTTTCAAATTCTTATCACCTAACCACTAAGAATGAATTACAACATGATTTGTTTGAGCAGTTACTATCAAATCGTGTTGTCATTAATTCTTTATTTTATTATAGGCAGACAAGATATTTGTATGAGAGAAGCGAATATTGTATAGCAGTTGACTTTAGTGCCATAATTTCGTCACATAATATTTGGTCGACTCCTGAACCTGTTACCACTCGGGTTTGGGACTATTCGTAAGTCCGTAAGTGATACGGAGTAGAAAAGGCCCGTCACTACGGACGTGGTCGAGGGGTTTAGGCGCTTGCCTTGTGATACGGAGCTCGTGGGTTCGATTCCCACGTGGAGCATACTTTATAAGGTTGTCTCCAGTTTGTTTAACTTTCAGTTTTAATATCGTATTTCAATCCACGATATTATAAAAATTTTTTGAGATGAGTTTGCTTTTGACTCTAGTCTTTTTTTTTTTTTTTTTTAGGTATGGGAAATCATCCAATGACTCCTCCCGCTCTGGGTGTAGCGGGAGGGAGTGTCAGACTTCTACTGACTAAAACCCATCCATGTTCCTTCATTGCCCTTTGTGTTCCGGAGCCACGGTGTCTCTTGCGAATAATCCCGCGACTCCGGCAGGCGTCGGCCCTTTCGGGCCCCTCTGTGTTGCTGACTCTCTTTGAGGCGCGCGTGGAACACTAACGCGCCGTCGACACGGCCTGTCTAGATGGACGGACGGCGAGCCACCCATAGCTCGCCGTCCACAGGCCCGCGCCTACGGTGGCCGGAGGTCACCAGGTGGTGGCCCCCGACGCCCGCGGCGTCTACCACGGCGGCCGGGACGAGAGGGTCTCCTCTCCCGCTCCGCCATTTTGACTCTAGTCTTGATTATTATTTTCTTCTCTTGTTCTTGTCGTGGGGGCAGTAAGCTCTAACGACCCCACACACACTAGTGTCAGAGTTTCTAAACCGCCTCAAGGGCCTCTGACATGGTTTAACGACCGCCATTTGGCGGCCGGGACCACCGGCTTGAACGTGTCTTCCGAAGCACGAAATCATTTTTTATCAGACAGTCAGGTGATTCAAGCCTGTAATGTCTTAAACAAACTGGAAACAACTTTACAAAGTATGCATCCCGTTGGAATCGACCCCACGACCACCGAGTCACAAGGCAAACGCCTAAACAATTCGACTACGGAGGCAGTTAGATTATATTATAATCTATCTATACTTATAATAAATCTGTAGAGAGGTCAATTCTGTACATGAAATATATTTCCAAAATAACTATCAGTGGGTGATTAGGGATCGATACTGATGCCAAAAATGCAATCAGTAAAATTTTTGTCTGTCTGTCTGTCTGTCTGTATAACCGTTATAGAAACAAAAACTACTCGACGGATTTTAACGAAACTTAGTATAATTATTTTTCATACTCCTGAGCTGGTTATAGTATAATTTTCATCACGCTATAATCAATAGAAAAAATGAAAAAAAAAAATTAAAATGTGAAAGTTTGGTTGTTTGTTACTCAATCACGCCAGAACGGCTTAACGGATCTTAATGAAATTTAGAACAAAGATAGATTATAGTCTGGAATAGCACATGAGCTACTTTTAATCCCGGGAACATGTTCCCTAGGGATCACGCGGGCGAAGCCGCTGGCAGAAGCTAGTACAAAATAATAATAGAAAGTGATGGAGTGGGCTTACCCAGAAGAACTCTAACTTTGAAGAGGTTAGGGTTGAACGTGTTCGGAAACACAGACGCAGAGAGAGTTCCACTCCTCTGCTGTACGCATTATAAAAGTCGTTTGAAAACGCTTAGTGTGAATATTACACGCGTGGTCCCCGGGTGGTGCTAAACAGGTGCCACTAACCGCCTCCGTGGTCTAGTGGTCCACCTGATTCAGACCCAGAGGTCCCGGGTTCGATTCCCAGCGGAGGCAAATTTTTTGCTCGGTTTGGTTGGTGGTCGGACTTGTTCTAAGTCCGCCTGGCAAGCTACCACCATCATGTCTAAGTCTGTCGCCATAACAACGAATAAGAGGATTCCGGGTGAAACTCGCTTCCATCTTCGGCCTAATCATCACTTTCCATCTGGTGAGATTTGGGCCAAGAGTTTCCCCATTTTGTAGAAAAAAAAAAAAAAAAAAATTTAAGTATTTTATATTTTTCTCGCACAGTCGGTGCCGGCAAGACAGCAGAATCACTAACAAATGAATTAAATATAAATCTCACTAAATGTATTATCAATTGCCTTTAAAACTTTCCACCATAAAAACCAAAGAACTATCGGAAAACTATCCCATTTGAAACCGAACCTTACGCTCGACACGATTGAGTCGAATTTAAAATAGACATGTGTGTTATGAAAAGTATAAGATAAATTTATGGTACCATACGTCGTATTGTTCGGATAGATACATGGAAAGTCTGTTTCCACTTTCAAAACTGGTTGGGAAACCATAAACATAAGTTTAAAACCTTTTGTCTAAGTTATCGTTACTGGGATATTTCGTAACTTAGGGTCTGTGGGTCGAATAACACTGTTACGCCTGAGGTAACTGTCTCTTGTTCAGCTATGACAGTGACTGTTTGTGGAATAAGTCTGTCGTAAAATGTTGAAACCCACGTTTTTAACGATCGAGGGAACTGTCAATTATTAAGAGATGATGTGGCTAACTGTTAATTAATTATTTACGGTAGGTACTCAGACAGGTGAGGTACTCTGCGGTAGTTAGAGCCTGTTCATTATTTCAGAGCAAAATTTCTGCAATAGGTTTATTGCTAACTAGATGTTGCCCGCGACTTTGTTCGCGTGTATGTATGTCGAAAAGTAAAAATATATGTCGATATGTAAGATTGCTAAGATAAGATATACAAACAGTCAGACTATTTAGGCTTCCGTACCTACCCAAAAGGTAACCATCGGTTACTAAGCCTCCGCTTTCGTCTGCTTGCCGACAGGCTGTATCTCAAGATCCGTAGGTAATGTAGACAGTTGAAATCATTCACAGAGGTTTCTATTACCGCTATAGCAAAAAATTATAAAAAGGTATTAAATAAAATTTAAAATAAATGGGAGCTCCCAACAATGATGTGATTGACAACGGAGCATGCTTGCCTAGAAGCTCAATCTTGATTCTACTATCTTAGGCCTGGACTTCAGCAAAGCGGAGACGAATGTTTTTAAGCTAGTGTGTCTCCACTGAAACTGTGCGGAGATGCGTGCTGGCTAGACTGCTAGCGGAGATGTGCTCTGACTGTACTGCACGCCGCTCGCAAGTCTCAGATGCGCGCTATTGTCAGCGTGCGAGGCAAATCTCACATTTCCGCATTGTAGCACGACCCAGTTCGCCATATAAATATGATACCTACATCTCCGCTCAGTGATATCCGTAAAGCTGAGAGATGCGTGAATAACTAAATTCTAATGGTTCTTTAAAAGATTTATCCGCTCTGCTCGTCTCCGCTTTGTTGATCTCCGGGCCTTGCCAGACAAATCAGTCAGTCATTTAATGAAGCTTATCAACTTTGGTTGACTGTATGGATCAGAATGTTGGGCTGTGAAAAAGATGAAAATAGATTGCATGTGGCGGAGATGAGAATGTTGAGTCACGAGAATGGATAAAGTGAGAAATGACTACATTAAGAGGTAGTTTAAAGGTGGCGCCAGTGACGGAAAAGTTAAAAGGGAATCACTTGTCTTGGTATGATCATGTGAAGAGTAGGAAGGAAACGCATTCAACTAAAAGAGTTATGAACATAAATGTGGATGGATGGAGAGGGAATGGAAGGCCAAAGAAAAGATGGATGGATTGTGTGAGGAGCGATATGAAAGAAAAGGGAGTTAGTGATAGTTTCACGGCTGATAGGGCAGAGTGGAAGAAAAAAACGTGTTGCGCCGAAACCAAGTAACATGGGACAAGGATAGTAAGATGATCAATTTTGGTTGACTGATTAACAATACACACTGATACAGAATCGAAATCAAAACATTCATTAAAATGCAATTTTGGAACACAGATTACTCGCCCGCCCGTCACCACTTCCTAGTGTTTTAGCTGGGAAGAAGAAGTGGCGTATTGGTTTAGTAACGCTCTGAAGAATCAAAAAGATCTGGGAGAACTGGCAACGAGATTTAAGTGACAATGATTACTGTTAATCGAAAAACCCATGTTCAATTCATCACAGCGTGTATTCCGTCCACTAGCGCCGCCAATCGTTTTTTATTATTTGTGGTAAATTTAAGACACGTAGATAAAAAACCGCTCTGTAGTGCACTGAAGAAATGTATTTATTATGTTTTGAGAGTTATGTTTTGTACTTTAGAACGTAAATAGTTGCCAAAGTCGATATTTTTACTAAAAGTGGCCACTTTTAGCAATAATTGCCGTTTTGGCTATTTAGCCATGAGTTATGTATTAAAAATAGCTGTCAAAAAATAATAGATACATTTCTTCAGTGCACTACAGAGCGGGTTTTTATCTACGTGTCTTAAATTTACCACAATTAATAAAAAACGATTGGCGGCGCTAGTGGACGGAATACACACTCTTAACAAAAGCAGACAACTTCAAGAACAAATCCCGTTGCCACCAATGGAACCACAAAATCAAATTAAGATTCCACACCTCTTATGAAACTATCTCGTGAACAATCGTTTCCCATACATTTCTCTGTTGTATAAGTTTTTACTCTTAGAACTAACCATTGTTGCGATCCAGTTTATTATCAGCGGTCGTGGGAATCAGTTATATAGCTCTGGGTACCTGAGTACTGGTTATCGCTGGGGTAACACTCCAGTTATGTGAAGATTCGGAGAAAAGGCTTCTTGAGAAATGTTGGAGTATGTCATAACTGTACCTAAGTTATGGATGTGGTTCAAGACAATGGGAGCTACTAAACAGGTTGGTAGGTTAACTTTAGATGAAGTATTGTACCGTACATCAAAAACTGGCCAAGTGATAGTCGCGCTCACACACGAAGGGTTCCGAAAATCTTAATTTTTATTTTTAAGTTGTTTTAGCGCAATATGAGAAAGTTTAAATTGTCTACCTATTACGGTTCTTGAGATACAGTCCGCTGACAGACAGACGGACAGACGGACAAACGGACCGACGTACAGAGGAGGCTTAGTAATAGGGTTCCGTTGACAACCCTTTGGGTACAGAACCCTAAATATCAACCTGATAACCTCTTAAGCCCTAACAAAAAATTTTCAATATTGCTAAGCACTCGTTTGACCACTATCTCACCTGATGGTAAGCGATGACGTAGTCGAACATGGAGCACGCTTGCCTAGAAGTAACCTATTCACTCGTGACTTAAAAACCTCTCAGGTTTTGTAGCTATCAGGAAACACAGACTCCGGCGGGCACTTGAATTGGTTTTCAATGTGAAATCCTTGTATCGCTATTAGAAGTCCTAGAGAAAATAACATTCCATCACAGAACGATTCGCCAGAAGTCTAAAATGAGTAAAGTTGACATGCGGTACCTACTTAAATTTTGTGTAATTAGTCAGTCACAAACTTTTTGGATTTTTAACAATAGTGAACGTTGATAAAGTGTCTCTTTGCTGTCGTGAGCTGTGAGGGAAAGGAGACAGAAGACAGAATGAAAAGTAAAACAGTCTGCGAGTCTATTCCACACAAACTAAACGCACATTATACAAATATAAATATGACATATAATCTATTGATAAGATGATTTTCTCAAACGTGCTTGGAAATGTGAGCATTATTTTGACAACCTTTTTCGAGATAAATCGAAATTGCTGTACTGCCCGAGCAGCGGCCCGCAAAAGAAGTATGAAAATCCATATCTATCGTGTTTTGCGGCCAAATAAATTACATAGTAGGTAAACTCATATATCAATCGTAAAATTTAAAAATAGAACGATCTTCTTTCCGTAACATAGCAACCAAGGAGGTAACTTATCAAAGGTTTTATCTAAATTTCGAACTGGCTTGCAAATAGAAAGCTGTTAATTGAAATAAAAAATGAACACTTTTACGCGTATTATTTCAGAAAAGTACCTACTAAACAAGCCTTGGCCACAACTAGGCATTGATGGACTTACGTATGAGTGCCTCGGCAACGCCTCGGCCCACATTTTCACGTTCATCCATCAATGCTTTTTTCGCTGGCCGCTGCAGTATTGTTAGTAAACAAGATTTTTAAAGTAAAAAAGAATAATAACTTTAATTGTTGCCAGACTATAATAGGCTCAAGACCTTTAAGACCGATCTTCAAGCTTACAACTTTATACATACTACTATACGAACGCATATCATTGTTCGTAATGCTCGAACAAGCAATGGTCACCATTGTGCTCGTAGCCCTTATCACAATTGTGCTAAAAACAAAGGTTATAAGAACAATGTCTTTTTCAGGCCGGTAGCAGGGGTCCTGATGACGTACTCCCGCGGATGCGCCGCAGTCCTCGGCCAGATGTCGGAGGAGGAGCGGGGTGGCAGCATTGACGCGGCCGCTCCTCGCTCCACAGACTCCGCCAGCGATGGCTACCACTCTGACAGTGATGACTCGCAGCAGCATCCTGACAGGTAAAGCATCGTCTTCGCATTTACAGGATGACTTCGTCCATTGCTGAGCGTAGCCCGCTGTTCTGCCAATACTCACGTTCCCGTGGCAGCCTCACCTGGTGCTGGCAACATTGTCGTCTGCTCGTCTTGCTGCCGGACGTCCGACACTTCTTCCAGTCCGCGGACAACGCTCACTTTCGTATTTTTAAGGTGGAAGCGCCAGGGTAGCCCGCGAAATTCTAATATTTTTATGTTTTTTGCAATTTGCCGGAATACAGGAATTACTAATAAAGAATACAGAATACGGTTCGCGATCGTAAAGAGCATTTATCTAAAGGATTATAACCATTTGAATCATCTATATAACCCTCTAAGTTCATTCAATCGAGTTGTATGAAATTAGACGGACCGGCAAATTGCAAAAAACATAAAAATATTTGAATTTCGCGGGCTACCTTGGAGCTTCCACCTTAAGAGTCCTATTACGAATCGTAAATGCTCGTTTGCAATAGACGAAGTTATGTTGGTCTGCGTTGGGAGTACATCTATAGTCCGCGAAACAATTTTGATACTTACTAGTCTGAATAGGATTATAGTTTATTTGGGCGCTCGCGCGAGACTCAGGAGCGCGCGCGCTGAATTGACGCAGAATAAGTAGTACTTTAATTTTATTTATTGTAATTTTGTTTTATTATATTGACAAACGAAAACTAATGAAATGTATTCATTGTAGATTGAAATTTTATATCATATTAATATCATATTATTTGGAATATAATGGACGCTGAATCAAGACATTTCTGGCTTAAATTAGGCTTTCTTTACGATTTTTTCCGTGAAAACTCAAGGAATTTAAAGAAATTCTAGAACTCCAATAAACAAGTAAAACATTCAACTTACCTCTTAGTAATTTCAGCTTTTAAAAGAATTGATTGTAACAATGTGAATTAGACCGTCAAAGTTCCATCGCCGACATTTTTTCTTGCAAACTGAGTTCGTAAAATATTTATAGAAAATTACACGAAAAGAAAAATGAAAATGTGTAACTCTAACTTACAAGAAAGAGACTGGCACTATCGTTATTTAGGATCAAATAATTGAAATATCTTACTGCTGCTGAAAATTACAGCGTCAAAAATCATGAATTTCCGTAAAAAATGTAATAGGACTCTTAACAGATATGGTTCTCACTGATGGGACATAGAATACCGCATTTTTCTGAAGAAGCTTTGCTCCACAAAGAATTTCTGCTGTATCGTGGGTGCTTTTAAAACATATAAAAATTCACACACGTAAATTCAGACCCGAAACAAGGTCATAAAAGTATTTGCTCCGTGCGGAAATCGAACCAGCGATACGCAACGTAGCAGTCGATGCTCGACCACTGCGCCAACTGTGCCGTTTTTTCAAGAATTCATAAGTACCAGTTATCTGAAAGGTCTTGCTTACAGACTGTTGAGTTGATTGAAGTGATTCAATTTCAGTCGCCCAATCATAGCAGATTTAGATTTGTATTTCAACGAAATTTTGTAGAATGTGATACAAATACAAATAATTTATTTGTTTGAATATGGGGACATACATGAGGTGTTACAAACTACAAAGTTCTTAATGCCAAATTATACCTCACCAGGTGTGCAAATATTTAATGCATGCAAAATTCAAAAATTGTTCATTGTTAATAATTTTATTATTTATCGATGAATTTTTTTTAATAACTATTATTTAATTAAAATGCCTTTATTACATCCCTCCTAATTTTTCTTATAGTTTGGTCCTAGCTACTTTTAACTTTTTTTATAAATAAATAAATAAATAAACTTTACAATGAAAGAAAACTATTTAAAATCAACGGCATCGTGGGGTCTCGTGGACGAGCCAGCACTCCTGAACCTTGATGCGTGTTATGGCTGTTCATTTTTATTGATTTGTATAAACAAAAAGTACTCCATCACCTAGGAAACCTCCCTACCTATTTGAAAGCACAAAAATAATGAAACTTATACCGTACCTGACTAGGCTCAGTCGGGACTCTAAAATCAAAAAGAGTGGACTGTATAAAAATATGTGTAACTAGCTGACCCGCGCAACTTCGTTTGCGTCACATTTTCCATTACTGCTCCGCTCCTAATTGTCTTAGCGTGATGATATATAGCCTATAACCTTCCTCGATAAATGGGCTATCTAACACTGAAAGAATTCAAATCGGACCAGTAGTTCCTGAGATTACCCCCTACATACAAACTTACAAACAAATGTTACCTCTTTATAATATTAGTATAGATAACACAATTAACTTAAACAATGATACAAAGAAATGCCCATGACATGACGCGTCTGTAAATTGAATGATGACGCAACGCAGAGGCACCGCGACCCCGCGCATTCCCTTCTGTGGCCCGGTTTCAGTCTTACTATACAGTTTCACAATATTTACTCTTCTGTCTGCCGTTTTCAGAAGTAAGCTGGTGTCCCAGTACGCAGCCGTATGGGCTCGGGCCGCAGACGAGGCCATACCCGCGCTGGCAGCGCTGGAGCAGCTGAGGCACACGCCGCACCTCAAGTATAAGATCGTCTTCTCTGTCGTTGTTGTGAGTATTTACATTCATATTATATCCACGGTAATTAAAAATAAGAAGCTGTCTGTCAGTTTGTTTGTTACGTCTTCACGTCTAGGCACTTGGCTGACCGCGCGCCGGCGATCAGAGAGTACCGAGTAAAGCTTGAAAGTGGAAGTGCTTGGGGGCCGAGTCACCCGCGTCCGGAGGATCCCTACACGTGGTCCCCGGGTGGTGCTAAACAGGTGACACTAACTGCCTCCGTGGTCAAGTGGTTATACCACTTGATTCAGACCCAGAGGTCCCGGGTTCGATTCCCAGCGGAGGCAAATTTTTTGCTCGGTTTGGTTGATGGTAGGACTTGTTCTAAGTCCGCCTGGCAAGCTACCACCATCATGTCTAAGTCTGTCGCCATAACAACAATGTTAACAGCATTGTTGTGTTCCGGCAGTTAGAGGTATGATAGCCAGTTTCTCTGTGCAAGAGGATTCCGGGTGAAACTCGCTTCCATCTTCGGCCTAATCATCACTTTCCATCAGGTGAGATTTGGGCCAAGAGTTTCCCCGTTTTGTATATAAAAAAAGTCGAAACGAGTTGGTAAGCAGCGAGTAGCGAGTGAAAAGTCTCGATAGTTCAGTAGTGCGATTCACTAAGGCAAAACATCTTTACAACCAAGAAATCATCGTTGAAACATCTGATAAATAGATGCCACATCAGATGTTTCAACGATGATTTCTTGGTTGTAAAGATGTTCTGCCTTAGTGAATGGCACTACAGATGTTCGGCTTTAAGGTGGAAGCTCCAGGGTAGCCCGCGAAATTCAAATATTTTTATGTTTTTTGCAATTTGTCGATCAGTGTGAAGCTGTATGTTAAACAAAATACAATTCGCGATTGTAAAAAGCATTTATCTAAAGGATTATAACCATTAAAATCATCAATATAACCCTTTAAGTTCATAGAACTCGATTGAATCTTGTTTCCTGAAAAAGTCATTCAATCGAGTTGTATGAACTTAGAGGGTTATATTGATAATTAAAATGGGTACAATTCTTTAGATAAATATGCGTTACGGCCGCGAATCGTATTTTGTGTTACATACAGTTTCACACTGACTGGCAAATTGCAAAAAAAACATAAAAATATTTGAATTTCGCGGGCTACCCTGGCGCTTCCACCTTAAGTTAGTGTTTTTGTGCCACGGGCTTTTACTCGGAATATTCGCTCCGGCCCGCACTATAGGTAGAAATTACCGCTGTTTAGTGAGTGCTGACCGCCGCGCGAGCATCGCCGAGCGAGTACAATCTTTGATAGCTCTTGTCGCTGCGATCAACTAGAGATAAGAGCCGCTCGCCGGCACTGTGAACAGCCAGCTATCGACTACGAATGTACCTATTTGTCTTATTATTATTACTTATAGAATACAATAGGAGTTTATAATAATATATAAGGTTAGAACGTGGACAAGGACGTAGATACTTTTTATACCCGTTGTACGTGCCCGTGGGAAAATTCCCGATTTTCAAGTAGGTGAAGCCCCGAGTAAAAGCAATTTCTTGATAGATCGACAAAGCGAAAATAAGACGTCAACACTTATTTTAAATCAATAATTTTCTCGTCAAAATAAGGAATAAAATATCACATGAGCGCACGAAAATAGTTTGACTTTGAATAGCACTCATCTTCGTATTCGTGATAAAACGTGATTCAAAATCAATAGATATTGAAAATACAAGAGCTGATTACAAAATAGATAATACGCAATTAGACAACAAGCGAAGAACATGAATCATATAATTTATCTATAAGACACGGACACACTACGGATGCCGGATGTCGAGAACCGGCCATAAGTAACTCTTTATTTTCTTGGGCTCAGCTTACTAACTCAATGGTATATGCCCTTCAGGATTTAATAACCCACGGAGGCCTCGTAATTATAGAAAACGGTCCCAGCGTGACGCCTTCTGTTAGCGTCACCGACAGTTCCCGCTATGATATACCCGATCTTGTTCCAGCTATCGTTCCGCGCAGTCATCAGCCTCCGCGACCGCCGCCTGAACGAGATCAAGTCGCTGCTGGGAGTGGCGGAGTCAGACAGCGCGGGCAGTGAGCCCAGCGTCATGCGGCTCCTAGCGGCCGCCACTAGGGTGCTGCACACCACCGCACACAGCTTCCCGCTGGGAGAGGCTGAGCGGACTGTTATCAACCAGGTGAGAGCACAGTACTACTGAACGAGATCAAGTCGCTGCTGGGAGTGGCGGAGTCAGACAGCGCGGGCAGTGAGCCCAGCGTCACGCGGCTCCTAGCGGCCGCCACCAGGGTGCTGCACACCACCGCACACAGCTTCCCGCTGGGAGAGGCTGAGCGGACTGTTATCAACCAGGTGAGAGCACAGTACTACTGAACGAGATCAAGTCGCTGCTGGGAGTGGCTGAGTCAGACAGCCTGGGCAGTGAGTAAAAACTATCCTACCTACGACATAGGATAATTTTTATCCCAATTTAGGACATGCTAGTACAATCACCGGCATGGATCTTGAGCGCTGACCTTCACCTGCGCAAAAGTGAGTTATTGGGTCTCTTTGGTGGTATGAAGTGAGGCGCGGGGGCGCGGGGGCGGGGAAAGTGCAGTGATTGGCCCGTAGCGCATCGCGCGTCATAGTCGTCACTCGAGATTTGTTCTTTACTCTTGCTGCACGTACCTCACGACGACGTTTTATTTGTCATAAGTTGTGCGATGCGCAGAGCGATCCCCACTCTTCCGCCGAGCGCTCAAGAACCGTGCCGGTTTCTGTATATATCTTAATATATATAAATCACGTGTCACGTTGTTTGTCCGCGATGGACTCCTAAACTACTTAACCGATTTTAACCTTTGCATACTCTAACTTTTTTTTTGTTATCTACTTGTGTGTGTGTGTACATAAATTGTTAAATAAATAAATAAATAAATAAAAGAAAGGGTAGCTTACATCTCAATTTATAGTCGCAATATTATTTAGGAGTGGAGCATTCATGGAAAATGTGACGCAGACGAAGTTGCGGGGGTCAGCTAGTATATATAATTATAATATATATTGTCTAACTTCTTCAACTACTGAGCATAAAGTATTGAAAAAAATATGCAGTTCTTAACTTATAAATAACATACAAGAAAACCTATAAAAAGTCTATAGAGTGAAAATAACATTATTGTTATACAACGTAGGTACTACTAACGCCATCTAGTATCGAGAAGTGGAACTAATTGAGTCACGATCTGTATAGACTTTTCGATGCTAGAACATTCTCGATGTTTCGACACCTGGTCAGTCGGGACCGGTATGTTCCCGAACTTTCTAGATGTTTCCATACTCTAAGGTTCTGGAAACAACTGTGGGACTATAATTATAAGGTGCGCATCGCTCGCGACTGAGTCGGTTATAAATTGGCGATACAAGCGAAACTTCGGGAGCGATCTTCAACTGCGAATTAAGAGGGCTTTCACAATTTTTCTTGAATTTTAGCGTTTTATTCGAGTTTTGATGTGTGATTTTGCTTTAGATATAGCCTTAAAAAAATATGCCTAAGACAGTTTGATCATTTATCTTGGGAGTGTTCTAAATAAATATTTCAATTTGTTCACGTACATCAGTAAAATCCTTGACTCCGCAAAGGATGTTTCACAAAACGTTGCTTTAGGGAATCTTTTGATGCCTTATGTAGGTACACCGAAGATATTATAATTTAATCATTTATAAAAATGTCCACGGTACAACTAACTGTATCTTCTACTTTGGAATGTTGAAATCAATTTATTACGATTCATACAGTAATACACCAAAAATTATTCTATAAAACTGAGAGTTATTGACAATTTTCCGTACGAAACTATAATTTTTATCTATGAAATTATAATCCAAATTCAAATAAAAAATATTTAATAATTAAGGTGGCGTTGATATATTGCTTGAAAAAAAATGGTCTTAAAAGTAAAGTAAATATTTTTAAATAATTGTTGTATGCAATGCAAAAATCAATATAAATCTTGTGACGCGCGGTATTCAACTTTAGTCAACCTGAGCGATTCGATTTTGTCAAAGCGCTCTTAAGTGAAGTGTAGTGTTTAGTAGTTTGATCAATTGTGTGTTGTTATTAGTTTCTTGACTTTCATTTTCACAATATAGCGTCCAGTAGTCGCCATATTGAATTTTCACTAACGTTATGTCTTTAGTGGCACTCGTCGGACTAAAATAAATCGATTGACGCGTGAATTATAAATAATAAATAAAATGTTTATTCATCAAAAAGTAATATACAGATTAGACATAAGGTGGTAGGTAGGTCATACTGTATAGATTTCTTAAATAAAATCTGTATAACCAAAATATTATAAACCCTGCCTCTTAAACTAGGAGGAAACCTGTATCTTAAGAGACAGTGTTTGGCCAAACAGTTGATTTAGGTGTCTTGGAAGGAATGAACGCGTCTTGATCTACCAATGCAATTTAACAAGAAGCTGAGATTACAGTTTAATGGATTCTGCGTAGTTGTAAGGTGGTTAGGTGTGTGTGCTTGCGTGTGTGTGTGTGTGAGTGTGTGTGTACGAGTTATAAAAATCGGCTCAGGCGTATGGTCTGTATAGTGCTTCAAAGGAACATACAAACATACATAGGCTGATACACACATTACCACTCCTTTGCGTCGCGCAGTCGGGAAATAAAAACAGTTAGGAATTTATTGAAGGTTTAAGTCTGACTGGCCTGTTAGCCCACTCTGTACAAAATAAATGGTGGTGGTATAGATGACGTGTCCTGAACTATGCGCTATGGGTACCTACTGTAAAACAATGAAATGTTATTAGAATAATATTTATGGAAACTCGATCGTGGCTATAATAAGCGGTTGGAGTGCATCGGATCATTCCATCCACAACATGTTGTTCATAGCGGCCGCTAGCTGCTCCTACGTTTAGTCGACGAAGAGAAGCGCTTGCTTTGTGTTACCATAGTTATAACAGCAGTTAATGCTGTCGCACGGACGGAACTATTATTTGAAGATGATTATTCTTTGTGTGTTGCTGATTAACATTCACACTGCTCAAGTGAAAACGCAGTCATTCCTGACATCCATAGTGGTATCATGCACTATTATGACTAAACTAATTTGGATATCAGTCAAAGCGGAAAACCAAGTTCCAGAAGAGATGAATTCGACAAACCATCAGAATTTAAACTTATTGCCTAACAATAATTGGGATCATCCACAGTGTCATCTGTCAAATGCTTCAAAGGAAACCACAAATGCCATACAGTTGTACAACATGTGTATCATTGCACAGAGGTGGAATGATGAAGTATTAGGAGTTTATTTTAGTTCTGATAATGTGGCACAGACGAGAAGAGACTACATCTATGACCCTATAACGCTTCAAGCCTTGGAAGATCGTTTATATCGACCTGGAATGTCATATAAGTGGAATGATTGCTTGTTGCCACAAAGAGTCATCGTTCGACCATACCCAGGTTACTGTTATTCCAAGCGAAGGCAGCTTAATGAAAAACAATTTCAAGGCTGGTGGGGTGAAGTGTCTGGTGATATAATGTACACATTTGACTTTATTTTATACAATGAAGTTTATCGAGAGCGTAGAGAAAATCAATTTTGGTATCTTATCTTGTACTTAAAGACCCTAGCAACTTTATTAGACAACCCGGTAAAGCTAGCGACTTTTAAGTCAAGGCAATTAAAAATTGTTGAAAAAATATCAACTATAAAATCATATTATAATATATATTTAGCTAAATTGTTAGTAATATATGTAAGTAAAATATTAATAAAAGTAATCAAACAAATAGCTTGCAAAGCACCAAAAGGGTAGGCTGGTACGTAGGATAGGTTCAAATATTGTAAAATAAATAAAATAACTATAGATCATCAGTTTAGCTTTTATTTGGCATTTGCTTACGTAATAATCAAATGTTTTCAGACGGAAGTCCAGAGCCCGGTGCGGTATATTGGTAGATGGGATACTGTCAAAAAGTCTATAATTATGTATATTTAAACTAGCTGATCTGGCAAACGTTCTTCTATCAAATAAATAAAAAATAGCCTAAGATTTATTTATTTATTTATTTAAACTTTTCGCACAAAAAAAAGTACAAAGGCGGACTTAATGCCTTAGGCATTCTCTACCAGTCAACCAAGGGTGGTGAAGAGATTAGATGGCAGGTGCTCTCTTTGAGAGGAACAATGATAAAAAATAATAATAATATAAGATGTCATAATGATAAATAGAATGGGTACGCAGTACATAAATAAGTTATAAACTTATAATACACTTACATACATATTTACTATAATATATACATAAACTATATACATACATATATTGTATACTAGCTGTACCCCGCGGCTTCGCTCCCGTCAACTGTCTACCTGTCTACCCCAGTACTCTTTTACTCTTACTCACAGACAATTTGTATTTGACTAATGTCAATATTTATACGATACAAACGTCACTCAATTGTTTTGCCTTCCCGAAACCTCTCCACTAACACTTAAACTTTATGGAATGATATTAAAGTTCAAATTGACTTTTAAGTATTATTACGAATCTTTTGTATGGGAGTATAGAAAAGTGTTGTTTTTAGTATTTTTCAGGCAATTATTACATTTTTTGTCTCCGTAAGAACCATCCTCGTACTTCAAGGAATATTCTAAAAAAAGAATTGGCCAAATTGGTCCAGGCGTTGTTGAGTTATGCGCTTACCAACATATTTAGCTATTCATTTTTATATTATAGAAGATTATTATACAAAAACAAGAGAAAGAGGTGTTAAAGTAACTCTGCGCTATTTATTTAAAAAATAGCTCTGCAATTTCCGCTTAAATGCAAACCGACTGATAAGATCTTTTTCTCAGACCTACCAAATGAAATTTCATTAAAATTGGTCAAGCCACCACCGCTTTTTTTATTTTTTAGGATCTTTTGTTGTCCGTTCGTTCGTCCGTCCGTCTATCTAGATCACATCTCTGGACCATTTATCTCAGGAAAGCGTAGCGGTATCGAGTTGATTTTTAAAAATTTCAACTCGATACCTCTACGCGTTCGTATAGACCTAATTATGTCCCATAGCCCCTTGAAGCTGTGAAAAATCAAACATTTAGCTTAAAAAATACGTCCGTTTATGCCTTAAAAACGTATATTTCGACACTCTCAAGGGAATCAAAATCTATAGGGTATTTCGCGTTGACCTACTGGCTACTATGAAGTAAAACTGTCTTACCTACTAAAATTAGGTAAGATAAAATCTGAAAAAACTCTCTCTCTCTCTCTCTCTTTTAATTAAATTATAAAAAATATACTCTATATTCAAAGTTATATGAGTTGATAAATATCAAACGCCAATATGTCCACCACAGACAAAAAAAAATCTTTTTTACATCAACGGAAAAAAAAACAATATTTTACAAATTCTAATATGTCCACTTATTTACTACAAAAACATTGGGAAAAAACTCCGTTTCGTTTCAAAATCTAATAAGTCCTCAAAGACATTCATAACAAAATCCAATACGTCCAAACGAACCAATCAAATCAAGCGACTGGCTATGATGGCGGCCATTAGTGTTTTGGTTACAGACCGTTTTTGATACGGTTCCGCAATTCAAATTCAATTTAAATAGTTAAATACTATTACAATGGACTCGAAAGTCAAAAATGTTGAACCTGATAAAGCGAGGAAAAGGTCAAATATAAAGTCGCAGCAGAAGAAAGCAGAAAAAAAACGGAAATTGTAATTTTTTACCTTGGCTGAGCTTGCTCTAGTGGGTACCTATAGGGTTGCCACTGCATTTAATACGATTTCTCAGGTAATTCGAATTCCGTGATTTTTTATCGAATTCTTAAATTCTATACTTAGGATATACTGTTCTATTCCAAATAAAATATGTAGTTCTTTATTGTGAGTGCTCGAACGTATTTTTTTTTTCAATAGTATTTCTGATCCAATTCAAATATGTCCGACCATGCATTTTGTTCAAAGTAGTTTATGTCCATTCGTTTCGTTCAAAACCCAATATGTCCAAACCAGTTTTAACGAATGCGGCAAGATTTTAATTGATTCGTTATACTTCTACACTGCCGGGAACAGTCATTGTCAAACAAAGATAAAATAAACCTTCAAATCTAAGAAAAAACGTTGTCAGAACCTGCAAATGAAAATACTATGATATCTCCTTTTCACTTATTATGGACATAGGTATTGGCGTTTGATATTTATCAACTCATATGTACCTTCGTACTGAACCCTCGCTGGGCCAGTCCGACTCGCACTTATTTTTTCTTGAGGAACCTTCATCTTCTTTTCGAGTCGGTGGTGACCGTGGTGGTGACCCTTAAACATTTTGTGGCCAGTAGGTGGCTACGTTCACAGCGGCATCAGTGGCGTTTATCTGGTCCTCATTGGTGCTGAGAACACTCCAACAAGTAAGCCGCTGCAAATACAATGTTATTTTGCTCAATCAAGAGCAATCAAGTGTGGTTTTAACTGTCTTCAAAAAAAGAAGGTTTGTTACCTTCGTCATTTAGGAACTAATTTTAAAAAGTCTTGTGTTTTGTGAAAGGATAATATATTTTCAACACACTTGCTCAAAAATTGTATTTACAAAGCTATACATTGTTCGAAAGTTAAAAATTACGCATCAGAAATTAGACCGTGCCGTAATATAGGTACTCTCACCTAAGTATGTACCTATTGTATGGCGCCGCTGGGCGTATACTTTAGGTTTTTTTTTTTAATAACCATAAAATATATAAAAGAATTCCACTAAGGAGTTTCACTTTACGAGAATAAGAAAGGTTCAGAAGCTAGGAGGTGAAATAAAGCGCAGTATACTTCCTAATGCTTCCTTATATTTTTCAGTAACTCAATTCATTATATTCAACTTTCCATGGTGAGAGATCAGAGCATTGCAGATAAAACAAATTAAAAATTACCGTTGTTTAAAAATAAAGCTCATTAATTTTTAATAGGTAAATTCAACTAAATTAAAAAATGGAACATCCGAATTGAATATTAAAATTAGAATATCAGCAAAATAAAATGAAAACATTAAAAATTCTTTACTGTGCTTACGTCCGCAGTCATCTCGAATATGGTAGTCAAGTTTGGAGTCCGAAATATGCAGTGCACTCAGACAGGTTGGAACGAATACAAAGGAAATTCACCAGATACTTGAATTACAAATTTAAAATCCCTTATTTGAGTTATAACGATAGATGCGCTCGTTTCCACTTACTTCCACTTGTAACTCGGAGGAATATAACTGACATACGTTTCCTAGTGAAAATAGCACAATCTAAGATTGAATGTCCTGCATTTCTTTCTAAGCTGTCTCTGAACGTTCCTCCCCGACATTCTCGCTTAAGAAATCTTCTCCATACTCCTTACGCTCGCACAATTCACCGTGGCAACTCTTACATGATTCGCTCAGCAATAGCATTCAACAAAATTGTTAAAGATGAACAGCTTTCAATAGATTTGTTTGCAAACAGCTTAGCAACCATTAGTTCTGTCTTATCCAAACACTATATGAGTTGTGTTATTTTTTAATAGTAGTTGCACATTTCCCTACGCAGGTACTCACTTTTTATGCTAAACTTAGTAGTAGTAATAGTTAATTAAATTTGCAACTGTACAACAATACCTACTCTTTTGTTAACTGTGGAGGCTTGTAAATGGCTTGTTGTGAATTAGCTTACTATTACCCCCGCATTAATAGCTGTAAGCCACCCTAACATAATAAAATAAAATAATAATATAATAAAAGATAACAGTTAATATGCTAAATGATGGAACCTCCTGACAACCTGACAGGGTCTGGCGCGCAAGTCGACTCAGAAAGCTTCCTGCTTATGGCATCCCAGATGGTTTTTGTAGCTGGATATCAGACTTCCTCAGTGAACGGTTGATCAGAGTCGTTGTTGACGATTGCTCCTCTGACCGCATGGCTATCGTTGCCGGAGTTCCTCAGGGGTCTGTTCCCTCTGCAACTCTTTTCCTGCTGCACATCAATTACCTACTTCAGCCTGGTCTTGTTGGGTACGCAGATGACAGTACGGTTTCAGAGAGATACATGTCCAGCGCAACAACCAGCGGGGGTGAAGTTCGTTCGTTGAGAGAGGCCATGTTAGAGCGAACAAATTTGACCATGAGCCTTGTCTCCCAGTGGGGTGACGACAATTTGGTCACTTTTAACGTCACCAAAACTCAGGCGTGTCTTTTTACTGCTAAAAGGAGTCGTTTCGACCAAACTCCTATTTTTGGGGGTATATCTGTTCCTGTGACTGATCGGCTCGAGCTTCTAGGCTGGAGTTGACATCCAGTCTGAACAAAGCCAAAACTGCAGCCAAAAAGCTGGGCATTCTGAATAGAGTGAAGCGATACTTCAGGCCTGGACAGCTTTTAACCCTTTACAAAGCACAAGTCCGATCCTGCATGGAGTATTGCAGCTACCTTTGAGATAACTAAGCTAAGTACCAGCTTGCCGTGCTTGAATCGGTGGAACGCAGAGCTAAGAGGCTCATCGGCGACGAAAAACTAGTGGATGCCAAGCTTCACAGCTTGGCTCATCGCCGCAAGGTTGCCTGCTTGTCGGTATTCTACAGATTGTACTTCAGTGAGTGTGCCCAAGAACTCCACGACCTCATTCCACCGGCCCCTTTCTACCATCGGACATCCAGATGCACTGCAACTCACCATCCCTACTTTGTTGCTATTCCACGAATTCGCACTAAACGATTCCAAACGTCTTTTATAATGCGGACAGCAAAGGAGTGGAATTCTCTGCCTGCGTCTGTGTTTCCGAACGCTTACAACCCTAATCTCTTCAAAGTTAGAGTAAACTGGCTCCTTCTGGGTAAGCTCGCTCCATCGTAGACTTTGTCTCTTTTATTTCTGGCCAAGACTAAGGTCAAGAGCAAACCCATTTCAAATAAAAAAAACCTCCTTGGAAGCGCTCTTGCTCCAGACGTTTATTTCATACGTTTAATACAAAAGAGAAAATGAGACGACCATGTAGTTCTAATTTTAAATTTGCATATTTAAGCCATTTTTATTACTGAAAAGATTGTTGCGACTTTCCTACTGATACTAACAAAATGTTTGTCTCATGTACTGTTTTCTCACAAATGTGTTGAAATATGTTGCACGTGCGGATATTGAATTTTACAAAATCTTCTTTAAGCAGGGTGACACTTAAGAATTAATGGCTCATCTCACTTCTGATGTCACCATGTCTACATGCTGTTTTCCAGAGTCATCACGAACCGTCTCGCAAAAAACAATATGTCTTTCAGAAAAGTAAAAGTACAACACAATTGTTTCGAGACTTTACCCATGAAGTTACAGAGACACTTAAATGAAAAAAAAAAAAAACATGTATTCACTCTCTAGTGATTTTATTTTTAGCAAAGCATTCGACATTTACGACAAGCTATTACGAAATAGAATACAAGGACTCCTAATACAGTTATTAAAAAATATCGCACAAACAGATACACCACTGTTATTAGCTGACGATACGTCTTTAATTTTTAAGATAGATAGGCGAGCCACAAGTCTTGACGTCGTAAATAACGCCCTTTAGCAGGTCAAAAATTAGTTTACTGCTAATAATTTAGTTTTAAATGGGAAAAATAATTTAGTTTAAAAAAAAAACTAAGTGTATCAGATTTGCTTTACCGAATGTTAAAAGTAATTGCGACATAGTATTGAACAAAGAGAAACTTGAATTCGTCATAGACACAGTTTTTCTGGGGATCACGCTTGACTCAAGGCTACAATGGGGTCCTCATTTAACATCTCTTGCGGAACGGCTGAGTTCAGCAGCATATGCTGTCAGAAAAATCCGTCAATTTACTGATATAGATACCGCGAGGCTGGTCTATTTTAGATACTGTCAGAGAATCACGTCTTACGGGATACCGTAAGACGTGATTCATAAGATATTATTATAGGGACGTGCTGCAGACATCGAGTCTATATTTATTTTGCAGAAAAGAGCTATCAGAGCCATATACAATCTCCATCGGCGTGATTCCCTATTAATATCATGACGGTACCTTGTCAATACATAATATGAAAACATAATTTATGTTAAGAAAATCTTCATCTTAGAAAAATTAGTGATAGGCATAATTTTAATACTAGAAATCGGAACAAATTAGATCAACCCCGATTCAGATTAGCTAAAGTACCTACACACTTCTTTTATGGGATATTATGTTAAATTTTATAATAAAATACCACTCGCTATTCTCGAACTAAATGAGAGTAAATTGAAAACATGTATAAAACGCACACTATTTAGACAAGCATATTATAAATTGGATATATCTATACTAATATTATAAAGAGGTAAAATTGTTTGTAAGTTTGTAAGTTTGTATGTAGGGGGTAATCTCAGGAACTACTGGTCCGATTTGAAAAATTCTTTCAGTGTTAGATAGCCCATTTATTGAGAAATGCTATAGGCTATAAAATATAAAGATATCATGCATATTAGCCAAACTATCTCAATTTTTGTCTAGCCAGGCGGAAAAAAATAGCTCTTACAACAGAGTTATTTGCGTGCGCTGCCTTAACAGTTGTATATAATTGAAAACAATGTATGGCAACCTGCTCCGCTTTGAATAGTTCTACAAAAAAATCCGCGGTACCATATTTCTATCTTTTATATTTTAGCAGATATAGTAGCTTTTATGTGTTAAAAAAAGTATTTTTCGATGTACATATCTTTGAACGATTTTTTAAACAACAAAATATTAAACCTTATCGAAAACAATGTTATAATGATCACAAGAACATCATAGAGATACGATTTGCTCAAAACAGTATGTCAATTGGTTGAATAGTTTCGAAGATAATATAAAATTACTAAATCGCAAACCGCCGCCCGCGCCGTCCATTCACGAACCGCAATAGAACATGCTTTGTGCAATTACGTAATTTTTCTGAATCGTGGTGTTAAGATTTTCCGCGGATTAATGACCCTCTCCAGTTATTATTTAACTTTTGTCGTTAGGTACGTGAGTTGTACGTAGTTGGTTGAATGTTGGTTGAATGTTGTTGGTCTATTGTTTTGGTTGCTCGGTTTCTCAAAACACAATTACAATATTATTTCGTTCTCATTCTTCGAGTTCGAAGCTATGATATTTCTGTTTTTGGGATATCGGACAGTTTCAGCGATTGTTTATCATGCCTAAAAGGAAATCTCAACTTTCCCGTCAGACATCCCAGACATGAGACAAGAGCAGCTCGAGTACGCCGTACGGCAGAGTCTGCTCTTGATAATCATCTGCGCCTCTCGAGGAATAGAGAAAATATTTCGCAAGCACGCGCTGGGAAATCTAGCTCCGAGCGTTCACAGCGGCTTGCTAACCAAAGCTGGAGAACATCGCAGGTCCGTGCTCGGGAATCTAGCGCTGAACGTGCACAGCGTCTCAGTGATTTAAAGCAGCATGTCTCTGCAACAAGGGATAGGGAGTCTAGCGCTGAGCGCTCGCAGCGGCTCGCTAGCCTAGCTACATACATATGCAATAAAAGCAAAACCCTCCTTTTGGCAGTCAGGAAATAAATCATAGCACTCAGTACTAACCGAACCACACTCATCATTTCATCAGAAGTTAAAATGTTTACCGCCCAACGAAGTGGGCACGGGTCAGCTAGTCCATGATAAAAATGCTTGTCTAAATGTGTGGCTCCACAGCCACAGCCGCATGGATAAACTAGTTTTTTTTTTAAATATAATTGGAAGAAATGCTTACCCTTTTTTTGTTCTCCGATAGTATAATGTATTTATTCTTTCTTTGCAATATTGAATTGCTAAGAAGTAGGTAAGTTACGCATTCATGCAGTTTTATTTTGTTTTTATTTTTCGTTTTTAGGTACTTGGTCATTCAAAACTATAGTTTTGTATTAAGTAGAAGCATTTTTTCAAATGTTTGTAAATGTGAGTACTATGGAACCATTTACATAATGTAATTAATTTAAAATTTTATTGTGACATGAACGAGCGTGGCAGTTGAGAGATTGTCATGCTCACACAACCGTTTCGCTGATGGTGGCGCGTGTGTTGGATCATTTGGTTTCCTTCAAAATGGTTGAGCTGGATGGTGCTGATACACGCGTGATGTTCGTGAACGGGCGCCGTCAGTTGAAACTGGTCATCTCTTACCTGCCACTGGCATATTTCTGAATCTGTACTTTTTGAATTGGTTTATATACTTTCTTGTTCTTTGCATTGTCCTCATATTATAGAAGCAATCAAAGGTAATGTTACCAAGATTTTTGTATTAAGTACATCAATTGATTTAAAAGAGTGTCCGTCAAGTTTCTTGCACGTTCTTCTCCATAGAGATCTACGCTTTGGAACGTGCAAATAGCTTCATCATCTTTTTTTCGGACCGACCGACCTTGACAATTCAAAAGTGCCAGTAAATGGTCCAATTAAAATTAATGATTGAGTATTGAGTTAAACTAGAAAAAAAACCGGTAAAGTGCGAGTCGGACTCGCGCACCGAGGGTTCCGTACAAACCTGTAGGTATTATAATATAAGTAAAAGTTGCGGTTTACGATTTATGACGTATTTTAAATACTTCTTACTAGATCTTATTCAAGTCAATTTTCGGTGGAAGTTTACACGGTAATGTACATCATATATTTTTTTTAGTTTTATTATTCTCTTATTTTAAAAGTTACAGGGGGGGGGGGTCGCATTTTACCACTTTGGAAGTGTCTCTCTCGCAAACTATTCAGTTAAGAAAAAAATTATATTAGAAACCTCAATCATTTTCGAAAAGCTATCCATAGATACCCCACACGTATGGGTTTGATGAAAAAAAAGTTTTTGAGTTTTAGTTCTAAGTATGGGCGGGGGGTGTTTTAATTATAAGGACCCCCAAAATTTATTGTATTTTTCCATTTTTTCAATAGTTTCAGCCACGCAAGGAACTGCCTAGGGTACAATCACAGAGTACTTTATGTTAACGATATGAGTAGTATCAATCCGGGATCTGTATCTGTATACCAGTTTGTTGATGAAACTTGTGTCTTGGTCGCTAGTAAAAACATGATGATGCTCAAAGGTCCCTGCAAGTCAGCTTCGATGAAATGTGGGCTCTTGACGTCAGATTGGTAATAAATGCATGATAAATGATATTTATTTTGTACCTAAGTAGGTTGTAAATAACACTTTTACACGTCAATCTTTTTTAGTCAATTTAAACTAAATGAGGCCAGCGTTTCCTAGCTGACTGCTTCGAGAAGAAACGCCGAAACAAACTCAGAGGTCAAAGTCTCTTTTAAAGTCCATACAATCGTACTGGTCAAATCATATGAGAACAATGTAGGTTAATGTCTGAAGTGGTATTTTGAGGAAATTACCACACAGATTTGAGTGGACCTGTCCAGACAGTGCAAGCATTTGCCAGTTATCGTGTAGCTCAAACTTAGAACTTAAAGGAGCTCAGCATCAAAAAACAAAAATACTGCGCACACGTTCATCACACTATAATGTTGCACGATACCGTCACTTATGCAAGCAAGAATATCCTATACCGTAGCACATACTATGCAAGCAAGAATGTTCTTGTCCGCCAAAATGAACAGAAGCCTCATAGGTTTCGCGGAGCGACCTAACCGATCCGAGGATTTGTCGGAAAGTTACGGCCTTACGTCCAGGATGAAGTGGGCGACTGATTCCTTGTCGAAGCAACCTCTGAAAATTGGGATATCTGGGTGTTTTTTAGGGGGCGATGATCCGCAAAAATTAATTAGTACTTTTTTGATTATTTTTTTTTATTAGGAGGTAATTTTTTCTTAGACTGATTAGTCGTTTATTTAGTCGCGTGTAATAGGCTATTGCCATGTTTGACTGCCTGTAATCTGTAACCCGTGACCATTTTCCTGTTTTGAAGTTCAGTAGAACTCTGGCGAATTCATGTACGAAACTGGATGAGAGGTGGAAGGAGGACTGTGTACCGGTCCAGCTATACCATTGCGGAACATTTCTTCGCGTTATCATCTGTGACATCTTCGGCTAGGTATCTAAAGTTCCCATTGATACAGGAGGGTGAAGCTTGCAACGGATATTTAAGGCCCTGGGCTGGATTCGAACAGTTTTCAAACAAAACAGAAAATAATTGGGAATGAGGGAGATCTCGGGAATGAAAACAACCTTACCGGAGCAATGATACAAAACTTTTTTCAAATTCCATGATTGTTTATTGGATTCCTGTGACTTTCAGCCTTTACAAAGTTTCGTAGATATTAAATATCTGAGCCGTTTTCATGGAAATATATTCCTTATTTTGTAAAGAAAGAAAAACGCTGGCAGATAATTTAATTTTGATTTTAATCTTCAGGTGGTGAGCACGCTCCGCGAGTACCCGTGCCTGTCGTCGTGCGCCGCACTGCACGCTCTCGTGGCGGCCGCGTGTCGCGCCGCCTGGACCATCAGCCTGCACTCCCCGCCCCTCAGGATCGATACTGACTTTACGCCTGGTGAGATGCCTAACAGATGCAGGTCCTAATCAAAATTCAGCGCCTACAAAATATCGATTGAAAGCTAACGAGTGGGAATCATTGCACGTTCGCCGTCGCCCTGTTACAGTTTTATCGTGATTAATTAGGTAAAGTGAGCTTGGAGTGAGCTGCCAATAGCTAGGATCGATTATAAGACAGCCGGTCGATTCTGAAAAAGGGTATCAATAAACAGATGGACGGAAGGACGGACCACAAACAATCCAAGTGTTGCAAAGGAGTGGCAGCTCTTTTCATGCTCACTTCTAAGTTATCTCGGTCAAACCAGCTATTCAGTTCAAGTTGTTTAGGGGTGGCCCCATACTAAAAAGAAACCTGCCAAGTGCGAGTCGGACTCGCACACCGAGGGTTCCGTACAAACCTATAGGTACTATAATATAAGCAAAAGTTGCAATTTACGATTTATGACGTATTAAAAAAAAACTACTTACTAGATCCGATTTTCGCTGGTAGTTTACATGGTAATGTACATCATATACTATTTTAGTTATATCATTATTTTAGAAGTTACGGGGGGGGGGGGGGGTCACACATTTTACCACTTTGGAAGTGTCTCTCGCGCAAACTATTCAGTTTAGAAGAAAATGATACTAGAAACTTCAATATCATTTTTGAACACCACACCTATCCATAGATACCCTACACACGTATGGGTTTGATGAAAAAAAATAAAATGAGTTTCCGTGTTGTAAGTATGGGGACCCCAAAAATTTATTATTTTTTTTTCTATTTTTGTGTAAAAATCTTAATGCGGTTCACAGAATACATCTACTTACCAAGTTTCAACGGCATAATTTTTATAGTTTCGGAGAAAAGTGGCTGTGACACACGGACGGACAGACAAACAGACAGACAGACATGACGAATCTATAAAGGTTCCGTTTTTGCCATTTGACTACGGAACCCTAATGAAGAAAACAATTGAAGGAGCCGTTTTTATTACGTGTTTACGTGCGTATACCTACTAGTAAAAAAAGAACAGTGTCACTTTACCAACTCCTCATCTTTCCAGTGGTAATGAACCCCGAGAAGCACGTGCGCTTCACGACGGAGCGCGGCGACGCGCGCGACCGCCGCTCCGACCTCATCAAGTCGTTCGTGTGGCCGGCGCTCATGGACGGCAGCCGCTGCGTCTTCCGCGCCGTCGTCCTCACCTGACGGAACCGGATCATCGATTTCTGAACTGCTTTCTTCTAATTTATTAAAAGTCTTGGCGGACTCATCTCGTAGGTTTTATGAATCGTTACTTCGTTTAGAATAGTTAATAACGGGATTGCTACCATGTACCTTTTTATTTGCGAGTTTCCGATATTTCGGTGATCATGGCGCTTGCAACAGTTCCGAAATATCGGAAACTCGCAAATAAAAAGGTACATGGTAGCAATCCCGTTAGTAACTATTCTAATTTAAGTGAACATGAAAGTTTAAAACAATATATTGTTATTTAGTTTGCCTTTGACTTAGCTTTAGTCTTGTTGTTATCACAAAACTATCAAAATCGAGTGCAAGATAGAGACCGGAATATGTCTAAGCCGGCTACGTCTATAAAGTTTATAAATCGGCCGAGTCTATACCTACCTTACTTTAGCATTATCTGTCTCTAAAGACTCTTTTAATGAATTATAGAGTATATTGGAATCTATTGAATGTGTTAATAATATCTTCAACATGAGTTAAATCAATTCTGAAACCTGGGGAGTCACTTGGAAAGCTAATTGCAATCGTCATGTAGATACTCAAAGATATAATAAATTTTTGAATGGCCATAGGTTTTGTGTGGTTGAATACAAAAATTCTCAAAAGACCTCTTTTCTTAATTATTCAAAATCTTTCGCACTGCTGCTTTCAAGTTTACTTGAAAGCAGCAGTGCGATTCTGTAAACATGTCGAAGTGAAAACTTAGGCGAAGTGAACGACAAGTGAGCTGTCAAACCATATAAACAAGATGGCATGACAGCTCAATTGTCGTTCACTACACCTAAGTGATCACGGTGAGATGTCAACAGAATCGACCAACAGGAAAAACATCGATGATTCACTTACATAAATATCTGAAATATGACGTTATTCTTTAGTACGTGCTGATACTGTTATTGGACTGTATGTGGCGGGCATAACAATTAAAACATTCGTTAATGACGCATACTAGTATATAGGTACACGTTGAAACACGTCATCCGCTTTAGTATGAATTTCTACATTAACGGATATGTTATGCAGATTGTTTTTATGTTATCAACGACATAAAATTACCTGTCGATTATTTATATTTATCACGTTTGTCATAGTTATATTTATAGATTAACTTTCTTCTTGTACAAAAATGTCTCTAACTTTCTTAGGGGTCTTAAAACTAGATATAGTAAATTATTATTTTGTAACATTAACACTGAACAATAAATCATAATTTAAGCGCAAGGTATTTTGTTTCATTGTGAGTAACGCATAACACATGAATCACCGAGCTATCAGGGAGATAAGATACGAGGCACATAAGTGTCTGATATAAACCGTTCACTAGATCGAACGCTTCAGTATTGATTGAAATTCAGTGTAATCATGAGTTGGAACGGACACTATGGACCACCCCCACCGCCTGGCGGCTGGCCTCCTCCATACCAGCCCTCACAGCAGCCAATGTACCCGCCTCCTCCAGATTTCGGGTACCCACCATCCCAGTACCCACAACCCTACTACGTTCCTGGGACCATGATGATTCCTGTGGCAGTACCACCCGCGCAACCGCCACCACCGCCAGAAGCAAACTCCACGTACATCACCAACTACATCTACCACGGAGAGACCGTAGTCTCAGACAACAATAACGAAGTAAGCATCGTGGAGACGTCTGGAGACTTCGACTGGGTGCCCACGACTGCTATGATGGCAAGCTCTTTAACTGGACGAGCAGTTGTTGGCGGACATGAAGGTTGGGATGGCAGTCCTCTCTGGGTGATCCGTGCCTGGCATAACGGAGACCTGATGCCGGGCAAGTTGTCTGTGAGACACAACTCCGCGTCAGTCGTCTACGAAGGCAAGGAGGTTTCAGTGCAGAACATCGAAGTTTTATGTGCTAAGCCTGATGATCTCCGCTGGGTTCCTGCTTCAAACGGGAATGTCCCTCCAGGGGCTATTCCTGGAGGCCGAACCTCGTCCGGAGAGACTTTGTATGTCGGCAGGGCAAGGTATCAGCTGTCGGTGACTCCTGGAAAGATCCATCCAAGCCATAACTCTTGCTACATAGGATTTGCTGGACAAGAAGTGGCTCACAAGATGTACGACGTGTTGTGCAGGATCAGCTGATCTGTGACGTGGACTGTGTTTCTGATAATGGTAAAAATGTGATTTGAGACTACATGGTTTAAGTCAAGCTTGTACTTGAGCTTATCAGGGGCTTATTTTTTATCAAAGTGTTGCCGATCAGGCAGGTTGATAAACCAAAGTGACATTAAACATCGAGTCTTTAAATAGTTGGTTATTGAGGACAATAGAGTGATTGAGGATTATACCTTTATATTTCCATTGATTTAATTTATGTTCATTACAGAAAATTGTGTTTTTAAAAATGTTATGTAACTGGTCTTCACCCTAGTAATGTTTTTAAACAATCAAATCGTAGATATTTAAGACTGTTGTGTATGTACGTAAGAGGAAAAATATATAAAAACTGAGTTATACAAAAAGCAAGTATTAAAAATAAATGAAATATCTTTCATACCATATCTTTGTTTTCTTTGTATTGTATCGCTGAAGTTGGTGGTCGATATCTTATCAGCTGGCATTAACAGATTAGAAGTCTATGACACAAATAACGTTGATAAAGGATGCTCGGCTACATGCCAATTCACAGGTACCAGTGCGATCAATTTATTTACTGCAGGTATTTAGAGGTGGAAGGAAGACCTGGTGAGGGTCACGGGTAGCCAATGGATGCACGCACAGGAGCGGTTGTTGGGTCGACACCTGGGGGAGGCCTATGTCCAGCAGTGGACGTCTTTCGGCTGATATGATCATGACGATGATGATGATGATGAGGTTTTTAGAGGCATACAATTTGTGGAATAGATAATGTATGGATCAGAATGTTGGGCTGTGAAAAAGACGGATGAAAATAGATTGCATGTGGCGGAGATGAGAATGTTGAGATGGATGTGTGGAGTAACAAAAATGGATAAAGTGAGAAATGACTACATTAGAGGTAGTTTAAAAGTGGCGCCAGTGACTAAAAAGTTAAAAGGGAATCGCTTGTCTTGATATGGTCATGTGAACAGGAGAGAGAAAACGCATTTAACTAAAAGAGTTATGAATATAAATGTGGATGGATGGAGAGGGAGAGGAAGGCCAAAGAAACTATGGATGGATTGTGTAAGAAGCAATATGAAAGAGAAGGAAGTTAGTGAAAGTTTGACGGCTGATAGGGCAGACTGGAAGAAAAAAACGTGTTGCGCCGACCCCAAGTAACATGGGATAAGGGCAGGAAGACGACGATAATTTGCGGAATAGATAGTCGACAGGGTCGATAGGTTTGGAAGTGGCGACCGCGTACCGGATGACGAGACTTCCCACAAGTTGAACCAATGACCTGCTGAAGGCCGCTGAAATACAAGACTCCACTGGATGCTAGACGAACAGGACCGTTCGATGTGGCGGCACTTGGGAGAGCCCCCTGACTAGAAATGTTGATGAGGTATTTAGAGCATCATCACTTGATGTTTGGTATCCTTGATACTGGCTGAGTAATACCACGAGACACGTAGCCTATTGGGATTTCTCAGAATCGCATAGACATGGTTAGCGTATTTAGAATTTGTAAAGAAACAGCTGGGTTGACGGGCTTAAATTAATATTTAGCCCGCTACGGGCAAGTCCGGTTATGCAGTTGCCAACCTCTTAAGTTGACCTGCAAAAGGAAAATCATAACAAAAAATGACGTCCATGATCTCGCCGGAAATAGGCACTTTACTATTCAAACCACTAGTTAATTACTATATAAATTATTCACAAAGCTATAGGATGATTATCAAGGTATCAAAATAAAACCGTCGCAGACTGAAACAATCAAACATAATGACATCACCTCGTCAATTGACTCTCATTCTTGACACAGCATTACTTATACACATACATCATACAATTATCAACCTTGCACCAACGCACGAAGATCTGCTGCAACTGCAGAAGAGATGGTATTTCATCAGCAGGCGCACAACCTTAAAGAAACACTTGTGGCAGACGATTGTGGGCAGTATATTGTTGTGTTTCGGTGTAAAGTGGCAGACGATTGTGGGCAGTATATTGTTGTGTTTCGGTGTAAAGTGAGTGTATGCATGTGTGGTATACGGCCAGGTATACATGTGATGTCTAATTACTTTATTAACCTCGTCAAGTAAGTGTGTGAGAGTTTGCATAAGGTGTCACTGAGGGCAGGAGACAGCTGGTATTGGGATCAGGGGGTCTACTCTCGAAGCTCGAAGTCCGTGGTTTCGGCCCTTTTTCGGCGTTATCTTCTCCGTATCACATATGGACTTACGATCAAATTCAAATTGTTTTGTCATTAATTTTTAGTGGTTAGGTGATACGGAGTAGAATACGCCCGCAACTAAGGTCTTAGAGAGTATACCCTTTGCAATAGTAAGCTGCTTCCATTGAAGCGGATTTTTATAAGAGTTTAAGATTTTGTAATTTTTTTTTTCAGTTAACAACAAAGTTCCTGTGCGGAGCAAGAGCCTACTCTAAAAGTTGGAGACCTCGATTCATGCCTTGCAGTAATCTAGTCTCTTGTTTAATTTTGAAAACCTATTATTATTGATTAGTTCTCGTTGGATCACAGTATCAGCTGATGGAAAGCAACGATGTGGTCGATGATGAAGTACATTTGATTAGAAGTAACCATCTCGCTCTGGACTTGAAGATCCACAGATTGGTCTTCCTTTTTTCATTATAAAAAAAACTCTGATACCACTTTTTTCCGACATTCCCATTTTTTTATTAACCAACCAGTTGGTTCAAAGGTGTTTTTTTCAGTAGATTTAACGGGCAAGACATTTTGTAGTTCCGGTTGAAAGTATTCGTTTCTATCCAGCCATCACTTGCTTAGACCCACCCCGCTGCTGACATTCATGCGTCATTTCCCTGCAGTATATTACAAGCAAAGTTAACGATCCTCAGGAATGTTCCGATTCATTCATATCATTCAGCACTTTAATATCTAATCTAACTATATCTGTCCATTATTTATCAGTGATAATGGTATACTAATAAACAAAGAGGCAGCATAAGAAAACAGTATATTATAAAAACTTTTTACAAAAAAATACAACCGACTTCCAAAAAATGTGTCTTTGTTAGTTTCTTCGTATTTTGACACCGACTTCCGAAATTAAAGTAATTTTTTACTTTGTAGTGTTTTTTTTTGGAAGTCGGTTGTATTTTTTTGTAAAAAGTTTTTTATTTTTCACTTTTTAGTGGTATCTCACACCAAACAACACCACTGCAAAATCGCAGAAAAGCAAAATACAAACGCACTAGTTGCCCATACGATTTTCGAAAGTTCCCCTCGATTTCTCTGGGATGCCATCATCAGATCCTGGTTTCCTTATCATGGGACCATTTGGGAAGTATTCCCTTTCCAAAAAAAAAATCATTTTTAAAATCGGTTGGCTAGCGACGGAGTTATGCCCGAACAAACAAACATAAAAAAAAAACAAGCAAACATCCGAATTGAGAATCTCCTCCTTTTTGGGAAGTCGGTTAATAAATTGAAAATAATGATAAACAAGACAAGAGGAGGCCAATTCTAGAGTTAATAAAAAAAAAAATTGCAGTCGCATGTCAATCGCAAACTGTCAAAAAAGTCTTAATTTTTATACATTTTTGACAGATAGCGATTGACATGCGAATGCGGAGGTTCTCAATAGGTACGGTAGTATTTTTGCATGTTTGTTTCCTCATAACCCCAACATTTCTGACCCGTTTTGAAAAAATATGTCGACCAGGTAAATTAAATGTTATGCGAATAAATGATTTGATTTGATTTGATTTGATTTATGTGTTAGGTGTGGGGTACCACAAAAAATTAGAAATAAAAAAATAAACTTTTTACAATATTACAACCGACTTTCTAATTTTATTTATTTTCTATTTTGTATTTTTTTTATTTTGGAATACGGCTGTATTTTTTGGAAAAAGTTTTTTCACTAAACACACCTATTGAAAACTTATGGGAACAAAAATGAGAAAACTAGAATGAAACTGCGACATCCCGCGACTACCACACCTCGACCATGGCAGATGACCAATTAAGCTAATTGTGTCCAGTTCATTGTCAGCCACGACTCTGTCGCAATAGGGTCGGCAGAGAGGTCGGCTGCGTCCAGTTTAGTTACGATACAGATATAATTATTTACCAACGTTTTGTGAGTGTGAGTGAGAACGTGAACAGTTTTGTGAAGTTTATTGAAACAGATTATGTTGTGATTATAAAAAAAAATTGTGTTTAATTTTTCTTTGTGAGTTTTTTATTTTTATTGAAGTGGTATGAAAAACATGAATGAGTAGTTACGGCTCTGATGCATTTGACTTATTTGCATATACACATTGCACCATTTGTTTATTTTACAACGCAGCATAATATGTCTTGTCCAACTCCACTTTAGATGGTCTATACGAGTTGTTATATCCGTTACTTTTGTCTTTCTTCTTAATTCCAAGGATTTTGTCACTGAGCCTGATTTACAACATGCTTCTTTCCATTGCTCTTTCTGTTCTTAAATAACGTTAATCTTCAGGGACCAATATTTCTTCCAACCGCTGGCTATTTTTTGTTTATTTCCTTGGATATGGAGTCTTTAGGAGATTGTACATATAATTTGCCCTAGGTAAACATAATATTCGTTCACATATTCGAACTTGGTTCCATAAGCCTCTATGTTGCTTTCTATTGAGTTGGTCATTCGTTTTGTTTCTGTCTACATTAATTTCTAAACCTACCTCTTTGCTTTTTCTACTATGTCTTTTACCATGTGTTCCAGTTTCTTAGGATCTTCTTCCAGCAGGACAATGTCTACTGCAAATCTCAAATGATTGAGGCGGCTACCGTTGATTATAATACAGTAACTGTCCCCGTCTAATCTTCTAAAATTGTGTTCTAGCACAGCATGAAACAGCTTAGGAGATAGTGGGTTTCCTTGCCTCACGCCTCTGTTTATTGGAAAGAGGTCTCCTTTTGACTCTAATTTAATACTGCTTTTGCTTTTTTGTAGATGGACTTAATTAGTTCTATAAAGACATATTCCACTCCTAGTTCTTTTAGACTCGGCCAGATCAATTTGTGTTTTAGACTGTCGAATGCTTTGGAGTAGTCTATAAAGCAGATATACAATCTTCTGGTATTCATTGTATTTTTCCAAGACTTGTTTGATTATGTGGATGTGGTCTATAGTATTACTATAGTTCTTCCTTAATCTTGCCTGCTCGATCGGTTGGTTTTTTGTCTAAGACCCTTGTTATTCTATCTCGAATGACTTTGGCGAAGTTTTTGTATACATTTGATATAAGGCTAATTGGTCTATAGTTGCCGATGTCATTTTTATCCCCTTCCTTATAGAGGAGAATGATATGTGATTCATTCTATTGTTTCGGGATGATGCCTGTTATTATAATATCATTGAGTAATTTGTTTGGACCTGTTGCTTTTTAGTTTTAATATCCATTCCATTCCAGATTCTCTTAATTCTTTGAAAGCTTTTCTGTTTCCCACTGTTCTTTGGATTTCATCTTCTAGTTTTTTAATTCTTCGTAATTTTCTATCTTTTCTTTTATTTTCTCGAATCTGTTTGCTCGGTTTAGATATTATGTTACGGTTCTCTTCAGTTTTTAGTTTTTCTTTTATTAGTGCTTTCTTTCTTCTAGGAGCTCTATTGTCTTCTGACCAAATTTCATATCTTTAGTTATTTTTACTTTCCTCAATTTTGACAGTGGTTTGTCCATGTGGTCGTATTTTCCTGGCATTTCAGACTCCCAGGTTTTAGCTATCAGAAAATACAGACTCTGACAGGGAATTTCGCTATTTCTTGTTGGCAGATGATGGACAAACATGAGAAGAAGAGTAAAAGACTGGAAGATTTAGATGAAGAAGGAGTAGTGACTCTTCTAGAACGATGGGACTTGGAGGAGTTTGTAGCGTTTTCTAGGGAGAGGCGCCTAGATGGGAGGAAATTATTGGTGAGTACGAAAACGATGATGGTTTATTTATTATTTGGTACACTAACAGCAATACATACATACACAACTACATTCGAGAAACAAAAATCATAATATTAGTTCTGATATATATTGCCTTTTATAGGTATAAACAACTTACACATAGTTAAAAAAATATTAGTGTCGAAACTGAACAAAATTAGTATTCAAATTGACAATGTAAAAATGTTAATGTTATTTTAAATCTAGATGAAACAGACATAAACATGGTAGTTGGTAAACATTTCTTTCCAAAGATGTTATTAGTGTTAAGATTCTTTTTTTTTTTTTTTTTTTTTTTAGGGATGGGAAATCATCCAATGACTCCTCCCGCTCTGGGTGTAGCGGGAGGGAGTGTCAGACTTCTACTGACTAAAACCCATCCATGTTCCTTCATTGCCCTTTGTGTTCCGGAGCCACGGTGTCTCTTGCGAATAATCCCGCGACTCCGGCAGGCGTCGGCCCTTTCGGGCCCCTCTGTGTTGCTGACTCTCTTTGAGGCGCGCGTGGAACACTAACGCGCCGTCGACACGGCCTGTCTAGATGGACGGACGGCGAGCCACCCATAGCTCGCCGTCCACAGGCCCGCGCCTACGGTGGCCGGAGGTCACCAGGTGGCCCCCGACGCCCGCGGCGTCCACCACGGCGGCCGGGACGAGAGGGTCTCCTCTCCCGCTCCGCCACCTCCTTCGCTAGCATGACTGCTTCGCAGAAGGAGGCAACGGCGTCCCATTCCGTCTCGCTCCGGACCATGGCTTGGACCAGGGCCGGACGCGAGAGGTCGCCGCCAATCGCCGTTTCGAGGACACGGCGGTGCGCCGCCCAAGCGGGGCACACCTGCACAGTGTGCTCTACCGTGTCCTCCGGTCGATCCTCGCAGTGGTGACACCCGGGCGTTTCCTCCCGCCGAATTCGGTGCAGGAACCTCCCGAAACATCCATGTCCGGTGAGGACCTGCGTCAGGCGGAAGGTGAGGACGCCGTGGCGCCTCTCAAGCCACTCCTCAAAGAGGGGACTTATCGCCGCTATTGTGGCGTGCCCTGCGCTGGGTTGCGATAGTCGTCGTCTCCATGACGCCATGAGATCGCGCCGGAAGTCCGTCCGCTGCGCGACAATTTGCCGCGTCAGCGGAGTCTCCCCCCGGCTTAGTACCTCCGCGCGCCAATCATGCAGGCGCGCGAGGACCACCGCCTCCAGATCCCATGGCGGCAATCCGGCAAGGAGACCCGCCGCTTCGCGCGAGATCGTGCGGTACCCTCTGGTCATCCTGAGGGCCACCACCTTTTGGGGCGCGTGTTAAGATTCTTGGAATGCTTTACCAATTTAAAAATAAACTTAAATTACTACGTAAGCATGAAGAAACTTGGAATTACAAAAAAGTGGTAGTAATCGGTGCTTATAGGAAGGTAGGTGCGTGTAGGTATATACTGCCTTTTTGTGATACTAATTATGTCTGTCTGGATCCGGTCAAGTTCAATGCTGCCAAGACCCAAGCGTGTCTTTTTTCCGCCAAAAGGAGCCAATTCCGACCAGCTCCATCTTTTCGAAGTGTAGCCAATAAACGACAGACTTGAGCTTCTTGGGGTTACTTTAACATCTACCCTCAATTTTGGCCCTTTCATAGAGGCAAAAGCTCAAGTAGCTGCAAAAAAGTTGGGGATCCTAGCAAAGGTGATACAGTACTCCACGCCGGAACAGCTGCTCAAACTCTATCAAGCGCAAGTTCGATCGTGTATGAAGTACTGCTCTCATTTTGGGACGGTTCTGAAAACCAGCTTGTTGCCCTACAGTCAATTGAGAAACTAGCCAAGAGGATCATTGGTAGTGATAGGTTCGTCGAGTCGAAGCTACAAAGTTTTGAGCATCGACGCCGAGTTGCTAGCCTGTCGGTTTTCTACCGGTTACATTTTGGGGAATGTGCGACGGAATTGCACAATTTAATTCCGCCAAGTCTGTTCGATCATCGGACCACAAGGCGAACGACGATGCGCTAATGTTACATGGTGGAAATCCCACACACGCACAGAACACATTTAGTGCGTAGGGCAAAGGAGTGAAATTCCTGCGTAAAGCAAAAAATGATTCGACCACGCTATATAAATATGATTATTCCATAACGTGCAATGGGCTTGTGTCCTGAAAAAATCTAATAAGTTCGTCTGTTAGATTATCAAAAAATATTTGACACGTGTTTTTTCTTTTATTTTGGGAACCAACATTGACGAAGTTACGACTCTTTCAAAATTCTCACTTTTTCACACCTTCGAATAATTTTTAGTGATTCGTGACGTCACGAGACCCCACTCCCGAGTTTTGATGCGTTTTATCTTTGTCAATATTCATTGATTTACAAAAACAAAAAATACGTGTCCATTCTTTTTCAATAGTCTAACTGACGGACTAAATAGTTTTGCAATTTGTGGATGATGGAATCTAGCCTATTTAATTAAAATCAAATGAGATTAGCATAAACTTGTTTTTTTTTTTTTAAATTAGTTTTGTAAAAATATGAATACACATAAATATGTGCAATGACAGCTGACCGGCGATGACACATGCTATAAACAATTAAATCGACGGCAATTAACCTTTTCAAATGAAGAAGGCTAATTAAATTAATGGAGACCAGACTTAGTCTCTAAATCTAAATTAGTATATGTAGTCTACGAGTAGGTAACATCACCCACCACCGCACTTAAATAAATGCTGCATGAAAAATGTACGTGTTACCTACACATTCATAATATTATTATTATTAAATAATTTCGGTCAGAATTAAAAAAAAATATCCATACAAATAGTATTTTACATATTTTCAGGACGTCACCGAAGGAATTGTAAAGTTATGGCGACCGAAAGCAAACGCTAAGAAATTCATGACATTCATCGAAGACATGAAACTGAATCCCAACAAATATTTAGAAAACAAAGACAATAACGCAACAATGGAAAAGCTTGACGCTAATGAAAAAACAACAACAATCAACATTCAAACAGAGAGTACGATAACAGACCAAAATGATATCGAGTGTCAGTACCAAACCGTAACTCACAGGAGGAAGGATGAAAATGTATATACGAGTACACATTCGATGAGCACAGTGGAAGAACTGATCAGAAGGATTGTACCAGCAAAGAGTTTTCTATACAGAAACCAACAAAAGGCTGAAAGAACACCGTCGTACTTGCCTATGGATGCAGGCACTCCTAAGAAAAAGAAATTATTCAGACTAAGCTCATACGAATACCCATTCTTTGATTTAAGAGCACGATTCTCAAGACAAGAAAGTTCCAACGATAGAGGATATTACGCTATGAAAAGAAACAGCAGATACTACATAGCTAGAACTTATAAGAAACCTGAATCTAGAACTAAATATAAATCACTAACAACTCCTGAGGAGCTGAGTGAGAAATGTCCTGAAGACCATTTTTACGAAGACTTATGCTACAATGAAGTAGAAAAAGAAATAGAAAAGCCTGTAGAACTAAGCGTACCTAGTGTAAAACCTTGTATTGTTAAGATACAAGAATTATTTCAATCATTCAAAGTGCCATTCTTCAAGAAGCATGACATGCTGGAAGGTAAGAAGACGGAGCCTGTAGAGAGTGAGAAATCGTCGAATATCTATGAGAACAGTGACAGTGTCGCTAACATGTATGATTCGGTGCATGTTAACAGACAATCTGTCGATGGGAGCGAAGTTAAAGATCAAGTAAGTTTAACCAATTTATATTTAGCAATTTGCAGCTTCAATAGCAAAATGTGTGTTTATTTTTTAAATTTTATGTCCTGGACTTAACTGCATCTCCTATTATCTATTTGGCTAAAAATACAACACTGTGGTGTAAATGGAAATTATGTGAAAAATTAAATAACTAAGCAATTTGATAAAAGGGACTAGTTAGCTAGTGTAATGTAATTAATTAGCTTCAATCAAATAAAATAATGTTGATTGAAACGAATGAATGAATCAGAATATTTTACCCGTAAGTTGGGGTACTGAACACAAACTTTGTTTCACACCAAACTGGGCATTTAGCTTTTCAACGTTTAAAATTGAAGAACCCGCAGTCAATGAAAAAATATATTAATCGGGTCAGTACTTTACAGAGATTATTATCATCTTCCTGCCCTTATCCCATGTTACATGGGGTCGGCGCAACACGTTTTCTTCTTTCACTCTGCCCTAACAGCCGTTAAACTATCACTAACTCACTTTTCTTAAAAAGAAATATGAAATGGATCGAACCACTTACTTATGAGGAATCGGAAGAACTCCTGAAAGTAACCACATAACTTATACTGTCACACACAGGCACTCAAACACACAACACACACACACACATACATACACACGCACACACACACACACACACACACACAAACTGTACTTATGTCAATCTTGTCTGTATTAGATTATTGTCTACTTACCGATGTCTAAACAAAAAACTTAATATTTTGTTATGGAAGAGCGGAATCTTCTAATACAGGCATTGTTTGCATAAAAGAAGGCTCCTATAACAAACTAATTGTTGTAAACTTGTGATTTGATTTTCTTTCATATTTCCTCACGAAATCCATCCATCTTTTCTTTGGCCTTCCTCTCCCTCCATCCATGCATATTTATGTTCTTAATCTTTTAGTTACATGCGTTTCATTCCTCCTCTTCACATTACCATACCAAGACGAGCGATTCCCTTTTAGCATTTCCGCTACTCAAAAATCAAAAAAATTCAAGCATTTATTTCAATTAAACCATTTACAGGCACTTTTGAATTGTCAAGGTCGGTCGGTCCAAAAAGTTGAAGCTATTTGCACGTTCCAAAGCGTAGATCTCTATGGAGAAGAACGTGCAAGAAACTCCACGGACACTCTTTTAAAAATAATATTTTTTTACAAAGATTTATTTACATCGGGTTGACATTATACATACATGTGAGAACGATGTAAAAGACGAGCAGGATAAAAGCGTCCGGAATAAAAGAGAAACAATTCAAAGAAATAATTAAAATTAACCATGGCAGCTAAGAAATGACCAGTCCCGACTGACGGCGCCCGTTCACGAACATGACGCATGCGCCAGCACCATTCGGCTCAACCATTTTGAAGGGAGCCAAATGATCCAACGCATACGCCACCATCAGCTAGACTTTTGAGTGAGCATGACACTCCCAACCGCCAGGGTACATTCAAGTCAAAAACATACCTAAAACTGATAATTAAAGTTAAAGGTACACAGTACTCACACATGTGCTGTTAATGGCTGAAATTATACAATGCTTAGTAAGTTGATTCTAACAATGCAAATTTTTCTTACAATCTTCAGCCGGTCCAACAATGTTTCCGAACTATTTACAATCGTACTTACTTACAATCGTACTTACAGAGATAACCTGCGTCAGTACTTACAAATAGACAGAAAAAATAACTTTGTTCACAATATCAGTTTAGTTTGAATGGTCAGTGATATTAAATACCTACTAAACATATCTCTTCACAGCAGACGAAGTTACCAGTGGAGGAGTACCTGGAGCCAGTGCAACTGAACAAGGATTACTGTGACGTCAACTACAGACGAGAGAAGGAGGAGTCACTCCTGGGCTACATACTCAGTATCTTCGAGAATAGATTTGGAATTCGTAGAGGTAGGTGAGGTTTTTTTTTAAGTGCTACAGTTTGCTTCATGTCTAACCGGACAGAGCTACAATGCGATTCATAATGAGAGTAGGAACGTCAATGACCTTTATCTGTCAAATATCTCTTGAAAAGTACGGTTTACAATGAAAACTTAGTTGCTTATCAATATTAAATCAAATTTAAATAAAAACGTTCAATAGTAGTAAATTGGCTATTTATAGTCATTATTAGTTATTTTAAACCACACCGAAATACTTTTTTGACTCAATATTTTATAAACAACTAGCTGCCCCCCGCGGCTTCGCTCCCGTCAATTAAGTATTCATTGCACATATCGAGTTTTCATTGTTTTTAAGATGTATTCTGCTATTCGAGTCGGCGACAAATCCAACGAATCAATAACATTTGGTTCAATAACAATTGGTTCAACAGGTCTCGAGTTAAAAGTGTTGTAACAAACCCGTCTTTGTTTTATATATAATTATTATAAGATAAGATATAGATAATTTAAAAAAAAACTTGCTTTGCCCTACCTAATTGGTTGAATTGACAGCTATGACGTCACAATATGGCGCTAAGTCGATCCTATTCTTATTTGAAACGCATTGTAGGCATCATTATTTTACGTGTACTGGACCTCCACAACACAGGAAATAGGCGATAAAGGGTAAGACTGGTGTTAGATTGTTTTGGTTCTAAGGCTATATTAAATAAATCTCAGTCACTGACGCGGAACGGAGATTTATACAATTTCGTTGGTCAATATTTATTCGCTCCTCAGTCAGCCTGACTATGGTAGTCGCCAGATAAATGTGCAGTATTGGTCATTGATCCACATACATTTATAAACTTGCTTAAATAAAAACAGAAATAAATACTGAATTGATGATTCTTTACGTAATCTAGTAATGAAAAACGTTTCATAATTTATTGTTCTTGTATTTACGAAGGGAAGTTAGGAAAAGGTCAATGCACTTTTATTGCAAGTTTATTTGGTACCATACCTGCAACGACTATAAAAAAGAACAAGAATTACTTGCCCTCAAACTAAACACACAAGATAGTTAAATAGTTTACTATAAAGAGAAACATTGCATTGATTGTTGCGGATACCACAAAGCATTTCGACAACCCACTGAACTGTTTATAAACAAGCAAAATAATGTTGATAAACATCACGCATACCATAACGTGACGGTCGTTTCCTCCAAAGGATTAGGCAGACGTGAAGAGGTTGCCTGCCTTTTCCTAACTGTATTGGTGTGGGGTTCCAGTCAAGTCGGCTTCAGCTGCAGATTTTACTGAAGCGGCTGCCTACCACAACCTTTTCACATTCGTTGGCTTGTGACAATGCGTAACGACTGTCAAAGATCTACAAATGGCAGCCGAGGCCAACAGCTAAGTGCTTTCCGAGGCACAGAAGAAACTCGGTATGTTAAGATGGTCACCCATCCACAGACCAACCTTGGCAAGCGTTGCTTAACCTGGAAGATCGAACAGAGCTGCTGTTGTCATTTAACCACGAACTCCTCTACATAACAAAATCAGCTTTGGATTTTAAATCAATTTTGTTGAGTTATACGCACATAAATGTTTGGAGCAGTCGATTTTTTCTTCGCTATTTCAGCGTTGGTCCCGTAGTAGAAGTGGTTTTTAATGAAATGTACAATGACCACTTAAGAGGTACTGCGTTTATTCAATTACACGTTGTTTAAATATTTTGTTTTGAATCCTTGCACTTTCGCAACCTAATTTTAAATTGCACTCTTCATTGATTGGCCCAATTTTAGTGTCGCATGTGGCAAATAAGCAGCTGGCTGGATGAAATAATGACTGCATCAATAAGTGATGTAAGAGGACTTGGTCAACTTGAGCTAAATATCAGAAGTTGCTCTGGATCCAGGAATCCCATCATATGGGATATCAAAGTTTAATAACTCAACTAAGACGTCGCCTGTGATTTCGTCCGCGCTGCAGTTTCCTAAGATATCTGTAATTTATTTTCTAGTAGATCTTTGGCAGTAGTTAAGGATTGTCAGAAGCCAGATAATCTGACTCCAGTCTTGCCATGAAGTACCGTGTTACCCAATTAATGGCTTGTGGAGGTCTGGTAGGCAGCCGCTTCGTGTAAAATACTGGTACTCAGCCAAATCCGGTTTGACTGGAAGCTGACCCTAATATAGTTGGAAAAAGGCTAGGCAGATGATGTAATGTTCTCCATGCTGGACAGTCTTCTTCTCTTTGAGAAGGAGTAGCTCCAGGTGGGCCCAGTGCAGGTTGATGGAATCGACAAATCTTGTCATTTTTAGGGTTCTGTACCTCAGTCGGTAAAAACGGAACCTTATAGCATGCGAAAATAATATCAAATGCTCTAGTTTGCCACCCCTTGGAGCAGTGAAAAGAAATCAAATTTCAACGCAGTTTAAGTTTATGGTGTCTATCTATTTACACGGAGCGAGGCAGCAGTGCAGAGAAATGGAGAAATATTAACCAATCATCTCTGTCAAAATGTCAGTGACTCACGTGGTGTGGAGATTTTATGCAATTCCATTCGCGCAAATGGACAAACACCCTTATGGTACTATGTTTTGACGTTCACAAGGGAATCAAAATCTATAGGGTACTTCCCGTTGACCAAGAGTAATGAAATTTGGCAAAAATATAGTTCGTACAGTACAACTAAAGAAAAATGTAAAAAACTGAAAATTAGTAGTATTATTGTTTCCCATTACAAACTTATATTTTCGGTTGAAGAATCGACCGTGACAAACATTGATGGACGAGAGAAAATTTTTTCAACAACAGGGTTAAGTATGTCCTTCAATGTTACTTGCTATTTTTTTTGTGAGAGTAATGAGAGTGCTTTCGAATTTTATAAACTTCCGTAGGGAATGTATACCTTACCTTTCGACGCGACCGGAACCCCCGATACGCGAGTCAGATTCACACATGTCGGTTTTTTTTTGTTCTAGGACATACCTGTTACGACCGGTTTTTCTGTTAGAATAGTTCATATCGGGATTGCTACCATGTACCTTTTTATTTGCGAGTTTCCGATATTTCGGCACTGTTGCAAGCGCCATGATCACGGAGTCTCCGTGATCATGGCGCTTGCAACATGATCCCGATATGAACTATTCTAATGTTAGTGACTATGAAAGTTTAAAACAATATATCGGTTTTCCTATGTTTTGATTATTATGGTTTCGTTATTATTGACTTCATAAAGGTCCCTTTGAGATTGTGTAAAGATCTCCCTATATCTGTAACAGTATTTCTGTTAGTAGGTAGACGATTAATATTAATGACAATACTGTTGGCTTGTACTTTCTCATCACCTTTTTATTTTTTTGTTTCGTGAACATGTGTCGTGTTGTGGGTGACATGTGTGTAGGGCTGCGACGCTGTGGCAATGTATGGATGATAAGGTGGGATTTTTTTTATAGGTATTAAGACTGTAAATGAATAACTATTTGAGTAGCTTCAATATTATGAACAGGTACTTATGGGTTTCTTTATAATTCGTAAGTTTCTTAATATGAAAGAAATTGTTTATCGACTTTATTTATCTTTATAACAACAATCTCGCTTTGTGCTATTCTAATGATTTCTTACGAGTGTTCTCATGATTTCTTTAATTTCTGATATTTTTAATAAAAGTTACATCGATAACAATACTATACTAACGAATCGTGCATCTCTTTAAGCATTGTACACACAGTGTGACTTGCATAGTGTATGAACAATACCAATCCAATTATGTGAGTCTGTTTGTTTGAAACAATATTTTCAATTAATTCGAAAAACATCACAAGAAAATCTTAAGAAGATGACGATTGTAAACTTCAATTCAAGTTTTTATAAATAAGATCATTTACAGGTGGCTTTGTATCTTGCCTAGGACCAGGCTAACAGAAACCCCAGGAACCAAATCCCCACATTATAAAAGACAGATGTTTCATTCCCAAGCGCCACCACGGATGCAAGCTAGTCTTCATAAAAATAATAAAAAAGAAATGGTAGCGTCGAACAATTATTTGTTTACTCTTTATTAGTGCGGCGGGAGTGACACCGACCCCATACATGTTGGCTTGGATTACTTTCAGTTGGTTACGTTCTGAAATGAAGTTAATTAAAGTGAATGTTAGCTATCCAAAAACAGTGACTTTAGTGAAGTTTTTCAGTTTACTAACAATAGTGTAGCTTTGGTGGATGAAGTGAAATGTGTTTGAGTAAAAAACTGTTATTTGATAGGAAATTATAAAGTTAATTAACGAGTTAGCGACCGCGTTGCGGAAGACGCAGCGTCAAAAGGCCTTCAACAAGGTATATCGAAGACCTGGTGAAGGCCGCGGAAATCCGGTGGTTGCGAGACGCACAGGCGATGTGGCGACCCCTGGGAAAGCCCTGTTTCCAGCAGTGCACATCTTTCGTCTGCATTTATGGTGTTGATGAATTCAGTTTCTGAAATATATTCGGGAAAACAGTTATCTTCGATAGCAATGCCGGTACCTCACCAAACTTTAGCAGTAGGTTAGATTACAAAGGCAAACCAACCGTGCCTTTTGGAAAATTCTCCCATATTTGTGAAATTTTCAACTGACAAAATCTTGTTACGAATGCTTGTCCAAAACACTACTAGCCAGGGGCCCGAGTCTGCTATTACAATAGTGTCAGAATGGTCGATCACTGATTTCAAAATGGTTGACTTTGACAAGTTTGGTAATCTACTAACATAATGGCATCATAATGGCGTCATTATGACATTCCAATGATCAACCACTGACACGCCATTGAAAGAAAGCCATATGAATGGTAATCTCGTACATAATTACAGATTTAGTATTTCGAACTTCTCACTACTTCAGATTGCTTTTAGCAATAATAAATAATATGTAAAACTAAATATTAATAAAATCTGGCATGAATAAATGCCCAAATTTAGCTCGGTTTTATAATAATGGCAATACGGCATTCCTACCGCAATTCTATTACGAGACCATTGACGTGCCAGTGACCGGCCACTGACGTGACAGTGAGCGTGCGATTATGAATTTAGCAGATTACGAACTTTTAGCAAAATGACAATGGCATGACAATGGGATCGCGTCAGAATGACAAATTTATAAAAATAGCAGACTCGGGCCCCTGTAAGATTGACTTGCCATCAATCTTCATACCTATCAAGAACTTCATCATCAAAATAACAGACTCATCATTAATCCTTCTTACGGCCACAACCACGACAATCTTTATTGCGGTTCCTTCCAATTGTATTATCTTTTACGACTACCCATAGATCTCCGTGCTCAGATAACTTGATAGTCTTAATTGAATAGTGACAAGTGGCTCTTAAGAGTCGGAGACAGTGACTCACATCTGATTCATGTATGAATATCATTGTAATTGATTCTAATTGAATGTCACACGTTAGGTCATACACTTTTTTAGAAATGTTGTCTATGCCTGTCGTTTTGTTATCTTTAACTCCCTAAAGCAGCTCTTCGTCTCCGTTTGCAATAACGATATTGAGCAAATTAAAGGGGCAACTCGTTTTTTTAAGGATGATTTACATCGCAGTCGCTAATAGTGAACAACACTTCTAATCTTTACAAGTTTTTGACATTGATTATCGTTGAAATGGTCGCTTTGGAATTTTGTCGCTTTTTATGTAAGTAGGTATGAGAATAGGCTAGCTTCCACGATCGAAAAATTGCAAATATATTTAGTCCGTCAGTTAGAGTATTGAAAAGTAATGGACACGTATTTTTTGTTTTTGTAAATCAATGAATATTGACAAAGATAAAACGCATCAAAACTCGAGAGTGTGGGCTCGTGACGTCAGAACGCACTAAAAATTATATACCTATACCACGGCGTGACATATTTAGTCTTTTAAAAGCGTCGCACCACTAAATCACTTTTTAGTGTTCCGTACCCAAAGGGTAACCAATGGAACCCTAATACTAAGCTGTCCGTCCGTCTGTCCGTCTGTCTGTCAGCGGGTCGTATCTCAAGAACCGTAATATAGGTAGAGAGTGGAAATTTTCACAGATTGTGTATTTCTATTGAAGCTATAGCAACAAATAATAAAAATACGGTTTATGTATGCAAGTCCGACTCGCATGTTGATGATGAATATGATGATGTTCCTTAATAATATAATATATATAATAATATATATAATATAATATAATATATATATATAATATAATATCCTTGGACATTTCACACAACGCCATATAGTCCCAAGCTAAGCAACCTAATGCTTGTGTTATGGTAACGAGATGGCTGATAAACTACTTATATACATTTTTTTTTTTGTAAATACATACGTATTATAGATAGAAAACACCCAGACTCGGAACAAATACTTGTAGGTCATACAAATATTTGTTCCGTGCGGGAATCGAACCCGCGACATGCTGCGCAGCAGTCAATTGCTCAACCACTGCGCCAACCGTGTCGTTAAAAACCGAAAAAATCTATTCTATCTATCTATACTTATAATAAATCTGTAGAGAGGTCAATTCTGTACATGAAATATATTTCCAAAATAACTATCAGGGGGTGATTAGGGATCGATACTGATGCCAAAAATGCAATCAGTACAATTTTTATCTGTCTGTCTGTCTGTCTGTCTGTCTGTCTGTCTGTCTGTATAACCGTTATAGAAACAAAAACTACTCGACGGATTTTAACGAAACTTGGTACAATTATTATTCATACTCCTGAGCAGGTTATAGTATACTTTTCATCACGCTACAATCAATAGGAGCAGAGCAGTGAAGGGAAATGTTGGGAAAACGGGAGAAGTTACTCCATTTTTTAAGCTTCCGTCACGTGTGCAACCTTAACGGTGAAAGCTACACAGAAATCATGTATGACGGAAATGTTCTCCTTAAAATTATATAAAAAATATCCAACGACAGCACATGTCTATCTTTTATGTTTGACGAACAATAACACGTGTAACTCCCGATAGCTTAGCAGTTCGAAGCTTTCTGATTATATTTGTCTACTCTTACGTTTATAAAACTGTCAGTCGTCCCTAATTAAAGTTATATTAACTATTCCATAAAAAGAGTCATAGAAATCGGTATAGAAACACCAAAGTTATACATGAAATACGCTAATAATAAGCCATGGTCGCGAACGCATTATAGGCTAGCGAGTAGCTTCGTAAAACGCCTTACGACAGTTTGCAATATCTACACTAATAATATAAAGAGGAAAACTTTGTCTGTATGTTTGTTTGTTTGATTGTAATGAATAGGCTCAAAATCTACTGGACCGATTTTAAATATTCTTTCACCATTTGAAAGCTACATTATCCACGAGTATATTTTATTTTGGAAATATTACATAGGCTATATTTTATTTTGGAAAAAATAGGGTTCCGTAAGATATTTGGGTTTTTCGGACACAAGGTGTAAAAATCAACCAGAAAAGTTACTTATTTTGCGTACGCTGCCTAAACTATAAAAGATAGAACCATAAATTGTTCTAATTAATTGTAGATCTTATAAATATCTACAAAAAAGTCCGCGACACACTGTACCTATCTATGTCGAGTGAGGCACAACAACCATTTTTTTATTTAAAAATCTTGATTTTTTTTTTACTACATTTAAACGCGTTTATTTTACTTATGCTAATTAATCCGTATCAAAATAAAGTATTTCATCACTAAGTATATAATATATATAATAATTGCGAAAGTTTGTGAGTTTGTGTGTAGGTTTGTTACTCAATCACGTCAAAACGGCTGAAGGGATCGGAGTGAAATTTGGAACAGGGATAGATTATGGTCTGAAATAACACAAAGGCTATTTTATCCCACGGGAACGCGTACGAAGTCGCGGGCAGAAGCTAGTAGTTAATAAAACGAAATTATCCAAATTATTGACACGGAGGTAAACATCAAAGCGATAATATACACGAAAACCTTATTAAATGATAACAATGATAGCGACGAAGTTCCCGGCGTGAAAGCCTCTCAGACTGAAACTAGTAGTGTTGTGACAATGTGCTGGTGGCTGAAAGTGAGTGTCCCGCTAATGTACAACCTTGGAGCGAGACTCGGGACTGCGGCGGTCGATATGTTCTATCAAATGGTGCACTGTTTCACTGATGTGGTTGCAGGTATGGTACAACTTTCGATAAACACTATTGTAAATACATCTTTATTCATATAACTATGACTTAAGTTTAACCAAACAAAAAAGTACAATCGTTGGCACACATAGAAATAAAAAATATAGTATATGGTTAGGGTGCAGAAATTTTAACCAATGGATTCCATAAAATCGCACCACGTGAATCATTGACATTTTAACTGACATGATTAGTTAATATTTCTCTGTTTTTCCACTCCGCTGCCTTGCTCCACGCAAATGGACAGGCACCCGAAGGCAGACTTAATTAAAAAAAAAAAAATAACATTGTTTACCTCACGAAAATAGGTCCAGATCGGCAAAACACTAGCCAGACCTACAAAACACTACCTGTCTGACACTGGTTTTCAACAGAAAACAATAACCACCGATTTCTGGCAAAAAAAAACGCAGAAAAATTAATGCGATTGGCTGCTGAAAACACATAGAACAAATCACAAATAGTTAACAACGTCACATTAATTTTGTGACAACTTTAGTTCGCGAAAAAGGGCCTAACTGATCTAAAAATTAATTTAATTTTTTTGTGTGGTGGCCATTGAAAAGGGCGTGCTCGCTAATCTATAGTTTTATATTTATGATTTTTGTGGCGGCAATATCACCACTTTTTTTTTTTTAGGGATAGGAAAACATCAAATGTCTTCTTCCGCTCTGGGCGGATCGAGAGGGAGTGTCAGACTTCTACTGACTAAAACCCATCCATATTCCTACATGTGCCCTTTGTGTTCCGGAGCCACGGTATCTCTTTCGAATAGTCCCGCGACTCCGGGGCATTATTGCCACTTACTCGTAACTGCAGTGTGGCTATTTGAAATTCTTTTTAAAAGAAAACTAATTTGTTCCATATAAATGTAACTGGACTGTGATAATTGAAACTAATAATTATAAAAAAAACTTTTACAATGGGACCAAAACTAAAATCCAAAATTTATTTCCTTAAATAAGTAAATGAACCCTTTCTGGGTTTTTCGTTTAATGACGTCAGCACATCAAGCTACAACAATCTGTTAAAGTTTGACAGATTGTGTCAAATTTCTTTAACAGATTTTCAACTTTACTGTCAAAGGTACTTGATTGGGATAATTTGACAGTTTCGAAAAGCTTTAGTACCAATTCTAATAATTTTTAAACAAGTTTCTCATTCGCATGTCAATCGCAAACTGTCAAAAAGATCTTACTTTTCCTACATTTTTGACAGTTTTCTTTCTTTCTTTCTTTTCTTTCTATGTTTTGATTTTTTAAATGTGTGATATACTGATATTGATATACTACGGCTTATTTTTCATTGTTTTCATACGACATAAATATTTAATTTAATTCGGTTTAAAATCAAACTCACATTCTTGCACTCTCGTTTCTGTATACTTATTAAAACGGAACATGACAGGTGACCAAAAATTGCCCACAACAGATTGTAAAACAAAGTTCTATTACTTTTGTAGGCGAATTTTAAAACCGTTTAAAAATATTTAATTGGGGTTTATAACATTATAAACCCCAATTAAATATTTAATAAAATGTTGCCATTTGGCAACATTTTATTTAAAACGTTCTAAATCGGTTGTATAACATCTATAACCCCAGTATTCTTCACCCCATATTTCTCCTCTTTCCAGAAACAAATGACGACCTACCATCCGAGGACTCGGAAGCAGACTCTCATAAGGCTGCGAGCACACCGAGCGATGACACCGGTCGTAAGTGGCCGGCGGAGGGTCGCAAGTCCGGTTGTACGAACATGGCGGACCGGCCACTGCCCGTGCCGGTTGAGAACGAGCCGTACTACATGAATGTCGACAGAGGAGAGGCACAGAACTTGCTGAGGGGGCAGCCGGATGGAACGTTTATATTGAGACCGTCGAGTCAGGTGAGAAACACATGTTTATATCCTTGCTAAAAAAAATATTGCCCACTAAGATTTTTCTCTGTATTGTGGTTACAAATTAAACTCATGTACACGTACAGCTAGACCCGAAAAAGCTATCTCTAGTTCATACAATTTCTCCGTGCGGGAATCGAACCCGCACACGCATGCAGTCAATCGCTCAGCCACTTCGCCAACCGTGGCGGACTTTTTTGTTATACTTGATACTGTTTTATGACCACATCTATTTACTGGTTATTTGCCATCAATATAATTATCATTAGTTTCCAGAATTAATAAGTGACTAATTATTTTTAACAATTTCACTAAGTTCAACATTATATTTTGACCAGTTTTATTAAATCAAAATGCTATTAATTGTCATTGTTATAATGTCATTGGATAGTTCCCCTCAATTTCTATTATTATTAAGATCAACCATTTCCCACATAAATTACCTAACGCTGTGGCGCCATCTGTACGGTCACATACGAACTTTAATAACAACTGACGTAACACAAATCCTACATCGCGCTTTCCAAGTTCTAAGCGAGATTTGTAAATTTTACCTCTACCATCGCTCGATAAAAACCATCAGGCGATTGCCCACCAGACAATACACCAGTCTGGTTGGAGGATCCTCCCTTTTCAATGAAGGTTTCCAGTGCCACTTTTAATAACACTTTTTTAAAACTTCAGCCCGACCACGCGTATACCCTGAGCGTGGCGTGCTCCGGCGCAGTCCACAATGTTGGAGTACGTCGTCGGCCCGACGGCCGGCTCGCGCTCGGCTTCCCTCGGCGTGGCGAGCAGAGCTTCGTGAGCGTGACGTCACTGCTGCGTCACCACCGCAAGAGGCGACTACTGCTGGTCGCGGCAGGTGACGTCATTGGGGCCACCACGCTGAATGAGACGCCGCATTACTATCAGAGTCCTAGTAGTATTCCTGTGCCGGTTGCTATTTAGTTTTCTAACCCATTTTGGTATTTTTACCCGATTGCGCCAGAAGTAGGGTTCCTCTTCATCTAAGTCGATTGCTCTTGGCAGGGCAGTCGTGGTCACAGAGGCTGTTGTAACATGAGCAAAGTCTCTTTTTCCCTCTCTCTCTCTCTTTATCACTGAGGTCCTGCTTTCGTTGAGTGAAATAGGGTGGGTTCTTTTTATAAAAGTGTCTTGTTTGAAACTATTATTTTTAAACCGCTAGCTCCAGCCAGAATAACCGTATTAATTCCGGATTACTTGCAACAAGGAACATACTACTTTGAGTTAAGTTTTTGATGCAAGTGGGCCTTAGCGTCAGAAAAAAGCGCGTAGCATATAAAATTGGGACACAATTCACCCTAGAATCCCAGAAATACAAGGCGATGATCGAAATGTTGGAGCTCAGACAGTCGGCAATCTATGCGATAAAAGTTTGATTGTGAGTAAATATTAATTGACTTTATATTTCATGTAAAATATTTGTTATGGATTATTTATACTGTTAAAAGTGAAAAAGTTAAGAGTTTAACTTTTTAGCCTTAGGGTTTGTCCACATCTGACGGATGCGACACGACTGCGCCGCTCGCGACCTGCATTCTTGCATTTCCAGTTCGCGTCGTTTCTGCACTGCTCGTACCTCCTGCCATCTACTCACCCACTCAGTTCTTTCTGATTTCCAGAGGTTGAATACATTACATACCTACGCCCGTTGGCGACGTAGTGGCCTTGCTTGAGTTGCGCTAGAGAAGTGCTCTACAAAATTTGCAGTAAATTCACGCGCGCGGGTCGCGAGTGGCCTATTCGTGGCGCATTCGCAGATATGGACACACCCTTAGGTACACTGAAGCACGTTTTCACTAACACTACGCTACACTTAAATAAATTCCTTAATTTTTGGATATATATACAACGATCGGTATAGCTTCTTCGTTGAAAATACGGTGCAATTGTTTTTAGGCATTTGTTTAGGAGTCGCTTAGAGCCGGCCCAGACGGGAGCGTTTTACGCGTGAGGGCATACGCGCATAGACACTCGCACGTTCCCGAGGTACCATAGCTACATAAAGCCCGTCCAAATGCTCTCGCGCGTTGAGCCTAAACGTAAATTGAAACGCACGAACGCCCTCGCGCGAAAACGCTCCCGTCTGGACAGACTCTTAGTGTTGGTGAAAACATGGATAGTACGATAATAATGAAACTTGAGAAGAATACTCGAATTGTTAGTATGTTGCCAAAGAATATTTTGCAAGTAATTTAGCTATTATGTATATAGTATGTATGTATTAATGTTTAATTTGATTGATGTTCTATTCTAAATTCTTTATTTTGAGCATAACTATCTCGTTGATATAAAGCAACTTTTTTGTTTATTTCATAGTGTTTAATTTAATTAGTATAGTTCTTCCATTATTTTCGTGCCATAGCTTTAGTTTTTGTTTCACAATCTTATAAAATGAGCCAATTCATGAATATTACCTAATCATGTTATTAATATACGATTTCCCATCTGTGTCATGTTTTATTACGCCTCAAACTAAAATAAGTGGAGTAATCTGGAACGCAATGGGCATTTGAAGCAACACGGGTGGGTTTTAATCAGTAACCAAGGGAAAAATAAAAACTTTTTTACAAAAAAAATATAACCACTTTAAAAGGAAAAATATACCACAAAGTATAAAATTAATTTAATTTCGGAATTCGGTGTTTTTGGTTGTATCTTCATATTTTAGCACCGACTTCCGAAATTTGTTGTTTTTCTTTTTTTTAAATTGGATTTTAATGTAATTGAAATGGGACCGAATCCCTTTCACAAAAAAAAAACAAGATATTTCAAATAAATTTTATTGAATTGAGAACCTCCTCCTTTTTTTTGGAGTCTAACCGACTTCAAAAAAGGAGTAGGTTCAAAAAGGGAACGAACGTGGTCAAACAAATAGTCCACAAAATTTTGTTTATTATCTCCCGAACATTTTATAAGCCAAGTGACGCGAACTGTTCTATATTGCAGATATATAGCAATAAATATAACATTATAATCATAGCTGCAATGAATTTATTTATTTAGCCTTCATTAAATTACTTGTGCTTCTGTAGTCTACTATATAACCAATTTCTACTACAGTTAGCTATGCGGCTAAACTAATAAAACTGCACTTTAAGGTGGCTCTAGTCGCGGGCTCGAACTCAGTGGTAGGTATGGCCGAAAAGCACGCTGTCTCACCTCGCATCATGCCCGACAGAGATAGCACCAGTGATGAGCAGTTAGACGCTAGCCTTCATGCACGTCTAGTTCGCACGCACACAAACATCGTTCCGAACCGTTCCGAACTAAATCGAAGTTACACGATGCACACATACCTCCACCGCGCGCCGCTGCGCATAGTCGCTCGACGCTCGCCGAGAAATCAGCAACTACCTACCTAAAAACTCTTACTAAAAATAGTAGGCGCTGTGTTATCGTTTTATACCTCTACGGCCCTATAGGTACCTAATATGGATTGCTTATTCTATTGTTATTATGTTTAGTTTTTCCTTGGTGGTAATGCAGCCGCCACGCCGCCACCGACAGATGCTTACTTGAATAGTCATCGCAGTTTATGTCCGTAGTACTAGATACATCTACACTAATATTATAAAGAGGAAAACTTTGTTTGTTTGTTTGATTGTAATGAATAGGCTCAAAAACTACTTGGCCGATTTTAAAAATTCTTTCACCATTCGAAAGCTGCATTATCCACAAGTAACATAGGCTATATTTTATTTTGCAAAAAAATAGGGTTCCGTAAAATATTTGAGTTTTTCGGACACAGGGTGTAAAAATCAACCAGAAAAGTTACTTATTTTGCGTACGCTGCCTAAACTATAAAAGATACAACCATAAATTGTTCTAATTAATTGTAGATCTTATAAATATCTACAAAAAAGTCCGCGACACACTATACCTATCTATGTCGAGTGAGGCGCAACAACCATTTTTTTATTTAAAAATCTAGATTTTTTTTGGACTACATTTAAACGCGTTTATTTTACTCATGCCATTAATCCTTATCAGATTAAAGTATTTCATCACTAAGTACAGTTTATGTAGATCATATTTGGTCTTTGAATGATTAAAATCGGACGTTTGGTTTTGAAGTTATGGCGAAATGAAAATATTACGATTTCTGCTGCACGGCCCGTTGCGGCGTTCACCAAGGCGTTCCGTAGCCAAATTATGGCAAAAAACGGAACCCTTACAGATTCGTCATGTCTGTCTGTCTGTCCGTCCGTATGTCACAGCCACTTTATTCCGAAACTATAAGAACTATGCTGTCGAAAACTCTAAACTTGGTAAGTAGATGTATTCTGTGAACTTACTACCTACCTAAACCTGTAGGCCGGTATAGTATGGATAGGGGTTCTAAAATGATATCGAGGTTTCTAATATATTTTTTTTCTAAACTGAATAGTTCGTGCGAGAGACACTTCCAAAGTGGTAAAATATGTGTGTGTCCCCTGTAACTTCTAAAATAAGAGAATGATAACACTAAAAAAAAATATGATGTAATTACCATGTAAACTACCAGCGAAAATTGGTTCGAACGAGATCTAGTAAGGAGTTTTTTTTAATAGGTACGTCATAAATCGTAATCCACAACTTTTGCTTATATTATAATATTTGTACGGAACCCTCGGTGCGTGAGTCCGAATTGCACTTGGTCGGTTTTCTATTTTAGTTACCCCTCTTGGTTGACACAGACGTGTTTAGATTTGCATTCATTATTAGATTGCTATTATCAGACAAGTGACACTTATAGATTGTTTACTTAGCTCCTAAATACCTACCTACCTAACGTTAAAATTTTAGTGTCTACGACGCCAACGGTTTGGTTTTATGGCATCTTTGCTTGTAGGTAAGTACCTACCTACGTTAATATAACAGTAGGTACCTATTAGGCAGAGAGCTATGTAAACTATGATGTTGCAGAATTTGTTCGAAAGAGTTACCGCGGCCCTGGTAAGTACGGTACGCAGAGGGCATTAGGAGGAACACGGATGGGTTTTAGTCAAGAAGAGTCTGACACTCCCTTCTGCTTCGCCCAAAGCGGGAGCAGTTATTTGGTTTCCCATCCATAAAAAAGTCTTGTCCGCCGCAAAAGTACCTACGAACACAAAATTAGGTTTGTCAATTGCAAGAAACTATTTTGAAAGCAAATAGAATGAACCCAGTAACAAACATTACATTGATCCTGGCTTGAACTTTGGATTTCGCTACCTGCTACCTAGGTACTCAACTAAACGAGCGACACGTTGCCGCTGGCGGCCGGCAACCTTTGTCGTTGGCTGTCGACGGCGCTTCAACGACCACCAACGACGCGTGCAGTTGTCCCTGTCGTAGACGCGTGCGGCGGCGGTGGCACGGCGGCGTCATGTCGCTCGATTGTAAGAACGCTTAGCCACCGTACGCACGGACGTAAAAATATTCCGTTCAGCCGAGCGTTGAGAACCCAGCACTCAGCAGAGTTAATCACAACGCGTCAAAAAAAGACACCGTTTCAACTTATAATTATATTTATTTATTTATTTATTATATACTTTATTGTACACCTCATAACAAGTACAGGAAAAACGTTTATAAAAACAAGTGTACAATGGTATCATTGGTTTCAACATCGAGAGTTGAAAATTCATTGCGCGATAGCATCCCGCCGCGATGATTTTACACTGCAGCTGGCAGCGGGCGCGGGCAGCGACGCGGTGTTGAAGACTCGGTCACGACGCCAAATTATGACTTTTCTACCCATTGTTTATAATATGTGGTTTTTAAAACTTTTTCAATCATTCAAATCAATGTCACGTACTTATGCAGCGTCCACTCAAAGCAACAATAAAAAATTTCAAACGCAAATACGGAGTCCAAACTTCAGTGCGAAGTCAAACAGATATAAAATATAATGTTGAAATCCAAAAATCAAGCCAATGAGTCAATATAAATAAGAGCGCAAGTATAGTCTACCTACGTATGTAACGTATGAACGACATAGGCCACAGGCCACAGCACACCGCAGCAGACACAATCGTAACTTGAATACGCACGTGTGCGTGAGCATTGTCCCCCCGCACCGCACCGGGGGGAACATTATTCAGTGAGAGGCACGATAATTCATAGTAAAACGCGCGCGTAAAAAAATATGAGAAGGCCTTTCGTAAATCGAGTTTTATGAAAAACCTACTGCATAAATCGATTAAAAATAAAAGTTATTGAATTCTTCGATAATTGAGCTTTGTCGGTACCGACTTAGTTTTAAAGATTTTACATTGTGTTTATTACTTATTTACGCCCAAAGATGCGTTAAAATTGGCAAGAAAAACGAAACTTTGGTGGCTCATAACTTTTTAATGGCGTTTTATTTTACCATTCTGTTTCCATACAGACAAAACTAATAATATGACAAAACGATATTATGTTTAACTTTTGATGTACTCTGTCAAACAGCGGAGTAATACCCTCCCGAAGTTTCTATGGAAAAAATATCGACTAGAGCCACCTTAACGTTTAGAAAAGTTGGGTATTGTAGAGCGACGTCTAAAAACAGTAATGGGTTCAAATCCAGCCAGGCGCTACGATTGCTTTTTTTTTTCTAATTTCTTTCCCCATGATAATCCCAGGTTCCATTTTTTATTTATTTAGGTAAGTACGTGGACGTTTGTGTTTTAAACTAAAATTTAAATGAATAGCTTCTATGGATTTGGCAGAAATAGATTGTGGCAGACGGACAGACAGACACACAAAAAATTAAACATTAAATGTACGGAAATCAGTCACTCAAACAATCTTTCTAAAACTAGATGTGAAATATTTTCTCAAGAGTACAACACTTGTTCTTACTTTATTCCTAGGGATAGCTTCCGATGATTTTGAACATTGCGACATTAGGCTCTTGTAGAACGTTTTACAGGTTCAAATAATTAAGTAGTCTAGCTCGTGGCAAAATAATCGCAGCAGCACAGGTAAATTTTCAAGGTTAATCAACGCTTGCCGAGGTTGGTCTGTGGAGGGGTAACCAGCTTAACATACCGAATTTCCTCCGTGCCTCGGAAAGCACGTTAAGCTGTTGGTCCCGGCTGTCATTTGGAGATCTTTGGCAGTCGTCACGGATAGTCAGAAGCCAGTAAATCTGACTCCAGTCTTGCCAAGGAAGCCCGTGGTACCCAGTTAATGGGTTGTGGAGGTCTGGTAGGCAGCCGCTCCACATAAAATACTGGTATTCAGCTGAATCCGGTTTGACTGGAAGCCGACCCCAATTTGGTTGGAAAATGGCTAGGCAGGTGAGTTAAAAAAGTAGTCCCCATTACATGGAAAACGATCAGTCCCGTAATATTGAAAACGTGTTATGAGTCGGTTGCGCCGCACACACAAACCTCACCTAAAATCTAGTGAAGACATAAGGATATTACAGCTTGTACCCAATAGTATAGTGAGTACCAATCATACACAAACAGTCTATTGTTTACCAATTCATGTGTACGTGAGCTATTGCTAAATGAGCCCATATTTCGTACTGCACACTGTACGTACCGAATTAGGGATTTCGTCATATGGAGTCGCGTGTTTCAAATGACTGGTTTGAGCTGTCGGGTAATTTAATGGAGGATGAACCCTGATTCGTCGTCAACAGACTGCGGATCTAGAATTGAGGGTGCTTCTGATTTTCGTATAAAAAGCCTAATAACACTGATCCTGATCCGGGAATAAAATCAAGAACTACATGCTCAGTAGACCTGTTTATAACAATAACAAAAAAAAAACGCTGCGCGTGCGCTGTTGATGGCCGTAGGAATAGAGATGATTCTTGAGTAAAAAACGTGATTCTATTGAGTTCGTTAGTTAGACACGTATTTTTTGCTTTATCAAATTAATAAAAAATATCGAAGATAAAAGCATGGAGGATCAAGAGCGCTTGTGATGTCACTTTCCTGTAAAAGTGTATTAAAAACTTGTACATTTTTTTTAAAACGTTTCCCCATATTTCTCCTGTATCATTGGTGCGTTCACAAACCTACACATACAAACTTACATACACAAACAGCCAGACCCAGAACAACTATCTGTATGTGGACAGGACCTGTCAAAATGACGATAATTTGAAGAGGCCATGTCAAGAGCGATGATGAGACCAATGATGTAATAAATGTCTACTTATAGTATGTCGTGGCCATATTATTATCGTAGAATTTGACCATTTTATAATGTGGCCAGCTATTTTTGTCTGACTGTTATCCTATTCGAACTTAACCTATACATTTCAAGGTGGCCCAAGCTCTCTGAAACCTAATGTAACCTAACGTCAGCCACATAATGAAATTTCAAATTAAATTTTACGATACAATATGGTAAACAACGGATAAAAATACAAAATACTTTATTTTAAATAGACTAGTGACAGGCATTTTTAAACGGTCAAGCTCTGTCAGTCTAATACATGAAGCTAATTCTACCGCGCTAGCGACAAGAGCAGCAAGTTGTTCTGCAACAAAACACACTCACCGACCCTATCTCCAGCGCGGCAGTTGCACGTTCCAAAGAGTAGATCCTTTGAACAAGAACGTGCAGGAAACTCTATGGACACTATTTTAAACAAGTTGTCAGTGTTTACAAAATCATGGTTACATTCGTTATGAATTCATTTATGAGTAAAATTATACAATGCAAAAGAGAATGAGTCTATGCAAAGCAAAGATAGTGTTACAATCTTCAGCAGGCCCAACAATGTTTTCACATCTTCATCAAAGTTCGGGTCTAACACTTTAGTCGCTGCGGAGCGGACCAGCATTGGGCCAAGCATTTTATCGTTCATAATACTAAATTAACCTGCTTACTGAAATTAAGTATATTGGACAAACCCATGACGTGAGTCATGTCACAGCACGCTACATTACACGCCCTGAAACACAACAAACAAACATACTTACTAAACAAACGGAAGTGTGAAACACCGCTACAATTTACTTTAGGAAACTGAAAAAATATTGGAGCAAAGACATTTGTGTCGCAAGCACAGTGAAGGCTGCGACAGGGTTGCCGGTTGGCGAAAATCATCAACGGCCGCTGCCAGAGACTGCATGGAAGCATTTGCAGAATCCAAGATAGTTGAATTGTTTCCCATGAGTTGTGCGTCTTTGCCTCGGCGTTCTGGCGGTCGTTACTGTTGTTGTTTTTTTTTTTTACTATATCACCTGACGGTAAGCGATGCTGTGTTGGAAACGGAGCACGCTTGCCCAGAAGTATCCTATTCACTATTGACTAAGGAGTCCTAGGTTGTAGCTATCAGGGAACAGGTTGATTCTGGCTTTCAGGAGTTTCAGTGGTTGGGAATAGTGTGGTGGACTTGCTAGTAGTTGCTAGATTGTTTTTTTAGAACTTTCCATACAATTCTCCAAATCCAGTGTGTCAATGATTGTTACCGTTTACTCATAGATGATAACGACCAATGACAATTGGCTAATTCAGGTGCCACTGTCAATAACATGAATAGATCATACTTATTTGACAGACAGAGATAGGTGTAAGTCTTTTGAGGAGGTCTTGGTCGAAGGACAAGCTTCTGTTTAAATTGGACACGATCGTCAGCAACAAATGTAAATTTGTAAATTATTAACTGTTATAAAACAGCATTAAAGGCTTATTTTATTTTATTTGAAAGATGTTATTTAAAATAAAACGATTTGTGAAGAAATAGATAAGTTAGTTGGTGTAAAAATAGAGTAGTTACTCTTTTTTGAAGTTATTCTTCTAACCTTGTTACTCAAAACGTTTTGTACTGAAAGACGCCAATTCACAGTGGCATGTCTTGCGAGTGATGTCACACGCCATAATTATTGTCTCTATTGGTCATATATTTAAAAACATTCATAACTCCGTCATTTTATTTTATTGTTTCCCATTTAAAGTTTCTGAGAATCCATAACGACTGACAAAAATCTAAAATTGTCAGCCGAGGAGCGATGATCTCGGCAAGAACTGTTATTATTCAGCCACAATATATTCTACTTTTTTGAGAAATGCATTTATTATACTAGTCAAATATTCTATTCTAGTTCAGGGCACATTGCGCCTGCATGAAAATTGTTAGCAATGACGTCTCTAATCGGTGCCGGCGCGTACGATTACGGGCCCTGTGGTGAAAGTGGTAAGAATGTAAATGGCGTGTCAAGTGTTCTAGTCAGTTCTAGATGTAACGGTCACTGCTGTTGTAAGTGCTATGGTCCAGTGGTGTCTGTGTACTAAGGATTGTTGGTCGATGCGTTGTTGAAAATATATTATTTGAATAGTATGAGTACTGTCTCGTTGATCGATGGCCGCAACCGCTATTGATGAGCATGAGATTGGATTCTCGGGTAAAATTTTAATGGGTTTTTAAATTATCTGGATTTTCTCAGCAGCAGTCTGCAAGACTAACTTTGTTCCCGTTTATGGCAGAAGACTCGCCTCCTATTATTTGGTACCTACACGTAACCCGTGAACTGTGGGTTTCAGTACGTTGCACGTCTAAGTCTTTTCTTTTTTTTTATAAGTAATCTTCAAAAGATGACTCCTGCCGCTCTGGGCGAAACAGAAAGTAATGTCAGACTCTAATTGACTAAAACCCATCCGTGTTCCTCCAAATGCCCTTTGCGTTCCAGGGTTGCGGTACCTCTTTATATTTTCCCTTTGACCCTGGCAGGAGCCTAGACCTGCGGGGAATACAGACTGGCGTGTTGTTTTGTTTGTTGTTTAAAGTGGGTAATTCTGCAAATAAGATTGGTATCTTCCACTTGACCTGACTATCTAAATATCTTGACACCCCTCCGTGTCGTGTATCCACGTTAAGCCGTTCGGCTGTCATTTGTAGATCTTTGGCAGTTGTTACGTATTGTCAGAAGTCAGACAATCTGACAGCAGTTATTGGATTGTGTTAGTCAAAGAACCAGTCGCTCGCAGTAAAATACAGGTACTCAGATGAAACCAGCTAACTGGAAGCTGACTCCAACATTGTTGGGATAAGTCTAGGCAAATAATTAACAGAACACTGCTGAAAAAAAAAAATGACTGATTAGACCTCATTTGTGCTACAAATTAATTAATGCGGTTTGAAGGACTATTCAAATTATATCTTTCTCGAAAATGGTCTCGATTGAGAATGGTACATGCCGTACATGAAACAATACAATACATGAGAATCTGAGACAATATACACCGCGGAAAATTTGTGACATGACAAATCGGGGATGTATTGTGTATTCAAGAAGTAGTTTTATAGAGATAATTACCAATGGAAGACAGCATAAATTAAGCAATATTGAAAGTTGAGCTATGGAAATACTTAAGTCCTGTGGTAGTAAAAAGTGCTACTTGCCTGTTACGGCAAAATATGCTCCTCAGAAAGCCTAAATAAATTCTTTCATTACGTAGAATGTCGAGCATTTGACGTAGTCTAGATAATACTGCAGAGTTATTTGTTTTAATTCCTTCAGGATTTTTTTTTAAAAGGGAACCACATTCATATGCTATAAATCCTCGTTATAACCACCAACATCTAACAAAATACATGGACCACGTGGAGTCTTATAAAATAATACTGTTGGTTATTAACTTTCGACAACCCTGCAGTATTGCTTGCCCTTCGGATATATAGCAGGGCTTGGGCAATGCCTGTGCAGTCGTATAGTTCTAGTCGGTGAATTAGGGATAGTTTAATTGGAAATTGATTGGAAGTGTCGAAACAAAAGATCAGGAGGTAAGCTTCAGGGATCAGGAAGTTAAAAGTGTTGCAAATATTTGCTAAAGTGGGGCAAAACAAATTGATGGCCAGTTCTAGATTACTCATTTGTCTTTTCGTTTGAAATTCGCTGGTGTGCTGTGAGAGTCATTTCTTCATTTGGTTTTTTATAGGTAGGTCTAATGTTAATTTAGACTGTGACGTGTGAAAATTGATTTTGTGATTATTTAGAGAGTTTTAGTTCGTGCAGTGGTTGTGAAATTAAAAGACCGTGTTTGATATACTCACTGCGCGCCAAAACGTGGTTCCAGTGAGTGATGATAAAAAGAATGGTAGATGATAGTGTTATATGGGTTGAGGGGATGTGTTAATGGTATTATTATGACAATTTAGATATTCACTCGAGTTTTGAACTTAGATATTAAGTAATTGAATATATTGAACTGGAGATCGCCATTTTTGGGGCGATTTTTTTATGTCGTCTATCTTTACGATTGTCGACTACTTGACCGGACTTGCCTTGCAAAGTCAATCCGGGGGCAAAAACTAATATCCGACTGTCATGAAATTTTCTGTGCTAGTTTCTATAATCATATGGCACATTTTCATTGCTATAAGAAGTCAAATCAATGAAAGCTTTTAAAAAAGTTTTTTTTTCTTTACGCTAGAGTAGTCTGTATACTAGAGTCACCGGGTTATCGTGTAATAAGCATTTCAGCTTCTTGACGATTATTTCAAAACAAACATTTAGTGACAAAGATAATAAACTAGAATAATTTAAAAAAAAACCGGCCAAGTGTGTGTCGGACTCACGTGTAAAGGTTCCAAACGAGTCTAATTTTTTTTAAATTTTAATTTAATATCATAGAATTCTTATAGTATTCGCTCCTGCGACTGCTCCACATTGTGAATACGTTTGCAAACCAAGTATGTATGCAAACTTGGTTAGCATACATACCGTACCATTACAGGTTTTTCTGGGGTAAAACCTATTTAGATAATGTTTGGTTTTATAGTTTCGGAGATAAGGGTTTTTGATTTTTCCCCCAAAACTGACTCCCATACTCAAAACTTTTTTATTTACGTAATGCGTCTGTCATTGGCTAACAGAAATTCATATATTTACTAGCTGACCCGCGCAACTTCGTCTGCGTCACATTATTCATGAATAATATTGCCAAAAAATTAAAAAAAAAATTAGGGGTGGACTACCCCTAACATTTAGGGGGATGAAAAATAGATGTTGGCCGATTCTCATAGATACCGGATAAGCACAAAAAATTTCATCAAAATCGGTCAAGCCGTTTCGGAAGAGTATGGCAACGAAAACTGTGACACGAGAATTTTATATATTAGATTCATGAATATTGCCAAAAAATTAAAAAAAAAATTGTGGGGTGGACTACCCCTACCATTTAGGGGGATTAAAAATAGATTTTGGCCGATTCTCATAGATACCGGATAAGCACAAAAATTTTCATCAAAATTGGTCAAGCCGTTTCGGAGGAGTATGGCAACGAAAACTGTGACACGAGAATTTTATATATTAGATAGTACCTAATTTCAACAGAATTGGTCCAAAAGATTCGGAGAAAATTCAGACATACAACCGAATGATCCTGTAATGGTACCGTTTTTTACGGACGTTTGGAACCCTGTTTAGAGACGTAAAGTTCCTGAAAACTGGCCCTGGTTCCTAGAGGAAAAGTACCGCAGAAATTGACTTCACAAGGACAAGGACACACAAACAGTCTTTCTAATGTAGCACAGTCATTAAACCGACAACGCTCGGAAAATTTTGCACAGGTATTAGAGTGTGACGATAAGCTAGGTCCACGCAAGTTCAGCTGTTACTTGGTATTTACTTATGTTCGGAATTGTGGTGTAAATAATTCTAGCTCAAATTATGCAATTTTTTTTAGCCTGTACAACGGAGTGTACTGTTCCAAGCCATGGTCCGGAGTGAGACGGAATGGGACGCCGTCACCTTCTTTTGCGAAGCAGTCATGCTAGCGAAGGAGGTGGTGGAGTGGGAGAGGGAGAGAACCTCTCTTCCCAGCCGCCGTGGTGAGGCCGTAGGCGTGGGAGGCCACCTGGTAACCTCCGGCCACCGTAGGTGCTGGCCTGTGGACGGTGAGCTATGGGCAGCTCGGCGTCCGTCCGTCTTCGCGCGTTCGTGTTCCACGCGCGCCTCAAAGAGAGTCAGAATTGGGAGGGGCCCGAAAGGGCCGTCGCCTGCCGGAGTCGCGGGACTATTGGAAAGAGATACCATGGCTCCGGAAGGCAAAGGGCAATGAAGGAACATGGATGGGTTTTAGTCAGTAAGAGTCTGACACTCCCTCCCGCTCCGCTTAAAGCGGGAGAAGTCATTTGATGATTTCTCATCCCTAAAAAAAAAGTGTAAATAATTCTAGCTCAAATTATCTAAACACATAGTTATGTAATTATGTAAAATTCATCCGTTACTGAGTGTATGAGTGACTGATAAAATGGACAACGCATAGCACAACGGAGTGTAGGGGTAGGGAAGCACTAAGAGAAGATTTCCCGAAATTCCTACGGGAACGGGAATAAACGCGTACGAAGTCGCGGGCAACAGCTAGTTTGATATAAGTGTATTACGGTCACCACCTGGTTCATTTAGTGGCTAGTGCAGCGTCAATGAAAGGCACGAGTTAGCGACACACTGATTTATTGAATGAGATCTTAACCTACCCACCACCATACAAATATAATACCCGCAGTCATGATAACATCGGTACATTTCTCCCCCTTTAGCTATAGCATAATCTAACTTATAAACATGTACAATCTAAAATATTAACAAAACAAAGCATGTTATTTAATGACTTGTCGAGTCCGATTATAAGCCCGCAGAGCACGAGCAGATGCACCTGACGGTGGTGGTGGTGTCTCCGGCCTGCATGCCGCTTCAGAACCGGTGGCCTTTGACTTTTCACCAATACCATCAGACGCATCCTCGAATGAGTCCTCCGCCTCCTCACTGACCGAAGGAATCTCTAGTTCTGGAGATAAATCTTTGCTCTCGGAAACTATACTAGTCCGAGATAACGAGTGGCGATTCTTGTTTTGTACGGGTATAATTTGAGCGACATGTCTACGCCACCCGTCTCCACGACCAACGTCTACTTTGTACGAGACCGGTCCAGTCTGGTCGACTATTGTTCCCGGCAACCACTTGTCCCCCCTCGCGGTGTAGTCGCGGGCCAGCACCGCGTCGGCCGGCGCCAGCGCGCGCGTCGTGCCGCCCGCAGCGGCCACTTGCCGCTCCTGCGTGGCGCGCACTACGGCCGACACGTCGCGGTCGGGCCGAAGCGCGTCGAGGCGCCCGCGGAGCCTACGTCCTTGCAACGCCACCGCTGGGGAGACACCAGTGGTTGCATGTTCGCAGTTTCGGTATTGGAATAAAAATTTACTAAGGGCCGTGGCGACGTCCTCGCCCTCGTACAATGCACGTTTGATCGCTTTTTTAACGGTTTTTACCGCATTTTCTGCTGCGCCGTTTCCTTGCGGTCGGTAAGGAGCTGTGGTCACGTGTTTTATACAATTTTTCTTGCAAAATGTTTTAAATTCCTGTGAGAAAAATGGTGGGCCGTTGTCAGTGACAAGTAATGACGGTAAGCCGAACCGGGCAAAAATTGTCCTCATTGCTGTGATGGTCGCCCGCGCGTCCGTCCTACTCATTGCAATAGCTTCTATCCATTTCGAGTTTGCGTCCACCATAATTAGATACCGTTTTCCCCCACAATCCCCAAAGTCTGCATGTACTCGCTGCCATGGGTGCAGCGGGAACTCCCAGGGGTGTAGCGGGGCATGGGGTGGCGCGTCGCGCACGGCGCGGCACGCTGTGCACGCGCGACATATTTCCTCTATGTCCCTATCTAGACTGGGCCAATACACATAATTCCTTGACAAATTCTTCATTTTATTAATTCCTAAGTGCCCATCATGTATTTCATTTAAAATTAGTTTTTGTAATGTGTTCGGTATAACAATTCTATATTTATAGATGAGACAACCCAATTCTATAGCTAAATCCTGTTTCCTTGCAAAGTACGGTTTCTCTGTATCTGACACTGTCAACGGCCAACCAAATGTGACATATCCTTTAACCTTGCATAACAATGTATCTTTTTCCGTCTCCTTAGCAATATCCTTAAAGCTAATTGGAATTGTTTCCTCTATTAAATTTATGTAAGTGACTGCGTCCACCAAGCGACCCTTCTGAGGTAGCGGTAGCCTTGATAAAGCATCGGCCGGCCCATTGTCAGCCGAGCGAACGAATTCTATAGTGAAGTCGTATGCGGCCAGGCGTGCCGCCCACCGCTGTAGCCGGCTGGCATCGGTCTGTGGAATGCCCTCCTTAGCACCGAAAATGTGCGTCAATGGTTGGTGGTCTGTGCGTAATATGAAACTCCTGCCGAACAAATATTGATGGTGCTTTGTTATACCAAACAATATCGCGAGCGCCTCCTTATCGAGTTGGCTGTAATTCCGCTCGGCCGCGTTTAGTGTGCGGGACGCACAGCTGACCGGGCGCTCAGTGCCATCAGAATAACGGTGAGCCAACACTGCGCCTAGCCCATATGCACTACTGTCCACCGAGAGCACGAGCGGCCGCCCCTCCTCGTAATGTGCTAACACTCGCTCGCCCAGGAGAACACGCTTGGCGTCTTTAAATGCTTGCTCACAACTAGCATCCCATTTCCAGCTTACATCTTTTTTAAGTAAGTTATGTAAAGGATATAACAATGTGCTCAAATTACTAATGAATTTTCCATGTGTAATAATTTAACATTCCTAAAAAACTCTTTAGTTGAGTTATATTCTCGGGTGTGGGTGCGCTGGAAATGGCATTTAATTTTGTAGTGTCTGGCGGCAAACCTATTTTATCAATAACAAAACCTAAGTATCTTACGCTGTCTTGTAAGAAACTACACTTGCTTAACTTCACTGTTAAGCCCATCTTGCGCAACCTTTCGAGTACAGCTCGTAAATTACTTATATGTTCTTTATCATTAGCCCCCGTTGTGCAAATATCATCTAGGAAAACAACACAACCCGGAATACCACGTAGGGTTTCCTCCATTAATTTCTGGAACTTCTCGGGTATGCACGCTAGTCCGTACGGCGTACGGCGGTAAGCATATGTCCCGAGGTGAGTTGTGATTGCTGTGTAAGGTTGTGACTCCTCTGTTAATAGACATTGTTCGTAAGCGTGAGTGAGATCTATTTTTGTAAATTTTTCTCCTCCGCTTAAGTTCGCGAATAACTCATCAATACGGGGCAAGGGATAATAATCACGCTTGAGTTTGGGGTTTATGGTTATTTTGTAATCCCCACAAATGTGTATATCTCCGTTTTTTTTAACAACCGGCACAATGGGCGTTCCGTAGTCGGAATAGTCGACGCGATATATGGAGCCGTCGGACTCCAGGCGTGCCAGCAGCGTAACGCCAGCGGCACGGGCCGCGCACGAACATACACAGGATCATCGTTAGTCAGCTGTAGTCGAATGGCTCGCTTACAAGTACCTAAATTGTCTGTAAAAACCTCTGGAAATTCAGCACATAAGCGGTTCACGAATCCATCGTCGGTTATCTTATGTAGTTTTATTTGTGTTACTTTCAAAGCACGCAACCAATCTCGTCCCAGTAAAGGGCACGCTCCGTTTTTAATTACATACAATGGCAAGGATTTTACTTCGACATCTCGTAACCTAACTCGGACTTCTATATAACCAAGCGATTCGATGCGTGAACCGGCATAGCTACGTAACATCAAATTATCTGTCTTAATTGATTTATGAGAAAATTTGCGGGTATACATTTCTTCATTGATCGCCGAAATACGACTACCGGTGTCGATTTCACACTTGGTCTCAAGGTTGTCTATGATGACGTTTATAAAATACGGTTTATTGTCCTTACCTGCAACAATCTTGAACATATTATCTGAATCGTCCTCACTACTCATAAAATTTTGCCGACTCTCTACCCGGCTGCCACTACCTCTCACTGATTTGCACATCACTCGTAAATGTCCTCTTTGTTTACACTCGTCACAATTATAATTCATATAACGGCACCTATCCGCGCGATGCGCCTTACCGCAACGCCAGCATGCTGGCGCAGCCGCCGCGCCGCTCAGCGGTGTGCCCGCCGCGCGCTCCGTGCCCGCCGCGCCTGCCGCGCCGGCCGCGCCAGCCGGATTGCGCGGGCCGCGGGCGCGCCCTCGGCCCCCGCGTGTGTAGTGCAGGTCTTCACCTGCCTCGCCGCCAGCACCTGAGGTCGTCGTCGGCACCGCGCTGCCGCTCACCTCCGCGTGCTTCTCTGCAGCCTCCAGTGCTAGCGCTAACTCCACCGCCTCCTTGTATTCAATTTTCCTTTCGGCAAATATTCTAGAACGCATGGCGTCATTTGTCAAACCCGAAACAAATTGATCTCTAAGATTTTCCTCGAGCGTAGAACACTTTTTACATTTGCCAAAATTACAAGTTGCTGCTAGATGTTTTAACGCCTGCAAATATTCCATCAAGGGTTCGCCGGTCCGTTGTCTCCGCAGCCGGAATACGTGGCGCTCGGCAATCTCAGATCGCTGCGGTTCCAAATGATCGGTAACTAGCTTCACCAATGTCTCGTAGGTTTTGTCCTCGAGAAAGTCAGGGGAACACAGATCACACATCAGCGAATAGGTGGCTTCGCCTACGATTGTTATTAACATCGGCACTTTTAAGTTATCTTTTACATCGTTAAGTAAAATGTACTGGTTAACCCGGCGTATATATGCAGGCCATTGTTTTGAACTGATATTGAACGGTTCTAATTTTCCGATAGGCATCTTAATAGCACAAGGTAATATCGATTACTTCTGCTAATTAGTTCCGTCTTAGATAATTAAATGTCTAAGAATCCCGTACTCGTCGCCAATGCAGCGTCAATGAAAGGCACGAGTTAGCGACACACTGATTTATTGAATGAGATCTTAACCTACCCACCACCATACAAATATAATACCCGCAGTCATGATAACATCGGTACAGCTAGTTTGCCTCTTATTCGATAACACCATAAAGCGACCATTCTGCCAGGCTGCCAATACCAGCCGAACGTGACAATCTACGAGGTTAAGCTACGCTTGCCGCGGTCGGTCCGTGCATGGGTGACCATCCACTACATATCGACACTCCTCCGAGCCTCGGAACGCATGTTAGCCGTTCGTTCCAGCGGTCATTTGAAACCTTTCGTATAACCCATTTATTAGTTTGTGGAGGTCACATAGCGGTCAGCAGTCGCTCTATATAAAATACTGATGCTCAGCTGCTGTTATAATAAGATAAGTCTTGTATTAAACATGCATGTATGCAGGCAAGCATATATTATGATGTGATGTAGCCTTTTGTTCCGAGCTAGTTCCTCTTTGTATGGTCTTGTGTTTTTTTTTATTGGGACAAGCCCGCCACACATTCCCAACCACTGCAACTCCTGAAAGCCAGAATCAACAGTGGCGACCACCAGAAAAACGCCGAGCTAATGAAGCCCGACGAGTCCCGGAGAAACGATTCAACTGTCTTGGATCCCGCATCGATGGTCTTGTGGTTTATAAAATGTCTCTTAGCTCGGTGTGTCGCTTGACATAGGCCTCCTCCAACTGCATCCATTGCTCTCTGTCTGCCAGGACTCTTGTCCAGTACGGTCCCAGGGCCAGGCGAAGATCATCTTCCCATCTTCTTAGTGGTCGTTTCCGTTCTCTTGCACCATTCCTTGGATACCTTAACGTGACCTGTTGGCTCCACTTGTTCGCTCTGCACCTTAGCATGTGTCCTGTCCAGCCCCATTTTAGATGGTCGATTCGGAAGTTGGGGGATTATATTGAAGATAAAAATGCTTGTTTGAATGCTGGTCCTGCTCCACAGCCACTAGGGAGCACGAACTAATCTGTAAATATTTTGGAGACATTGTAGGACCGGCTGAAGATTGGAAGATTGTAAGCAATGTTTGCGTTGTATAGACTCAATTTATTTTGCAATGTATAATTTCATCCATTAGCGGCACATATGTTAGTAATGTATAAGTACCTTTAACTTATAGTTTAGCTATCAGTTTTAGGTTTGTTTTTGACTTGAATGTACCTTGGCGGCTGGGAGTGTCATGCTCACTCAGAAGTCAAGCTGTGATGGTGGCGTATGCGTTTTATCATTTGGCTCCCTTCAAAATGTTTGAGCCGAATGGTGCTGACGCATGCGTCATGTCCGTAAACGGGGGCCGTCAGTTGGGACTGGTAATTTCTCAGCTGCCATGGTTTGTTTTCATTTATTTGAATTGTTCCTTTTCTACTCCGGACGCTTTTATCCTGCTCGTCATTTACATCTTTCTGACATGTATGTTTAATTTAATTAAACCCGATCGATGTAAACAAAAAAAACTATATATATTATGTAACAATTTATTAATTTTAAAAGACTGTCCGTGGAGTTTTTTTCACGTTCCGCTCTATAGAGATCTACGCTTTGGAACGTGCAAATAGCTTCATCTTTTTGGACCGACCGACCTTGACAGTTCAAAAATGCCTGTAAATGATTTAATTGAAATAAATGCTTGAGTTTCAGTTTGAGTTTGGTTGGAGTCAAAGACGACTCCAACATAGTTGGGAAAAGGAGGTAGATCGATTGAATTTAGTGACTATCTTTTTTTCAGGGAATAAATAGCAGATCGACAATGTTCGCTGTAGCGCTGTTCTGCATCGCGTGCGCAGCGTACTGGGCGTGGCGGCGGAAGAACACGAAGACTACCGAGCCGCCGTACTTCCCGGGAGGATGGCCCATCGTGGGCCATGCACCGAACCTTATTGGGGATAGCTGCAGTACGTATTTTTACTTATTTTTATTTAGAAAATTAATTCGATCTTGACAAAATCTATCTATACTAATATTATAAAGAAGTAACATTTGTTTGTAAGTTTGTATGTAGGGGGTATTTCAGTGTTAGATAGCCCATTTATTGAGGAAGGTTATAGGCTATATCATCACGCTGAGACAAATAGGAGCGGAGGCGGAGCAGTAATGGAAAATGTGACGCAGACGAAGTTGCGCGGGTCAGCTAGTACTTATATAACTACTAAAGGGGTATATTTTTATATCAACTGATTTTAAGTATATAACTAATATATAATATAATATAATATAATATCCTTGGACATTTCACACAACGCCATATAGTCCCAAGCTAAGCAACCTAATGCTTGTGTTATGGTAACGATATGGCTGATAAACTACTTATATACATTTTTTTTTTGTAAATACATACATATTATAGATAGAAAAACACCTAGACTCGGAACAAATACCTGTAGGTCGTACAAATATTTGTTCCGTGCGGGAATCGAACCCGCGACATGCTGCGCAGCAGTCAATCGCTCAACCACTGCGCCAACCGTGTCGTCAATAGAAACTTCAATAGACGTTTATGTTAGGGATGCGGTTAATAATATATAGAACTGTATCCACTACAAAAAGAGACCTGACGACTATTAAACTCTCTTGGTACTATTTGAATATATAAGAATAGCCTGATAACAGCAATTGGGCAGTGTGTGGCCCACCGGACACAACATCCGTGTTTCGAGGATCCGATCCCTTTTCAATAGAGGTTTTCGGTTTTTTACACCATGTTCCGCATAACTCTACATTTAATGCTTCTAGAAAGAGTTCAGCTTTACAGAGCCATGTCTGCTTGACAAATTATATACTAAGACCTTCCTCGAGCACCACTATCCATTGGTGAAAACAGCATGAAAATCGGTAGAGTCGTTTTTGAGTTTATCGCAAACAGACAGACGCATTAGAAGACGTTGTTTTATAATATGTAGTGATGATAGTTGTGTGACCATAAACCGCCATTTTAATTTGCAGAACTATGGGATGGCATCAACGAGCTGGCTAAACAAAGCTACGACATCGGCGGAGTCGTGTCGGCTAGCATTGGACCTCGTACCGTTTACAGTGAGTATTGTAGTGAGGTAACTCAGTAGGTACGGGAAATTAAAGAGATTCTATCATTCAAGGAAATATTATATTGGGCAGGTCCGCCCGAAAAAAACATTAATACCAAATCTCTTATAAAAACCATCAAATTCCTTATCCTTCGGTATCAAAAACTAAGTTAGACTTTTTAATAGGCTTGAGTCCTGAAAAAATCTAATTAGTCCGTCAGTTAGATTATCAAAAAATATTTGACCCGTTTTTTTTTCTGTTCCGCGCGCAAGCTACGTCATCACGTGACCTCATGCCGCCCGCGGTCAAGCGGGGGGAACCAAAATTGACGAAGTTACGACGCTTTCAAAATTCTTAATACGTCACACCTTCGCATAATTTTTAGTAAGTCGTGACGTCACGAGCCCCCACTCCCGACTTTTGATGCGTTTTATCTTTGTCAATATTAACTGATTTACAAAAACAAAAAATACGTGTCCATTATTTTTCAATACTCACTTTCATAATTTTTATTTTTCATTTTTCTGACGGACTAAATAGTTTTGCAATTTGTGGATGATGGAATCTAGCCTATTCACCGTTCCAAAGTTTTACGAATGGCCAATGTGAATCAAATGAACCCAGAACACATATGAGCATTAGAAACCAAGGACACACATGAGCGTGACAGTATTTTATTTATCATTAAAGTCAACGCTGCACGGACACATCTTCATTTATCAACGATCTCTTGATAGATCACTAATGAAACTCCAGTTTTTCACCAAATGGTATCAATATCTAAGGCAAGACCTGACTGGCCTTTTTTTGGTTCCGTTTCATAGGGTAGCCAATAGACAATGGAACTCTATTACTGTCCTCCGCTGCCCGCCCGTCCGTCTGTCTGTCAGCGGGCTGTATCTCAAGAACCGTAACAGGTAGACATTTGGAATTTTCAAAGAGTGTTATTGCCGCTATAACAACAAATAATAAAAATTAAACAAGGGGCTCCCGATCCCATTCTAGAAATTTGTTGTTTTTTTGGTTTATGTTATGGAACCCTTCGCGTGAGTGCCAGACTCGCCCTTGACGGATTTTTACCGTGTGAAAATCCTCATGGATGTGTTCCACCCCGAGTTAATCGCTGGATGCAAACCATGACGGGCGCTACTTATTGACATTATTCATTATAATACGAGAGACTCGCATCATCTTTCCCAAGTATTTCTTGGGTTCAGTGAGTAAATTAATTAGCAGAACAGAATTAACGCATTATCTAAAATAGCTCATTGTACTTATCATTATGAACAACTTTTATAATGGGGACCAATCTCGAAATCGCGTACAAAAGATTCAGCTGTTCAGTACAGTTTGTCGTGATGTGTGCACATTTTATGGCCAGTCGATTTTTATTTATTTGTTTTAACGTTATTGCTGGTCTATTAGGTACGTGTTGTAGTATAATACAATTATTTTCCAGTTGTAACTGACCCGGACGACAGCTTCACGGTAGCGAACACCTGCCTAGAAAAGGACGGGTTCTACGACTTCGCTAAACCATGGCTAGGCGAAGGCTTAGTCACTGGGAAATGTGAGTTGGACGTCCTCTACTGCTTTCATAGTCGCTTATCTAGTATGAACACAATACCCAATTCCAGCGAACTTCATTCACACTATCTAAAGTATATCTTAAAAAATATTATCGTCACGATTGAATATAATATGCAATTTTCCGATTTCTTTCTTTGAGTGATTACTCATTGATTAATGGCATGATGAATACAAGTTAATTAAATCTAAACCATACAAAAAAGCCAGCTTCCTAAGTCTGAAATTTGAATCTGAAGCTGAACCGTAAACTTATGTCAAATTCCACAGATTCTATCTGGAAGAATCATCGCAAGTTCCTGAACCCAGCGTTCAGTCAGATACTCTTGGACACGTTCATGGGCGTCTTCAACAGCCAGTCCCGGAAGCTGGTCAAAGACCTCGAGAAAGAGGCTGGAAAAGGTCTCTTTGACCACTGGACGTACACACGACACAACGCGTTAGAGACTATTTGCTGTGAGTATACCTACCTAATAATACACAGAAAACTCCGCGAAGAAACTCCGCGAACTAAATTAACCAGAATTTGTGAATGGTGAGAAAATTGCTACCATTCCCTTGTTTCGTGTGCTCGGTAACAGGGCCCTGAGAGCGATTGGCATGTTTCGGGAACAAAAACTAAATATGGTTTACCAATGGCTCCTATAACTCAGGATTTTCCTAGCATAGGGGTCATTATTCATAAATCGAGCACCTAAAAGAAATAGTATATTATTAGGACAGAAGTGAAATCACGATTAAAAAAAATAACAATTTATTAACCTAAAAACTAATCACATGAGTTTTACAAAAATAATAAGCAAACTTAGCAATATTACAACTAAAGGAACAAAGTCATCACTTAATCAGAGAAAACAACAAAAGTATTTAAATACAGAGATACCAGATTACACCGATCAGCTGACGGGCAAAGCTTCCGCACGCAACGCAGTCCAAAGAAAAAGTGCCCGTATCTCGCCACCCGCATTAGTTTTATATTGTTCACCCCCTCTGTCTTGTGTTTCTGGGCCGGGTGATAATACCCAACACGACCATCCTGATCATGCGTCGTCCTCGACGGCATCAGAAAGGTCCGGCAAGCTCTGCATTACCGCTCCGTGGGTTTCATTTGCTGGATGGGAAGGCCCAGCGACTGGCTCCGTACCGTGACGGGCAGAGGTGGTGTCTTCAGTCAGGTTGTCTACTGTGAACCCAACAAGAAAGATTAACGTCTTTCGGAGAGTACACACATTTGCCTATTCTTAAGCTTACACTCAATTCATCTTATGTGGCCTTTTTCTTTCATTCATCAGATACATAGATTTGCTAGCTAATTTATAGTCTATGAGGTACCAAGACGTTATCTTAGTACTCCATAGAGTTTCATTCGTCACGCAAAAACATTCTAACCTCTGTCACCGACAGTCATACATCCACAACACACGCTAACTTAGTCACTGTCATGTAGGGCGTTTATCGCCAGAAGGAGCGTCTCGCAGTCCGTCCTCTACATGACCAATCGTGTAAGGTGATTACCAAATCACCAAAAGGAACGTCTCGCAGTCCGTCCTCTTCACAACAAAACACACGTTATACGGGTACGGCATCCGTTGTACGTGGGTGGCGGGGCCACACTTCACGAGACCGGTCAGGTACCTCGCAGTTTACCTGATGTAGACGTCTCGCAGTCCGCCTACTGTCTCACACTAAGATCTGCATCACCCTCTGTGGTAACGTAGATCCCTCATAATACACAAGCACACTTACGCTCAAAGAATGCAGCGCAAGTCTCAGGACACCACTCTCCTTTCCAGAGCACCATGTGCTGAGCAGCAGCTTGGGTCGTCTTGCCATAGGAGCCGGTCAACAAGCGCAGCTCATATCGTCCACTCGGCAGTGCGCGTATGACCCTGTACGGCCCTCTCATCCCATGGTCCAGCTTCCCAGTAGCCTGTGAAAACTTAACTACGAAAACCAAGTCATTAACAGTAAAAACTCTTGGTGCTTGTCGGTTTCGATTTACATACTCATCCTGTCGAGACTGGTTTCGTTTTAGTAGGTCAGTTGCGCGCGCTCGGCGCAACTCTCTTTGTGCTTCGCGGTTCGGCTGTACGCCTTCCAAAGCGACATCACGGACCAGTGACCTGATGACGGGGGTAACCGCGTCGTTGCCCACCAGTAGATTTAGCGGCGACACCTGAGTCGTCTTCTGCTTGGTCACGTTGAGGGTCAACTGGAGTCTCCACAGAGTTTCAGACCAAGCTGCCCCTTTGTGATTGGTTTCGATCCGAAGAAGGTTCAGAACGGTTCGGGCGTACCTCTCGACCTGGCCGTTGGATTGGTGCATCTCTGGCGTAACCAAATGTATCTCCGATCCAATATTTTTAACAAAATCTAAGAATCTAGCGGACTGATACATTCTGCCCCTATCAGTCACAATCAGTTTTGGCACACCAAAAAGTGAAACTGCGATTGTGAACACTCTTAAGAGTTCTTCTACGTCCTGCCTACAAATGGGGTACAGGAGCGTGTACTTAGTGAACGCGTCTACAATAAGAAGAACAAACTTGAAGCCGTTCGACTCGGGAAGTGGACCTAGGACATCTGAGTGTACTACTGAAAAAGGTTGATCGGGTTTTTCCCATGAAGTGAAGTTCTGCTGTGGAGCCCTAGGCACACGGTTCTTGGAAATACAGATCAAACAATGTTCGAGATACTTTTTAACAAATTGCCTGAGGCCTGGGAACCAAAAGTGCTTTAAAATGAGGTCCAAAGTCTTATCATAGCCAATGTGATTGTGCTCGTCATGAAAGACTCGCAGCAAACTAAGTCTGTGACCTCGGGGGACAAAGCAAAGGAACCGTGGTTGCTCGCCTATTGGGGTGTACCTATAGTACAACAGGTCATTTTTCTCTACATAGCGATTAGAATCTAGATTGCCTTCTCTAAGTTTTTGGAGAAGTTCCCGTGTTTCGTCATCCGCAGCTTGCGCTATCTGAGCCCAATTGCGAGGTTGAGTGATATGAAACACTATACGAGGGGGGTTTCTGCTCAAATAGTCGGCGTGTGACATCATTGCCCCTTTTCGGTACTCCATATCAAAGGTAAAATCTTGGAGGTACATCCACCAGCGGGCAACTCTTGGCAGTAGATCCTTTTTACGTTCGGTGGATTTGAGAGCATTGCAGTCGGTGATTAGTTTAAAGTGGAGTCCGATTAAATAGTGTCGGAAATTCTGCAACGCTTTCACAACCGCCAACGTCTCTAACTCATAAGAGTGGTATCTACTCTCTGCGCCTTGAGTGGTCCGGCTGAAGTATGCCACAACTCTCCTGCTACCGTTCGGGTGCGTTTGCAAGAGAATAGCGCCATAACCGATGCTGCTCGCATCAGTGTGAACCTCTGTGGGTAGACTCGGGTCAAAAATAGCTAATACCGGCTCATTGGTCAGGATTGTAATTATTTTCTGACGCACTTTTTCCTGTTCAGAACCCCACTTGAATTGAACATCTTTTTTGGTTAATTGTGAGATTGGAAACGTTTTTGTTGCATAACCCTCAATGTACTTCCGAAAGTACCCGGCCAGTCCCAGAAACTGCCTCACTTGTTTGACATTTTACGGGGCGGGTGAGTCTACTAATGCCTGGATCTTATGAGGGCTCGGCCTAACCTGACCTTGGCTAATTATTCGGCCCAGATACTCGACCTCGGTGGTGAGGAACACACATTTACGAACGTTTATCGAAAATCCTGCCTTGGTCAAGGTCGTAAGTACTTGTCGCAACAGGTCGACACCTTCGTCCACTGTGGCGCTCATCAACAGTACATCGTCGATATAAACCAGAACTTGTCCCGCGTCAATGAATTTGCGAAGCGTTTTGTTGATGATACGTTGATACACAATGGGCGAATTTGTCAGACCGTAAGGCATTTTTAGGTACTCGTAGTGTCCCTCCGGTGTGACAAATGCGGTGCGATGGACTGACTCATCACTGATCTTTATTTGGTGGAAGCCAGAGGCCATGTCAAGAGATGTGTACCTCGTTATGTTCTTATCACCTAAACGATCAATATGATCATCTATTAACGGGAGCGGATATCGCTCTTTAACGGTCACCCTATTCAAAGCGCGGAAATCAACGCAAAGCCGGTCCGATCCATCTTTTTTCTTTACTAAAATTATCGGACTAGAATATTCGGATTCGGATTCTCGGATAATACCTTTCTGAAGAAGATCATTGATGATTTCGCGAACTCTAATTTTTTCAGCAATAGAAAGTTTATAGGGACGATACGTAATGGGCACATCGTTGGTTACGTTGATATGCATTTCGCCCGTAGTAACAGTAGTCGTCGCCGTGCCCGTTATAAAAAACTCAGCAAAATCAGCAATTACCCTCATCAGGCATTCTCGCTCTGCACCCTGTAGTGGTGTAACTATAGGCGTTTCGGTTTCTTTAGAGACCGTATACACGAGGGACGATTTTTGACTGTCAGACGCGCGTGTCAGGTACTGACTGTTTTTGGTTCTAATGTACGTTATGCCATCCCTATTTAAAATGTCAGTTCCCATTATCAAGGGTGTGCTCATAAACGAGGCTGGGACTACAACAAAATCAGCCTCTAGTGTAATATTAGGGAATTCAACTGTAAGGGTTACGTAAGATGTGGAAACAATTTCGTGGTTACTAATACCCTTCAACACACATTTAGTAGGTTTTATGGTGCAAGCCAAATGTTTTATTACGTCTGATGATATGAGGGAGACATTAAGCGCGCCACTGTCTATTAACACATCGACCGGTATGCCATGAACTACAGCGGTGGTTATGTCGCTGGTTTTTCCGCGGGCTCCTGACAAAAATTTACGTTACGTTTGTTCTGCTGACCCTGTGGTCCGGAAGATCGTTCTTTGGCAAAACAAACGTCCTCCGTATGTCCTATTTTTTTACAGAACGTGCAGGTCGGAGCGTTGGGTCGAATTTTGGACGCTGGTTCGGATGCCTTGGGCTTCTTTGGACAGTTGTGAGACAAGTGACCTTGGCTCTTACAGTTAAAACAGGTCTTACGCTTATGTGGGTCTGAATGTCCTGCCTCACGTTTTCGTGATGGAGGGTAGGCAGTAGATTTAGTTGAGCCGCCCTTCGTTTGATCTGGTTTCGCATATATAGAAAGAAAAGACACGAGATTTTCGGAAGAGAGTTCCGCATTTGCCGCCGCTGCCCGTACTTGTGCATCGTCTATGCCGCGGACCACTATTTGTGTCATTAATTCCTCACTTATGCCTTTGACGATGCGCAAGCGAAGCAGGGTACGTCTCGCGTACTCGGCATACGACGTAAAACTGTTAGATGTCGTATTCATTGTATCAAAAAGTATTGTCGCGTAATCTAATTTTCGGGGGCAAAGTGGTCTAAATTCGTGTTTAAAACTACTCCATGATCTGTCAGAGCTAACCCATTCATTCAACCACGTTTTGGCGTCGCCTTTTAGACATCCGGCCACGCGTGACAGGCATTCTTGGTCACCCCAGCGATTGGCTATTTGTGCGCGATCCACTTCATCGCACCAAGAATCCACGTCATGGATAGACGGGTCAAAATTTGAAACGAAGTAATGAGAACGTCCTGGATTTATGGAGTGGATCGCATCTACTATAGCTTGGGCCGCAGACGGCGCTGTTAAGTTCGGTTGTGAAATGGGGGTAGACGTGATTCTATTTTCGATCATTTCCAGTCGGGATAGGATTGTGTCTAGCGTTCGCGAATCTGTAGGGGTAGACCGCTGTGTCTGGCTAACATATGACGTAAGCGGCGGTGTCCTGTTTGATCGTACACTAGAGGGAGCCCGTTCGCGACGGTTACGTAACTCATTTCGAGATTTTCGTGAGCTATCTCGCGACCGATCGTGTCTACGATGCCGTCGGTGTGATCTGCTATGCGATCTGCTACGTGAACTATGCGTGTTAGGCATATTCACCAGTCAAAACAAGTCCTATGTGCACAAAATAACAACAAAGAAACAAAAATTCACACACGTGGGTAGGTAACGACAAAGTTCCTCTGTTATGAAATTCAAACTAGTCAGTAGGCCCAAAGTGGGGTTGGATTGTAATACCACTTCTGATATTAGGACAGAAGTGAAATCACGATTAAAAAAAATAACAATTTATTAACCTAAAAACTAATCACATGAGTTTTACAAAAATAATTAGCAAACTTAGCAATATTACAACTAAAGGAACAAAGTCATCACTTAATCAGAGAAAACAACAAAAGTATTTAAATACAGAGATACCAGATTACACCGATCAGCTGACGGGCAAAGCTTCCGCACGCAACGCAGTCCAAAGAAAAAGTGCCCGTATCTCGCCACCCGCATTAGTTTTATATTGTTCACCCCCTCCATGTTTCTGGGCCGGGTGATAATACCCAACAATATTATAATAATGTAACATGCTCTGTATATCTTGGATTAAATAAATTATTTATTTATTTATTTATATGGTTGAAATCTAGTTTACCTGAACGGATTCTAGTTTGCAAATGCAATGACAATGTCTTTTCCTGTTGGCTGAAATGCTGAGCCAGAGTCCGTAGGAAATATGTGCATATGCTTTGTAATCATTATTGCTTCAACCACAGGGATATAATTAGAACAGCTCTACCCCTGACCACTGTCTTACTGTGTAGAAACGGACTTCCCAATAAAATTTAATGCAAATATGAGACGGGTAGATCGGTCGAATCAGAACATAGGTTTGTATCGAACTTCATATTCGTGGCAAGAAATGGTACTTACCAGTTTTTTTTTTATCATTTTTTATAATTAGATGTAATGAGTCATTTAAAGAAAAATCGCGGTTACCGGTGGTCAAAAATAGTTTCAGTTACATCTGAGTTAAATATGATAATTATTATACTGGAGAATAACAATACCCAATATAATAAATATAATAATACAATTTTGGGGGCCGAGTCACCCGCGTCCGTAGGAGAATACCCTTCAGCGAAACCCTACACGTGGTCCCCGGGTGGTGCTAAACAGGTGACACTAACCGCCTCCGTGGTCTAGTGGTTATACCACCTGATTCAGACCCAGAGGTCCCGGGCTCGATTCCCAGCGGGGGCAAATATTTTGCTTGGTTTGGCTGGTGGTAGGACTTGTTCTAAGTCCGCCTGGCAAGCTACCACCATCATGTCTAAGTCTGTCGCCATAACAACAATGTTAACAACATTGTTGTGTTCCGGCAGTTAGAGGTATGATAGCCAGTTCCTCTGTGTAAGAGGATTCGGGTGAAACTCGCTTCCATCTTCGGCCTAATCATCACTTTCCATCAGGTGAGATTTGGGCCAAGAGTTTCCCCGTTTTGTATAAAAAAAAAAAAAAAACCCCATTCGTCTCAAGTCAGAAGCGTAAAGATTGGATTGGATTGGTAAAAAAGTGGAGGTTTTTCAGTGAAGCTTTAACATATTCTTCCAGTGACGGCACTAGGAGTAGACTTCACAGACTCGAACCTGAACAGCAAGTACGTGGAGGCCACGGAGCTGATCCTGAACACGATGGTGGAAAGGTTCATGAAGTTCTGGTGGCACAGCCCCTACACCTTCGCGTGGAGCAACGTGAAGAAGAAGCAGGATGCTTGTCTGAAGATACTGCATAATATGTCGAACACGGTAAGGGTGAAGAGGTTACGTTAAATTTTTCAGGGGAAATTTACTGTTGCGTATATATAGACATTAGTAATTAAATTTTCTGTAAATACGTCAAGTACGTCTTACGTCTGACGAAGACTACATACAGCACACTGAGTATCTTTGTTAGTCCCGCTTCCTCATACCAGAGTTTTCTTTTAATTCCGTGATTTCAACACGTGGGTCAGTGGTAAAAAAGTTCAATAAATATTAAACAACGGATACAGTACGATTACTTTTTTCTTTGCTGCTCCGAAGTTAGCTTTTAGTAGACCGCGCAGGTCCCATTGCGTTACGTTCGTAGAATATTATTCTGATTTATTCTTTCCGTTTTGTATTATTAACAAGTAAGAAACACAACCAGTAACAAAAACAAGGTCACGAAGTAACACAAAAAACATATACACCACAAAAACACACAAATTAAACAGTAAGAAAAACCAACCATCTAAAACAATAACACTTTTCGTATCAACAGTCGTATTGCATTGAGTAAGCGGTATACAAGTGTGCATCGAACGTATACGAGCGACTGAGATGCCATGCGCGACCTACCCGCGCATGCGCTGTTCTACGTTTCTTGTCAAATTGACATCTTGCGCAATCGATTGCGACGTACTTCTCATAGGGAAAGATAAAAAATCGTAGTGTTCTTGAATTTTAAATTGTGTACCATTTGGTTGCAGGTACTACAAAAGAGAAAATCTGAGTTTAATGGAAATGTTTGCGCTGAAAGGAGTATAATACCAGGTACGGCTAGCCTTCACTGCTTTTCATATTAGCTGTTTGATTAGAAGGAGCTCTGCTATCCCCCCTCTTATTTTCTACTAGTTGACACGTGCAACGTCGTCTGCGTCAAATTTTTCATTAGTGCTCCGATCCTATTTGTCTTAGCGTGATTTATAGGCTATAGCCTTTCTCGATAAATGAGCTATATAACACTGAAATAATTTTTCAAATTCCTGAGATTAGCGCATTCAAGCAAACAAACAAACTCATCAGCTTTATAATATTAGTGTATATTTACATAAAAAATTAACAAAAATTTCCAAAAAAAAAAAACACGAAGGACATCGCCATGCCCTTCTAACTTAACCTATCCGAGCCGGGGTGCCCCAAGTTATTGGTCAAAACATTTTGTTGTGTTAGTTATGTATTTATTCGCTTAGTGAACTATGTTTGTTCTTTTACAATAAATACAGAATCTTTAAAAACCGAATATTATACTAACTTCATCATCTTTCTGCGTTTATTTCATGTTACTTGGGGTCGGCGCAACTCGTTATCATCGCCCATTCCTTCATATCACCCGTCATGCTATCACTGACTCTCTTCTCTATCACATCACTCCACACTCAATCTTTTCTTTGGCTTCCCTCTGCCTCCTCATCCATCTACAACTATTTTCTATGCTAATTTAACAAACATAATCTCTTCTTAGGAACAAAATTTAAAGCCTTCATGGACCTTTTGCTTGAGCTGTCGGTCGAAAAGGGAGTTTTCAACGACAGAGAGATCAGAGAGCACGTGGACACCATGATTGTTGGCGGCCATGACACCTCAGCGAATGTACTCATGTTTACCATGATACTGTTGGGATCACACCCTGAGGCTCAGGAGAAGGTGTATGCTGAGTAAGTCAAAACTTTAAACAATGTTGTAGAAAAGTGGATTTAATGCTTTATGTATTATCTATCAGTTGTTTCTGGGTCATGGAGAAACAGAATATGGCAGGTGAAACTGAATGAAAAGACGAGCAGAATAAGGAATCAAAAAACTGGCCAAGTGCGTGCGAGGACTCGCACACGAAGGGTTCCGTACCATTATCTATAAAAACGGCAATAAAAAACAAATTTGTTGTATGGGAGCCTCTTAAATATTTATTTTATTCTGTTTTTTAGTATTTGTTGTTATAGCGGCAACAGAAATACATTATCTATGAAAATTCCAACTGTCTAGCTATCGCGGTTCTTGTTATACGGCCTGGTGACAGACAGACAGCGAAGTCTTAGTAATAGGGTCCCGTTTTTACCCTTGGGGTACGGAACCCTAAAAATTACAATAATTCAATACAATATTATATTCTGAGTTAAATCGTTGGGTCACTCCCGTTTGGTAACGCTACGTATACTTACCTTAGCAGTATATTGCATGCTGTCTCGTATTGGACATAAATGAAACCCTCGAGGATGTTTTTAACTTGTATTTCAACAGAAATTAGGTTTTTTAAAATATATTTATCGGAGCGATCAACGTTGTTCGAAAAGGATTATTGAGCAAAAAAAAAGGTAATGTGGGGTAGGTATCTTGAAAGACTTAGAAAAAATAAACTTCAAATTATTGCTGCATCGCATACGAACGATGACTTGTTGCTATGAATGTAGCACTAGGCGCCAACACATGCACTAGGTACAGTCAGTAAATCAAGTCTACTTGCTAAGGAATGTAAATATTCATAAGGAATGTATGTCAACGAAAAGCATCACAACACATGAGATGATTATTTATTTTATAGATCAGATCTGCAAATTCTCCAAGATCCCTCGCATATTATTATTTGCGTATGTATATTATGCCAGCAACATTATACATTTTTGAGAATTTGAAGGTCAACGAAAAATAAAACTTTAGATTACATATTATTATTAATATGTAATCTAAAGTTTTATTTTTCGTTGACCTTGGCCTGATTTCAGACTTTCAGGTCTGTGTTTTATCTAAATTATGTAAATAGACTAGAAGTCAGGTTACAGAAATTCATCACTCCCAACTATTTCATACACATGATGTTATTTCAGGATACAAGACGTCCTGGGGGGAGATAGAGATGTGGAGAAGACGGACTTGTCGAAGATGGTATACTTGGAGGCAGTTCTGAAGGAGAGCATGAGAGTCTTCACAATTGTGCCGGTCCTAGCTAGAAAACTCGATAGAGATGTTAAACTAAGTAAGTTTATTGTATGGGGCAATTTTTGGGTTTTTGACAATCTTAACAACCAACAACGATCTAAGATTAACAGCGGGACTCGTTTTACCGTGATTATCGACCAGGGCGGCTTTTATCGTATAGTCACGAGCTCAAATAGTTCTTATATCACCTAAAATGTCTACTCGGATCCATTTTATTAAGCCTAATAATCAGGCATCCGGTTTTTTTTTGGTATTTAGGATGCATGAATATTTCTATCAGTTTTTGGGGAATTTTCTACTTGATCTAACTTTCACTTTCTGATCTTCAAGTTTATCTATGTTTCAGAAAACTGCACTCTCTCAGCCGGTCGTACCTGCTTCTTATTCGTGTTCGGGCTCCACAAGCATCCCATCTGGGGTCCAGATGTGCACGAGTTCAAGCCTGAACGCTGGCTGGAACCTGGCAGACTGCCTGAAAATCCCAATGCGTTTGCTGCCTTCAGTGTAGGCAGACGACAATGCATCGGTAAGAACTGATACCAAGTACGAGTACATCAAGTAGCACAAATATCTATCTATACAGAGCCCATGAGGGCCCCATCTAGACAAGATTTGTGGAACTCAAGAATCTGGACCAGCGCTTATCATTAGTCAACAAGAATCAATCCAAATATTTCAAGCTAGGTCTTCCTAAGGCCTTTCTAAAAGAATTTAACACAACATCACGTCTGATAATCCTAGAGGTTTAAGCAGAGATTGTCTATAAAAAGAAGAGAAATTTAAGTATTCGACTGTCGAAAAGCAGGGAACGTCTTTCCGCTAAAATGTATTTAGTTTTACGTCTGTGTTGACGATAGGCTTCATTCTTACCAACTCTATTGACCAACCAGTTAACACTGATTTCGATGCAGACTCCAGAGTGTGCTCAACTAATATCTTACTCCAACTTTCTTTTCCAGGTAAAGCCTACGCTCTGATGTCGATGAAGACAACCCTGGCTCACTTGGTGAGGAGCTACAGGATCAAGGCAGACCACACCAAGGTGCGGCTGAAGATCGATGTCATGCTGAAGCCAGACACGGGTCACTGTGTCAGCATCGAGAAGAGGACGTAGACACAGAGGCTGTGGAAGTTGTGGAGAGATTATGTCTGATGAGAAGACTACAAAACGTTCACGTAATATTTTAAGTTCCGGGAAGTTACCATATTCTGATCTAGCGTCAATATTGAACAAAGTGTGACGTGTGTTGCTAAATGTCAATCGATTTTGCACCTTAAAAATATTAACTGTTGGTTGGTCTTGTTTCTGCACTAAAAGTGACACGCGATTGCTACGTACATTATATGTTTTTATGTGCAGTAGCGAGTAGTTTGATAATTTTATGCATATTGACGCAGAAGTTCAAGGATAAACCGATTTCTATCAAGAATTCATGAATATTATTATTGAAAATTGCCATTTAATGGAACGTGTATTTTTCCTACCCATCCACTATTCGTTTTTTTTGCGTTAATTTCGAGAGAGATTTTTTTAGACCATTTTTCAGGGACTCCTGTTCATTTTGGCCTTCTAGAGTTTGCTGATTAGACATCTACTAAAGAGGACTTTTGCCTTATTCAAAAAACTGTAGTTTTTTATCACAAAAGTTGACTCATTAAATGATTGCCATTATTTTTGTAGGCTTTTTAGTTTTAGTTTAGAATTATTACGGATTTTACATTGGGTGTGTGATGTTAAGGATCATAAATTACCTCTGTTGAATTGAAATCCTGTAGTTAAGTATGTAGTAGCTTTACGAATACAGTGTGTCTATCATATTATTTTAATTACGTTATGCTTATTAAAACATGTAAATTAAAAGTTTTGACTCATTATTCCATTTATTTTTAGGTACTTTCTTAATTAACCCATTGACGTCTGCAACTGGACAAAATAAACAAAAAATTACCATTTAATTCAGTTTTTATGAATCCAAGTAGAATTGATACAAAAAATCTGCTATTTGAAATGCTAAGTTGCTTTTTTAGGGTTCCGTACCTCTAAAGGAAAAAAACGGGGCCGGACTTTATTTTAAAAATGGATAAGTACTTTGGTTTATAATCTTCAAATTTGTGGAACTAACATAAACATGCTCTTTGATGATTCCAGAGAATAGGCGATTATTGCGGACCTCTTCATTTTGTGACAACTATCCCGTGTATGGGATAGTTGCCTTATCCAAATAAATGACATAGGATTGATGCCCCGCCGAGAGAAAGGACTTTTATCCTGCAATAACTTTGATCGCACCTTGCCTTTCCCTGCAATCTCACAGACACATGCAACGTGTTCAACTTTGTGGTAGTTGTAGAGTCTCTCAATTGATAAATAAAATAACATTTCGCGAAAATAACGTATTTAAAATTGAGGCAACTATACCCCTGGAACAACTATCCTGGTTTTATATAAGAGTTCCGTTCACTTTGCTGTCCGTCAGTTCGTCGTCCGTATCTCGGGAACGCGTTAAAATTAAAACTATATACTCAGTCCCGTGAAGCTGTGAAAAAATTAAACTTCTAAGTTAACGTAAATAAAGATTCGGTCGTTTATGCTGCAAAAACGTATATTTCGACACTCAAGGGAATCAAAATGTATAGGGTATTTCCCGTTGACCTAGAATTATGAAATTTTGGGTCGAGGGGATTTCGGGACCGGGACCGCGGTTCCGGACTACACCCATATTATTTAAGAGTAGTACTTTGAGACCACAAGAAAAAAGAAGTACAGCTAATAATAAAGCTGATTTAAATATTTATCAACCATTGCACGAACTAATTCATTTCCTTGGTTTCTATACCGAACAACACATGTTATAAAAACACTTTCTCTAACGTTCATGTATATAACTATACCAATTTCAGACTTTAAAAGCTTCTGGAAAGGTGTTTACTAGTTGAATCCTGGGCCCGGTATTCCTGTGAGTATCGACGGGGTTGCCAACCCAAAAGATATTGCAGAGTTTTTCGAAACCCAGTCCACCACACAGGCATCACCATGCAGGGAGGTCGATGCTTTCCTCGAAGGCGAGTAGAACGGTGGTCATGGCGAAAGAGGTCAGGACCATAATTAAAAATATGGTTAGAGGAAAATCACCAGGGCACGGCGGGCTGAGTACTCGCGCTATTATTCAACTTGTGCCTGTCTCATTAATACTTGTCCCCAGACATGATGCGAGCCCTGGTTGTGCCAGTTGTCAAGAATAAAACTGGAAACATGTCGGATGGGTCAATCTCACTGGCCACCGTCATAGCCAAGGTACTTGACAGCGTGCTCAACTCGCATCTAAATAGGCATGTCAAGATCTTTAGGGTTAGTTCGGTTTTCGGGCAGGACTGACAACAGAGACGGCCGTTCTTAGTCTGAAGCACGCTTTGAAGGACACGGATAGGCAAACCGCGCGGATTTCCTGGAACTATCCAAAGCAGTCTCATATGATTTAGTCTGGCAGAAGCTAGATGAAACAACACTGCCACCAGAGCTCGCATCTCTGTTCAAGTACTATTGGTACCTACACCAAAAGACTCGGGTGAGATATCCATCCCACCCAAGTCTTTTGGTGGAGGGGAGCCGTGCAGGCTGGAGTGTGGGGTGAGACAGGGGGGACAGTCCACACTCTTGCTCTTTGGTCTGTATGAACGTCTTGGTCGAGCGTCTCAGCAGCATGCGTGTCGGATGTTTTGGGGATGGCGTTCGTTTTAATAGTCTGAGCGACGCAGACGACATGGTGCTGCAAGATCCCTTGATTAATGCTCTCCGAAAGTTACTGGCCGTGTGTGAGTCGTATGCGGAGTCTCATCGGTTGATATACAACACTGAAAAGACAGAGTATATATTAAATTTTGGTCTTCAGGTCTGATGTCAGGTGTCCAGCTACAGAGAGTCAGCACACAGAGAGGCCCGAAAGGGCCTACGCCTGCCGGAGTTGGATGGGTTTTAGTCAGTAAAAGTCTGACACTCCCTCCCGCTCCGCCCAAAGCGGGAGAAGTCATTTGATGATTTCCAATCCAGTTCAGATTTACCCAGAGGGCTCATACGTACAAAGGCGGACTTAATGCCGTAGACATTTTCTACCAGTCGAGCTTAGAGACAGCTTGGTAGGTGCAATACAAAGAAAAGACAAACAGAGATAAGAAAAAAAAAATACAATCTATAATAAATAGATAGATAATATACATACACATAACCAACAATATTAAGAAAACTCGAATCCAACGAATCAGCGCTGTAATGATTCTTCCAACTTCTATCAATAATGCTCTGCGTATCCAATACAACAATGCGTTCAGGGTGCTGTTGGGACTGCCACGGTTCTGCAGTGCGTCGACGATGTTTGCCGATGCGCGCACTGGGTTCGCAGGGTGCTTGACAGTCCTAATATCATTCTGCACTCGATAGCTGTCCGGGCCGATAGCCCACTTGTCTAGGCGTTAGCCGATCGAACGATGTCTGCTTTAGTTATTAAAGTACTAACATAGGTTAAGTAATATTGTTAGTAACACAGTGGACAGCGCATTTGTAGTCTGAATAAATAAATAAAATTAATTAATTAATTAAACCGTCCTATTGATAATATGTTATTATCATTTTGGTATAAGTATCAGTTTAGGGTTCCGTACCCAAAGGATAACCAATGGAAGTCTATTACTAAGCCTCTGCTGTCCATGCGTCCTTAGATCTGTTTGTCAGCGGGCTAATATCTCAAGAACCGTGATATGTAGAAAGTTGTTTGAACAGATTTAGCCGCCATAACAACAAATAATTCAAGTTAAGGTTTCTGGTACTGAACCCTTCAAACCGTTCAAGCCCGTTTACAGAGACGCGAGGCATCGAGGTAGCGAGTAATGTTCAAGTTTTCACTTCTGCCAAAATTCGTCAAATGTACTCGTTACAATTATTGAAAATTAATATTCATCATTAAGTGATTCAATGTTTCGTAAAGGTAATGTTTTAATTCTCGAAAATAAGATATTTCGCTTATCAATTCTTTTTAAATTATTTGATACTTGAGAAAGTAAGCTCATTTAAAACAAAAAACATAAAGGAATTGCGATGACATGAAAAGTATAAATATGTAATACTAGCTGACCCGCGCAACTTCCATTACTGCTCCGCTCCTTTTTGTCTTAGCGTAATGATATATAGCCTATAACCTTCCTCGATAAATAGGCTATCTAACACTGAAAAAAATTTTCAAATCAGACCAGCAGTTCCTGAGATTAGCGCGTTCAACCAAACAAACAAACTCTTCTGCTTTATAATATTAGTATAGATTAACCGTTGGAACCCTAATGGTAAAATATATTTTTTCTATTGTGGATGGGTGACCATCTTAACCTATCGAGTTTCCTTCGTGCCGTGTGGCGAGGTTGCAGTACTTTTTAAGATTTTTGAACGTCTGAAAATCTAATTAATTAAGAGTTTTTTAATAAATAAAAATCATTACATAAAAATTGAACATCAACTAATCGTAAAGATAGATACGCGATTTAGAATGCTCGATACTTTTTTTAATCAAACATGACACTAAATTACAATTTTAAACGTGTACTGCTAAGAGATTTCATCACGAATATATTATATAAAAGTTATATCAATAGATAGCTTTTTATTTTGAAGTAAATTTTGAAACCATATTGTATTATTTCTTTATCAGTTTTCGCCAAGAAGAAAAAACAATCAAAATTTAGGCATTATTTCGCTCGCCGGACAGTCGCAGTTGTTCGTCAAAACACACAGTACTGCAACCTCGCCTTAAGCTATTGGTCTCGGCTGTTATTTGTAGATCTTTAGCAGTCGTTACGGATTGTCAGAAGCCAGTAAATCTGACTCCAGTCTTACCAAGAAGTACCATGTTCCCAGTTAATGGGTTGTGGAGGTCTGGTAGGCAGCTGCAGTTGTATTAAGCTGAACCTGGTTTGACTGGAAGTCGACCCAGTACAGTTGGGAAAAAAAGTCTAGGCAGATGATGTTTGGAAGAGCCAGTGCCCTGCACCCACCCAGCCGCGCCCACCATCGCGTTTTCAATTTTGACGGGTATAACATTCTGGAAAAATAGCTGTGAATGTCTTAATACCTAAAAGCGTGCTACACATACATTTTATAGGTCATCGAATTAGATGTATGTCTGCGTTGATTGTGAAAATAACCTACGGAACCTTGGGTGCGCGAGTTCGTCTCGAAGGTGTTAATCGCTTTTATATATATATAAACAATCTAGTGGCGAGACGCATGTAAGTCCAACCAACAGTTCGTAAAAGGTAGGTGAGTGATTGTGTAACTAAAGTTTACCCAAGTAATACTAATTAATGGTAATTAACCATTGAAATACACTTCTAAAAGCTAAAATCAGAGTATATTTATACTAGAGGCCGCCCGCGACTTCGTCCGCATATAAATTCTCGTTATTCCCGTGTAAATCCCGATCCCTCGGGAATTCCGGGATAAAAAGTAGCCTATGTGTCTGGGTCTTCAGCTACCTACATACCAAATTTCATCGTAATCCGTCCAGTAGTTTTTTCGTGAAAGGGTAACAAACATACATACACATACACATTTGCATTTATAATATTAGTAGGATTTATTTTTTCCTACTCCTCCGCTGTTCTCTTGAACCACTTCATTGTTCGATATAAAGATGATTCCGTGCTTCGGAAGGCACGTACAAGCCGGTGTTCCCGGCCGCAAATAAACCATGTCCACCATGTCAGAGGCCTTTGAGGCGGTTTAGAAACTCTAACATTAGATTGTTAGGGGTCATTTAGATCTGCTCGCACGATAAGAAGGAGATAGAAGCTAGAAAATCGTATTTACCTTCATTTTGACATTTTAAATGTTGTATCAAATTCCCATAAAATCTCGTGTGTGCATCGTAAATTATTGAAGGTCGAAGTCACAAAAATCGGTTTTCGCGATTATCTTCGTTTCTATAGCCCCAATGATTTTAACATCTATACTAATATTATAAAGCAGAAGAGTTTGTTTGTTTGTATGTTTTTTTGTTTGGTTGAACGCGCTAATCTCAGGAACTACGGGTCCGATTTGAAAAGTTCTTTCAGTGTTAGATAGCCCATTTATCGAGGAAGGCTATAGGCTATATATCATCACGCTAAGACCAATAGGAGCGGAGCAGTAATGAAAAATGTTGCGCAGACGACGTTGCACGGGTCAGCTAGTTTATGATAAAAAACTGGAGAGCGTCAAAAGGGTTCGAGCTTTTTGTATAGGAGCGCCACATGTGTATAATGCCCAGCGCCAATTTGATTTTTTTCATAGTTGCGCCACAATTTAACATGCGTATGGGTAGAAAACACTTAAAAACAAGAAGTATTAGGAAAATGGTGCACTAAAGTGCCATGTTGCCGAGATATTTGAAAGTCACTAAGTCAGAACAATGGAAATCGTCAAAGATGAACTTATTGCAGAAGATTGTTATAATAATAGTTCTTTAAATTATTAAATCAAGCTGGGAACTATTATTTTTATACAATCTAACGTATTACGCACATAGTTAACCCGTCAAGCCCCACTAATTAAAGAACAATAGGCTCGCCCAAACAATAGTTGGTACATTAAGCATAAACAGTGTCGTCTATACCCACAACATTTTCCGCAGATCACTCTATAACTAGATTAGATCTTTCACAAGCGCTATTGTGAAAAAGACTTCTTATAAGTTTTATTTAGGGACAAAAAACAGTTCGAATCAAAAAATTCAACATGCTTCAACAAACATGTAACCCACACCAATGTCCGCATATTCACAAAAGAATAATGGAAGTGGAAGTTTTTCCAGTAATTTGTCAAGAACTATACTCAGCATTTTTTTTTTAAATTAGGCTCATTAGTGTTGGAGATAAGGGAGGAATGGTCATTTTTGATCTGATTATAATAAAATAAAATCCTCACAGTAAGCCTTTTCCTTTGATGTGCGACACAATACAGTTTGAAAAACTTTTATTTTTATTTTCTAGTTTGATCCCAAAATGGGGTTAAACTAGATTACACTCAAAATTGAATAAGTAGGTACCATTGTGTACCAAATTGATAAAAAAATTGGCTATGTCAGACAGACACCCGAATGATCCTATAAGGGTTCCGTTTCTTACAAATTTTTGGAACCCTAAAAATATAAACAACATTCTATCAAAGAAAATTAAAATTAATGCATTATCATGCAGCCTATACATTTAAGGCAATAAGCAAATGATATGCCGTTTTGTGAATTATTTTTGCTAGTGAAGTTCCTTTATTATGGATTTGATATTTTGGTTTATGTTTCTTGAATTTAAGATCTACCCAAATTCAAAAGGAATAGATAATGCATGAAGTGAAGAAATTTTCTGAATAAAAAAAAAAATTCTGAATAAAAAAAACATTATTTTTCCCACGCTCAGTTATTACTTAGCGTGTGGGAAAAATAATGCTGTGAATGTGAATGTTTATGAAAAAAAAAATGATATTGAGGTTTTTAAGATCATTTTTTTCTAAACTGAATAGTTTGCGCGACAGACACTTCCAAAGTGGTAAAATGTGTCCCCCCCCCCCTTAACTTCTAAAATAAGAGAATGATAAAAGTAAAAAAATATATGATGTACATTACAGTAAACTACCAGCGAAAATTGGTTTAAACATGATCTAGTAAGTAGTTTTTTTTTAATACGTCATAAATCGTAAACCGCATGTTTTGCCTATAATATATACTACAGGTTTGTACGGAACCCTCGGTTCGCGAGTCCGACTCGCACTTGACCGGTTTTTTATAGCATTTATCTCACATTTTATCTCAAGAAACAGGCTAAAATAAATTTATTAATTTTATGGTCTGAATTACGTCAAACATTAATATAAATTATACTTGCCATCTTCCGAAAAAAAAATGAGTTGAGAAACTAGCTTCTGCCCGTGACTTCGTCTGCGTGATTTTCAGAAGTATGTGAAGGGGAAAGAAAGAATAATTCAAAAACTGTAAAATCCATATGTAATCATATTAGTAGAGGGAAATGAGGTCAATGACCTCAACACCTAATTAAAAAGAAATGAAAAGTTAATAAATAGTTCTCAGTCACGAAAATACACCTTCATGATTCTGACCTCCTCGTATGTAGTTTGTAAGCATTTACAGTATCTACTGCCCAGAATTCTGGTCCCAAAAAACTTATTCGTGATTCTATCTGTTAGATAAGGACAGCTTTATTTAGATGATTTGATGTTTATTATTTGCTTAAAACTGTTAATTGCGGTACAGAATTAAAATATTAATTTTAAAATCTAATCAATAGGTATTGACAATGCTTGCTATTTCAAAGCCTCGGGTTCGTATTTTCGAAATGTGGAACTTATGTTGAATAAAAAGCAACAAAACTCAGGTGGGTATTGTTGAAGTTAATTTATGACTGATGTGTAAAGAAGAAACAAGTAGGCCGTCCAGCATCATCAGCTTCTTCGTGGTAGGTACTTGTGAATCCTTAGCACTCACAATTCCAGCCCCAAAAATACATCATACAAACTTTCACATTTATAATATTTGTAGGATATCTTACTAATATTATAAACTAACTTTTACCCACGACTTTATCTGCGTAGACTTTAGAGCAGGCGCGCAACTTATTTATCTCATATTACATCCTCGGAAATGAATTCTCATGATTCAGTTAACCTGATAGTTTTTAAGTATTTGGGGTTCTTACTTTCAGTCCCAGAATTACTTCGACATGTTTCTGGTCTCCTGATTTCTATTTGTGAATGTTTAGCGTTAACAATTCCAGCCCGGTAAAACTTCAACATGGCTATGACATATTTTGAATTCTAACCACTCACAATTCCAGCGGTGGAAATACTTCGACATGATTCTGGTGTCCTGATACTTCTGAATTGCCATACTTAAAAAAAAAAATGGTACTTGTGAATCTATAGCGTTCTCAATTGACAACCCTGACAAAACTTTGACATGTTCCTGGTTTTCTGGTACTTGTGAAACTAGCGCTCATAATTCGAGCACCAAAAATCTTCGACGTGTTTCTGCTCTCCTGGTACTGGTGAATCTTTAGCGCTCACGATTATTGTAAAGATACACCTTACGATTTACTATTATAATAATGTAATAGAAGACAAATATAGATTTCTCAAAACTGCTGCAATATTGTTTTTTTTAGCTCAACAATGCTCGCTGTAGCGCTACTCTGCCTCGCGTGTGCTGCGTACTGGTGGTGGCGCCGCAACACTGCTCAAACAAACGAGCCGCCATACTTCCCGGGAGCGTGGCCTATTCTGGGAAACATACCGATGTTTATTGGAGATGCCTGCAGTAAGTTATTTAGTAGTTTTATCGCCTTTCTTCCTGTTTCTTTCGCGACCATTGGGAAGGTTCATGGTGGTAACTAGTGCGCTTATTTCGTTTCCCACTGAATCGATTTACTTCTGAATTTTCATTATTAGTCAGAGATTTCCATGCTACCACTAAAGGGGGCACTAACTGTTTCTGATTGATGTGCAGAATCAGCTTTTTCTCAATCTATCTCTATGTAGCTATTGATTTTAATCGTAAATTGCCGTTCTCTTCTATATAAGGATTCCTGATTCCTCTGCAATGTTAAGCAAATAACTCTACCATCTATCTTTTTACTATACTATTTTTCACTTTATTACATGCAGCTGTTATTACTAGTTCCGTGAATTCCTTGTGATCATCTTCTAAAAGACGATTTACGAATATGGGTTTCCTTGCATCAATTATTTGCAGATCTTTGGAATCAATTAAACCGCGCAGCGAATTACAGTTACGATTACGGCGGAGTCATAGCAGCAAGACTTGGACCACGTACTGTTTATTGTAAGTACGATTATTCTGGAAGAAACACAACTATGGAGGAAACGTTCTGCGGGTCTAAAAAGCCACTTTAGCAGAATCAAAAAGCAAATCACGCTATCGGTCACTGTTAAATTATCTCAATTAACCTTGAACCTAATGCTTTCACGATAGGGATGAAAATGAAATTTGACAGATTATTGTGTGATTAATATTAGGATTTGTGATGGGTTCAAGTAAACTGGTGTTAAATGATCAACACGGGTACTTTACACGAAATTTATTAACATGGGTTTCGTTGCCACAATTTAAAGAACCTACCTTAACTAATGTCAGCTATGTATCATTAAATTGATCACACATTAAAAAAAGTGGATCAATAAAAAAAACCTAAAATAAAACAAAACAGAATAAAATAAAAGAACAAAAACAATTAGCCAATAAGCAACAAAATCTTTCCTAAAACAAAAATACAAAAACAGACCACAATTTGTTAGCTGGGGTCGAACCCGACGTTACAATATGACATTCCGGCCAATATGCCGCGAGACCAATCGGTTGCTTGATTAGCGTGGCGAATGTCATCTGTTATCCCCTGAATAATCAATCGAAGCCGGATCTCAACCACAAAGTACTTTTAAAAATAAAACTGGGCGATAGGGGCGTTTCCGCAGGCCCGTGACTTCCATTACTCGCACACTATTCACAATACTTTATCAAATACTTGAAGTGTATTTTGGCGTAATTTTACGCAGTGATGGCTATAACTTCCACAAATTAGGCAAACGAATTACGGAGCAACAATTCTCTTTGTCTGACGTTTTCCGTTCTCCGGTATCATTCTTTTCTCCCACCGTCATTTGTCTACCGTCTAATAAAATCTTTGGACTGCTGTTTTGAGCCTATTAACGCCATCTGGTATTGGGCACGCGAATTACACTATAGACCATTACAGATTACACTATGGATCATAACAGATTCTTATATGATTCTCCTAAAGTGGTCTTGTCCGCCCCCCTGTATTTTGTGACGTTACTATTTGTCAGAAATCTGATACTACTTATATCATTTTCCAGTTGTTTCTGATCCGGACGACTGCTCCACGGTAGCAACATGTTTGGAAAAGGACCCGTTTTACGACTTTGCTGAACCATGGTTAGGCGATGGATTAATCACTGCGAGATGTGAGTTGAATACATTTATTTACTACTGTGTTAATTTTCTTACTTCACCAAAGTACATAGTTCTGCTGCTTTTTATATTTATCCTTTTCAAAACATTTCAAATATAATGTGATATACTTCTGGATACCAATCCTATTAAAATAATAAACTTACTTCTGCCCACAACTTCGTCTGCGTAGACTTTAGATCTCGCTTTCCGGACCTTATGAAATACAGTAAAGTAATTCCTTTATACAAATCCGGGGATAGTAAAGATAGTAATAACTATAGACCCGTCTCTGTGTTGCCGGTCTTCAGCAAGGTGTTTGAAAAGGTTATGCTGAATCAAATGCTCAGTCACTTTAACGAGAATAGTATCTTACATAACAAACAGTACGGTTTCATCAAGGGGCGTTGTGCAACTGACGCTGGTGTAACGTTATTAAAACATATCTTTAATGCGTGGGAAGAGGCGCGAGATGCCATAGGTATCTTCTGCGACCTGTCGAAGGCGTTTGATTGTGTGAGCCATGAAACATTACTGCTGAAACTAGAGCATTACGGACTAAGCAAAACAGCTTTGAACTTAGTAAAATCGTATTTAAATGATAGACAGCAGCTAGTTCATATAAACAGCAACAATTTAACAGGATTAATCGTGATAATGGAGGTACCACAAGGCTCAATTTTGGGTCCTTTCTTGTTAATAGTTTATATAAATGATTTGCCATATATTTTAGAAAATAAACTCAATATGGTGTTGTTTGCTGATGATACATCTTTGATTTTTAAAGTAAATAGACATGCAAACAATATTGACGTTGTATATAACGCCCTAATGCAGGTACAAAATTGGTTCACAGCTAATAATTTCGTATTAAATGAGAAAAAATCGAAGTGCATTCGATTCAATTTACCAAATGTCAAAAGTAATAATTGTGACATAATATTGAACAGGGAGAAACTAGAATTCGTCGAAGAAACAGTTTTCCTGGGGATTAAACTAGACTCAAGGCTACAATTGGGTCCTCATTTAACATCTCTTGAGGAAGGTTAAGTTCAGCAGCATAAGCTGTAAGAAAAATTCGCCAGTTTACAAATGTTGAAACCGCGAGACTAGTCTATTTTAGCTACTTTCACAGTATAATGTCCTACGGTTTTTTTTTTTTTTTTTACTATGGGGACGGGCTGCGGACATCGAGTCTATTTTCATTTTGCAGAAAAGAGCCATAAGAGCCATTTACCATCTCCGCCGGCGAGATTCTCTAAGGGAACTGTTTAAATAAATTAACATCATGACGGTCCCTCTTGTCAATATATTTATGAAAATATCATGTACGTTAGAAATAATCTACAACTTTTCAGTAAACGAGGAGACAGACATAACTATGTTACTAGAAATAGGAACCGCAAGGTTGTTCCGCAAGGTGGCGCTGTCATGTAAACATTACATTGTGTTGTGCTCCCGTTTAAACGTTTACGAAAAATAGTTTTTTTAGTAGTTGGACCATACAAAGTGGATAAAAGTGAATCCGGACACATAAACTCGCTGTGACAGTGTTATTAACAGTTTTGGTGCCTATTATAAATAAAAACCTAATATTAAAAACTATCAGACTGATGTCTACATAAACTATTCTTAGGGACTAAACAATTAATAATAACATACTGAACTGTTCACGTAACATATATTTGAGTGCAAAAGTGATAAAAGACTTGAAGAACCTCTCAATATTCTTTGTTTTTAAACTGACTTTCCTAATGTTAAAGATCTTGAGAATCGTTTTTTATTTGAATCATGAAGTTATTGATGTGATTACAACACCATCTAGCGAAAATCATAAGAACTTAATTGCAATTAGCATTGCCTCACTTATAATAGTGTCGATGTCGGTAGCTTAAATAAATAATTAGTTGTGTTAATTGCTGCGTAACAACGACATCTGTTGACCGTGGACTACACTTACGGCATCAACATCAACACGGTCAAAAATTTCAACTCCTCAAGTACTGTACGTGTGGCGCATTGGTACTACGCTCGCATTCAAAATTACAACCGACGCGACGTGTCTTGAGTTCGATCCCGACCGAAGCAGAAATTTGTTTTAGTGATCTATATTTGAAAATAATATCAAATAATGAGTATAACTCGCGCGCGATCAGGGGGCTTACTCTTCAAACTAAGTTTAATTCCAATCCAAGACCAATACGATTCCAATGTTAATTTTGTAGTCACGTGACTTGCTACTCTTGAAAACAATATTGTCAACATTGGATTGGGATTGGAATTGCACCGCGATTGTTTTGTTTCACGTGAAGTTAGCAATGTTACGGGCCGCAATAGTGATGGTAGACTAAATACGATAAACTGGTATAGGGTTTTATAATGCTTTATCCTTTAAATAACAAGGCCACCAAATAAATATTATATAAATAGTTGTTTAATTGATTAATACTAACGTAGTTAATTCATTTTGGCGTAAGATTATTAAAAAAAATCATTAAATGAATTGTGACTGGCTGTATGCGGTAGGATCGTTGCCTACACTACTAAAAAGAAAGATGGCGTCAAAGTTCTCCAAATTCAAAAATAAATTCAAGTGGTTTTAGAAGTGAATTCGACGAAATGCAAGTTTGTCTAAAGTATTTAGTTAGTAGTTACTTGGATACTGTGTGAGTGAGTTTGGTTGTCTGGTTCCTTTTGAGTAATAATTAGTACTTATTAAGTTATCTAACTAATTTATAAACAGTTTTATAAAAGTGGTAAGTATACAATCATATTTTATTAATTAAAGTACCTAACGTTTTACTAAAGTGAAGGCTTATATTTTGTATAAGTACTTAGTTAGCATAAAGAGCCCTTTATGCTAACTAAGTACTTATACAAAATATACAATTTATGATAATATTAAGCCTAATATTATCATAAATTTCCTCAAACAAATCCTTGCTCACTCTATAATTCGCTTTAAATTCTCTTCGTCTTCATTCATTGAAAACGCTTTGTCCGTATATCGCATTAACCGACGCTCATTTCGTCTTTGTTTTAATTGTTGTTTAAGCGAATTACGTACAGCACTGATTACTACTGCAAATCGTGCCATATTAAACAGTTTTTATTCCCTGAAAACCACATAAAACGCAAAACAATTTCAAAAAAGTTACACTTTTGCTATTGGAAAAATCTCAATCAACAAACAATCCCAACTCAATACCGGCGCAATAGACAGCTGTCAAAATACACTCAAGAGTAGCGTTTAGCGCACTTCAATTCCGATCCCAATATGATCCCGATCCGAATTAGTTCCTCATAATAGACACTCAATTTGGCGCTAGTGTCGAACTCAAGAGTACGAAACGTCACAATTCCAATGTCGATCGGTTGGAATTTAGTTCAAGAGTAAGCCCCCAGAATGGAATGCGACCTTTTGGAACTGAGACGCGCGCAGACCGCCGGCCAGCCGTAGCGTCGGCAAAAGTTGGTTTAAAAAGCCTTTTTAAACCAACTTTTGCTCTGTTGGTCTTGTTTGGTTGATTCTGTCAACCAGCAATTCATACTACCCGAAACTATCAAAGGATTTGTCTATTCTCGGTTTCACGTGGACACGATGCTCGAAAAGATACAAATAAATAAAAAAATCATGTTTTGTTTTATCGCATATTTATTCAATACTTTTGTATCAACTTGCGCCTACGATGTGTATTTAATAAATAATTAAATTGTACTTCGACATATTTACATTACTCGTCCTTCAGTGTTGCCAGTTTTAATTTTGTAAATAATTGTTTACAAATCGATTCAAATTGTTATTTTTGAAGTTCAACTTAATCCTCCTTATTCTCAAAATAAAATTGTTTTATTATAGCTGTTATTTGTAATCACTTACATTAATTCAAACATGTTTTGTCCATATATAATTGGAAAACAAAAGTATCGAAGATGTTCAATGAATTTCGATTTTTAAATAATATACCTACTCGTATATCTAAACATTATTATTAAAAGGATTACAACCATGAAACACTTCTGTATATTTACACAACCCTATGATAGATCGTAGAAATAACTAATTTATAATTAATTCAGAGTTTTTTCGCTAACGCTACTTGTCTTGAGAACTGTCATTTTCTATTTACTTTGATAAGGTTCCCTCCCTTTCTGATCGCGCGGATTATAACATGAATTTTCTGGAGAACATAACTATCCGTCGTACCCGTACTAGATCAGAGCCAAACAATGATGACAGTGATATAATTTCACAAACATTGAACTGTACCTCGAATAGTATGTCAGACATGTCTGATGAGGACGATCAATTATCAACATTGAAACTAGAGATTGAAAAACTGACGGCCCAATTAAATAGTGCTCACACAGAAATTGAACTGTTATCGTTATAAAATAAAAATCTAAGGCAGACTAATGAAGATTTAATGAAGAAAAACGACATTTTTAAGAAGTTTACTTACAGTCCAGCTAAACAGAAAAAACAAACTCCGAAGAAAGTTACAAATAATTCCATAAAAACAAAACAGACGCTAACTGTAGAAAACATGAGAACAGATAGTACAATTTCTACATATGTAACACTGAAGAACAAAAGTGAAGATACCAACCTATGTCTCTCAAGCACTTCTCAAGATAAAAATCATGATGGAATTCAAATTATTTTATCTTTGAAACGTAAAATATGTTTAATAAGTAGTGAAACTTCCAGCAGAATGTACAAAATTGCTCAGAGGACTCACTTATATAATTTTGAAATATGTCATTATCGTAAGCCCAACTGTAGTATGAACTTTTTATTAGATAATATTGATGAAAAAGTGCGAAACTTTACACACTGTGATTACTGTATTATATAAATTGGTGAAGTGCATTTTAGAAAAACGCACAATTATATTGAACTTGTCAAGTTAATACGCGAGAAACTGATAACTCTGACACATACTAACTTTATAATTTGTTTACCAACGTTTAAATATATGGTTAACAGTAATTTAATTTATAACAGCCGAATTGAGACATTCAATAATCTACTGTTCATGGATGCGGAAACATATAATTACGCATATTATATCTTAGACTCAAATTTAAATCTACCGTATTCTTCTGGCACTTACAGTGATCGTTATGGCACTTTGAACAATAAAGGCTTATTTATTGTTATATCAGATCTCCAGGATCTCGTCCTGGATATAAGTGCCTAGAGTGCTGCATCTTTAGAGGTTGACTGTTCCCATAAAAATGAAATAGATTCTTCACCAGCTCCACAGGCATCAGATGATTCTCAGTTTTTTCTATAATTGTCTCAATATTCTCCATCAAAATATAGCAGGTCTAGTGAACAAATCTGACACATTTTTAGTTAAGTTAGAATAATTGTTTAATAATGGAACTATTGTAGATGCAATCTGCATTACAGAACATTTTGTGGAATCAGGCAATGAGGATCTAATGTATATACCCAACTTTTATTTAGCTGCTTGTTATTCAAGAAATACGAAGCGAGGAGGTTCATGCATCTTTGTCAGAACAGGACTGCAATATCGAACACTAATTGACGTAGCTAAGCAATCGATTTCAGGACTATTTGAATGTTGTGCTGTCGAACTTATATCTTATAATATCATTATTATTTCTATATACAGGGTACCTAAAAATAATAATATATTGTTTTATGAGAAATTAGACAACATACTCATAAATCTTAGCTCTGGGACAAATAAAAATATTATTCTTGCAGGAGATTTTAACATTGACGTAATAAAAAGAAATAAAATAACACTAGAATTTGAATATTTTCTCTTACAATATAATCTAAAATTAGCACTTTACAAACCGACAAGACCCAGTAGTAAAACCTGCATTGATAATTTTGCACATAGTTACCGAAGAGGCTGCAAAATTGAAATCATAGATCTAGCTCTCTCGGATCATACAGCTCAAATACTGAAAGTGCCCATAAAAAAAACATGCAAACTACAATTTTGGAAGTGTAAAAAGAGAGATTATTCCGAAGATAATATGATCAAATTTAAGAATCTTCTAGGTTGCTTATCGTTTGTAAAAGTTTTTAATGCTAAAGATGCAAATATATCTTATGAAGCTTTCATAGAAGATTTTTTATTATTATATAAATTATGCTTTCCAGAAAAGATAATAACTGTCAAATTTAATAGAAAATCAAAGTGGATATCGCGAGGGATAAAGAAATGCAGCCAGAAACAAAGACAGTTACTTTGGAAATATCGGTTTGACCCTAGCTCAACAAATAAGAATAATCTATATATAATAAGGAATATAGCCCAAAATAATTATTTCATACGCTCTTCTCAGAATAAATCGAAAGCTACTTGGCAAGTTATTAATAAATCTAAAACGTGCTTACCACAGGAACAAATTATGACTATAAACAGAGACAACTTGACTTTCACACGCCCCATTGACATCGCTAATGAATTTAATAATTACTATATTGACACTATTTGAAATAATATAAATTCTGATATGACTAATGGTAATGTTTCTGATAATATTTCGTCACAATCTTTATTTATGTTGCCGGTTTCAAACAATGACATTAAAAAAATTGTATCTGATCTTAAAAATACGAATACTGCTGGTTATGATGGCGTTTGTACTAAGGTCCTAAAGTACGTAAAGGAAGAGATAGCACAGCCATTAGCGCACATCATTAATCTATGTATTGCTGATGGCGTATTTCCCAATCGCTTAAAAAAAAGTGATTTTTATTTAAAAAAGGTGACAAAACGGATATGAAAAACTACTTCCGTATTTTCTGAAATTATTGAGAAAGTGATATACAACTCCATATACACATATTTTGAAAAATATAATTTGTTTTGTCATGAGCAGAAAGGTTTTCGGAAAAACATAAATATTATATGGATTTATATCTGAAATAAATGAATAATAATAAATATTAACTTTGGCTCTGTTTGATTTAATTAATAATATGACATCAATTGATGCAAAGAATCCAATTTGCACTATATTTACGGATATGACGAAAGCATTTGACTATGTCAACCATGAGATATTGCTAAAAAAGTTATATGCCTACGGTGTTAGGGGAAATATCCTAAAATTGATAGAATCTTATCTAACTGATAGAGTTCAATGCCGATGAGGTCTCTCGATTATGCCCCAAAACCAAATTAGAAACATAATATGTCTCAAAACAAAGATGTATAAAATATGGCGTGCCACAAGGCGGCGTGTTGGCACCTCCTCTTTTTTTTATTTACATCAACGATCTCCCAAAAATAATTCAGCATAAGATGGTTCTCTTTGCAGATGACAGCACAGTCATAATAGAATGTAATGACATAAATAATTATGAAAATGACATTAATAAATCTCTGACTAAAATAATAAACTGGCTTAGTGAAAATAATTTGCAAATCAATTTAAGTAAAACCAATGTCATGCAATATCATCAACGTCGTGAACATAACAACATTAATATCACTTATAAAGACTATAAAATACAGGAAGTTGATAATGCTAAATTTTTAGGAATCACTATTGATAACAAATTGACTTGGAATACTCATACTAACATATTATGTAAACGTTTAAGCAAATCTGCGTATGCACTATTCCAACTCTCAAAAAAGGTAAATATTGAGACATTGCTAACAGCATACCATGAACTCGTAGCTTCTGTTTTACGGTACGGTATTATTTTCTGGGGCCAGTCAGCTAATAGGGAGGTTGTATTTAGGACCCAGAAACGCTGTGTGAGATCTATGTGTTGTTTGAAAACGACGGATAGCTGTGTTCCATATTTCAAAAAATTAAAAATATTGACACTGCCAGCAATGTACATAATGGAAACTGCATTATTTGTGAAAAAAAACCCGCATTTATTTGTCAGCTTATCAGAAGTCAGAAGAAATCCATTGCGTACACAATATTTAAATAAACTTAGTAATGTTAAGTGTAAAACATCCATGCGTAAAAGCTTTTTCGGCAATGCTCCAAAAATGTATAACAAAATACCGAATGCCATTAAAAATATGCCATTAATACAATTCAAAAAGGCACTTAATAAATTGCTTTGTGACAAATGTTACTACACCTTGGATGAATTTTTGAATGATGGCTCAATATAAACAAAATAATGATAATTATTATTATAATGCGTGTAATTTCTTCTGTCTTTGTTTTATTATAAACTTAAATCATGAATTTCATTGATATTGACATTTAATCATTTTTGACATTATAATTATTTGAACTTAGATACGTAGATTTTTTTTGACATTTTAAATATTTTGGATTTAAATATCTGGTTTTTTTTTGACATTTAACTTAAATTATTAATTACACAAAAATTATGAATACCTAATTTGAAATTTAAATTTACTGTCGATATTGACATTCAATTATTATCTTTTTGTTTTAAGTTGTTTGACCTTACGTAGATATTTTGACATTTTTAATAATTTAATTCAATACCATGCATGATTCTGATTCGTGATTCGCAGATATGTATATTTTATTTTAAATTTTAATTTGTAATCTTGAGCTACTTGCTCACCATGATTTGTACGCCTCCTGGCATAACATAGCGCTCTTTCGTCATTTATAATAAGATCTGTATATATGTACCTGTGTTAACAAATAAAACTGATTCTGATTCTGATTCAACCAATTCATTCAACCAGGTTTCAGACTTGCTAAAGTAGCAACATCTTTTATGGGATACTGTGTGTTATAACAAAATACCGCCACATATATTAGAATTGAATGAAACGAAATTAAATAATTGTATAAAACGCACACTATGCAAACAAGCATTATTATAAACTTGGGGAATACATTGATGATAAAAATGCTTGGCTCAATGCTGGTCCGCTCCACAGCGACTAAAGTGCCAAAACTTTGATGAACATGTGAAAACACTGTTGGACCTGTTGAAGATTGTAAGACTATCTTTGCACTGTATAGACTCATTCTCTTTTGCATTGTATAATTTTACTCATAAATTATTTCGTAACGAATGTAACCATGATTTTGTAAACAATGAGAACTGGTTAAAAAGAGTGTCTATGGAGTTTCTTGCACATTCTTCTCCACAGGACCTACTCTTTGGAACGTGCAACTGTAACCGCGATGGGGATAGGGTCGGTGGGTGTGTTAGGTTGCAGAACAACCTGCTGCTCTTGTCGCTAGCGCGGCAGGATTAGCTTCATCTATTTTACTGACAGACCTTGACTATTCAAAAGTGCCTGTAACTGGTCTATTTGAAATAAAGGATTTCGTATTTGTATTTGTATTCGCGTGCAACGTTTTTGCCTCATATTCTCATCCTCGGAAATGGATCTTCATGATCCTGATAGTTTGTGAGTCTCTGTGACTCTTACTATCAGCCCCGGAATTACTTCGTGGTGTCCACGTTTGTAGTCTCCTGGTATAATATGTGAATCTTTAGCACTAACGTTTCCTGGCGGAAAAATACTTTGAAATGCTTCTGGTCTTCCGGTACTTTTGAATGCTTTTGAAAAAAAGATGTTTATTTAGGACTTGCGAAAGCAAACAAACAAAAAAAAATTACAATATAAGGAGATGTTTTGACCAAACTCCTACTTTTCGGGGTACATCTTTTCCAGGGACTGATCAGCTCGAGCTACTAGGCATGAAGCTGATATCTAGTCTCAACTTCCAGCCCAAACTGCGTCCAAAAAGCTGGGCATCCTAAATAGAGTGAAGCGATAATTTTAAACCTGGACAGCTCTATACAAAGCACAAGTCCGATCCCGCATGGAGTATTGCAGCCATCTTTGGAATGGCTCAGCTAAGTATAAAAAGTTGCGAGCTAACTCTAAAGTCTACGCAGACGAACTCGGGGGCAGAAGCTAGTATTAAACTAAATACAACCCAGCCGTCGCTAGTAACACAGTTTTAATTTAAAAAAAATGAAATCTTCAGATGCTATTTGGAAGAATCACCGCAAGATCCTGAACCCAGCCTTCAATCAGCTAGTCCTTGACTCTTACATAGACGTCTTCAACAGTCAGTCTAGAAAACTGGTGAAGAGCTTCGGAAAAAATATTGGAAAAGGACTTTTTAATCACTGGACTTACACACAACACAATAGTTTGGAAACTATTTGTTGTAAGTATTTTCATTTCTAATTGTTTCTAAAATAATGAAACAGTACAAAAACTGACATCCAACCAAAGACATTAAATTTATATACTAGCATCCAACTTACAAAAAGATAAACTCGTACACACCAAATGACAGAAACAAATGAATTCTGCGTTTTCCTAGAACAGTAAAGTATGGAAAAAATAACTGTTAATATAAAGGAGTCCAAAGAACAATGGCGAAATCTTAGCGAAATTTGATTTGAGCGTCTAAAAGTGACTTATGTACGAAGGCAGTTCCATTATTTTTCTACGTTTTTTCAAATTATCACATTAACTAGTTAAAGCCGGATAAAAAAGATATTTTAAATGAAACCTAATTTGACTTTTTCATTTACGTTTAGTGTTGCCATTTTGTATTTATTCGGCCAAGTACAGCATTATTGTAATAAAATCAGTTTTAGCTTGTTATTTTAATTAAACGGAATAATAAATGAATTAACAGTAATGTTTATTTCTAAGTGGAAATGTACCTTAAAGGGAGGTAAAAATATTGTAGTGTAAAAATAAATCAATTACTTTCAATTAATGGCGGACCAAAAGACTTGTATCTCAAATCTAAAAAAAAATATAACTTGGTTTGACAACTGTTGTGGGTATGTAGAGGGTATGTATATGTAGTGTGTAAGTACTGCAATGGAAACGTAAACCCACGTTGTAAAACAAATAATCCACGTAGCTAAAATGCGCCGCGTGCACGTTCACAGCATGCGCCGCGGTTTGTTTCGAATCGGAATTACCATAGACATAACCTACAAAAGTTCATGACTGAATTTCTATAAATATCGGCTTTCTCGAACAAAAATTCTTGCACAAACTGATTCAGTAGTTGACGCCGAGTTAAACAAGCTGTTTTTCATTAAAAGACGCAAGAATTTAATGTCAGCTAAATTAATGTATGGGTGGCTGCCATTGTTCTTTGCTGTTGCCCGCGACTTTGTGCGCGCATATCCCGATTTTTCCCATTCCCATAGGAATTTTGAGTGAAATTAATGTTTATAACAAATTCTTGCCATCACTTTTTATTTTTTCTTCTGTCTTACGTTTATCTATTACAAAATATTAAACAGCTAGAAAAAGTTATTTTGTGCAATGTCGGGGGATGACCTTTTTTATATATTTTTTTTGGACACTACTACAAACGAAGTTTACTTCACTACTATCCAGTACTTATTGAAATCTATCAAAATATAAAAAAAGAAAAAAACAGTCGGATGCCAAGTGCCAAGACACAGGTCCGTACTTACAAGGATTAATTTTATTTACGCAAAATTTGAGCAAAATCTGTTAGGTAGTTTTCTCGCCAATTGGAAACGTACACGTTTCGATTTACTATTTTATAATATGTATAGATATAACATATAGATAGATAAAGATTTTTTAAACCTATGTCCCTGTTATCAAGACAACAACTATTTATGTTGAAAATGTTCATTGTTTCTAGTAACATCGCTTGGAGTAGACTTTACAGACTCGAATCTCTGTAGAGAGTATATGGATGCTGCAGAGCAGATCTTTAATACTTTTATGGAACGATTTACAAAATTCTGGTGGCACAGTCCTTACACATTCGCCTGGAGCAAGCTCAAGAAGAAGCAGGATGCATATCTGAAGATCTTGCACAATATGTCGAACACGGTAAAGAGATAGCGCAGCGCCTTAAACCCTTGCCTCAGTAAAAGCGAAGGACCATCGCGTTATCTTCTCTCGTTTCAAAAATATTATTTGATGCGTCAATAACAATGAACCATTGACATCTTTTAAAATTGCCGAATTGTCGACACTTAAGTAACAAACAACATTAAACTTAAGCATACCTAATTTTTTTTAATCAAATTACCGAACTTCGAGTCTCATTTTTCTTTGTGATGCTTTACTTATCATATCTATTAAATGGTTTCAGGTCCTTCAACAAAGAAAGGAAGAGTTGAAAGGCAATATAAGCGCTGAAAGAAGTATAATACCAGGTATGCTAGGCGCCAAATAAATTGAGCACGCCACAATTGCGGCGATAAGTCCCCTCTTTGAGGAGTGACTAGAGCGGCGCTACGGCGTCCTCACCTTCCGTCTGACGCCGGTACTCTCCGGATACGGAAGTTTCGGTATATCCTGTTCTGGGTTCGGTGGGAGGATACAGCCGGGTTTCAACACTTTGAGGATCACCCGGAGGACACGGTGGAGCATATGTTGGAGGCCCTGGCTGGGTGGAGCACCGCCGTTTTCTCGCCGAGGCGATCGGCGGCAGCGACTTCTTGCGTCCGGCCTTTGTTCAATTCAAGGTCTGGAGTGAGACATGGGAAGTAGTCACTTCCTTCTGCGAAACAGTAATGCTAGCGAAGGAGGAGGCCGACCGCGTGAGAGAGAAGCAAACCTCACGCCCAGCCGCCGTTCAACCTAGAATTATACGCCGCTAATATGTAAAACTAAAAATGTGATTTGCAAACAAAAATTAAAGTATAGTAGGCTAATTAGTGACATCTATTTTATTTGAACTTCAGACGGTTATTGTCTCGGAATAAGATGTTCTCTCTTAGCTTTGCTATAAAAGGGTAACGATGATTTTTGTAATACAGTGTTATTCAGTGCAAATTTTATATAACAGATCTAAGTTTTTATACAGATATTCCCCAAGCTCATCTTCTGTTGTATCGTCGTTTCTACGTCGTCGAGAATGGGTATGAATCTCCAAAGTTGATTTTACTTTTTTCAGGAACCAAATTCAAAGCCTTTATAGATATCCTTCTTGAGCAGTCCATTGAGACTGGAGTGTTCAACGACAAAGAGATCAGAAATCACGTGGACACTATGCTTGTTGCTGGCCATGAAACTTTGGCAACTGTTCTCATGTTTACCCTCGTACTATTGGGGTCTTACCCTGAAGCTCAAGAGATAGTCTTTACTGAGTAAGTGACTCCTCAACCAATTTATATCCAAATTAACTGATATATCTCGCTTGACTACTTATATGATTGACACAGCATGGTTAGGAGCCTTTTATAAAATCAAAAAAAAAATATAAAAAAAAACACTACAAAGTAAAAACTAACTTAAATTTCGGAAGTCGGTGTCAAAAAACGAACAAATTATCAAAAACACCGAGTTCCGAAATTAAAGTTGTTTTTTACTTTGTAGTGTTTTTTTTTTGGAAGTCGGTTGTATTTATTTGTAAAAAGTTTTTTATTTTTCACTTTTTAGTGGTATCCCATACCTAACAACACCACTGCAAAATCGCAGAAAAGCAAAATACAAACGCACTAGTTGCCCGTACGATTTTCGAAAGTTCCCCTCGATTTCTCTGGGATCCCATCATCAGATCCTGGTTTCCTTATCATGGGACCATTTGGGAAGTATTCCCAAACCAACAAAAAAATCATTTTCAAAATCGGTTGGCAAGCGACGAAGTTATGCCCGAACAAACATAAAAAAAACAAACATCCGAATTGAGAACCTCCTCCTTTTTGGGAAGTCGGTTAAAAACTAGAAAAATTTTGCAATGAAGACTATTTTTGTGTACTCAATACTTTCAGGGTACAAGAGGTCTTAGGAGGAAACAGAGACGTGAAGAAGACGGACTTGTCGAAGCTGGTGTACTTGGAGGCTGTTCTGAAAGAGAGCATGAGAGTCTTCACCGTTGTGCCATTGATCATTAGAAAACTTGATAGTGATGTAAATCTAAGTAAGAAGATACAATAAGCAAAATTGTATTAGTGTTAACACCGATTGTGCAAGTAAAAAAAAATCTTTCATAAGTCAAGGAATTCCCACTAAAGTTAGTCATTTTCGTTTAATGCATATGCATTCTTTGTTTTACTTTCTTTCATGTTGCAGAAAACCACACTCTCTTGGCTGGTCGGACTTGTGGCTTGTTTTTGTCCGGTCTCCACAAACATCCCATGTGGGGTCCAGATAGGCACGAGTTCAAGCCTGAACGGTGGCTGGAACCTGGCAAGCTGCCTGACAATCCGAACGCGTTTGCTCTATTTGGTTTGGGAAGACGAAATTGTATAGGTAAGGGTCAACGAAAATCATCATTGGATGATGATTGTATAGGAAAGGTTCAACGAAAATGATATTTTATCTTATGACAGAATCTGTACAAATGTTATAAAGCTGAGGAGTTTGTTTCGTTGAACGCGCTAATTTCTGGAACTATTGGTTATAGGCTAATATAATAATATCACTCTATGATCAATAGGAAAACCGTTACGGAGATTAAGTTGTGTGGGTCAGATTGTGCTTTATAATTTTTTAAATATTATAAAGCACTGGCCGTTGCTGCCCCTAGTAGTTTAGTATAATTTGAACGTCAAGTCGCTTTAAAACAGCTATGAGGAACAAGCGGTAAGGGTTTTTCATCTTCCGTTGAAAAAGGAGGACTTTCCGACTAGACTTGGTAAATGTAATTTTGTAACATAAGCTTGTATAACTCTACCAGGTAAAGTCTTCGCTATGATGTCAATGAAAGTGACGCTTGCTCACGTGGTGAGGAGCTACAGGATCCAGGCTGATCACACCAAGATGCGAGTCAAGATGGATGTTGTCTTGAAGCCAGATAATGAAGGATATTACATTAGCATTGAAAGAAGGACTTAGAAGAACATATGCCTACGGAATCATAGGTTTATCACAGAATGTCCAATCAGCAATGAAGTGCGAGTAGTCAAAAGTTCAAAAAAATTGGCATCTGTCATGTGTCATTGCAGTGGGAAGCGCATCCACACATTTTCGACTTTGTGACAATTGTCAACTGGTGGACTGACAATGTGTCTTTGTATTTTGGATTTATTCGGTTTAACTATATGTATTAAAATATAAATAAAAAATCTACATTTTAAAGTTTCTTTATTTATATGGCTCACTCAATCTCACAGGAAAAAAAACACATAATGTAGTAAATATGACTGACACCTTCCAGATGTGAATGTAACATGCACTGTCAAAGTTTAATCACATACTATTTAAATTACATAATATTTACATAAAAAAAAAATGGTAGTAGGAATAAATATTAATATCGGTCGACAGGACCGAAATCTACTAACTATTTATCAATTACAAAAAACAAATGGTTTGAATATCACGAGTTAATACCCCCATTGGGGATGGCTTCACATAGTTTTACACAGTAAACTCACATACTAGGTACAATAGTAACCAAAAATGCATAAGCATTCTTAAGCACTAACAGCTTGACGGTTAGTTTGACTTACGACCTTCTATTTTCCAGCAGTAGTCAACAAACGGTTGTGGTTTATAATTTCGTAATTACAAAATGAGCTCAGATAGCCCAACGGTTTAGCGCCCTCAGAGAGAAGTGTGATCCAGTGTGTCGTAAGTTCAAATCCCACGCACTACCAGTTCTTACTACGTACTACTTTTTGTATGTTCTTATTCACATTGCAATAAGTTAAAAAGGTAGATCACAAAAAAAATACAAAATAAGAATTTAGATTTCTGCGAGGTAGACATCAGTTATTTATAATTATTAATATTTAACTTGAACCAAATGAACTGTCGGTTGGTTGTAGTTGTTGGTTAGTGACGTGTGGTTAGCAGTAGCGTAATTATTCACAAAATGCAGGCAAACATTAGTATTGAAGTGAGGGCGACTATTATTGCGCTGCATAAAAGTGGTCTTAATAAAACTCAAATATCTGAAGAAACCGGACTGAATGTGAGTAAAATATTTATATTTGAATTGTAACTTTATAAATTAATCTTTTAATATTTTAACTAAAAATTTATTCCTGAGATTATTTGGTAGAATATGGCTTAATTCTTTTTATGCGTTTTGGTATGCGTCATGTTGACCGCAAATAAACTCTTTTTCTTTCTTTCTTTCTTTATTATTTTTTGAATTCATCCATCACTTTATGAGGCTTAAAAGCGAAATATTAGTGTTTATTATTGGATTTATAAATACGCAGAATAATTCAGGATATATTCAGCGTATAATTCAGGATGTGAATTATATGTGTGCCAAATTTCATTCAAATCCCATCAGCCATTTTTGCGTGATTGACGGACAAACATACAAACATACAAACTTTCACATTTATAATATTAGTAGGATTTTTCAGAATTCACTTGTACTGGGCAGCATTCGGGAAGCTGCGTGATATCTTTGAATTGTCGATCCCACAATCCCTTAAGACCAGGGTCTATAACCAGTGCGTCCTGCCCGTAATGACCTACGAAGCCGAAGCGTGGACACCTGCGGTCGACACTCACCATAGACCTGGTCCGCAAATTCAAGGTTGCTCAGCGTGCAATGGAGAGAGCAATGCTCGGGGATTCTCTGGCAGATAGAATTCGCAACTAAGTCATTCGCCAGAAAACTAAAGTCACCGACCTGGCGCGTAGTATCAGCATGCTGAAGTGGAAGTGGGCCGGCCATGTCTGTAGACGGACAGACGATCGATGGGGCAGACATGAGTTAGAGTGGAGACCGCGTATGGGCAAACGTAGTGTGGTACGCCCTGCGGCACGATGGACCGATGATTTAAAGAAGGTGGCTGGCACCGGATGGATGCGGACTGCTCAAGACCGAGATGGTTGGCGCTCTTTGGGGGAAACTTACATTCAACAGTAGACGGCAATTGGCTGAAATGAAGATTTATCAACGCTTTCCTTTATATTGTTCTCCTTACCTTGTTCAAACTTTGTTTTGTATTTAATAGTTCCTTTCATATTCATGTTACGCAATGTTTGTGATTTGAATGAATCAATATGCTTTATAGTGCAAATTAATACAGGTTAACTGATTTCAAATGTCATGAGGTTAGGTTAGGTTATTACGTCGTCACTGCATCGACGGCGTGAGGACGCGAGGCCGCGCGGCGTGTGAGTGTGCCGCTTGGGAGGAGCAGCGCCGGGCCCTCATCTCTGTGGTAGGCAGTGACCTGTCGCTGCCGGCCGTAGTCCGTGCTATCGTCGACGGTGAGGAGTTTTGGGACGCGTTGGTCTTTCTGCGAAACAGTTATCGCACAGAAGGCGGCTGTGGAAAGGGAGAGGAGATATCGACCGCTCTCCCGGCTCGCAGCAGGCGCACCGTGCGTTGGAGGAGTGGATGCTCCTCCCCCAGTTAGGGGGGGCAGTTAAGGGCAGCGTAGACCCATTCTTACAGACCCGAGGTGGCGGCGCGTGGTGTTCCCGTGCGCGTCTCTTTGATGTCGTGGGAACGTCAAACACCTCACTCTCCCCGCTGACCCGAAGTGGCCCGCAGAGGCGAACCGGCACTAGCCGGGTATTATGGAAGTCGCATAAGTTCCCGCGATCCCGTAGGTGAGAGTTGGAACACCAGGGTGGAACACCCCCCAGAGGGCTACTACCTGGGTGTGGGAGTGTTAATGTGTTTATCAGCCTATGTATGTGTGTTTGTATGTTCCTTTGAAGCACTACCTATACAGACGACCAAACGCCTGGACCGATTTTATGATTAACACGTCAATCGATTTCTTTTAGTCCGGCGAGTGTCACTAAAGTAATGAAGTTAGCGAAAATTCAATACGATGACTACTGGACGCCATATTGTGAAAATGAAAAAAAAAAATAAAGTCAACAAACTATTTCATGTGGGGTATCGTTGAGTAGCTATTCAAAAATCATTGTGAGGTTTCTTTACTTATTTTTCAGTTGAAATAATATTTTCTACACTAATAATATATAATATTATAATATATCTATACTAATATTATAAAGAGGTAAAATTTGTTTGTATGTAGGGGGTAATCTCCGGAAGTAATGAACCGATTTTAAAAATTGTTTCACCGGTAGAAAGCTACATTATTCGTGAGTGCTATAGGCTATAAATTATTAAGATATCATGCATATAAGCCAAACTATCTCAATTTTAGTCTATCCAGGCGGAAAAAAAATGCTCTTACAGCAGAATTATTTGCATGCGCTGCCCTAACAGTTGTATATAATTGAAAACAATGTATGGCAACCTGGTCCGCTTTGAATAGTTCTATAAAAAAGTCCGCGACACCATATTTCTATCTTTTATATTTAAGCAGATTTATAGTAGCTTTTATGTGTTAAAAAAAGTATTGTATTTTATGTGTTAAAGTACCTTTGGACGATTTTTTAAACAACAAAATATTAAACCTTATTGAAAAAAATATTATTATGATCACAAGAACATCATAGAGATACGATTTGCTCATAACAGTATGTCAATTGGTTAAATAGTTTTGAAGATAATTTAAAATTACTAAATCGCAAAATGTCCTTTCACGAACCGCATTAGAACATGCATTGTACGGACGTTTTATCCATTTACCCATAGATGGCGTTGTGCAATTACGTAATTTTTCAGAGTCTGACCCTCTCCAATTATTATTTAATTTCGTCGTTAGGTAGGTGAGTAGTATGCAGATGATTGGATGTTGTTGGTTTTTAAGATTGTTTTGGTTGCTCGGTTTCTTAAAACACAAATACTACTTCGTTGTCATTCTTCGAGTTCGAAGCTGTGGTATTTCTGTTTTTGGGATATCGGACAGTTTCAGCGATTGTTTATCATGCCTAAAAGGAAATCACAACTTTCCCGTCAGACATCCCAGACAAGAGCAGCTCGAGTACGCCGTACGGAAGAGTCTGCTCTTAAAAATCATCAGCGCCTCTATTTCGCAAGCACGCGCTGGGGAATTTAGCTCCGAGCGTTCACAGCGGCTTACTAACCAAAGCTTGAGAACATCGCAGGTCCGTGCTCGGGAATCTAGCGCTGAACGTGCGCAGTGTCTTAGTGATTTAAGGCAGCATGTCTATGCAACAAGGGATAGGGAGTCTAGCGCTGAGCGCTCGCAGCGGCTTGCTGGGCAAGCTGTGAGAACATCGCAGGCCCGTGCTCGAGAATCTAGCGCTGAACGTGCGCAGCGTCTCAGTGTTTTAAGGCAGCATGTCTCTGCAACAAGGGATAGGGAGTCTAAGTGTCGCCGAGATGTACGAAAACTACAGGAAATATGCCGGTGGCGGCGTTTTGTGGTTGTGGCCGGTGGCCCGTGTGCGGTGACCCTAACGCTGAGCGCTCGCAGAGGCTCACTAGCCTAGCGACATACATATGCAATAAAAACCACAGAGTACATTATACCACAGAGTACATTATAATATAGGACATAGAGTCATCACTTAGGATTATGACACTAGCGCCACCTATCGGTATACGACACCCGTGTAGCAAATTGGTCAGGTGGTTCCACTAACCTAAGTTCACTATTATTCCTCAAAGTAATTTCCAAAAACCAAACCTTTTCTAATTGGTTTTGGCTTTTGGAAATTACTTTGAGGAATAAAAAGGTAAAGGTAAAAAAATCTCTCTTTGATAGAGAAAATGGAATTCAGGGTGTAAATCAAACAACAGTTTAGCGGTTCACTGCCTTTTTATTATGTTTTCTTTTAGTATAGTAATTTAAAGCATATATTTTAACAGGGTCATTGTCTACATTTAATCTGGTGCCATTAATTATTTTGTTAATGTCTCGGCACCAATTACAAATGAAAAATTTGCAGGACAGCTCCAATATGTACTCAATAATTTCTGATTTGTGGTTTTCGCAATCAAATATATTAAAATCGAGATCGACATACATAATTGTTTTTAAGGTTGTTTTTATGTTTCCAGATATAGATTTGTTTTTTAAATAGTATGTAACTAAATCTTGAATTTTAGAAAAAAACATTACTATATTATTACTCGGGTAAGTTAAATATGATTTTCCCTTTTTATATTCTCGTATTTTTAAAAAATCACTTTCATTATTTTTGTCATAAAAACAATCTTTACATTTATTACAATTTTTAAAAACGTTAGATCTCAATTTTCTTAAATGTAACCAGTTACGTACTGTAAACTCGCTAATATTCTTGGGTTATGTTTTTTCACCTCAAAGTCTATGTATTCCACTTGGTCCTCCAAATCTATCGTGATTAAGGGCATAGGCTGCTTCTTAACATTTTCAAATAAAGTTCCCATTGTTTTAAAAATTGTTTGGCAACTATCTTCCTCACAGTTGGAACCGGGTGAGTGCTGGCCACTTAAATTATTAATAATGCAGCGAAGGACGATTCGAAGCCAGCCACAGTAGGGTTAGTGTTTCTGCACCCGTGGCTTCGAATCGACCCAAAGAAATTCTCTAAAGGATCTTGATTAAAATGCCTCATCCACACAGATTTAATATCATATTTCTTGAAAAGTATTTCTATGAGGAAAAATACGTTGGGTGGTTGTTCTTCAGTTGACGAGATGGTACACACGTTATATGAAATTTTGCACGACACTATCAAGAAACACGTACCACTGAAAACGATATCTGGGAAAGACCCGTCATGGTACACACCCACACTTAAGAGACTTTTTAAGGAAAAAAACAAATTCCACGTTAAAGTAAAAAAATACCTACAATAACCCTCTTGACGTTGTATATTTCGAAACTTTGCGTGCCAACTGTAGTAAGCTGAGAATATGTTGCTACAGAAAATAGGTATATGGAAAGACTAGAAACCGCGGTTTTAGAAAATCCGAAAAATTTCTGGTCTTTTATAAAAAATAAAAGGAAATCCAGCAATGCTTACCCCGCAGTTATGATTTACAAAGAAAAAACAGCGTCAACGGGCCACGACATATGTAACTTGTTTGCTGAAAACTTCGCAGATGTCTATAACAATACAACGTCACCGCAACTATCAAACCTTAACATAAATAATAATTTGCCAACTCTCTGTAGGCTAGAATTAAACGCTGGCGAAATATTCCGAGCCCTCACATCATTAGATGAACGCAAAAGTGTAGGAGACGACGGTATACCACCCGTGTTTATAAAAAGATGTGCAAAAGCGCTGGTTTTGCCTCTCAGGATTATATTTAATAAGTCCCTTAAAGATGGTATCTTCCCAGAGCAATGGAAAAAGGCACTAGTGGTGCCTATTTTCAAAGCTGGAGATAGAAAATTAGTGTCGAACTACAGACCTATTTCTATCTTAGTAATCTTTGGCAAAGTATTTGAAAAGCTAATAACTGAACGTCTCTCATCGCACGTCAAACAATTGATTTCCGCCCACCAACACGGTTTTATTAAATCCAGGTCTACTACCACTAATCTCATGTGCTATGTGACGTCCCTATCAGAATCTGTGGATAAACGTATTCCTGTGGACACCATATATACAGACTTCAGTAAAGCATTCGATAAAGTGGATCATTCCCTTCTTATAACCAAACTTCAGCATGTGGGTATAGGAGGATCAATGCTTGAATGGTTTCGGTCTTACCTTAGAGACAGGTCCTCAAAAGTTGTCATGGGTGGTCATAATTCCAAGCCTTTCATAGCTTCATCCGGTGTTCCGCAAGGTTCACACTTAGGTCCAATTCTTTTTAATATATTTATTAATGACATAATATACTGCTTTATTCATTCAAAATTCTATCTTTTTGCTGATGACATGAAAATAATGAAACCAATAGAAACTAAATTTGACTCTGCCTTATTAGGAGTTATATTAGACAAACAATTAAAATTTGACAAACACATCCTCCAAGTGTCATCGAAGGGTTTTAGAATCCTTGGATTTATTCTACGGAACAGCAAGGATTTTAAAAAAGCCTCCACAAGAATAAAATTGTTTAACTCACTAGTACGTCCGATACTTGAATATAGCAGCCCAGTTTGGAATCCTCACTACGACATATACAGCAAACACCTGGAAAGTGTTCAAAGGCGTTTTCTATACCATCTGTGTTACAAGGATCGATTAGCTAAAACAATTTCCAGCTACAAGGATAGATTAAAACACTACAACATGGTCCCTCTCGCTGACAGACGAAAAACGGCAGACCTGGTACTTCTCCATAAAATTTTCAGTGGAGACATAGACTGCAGCGAGCTTCTAGAAAAACTTAACATAAACGCGCCATCTCGTCTGCCGCGGAAGAGCAACTACAATTTATTTTATGTCCCAGGATCTAAAACTAATCTAGGACATTTCGCCACTCTCCCAAGACTCTGTAGGCAATACAACGAACTGTCCAAACGTCTAAACTTGGACATAACCCTCTCAATTTCAAAGTATAAGAGTAATATCACCGCTGAAAAAGTGGCAACACTGCCCAAGTGACATGTAAAATTTTTGTTCCGTGCTTACAAATTAGATTTAATTAGTATTTAAGTTAAATTAGAGTGTAATTCTTTATGTAAACGTCTTATAATTGCATAAATACGCAGAGTTATTGTTTTCCTGCAAATATATAAAGAAAAACAACATTTTCGGTACCGGCTGTCACCGGTAACCCTAAAACCGCCAGCTGACGTTTGAACTACGCATGGAATTAAACGGGGAAGTATTGTTTACTTTTATTTTATATTAGCACACATTCATCAGTTTATCTCGGTAGCACGTCCTTGCAAAATTGTATTAACTTTTTCGCAGAGTTTATGACTCTGCGTTGAGAAGGTATTTGGCTTTGTTTACATCGCAGAGAACGTCAAAATTACTAGTTTCTGTTGATTTAGTTCTATATTTTTCATTTATATACAACAACAATAACGTTTATGATCGTTATTTTGCATAATCTTTTGAACTATTACATTAGTTCAGTATAATTTTAATTTAGGCATCCTACCCACTTAAGACAATTATTATTAATAAGGCAATCCATAGTGAGAAAATTAAAACCAATAAATCTACATAGAAATAATTCATGGTTTTGTTAATAATACTGTTGGTTTCCCTGCTCCCAATAAACAATACCTTTTAAATCAAATTTACCAGCCTACCTCATTTTTCCACTTAACTACACTAATTTCTCCCCATTTTTATTAATCCTTTAAGTTCCCACTTTCCTTTCTTTGTCTGTCCTTTAGATTCTCAAAGTTTCTTTCACTCTATTTTCAGTACCTAAACCTGAAACCATGCCTGTGATGACCCGCAAAGCTACAGCTCAGGATATGGAGCTTAAACTGAGAATGGCTCTCCAAGAACTGAAAGCCTCGAATGACCAATGTCAAGAATTGTTGCAGGAGAGAGAGGAGAGTGAGGTGAAAGTAAAGAAAATGGTCCATAAAAACACCTGCCTTAAACGGGAGCTTGTAGACCTTAGCCAACAATATCAAGATGTTGTTGAAGAACGTGACCAACTGCGGGTAGTAACGGATGGTTTCAACAATTGTAGTAATTTGTATGAGGAGGCTTTACGTAAAGTTAGGGACCTAGAGGATGAACTTATTAATGCCAACAGTTTTATTTCCAAATTGCAAAATGAGAAACAAAGTACTCAGGTTAAGGAAACAAACCGCTTATTTAATGAATTAATTAGTACTAACAGTAATTGTAACCCTCATTCCTTAGTCACAATTGACCTAACTGAAGATTCATTATTGAAACAGAACTGTAGTTATAAAGTAAGTCATAATAAGTTAAAAAAGTATGCAAAATTAAATAAATTTATCAAAAAATGTTATCGGTACAAAATGCAGTTCAAACACTTTTCCAAAACTATTCCACTCAGGAAAGAACGTGTTGACTTGATTAGTAAATGAAATAATTATCAAATTAAACTTGAAGACAGCATAAAAATATATGAAATTGATACACAGCACTTGCAATCTGAAATACAGGTACTCGAAGCTTCACTGAGTTCACTTAACTGTAAATATGTTCAATCTCAGAACCAAATAAAAGAACATATTCTTGCTGCTAACGAGTTAGTCATGTGTCAGTGTACTTGCCAGACAATATCAAACCTTGATGCTGCCCAGCCTGAGGAAACGGAGGTCCCGTCCCAGGCGCAGAATTTGTCTGAAGACTGTGTCATTGGACAAGATTTAATCGCTTTTGATCAGGATTTATCTCAAATTGCTCAGCCTGAGATTGATTGTTCTGTGAATAGTGGCTATCATTCGGTTATGTTCTCAGACAGTATAGGAAGAGGTTTAGGTAAATTATTTAGTAACCACCTGAGTTATTCTACACAAAATTATTGTATGCCAGGTTCATCATACAAGCAAATTATGGCGTCGGTAATATATAATAATTATAATTCAAATACCAACATTACAGTATTTATAGGGAATAGTTCAAAAGTTAAAAAGTCAGATATCACAGAAAATATAACTGAGATGCTAAAGTTAAATTGTAATAAAATAATATTGTGTGCTTTTCCATATTTTGATAAATTGTCAATTAGACAAAATAATTATATTCATGTGTTAAATAAACACATGCAGTTTTTAGTTAGTCATTATAGTGACAAGTTTATGTTTTTTGACACAAACTTTTTTGTGAAAAATTTAAAATCGACTAGGAATACTGTGTATTTACCAATTAGTTGTAGACACACAATAGCAAGGCTATTAGCTTATTGTATTAACTCAGACATAAGTAGTATGTCGAAGTCTTGTGTATTTAAAGCCACAATGTTTAGTAATTGTACTAAGAATCAGGTGGAGAGCTGTAGCCCTATTGCTACACATACTCCGGATAATGATTTAAACTAGTTTTTAAGACAACAGAGGATACCATTGACAGAATAGTTACTGTTATGCCTACAAAAAACAAGTTATCTTCTTGCACTCTGTTTAATAGATGTCAGAAAGAGGGTCAGCAGCATTCCTTGAAAATATTTCATCAAAATATTCAAGGTGTCTCTTCCAAAATATTAGAAATTGAATTATTTTTAGAAAAAACAATGAATGACATTGTATGTTTTAGTGAGCATTGGTTGAAGGATTACCAGATGCTAATTAGTTATGAAAATTATAATGTGGGGAGTTGTTTTAACCGAAAATCTATGTTGCGCGGTGGTTCTCTCATCTTAGTTAAAAAATGTTTAAAATTTAAGCAACGTAAAGACATTGTTAGCTTGTCAGTGGAACATTGCATCGAACTGTCCTGTGTTGAGCTTGATAAGCATGTTATAGTGTGCGTGTACAGACCCCCAATCCCTCAAAACTTTACGTTATTTGAAAACACAATGGAAGATGTCCTTGCGAAACTTGTAGCAGGCAACAAATCCGTAATTATTTGCGGAGATTTTAATATTAATATTTTAGAAAATAATTTAAATAGCAGTAGATTTTTAAGTCTTTTTAAATCATTCAACTTGTCTAATGTTTTTACAGAACCAACTAGAGTGACACCAACTTCTTCAACCTGTATTGATAATGTATTCTGCGATTGCGATTATTTAGATAAATCCATAGTTAATTACCTTCAGTCTGATCACAGTGGTCAACTGGTAACATTTACATATAAAGCACCCTTGCAAAAAGTTCAAATACAATTTAGGCCAATTACAACTGGTAAACTAGCTAAATTCAATGAGGCCTTACAAAACAAGTTAAATGTTCTTGGCCATAATATTGAGGATGCGAATAAGTTTTATGGTAACTTCTTTTCGGTGGTAATAAAGGAATTTAATGCAACTTTTGAAAAGAAATCAAAAGATACTTTCCCTAAGTTTGTATTTAGTGATTGGGCGACTAGAGGCATTAGGATAAGTAGGGAAAGACTATATGAGCTATATGGCCTTAAGCCTTTCATAAACACTGAAACCTTTAATAAGTATGTAAACAAATATTCTAAGGTTTTCAGAAATGCTTGCAAAGTAGCTAAAGCCCTGTACATTAGCAATAAGATTAAATCGGCAGATAATAAAATAAAGACAGTTTGGAAAGTTATCAATATTGAAAGTAACAGAAATAAGGTACGAAATACTGATTTTTTGCTGGAGACTGAGCATGGTACCATAAGTTCTAATTTAGAAGTAGCTCAAGAATTTGTAAATTTTTTCACCGATATACCATCAAAAACGACTGGAGCTTTAAATTCTTCACCCGAGGTCTCATTTAATTTATTAAAAGCAAACGTTCCAGGTTGTACGGTTGAATTCCAATTCAAACATATCAACCCTACGATAGTTATGAAAGCTTTCCGGCAAATCAAAATTAAATTAACTGAAGACATATGGGGAATGTCCATCAAAGTGTGTACGTCCATTATTGAGACCATAGCACCTTACTTGGCTTTAATATTTAATTTATGTGTGGACCAAGGTGTCTTTCCGGATATAATGAAATATAGTAAGGTGATACCACTTTTTAAATCTGGTGATAATAAAGACACCAATAATTATAGACCTGTATCCGTATTGCCGATTTTCAGCAAAGTTTTTGAGAAAGTAATGCTCAATCAAATGCTCAATCATTTTAGTACCAATAAAATCTTACACCAACAACAGTATGGTTTTACCAAAGGTCGTTGTACGACTGACGCTGGAGTCACGTTGTTAAAACATATTTATGCAGCGTGGGAAGAGGCGCAAGATGCCATAGGAATCTTTTGTGACCTCTCCAAGGCATTCGATTGTGTTAATCACGAAACTTTGCTCTTAAAACTAGAACATTACGGACTAGGTAAACTTGCACTCAGTCTAGTGAAATCATATCTAAATGACAGACAACAGCAAGTTCAAGTAAATGGTGTCAATTCTCGGGGCTTAAAAATCAAAATGGGTGTACCACAAGGTTCAATATTGGGTCCTTTTCTCTTTTTAGTATATATTAATGATTTACCCCATCTTCTAAAAAATCAACCTCAAATGGTGTTATTTGCTGACGATACGTCTTTAATTTTTAAGATATCTAGGCGTGCCACAAGTCTTGACGTCGTAAATAACGCCTTCTTCAGCAGGTCCAAAATTGGTTTACTGCTAATAATTTAGTTTTAAATGGGAAAAAAAACGAAATGTATCAGATTTGCTTTACCGAATGTTAAAAGTAAAAATTGCGATATAGTATTGAACAAAGAGAAACTTGAATTCGTCGAAGACACAGTTTTCCTGGGGATCACGCTTGACTCAAGGCTACAATGGGGTCCACATTTAACATCTCTTGCGGGACGGCTGAGTTCAGCAGCATATGCTGTCAGAAAAATCCGTCAATTTACTGATATAGATACCGCGAGGCTGGTCTATTTTAGTTACTTTCATAGTATCATGTCTTACGGTATCTTATTATGGGGACGTGCTGCAGACATCGAGTCTATATTTATTCTGCAGAAAAGAGCTATCAGAGCCATATACAATCTCCGTCGGCGAGATTCCCTAAGGGAACTGTTTAAGGATATTAATATCATGACAGTACCTTGTCAATACATATATGAAAACATAATGTATGTTCGGAAAAATCTTCATCTTTTTAGCAAAATTAGTGATAGGCATAATTTTAATACTAGAAATCGGAACAAATTAGATCAACCCCGATTCAGATTAGCTAAAGTACACACTTCTTTTATGGGATATTGTGTTAAATTTTATAATAAAATACCACTCGCTATTCTCGAACTAAATGAGAGTAAATTTAAAACATGCATAAAACGCACACTATGTAGACAAGCATATTATAAATTGGAAGATTATATCCATGATAAAAATGCTTGGTTAAATGCTGGTCTTGCTCCACAGCCATAGCCGCATGGATCCACTATATAGTTTTTTTTGTTTTTTTTAATATATAAAATTTGGAAGTAATGCTTACCCTTTTTTTGTTCTCCTATAGTATAATGTACTTATTTATTCTTTCTTTGCAATATTGAATTGCTAAGAAGTAAGTTACGCATTCATGCAGTTTCATTTTGTTTTTATTTTTCGTTTTTTAGGTACTTGGCCATTGAAAACCATAGTTTTGTAGTAAAGTAGATTCATTTTTTCAAATGTTTGTAAATGTGAGTATTAAGGAACCATTTGCATATGTAATTAATTTAAGATTTTGTTTATTAAACTTGTTTGACATGAACGAGCGTGGCAGTTGAGAGCTTGTCATGCTCACACAAACGTCTCGCTGATGGTGGCGCGTGTGTTGGATCATTTGGTTCCCTTCAAAATGGTTGAGCTAGATGGTGCTGATACACGCGTCATGTTCGTGAACGGGCGCCGTCAGTTGAGACTGGTCATCTCTTACCTGCCACTGGCTTATTTTATAATCTGTACTTTTTGAATTGTTTTATATACTTTCTTGTTCTTTGCATTGTCCTCACATATAGAAGCGATCAAAGATAATGTTACTATGATTTTTGTATTAAGTACATCAATTGATTTAAAAGAGTGTCCGTGGAGTTTCTTGCACGTTCTTCTCCATAGAGATCTACGCTTTGGAACGTGCAAATAGCTTCATCTTTTTTTGGACCGACCGACCTTGACAATTCAAAAGTGCCTGTAAATGGTCTAATTGAAATAAATGATTGAGTTTGAGTTTGAGTTTGAGTTTGTAATATAATGAATAATGTACTTTTTACCTTTTTTTGTTTTTTTTATTTATTATTCTTGTAATTTGCTTGTAACTTAATAACCTTCTCAGTTTGAATCTGTATTTGTATTTTAAAATTGACATTTTAACAGTGTAATTGTAATTTGTAATCTAATGAAAAAGCCAAATTTTAATTTTTTATTTTTATTTTAATTTTTTATTTATTGGACCAATTTAATTTACTTTAATATACTTGAATATTTTTAATTTATTGGAATAATTTAATCTAATTTAATTGAATGTAATTTAATCTTTTTTTTTTTTTTCTAATTCTAATTTTAATTTAATTTTGTGCATATCTTATTTTTATTTTGTAGGTATGTAAACCTAGTTATATGCGCATGCTGTGGTCTCCTTTAACTGAAGGAGCACATTTGAGTGAACCACTGTGTTTTATGTTAGATGTGTGTATCTTTTGTTGGAGATCCAAATAAATAAATAAATAAATAAATATATAGACTCAGGATGGCCTATATCAGAATCTTCCATATTTCACGTGGGTCAGAAACTCGAACAAAGTCACAAATTTGATTCTCCAATGATTTATTTCTCCTTAACTTCTCAGATGAACAAAATATAACGCTAACACTCTTTAATTAGGCATAGATAACGATACTGAATTAAATCAACTTAGAAACTGTTAAAGATGGCGTCGGAAGTAAGCGATTCGTCGAGCACGTGGTGCGTTGGCGGTTCTCGATTCCGAAGTGACCAAGATGGCCGCCCCGCTCCCACCGGTGTGACGTTCCGCAAGAATGGCAGCTGACAGACAACTGACAACTGACATGTCATGCTGCCATTCTGTTCCGACGTCGTTGACAGCAAACGTCAAATGTCATGTGTCGCGCCGTCACGGCCGGACTGACATTCGACCGTCCTCGGGCGTAGAGCTAACGTTGTTCTTAAACAGGCAATTTTATTATTTCATGGTTAGCTGCTCGTCCAGCCTGACAAGCAACACAGCACTAATTCTAACAAATTTCAGAAGCAACATTATGAAACCATGTATCCCTTCGACCATTATGAATAATGCACCGGATGACATCTCACAAGCTGGACAACACAACCCGGACCGGACGAGTGTGTCCTTTCGACCAGCTTCAATGCATGGACCGGACGACACTGTCCCTTCGACCGGTTCAGATATGGTCTAGACAAGTGTGTCCCTTCGACCAGCCCCAATGGCATGGACCGGACGGCACTGTCCCTTCGACCAGATCACAGACAGAGTTTAGACAAGTGTGTCCCTTCGACCAGCCCCAATGGCTTGGACCGGACGGCACTGTCCTATCGACCAGATCACAGACAGGGTCTAGACAAGTGTGTCCCTTCGACCAGCCCCAATGGCATGGACCGGACGGCACCGTCTTTGCGACCAGTTATAACACAGCATTTTAAATACAAAGGAACAGAAATGTGGCATACCTATAAGTTACGGACAATCTTGCTCATTTTAAATTTCGACTTCATCTATTGCGCCGGGATCAGAGTTCACACTGAGTGTATCTGACCCGGCAGTAAGGGTAACTGAATTTGCCGAGACAGTGTCCGAGTCTGTGTTCGATCTTTCATCTCTAATATTTAGGTCATCGCCTCCCTGAATTGGGCTTTGTGGTAGCATGACATCACTACTGGATTCTAATTGCTCCGCATCTTCCGGCGCCGTCTCGGCCTCCGTTTCGTTCAGTAGACTACTAGTTACTTCTAATAAACCCTCATGCCCCTTAGGTACTGCGCGCAAATTCTCATGTGCGTACTTGTAAGTACGTCTGGAACCGACACCACTAACTGACTTAAGCTCATAGCGGTCATTGTCTAAAATCGCAGTAATAACGAACGGCCCCTTGAAATTCCTATCAAGCTTGGTCTGATTTCGCTCCTCGTTTTCTAACAACACAAAATCACCAACCGAAAAACTGTTAACCATCGCTTTTGTCATGTCAAAACGGGACTTATCATATTCCGCACACTTCTTAATATTGTCAGATGCTATCTTACGAATTTCGTCAATATCAACGTCAGCCCTACATCATCACATGGAGCTATTCTACATCTTCAATCTACTGACTAGTCGGTCACTCAGTCAGCCTTTTGACAATTCTAAAGTGGCTGTAAACACCAATTGAACTAAATGCTTCAGGTTTTATTCGCAATACGAGAAAACTAGCTATTCGTGATTACCAAGTCCAAGTACCACTAAATCGAACAAACAAAACAACAGGTATCTTATTCGCAGTCAACAGCTATCTCATAGCTCAGCAAAACAATTGCTACACTCGCACTTCCCCGCGGGAATGCCGAGTAAACTCTCTTGACTACCTAGAGCTACCGTAACGATACCCTGGTCTAGACTCTCCCGTCTATGCCATCTAGGGCTACCGCTCGATACCCTGGTACAGTCACCGACCCACAGAACTCAGAACCTGTTCTCATAATCTCAATTGATGCTAACTGACCATCTACTTCATAACTTTACAACGTCAGTTAGTACTTGGCCTCGGGCATCTTCTTGACAAAGAGATTTTCAAACATACCGATCGGTAAGCTATGCACATCGGACCTTGTAAAAAGAAGAACAACTAGGCCTGGCAATGTTTGCATCTAACTTTTATATGAACATTCACGAATAACTCTACTATTAAGGTCATCGAATCAATGTTATTTTAAACTAACTCATATTAACTCACATACCTAGTAGGTAACCCGGTTGTAGAAAACGGAAAGTCTGTTTAGAAATTATAAAATCGCAGAATTCTTTGAACCCGTCAAACAATGTCAACAAAATCAAGTTATCGTTCATGATCGTTTACAATTGAATTTGCTAACTGTTATTAAGCAAAGAAACCTAGCCTAACCTAATGCCTATTATAGGTCTAACCTTTCACTTAAATCGAAAAAAATCTAAGTCGAAACTAAACATGACCTTGTGGCAATCTTGCCATGCGATATCCGATTCAAAAGTTTGCACTGAATAAAATTTTGGAACTATTACTACCAATGAGAAACTAATAATCATAGTTTCGTACTAAGTAGGTATATCAAAATTACCTTTTCCTAGTTAATTACCTAGTCAAGACGACTGAATTTATTTGAAAAACTTTAAAGCTTTCAAATCACTATCAAAATAAACTGGCAGCGACTCACCGGGCACTTCAGTCGGCCTTGAACGCTTCCAACTCCACAGATGTTGCATCATGTCAACATCTCGTTCGGCTTCTGCAGCCTTCAAACTGCTTGCTGACCTGCGATCCGTTACGCTCGGAACTGTTCAGAAGTTGTTATTTCTCAGCATCAATAGCTGCATGTGAACCTTCACCTTTGCCTTCGTCCAAGGTGATGCGATATCTGAAAACTGAAAAACACCACGAGAGTACAAGTCCAATCAAAGCTTTGACAGGAGTATAGGCTTCAGGTAAGCGTAGTTACCACAGTATCAAAATCAATTACAATCTGAAACTCATCAGCACAGTGGCACTGGCAAGAAGGTCTAAGCCCAATAGTGAACAACCGCCCCTAAGATGACCCCACTGACCCAAATTTGGGCTATACATGGTTGTGGTGAATCAAAATATTGCATTTACAATCATCTTAATTTTTAAAATTGAACTGTTAGTTTTTCACGGTCTTGTAACTGTATCGCTCTAACGTCCCTAGCTCTGAACTAGCACTGCAATACAATACATTACACGACCAGCGATAGCAGAATAATATTACCGCTTCATCGGCATTATTTAAAACGCCATTGCTTAACTAGCAACATTTAACCTATAGCGCCTAAACTACTACTACACTAAAGCGTTAGCCAACATGAGAATAACAGCCACACTTTAGAATAGAGCAACAAAGCGACAAATCAATTAACCAAAATCGATTATGACTGAATCCCTTTGTAGTCGGTCTCCACAGCATAAAATGTTCCTAGTGAACAATTTTTTTTATTTTATTATTTTAAACAAATTGGAAATTATTAACGAACGAGCACATCAGCTTCACAGGAATAACAAAATGATAATGGCTCACCAGATTAACGTGAAGATCCTCACACACATCATCACACTTCTCCATGACATTGCCAGCTGTTTTGAAGTTGCTTGCCTCCGTTCCGGACTAGTTTTTCATTGTTCAGGTTGATGAGGGTAGTCGCATAAAACTCGACGAGTACGAATTTGACCTTGGAATGCTTCTTTAATTGGTCCAATGTAGAACCCAGCTAGTCTATTCTCGAATTCCGCTGTCGAGACACGAAAATGTTGTTACAGAATAGCACTACAGATAGGTTATCTATCATAGGCATGTAGGCACGATGATCTTCAGCGCCTGCACAACATTGCATCCTCGACGAAACATAGCACCGCGGTGACGCACAATGACCGCGCGTCAATCTTAGGTTTATAGGATGGATTTTCACGGCACACATCGAGTTTTTAGTGTCTGCATAAACGCACGCGTTTCGAAAACAAACCGCAATTTTCACTAAAACTGTCACTGCATATTTTGCATTTGAAAAAGAACCCGCCACGTAAGTATTTCACTAGCATTGCCACGAATCTTCATGTGGGCCACTTGAGTTGCATCCCACTTCTGATATAGACTCAGGATGGCCTATATCAGAATCTTCCATATTTCACGTGGGTCAGAAACTCGAACAAAGTCACAAATTTGATTCTCCAATGATTTATTTCTCCTTAACTTCTCAGATGAACAAAATATAACGCTAACACTCTTTAATTAGGCATAGATAACGATACTGAATTAAATCAACTTAGAAACTGTTAAAGATGGCGTCGGAAGTAAGCGATTCGTCGAGCACGTGGTGCGTTGGCGGTTCTCGATTCCGAAGTGACCAAGATGGCCGCCCCGCTCCCACCGGTGTGACGTTCCGCAAGAATGGCAGCTGACAGACAACTGACAACTGACATGTCATGCTGCCATTCTGTTCCGACGTCGTTGACAGCAAACGTCAAATGTCATGTGTCGCGCCGTCAAATACATAAATAAATAAATAAATAAATAAATAAATAAATAAATAAATAAATAAATAAATAAATAAATAAATAAATAAATAAATAAATAAATAAATAAATAAATAAATAAATAAATAAATAAATAAATAAATAAATAAATAAATAAATAAATAAATAAATAAATAAATAAATAAATAAATAAATAAATAAATAAATAAATAAATAAATAAAACCTTTTGGCGTTGAAACACTGGGCCCATGGGGTCCGAGTGCACATAGAGTATTTCGGGACTTCAGAAAACAACTTGTCGACGGTTCACGTGACCAGAGGGCTGGGCTTTTCTTCGGCCAAAAAATCAGCATTGCTATTCAACGTGGCAATGCTGCCAGTTTTCTGGGCACTTTTGCCATTGACAGCGATGTGGGTTATTTTTTTGATGCCCAATTATTTATTTTATTTTTTTATTTGCAAAATTAAATACTTACAACTTCTAGTAAACATTGATGAATTTATTTTTTAAATACCTTTAGCAGCGAGGTGTGCGTTCGCGCAGCGGAATGTTGTTGAATTTAAAGATTTTAATTATGCAGATATTTAGTGTATGACGTCGTATAATTGTGTATGGTAAAAAAAAACTTGTGCACGCAGCCATTGTGGAGAAATTCACCAAAAACTGATTCCGCTGGGCGAACGTTGTCCTGGCGGAACTTTTTTTAATCCATAGACTTTAGAAGAAAAGAGATGTGTCCAAAAATTTGTGTGTAATTGTGTATGTATGAATAAAATTAGTGCATGCATAAACTTCGGAGAAATTCAAGTTTCCGCTACGCGAACGTTTGGCCATTAGCTAGTTTTCATATAAAGCGCTTACATAGAGAGCTGTAGATTTTTGCATACGTTGTTTTGAATTTGTTTATATTTGTTTAAAAAACAGATTTAGAAAAAATCATAGGGCTTAAAAAATAAAAATATAAACGTAAAATACGCTTATTAGGTCTTAGTTCTTAAAGTATGCACTTTGGGGTCTAGATTTTCACGTTTATACAAACTTTGTAAGTGTTTGCAATATGTTGCCAAGTATCAATGATGTTCCGTTAGTAATTACAGAGTTATAGGACAATTTACCATGAATTGATCACTGTTTACAAAGCAGTCAAATATCACGACGTTCTAAAGGAATTGCATGGTAGAATGTATGCCAATAATTAGTTTATTTATTCAACTATTCACATGCAAAATTTCATGTCATTAAATTTAGTAATTAAAGAAAAACAATTATAATACTGACGAAGCATCGAAAACCTACATAACCCGACCAAGTTCGGATAGCTACAAAAAGCGGCCGTGCAATATATTTAGGTAATATCCCAAAATTTACAGTATAATACCGGTATTGAATTGGTATAGGTGATAACACAATTGTTGTTTCGATATAATTTATAGGTCATTTATTTTTGTACACCTACTTTTTTAAATGTATTTGACTATGACGGAAAATAGGTACTATTTACGTAGGTACTTTATTTAAGTATGCGATTGAGACTAGAGATATAATCTAGATATACCTATTATTTAAGAAAAATAAAATTCATACTGCTAATTTCTATTGAAGATTTCACGGATCAGGATTCTAACTATAGACCCCTTAGGGAAATTAAATAATTACCACATGTAAGTACTACTGTTTAGGTACCTAAGTAAATATTTATCATATTGTAGCTTATTACACTATTTAACCAATGGACTAGGCATGCACGAGCGTTCCCCTTTTTTCTTGAAAATACCTTTTTTATACCAGTGTTTTAGTTTATAAGCACTTTTTTAATGTTGATCAAATCTAAACAACTGAATAGCCTAGTTATGTGATGTAATTTTAATTTTTATTGAAGCTCGAAATATTATACTTACCCTTATATTCATAATCGTTATTAAACCTATTTTAGTTAAAACACATTTAAGCCAAAAACAAGTCTATTGCTGTCGTTGCAAGCGTTTGGTAACGTTATCATAATTACATAATTCAGTCACTCGCGATCACCCACTAAGCAAGCACGCATTTTGCTCGTCCGCTAAGCGCTTCGCGCGATCGCTACGCAAGTACCTGCTTGACGCGCCTCGCTCGGCCGGTCCGTTGATCAGTGGTTCTAAACATTACTCTCTGACATCAGCATCAACTATGATGAAGTGTGCCAGATGCAATTCTGACTTTAATGATGGCGTTCAGTGTGCCTCATGCAAGCAGCACCTTGATTTTGGCTGCGCTAGCATCACGGAGGGTGGGTGGCGTAAACTAGGAGCTGACCGAAGGGCGGCGTGGAAATGTCCCAAGTGCCGAATTTCCTCACCAACACCGACCCCTTCCCTGTCTCCACTACCAACACCTGAACCTGCGTCTCTGGAAACGATCCTGAATGAGATTCGTGAGCTCAAGGTTCAATTGGCTGGCCTGCCATCGCTGTCTGATGATGTCAAATGTATGAGAGATGAGCTCAAAGATCTCAAGGTCAGTCGTGAGTTTGATGTCAATCGGTTGGATGATTACTCCGACAAACTTGCAGGCATTGAGACTAGGGTTGCTGGTCTGGAGCATCTACTGAAATCTGTTAGCTCTCTTCTTTCAGACATTGACTTGATAAAGTCGGAGCTGTCCGCTAGCGACCAGAGATCGAGGCTGAACAATGTGGAAATCAAGGGCATTCCCCTAAAAAAGGACGAAAATCTGTTCGCTATCATAGATAAGATTGGCCAAAAGGTTAATTTTACATTTCCTAAAGCCCAGATCAATTATATATCCAGGATTCCATTGTTCAAAACAAAGGACAAATCAATTGTGGTCAGCTTTCTGAACAGATATGTCAAGGAGGACTTTGTTGCGGCTGCACGCTCTTTCAAGTCGCTATCCGCCCATGACCTTGGATTCGTTGGCCAAACAAACCGGGTTTATGTGAATGATCACCTTAACTCTGACTCCAAGAAGTTGCTGAACAAAACCCGAACAATAGCTAAGGAGAAAGAGTTTAAGCACGTATGGATCAAACATGGAAAGATTCATGTCCGCAAGCAGGAAGGATCAGCTGTTTTTGTAATATCTAAAGAGGAACATTTAAACAAACTATATTAGAGTGGCGCACCCTCCGCTTTTCATTATTTTATCTAAATATTTTTAAACACATGTCTAGAAGTAAATTTATTTTTAATTATGTGCTATTAACCACAACTTTAGCTCACTTAAATTTTTGTGTAAGGTTTGGCATCGCTGACTTGCTTGAACCATCGTCACCTCGCTTTTGTATTCGCAAATGGGCCTTATGTTTCTCTTATCGCGCTGTTCTATTCATTATAACATCCCAATCTATGCTTATCTCGCTCGCACTCATTATTGAACCTAATTATCGCCTGCTTCTTCGCACAGTTACCTGTAATATTGCTAGGTTTTTTGTGCTGTTAACCATCTGTGTATACCTAATTACCTTACTTACTAGTTTATTACTTGCTTTTATAATGTTATTTTACAACAACTATGAGTATTTATTAACCATAAGCATTGTCATAGTGACTATGATCGTTAGTCTTTTAACGTTTTGTTACCAGAGTGGTTGTTATCGTGCTAATAACTTTGTTGCTATAACTTGTGTGAATTATCGATGGCTATGAATGACAATAAAAAACTGCATGTCTATTATCAGAATGTTCGTGGGCTCCGTACCAAGACCGAATCCTTTTTACGCCAACTGTGCCTATGTTCTTATGATGTTATTGTCTTAACGGAAACTTGGTTATTCGATGGCATATCAAATTCGGAGTTATTCGGTGACCAGTTTATTGTGTGGCGTCGCGTCCGGGATTACTGTCTCACGGGTCAATCTCGTGGAGGTGGTGTCTTGATAGCTGTCCGTAAGTATATTTCTGCAGTTCCCCAACCATCGTTTCATTCTTCGGCCGAAGATTTGTGGGTAACTTTGAGTGTACGTCAACCTAACACAAGAAATCACCTTAAATTGAATGTCTGCGTCATCTATCTATGTAAGCAAAACCGTGGTCACTCTTTCTCCGACCAGTTATCTAATTTTCTCCATAGCTTAAGTAGTATAGTGCTAGTCGGAGATTATTTTTATGTAAGGCACTTGCATTAATTTTTAACCAACTTCCCAAAAAGGAGGAGGTTCAATCCAACCGATAATTATTTAGTTATTGGTGATTTTAACTTGAGTGGAATTTTGTGGCAATTAAATAACAACACATTATTGCCTGTGAACATTTGTAGTGGCGATGAGTATATGCTAACAGATGAATTGCGTGTTTTAGGGTTCAATCAATGTAATGGAATATTAAATGAATATGGTAAGATTCTGGATTTAGTTTTATGTAATGAAATTGTTTCAGTGCGTGAATGTTTGGTGCCTTTATCACCCGTTGACAAATATCATCCGGCCCTGTGTATCGACGTGAACTTTGCTGAGTATACCTATTTAACTCCCGCTCCCTTTATTCGTTACCTTTACGGTAAAGCTGACTTTGCGGCAATTAATAGGGAAATAGCAGCTATAGACTGGACGAACGTATTTTTTGACATGTCGCTTAATGACGCCGTAAACTACTTTTATACTACTATAGCGAATATTCAAAATAAGTTTGTTCCTACTAAGACAGTTTTTCACAGCTCATACCCTATTTGGTATTCCCCAGCACTAAAACGTTTGATTAAAGAGAAAGGTAAATATCTCCGTAAATTTAAGACGTATGGCAGACTTTCAGACGTGGCGACCTTTAAACATTTACGTGAGCGGGTTAATAAACTTGAAGGATTGTTACACCAACTACTTAGCTGCTACAGAAGCCTCCATTGAAAAGAATCCTAAACGCTTTTGGAGCTTTGTAAAGCAACGATCTAAGTCCAATGCTATACCCAGTTTCCTTAAGTATGGTGATGTGACGATTTCTTCTCCCGAATCTATCTGTAATGCATTTTCTTCCCACTTTTATTCTACTTTTCTTAATCATACCAATGATGTACCTACTAACTATTTTCCTCCCCAAACTGCTACAAATTCCAATATATCCTCGGATATTCACTCAATTGAAATTGACGTAAATGTTATAATTAAGCTAATTAGTCAAATTGATCCATCTAAATCTGCTGGTCCGGACCACTTATCACCTAAATTGCTGATTGAGTGTGCTAAAACCATTGCCTTGCCAGTATCTCTATTGTTTAAAAAATCGCTTTCTTCACATTCTGTTCCCCAAATCTGGAAATCTGCCTTTATAACTCCGGTGCATAAAAAAGGGCACAAGAATGAAATAGTTAATTACAGACCTATTTCCAAACTGTGCATATTAGCTAAAGTTTTTGAGAGAGTTGTTTACAACCAAGTTTATGCAGCACTGAGCCAGTCTTTTAGCCCTTCTCAGCATGGATTTCTTAAAGGCCGTTCTATTGTATCTAACCTGGCTTTGCTCAATGACTTTCTAACGGATAGAATGGACAATGGGGCACAGGTTGACGTCGTGTACACGGATTACAGTAAGGCGTTTGATAGAATTGACCACAATATTCTCATAGCAAAGCTTTTTAACAATGGTGTCAGAGGAGACCTACTTCGTTGGTTTATTTCTTACCTTGAAAACAGATCTCAAGCTGTCGTTATCAGTAACTACATATCGAGCTGGGTCTTAGCTCCCAGTGGTGTTCCTTAAGGTTCCTTGATGGGTTCGTTGCTCTTTATCATTTATGTGGGGGACATCGACTCATGTTTCCATAACTCGAATTTACTTTGTTTTGCTGATGATATGAAGATTTTTTCTGCAATATCATCGGATGACGACATGGATGCTCTCCAATCTGACCTGGCGCGATTGGATGATTATTGTTTGATTAATAAACTTGATTTGAATCCTGTTAAATGTTCAGTAATCTCCTTCACCAGAAAACGCGTCCCCCTCCCTACAACTTATAAACTTAAAGGGCAGCTACTACAGAGAAGCGACGGTGTACGCGACCTAGGCGTTTTTCATGATTCCAAACTTTTATTTAACGTGCACATTGAGCAAATAGTGTCCAAAGCATCGAAGTCACTAGGTTTTGTTATGAGACTCGCAGGCTGTTTCAAGAAGGCCAAAACCCTTAAGATTCTTTATTGTTCTTTTGTGAGAAGTCATCTTGATTATGCGTCACAAATTTGGAACCCGTTTTATAGCAAATACATAGATCGTATTGAGAATATACAAAAAAGATTTATTCGTTTTCTATGTTTTCGGCTACGTATACCATACCATTCTGATAATTACATAAACCTTTGCAAGAAATTTCACTTACAGCCACTTATAAATCGTCGTCGACTAGCAGATTGCACTTTTCTTTTAAAAATTATAAACAGCGAGATTGACTGTCCTGATCTCCTGCAGAAACTGCGTTTCAATGTCCCACAGAGATCAGTTAGATTCAATCCGCCTATCTCCATTCCATTTTCTTCTTCTAATTATAGGCAAAACTCATACATGGTGCGAGCGAGTAAGGATTTCAATATTCTTTGTAAAGAGTTCTCATTTGACCCATTTGTCACCAAAACCTATTCTGTACGTACTCGGCTGAACGCTGACTTTTTTAAAAGTGCATAGTGATTATTGTAACTTATATACATGTTTATATATTTATATTCCTTTATATCGTGCTTGCTAGTGATCCTAAGATTTCTACTACTTTTCTGTTTTTACCCGTGAGAACCTGTAATTGGCTCTTTGTCTCTTATAATGTTGTTAACCATTTGTTATAGCTGTTGGCTCTCCTTTTAATAAATAAATAAATAAATAAATAAATAAATAAATAAATAAATAAATAAATAATTAAGTATAATATGAAATTAAAAATATGGTTGTACACGGATATAAATAGAGAAGTACTTGTTAATTTGTTATTATAAAAAAAAAAATTCATTGAAGAAATGCAATTGTTTTATTTTTTCCTAACGCTTGTGTACGCAACTGTACCATATTAATAAATACTATATTGCAAGGTTAAGAATGTTTCTTAGATATATGGCACGGCCGCTTTTTTGTAGCTAGCCGAACTTGGTCGAGTTATGTAGGTTTTCGATGCTTCGTCAGTATTATAATTGTTTTTCTTTTATTACTGAATTTAATGACATGAAATTTTGCATCTGAATAGTTGAATAAATAAACTAATTATATAGGCATACATTTTACTACGCAATTCCTTTAGAACGCCGTGATATTTGATTGCACACTTACAAGGTTTGTATAAACCTGAAAATCTAGACCCTAAAGTGCATACTTTAAGAACTAAGACCTAATAACCATATTTTACGTTTATATTTTATCTTTTAAGCCCTACGATTTTTTCTAAATCTGTTTTTTAAACAAATATAAACAAATTCAAAACAACGTATGTAAAAAGCTACAGCTCTCTATGTAAGCGCTTTATATGAAAACTAGGTAATGGCCAAACGTTCGCATAGCGGAAACTTGAATTTCTCCGAAGTTTATGCATGCACTAATTTTATTCATACATACACAATTACACACAAATACACACAAATTTTTGGACACATCTCTTTTCTTCTAAAGTCTATGGATTAAAAAAAGTTCCGCCAGGACAACGTTCGCCCAGCGGAATCAGTTTTTGGTGAATTTCTCCACAATGGCTGCGTGCACAATTTTTTTTTATACCATACACAATTATACGACGTCATACACTAAATATCTGCATAATTAAAATCTTTAAATTCAACAACATTCCGCTGTGCGAACGCACACGTTTTCGCGATTGGGACAGATAATATATTTTGTTTAAATTTATAATATCTCGTTTGTTTTTCGAGTAATTTTGGACTCTATTTTCATTGATAGTAATAATTTTGTTTATTTATACGTTACTACGTACAAAGTAAAAACACCAGAAAATGAGGAGTTTTTATTAGGTAGGTACTCGCTAAGTTCATCGAGAACGTATGCAAATACTAGCAATTTGCCCGCGACTTCTAAAATCCTTTCTTAACAGACGTCTCATACTGATAAGTTATCTTCGTACCATATTTTTCACATTCATAGTTCTAGCATTATTTGGGACTAGCTGACCCACGCAACTTAGTCTGCGTCATATTTTACATTAATGCTCCGCTCCCATTTGTCTTAGCGTGATGATTATATAGCCTATAGCCTTTCTTGATAAAAGGGCTATCTAACAGTGAAAGACATTTTTCAAATCGTACTAGTAGTTTCTGAGATTAGCGCGTTCAAGCAATCAAATAAACAAGCAAACTCTTCAGCGTTATAATATAATTATGTAGATAAATGAAAAAAATAGATCAGAGTTTTTCAAGACCTTCGTTCTAAGCTAATTTCATGCCCTGTCACTGGCTTTAGCGTCAAATCAAGTTTAAAACGCAAATTGGTGTAGTCTGCGGTGATGACGAACTTGCGCACAATGTGCGCTACAAGAACCTTCATTGCAGTCATCGCGTACGTTTTACCTGTAACAATAAAAATAACGCTATGGGCTGATTTTTCAATGGTCAAGTAACGTTTATTGGAAGAATAAATACGTCATATTGACATACTTTCTATACAAAAGCTGTCAGACGACCATTTTTATTCCTCAGGCAAAATTTACTAGACTATTGAAAAATCAGCTCTTAGTCAATCATTTCTGATAGTTCGAAAAGCGTGTCTTAGCATACCTCTCCCCGAGCGCACCGAAAACTCTCCTCGTACAACCACGCCGAAAGAAACAAAAAATATAGCGACACCTCAACAACTAATTTAAACCACCAAATGATTCAATGTTGCACGCACGCATAATACCTTTTATTTTAACATCCTTAAAGAAAGAATAAAATATATTTTCAAAGTAGACAAATTTTAAAATTCCTGTCAACCTCGGTAAGGCCCAATCAGGTCAAACTTGTATTGTCTTACTATTGTTCTTTTAACCACTCTGCACGACAAGCCTTAGACATAATGACACCAGCTGAGTCGACGGGATTTTGCGAATCACGTCATCAAATTCAGGAATTAGATCAAAGGACAGGGTGACTTCTGGGCCCAGCAGCTAGTTGAAATGTATATTAAAAAAACCGTTACATTTTTCTATATTCTATAAGGAAATCACAAAATATACCATGCGAGAAAACTCAAATTAAGTTCTGAAACTAAATAATTGATTCAATTATGCCTGAATTGCCAGTAATCGATTATGAATAAATCGGTAAAATCTCAGAATATGTGTGAAAGTCTAGTGACAAGTGTTTTTCGTGGAATCGATTCATAGCGAATCGAATTCTTTTAATTTTTATTCCGGCAACACTTCTGCCTCACATCAGTCAATCACCGACTGACAGATGTCACTCGTTCGTTTTCTTTCGTTCTAAGTGCGTACGTATTTTCCATATTTTATGGTTTAACCCCACGAGCTCGGCTTTACATAGGACTTTTGACGTATCTAGGGTATTTAATGTTGAAACTGGTGGTCTTCGACTGTAGCGACTGTCCAGTGTGCGGGAGAGCCAAACGTGTCAGATCTTCGACACGTCACACCGCTCCATGCATAAAACCATGACACAACAAATAATCTACAAGGTTGTAATATAACCTCACTTTTACTATACTTCATATAACTTGATTCCTGGATAGCCAAATTTCACCAAATTTTCAGTGAGGCCTTGTTATTATATCCTCTAACAAATAAGGCTAGATTGATTCAGTTAAAACCTGGGCCCAGGAATGTATGGAGTCATTCCCTTCTCCTTTCGGCAATCGAATTCACTATGAAAATTTTTCCATAACTATATTATCTATCTTCTTCTATATCTATCTATATCTTCTATTCTATATCTATCTATCTTCTATCTATCTATTCTCTTATAATAAATCTGTAGAGAGGTCAATTCTGTACATGAAAAATATTTCCAAAATAACTATCAGGGGGTGATTAGGGTTCGATACTGATGCCAAAAATGCAATCAGTACAATTTTTGTCTGTCTGTCTGTCTGTCTGTCTGTCTGTCTGTCTGTCTGTATAACCGTTATAGAAACAAAAACTACTCGACGGATTTTAATGAAACTTGGTACAATTATTACTCATACTCCTGAGCAGGTTATAGTATACTTTTCATCACGCTACAATCAATAGGAGCAGAGCAGTGAAGGGAAATGTTGGGAAAACGGGAGAAGTTACTCCATTTTTTAAGCTTCCGTCGCGTGTGCAACCTTAATGGTGAAAGCTACACAGAAATCATGTATGACGGAAATGTTCTCCTTAAAATTATATAAAAAATATCCAACGACAGCATATGTCTATCTTTTATGATTGACGAACAATAACACGTGTAACTCCCGATAGCTTAGCAGTTCGAAGCTTTCTGATTGTATTTGTCTACTCTTACGTTTATAAAACTCTCAGTCGTCCCTAATTAACATTAATAAAAGTTAACATTATTAACTATTCCATAAAAAAGAATCATAGAAATCGGTATAGAAACACCAAAGTTATACATGAACTAATAATAAGCCATCGCGCGTGAATACTGAATCAAGCTATAAGGATTATTTTTGTGGTCGCGAACGCACAGGCAGGCAGCTAGCTTGGCGCCTAGAGGCTAGCGAGTAGCTTCGGAAAACGGCTTACGACAGTTTGCAATATCCTTTAATAATTATAATGTCGAGGGGAAGATGGTTATAATTTCGCTTTACACCAAACGAGTAATATTATAAATGTGAAAGTTTGGTTGTTTGTTACTCAATCACGCCAGAACGGCTTAACGGATCTTAATGAAATTTAGAACAAAGATAGATTATAGTCTGGAATAGCACATAAGCTACTTTTCATCTCGGGAATATGTTCCCTAGGGATCACGCGGGCGAAGCCGCTGGCAGAAGCTAGTAGTACAATAAGTTTGTGAGAAATATCTTAAATTACAAGTTAAGGTCGTTAAAATCTTTCAGTTTACTTCAAAATTTGTCTTAAATATGAATTACTTCACATAACAAAAAAGGTAGTCAACTTAGATTTTCTGAAATTATAAAGTAAACCCACTTCCTAAAAAGACGCAGAAGGTCCAAATCAAGACTTATTCATTCTATTTGCGTTCTTCGTTTGAAAAAAAAAAATACGTTGCATTTTGATGACAGCGATGTTTGAGGCTAAAAAAAAAATGAAAATTGTGGATTTGTGGACATTCAAAGTCCGTTACTGGATAATAGTTTGCTCATCATTTGATTTTCTGACGAGTTTATCCTTATTTTCTAACGATATACTATGTAGCGGTAAATGAAGTTTTTTGATTTTCAAGGTCGAAGTTTCACGGCAACTGTGTTTGTTTACGTTTTTGTTTTACACAAATATCACCCACTCACATGTAAATACGATTACAAATATGATAATTATAAGAATAAGAATATTTATTTGTAAACATAAGTTACATGGTATGTGAAATGTCACAATATTGGATTGTTTCTCTATGTTTTGCCGAGAAGCGTGCAAATATCAGATAATATCAAATTGAAATTAATTAAAACACACACAGTGGTCAATAAAATAAATAAATCAACAAAATGTCAAATCAGTAATAAAATCAAATAAAAACAATTAAACAGACATGTCAATGATAATTAAAAATTATACTGATATTTTTTTTTTTAACATGAAGAACAATAAAATCTAAATGCAATTTTGTTTACAAACAGAGATCCAATAACACGTAATTTCATTACCGCAACACTTCATTCGTGTTCAAAATGATCAACCATTTTGTTTTTTTAATTGTTAGGGTGTGCCATATCGATTATGGTAATCGACTTTTTTAATTTCATTCGACTTGATTAATTTAAAATGAGCAATTTTTATAAATCGATTCTTATTAACTAGAAAAAATCTTTTTAGGGTTAAAATACAATTAGCACTTATTCTAATATGAATTCTAGATTTTCAGGTGGAAATTAATAAGAATTATAAAAAACAACAAGAAAATCTCACCGGACCCATGATCCATTTCGCGTGGAATTTTCTTTTATTCGGAATTTAAATTTAGAATGAGCTCGTGTTTCGGAAAAAAAATACGAGACTAAAATTATTGCGAGTTTTAAATTTGACTCGCCCGCGGCTTCGCCCGCGATATTAGTATTTTCATGGGTTTTGATCGTTTTTTACGGAATCTTTTCTAAAATTAGTTAGTCGTTAAAACGTCACTAAAAAAAGTGTTTTTGTTTTAATGACACCTCAGAATTCGCAACTTTGTTTTGCAGCAGAAAAAACAAAACCTCTTAACGAATCTATAACAAGTATCCGCAAATAACCAATTTTCATGCATAAAAAAATACAACCTGATGCAATACTTAACCATAGCATACTCAAATTTACTCAATGAATAGAGTTTTTTTTATTTATGCCAAAGTCATTGACCTTCCTACATTAATGTATACCGGGCATTCTGTATGGATTTTATTTAGCATGCCCGGTATACATTTATGCTGGAAATATCAACACAAAACACTCAATATTTTCAATATACTTAGTTAAATATTTTAAATATTTAGAATAGAATAGAATAGAATACTCTTTATTATGTACACCATATAAGTAAGTAAGTTTTTTAATCACGAGCGCATTCTGAATTGAAAATATTTGAGTAGGTAACACAAACGAATCGGCGCGAAAACCTACGCCTAAGTAGTTCCGATTATTTTTTCCAGTAAGTTTTATTCCTATTATCTAAAAACATGAGATAATATAAATAACAATTTTCATTATGGAAAATTGTATTTCATGCCTGAAACATATTTTTTCTTAGAATCGATTTACAATTATTCCTCATTTATATTAATCGATTAGATTGAAATGAAAGAATCATCGATTAGCGCCATGATCGTTTTGGTACACATGGATACACGTAGTAAATTTGCGGGTTAAAAACCGAAAGAATTTTTGACGCTATCATATGACCTTTTTATCCAATTGTTTTATTTAACAGTCGTACATAAGATTTTTAAGAAGCTTAATAATAACAGCGTTAATAATAAGGATGTCGTATGACATATCTTGGTTACCCATTGGGTACGGAACTGTCAGAGGAATACCGCAATTTTATTCTAAACAAGCTGACCCGCGCAACTTCGTCTGCGTCACATTTTCCATTATTGCTCCGCTCCTATTTGTCTTAGCGTGATATAACCTTCCTCGATAAATGGGCTATCTAACACTGAAATAATTTTTCAAATCGGACCAGTAGTTCCTGAGATTAGCGCGTTCAACTAAACAAACAAACAAACTCTTCTGCTTTATAATATTATATATTAGTATAGAAAAAATAATAGACATCAAATCATTAATACAAAGAAGTATCTTCGTGGCTGGAATCGTCGAGACTCTAAAGTCTCACAAACAACAATAAGGTCAGAATCATGGAGTAACATTTTCGGGACGAAATACTTACTATTTAATATAATAATACTTTTTATTTACTTTTCATTTCTTTTCAATAGGACTACACCTTTATGAAATTATTCTCATCTCCCTCTTCTGACCCCTACCTAGAACCTAGTTCTGAAATTCACGCAGACGGAGTCGCGAGAAGAGACGAGTTTCTGAACCAATTTTTTTTCGTGACGTATTGATGATTGAAGTATTTCAAACCCTGAAATTTAGCCTGTTACTTGAGTTAAAATATTAGATGAATGCTATAAAAAACGGACATCCCTTAATAGAAGAAAAAAATGCATTCGCAACATTACCTTACGAGAAGAAAAAATATATTTGTGGATGTTCTATACTTTTATTTTATCATCATATTTTGCTGGACTTATTAGCCACTATTAATTTCTTGTGATTAGTCCATTGATGTCCATCATATTGTATATCACCCAAACGTTGTGCTTTATCCAGTTTTACTCTTATATTTCTTAACATTTTTAACCCACTTCCCAAAAAGGAGGAAGTTCAAACTACAAAGAATCGGTTTATAAAGAATTCGGTTGTATTTTTTTTATGTTTGTTACCTCATAACTCCGACAATGATGAACCGATTTGAAAAAGTCTTCTTTTATCTGAAAAGATATACTTACAGATAGGTCCCATTTAAATTTTATCAAATTCGGTTACAAACTTTGAATTTTAAATCGAAATAGCTGGTATTCGTCTACTTGGATGATGGTTTTATGTCATACAAGTAATCGAAATTGCGTATTTTGCAGTGGTGTTATTAGGTGTGGAAAAAGTTTTTCTACATCATTTTTCAATGTTGGGACGAATAGAAAATCCGATTTTACTGTCCATGGTCATAAAAAAAACTTTTTACAAAAAAATACAACCGACTTCCAAAAAAAAAAAAACACTACAAAGTAAAAAATAACTATAATTTCGGAAGTCGGTGTTTTGTTAGATTCTTCGTATTTTGACACCGACTTCCGAAATTATAGTTATTTTTTACTTTTTTTTTTTGGAAGTCGGTTGTATTTTTTTGTAAAAAGTTTTTTATTTTTCACTTTTTAGTGGTGCCCCACACCTAACAACACCACTGAAAAATCGCAGAAAAGCAAAATACGCAATTTCGATTATCAAAGAATCATCTAAATAGTCAAATTCCAGCTATTTCGATTTAAAATCCAAAGTTCGTAACCGATTTTGATATGATTTAAATGGGACCGATCTGCAAGTATATCCTATCAGATAAAACAAAAATTTTTCAAATCGGTTCATAATTGTCGGAGTTATGAGGTAACAAACATAAAAAAAAAAAAACAACCGAATTGATAACCTCCTCCTTTTTGGGAAGTCGGTTAAAAATACACACTCACATGGTGAAAAAAATTATATAACACAAATTTTAATAAACAACAACTTCAAGCTGCTGAAGTTAAATATTATCTATTACTAATATTATAAAGAGGTAACATATGTTTGTAAGTTTGTAAGTAGGGGGTAATCTCAGGAACTCCTGGTCCGATTTGAAAAATTCTTTCAGTATTAGATAGCCCATCTATCGAGGAAGGATATAGGCTACATATCATCACGCTATGATTAAAAGGAGCCGAGCATTCCTGGAAAATGTGACGCACACGAAGTTGCGTGGGTCAGCTAGTTCATCTCCTCTTCAGGTAGTTAAAACTATATTTAAATTACGTATTTCTGACGGCTCTAATCTGCAAAGAAGTGACATAGGTGCTACCTTGACAAGGCCCCCGGACGAAATGTATTACATAAATGTAGAACGAAATCAAAATATGTAAAATATTTAGCTAGATAAGATAATTTTGCATGTTTAAAAGCAGTTTTCATAAAAACAATCTAATACATTAAGCCAAGAAAATGAAAATGCCAAAAAGACAGATTTAACTTTGCAATTTTTTCTATCGCGAAAATTACTTAGCATTGTTTATTCTGTTTGAATTTAGTTAGATCATAATGTATTAAATCAAAATATCAAATCTAAATTATAGACAACTTATGAGAAAAAATAATTCTCAAATAGGCCTTGTTTTTCGCTTATCGCCTTAACTTTCACTGTTAAAATTTATTATTTTACAGAAAATCATAATTAATACTACAGATAGATATCCAAAAGGTACACTTTTTTTTTATTCTCGGAAAAAAAATGAAGCTTGAAAACCAGAATGACGTCATTTTTGGTACATACACTTTTTACTAAAATGTAACGTCATCAGCTCCCTTGAACTTTGATGCGATTTATTTTTATCATATTTTATCAATGTAAAATGTTAGTAAATTATAAATGATATTTATTCTGTAAGTAGGTTGTAAATAACACTTTTACACTTCAATCTTTTTTGGTAATTTTAAACTAGATGAGGCCGGCATTTCCTAGCTGACTGCTCTGAGAAGAAACGCCGAAACAAACTCAGAGGTCAAAGTCTCTTTTAAAGTCCATACAATCGTACTGGTCAAATCATATGAGAACCATGTAGGTTAATGTCTGAAGTGGCATTTTGAGGAAAGTACCACACAGAGTGGTGGTGTTGAGTGGACCTGTCCAGACAGTGCAAGCATTTGCCAGTTATCGTGTAGCTCAAACTTAGAACTTAAAGGAGCTCAACGAACTGACGAACAATACCAAAGTAAGGACATTTGTGTAGGCCGCATAAAGAACTCAAACCGCCAGACTAACATTAAGTGAAATAAACCCCTAACATAGCAATCTACATGGTCCTCATATTCACAATACGTTATATGAGGACCATTCAGATCAGTTCAACATGACATGTAGTACATGTCTACTGTGTTTTATAATTCTGATGGATGGTAGAATATAATTATATTTCAATCGAAGATCTTCTTAGAAGATTCTTATTACTTACAAAATCACTAGATAATATTTAACTGCATCCAGTAGCACTGGGATCGTGCCCTTGCGCAATTGATAAAAAAAAACCAAACAGAAACAAAATAAAAAATCGTTATTTAAAAAAAAAAAAAACTTACCAATACAAGACCGTTTGCCAAAACTAAAAGTGGCATCTGTAGCTTTGTTGGGTGGCAACGTGGCGGCATCCAGCCATCTTTCTGGTCTGAAATTATCAACATCAGGACCCCAAGATGGGTGATGCTGCAAGCCACAAGATAATATCAAACACTGACTTCCAGCACGCATCGTGTAGTTCTCTAAAAATTAAATAAACAGCTGTTGAAATCAGAAAACAAAAAAAAACCAAAAAGATTTGTTGAAATAACTGTTGCTGATTCAATTATTTCAATGAAAAAGTACAAACTACCAACTTACTTAGCTTTACATCTCTGTCTATGTATCGAGCTACAACTGGAGCAGTTGGTATAACTCGCAGGCTTTCTTTGATAACTGCCTCAGTATACACTAGCTTCCGTATATCTTCTTTATCTAAATTTCTATCCTTACCTAAAACTTGTATGATTCTGAAAATTACACAAAAATAGCTGGTAACCACATTGTTTTGGAATGATATAATTATATCATATCATTATAAGCTCTACTGCCACCCTCATTCATCAGCCACTACCTATGCTAAAATCTCACTTCATCGTGTTTGATTGCTTTACAACCTAAGCTGACGATTTGATGCATCATTATTCTGTATTAGTTATACTGCTTATTTTAATGTCTTGTTTTTACCGACTTACTAAAAAGGAGGAGATTCTCAATTCGGTTGTTTTTTTATGTTTGTTACTTCATAACTCCGTCATTTATGAACCGATTTGAAAAATATCTGAAAGGATATACTTGTCGATTGGTCCCATTTAAATTTTATTAAATTCGGTTTGCAAGTTTGAATTTTAAATCGAAATAGCTGGAATTCGGTTACTTGGATGATGGATTTGTCATGCAAGTAAACGAAATCGCGTATTTTGCTTTCCTGCGATTTTGCAGTGGCCTTGTTAGGTGTGGGGTACCACAAAAAAGTGAAAAATAAAAACTTTTTACAAAAAATACAACCGACTTCCAAATAAAAAAACACTACAAAGTAAAAAATAACGACTGTCCAAGTAAACAAATTCCAGCTATTTCGATTTAAAATCCAAACTTCCAATCGACAGTTTCAGACGAAACCAGAATTTTTCAAATCGGTTCCTAAATGACGGAGTCATGAGGTAACAAACATTTAAAAAAGTACAACCAAATTGAGAACCTCATCCTTTTTGGGAAGTTGGTTAAAAATAACATCAGATTAAAAATAAATAACTTACTCCTCATACATCCTCTCTTGAACTTTTGGGAAGGACCCTATCATAACCAAAATAGATTGCAAGGACCCTGATGTGGTTTCGAACGCTGCAACAATAGCCGTATGCAATTCTTCTGTAATCTCCTGGTCAGTGAGGCGATTCTTGGTGGGCAGTTGCAGCATCAGGTCTAAGAGAGGCTGGTACGATACATCTGTAAAATTATTTCAAGTTATTTTTTCCACCTGTAAATAATTTTAACCAGTGATAAACTTGATTAAGAATGTTACTTACTTGCAGATAAGGGACGATCATTATTTGTATTCAAAATCGATACCATTGTTTGTATTCTCTGAAGACAAAGAACTTAGTTTAGATCTAAGATTTTTTGAAGGATTAATATGAGTTATTATTATTTACCCTACCTCATCTAATAATTCATTTACAGATTTCACCAGTTCAAATTCCTGCTTTTTATAACTTAATAGTTCGTGTATAAAATCATTGTGCAGCCAAAACTTCTGGAATCTTTCCATCATAAGGCACAACATATTAGTGGCAGCTTTCATATATTTCGGATAGGATTTCTCATCATCTGCGTGTTTTCCAAACGAAGTCACTGAAATCATAAATTACGTGATCTCAAAATATGTTGCGAGATCAGACAATAATGATAAAACCGGTCAAGAGCGAGTCGAAGTAGCACACCGAGGGTTCCTTGCCATCATTTAAAACATAAAATATTTTTAAATCTTCATCGGTGAGGCCTATATTCGTCATATCAGGTGTATAGAAACAAAGATGGTAAAGTCCACAAAAATCCAAAATTGAGATTTATATGGCAACACAATTCAAAAAAAAAAAATTCAAAATTCAAGCATTTATTTCAATTAAACCATGTACAGGCACTTTTGAATTGTCAAGGTCGGTCGGTCCAAAAAGTTGAAGCTATTTGCACGTTCCAAAGCGTAGATCTCTATGGAGAAGAACGTGCAAGAAACTCCACGGACACTCTTTTAAAAATAATATTTGTTTACAAAGATTTATTTACATCGGGTTGACATTATACATACATGTGAGAACGATGTAAAAAACGAGCAGGATAAAAGCGTCCGGAATAAAAGAGGAACAATTCAAAGAAATAATTAAAATTAACCATGGCAGCTAAGAAATGACCAGTCCCGACTGACGGCGCCCGTTCACGAACATGACGCATGCGCCAGCACCATTCGGCTCAACCATTTTGAAGGGAGCCAAATGATCCAACGCATACGCCACCATCAGCTAGACTTTTGAGTGAGCATGACACTCCCAACCGCCAGGGTACATTCAAGTCAAAAACATACCTAAAACTGATAATTAAAGTTAAAGGTACACAGTACTCACACATGTGCTGTTAATGGCTGAAATTATACAATGCTTAGTAAGTTGATTCTAACAATGCAAATTTTTCTTACAATCTTCAGCCGGTCCAACAATGTTTCCGAACTATTTACAGATTAGTTTGGGCTCCCTAGTGGCTGTGGAGCAGGACCAGCATTCAGCCAAGCATTTTTATCTTCAATATAATCCCCCAGCTTATAATATGCTTGCCTGCATAGTGTGCGTTTAATACAAGACTTGAATTTCGTCTCATTTAGTTCTAATATATGGGGAGGTATCTTATTATAACATTTTAAACAGTACCCCATGAAAGATGAGGCTACTTTAGCCAGTCTGAAGCCTGGTTGAACTAACTGGTCCCTATTTCTAGTACTATAATTATGTCTCTCGCCTCTTTTACTAAAAAGATGTAAATTCTTTCTGACATACATGATGTTTTCGTAAATGTATTGACAAGGTACCGTCATGATGTTAATATTCTTAAACAGTTCCCTGAGAGAATCGCGCCGGCGGAGATTATATATCGCTTTGATGGCTCTTTTCTGCAGAATAAAAATAGACTCGATGTCTGCAGCCCGTCCCCATAGTAAAATACCGTAAGACATGATACTGTGAAAGTAACTAAAATATACCAGTCTCGCGGTATCGACATCCGTTAGTTGGCGGATTTTTCTAACAGCATATGCTGCTGAACTTAGCCGTCCGGAAAGAGATGTTATATGAGGGCCCCATTGTAGCCTGGGGTCAAGCGTAATTCCCAGGAAAACCGTTTTATCGACGAATTCTAGTTTTTCCTTGTTCAATAATATGTCACAATCACTGCTTTTGACATTAGGTAAGGCAAATCTTATGCACTTTGTTTTCTTTTCATTTAGAACTAAATTATTCGCCGTGAACCAATTTTGGACTTGCATTAGGGCATTATTTATGTCATTAACATTGTTCGTCCTTCTATTTATCTTAAAAATTAAAGAGGTATCGTCAGCAAACAACACCATATCAAGATTTTGTTGCAATAAATAAGGTAAATCATTAATATAAACCAAAAATAAGAAAGGACCCAAAATAGAGCCTTGGGGGACGCCCATTTTTACGTTTAATCCCGACGAATTGACACCGTTTATGTGAACTAATTGCTGTCTATTATTCAAATAAGATTTGACTAAGTTTAACGCTGTTTTGCCTAGTCCGTAATGCCCGAGCTTCAGGAGTAATGTATCGTGATCAACACAATCAAACGCCTTAGAGAGATCACAAAAGACACCTATGGCATCCTGTGCGTCCTCCCACGCATTAAAGATATGCTTTAGTAAGGTGACACCAGCGTCCGTTGTACAACGTCCTTTGGTGAAACCATACTGTTTATCATGTAAGATGTTATTCGTGTTAAAATGACTGAGCATCTGATTTAGCATTACTTTTTCAAATACCTTACTAAACACTGGCAACACGGACACTGGTCTATAATTATTGGTGTCTTTACTATCCCCAGATTTAAAAAGTGGTATCACTTTACTGAATTTCATTAGGTCCGGAAAGACTCCTTGATCGACACACAAATTAAATATTAAAGCTAAGTACGGCGCTACAGTCTCGATAATTGAGGTACAAACCTTGATAGACAATCCCCATAGATCTTCGGTCAATTTAATTTTGATTTGTTTAAAAGCTTTTATTACTACTATGGGGTTTATATGTTTAAAATTAAATTCAGTCGCGCAGGCTGATACGTTTGCCTGTAATAAATCAAAAGCAAGCGAAGGCGAGGAATTTAAGGCTTCAGTAGTTTTAACAGGGATACTTGTAAAGAAATTTACAAATTCTTGAGCAACTTCTTTGTCGTCGCTAATAAGTCCGTGAGGCGTCTGCAATCTGTAATCAGTGTTATGTTTTTTGTTCCTATTTGTTTCATTATTTATAATTTTCCAAACCGTTTTTATTTTATTGTCTGCTGTTTTTACCTTATTGCTTATGTATAAAGCCTTAGCTACCTTACAAGTATTTTTATAAATTTTGGAGTAGGTAGATACATACTTATTAAAAGTTTCAGTGTTAATAAAAGGCTTAAGGCCATACAACTCATAAAGTCTATCCCTACTTTTTCTGAGTCCTTTAGTTGCCCAGTCACTAAATAAAAACTTAGGGCAGATAGTTTTAGTTTTATTTTTAAAAGTATTATTGAATTCTGTTTGGACTAAAGAAAAAAAATCTGTATATAAAATATTAGCACTGTTCACTGTACAGTTCCAATCACTTAACTTCCCAATTAAAGTACGGTTAAATTTATTTAAATTACCGGATGTTATTGGTCTGGTTTGTATTTGCACTTTTTGAATTGGTATTTTGGACTCAAAAGATACCAGTAGCCCGCTGTGATCAGAAGGGAGGTAATTTACAATGGCTTTCTGTAAGTAGTCGCCAGAACAAAAAACATTATCAATACATGTAGCAGTAGTTGAAGTTGTACGGGTTGGTTCTATGAACACATTAGACAAATTGAACGATTTAAAAAGATTTAATAATCTACAGCTATCTGAATTGTTTTCTAAAATATTTATATTAAAGTCTCCACAGATAATTACTAATTTATTACCAGTCGCAAGTTTTGCCAATACATCTTCCATCACTGACTCAAATATAGAGTAGTTCAGATAATTAGGGGGTCTGTAAACGCACACTATGACATGCTTATCTAGCTCAACACATGATAGTTCAATGTTATGTTCAACAGACAAGTTAACTATGTCTTTACGAGTTTTAAATTGAATACACTTTTTGATTAAAATTAGTGAGCCCCCACGTAACATTGACTTTCGGTTAAAAGAACTTCCAACACTATAATTCTCGTAATTAATCAACATTTCAAAATCCTTTAACCAATGCTCAGTGAAACAAACTATGTCAAACATTGTTTTTCCTAAAAATAACTCAATTTCCAGCTGTTTTGAAGAAAAACCTTGAATGTTCTGATGAAATAATTTCAAGGATTTCTGCTTAGCCCCTTTATTGCAATTAGCTATGTGAGAGCAAGAAGATACCTGGTTTAGGGTAGATGTAACTATACTGTTATTGGTATCCTCTGTTGTCGTACAAACTAGTTTAAAGGAACATCCGGAGTGAGCCCCACATCTCCCATGCCATCACTAGGCACCAAGATCTTGCTACTTGCAGACTCCACATTAAAAGAATTGTCCATAGTGACACATGGATTCTCCTTCGTACAATTATTGTAAATAGTTATAGCATTAGTGCTACAGTTAACAATGTCCACCTGTACATTAGTATTATTACTAATATTTGCAGTGTTAATTATAGTAGAAGACGTCGACATACTACTTATGTCTGAGTTTATATAATATGCTAATAGGCTAGCTATTTGATGTCTAAACCTAATAGGCAGATACACTGTATCCCTAGTCGACTTTAACTTATCAACATATAAGTTAATGTCCAGAAAAACAAGTTTGTCACTGTAATGACTAACTAAGAAATGTAAATGCTTGTTAAGCATGTGAATATAATTATTTTGTCTATTTGACAATTTTTCAAAATATGGGAAAGCACACAGTATTATTTTGTTGCAGTTTAACTTTAACATCTCAGTTACAGAGTCAGTTATTTGTTCTTTTTTTAAATTTGAACTGTTACCTATAAACACAGTAATATTGGTTTCTGGTTTATATACATATCTTGTCACTGATTCCATTATTTGTTTGAAGTTTGAACCAGGTATACAATAATTATGAGTACAATAGCTGAGATTGTTATTCAATAATTTACCTAAACCTCTTCCTATACTATCTGAGAACAATCTGTTTTGTATCTATATTTTCCCCAAAAAATCATTTATTACCAATTCTGGTAAACTCCACTGTTATTTCAAACTGAAAATTGACTTTACAAACAAACCTAGTAAAGTCCAATGTTAGAACAGTTAACACTGCGGTTTATCTTGCAGTTTTAGATCAGCGCCGTCTCTTGACCGCTAGTTGAACTAATGTAACTTTTGTGGATGATTTCTGACAAAATTTACTATTTAAAGACATCATTTTGTTTTTCTTTCAATCCCACGAATATTATAAACTAGCTTCTTCCTGCGACTTCGTCTGCGTAGACTTTAGAACTGCAGCGCAGCTTTTTTGCCTCATTGTCTAATCCTTGGAACTGCATCTTCATGATTCAGGTATCCAGATATGTAGCTTTTTAGTGGTACTCCACACCTAACAACACCACTGCAAAATCGCACAAAAGCAAAATACGCAATTTCGATTACTTGGATGACATAAAACTATCATCTAAGTAGACGAATTCCAGCTATTTCGATTTAAAATCCAAAGTTCGTAACCGATTTTCATAAAATTTAAGTGGGACCAATCTGTAAGTATATCCTTTCAGATAAAACAAGAATTTTTCAAATCGGTTCACAATTGTCGGAGTTATGAGGTAACAAACATAAAAATAAAAATAAAAAACAATACAACCGAATTGATAACCTCCTCCTTTTTGGGAAGTCGGTTAAAAATACTTTGATATGTTTTTTCTACTTGTGAATCTGCACCGTTCATAATTCCAGCCCCGAAAATATTGCGACATATTTTAGGTCTCCTGGTAATTGTTTATCTTTAGCGCTTATAACTCCAACCCAGAAAAAAACTTCGGCACGTTCCTGTTCTCCTGTTAGTATTGAATCCTAACTGCTCACAATTCCAGCCCCGAAAAAACTTCGACATGTTTCTGTCATATTTTTAGCCTCAAAATTACTTCGCATGTCGTTCGCTTTTTGTTTTTCTGGTACTTGTGAATCTTTAGCTCGCTCATATTTTTAGCCTCGAAATTGCTTCAACATGTTTCTGTTCTCTTGGTAATTTTGAATCTCAATTGCTCACAATAACAGCTTCAGAAATACTTCGCTAAATTCCTGGTTTCTTGGTACTTTTGAATCCAAACCTGCTTGCAATTGCTTACAACAATTTCAGCTCCGAAAAACACTGCGTGTTGTTTCTGTTGCCTTGGTAAAAAAACACTTGCTCAAAAATACTTTGACATATTTATAGTCTCCTGGTACTTGTGAATCTTTAGCGCTCATATTTTCAGCCTCAAAATTACTTACATATTTTTGTTCTTCTGGTACTTTGAAATCCTAACTGCTCACAATTTCAACCCCGAAAATACTTTGACATGTTTCTGTTCTTCTTATACTTTTGAATCATAACGGTCTGCAATTAAAGCCCCAGACATACTTTGACATGTTTCTGGTCCTCTGGTACTTTTGCATCCTAACGGTCTGCAATTAAAGCTCCAGAAATACTTTGACATATTTCTGATCTCCTGGTAATTTTGATTCTATAACGCTTATAATTCCGGCCCCGAAAATAACTCCACATATTTTGCTCTCCGGGTACTTGTAAACAGTTTTCAGTGCTGAAAAAACTACGGGATGTTTTTGGTCTCCTGGTATTTGTGAATCTATGGCGCTCATAATTCCAGTCCCAAAAAACATTAATACATTTGTGCTCTCCTGGTACTTCTGAATCTGAAGCGATCGTAATTCCGGCCCCGGAATGCCTCGACATGTTTTTTGCTCTCCTGGTACTTGTGAATCTATAGCGCTCATAATTCCAGCCCCAAAAAACTTCGACATTTTTCTGCTCTCCTGGTACTTGAGAATCTTTAGAGTTCATTATTTTAGCCCGAAAATAAACTTCGTCATGTTTCTGTTCTCTTGTTATACTTAAAACTTACCCCGCTCACAATTCAGGCCCCGTAAATAAATCGGAATGTTTCTGTTCTCCTGGTTATTTTCGGGAACCTATAGCGTTCACAATTTCCAGCCCAGAAAATACTTCGAGATATTTCTGCTCTCCTGGTACTTCTGAAAATGTAGCGCTCGTAATTCCAGCTCCAAAATACCTCGACATGTTTTTGCTCTTCTGGTACTTATGAATGTATAGCGTTCTTAATTAATTTCCAGCCCTGAAAAACTTCGGCTTGTTCCTGGTCTCCTGGTTCTTGTGTATCAATAGCGCCCATAATTCCATCCCAAAAATACCTCGACATGTTCCTGCTCTCCTGGTATTTGTGATGCTGTAGCGCTCGTTATTATGGCCCCGGAATATCTCGACATGATTCTGCTCTCCTGGTACTTGAGAATCTATAGCGTTCACAATTTCCAGCCCCGAAAATACTTTGACAGTTTTCTGCTCTCCTGGTACTTCTGAATCTGTAGCGCTCGTAATTCCAGCTCCGAAATACCTCGACATGTTTTTGCTCTCCAAGTAGGTGTGAATCTATAGCGTTCTTAAGTTCCAGCACAAAAATAACTCGACATGTTCCTGCTCTTCTGGTATTTGTGATTCTGTAGCGCTCGTAATTATGGCCCCGGAATATCTCGAAATGATTCTGCTCTCCTGGTTATTTTCGGGAATCTATAGCGTTCACAATTTCCAGCCTGTATGTTTCTGCTTTCCTGGTACCTTTGAATATAAACTTACTAGCTTCTTCCCGCGACTTCGTCTGTGTAGACTTTAGAACTGGTGTGCAACTTAATTGCCTCATATTTTCATTCTTGTAATTGCGTCTTCATGATTCTGGTATCCAGATAGTGAGTCCCAAAATTACTTCGACATGTTTGTGGTCCCCTGGAAGGTACTTGTGAATTTTTAGCGCTCACGATTCTGGTCGAAAAATATATCAATTGTCTGGTATTCTGGTATCTACTTTTAAATCTGTAGCGCTCATAATTCCAGCCTTGGCAATACTTTGACATGTTTTTGGTCTCCCCCGGCACTTTAAAATCCTAACCTCTCACAATTCTAGGCCCGAAAATATGGCGACATGTTTTTTTTTTTTTTTACTTGGTATGGGTTTGCTCTTGACTCTAGTCTTGGTCAGAGATGACAGAGACAAAGTCTACGATGGAGCGAGCTTACCCAGAAGTAGCCTGTTCACTCTAACTTTGAAAAGATTAGGGTTGTAAGTAATCGGAAACACAAACGCAGGCAAAGAGTTCCACTCCTTTGCTGTGCGCATTATGAAAGACGCTTGGAAGCGCTTAGTGCGAGTTGGTGGAATAGCAACAAGGTAGGGATGGCAAGTTGCAGTACGTCTGGATGTCCGATGGTAGAAGGGGGCTGGTGGGATGAGGTCGTGGAGTTCCTGGGCACACTCTCCGAAGTACAATCTGTTTCTGGTCTCCTGTAAATCTTTAGCTCTCATAATTCCAGCCCGGAAAAAACTCCGCCATGTTCCTGTTCTCCTGTTACTTTTGAATCCTAACTGCTCACAATTTCAGCACCGAAAAAATTTCAACATGTTTCCAGGTATTGTAAATCTTTGGCGCTCATATTTTTAGCTTCAATATTACTTCAACATGTTTCTGTAAATTCTCCTGGTATCTTTTAAATCCTAATTGTTCACCATTACAGAGTCAGAAATACTTCGATATGTTTCTGGTTACCAAACCGCTCGCAATTGAATTACTTCAACATGTTTCTGTTCTCCTGGTATCTTTTAAATCCTAATTGTTCACTATTATAGAGTCAGAAATACTTCGATATGTTTCTGGTTACCACGCTCACAATACCAGCCCCAAAACTATTTAGATATGTTTCTTCTCTCCTGGTACTTGTGAGCCTTATAGTGTTCACAATCCTAGCACAGTAAAAACTTCGACATGTTTCTGTACTCCTGGTAAAAAAATCTTGCTCAAAAATACTTAAACATCTTTAGCGCTCATATTTTCAGCCTCAGAAATACTCCAACATGTTGTTGGTACTTTTGAATCGCTTGCAATGAAAGCCATCTATTTTCCAGTAAAAAAAACTACTCTAAACACTTTGACATGTTTCTGCTCTGCTGGTACTCGAGAATCTTTGGCACTCATATTTCCAGCTTCGAAAGTACTTGGACTGGTTTTTTTTTAATAATATTAGTAGGATTGTGGTGAGAAAAATCTCATCTCATCTCATCTCATCTCATCTCATGTCATCTCACCTCATCTCATCTCATCTCATCTCATCTCAATTTCAAGAAAAACTGGACTACTCTTAAAGTCCTACTATCCTACTAATTACTTATTAGTTAGTACTTGTAAATCTTTAGCGCTCACATTTCCGGCACCGAAAATATCTCGAAATGTTTCTGCGTTCCTGGTACTTGTGAATGTATAGCGCTCATAATTCCAGCAACTTAAAAACTTTCAGATATTTCTCTCCTGGTATTTTAATCTATCTGTAGCGCTCGAATTTTTCTGGCGAAATACCTCGACATGTTTCTGCTCTCCTGGTACTTGTGAATCTGTAGCGCTCGTAATTCCGGCCCCGGAATACCTCGATATGTTTCTGCTCTCCTGGTGAATCTGTAGCGCTCGGAATTCCAGTCCCGAAAATACATCGAAAAGTTTCTGCTCTGCTAATAAAAAAAAACTTGGCCAAAAATTATTTGACATGTTGCTGGTCTCCTGGTACTTGTGAATCTTTTAGCACTATATACAATTCTAGCCCGGTAAAAAATGTTGACATCTTTCTGTTCTCCTGTTACTTTGTATCTGAAGTACTAAGGTAGCAGAGACTTTGTACTTCCACTTCTTCCTCTGTCTCCATTAAGTCATGTATGTTACCGGGATAAAAAGTAGCCTTTGAGTTATTTCAGGATGTGACCTACATATGTGCCAAATTTCATCTAAATTCCTTCAGCAGTTTTTGCCTGATTGACGGACAAACATACAAACATGAACGCTTGCAATGAAAGCCAGCTCTATTTTCCAGCAGAAAACAAAACCTGACCAAAAATACTTTCACATATTATGTCTGCTCTCCTGGTACTCGAGAATCTTTGGCGCTCGCAAATTCAGACCCGAAAATATTTCGACATGTTTATGCTCTCCTGGTACTTGTGAATCTGAAGTACTAAGGCAGCAGAAACGTCTGATTTCCACTTCCTCCTCCGCCGCCATTAAGCTATGCCTTTTATCGGGATAAAAAGTAGCCTGTGTTATTCCAGGATGTGAACTACATGTGTGCCAAATTTCATTCAAATCCCATCAGCCATTTTTGCGTGATTGACGGACAAACATACAAACATACAAACTTTCACATTTATAATATTAGTAGGATTCTATTCTATATATCATAGTGTTCTCAGTTTCCAGCCCTGAAAAAACTTCGGTGTGTTTCTGGTCTCTTGGTACTTTTGAATCTATAGCGCTCATAATTCCAGCAACAAAAAACTTCGTGATGTTTTTGCTCTCCTGGTACTTTTAAACTGTAGCGCTCGTAATTCCGGCCCCGAAATACCTCGACATGTTTCTGCTCTCCTGGTTCTTGTGAATTTTTGGCGTTCTTAATTTCCAGCCCCAAAAATACTTCGACATGTTTCTGCTCTCCGGTACTTGTGAATCTGTAGCGTTCGTAATTCCAGTCCCGAAAATGCTTCGATGTGTATTTATTTATACTCGTAGTGGTAAAAGCCGCACCGCAAAGTCTCACAAAATCTGGATACCTGAATCATGAAGATGCAGTTCCTAGGATGAGACAATGAGGCAAAAAAGCTGCGCGGCAGTTCTAAAGTCTACGCAGACGAAGTCGCAGGAAGAAGCTTGTCTTATATATACTTATTTTTCTCCACATGGAATAATTGATTAGATTTGTATACATATGCAAACTTCAGGGTGGTAATTTTTTTACATTTTTCGCAATTATCTCAAGCTCTAGTAGCCTCAATTCGAATTTTTAAGAATCCCTTTTAGTCGCTGTTGCTAAATAAATAAAAACGTTGGTTTTTTTTTTTCATTTATTGTTTGCAGAAGAGTTGAACAAACGTCATCTAAAACTATTCCAAATTTCAAGCTATGACAGGCGGACAGACTTATTTACACCATAACGGTGAAGATTTTACGAGACTCACAACTCAGAAAATTACGCTCGTATGGCTTCACCCTAAGGGTTCCTTTTTTAGCATATTGGTACGGATCCTTAAAATGTACTACTCTCAGCAAATTTGAAGTTCACTTAGTTCAAATCTTAAGTGGACCTTCAAACCTCTTTTCCATTCAACCTTGGGGTGGTGCAAAAACTTAAGTGCAAACACGCTTACAGTAAGATGATCTCAGGGCAAAATGTTTCAAGTGTGGTGAAGCATCAATCTTTCCTTTTCCAACGAAACCTTCCAAATCGTCTAAAAATGCCCTCGCCTGGCTGTTGAACACTTCGAGGTATCCATTTATAATCGGCAGACTGAAGAACGACTTTAGTATTTGTCGGTGACGGTACCAATGGCCTCCTAGGTTCGAAGAAAATAACATTAATATTTTGATATTGAGACGGGAGTTTGCTGATTTTTCGGTCAAATTAATGTTAAAAAACACTTATATTTGACTTAGAGACAAGAAAAAGTTAATATTACGACGTTTACTTGGCCAAAATATTTACTAACCAGATCCAGTTACAAGTCCTTCACCCAGCCAATATTTAACAAATCCATAAATGAAATGTTTCTTCAAGCAAGTATTGGCTACCACAAGAGCATCTTCAGGATCTGTTATGCCTGCAAAATTTAATAGATTGACTACACGATGGTTTACTCGTATAAAGAGCAACAAAGTTCGGTGTAAACATTTTATATGAACTCGGCCTCATAATTCCGGGTAAGGGTGCGGAGCGGTAAAAGGGAGAAATTTTAACCAATGGAATTGCACTAAATCTTTGAACCACGTGAGCGACTGAGATTCCAGTCGATAGACTAGAGTCCATCATCCACAAATTGCAAAACGATTTAGTCCGTCAGTTAGAGTATTGAAAAATAATGGACACGTAATTTATTTTTGGAAATTAATGAATATTGACAAAGATAAAACGCATCAAAACTCGGGAGTGGGGGCTCGTGACGTAACGATTCACTAAAAATTATGCGAAGGTGTGACGTATTGAGACTTTTAAAAGCGTCGTAACTTCGTCAATTTTGGTTGGGAGTAACAAAAGAAAAAACACGGGTCAAAGATTTTTTGATAATCTATCTGACGGATTAATTAGATTTTTTCAGGACACAAGCCCATTCCTTTGGTTAATATATCTCCGCTCCGCCTGCCTCGCTCCGCGTCAAGGCAAATCAAATATTACGTTAGCAGCATTTAAATCATTTTTAATAGCGATGCACCTATTTTCCTAAAAAAGGAGGTACATTTTGCTGACGTATCAATACTTGAACCCCCCGTCCTCCATGTCATCTAAAAAAGTAAAGTAAAGACCACCCCCATTAGTGCTTATGAACGGCCTCCAATGAACAAGCCGCTTATGGGAGACGATGTGCTTCGTGCGATGTTGTGACGGACAAGTTGTGTGGATCAACCTTTATGGTTGTTTGTACTAGAAAGAAAAACACACAGAAGTATAAATAACTTACAATAATAAATTTCGGATCCAAATTTGGTGTAAACGACTCCACAATGTTGCAGCGAGTACTCAGCAATGTTTTTTAAAAGTAGCCATAAATCTGAAAAATTATCAATTTACTTAATGATCCTCTAGACGCAAATAGACGTCCTTAGCCCTCCTACGCACTGGCGGTTGAACTGCCTAAGCGGTTCGTTTGAGCGGCTGGCCGCTTTTGCAGCTTAATTTACAACCGCTAGTGATTGTGACAAGCGGTTGCATATTAAACCGGAACCGCGCTGCGACTGACCGCAAGTGAATTCATTTTATTTTATTTTTTTTTTGATTTATAGTCTACGATGGAGCGAGCTTACCCAGATGGATATAGGCTTAGGTTCTAAAACTAGTTCTTTTAGACAAATTACATTCTAAAAGTGATAGTGCGTCGATAAATTATACAAAACGACTAAAAGGAGTTAATCTTTTACGGGCCCGCTGTTTTGGAACGGATATTATACCCAAAAAACACTGCAAAGTATAAAATCATTTTTATTTCGGAAATCAGTGTTTTTGTTTTTGACCGTTTCCACCGATGCTAAGCGATGTAGCGGGGCGAGTGAGATGTGCTATGAAAATTCGTTGCCGCAAGGTAGCTGTGCGAGGAAGATGCGCAGCTCGAGCTATGCGACGTTTTGACAATAGGGAAGGCACGCAATGCTCTGCACATAGCTACACCAGTCGCAATGATCCATAGCTTGCATCCATAGGTCGTATCCACAGCAGGCATCCAAAGCACGCATTCTTCCATATAGCAAACATATCTTAGTTGAATCCGTTTCCACCAGTGCTAAGCTATGAGCACCAATGAATATGATTGGTGGATATCAAACGCATCCAAGGAACGTAGCATAGCATATCTCTGGTGAAAAAGCACCCTAATGTTCAATTTTCACTTCTGCCGGCTCTCCCGGAGTGCAACCCGTTGTTTTTTGTTTTTAGGGTTTCTAAACTGAACAGTTTGCGAGAGAGACACTTCCAAAGTGGTAAAATGTCCCCCCCCCCCTGTAACTTCTAAAATAAGAGAATGATAAAACTAAAAAAAATATATGGTGTAGGATATTACTATGTAAACTACCAGCAAAAATTGGTTTGAACGAGATCTAGTAAATAGTTTTTTTTAAATCCTACTATCCTACTATCCTACTAATATTATAAATGTGAAAGTTTGTATGTTTGTATGTTTGTTTGTTCGTCAATCACGCAAAAATGGCTGCTGGGATTTGAATGAAATTTGGCACACATATAGTTCACATCCTGGAATAACACATAGGCTACTTTTTATCCCGATAAAAGGCATAGCTTAATGGCGGCGGAGGAGGAAGTGGAAATCAGACGTTTCTGCTGCCTTAGTACTTCTGATTCACAAGTACCAGGAGAGCACAAACATGTCGAAATATTTTCGGGTCTGAATTTGTGAGCGCCAAAGATTCTCGAGTACCAGGAGAGCAGACATATGTCAAAGTATTTTTGGTCATGTTTTTTTTTTTGCTGAAAAATAGATTGGCTTTCATTGCAAGCGTTCATGTTTGTATGTTTGGATGTTTGTCCGTCAATCACGCAAAAACGGCTGATGGGATTTAGATGAAATTTGGCGCATATGTAGGTCACATCCTGAAATAACACATAGGCTACTTTTTATCCCGTTAACATACAGTCATGACTTAATGGAGACAGAGGAAGAAGTGGAAGTACAAAGTTTCTGCTACCTTAGTACTTCAGATTCAAAAGTACCAGGAGAACAGCAGATTCAAAAGTACCAGGAGAACAGAAACTGTATGTCAATTTTTTTTACCCGGCTAGAATTTTATTACGAGTCCTAAAAGATTCACAAGAAACAGGAGACCAGCAACATGTGAAATTATTTTTTGGCAAGATTTTTTTTTATTAGTGGAGCAGAAACGTGTCAAAGTATTTTCGGGACTGGAATTCCGAGAGCTACAGATTCACAAGTACCAGGAGAGCAGAAACATGTCGAGTCGAGGTATTCTGGGGCCGGAATTACAAGCGCTACAGATTCACAAATATCAGGAAAGCAGAAACATCTCGGAAGTTTTTTTGGGGCTTGAATTATGAGCGCTTTAGATTCAAAAGTACCCGGAGATCAGAAATATGTCGAAGCATTTTCCGCGCTGGAATTGTGAACGCTCTATATTTTCATTAGTACTAGGAGAGCAGGAACATGTCAATTTATATTCGATGCCGGAATTGTAAACAGTTAAGTTTAAAAAATTCCAAGAGAACAGAAACATGTCGAAGTTTATTTTCGGGGCTGGAAATTGTGAACGCTATAGATTTTCAAGTACCAGGAGAGCAGAAATATGTCGAGGTAAACCGCGGCCATATTTACGAGCACTACAGATTCACAAATACCAGGATAGCAGGAACATGTCGAAGTTTTTTGGGGCTGGAATTATGAGCGCTATTGATTCCCAAGTACCAAGAGACCAGGAAAATGTCGAAGCATTCCGGGGCCGGAATAACGAGCGCTATAGATTCACAAGTACCAGGACAGCAAAAAACATGTTGAGGCATTCCGGGGCCGGAATTACGAGCGCTATAGATTCACATGTACCAGGAGACCAGAAACATGCCAAATTTTTTTCGGGGGTGGAAACTTCACAAGTTTCCTGAGAGCAGAAACATGTCGATGTATTTTCGGGGCCGGAATTATGAGCGCTATAGAATCAAAATTACTAGGAGATCAGAAACATGTCAAAGTTTTTCTGGGGCTTTAATTCGACCAAAAACATGTCGTCGTTTTTCCATGCAGGAGTTATGAGTGGCTTGGATCAATAGTCCAGGAGAAAAACATGTCGAAGTACTTTCGAGGCTGGAAATATGAGCGCTAAAGATTCAAAAGTACCAGGAGTGCAGAAACATGTCGAAGTATTTTCGGGGCTGAATTTGTGAGTGCCGTAGATTATCGAGTACCAGCCATGGAACAGAAACATGTCAAAATACTTAGGGTAGGTTTTTTTACTGGAAAGAAGATGGCTTTCATTGCAAGCGATTCAAAAGTACCAGGGGACCAAAATCATGTAGTTTTTCTCCGTGCAGGAATAATGAGTAGCTTGGATCAATAATACCAGGAGAACAAAAACATGTCGGAGTATTTTCGAGGCTGCAAATATGAGCGCATAAGATTCACAAGGGTCTACCACGAGATCACAAACATGTCGAAGTAATTTCGGGGCTGAAATCTTACTTTCAGCTGCACCGCAGACTCACAATGTCTGGATACCTGAATCATGAAGATGCAATTCCAAGGATGAGACATTGAGGCAAAAAGTTGCGCGGCAGTTCTAAAGTCTACGCAGATGAAGTCGCGGGAGGAAGCTAGTACGTCATAAATCGTAAATCGCAACTTTTGCTTATAATATAATACCTACAGGTTTGTACGGAACCCTCGGTGCGCGAGTCTGACTCGCACTTGGCCGGATTTTTTGTTTCGTTTTTTACACCGACTTCCGAAATTAAAGTTGTTTGCTTTGTAGTGCTTTTCTTTGAAAGTCGATTTTATTTTTTTTGTAAAGTACCTACTGCTGCAGGTACAATATTGGTTCACTACTAATGATTTAATATTGAACAAGGAGAAATTAAAATTCTTCGATAAACCAGTTTGCCTGGGGATTAAGCTTGACTGTAGGTTACAATGATTGTGATTTTCAGAATGATTATTGGACGTTGTTGATTATTTTATTGTTTTATTTGACGTTATTTTTAAAATTTTTGTCGTTTTTAATTTTGGTATGACATAAGTAAAATGTTTTAATGAATTTAATGTAATGATATTTTATGACTTAAATTTTATTGTTAATGTTGACATTTTCTTTTTTTTATTATGATTAATGTGATTTATATTCATTTAATTGAGATGAAAATTATTTTTTAAATAATCGAATTATCTGCTTTTTGCTTACCTATTTCTCTTTTTTAACCGACTTCCCAAAAAGGAGGAGGTTCTCAATTCGGATGTTTGTATTTTTTTATGTTTGTTCGGGCATAACTCCGTCGCTTGCCAACCGTTTTAAAAAATGTTTTTTTTTGTGTAACACATTCAGACACAATGTAAATTGTTATTGAATAAATGAAGTGAAATGAATGGAGTCCTCCTTTAACATCGCTTGCAGAAAGGCCAAGTTCAGCAGCATTTGTTTGAATCTGTTGTTGCTTTTTGTAGGTTTACAATTTTTTTAAAACATATTTTAAGATAACGAAATGTAGTTTTCGATACTTCATAGTTCTTTGTAGTCTGTGCTGTCTTGTCAATAGCCATATTTATAGACTCAAGTGATGTACAATTACGTTCAGGCACTCGATTTTTTTGGTTATACGATCGTTTCACTTATAAACTCCTTCTGTAAAGTTTTTACAGATTTAATATCTTATTTTTTATTTTTTATTTTTTACTTTCTCGGTTCCCTGGAGACCCGGTCCTTTGGTAGGCATACGAGGGGCCGAAACCAACTCGCAGAGGCCCCGTTAGAAATTTCAAATTTCAAATGTAATGGGGCACCAACCGGCGATTATCCCTGTATGCACTGTGAAAGTATTCCCAAGGACAATCCCCGGTTGGAGCACTATTGCAGAATATGGAAACAAAAAATGAAACGCTATGGGTTTGGGTGGTTTAGTGGACTGATAATCGCTTATTACAGAAGAACTATTGGCCCCTGCCTGACAATATACACGGTTTTTAAACGGCAGGGGGTGACTTGCACACTCAATGAATGGGCCCCCGAAAACGGTCGCTAGCACAAAGTGACGTAGCGCCAAGGTGGCAACATAGCCTGAGGTGCTAGAGGAGTGGAGTTATTTTTTTTATTATTATACACAAAAAAATGACAACCAACAGAGACGAATGCAAAGTAATGTGTATATTTTGTTATAAAAATATCTTTTACTAGCTGAACTTCGTCTGCGGCACATTTTCCATTTTTGCTCCGCTCCTATTGGTCTTAGCGTGATCATATATCGTCGTATCCTACGAAGAGAGCCCTAACGAACATAAGGGCTTTATTTGATTATTGCATAATTTAATTCTGCTCATCATACCACATATAACCAGTTCAACAGAAAAGTTAAAAACGGTACAGGTTATCAAATAATTCGGTTTTCTAAAAAGCCACAATTTCAAGCACTACGTTTTTAACGAAGAATAAAGCCACAAACGCCGTCGCGTCCTTTTTTTTCGCGAGTAGTGGGGGTGCGCGGGCGCGGGGAGAGCGCGCTAGCGCCATTCGGCCATTATTCGGCGGAATGCGGAGATTGATAGCTGCGTAATAAGTTTTCTAAAAAATAAATAACATTATGACCTATACTTCTAAAGTTTATTTACATAATTAATAAATAGACCCAAGCGGAGATTTCGGGATTCACTCAAGTGCGTCAGAATTACATAAAATTCTTGTTTTATCTACTTGCAGATTGATCCCATTTAAATTTTATGAAAATTTGCGTATTTTGCTTTTCTGCGATTTTGCAGTGGTGTTGTTAGGTGTGGGGTACCACTAAAAAGTGAAAAATAAAAAAAACTTTTTACAAAAAATAACTTTAATTTCGGAAGTCGGTGTTTTTGTTAGTTTCTTCGTATTTTGATACCGACTTCCGAAATTAAAGTTATTTTTTACTTTGTAGTGTTTTTTTTTGGAAGTCGGTTGTATTTTTTTGTAAAAAGTTTTTTATATTACTTATCCCTTTACACCCGACTTGATACGATAGTGAGACTTGATTTCCAAAAATTCTGGGTCGTACACAAATCGACTTTTTGAGACGCAACCGGCCTCGATCAATCGTGAGACTATCTTATTCTTGTAAAAAACACGCACCGGCCACTTGCGAACGAGTTTGAATCTGTCAATCGCCCGTTACCACTGTGAAGGATGGCTGCGTTTTTTGGCGCGCAAACTCGCCTGGGTAAGTATTTGGTTATTCATTAAATAAATGCAATTTATAGTATTTTTTAGTGTCATTTACTTACTTTAAGTATTGTTTTATACCTGTATGTATGTAATTTATGAACCTGGCATGTTTACTTATGTGTATATTGTGATTCAAAATCAAGGACGCACGATCGTGTGGAGATACGTACTAAATAGTTTCATTTTTTTTTCCTAAACATGGTTTTCCTCTACGTATAAACGTTTAATTAGGGATTTTTCTTTATTTTTAGGAAATTTCCTTTAGGACGACTAAGTTAGCATATTGAAATGACTCAAAAATTGAGGAATTTGCTGATGATGATGATGAAAATATTGTTGCAAGAGTCTTAGATCACCTAGAAGAGAGTGGATCTGGTTTTGGCAATGAATCCTCTGAAGTGGAGAAGGCACCACCACCTATCCCAACAATATCCAGAAGCAAGGAATCCACTAGAGGCAGATCAGGCAGGGAAACGTCAAGAGCAAGGGGTAGAAGAGCACTATACCAAATGTTTAATAACTCATTATTAATATCGTTAATAAATGACTAATGATTATAAAGACTATTTTATTAATTTATTTTCATTTAATATCAAACCATAACTCCAAACTAGACTAAACTCACATCTCGAGCTACCTCCTAAGCCCCACGCTCGTGAGGGTTAGTTTTCAGGAAACCAGAGACTTCAGGATTTTTTAAATTATTTTTAGCATGCTTTTTTTTTTTTTTTGTGATGGGTTTGCTCTTGACCTTAGTCTTGGTCAGAAATGACAGAGACAAAGTCTACGATGGAACGAGCTTACCCAGAAATAGCCTGTTCACTGCAATTTCATCAAATCTGTACGAGCTTGCATTACTGCCGAAATGTTTGTTTTTTAGAATGGGAGCATTATTAGGCTTCCCTGAAAATCCCTTCTGAATATCTGACGCGCTCAATTTTTTTTTCTATCCTTCTGGACAGCCAACCCCACCACGTAAGTTGACAGATGAACATACCTTTGGCATCAGAGACATGTTGGAGCATCTAAACTATCAATATCTCGCACGCTCGATTATGTCCACGTAACAGATGTTTTTTTTTTACATTACAGAATCAAACCTTTTATTCTTCTTATCAACCAAACTAGAAAATTGAATAGGTCCCCACGACGCTCGAGTAAATCGCCATTTAGCATTAAGGCCTCCGCTACGTGCGCCCTGTGGGTCAGCTTACACAGGGCTCGTGCAATGCTCTACGAGTCCAATATAATAACGCGTTCCGGGTAATGCTGGGGTTGCCGCGCTTCTGTGACGCGTCGGGGATGTTCGCGAACGCACATGTCCCGAATTTCGGCTAGCTGGTGCGTCTGCGAATTGAATAATTATGCATCGGGAGTGCGACAGTCCCAACAGCCTCGTGGCTACTGTAGGCAGCACGGATGTCCCGATATTGTGTCACTAGATGGAAGTTCACAAACCGTCATACAGGTATTTGAGGTTATAAAAAAAAGGTAATCTGAGATTACCAGTTTATTGTACTCGTGTTAATTAATAAGTACCAACAAGTTTCGTTTTTAATATTTTTTTATACGGATCTCTGGTCTGATATTAAATTTTTTATTTATTTAACATCTCCTTAATCAGTAAATTTAGTATTTCCAAAACAATCCCTGGTTTGGCCCACAGATGATTTTGAAAAGTTAAAAATGTCAAAAAGAAAATCACTTACTCGATGTATCAGTAAGCAGCAGATGTGTGTGGCCAATAATGGGTAGAAGTCCTGGATACGCAGGCGGCAGCGGGTGAGATCGTGATTCCAAGAGCCGCGCGTGGTAATATACAAGAGCGCAAATACATACAAATAAAAAAACTGCAATTACCAGCATACTGTAGTCTATCATTGTAAATCTACTCTAACCATAGGTAGGGAACAAACTAAAGCTACGATTTTTAACAAATCCGTTTTTATATTTTATCAACTTAACAAAAAACCGGCCAAGTGCGAGTCGGACTCGCCCTTCGAGGGTTCCATAGAAATGTATGAGTAAATAAAGAATATTTTTATTTTGTTTATGCTTTTAGTTTAAGGCGGTATTAGTTGCCTATAGTTTTAGGTAAAAATACCCAATTTGATTCCTTTGAGACATATTAGTTTTATTAATGAATGAATGAAATTTTATTTCTGTCATAAAATTAAGCAGTCTCACATACACTACCGTTGCCGGAGTAGAAATATAAAGTTAAGTTACTTTAGTCAACTTACAGTAAAGTATGTCATCGAAACAATAAGTAAAAGATATAAGTCCGCTAAAGTTATTATAAATTAGTTGAAAATGTGTAATTCTAAAACAATGTCAAATTTTATGATCACAATCATTTAGATTTACGAATGAAATGTCAAAATTTAATAAAAAATACAAGTCAATTATAGGAGTACATACACAAATGATTGATATCAAGTAATGTCAAAATTTATAGTTTAAAAATTAATTAACCGAATAGAAACATTTGTCTAAAAGCCAAGCAAATAGAGTTTTCTTGAATTTATTAGTGGACAACACTCTGATGCGTGGGGGTCATTTATTAAAGATTTTGACTGCCATGCAATTGGCCTTCCTACTATACAAATGTAGTCTATGGCTAGGTTTTTTAGAAATGGGTTCATACAATGGGAACATGTATCTTTTCACAAATAAACAAAGTTCAAAAATATATAGGCAAGGAATTGGAAGAATTTTTAGTGCTCTAAATAATGACTTACAATGCTCTAAATATTCTGCTCCATACAAAGCTCTGACCAGCTCTGACACATTTCTTTTGTGCAATGAATGTTTTGTTCATATCAACTGAATTTCCCCATATCACGAGGCCGTAACGCAACACTCAGATGCCACATAGCCATGATAAGCATGGAGGGCTGATTCTTTATTGGCTATTCGTCTCAGTTTTCGAAAAGCAAACACAAATTTGTCGGGTCGAATGCAGACTTTTTTTACGTGTTCTTTCCAATTTAATTTGTCATCAATAACTATTCCCAAGAATATGGTTGGAGGTACGGGTTCCAAAATTGAATTATTATAATGTATTTGTGGTGGATTTACCTCTACGTTTTATATTTCTTTGAATTTTGCAGCATAAACGGCCGTATCTCTTATCTACGTTAACTTAGAAGTTTGATTTAAGGGACCGTAGAATTAATTATATAATAATGGTTTTATTTTCAACTCGATACCTCCATACAAGCGTTCCCGAGATAATAAGTCTTGACAGACAGACGGGCGGACAACAAAGTGATTCTATAAGGGTTCCTTTTTTCCTTTTGAGGAACGGAACCCTAAAAATTAATAACGTTTAATAAAATATCCTTAATTAACATTGAAACTTTTAATGAATGAATTTTAATTAATTATGAGGAAATTACATTTTTAGAGTTCCGTTCTGCAAAAGGAAATAACGAAACTACTTATAGGATCTCTTTGTTTTATATCTGTCTGAAGGTTTGCCACAACTCTTTTTCTCAGGAACACGTGGAGGTATAATGTTGAAATTAAATTGATGGTTTCTTGGAGCAATAAAAATTCAAACTTCTAAGGCCCGATTTTTGAGGCATTTCTTTCTTTCTTTCTATATTTTGGCATAACGCCATTGGTTGATAAGTGGTTCACGGATAGATAAAGATTTCTCCAATTCGGCGTTTTTGCCCTAATTACCGTAACCTTTTTATTTTTCACTGATTTGACTTAAACAAATCAACGATATGAATTCAATAATTCATGAGGCATGTAACCATTAATAGTGGTTTTCTAGTTAATGAGACTTAAAAAAAATTATGATTATGTTAATTAGATAAAAATAATATTTAATGCAACGTTTATTAGAAAATATCATCAAGTCTATGTAAAATATGATATAATGGAATGATAATAACACACATTAATAATTGGTACACATATAAATATAATTAAAACAACAGAATTAACGAAGATCCTCCTATTCATAACCATGATTAAGGTAGGTATAAAATTTGGTGTCTTTTTCATGGGAACTAATTCCCTTTCAAAAGAAGTCGACTGTAGACAAATCTCGTCTTGCTGAGCTGAGCGCAGCCAGTATTATAAATCATTGAGATGTAGTGATGTTGACAGAGTTTCAAGAGGATCTATAATATTGTTATCAAGCACATCTGTATCTTCGATCACTTCTTCCTCAATAGGGAATATGCATGAAAAAAGTATTTATGATCTGATCAGTTTATCTAAAAGTATTTGAAAATATAATACTAAAAGTGAAATTAGAATCTAAATTGCTCGAAAAACGAACGCGATACAATTATTTTAAACAAATATATCTGTCCCTCTCGCAAAAACGCTGCTTTCTATGGCAGCTGCATAGACGTCGTGTAATTTGACGTCACAGCCCGTATTGGACTTCTCTTTCTAACTGTAGTCTTTGAAGCTTTATAACTTCATAAATGATGAAGGTATTTTAAAAATAATTTCATGATTGTGTGCTAGACATAATAAGTATTTTATTTTGCAAATAAAAAAATCGCATGCATATTCCCTATTGTTTCAAATTTTCCTTTTTTGAGTTTTCTGCCGGTTTTTTGGTGACATTTTGCAGATAGGAAGTATTTTTGATGTTTTACTTTTATTATACCTTTCATTCTCTTTTTCTTTTAATTGCTGATACAAAACAGGGTCATTTTTAATTCAAAACGTTTTCGGCGTTGTCTTGCGGCAAGCCTTCTCTTTTCTTTAACTTCCGCTTTGGTCTTTTTGGGTTTTCCCATCCTATAAATTAAATAACTTGATGAATGAATGGTCAGCAAATAATATAGACACATTTACGGACAATGATAATAATAATCTACGAAAACGCGGGAAAACTTGACATCGCGGCTAGAGTTAGTAAACAAGTATTCATTTTTCCAAACAACGGTAATTATTAACATATGGTAATTAGTGTACGGTAATTAGAAAACGATAGATTTTCTTAAAAACGTCAAAAACCGACACAGTATGCAAATACTAGCTTATTACAACGTACGGAGGCCAAAGTACTATCACCATTGACATGATCAACTTAGGCCTAACTTTAAAAATCAAGTATTAAAATAAGTACAACGGTTATTAGGAAAGTAATTAACCAAGGCTACGGTAATTATATTCTCACGTGCTTCATTGGCAGTGCACTAACGATAGAGACGTATGAGTGCTGATGGGCTGCGGCACATACTGACTTGACACTGAGGAGACGCGACGCGTACGGTAGTGATGTGCCAAATACTGTTAATTAGGGATGTGCACCAAAGAACAGATAATGTCACGGCAATTGTAACTTTCGATTGGATATGCGGTTTCTTAATGATAATTATTTAAAGACTGGTTCTATTGAGTCGATATTTTGTTATGCGAAACACGTTGCTTAATACCGTTTAAAACGTTGAATGGATCAAAATAAATCTGTATGTTATAAAAAATACAAATTTTAACATTAAGTTGGTGTGCGGACACGCCACGGTAATTAGAGAACAGAAGTTCTTCGAACATAGGTTAAATTAATTTGGTCTTAACTACTTAAAACAAAGCCAATTTTTTTTGTTTAAAGGTAGAGACGGATGCTATCTAACATATAAAAAAATGCAAGATTGAAATTATAATAGCTATGCGTTGCTTATTAGCTGTACGTTTCGATTGTCCCTTCCAATATCACTGGGTTATGACTTGTGTTGGTGTGGCGAGTCATAGCAAAGAAAGCAAGCGTGCGTGTTGATAGGTTAATTTAATTTTTCTATGGGTCTATGCCACCCGAAATAAAAGTTTTTTTTTTTTAATATTTCGGATTATGCAAGCCCGGACACGTAAAACTTGCGAATCGGAGAATGGCCGAAGTCAAAACAAAAAACTGCTGACTGCTCAGAGTTAACAAACAAAATCCATATTCTTGCAGAAAAACGTGCGTAGCTTCTCCGTGTGCCGCGGTGAGCCACGATACAGTTGTACATAGTTGTGGGCGTGTGTATTGGCGTGTACTGCAGTGGAAACGTAGACCCAAGTTGTCAAATAAATGAACCGACGCAGCTAAAATGCGCCGCGTGCCCATACAAAGCGTGCACCGCGGTGGGTTTGCACCTTTACTGTGTTAAGTTTTCCCGTCCCGATTTTATCGTTCACCTCACCTAAGTGTTCACTTCGACATGTTTACAGAATCGCACTGCTGTATCGCTTCACTTGAAACAATAAGTCATTTATTTAGCGTCCCGTACCCAAAGGATAACCAACGGAATCAGACGTACGTAAACCTGTCAGCGGGATGTATTTATAAAACCTTAAAATAGGTAATTTTTCACATAGTATGTGTTTCTATTGCCGCTATAACAACAACTATAGAGAGCTAACATTCAAGAATAGTGTTTTTTTTATGATTATGGTACAGAACCTCTCGTGTGAGAGTGCGACTCGCACTTGGCTGGTTTTTTTATTTGATGTAGGTTTGTCCTTGACTCTAGTCTAGGTCAGATTTTTTGCATGGTAAAGCTAAAGTTAAAATTACTCATTTTTTTATTAAAAATTTAGCTCTTTGATATTTACGATTTCGTACAAGTTTGCAAACGAGCTCTAGTGTTTGTTCATTGGAAACATGACGTGATCCTTTTTTAACGTCTTCCCAAAAAGGAGGAGGTTCTCAATTGGGTAATTTTTTAATTTTATAATTATTTTTTATGTTTGTTACCTCATCACTCTGTCATCTTTTTTTTTTTTTTTATTTATGGGAAATCATCCAATGACTCCTCTCGCTCTGGGTGTAGCGGGAGGGAGTGTCAGACTTCTACTGACTAAAACCCATCCATGTTCCTTCATTGCCCTTTGTGTTCCGGAGCCACGGTGTCTCTTGCGAATAATCCCGCGACTCCGGCAGGCGTCGGCCCTTTCGGGCCCCTCTGTGTTGCTGACTCTTTTTGAGGCGCGCGTGGAACACTAACGCGCCGTCGACACGGCCTGTCGTCACTAGACGGACGGACGGCGAGCCACGCATAGCTCGCCGTCCACAGGCCCGCGCCTACGGTGGCCGGAGGTCACCAGGTGGCCCCCGACGCCCGCGGCGTCTACCACGGCGGCCGGGACGAGAGGGTCTCCTGTCCCGCTCCGCCACCTCCTTCGCTAGCACGAATGCTTCGCAGAAGGAGGCAACGGCGTCCCATTCCGTCTCGCTCCGGACCATGGCTTGGACCAGGGCCGGACGCGAGAGGTCGCCGCCAATCGCCGTTTCGAGGACACGGCGGTGCGCCGCCCAAGCGGGGCACACCTGCACAGTGTGCTCTACCGTGTCCTCTGGTCGATCCTCGCAGTGGTGACACCCGGGCGTTTCCTCCCGCCCAATTCGGTGCAGGAACCTCCCGAAACATTCATGTCCGGTGAGGACCTGCGTCAGGCGGAAGGTGAGGACGCCGTGGCGCCTCTCAAGCCACTCCTCAAAGAGGGGACTTATCGCCACTATTGTGGCGTGCCCTATCACTCTGTCATCTAAAAATCTATTTGAAAAATTATTGTTTTATCTGAAAAGATATACTTGTCGATTGTTTCCATTTAAATTTTACCAAAATCATTAGAATAGTTAATAGCGGGATTGCTACCATGTACTTACCTTTTTATTTGCGAGTTTCCGATATCGTTTTCGTTGCTCCGTGACCATGGCGCTTGCAACAGTGCCGAAATATCGGAAACTCGCAAATAAAAAGGTACATGGTAGCAATCCCAATATTAACTATTCTAATGTTAGTGACCATGAAAGTTTAAAATAATTTACCAAAATCGAATAAGAATTTTGGATTTTAAATCGAAATAGCTGGAATTCGTTACTTCGATGATGCCATGATGGTTTTTTATCATCCAAGTAATCGAAATTACGTAATTTGCTGTCCTGCAATTTTGCAGTGGTGTTGTTAGGTTTAGGAAATAAAATACTTTTCACAAATAAATACAACGACTTCAAAATAGGTCAAGAAAAAAGCTTTTTTTTTGTAATATTATATCAATTTATCTTCAAAATACATTAAAATACATTGCAAAACAAAAGTCAAGCAAAAACTAATACTAGCTGTTTTAATCAAGCTGGGAACTAATATTTGAATTTATACCTAATGCATTTAAGCACATAACTAAATCATTTTTAATGTTTAGTCATGATTTCACGTGGTGACTTTAGCTTAAAATATCTCGGCAACGTGACAGTTTAAGGCACCATCTTTGGAACATTTTTTGTTTGTTAAGTGTACTCAACCCTTCGAGCCAGTACCTATGGATCGGACCACACCAATCCTCACTGACGACCCTCAGTAGCTGATTGGCCGATTTTTCTAGCCTGCTCGAAAACGATGCTATTCGCGAGCGAATAACCGCATAAAAGTGGCATTCTCCGCCTCAGCGAACATGCTCGACGCACTACAGTACCGCGGAAGTTTCCTTAGTATACGGTAAGCATCGTTGTACTGCACACGCATGGTACTTAGTGTTGTCCTTTTAAATTTTGTCCACAACTGGCATGTGTGAAAACAGAGACAATAGGCTCGGAACAACGTGTTCTTAACAAATGTGCTGCAGCGGGAAAATCTGCGTGCGAGCATATTGCACCGTATCGAGAGCGCCCTTCTCTCTCGTTCTATATCAGCATCATCTGAAAGGTCTTCAGCGAGCATGTGGCCCAGATATCTAAACGCACGTACAACCCTCAGTGGTGAACCGTAAATGCTTACTTCCGGGACTGTCTCCGGTCCCTTACCAGCTCTAATTTCATGACATTGTAGAACATGCCATGAGAACCGGCGTAGTGCTCACAAATGTCCAGAAGATGTCCGAGGGTTCTTATTGAGGGGCTGAGGAGAACCATATCATCGGCGTAGCTTATATTATTAAAGCACACACCGCCTATGTGGCAGCCGACACCTGCCCTCCCCAGCTCCTCAATAAGACCGTTCACGTAGATATTGAAAAGGTCCGGAGAAGTCAAACCCCCCTGACGCACACCAGAATCCAACCTATAATCGCTAGAATGTGCGTTGCACCATACCCATATTGATCGCTATCTAGTCTAGGATAAATGACGAAGAATAAATGACATGACAATAAAAATGCATAATAGAGAAATGTATTCATTTTGATAAGAGTTTGATAATTATACAGGGAAATTGAAAAAATACCCAAAACCTCTTAATCCTGATTTCGTATCATGACCCTGAACAATATTTGGTCTACGACTTTGACCTCAACTAAACAACGTAGCCAAAAACAATTTGTTTTCATTTATTTGACGTCTGTAAAATTTGCGTATACTACGCGCGCGCGCGTACCCATTTTCATAGCTAACATTAACGGGCGCCCGCGCCGCGCGCATGTTAAATTGGACCTTGTCGACTTGCGTTTAACAAGGTAGGTACCGTACCTACAGCTGATTTGCTCAATTATTGGCGATTATTAAGTGCAAGCAAACAAAATCGAGTAAAATAATAAATGTAGACAACATACAAGTAGTACATTGATCCCTGAATATTTCATCGCATTTTTCTACGCTAATAAGTATGTACCTACATAACAAAGCGTCATTCTTCAATATCAACAGATGGATGAAGTAGGTACCTACATTACATAAAACAGTTGTTTTGATGGACTACTTAGTCTTGTTGATAAGTGTGTCTCCTGCCAGGGTTGCGGAATTTGTCCGAAAGGGTTACCGTGGCCCTGGAACGCAAAGGGCATATGAAGGAACACGGGTGGGTTTTAGTCAGTAAGAGTCTGACACCCCTCCGCCCAGAGCGGAAGAAGTCATTTGATGATTTCCCATCCAATAAAAAAAAAAATGTGTCTCATCTATGATAGGTAAGTGCAGTGCCATTTACTCTGAATGGCCGTTTTAGCGAAAATAAGTACCTACACGACTAAGTTCTGCCTCATTGGTGTTGTGGTCGCAAGCACGGCTACTAAGCGCGAGGTCCTGCCGTCATCGATCTTGAACATCTGGGCGGCAAAGCGCTAGGCCTTGCGCGACAAAACAAAACATTGTGTTACGCGGCGCGTCATTGTGCACCAGAACCATTATTATGATCATAAATTATTATTTTAAGTAAAACTTCAAACAGCTGATTCGCAAAAGTTCACGTTTGAGGTCAACGAGCTTTATGCCTACGAGAGCGCTCGACAAAATCGAAACAGCTCGCAGTGCCAGCTGATTTTAAAAGATTTTTGTCAGTTCGGTTTTTATGTTTATCGCAAAACAATGTGGACCACATATTTCTATGATGTGGACTGTGTCTGTTAGTCGTAAATTCGAATTGATAAGTTATCAGAATAACAATCTTTTCTCTGAGTGTCTTGTCTGTGTGTGTGTATTTGATGTTCTGAATTGAAATGAAAAATCGTATTGGGAACAATGTGAACGTGTTTACAATGCTACGTGAGGAGTGGGTCCAGGACCCCACTTTTTTGCCTCGTGTCCACTCTGAAACTGCGCCGTGCTCAGGATCTAGCGAGCTGGTGGCGACCAATTTAGTTAGAAATGAGCGAGCTTAGGGTGAGTAAGTACAATAATTCATACCTACATTACGATCGATCGAATGTCGAGCATCCGGAATTATTATTTAGGAATGAGATTTTGTTCGTGTTTTTTCTTATCGTTATTACATCATTCATCAGTGTTATTGATTAATTAAAATTGATGGTAGATATGTGATTTCAAATGTTGTCATCAGGTACATTTCAAGATTCCCTTTAGTTTTGTTATTGTGGTAAATTGGTAACTACCGGTCAATAATTTTAATTCCACTTTCCCTTCATACTTTGCCAGGCTTAGGACTGACTACATTAAAAAATTAAATGTAAGCAGTATTAAATAGCAGATGTCAATAATTACAAAAGCAAATCTATCGGATCCCGATGCCCCAGCCACACGCGAGTGACACAGCGAGCGAGTGAGCGAGGCTTGCGCGTGATCTCAGTCCCAAGAAATTAATTGTGTACAATCTTATTTGACGAGTCGCCTACCCTGAATTCAAAATATGAAACCGCTAATAATTACTTATTAAGCGAGTTAGTACATATAACCGAGCTTAGTCAATTTAAGTTGCCTATTGACTATTGAGCGTCTCGCTCGCTCGCCGGTACGTGTATGGCGATGGCGCCAGCTTTACAGGGTCAATAAACTTTAATCATTATTTTGTTTAATGTAGGCGTATTTCAAAAGTGGAATCAGCTTATTTACAATAATTCGTTTTCTATTTACAATTATTATTATTTACACGATATTGTTACCTCGCAATCGCAAGTCCCTCGGATGGCGATGGTTATCACGTTATCACGCACACAACGTTCAAAATAGTCACCGCCACATCCAACACAAACACTACATCGGAACACCGATTGTTCTTCAACCCGAGCTAACACCTGCGGGTTACTCCGAATCAGGTCAAATGCTTCATTAATTTTAGTTATTAGCATTTGCCTATTTTCAGCTGCACCGCCGCTGTACACTAAACTTTTAACATGACCCCACAAGTAAAAGTCCATTGGGGTGAGGTCTGGCGATCTCGGAGGCCAAGCATGAGGTCCGCCTCGACCTATCCATCGTTCGGGATACTCTTCGTTCAGCTTTGCTCTAACTGCAAGAGCATAGTGTGCCGGAGCCCCATCTTGCTGGTAATAAAAATCACGCAAATCGGCAAGCGGTAAATCATCTAATAAAATTGGCAAGGTACCTATCTGTTAAAAACCTTAAATATGTTTCTCCAGTAAGTCGCTCAAGAAATACAGGGCCAAGTAACGTTGACCCCACAATTCCTGCCCACACGTTAACTCGAAAGTCATGCTGAAAATTATGAGGTCGTACTTCGTGAGGATTTTCATATGCCCATGTGTGTTCATTCCGAGTGTTGAAAAGCCCGACTCGACCAAACGTGGCTTCATCTGTCCACAGTACCAGCGGCCGTTCAGACAGGAACCAGTTGCAAAATGCTACTCGTGCTGGTTTGTCGGGGTCTATGATATCTTGAACACGTTGGAAATGAAACGGGTATTTGCCTTCATTGTGTATGACACTCCAAGCAAAGTATTGGGGAACGTTAAATCGTGCTGCTGCGTCGTATGTGCTGGCTGACGGATTTGCTGCAAAGAAGTCCATTATTTCTTCTTCTTCACGCACTGTATGGGTTGGCGGACGACCGCGGTCACTGGAGCTAGGTCGAAATTGACCGTGATCACGTAGACGCTGTGTTGCAGAAAACATTGTTTCATAGCATGGTCTACGTGAGTTAGGGAAACGTATTGCGTATTCACGGCAGGCCAACGACACGTTATCATCGCACCTTGCAAGCATCCGCACCATCTCCGTGTACTCAATGTTGGTATAATGGTAAGACATGATACTTAATATGTATGTACTTAATTTACTAATACGCGTGAATTTCGATAGCGGTATACGCGCACGCGTGTTCTTACGAGTAAGGCACTCATGCGACCACGGCACGCAAACTTAGAACAAAAAATTTCAACCGTATACTCTATGGTTGGAAGTTTTGAACATAACAGATCGCCTCGCCCCCTTCTGTCATTCTTCACCCCGCTAACGCCCGTTGCCAAATCCATAGATAATTGACAATGACAAATGTGTCACTGTCAAAATTAGAACTTTTTTGTTCACTGTGGCCACCATATTAGTTTATTTTCATATTAGATTATTTTCCGTACTGTCTTATCCTCTCAGTGATTTTAAACTATTGTATACAGTGATGTTATATTTTGCATTGGTAGTGCAAGATGTACAACAAGTGTTGTATCGAAAATTGTGGTACTAAACGGAAAGACATGTGGGTTCTGAGCATTAATAGTGATTATTTGCGCAGCTTAAGCGCGCAAGCACTTCAAAAACTATGTGTGGGCCAGAAACACTTTGAAAAAAGGTTCATCAGTGAGGAGCATCGGCTTAAAGTTGGTTCTTATCCATCATTGTTCTCGGCCGGTGAAATTGCTTCTGGAATACCCACAAAAGTTGAGCAAGGTTAGTACGTATTAAATAAATATCTGCTGATCATGTAAAATAAGTAAATTCCATAATAACCCACTCAACCTGAGACGACCCACTTACCCAAGTTATAGCGCATAAGCTCATATTGGTAAACATAATATAGAAAACTCATGTACCTATGCATTTCTTTTTTCAGAAGTATATCAGAATCATGATCACAATATTATTCTCGGAAAAGGAAACATGATGACCATACTATTATGCCCGTCTCCCTGGTAAGACTATTATTTTCATAAACTATTAGTTTAAAATAAATTCCTGTGAACATATTGATTATTTTAATGAAACTAAAGTATTTTTTTTACCAAACCAATAAAAAAATAAAATGAACTTTATTTCAGTTAACTCACTTCCAGTGCCCTTGTCATCAGAAAATACAACTAATCAATTTTCAATACAGAAAACAATGGGAATGTAACAAACAGGTATGTACTTACGGTACTTATAGTCCTTAGTTTCAATTCCCTATCGATATTTGTGCATAGTTCTAATTGATGTAATATATTTACAGATCAGTCATTAACAATGCCTTCAACATCGTAGATAGCGAGGTATAATGATGATGTTATATCAAGTGTTTCTGGTACAACAAACAAAGACAATGAATTGGGTATTATTGGTATGTATCAAATTAAAATATTTTTATTCCTTTTATGCATCCTGTCTGAATCAGTACAAGTTACCCATGTTAACATTATACTTTAAAAATTAGTATGTCAAAAAATCTTGCTTGCTTGATGTTTAAAATGTTTATTTAGGAGTTTACTTTCATAATAATAATTAGATTGATGAAAAATTAACTAACTGACCAACAGTGCCAAAATACATACTTTGGTTGGCATTCCCTTTAATATTTGTTTATAATCTAATCTTCTAATTTATAAAACTATCGTGTCACAGTGTTTGTTATCGAACTTTTATATTAATTTATATTAATAATTTTTTTTGTGTATATTTAGTAGGTCAGAGAATAGGTTGTTGGCTATTTTGTTTTATTTATTTGGCAAAACAACGTTTGCCAGGTCAGCTAGTAATAATAATAAAATCAAGCCATTTTGATTATTTCTTTATACCAGTCGATTAATCTCATCTTCAAAAATTTTAAATTTCTTATATATTTTTCTGAATCTTGAACTACTCAAATCAATTTTGTTTATTAATTTACTATAGTATACCAATTTTTTTTATTGTGTCAATTGTTCCAGCTCAATATGCTGATGGGAGAAGAGTTAGCTCCACCCTCGAAAACACTGCTGAAACAAGATCATTTTTTGACAACCTGTTCGACTCAGTGAATGGTGCGAGTTTATGTAGTAAGACGGCAAGAGGGAAACCCTTACGCGCAGCTTGTACAACAGGGTCACCGCACCAAAGATTTTGGCAAGAATCCATTAAAAAATTAAAAGAAATACGTTTTGTGGACGTCAAAGGTAGGGAGACAACTGTGCCTTCATTAAAAAATTGGATTGTAATTCTACAAAGTTATGGCTGTGGCAATTCCTCCAAAAGAAAAATGTAAAATTAATGCGCCCGTACTATTTCACCTCTGATCCAATGGAAAACTTTTTTGGACAAGTGCGGGCGTATAATTGCAGAAATAATAACTCGAATTGCCACACCTTTGTCAACACCTTCATATCTAATAATAAGATTTATAAAATTTCACTCAGATACTTTTAATTGTGAAGATGATCCCGCAAACCAGCTAGTTAAACTGAAACAGCTATTTGTACCTTCCAAAAAATCTGGTGTGTAGTATCTGAATGAAATTAATGTAGAACCCCATACGTCAGGAACGGTGCCGCGATCTGTTGCTCAAGAACGCCTCAATGTTCATGCAAGAGCATACACAGCAGGGTGGGTCACAAGTAAATTTTTTTCAAAAATAAAATGTGGAGATTGCGTTGCCGATCTAACAACGCGCGAGGTCGGTGCTGTACATAATTGGGTGCAAAAAAAAGAGTTTAAAACCAACAAAAAAATGAAATTGACTACCCTTCTGAAAATGCAGTGAGAGCGTTCGGAGTAGTCACAGAGGAAGCAAATGAGTACTTAGAGCATTGTCCAGCAAAAAATAATATTTCAAAAAGAATTAAAAGCAAAATTATGTCTAAGTACTCATTCGACTTCCTTTTTTGTGAAACGCATAAAAAAGAAATAGAAAATTCATTGAGCATGGGGTAAATTTAGTAATTTTTAACTGGTGTTGTGCGATACATAAAATTATGAAAGGCACAGATGTATCCCGACTAATCGGTAAATCTCTTCCGAGAATGCAATCTAAAGCATTCGTTAAATTTAAAACTAAATTAAATAAATAAAAATCTAAATAAGTATTTTTGTTGTGTTTTATTTACATATTTCTCAGTAGTTCCCTCTAGTCAGTATGTAAGAGTTAAGAGTGACAACTTAGATATTTCATGAACATGTTTTGCTGCTACCAGCAAAAAAACTGAGGTCTGAATTAGATCTACAAACAGTACAACGGGGTAATTGAGGCTTTATGTGTGGGCCTTTGCCAAAAACTCAACACGTAAATTAAAAAAAAAACAAACTGTCATGTTCGAATCTTCCAAACTTTGACAACCTCTACTTACCACTTTTTTTCTATGGGAGTGGGTCGTCTGATACGTAGTATCTCTATGTAGTCTGTGCATGCGACTGTCAATCAATCCGCGACCCCGCGCTGTGCGCCCGCTCGCTTCCTTTTGCATATTCGTACCTATTCTGGAGCATGTGTCGCGCCGTTTGATCTAGCCGCGCCGGCCGGGCGGCGGCCTTTCGTCGGTCACTGCATAAATGATATATGCAAAAGGAGATTGGGCATTTATAGTTTCACTTTTTGACGCGTAAAGGCCATTTGAGTTAATGTATAATTCATTTTATTAATATTATCGATTTTTGACTTAAATTCATTGAAATAATTTGTGGGGTTTCTATTTTCATTTTAATTAGTATTTAATACGATACAATTTCATTTCTTCCATTATAGTGAAGCGACTCCTTTTTCAATTATAATCGATCGATTGAACATTAACATAAGTCGTGGAACAACAAAACAATCTACATTTGAAACTAAAAATATTAAAAGTTGTCATTATTATTCTTTAATAATATTACCTACTATTTTTTCGTTAAAAAGCAATTTCAAGACAAAAATAAAACAATTAAGTTAAAATAGATAATGTTACGACGCCGTAGTCTATTGTTGTGTCACTACACTATTCGATGAAATGTCAAACAAATTGGTATTTTCTGTTTACCGTCTTAACTGCCGGTAAACCGAGAAAATTGTTTTCGGCTTTTCTCTGCTAACAAACATAAATTCATTCATCCACGTCTATCTACTACATCGAGCAATTTGACTCTTTTTGTGCGTGTGCTGCGAAGTGAATTATTATTGTTAGAACATTTTCACGTCCACGGTGATTTGTTCTGTGAAAACATGTTGCGCTGTATGAATTGTTCTCTTTTATTAGCACACCCGCTGCCTAGACGCCAAATCAGAGAAGTAACGGATTCCATGGTAAAAATCTTACGTACATGGATTTCTCCTACCGTTTTTCTGAGAAGATTTCTAGTTCAATGTTTTTAAATATAATAAATAATGATGAACATAGGTAAAACTCAATTAATATGTACCAAAATAATGCAAAATATTTGTCAGTTAATAGGGTTTCAAAACGAATTGTTTTGAGTTATGTAACATAACCTCAATAGGTACTCAACTTATGTTTTTCTTCAGAAACCCCACAACATTTAATCTTGAATTTAACCTTGTATTAAAGTATAACACAACCCTTTTTTTGTGTCTAATTTTCATTAATTTACTGTGTCAAAAGTTGCGCAACCAAGTGCCATAGTACCTTGCTCAATTTCCTTTAGACTAAGTTTATTGTTTTTGTATGGAAAAAAAATGCTTCGAAATTTGAAAAGTCGTAGAACAAATGTTGTTCAGGGTCATGATATGAAGGCAGGATTAAGAGGTTTCGGGTATTTTTTCAATTTCCCTGTATACTAATATTGTGCATTGTAAAATAGTACCAAATTTAATTAAAGGCGAACGGCAGGCTTGTATGGGAGTTTCGTACAGCTAGTAAATTTTCGAGTTTTGGGATCATGTTTGTTTTAATAGGTAGTTCATACGATAGAAAAGCCCTATTTAAAATCTTAGATTTTTAGAACTTGGGACATAAAAGCTATACCCAGTTTTATTTTTCGAGGTTATGTACTAGTGTAGAAATGTAGGTTGTAATTACAGGTAGGTACATTAACATTGTTATGATGATAAAATAAATGTTCTAGATTACTTGTCGTCATCTTTGTTGTGTTATACTTACAATTAAGTAGGTAGATTGAGATGAGGATCGTACCTACTCAGAGGGAGGGAGGGAGGGGTGCATTAGGAGATACCTATTGCCTAGCAGCGGATAGAAACTATTTGATAATAATGAAGTTCTGATAGAAACTAGACAGATTTTCTTTACCGGTCAATAAATAATTGCAAGAACAAAAAAAAAAAAAGATGAATTCATTCCAATCATTACCTACATCGTTTACTTGATTTTATGCAACAATTATGGGTTTTACTATTAAATCTATTTCTAAATAATTAATTGTCATTCCGAAGTTTGTGATATTTTACTTATGGCGACTTCGAAAAACATCTGCGTTTAGTTTACTGTTTTGTTGGTATAATTATTGAAATCTTTTAATTGATAGTATTAATTAATCCCATGTGCTAGAAGTTGTTTACTTACATGAAAATAAATGGCTGAGTTGCCTTAATAAGTGGTACAAATTCTATAACCAAACAACAAAAAAAGTTTGCTGTACGAATTTTGCCGTTCGCCTTTATGGTTCACAATTTTGGTCGTACTGGCTTGCACATAAAAGGTAGATATATGCTGTCGCGGACTTTTATTTAGATCTATTTAAGACAAACAATCCTGCGCTACATTATCTTTATGTAACTCCATTGGTTTAGCCAGCGCACGCCAAGATAGCTCTCAGATGGAAGATTTTTTTCGACTTAATTGACACGTATCGTTATATTATGACCAAAATTACATAAAATCATTATAAATTGTAGCCTATGTGTTATTCTGATGAATAACCTATATTACTGTAAAGTTTCATCTAAATCTGTCCAGAAGTTTTTTCGTGAAAGGGTATCAAACATACATACACATACATCCATCCTCACAAACTTTCGCATTTATAATATTAGTAGTAGGATTAATAGCGTCACCGAAAAATGCTCAGCCCGAATTTCAGTCTGCCAATGGCAGAAGCTAGTGATAAAACATAAAAAAAACAAAGCCTCAAGAAGCAACAACGAGTTTTATACCTTTTTTAATTTTTCTTTGCTCTAACATTTAGTAACAACACTTGCACAGAGTCAATCATTATGTACATTATTATTAGATAGCAGACGCACAGAAAATGATTAAATCACAATTCACATAAAACAATAAAAACAACACATTCATAAAGATCACAAATCAATTGAAATATCTCTAACTAATTAATTCATAAAAATAATTAAATTCTTTAACAAAATCTTTAAACGCTACACAAAACGTGTAACTTTTAAAAATAAGCGCACATTTGAGTCACCCAATATAATTACTGCCCAAAAATGTAACAAAAAATAAAACAATCACAGAATTCAACGTAACAGATCAAAATGTTCAGAATCACCAGTTACGGCATCAGTAATCGGACAACTCTTGTAAAACTTTTCTCCTTGATAGTTATTGTTAGATATTCTTTGTTCTACAATAATTTCATGTCCACCAGCAGACTTCAGGGTCACGTCAATGCTGATCTGCATCTTCGTGTGGTCTGCCGTCCACCGTAACTGTCGCACTAAATGTGCCAGTATTATCTTCATGGATATCATTGCGTAGGCTTTTCCTGAAACAATGAATTATCGGTCAGTTTTTGCATCTTAATCTTTTATCAGCAACGTTACTCCTTTGAGGAGCTCGTGGCTAAATAATAACAGCAACACGAATCGATATTCAAGGTTAAGCAACGCTTGCCAAGGTTAGTCTGTGGATGAGTGACCATCTTAACATATCGAGTTTCCTCCGTGCTTCGGAAAGCACGTTAAGCCGTTGGACACGGCTGTTATTTGTAGAACTTTGGCATCATTGTCAGAGGCCAGTAAATCTTACTCCAGTCTTGCCAAGAAATACCTTGTTACCCAGTGAATGGGTTGAAGAGGTCTGGTAGTTAGCCGCTCCACGTAAAAATACTGGTATTCAGCTGAATCTGAATACCAGTATTTTGTCTGCTAACATTTCGAAGTAAGTTTCTCATAAAATGTGCGACGGCACTTTTTCGAGCTCGTGCATTGAATTACTGTACTAAACCAAATGAAATGAAAAATATATGATAAAAAACATTCCCTATGTATGTAAGTGGTTTAGTTCATAGTGGCCTCAATAATTTGAAATGAGTTTGGAATATCCGTTAAAAATAAATCATTAAAATTCATTAAAATTACTAATACTGAGCGTTTTAGTAATTTTATGAATGAACTGTAGAATTAATGTTATTACGTAAAATTGAAACCAAAATAAACCATAGTTCGTAAGTAATGTTAATCTAAATTATATTCATTAAAATAATAAACCTAAATAAATTTAATTGCAACAGCTTAATTTATAGAAACAGTATAGTCGATTTATGTGAGCGAAAACGCAATTTTGTGAGAAGGCTACTAAGTAAAAAAAAAAATTTATAAAAATTTAAAGTAAATTAATATTTAATAAAGAGACAAATAATAAATAGAAAATTAAACTAACATTCGCATCTAAAATATTAGTTAGGATTAAGAATTTGATCGATAACAAACCTATACATGATCTCTTCCCCAAACTAAACGCAGCAAAAGACTTGTTCATCTGCGGCAGTCTTGCATTATCAAACCATCTCTCCGGTCTGAACTCCTCAGGGCTATCTCCCCAAACATTAGTACGATGCAAACCATGTGGCATAAAGAAGACTTGACTGCCAGCACGCAGGGTGTAGTTTTCTGTAAAATTAATAAAAAATGTATCTTGACTGAATGATGGTGAACACTCTAAATGAACCTGAGGGGAATGAGTGAAATCGCCTGCTAGAATACTTCACTCACCTCTAGAGGTGAGCTTGCCTAGGCAAGCGTCAAAAAATCCTGATACTAAGTTAGGAGAGAACAGTTTACTTTTTGGCAAGCGTGTTCCGACGTTGACCACATTCTCGCTTTCTACTAGGGCAGACGGTGATTGAACGCGAGCCAATCAGTTATCAAAAAATAACAATAATTCGCCTAGCTTTCAAAAATAAAATAAACAGCAAATAACAAGCTACTCACAATTAAGGACCCTTTAATGTAATAGTTAATTGTTCTGTGGTTCTAGTGATGACCAGTATATAGTTCACTTTGCTAGAAGCTCTCAAAGGTTGCAATGGTCTCAACTCTATTCACAGTTTAACTGAATGCAACTCAGAGACAAAAACTCGCAGGGACTGTCTATTTGAGTTTTTGGTAACAGATATACACCCCTTGAAAAAGCTATCTTATCGCATTCAAATAGAATTTAAAATGGAAAATACTTACTGAGTTTTATATCTTTATCCACATATCTTGGAATTATGGGCGCTACTGCTAGTAATCGCAGAACTTCTTTTATGACAGCTTCCATGTACACTAATTTCGGTAAGTCATCTTTTTGTACGTCTCTATCTCCTATTACTTCCATTACTCTGAAAATGAAATCATTTCGATTAAATCATTGAACCGCGATAGTTATTACAATGGCAAATTTATTATTTTACGATTATTTTTGTAAAATAATTACTTTTTACATTCATTTATTTATACTTGTCACATGTGAACTAAAGATCTGACGTCACATAAACCAACATCGTGTTATCAAAAATGTAAGCAAGATTTGAACATTTAAGAGCGTGTATTCCGTCCACTAGCGCCGCCAATCGTTTTTTTATTATTTGTGGTAAATTTAAGACACATAGATAAAAAACCACTCTGTTGTGCACTGAAAAAAGTGCACTGAAGAAATGTATTTATTATGTTTTGAGAGTTATGTTTTGTACTTTAGAACATAAATAGTTGCCAAAGTCGATATTTTTGCTAAAAGTGGCCACTTTTAGCATTAATTGCCGTTTTGGCTATTAAACCATGAGTTATGTATTAAAAATAGCTGTCAAAAAATAATAGATACATTTCTTTAGTGCACTACAGAGCGGTTTTTTATCTACGTGTCTTAAATTTACCACAATTAATAATTTTTTTTTAGTTACCTCATAACTCCGACATTTATGAACCGATATGAAAAATTCTTGGTTTATCTGAAAGGATATACTTGCAGATTGGTCCCACTTAAATGTTATGAAATTCTGTTACGAACTTTGGATTTTAAATCGAAATAGCTGGAATTCGTCTACTTGGATGATAGTTTTATGTCATCCAAGTAATCGAAATTGCGTATTTTGCTTTTCTGCGATTTTGCAGTGGTGTTGTTAGGTGTGGGGTACCACTAAAAAGTGAAAAATAAAAAACTTTTTACAAAAAAATACAACCGACTTCCAAAAAAACAAACACTACAAAGTAAAAAATAACTTTAATTTCGGAAGTCGGTGTCAAAATACGAAGAAACTAACAATAACACCGACTTCCGAAATTAAAGTTACTTTTTACTTTGTAGTGTTTTTTTTTTGGAAGTCGGTTGTTCATTAAAACTCTTCTTATATTTTACAGTCATCTTCATTTCGATGGCTCCTAAAATTTGTGTAAGTACTATAAAAAGTTAATTATCCATCTCCTCAGATTAAACCAGATCATTATCATTTGCTGGAACCTGGTCACTAAGTAAAATGATTTGATTCAGTATTTGGATCCAAAAATCAACTTACTCTTCAAAAATCCGTTCTTGGACTTGTGGGTGTGATCCCATCATAGTGAGGATGAACACCAGTTGTTGGGAGGTGGTTTCAAATGCTGCTGCTACCATGGTGTTCAACTCTTGTTTCATCTCATCTTCAGTGAAGTTTCCGTCTGCTGTCAACTCTAGAATTATGTCCAGGAAGGATCTGAAATCTTATTAATACGTTATTTATAAGAACTTAGATTTTATAGCTACTGTAGTACTTAGTGTTGTAAACACTTCTCATTTCTTAACAATGTGTTTTGAGATCCAGATTATAAGGTTCAAATTATAATAATTATAGATTCGGAATTAAATACTTACTCGGTGCATCTAATTCAGTTTTAGTTTTTCCATTCTCATTCTCAAGTGATGCTTTTTTTCTTTGGATCACCTAAAACAGAAACGTCATTAGTTTGAAAAAAGTATGCCGTCATTAAGTCATAACTAACACCTTCTAATTGGTTTCTAGTTCATTTTTATCGTGATTTCAATGAGGAAACAAGCTTTAAAACCTGCTAAGGGACTCGCACACGAAGGGTTACCATAAACCCTAATTTTATTATTTGTTGTTAAAGCGGCTTTAGAAATAATACATCTGTGAAATTTTCAGCTTACCACCTATTACGGTTCTTGAGATACAGCCCGCTGACAGACAGACAGACTGACGGAAGGACAGGTTAATTGTTCCGTTGGTTATCTTTTGGGTACGGAACCCTAAAAAAATAATTGTCGACTTCCACTATAAAACCAAATTTAAATATCGTCTGTTAAGTTACAAAACTTGAATTTATACTTCTTTCCTTTTTTTATATTTTCTTCATTAGTATATAATGTTACTGGGAGTTTGTTGCATCACTTTGTCTCCCCAGCTTAATCACTAAGAAGCAGTGACAGCAGGTGTTCTGGGAGATTGTCTTATCTTTTAATTTCAAAAACTACTAATTCCCAGTCTAGCCTAAATAAAATTTATTACTTTTGTTTTCGTTTTTCATTCGAAATTACCAACCTCATCAGTAATATGGTTCAGAAAGTCGACCAGCTCAGTTTCTCGTTTCTTCAGTCCAGCCAGTTTGTAAAGCAGGTCACTCTGATACCAAACCTTGTTCAGCCTGTTCATCAGGACGTGAAGCAGTTCATCTACCGCATTCACGTAGTTCTTCACAAAGTCTTTGTCTTTATCCTTCGTTTCTCCAAATGCTGTTACTGAAATTTTTGAAGAAAAATTAGATGTTTACTAACAGGACAATAGGGAATATGTATGGAAAATATATTTATTATTTATACAGTTTATCTAAAAACATACAAAAATATAATACTTACAGTGAAAATATCTCGAAAAATATACGAGATACAATAAAATTATTTTAAACAAATATATCTGTCCCTCTCGCGAAAACGCTGTTTTCTATGGCAACTGTTTAGGCGTCGTGGACTTATAAGTCAAAACCCATATTAGACTTCACTTTATAATTTTAATCTATGCAGCTGTCTAACTTCATCGCTGATGAATGTATTTAAAAAAATATTTCATGATTGTTTATTAAAGTCGGCTGTATTTTTTTGTGGTGAGATTCCCCGATGTTGCGGAGGTGGATGCGGCTCCACACCGAAATTTAAGTGTATATTTTATGTGTCTGTTACCTACTAACAATAGATTTTAAGTAAAAATTGTTACTAACCCTATGGACTCCGGTCTGAAATAAAATTATTCTATTCTATTCTATTATATTTGAGAGGGTTCACAACCCTGAGACTCTACTAAAAAAGTTTAGGTAGTTAAATCTTGATATATTTTTTTAACTCAGTTATATAATAAAATGTAAATACAACAATAACAATTACCAAATCAATTGAACCATTACTTTAAGCAGTAGTTTATTTGTATAATACATGTTTGTGTAAAAAGTTACAGCAAGATTGTTTACATTTATTTAACTATCTAAACCATTCTAGAACATAGACAAAGTGCCTGTTCATCATCGAATACGATTGCTGCAATTTCAAAATATTATAAGGGAACAATCGCGTGTCATTTGTGCTGCGTTAGTCAATCTCAATCACTTTCGAAGATTTGACAAGACTGCTACCGCTGTCAGAAAGTCAAATATCCACAAGTCATTGAATAGGGGCGCAATTTTTTATTTGCAAACTGAAACACTTATAAGCTCTAGTAAACAATCATGACATATTTTTTTAAATACCTTCATCAGCGATGTAGTTATAAAGCTTCAAAGATTACAATTATAACGAGAAGTACGACATGTACTTTGACGTCAAACTTCATGAGGCCTGATAGAGCTGCCATAGAAAACAGCTGTTTGACGAGAGGGACAGATATATTTGTTTAAAATTAGTTTACCTCGTTAGTTTTGTATTTTTAAATAAACTGTGAAGATAATAAATAGTTTTTTCCATGCATATTCCCTATCATGTGTTTTCTAAATATCATTATATTGTAAGCTTACTGCAAGAAATCCTGAGAATACTATCCCTCATCAGCGTGACGTGGTCATACGGTCCCTGTCCGACTTGCTCCTGTAATTCGCTGACCATCCTTCGGGACTGGCTGTTGAACACCTCAAAGAACCCGTTGATCACCGGTATGCTAAATGCTGGACCGAGAACTTTGCGATGGTGCTTCCATACGGGACCTGGTTAAAATAAGGGAATCATAATATAAAAATAACTTTATTTAGTACATGCTTTGACTGAAAGTACAATTCGCAACTTTTTTATTTCTGGATGAATTTAAGGTTTTTTTTTTTTTCATTTTCCATTGCTTCGTATTGTAAGGAGGAGGTTGTGTGAGGCTTTGATGGTCAAGGCAATATTGTTATAATTTATTTTAAATTGAAAAATATACAATAAAACAAAAACAAAACTATCTAATACCAATCATGTAAATTTTAAAACTGTTCAATCAGTTTTAAATTTACAAGATGTTATATTGGTGATCTTTCAAAATACTCGTAGTTCATCTTATACGTAGAAATTGAATGGCCTCAGTCGTTACGATTTAGGTAGGTAGAACACAAAATGATAACAAGTCAATTTACTTTTGTAAGTCTATCTTGACTTAGTATAGAATCAACCTCTTTAGCATTTTCCAATTTCATGATTTCATAATTAAAAATTAAAATAAAGTAAATACGTATTTTTTTAATTATAAAACAATATATATAAAAACAATATAAAATGCATTCATTTAAAAATTATGAAGAATTATTTTGTAACTAAATGATTATTTAAAAGTGTCCGTGGAATTGCTTGTACATATATATTATGTAATCTTTAAATACCTATTTCCCTTGATCATCGCATCACGCGTGAACGACTGGACCGATTTCGCAAATTTTTGTTGTGTTTGTTACTGTCAGGAGATGATTCTATGAAAAAATAAAATGAGAAAGTTGCAGTTGACGGGATCGAAGCCAAATAACCGCAACGGAAAACCGCACCAGAAGCGAACGACTGAAATCCACCGGACAGTCCGAATATCAATCATGGGACAGTTGCCCACCGGACAGTCCGAATATCAATCATGGGACGGTTGCCCACCGGACAGTCCGAATATCAACCATGGGACAGTTGCTCACCGGACAGTCCGAATATCAACCATGGGACAGTTGCCCACAGGACAGTCCGAATATCAACCATGGGACAGTTGCCCACCGGACAGTCCGAATATCAACCATTGGACAGTTGCCCACCGGACAGTCCGAATATCAATCATGGGCCAGTTGCCCACCGGACACAACAACCGTCTGGTCGGAGGATTCTCCCTTAAGGTTTGGCGTGACTTTGCTCTCCGTTCCCCATCCCTCATTATTGGCACATTTGAAATATAATGTTTTTGATTTTGTCTTACCAGATCCTGTAAACAATCCTTGTCCAAGCCATGGATGGGCCACTTTATACAAGAAATGCTTCTGCAAACAAGCGTTCGCCACTGTATTGGCCTCGTCAGGATCCGCAATGCCTGAAAATATGTATTAACATTATTTTGAGCTTAAACTGTCTTACTAACAAAGATGTCACGTTGTCGGATCCACTGTGTGGTTATTTTCCCATTACTACTCAGACATCAGGCAAATGTAATAAGATTGATAAAGCGAGCTTACCCATAAGTAGCCTGTTCACTCTAACTTTGAAAAGATTAGGGTTGTAAGCGTTCAGAAACACAGACGCAAGCAGAGAGTTCCACTCCTTTGCTGTTTGGAAACTAGTACTAATAATCTTAGACGTCTGATACCCGTGCAATAAGGGTCATCGACCCACATACATTTGTTCACTTTCTTAATGTAAAAAAACAGAAATAATGACATAAAGCTGTCCTGAATCGGCTTCTTTGGGATCCTTTAAGTTCTCTTATAATGAAAAACGGTTCATAAATTTATTGTTCGAGTACTTACGAAAGGATATTAAGGAAAGGCCAACGTACTTTATTGCACGTTTATGTGGCGCCCACGATATTAGTTCTTCATAGCGCGTTATTTGATTCAGAGTGTGTACTTTTGACGATTGTAATCTTATAATGCGAACAGCAAAGGATGGAACTCTCTGCCTGCGTTTGTATTTCCGAACGCTTACAACTGTAATCTCTTTAAAGTAAGAGTGAACAGGCTCCTCCTGGGTAAGCTCGCTCCATCGTAGACTTTGTCTCTGTCATCTCTGACTAAAACTAGAGTCAAGAGCAAACCCATCAGAAATAAATAATAAAATGCCATTCATGCATTTCTGACTTACCATAGTAAATATCTCCACCAAAATGACCACACGTCACACCACCGTTGTCCACACAGAATTTTGAAATTTTCTCCAAAAGCAACCATAATCCTGAAAATCAAAGAGACTGGTGATAAAACTGATTCAACGGCACACAAAACATTCCATGTGCATCACACTACTGGACCACACGTCTCCTCTTGCAGGCGGTATGAAAGTTACATTTCTTCTTTTCTGATACTAAGGTAAGTTGGATTTCCATCGGTTTCCAAAGGTTATGGGATGATTATGAAATAAATAACACAAAATGAAGCACCCTTTGTTGAAACAAAACCAACAATATACGGTTCGCGATCGTAAAGAGCATTTATCTAAGGGATTATAACCATTTGAATTATCAATATAACCCTCTAAGTTCATACAACTCGAGTGAATGGCTTTTTCACGAAATAACATTCAATCGAGTTCTAAAATGGGTATAATTCTTTAGATAAATAGGTATGCGTTACGGCCGCGAATCGTATATTGTTCAACATACAGATTACACTGACCGGCAAATTGCAAAAAACATAAAAATATTTGAATTTTGCGGGCTACCCTGGAGCTTCCACCTTAAGACACCGCCATTGCAGCTCCACTGATCCCATACTTTGTGTGCTCTTATCAAACTTTATTTCATGTTTGTAGATATTTATAGACTAAAAAGATTTACATTTAAAAACTCTGCATGTTTGTATTTTCTGATAATTACAACCTGGCTGCGCATGCTCCATATTGACACTTTCCGTCAAGTGTGATAGTGGCCAAATGTAAGCCGATCAATAACAGAAATAAAAGTTTTTTTTTTACAAAACAACATGAGCACACACTAACAAAAATATTGTCTCTACCTCTAGAACTAGTAACTAATGTCCAATAAAGGGCAAAGCCCCAGGATTCTCAAGTAGTAATGGATGTTTCACTTTAGGACTCGGAGAACTCCAAACCATAACAGCACATATTGCGAGCAAAAATATCGAAACAAATGTGTGGGTCGCAGTGGTCAAAACAAGCCATAAATTAAAAAAATCACACTCTTTTGTTTTGAAAAAACTACGTGAACACACATAATACACCTAATTTCCTATTCCCTTATTCTTTTTAACCGACTTCCTAAAAAGGAGGAGGTTCTCAATTCGGTTGTTTTTTTTATGTTTTTTACCTCATAACTCCGACAATTATGAACCGTTTTAAAAAAAATCTTGTTTTATCTGAAAGGATATACTTGCAGATTCCCATATAAATTTTATCAAAATCGGTAAGGAAGTTATGATTTTAAATCGAAATAGCTGGAATTCGTCTATTTGGATGATGGTTTTTTGTCATCCAAGTAGTCGAAATTGCGTATTTTGCTTTTCTGCAGTGGTGTTGTTAGGTGGGGTACCACTAAAAAGTTTAGTGAAAAATAAAAAACTTTTTACAAACAAATACAACCGACTTCCAAATAAAAAAAAACTACAAAGTAAAAAATAACTTTAATTTCTTACTTAATTTGGAAGTCGGTTGTATTATTCGTAAAAAGTTTTATCTTCTTATTAAATGTGTACAGAAATTGATTGTACAGAAAAAACATTGTACCTACCTTGAGAACTAGTTACTAACATGTGTGTATGTCCAATAAAGGGCAACGCCCCAGGATACTCAGGTGGTAACGGATGCTTCACTTTAGGCCTCCGAGAGCCCCAAAAGATAACAGCACATATTGCGAGCAAAAAAATGGAAACGAACATGACTGAAACAAGGAGTAATCTGTACTAAAACTAAGACAGAACTCGTTTAACTTATAAACTTTTCTTGTGTTTAAAAATCGCGGTCAAGTGACTGTCGAGATCTTATGAAGAGGGTTTCGTAGGTACTTAACTTGTGCTAAAAGCATGAGCCCATCTTTCGGGGCTCATGTGAAGGAAACTGCGATAGTTTTGTAATCGATTTTACAATATTACACTTTGTCAATGTTTAATCTTTGTAAGTTAAACAGTTGCGAAGCTTAGGTAGTCGAAGGAAAATACATTGGTTTGACTAAGAAATTTACTTTGAAATTAATTTTAGTATTCAAAGCATTTTATTATTTTCTCAAGATCAAAAAGTCAATTTCTGTGTTTTTAAGGATCTTTCCCCTTCACGTCGCAGTCGCAAACTGTCAAAATTACCTCTAATTCCCTAGAATTAGATGTGATTTGCTACTTAGTTCGTTAAACTAACTATACGTATTTTGACGAGTTTTTACGGAAAATTTCGCGGTTTTTTTTTAATTTAAAATTACACTTTGTTCTTACAAACAACACCCGTTCGATCTTCGTTCTTTGTTCTTTTTTGTTGTTTTGTTATTTGTTTTAATATCGCCATTTTAAATGTAACATTCACATTTCATTACAAATTCTGTCACGTGTAGGAGACGGTCACATACTGGTCATACGGTCATAAACTGGACATATTTGCGAGTTTCGATATCGGAAACTCGCCAATAAAAAGGTACATGGTAGCAATCCCGATATGAACTATTGTAATGTAAGTGACCATGAAAGTTTAAAACAATATATCTGGACATAAATTTAGACTCAGGTCTGTTACTGAAAACCTAAGATCACTTGGTCAAAGAGGCAGTTCAAAAGATTCCACTTTTCGCATTTGACAAGGCCCACTTACTTATAATTATCTGTCACCGGAAAATGTCAAACGTCGTAAGATTGTTAAATATCACGTGATTTTTTTTTTTTTCTAAATAAGACACAAATATATTGGAAACTATCGAATTTGGATGAGATTTATTGTTTACAAAACGATTTTTTCGTAAATTATCGAGAAATTATAATCTATTCGAGATTTATTGTACTTAATCTTACGGAGTTTGCTATTTTCCAGTGACATATCCATCCAGAAGTCTTCAAAAGGGCAATTTTATGCTATTTGTAATAAATGTAAATTAAAAGTAGGTACAAGATTTTTTTAAAATATTATTTATTTTTATATGCATGTACCTATAGCAACTAAAACTTGTAACTGGCCTTGTTTGTATTAGAGTAAGTAAGAAAACCTTGTTTTTATCTGTAAATATTCTAAACATCATAAAATCACTATCATTACTATCACTAGATACATATTATAAGATTTAATATAATGATAAAATTAGTATATAAATTTTTAAAATAATAATTTAATAAAAATTAATTAAAAGGAATTCGGCAAAAACAAAGAACTCCTTCGCGTCTATCTGTCTGTCTGCTGTGTGTCTATTTGCCAAAAACTCAAAAACTACTACACCGATTTTCATGCTGTTTTCAATAACGGATGGAGTGGTTCTCAAGGAAGGTTTTAAAATACAATTTGAAAGCGAGCGAAGTCGCGGGCATTAGCTAGTAATTTATAAAGAGCCAAAAGAAAAAATCGACATAATGGAGTCAAATTTTTTCATAGTAGGTACACGGTACCCTAAAATATTGAAAGCGAAGCCTTTATAATGAATTATTGCATAATGAGGACCAGTCGTTGAATAAGCCTATGCCTAATTTAAAACAAACTATGTATTCAAAAAACTGTGACGCACCGTAAAGGTCTGGCCACAACCACGAAACGCGGGCGTGGGCGGCAAATCGTGGCATGCTCCTTACATTTTTAACTATGGAACAAGTGGAGGAGCTTTGCAAGAAGACTATTCGTTTTTATTCTTTAAATACGCTTAATGTTTTTTCTTTTTTTGCTTGTCTCATCGTAAGTTTACTCTGGCACTGTTGTGGTTTATGATTTCGTCCAATTAATTATTACTTTAAAATCAGGAATACTGTCGTGTCAAAATATGTACAGTGTGTAAAATATATACGGTCAAACCTCAGTCAACGCACACACACTCACAAGCTCTGTATTGAACACTTTAATCCTAAAATAATTGCCATGCCCGGTCGATGGAGAAACTCTTGGGGCAGGCGTATGTCCAGCGGTGAACGTCTTTTGGCTTAAACTATGATGATGTGTTTATAATCTATATGTCTGTGTTTCCTGATAGCTACAGCCTGGGAGTCTTTAAGTACAAAATGCAACCGATAGAAAACGGACAGGCCAGCAACTCGCCTTTGATACTAAAGACTTCACAGCTTCGACTCGACGAGCCTTTCATGGCCGATGATCCTCTTGTCTCGTTTCATGCATCAAGCTGGTATTTGGTAGATCCGTCCCAGAGATGTGACCAATATGAACATTTACGAAAAAAATACGCGTGAGAAAGTTTGAGCAACCGTTCTGGTGTGAAGTACCGTCTCACCTTTGCTAGGATCCCTAGCTTTCTCGCAGCCATTTCAGCATTTACCTCGATGAAAGGGCCAACATTGAAAGTAGATGTTAACGTTACACCAAGAAGCTCAAGTCGGTCGGTTATCGGCACGGCTACACCTCGGTAAGATGGAGCTAGGTGTAATTGGCTCTTTTTACCGGAAAAAGACACGCTTGGGTCTTAGCAGCATTGGCCTTGAACAGATTGCCATCGCCCCATTCAGAGACAGCCTGTAAGGACAGGTTAAAACGCTCAACCGCTCTCGGAGATAGTGGATCTGCGACCCACCAGCTCGCTCGTTTCTCGTCATATGTAGAGTTTGCAGGTTTCGAGCAAAACAGATGGGTACATTGTTGAATTTCTCAGAAGCCTCGACCAGCGATTGCGGCTCATCGATCGCAATCGATGGGCCGATCCTACTATTTTTAAGCGACGTTCACATTCGCATCTCAGTCGCAATCTTTCAAAAAACCCCATACATTTTGTGCACACTGACGACGAAGGTTTTTTACATATCTTTTCTACCAACTGTCGCACTGCGAGTCATATCTCAGTAACCCGCGTACGTACCACACTTAAAAAACTTTATTCATTTTTGTTTTTGCCGCGCTGCCGCACAATCGCAAACCGCTCATCGCTTGAGCTTGAAAGTCGTGGCCAAGCAGTAAGGATAGTGAACCTGCGGTAACATATGCCAACAATCTATTTTAAATTCAAGATTTCTTTGCGAATAAAAAATCGTCATTAAAATGTGCTTGGCTATTTTTAAATAGAATGTTAAATTAATTATTTTAATTTATGCGAAATAAACTTGCTTTAGTAGTTACTTAAGACAACGGAAACAAGAAGTAACCTATTTTATGGTCATAAAGTTATTAAAAACAAGACATTATACATTTTTTTATTTAAGCAACACAGAGCGAAACGATCTGGAGTGACCGCGAACCGGAAGACGCAGCGCTGGAAGGCCTCCCACAAGGAGGATTGATGGTGAGGGCTGCGGGTATCCGATGGATACGAAACGCACAGGACCAGTAATTGTTGTGACGACACTTGGGGGAGGCCTATGTCCAGCAGGGGACATCTTTCGGCTGATATGATGATAATGACACAATTAAGTATGCGTAAAACAGTACAGTTTAAAATAAATAAAATAAATAAAATAAATAAAATAAATAAAATAAATAAAATAAATAAAATAAATAAAATAAATAAAATAAATAAAATAAATAAAATATATAAAATAAATAAAATAAATAAAATGAATAAAATATATAAATTAAATATGTAGAGGTTATATGCTAGGGTGGTTTGATAAGTCAGTGACTTTTTAAATTACTCGCTCAATATCTTTAACTGCACCAGTGCTGTTGTCAACTGCCATCTTTTAATAGGCTGCCGACAATTTTTTGCAAGCTACGTCATTTATTTTGTGTTTGTATGATATTGGAAAATTTTACAGCAATCTATTGTATAATAAAATAAATCACGCAATAATCTAATTATGAAACGAAGAGAAATATAATAATGTAATCGATACGTTTTTTTTCTTTAAGGATTCGTGATTCTCCAGAAACATAGGTAGGGACCGATCTTTTTTTCTATTTGATTATGGGATGAATATTTCACAGATCTGTTTCATTCATATTTAATACCATCACCATCAAAGTATCAATTTACAATGATTTATAAAAAAAAAAAAACCGGATATCACTTGGCCTGGCAAGTGTTCCAAAATAATACTACATTTCTTATGTTATATAAAAATAGTGATTAGCATTTTAAATTAATTTTATCAGCCTCATTATCATAACTCCTTATAGCAGTTGTCATTAAAACCAAAAAAAAATAGGCACAAATTAGCAATTAAGGTTTTTTTTACTATTACAATTTTGATCTTATTTATTTACTTAAAGAAAGAAAGAAAGAAAGAAAGAAAAATGTTTATTTGGGATGTTTGTTTTGGACTTAACGTATTTATTTATATGTATCGTTGTTGATCACCGATGGCCGATGGTCATGGTCTGATGACGTAGTGAGGATTGCGGGCAGCAGATGAATGCGAGACGTACAGGACCAATTGTTGTGGCGACACTTGGATCTATGTTTAGCAGTGGAGGTCATGCGGCTGATATGATGTTTTATTTTTATTTGAGATGAGTTTTCTTTTGACTTAAGTTTTGGTCAGAGATGACAGAGACAAAGTGTACGAAGGAACGAGCTTACCCATATTAGCCTGTTCACTCTAACTTTGAAGAGATTAGGGTTGTAAGCGTTCGGAAACACAGACGCAGGCAGAGAGTTCCACTCCTTTGCTGTGCGCATTGTAAAAGACGTTTGGAAACTCTTAGTGCGAATTCGTGGATTAGTAGGGATGGTAAGTTGCAGTGCGTCTGGATGTCCGATGGTAGAAGGGGGCCGGTGGAATGAAGTCATGGAGTTCTTGGTCACACTCACCAAAGCAAAATCTGTTGAAGACCGACAAGCAGGCAACCTTGCGGCGATGAGCCAAGCTGTGAAGCTTGGCTTCCACCATGATGGTGATGATGACAGTCACTGTACTTAAAATACTGGTAATCAGCTGAATCCCGGTCCCAATATAGTTGGGAATAGGATAGACAGATGATGATGATATACTTATGGTAGCTTTAAGTCTTGAGCATTGACGCCAAGTTGCTGGCCTGTCGGTTACATTTTGGGAAGTGTGCGACGGAATTGCATAACTTAATTCCGCCAAACCCGATTCCACCATCGGACCACAAGACGTACGGCGATGCGCCATCGGTACAGTGGACATCCCACCTATACGCACAAAACGTTTTGGGAATACATTCATTGTGCGTGCAGCTAAGGAGTGGAATTCACTGCCTGAGTCTGTATTTCCTGATAGCTACAACCTGGGAGTCTTTAAGTCAAGAGTGAATAGGTTACTTCTAGGCAAGCGTGCTCCACCTTAGACCGCATCATCGCTTAATATCAGGTGAGATAGCGGTCAAACGTATGCCTATCAGTTGTAAAAAAATAATCTTCGTTGATATACTGAAAAGGATAGACAGATGATAATGACATCCTCATGGTAGCTTTAAATTTTCTTCGTTGAAATACTAAAAAGACACACACGATGGCTGAGCTTGTAGCTCCAGTTCCCAGATTGGAAATTATTATATTGGATTTTCTAAAAACAAAATCTCAGTACTATTTTTTTTTTAAGTCATGAAACAACTCCTTCCACTCTGGGTGGAACGGAAAAGAGTGCCAAACTCTTATTGACTAAAACCCATCCGAGTTCTTCCTACTGCCTTTTGCGTTTCAGAGCCACGCTGACCTTTTCAACTCAAAAAGTACACTTTCTAAAGTTAGAGCTAAATTATTATAATTTATTTTCCCGTTTCTCAAAGTAGCGTTCAGAAACGCACTAAATTATTAATATGTTTTCTTTGGTGTGGTTTACTAGCTTTTTATCAATTTTATTAGTTTCAAATTCATTTAAGTTTAAATTATGTAACCGGTGAGCGCATTGGTTTGAGTTATTTTGTTTGTTTTTAACCGATTTACAATGTTATATTTTGTAAGTCACATGATTTTATAGATGAGAGTTTTTTTTCGTGCTCTTCCTCTTGTGCCTCAGATCAGAGTTTTGCCAGCGCTTTTAGCGATGACAACCCTCTGAATTTTAGATACCATATTTCTTCAATTTTTTCAAACTGTCGCTAATTCTACAACGCTTTTCACATAAATGCTCAAACCATTTCTGCTCACTACTCTGATTTACTATCTTCTTTCGACTCTGATCTTGTTTATGCTGTCCTTGTATCCGAAACTTTTCTCAAGCCTGCACTTTTTTCCACGCAGTATTCTCTACCTGGATACAAGATTGGGCGCAATGACAGAATAGGCAGCCTCATGCGGAGGGGTTACCATCTATATCCGTGGCGATATCAGTTACAAAATTATTGATCAGTCTTCAGGTGACTACTCAAAGTTTGCAGGGCAGTTTCGTTAAAATAGACTTTCAACCTACGAAGTTACTTTTAGCTGTCTATTATAGTCCCTCGTGCCAAATTGACCTCTTTTGAAGCTAAACTAGAAAATCTTTCCGCACTTTATGATCCTATGATTATTTTCGGAGACTTCAATACTTGTCTACTAAAGGGAGACTCGCGCAGCCGTAAACTTCAATTACTTGTCTCTTCTATAAATATGTACGTACTTCCTCTCAATGCTACTCACAGGGCCCTTAACTGTATTCCTTCTCTCTTCTATCTCATTCTAGTAGGTATCTGACTCAAAAAAAAAAAAAAAACACTACAAAGTAAAAAATAACTTTAATTTTGGAAGTCAGTGTTTTTGTTAGTTTCTTCGTATTTTGACACCGACTTCCGAAATTAAAGTTATTTTTTACTTTGTAGTGTTTTTTTTTTTTTTGGAATACGGTTGTATTTTTTTGTAAAAAGTTTTTTATTTTTCACTTTTTAGTGGTACCCCACAGCTAACAACACCACTGCAAAAACGCAGAAAAGCAAAATACGCAATTTCGATTACTTGGATGACATAAAACTATCATCCAAGTAGACGAATTACAGCTATTTCGATTTAAAATCCAAAGTTCGTAACCGATTTTCATAAAATTTAAATGGGAGCAATCTGCAAGTATATCCTTTCAGATAAAACAATCATTTTTCAAATCGTTTCATAATTGTCGAGGTGGTAACCTCCTCCTTTTTGGGAAGTCGGTTAAAAATAGCCACTCATGGACAACTTCCTGGTCCTTTATCTTACCATTATCTCATTTACCTTTCCTATAGGATCCGACCTCCTAAACGCAAGGCTAAATTCCTAAATCTTCGTAGTTTTAAAAACGTTGATTTGGAGCGTTTAAGGGCTGATGCTCGTGGCATTGACTGGTATGTATTCTGTGTTCACCTGCGAGAATATAGATACTATGTTGTCAGTCTTCAGCAGGACTATGCTGGAATTGTTTGATGCACATGCTCCCCTTAAAAAGGTGAGGATTAAGCATCTTCCTGCACCGTGGCTATCACCAGCTATCAATAATCAGATGGCTAAGCGTGACAAAGCCAAGCATTTGTACAGAAAGCAGCCTACTGAAGAAAAATGGGAGGTGAGAAGAGAGAAGATGCGAAATTGCTGCGGTCATCTGTGTCGGAATGCGAAAAGGCGCCACATTTATAACTCAATTGATAACCTCAACCCAACACCAGTATGGGAATTTTAAAGACTCTTGGCATTAGGAAAGCCTCGTGCAAGAGTGCTTTTGATAAGATGGACCTCAATGCACTTAATGCGCACTTTTACAAAAAAACTATCCACTCTCAACGACCTTGCTAATCTTCCTTTGCCTTCAAATACTTAATTCTCTTCCCACCCAATTACTGAGCTAGATGTTTAAGAAATGTATCCTATCCATTTCCACTAAGGTTCCTACTCATTCTGAGCGAAATAGTTCCTGTCGTAACCAACATGGTAAACTTTCCCTCTTCACTGATTCTTTTCCGTCAGCGTGGAAGAAGGCTCACGTCTTACCAATTCCCAAAGTAGATAATCCTTCCTAACCATCCCATTTCCGTCCTATATCCATCCTCCCGGTCCTCTCCAAAGACCTCGAGAATGTTGTTCAGAAGCAACTGTCTAGTTATAATAATAATAAAGCTTTATTTTAATCTACACATTAACAATACACAGGTACGTGAAAAACTTTCAGATTCCAATGATTTATTGTTGGTGTGTAGTCCCTCCTGGGTGAAAGCCTCCTCCAACTGGAACCATTCATCGCGATTTGTCGAAAGGCTACTTGTCTTGTCTTCTCCTTCACACTCCGCATCACACTTCCAGCCGCTATGATGGCTCCTTCTCAGTTACTGCAGTGCGTCTCTGGAACTCTCTTCTACACTCTCTACGACAGCCCTTCTCTTGTGTCTTCAAGAGAAAAATTAAAGAGCATTTCCTTTCAGAATGACATAATATTGGATATTGGATATTTGGCGATATTATGACTGTATCACAAAAGTTGTTTTGGTGTACAATAAAGAATTAAATAAATATTATTCAATCGGTTCGAATTTTGCGCTTATTTATAATATTACGCAAATGGACATGGTATGGTTTTAATGACCCAGTTGAAAAAGTAAAAGCGAACTATGACTAATAAATTCAAATAAGTAGGTACTTGAATTCGTTCGTGATAAAAAACTGGTATCGTTACCCAAGAAAACATGGAGCCAAAGAGTTTGCTTCTGTACTTGACATGACAAACTTTACTATTCAAAGTTTGTGTAGCGCTTGACTGATATAAGTTGAAATGACAGTAAAGACACATCTTGATGACCAATGATAGATTAAATACCAAATGTAATATAAGACTAACCTTAAGTAAAAGATTTATGACTACTTTAACAATGGATCCGAATAAAATTATTGTATATTTCGGCACATTATTGATGAAAGGTATTACTAACTAGCTGTTTCCCGCGACTTCGTTCACGTGCATGTTGAAAAGTAAAATTATGTAGCTATGTAAGATAAGATATACAAATAGTCAATATCTGGCATTACTTGACCTCTCTTTGAATAAAGGATTTGGAAGACTGTAATGCCAGGCACTGGCTGTATCATCAAATTTTTCGTAATGAGAAACTTCTGTGCACGATGTTGAAGAAACTTGCTAGAGTTGAAACGTGATTGAGCTACATACAGCTGGCCATGGGTATAACAGCCTAAAAAGAAGTCTACCCCTGCAACGGATAGAGTAGAGTAGAGACTGCACTATCCACACTTAGACTTTCATTCTGGCTAAGTTAGCCAGCCTAGCTCCGCCCAAATGCAGCGAAGCTTTCTGTGTGCTCCACAGGTTTCGCGCATTGACCTCAAAGTTTCACGATTTATTCACGGCGGGAAGAAACGGCCTCATCTATACTAATATTATAAAGCAGAAGAGTTTGTTTGTTTGGTTGTACGCGCTAATCTCAGGAACTACTGGTCCGATTTGAAAAATTATTTCAGTGTTAGATAGCCCATTTATCGAGAAAGGCTATAGGTTATACATAATCCCGCTAAGACCAATAGGAGCGGAGCAGTAATGAAAAATGTTACGCAAACGACATTTCACGGGTCAGCTAGTATAATATACAACTTCCTCTACGTCAGTGTGTAAATTATTAAATTTACACACTGACGTCGAACGAAACAAAAAATATCTAGTCGCTTTTTCACCCACGCAGAGTATGTAATTACGTATGACATTGGTTCATACCATTTCTAAAGTTCACAAAAAAGGTATACAAGGTTTGATAGGTATATCGTATCGTATAGGATTGTGAAATGCCAAGGTCTGGGTTCGATCTTCAGGTGAGACTATTTTTCTTTTCATCAATAATCTTCATCTGTTATTTTACTATTCGATAAATAAATAAACGAGAGTAACAAATAATAATGCAATAATTATTTTCTTTATTATATTCTTGTTGAATTAAGGGGTTAAGAATTAAATCTTTCATTAGTCGTGGAAAAACGTTTATTCGTAATAATTTTACAAAGTTTAATTTAATATTCTTCTTGTTAAGAGTCCTATTACATTTTTTACGGAAATTCATGATTTTTGACGCTGTAATTTTCAGCAGCAGTAAGATATTTTAATTATTTGATCCTGAATAACGATAGTGCCAGTCTCTTTCTTGTAAGTTAGAGTTACACATTTTCATTTTTCTTTTCGTGTAATTTACTATAAATATTTTACGAACTCAGTTTGCAAGAAAAAATGTCGGCGATGGAACTTTGACGGTCAAATTCACATTGTTACAATCAATTCTTTTAAAAGCTAAAATTGCTAAAAGGTAAGCTGAATGTTTTACTTGTTTATTGGAGTTCTAGAATTTCTTGAAATTCCTTGAGTTTTCACGAAAAAAAACGTAAAGAAAGCCTAATTTAAGCCAGAATTGTCTTCATTCAGCGTCCATTATATACCAAATAAAAACAATTTTATCAAATAGATTTATATGATATAAAATTTCAATCTACAATGAATACGTTTCATAAGTTTTAGTTTGTCAATATAATACAACAAAATTACAATAAATAAAATTAAAGTACTATAAATTCTGCGTCAATTCAGCGCGCGCGCTCCTCAGTTTCGCGCGAGCGCCCAAATAAACTATAATCCTATTCAGACTAGTAAGTATCAAATAGTTTCGCGGACTATAGATGTACCCCCAACGCAGACCAACGTAACTTGATCTATTGCAAACGAGCACTTACGATTCGTAATAGGACTCTTAAAACAGTTTATTTGCTCATAACGAACAATTTATTGAAGTAAAGTAGCTAATGAGTCAACTATGACAATCAGGCTTACAGTATTATATCTTAGTGGGACTCTATCAAATCACAACTAACAAATCTACCCACGTAAATATAACAAGTGTGGACTCCTTGTGTTACTCAGAAGTACTACTTTGGTTCTACTGCAAGTGAATTCGTTTTAACTAAGTTGCTTATTTAAAACCTCAAAGTAAACAACTCGTTTTCACTAGGTCTTATTGAGGTGAATGAAAATGAATACATTACGAAAAGAAGATTGAAACTAAACCTGAAAACAATCCTTACTACGAATATGACACAATATAATTTTAATATTGCTCAAAATTATTGGCTATTTTTAATTGATATGTAATTTAATACTTATTCTTTGTAATTTTGAAACTTTTCATCATTAATAAAGGTTTGCTATTGGTTTATAATTGTAAATAATTAAACATGGTTGTTTCATTTTGTTGCATTTTAACCTTACTGTTAGGAATAAGTCAAGTTACTAGTAGCTAACTCTGTAAATAGAGATTATACCTAGTTTAATATGATCATTTTCCCAATGAACAAGAAGATTGAAGCTTATCCACAATATACAATCATATTAAACTAACTTATTACTACAACAGCCAGTGCATCCCCTTTATTGCCCCGAGAAAATTTAAATATAATAAATATTTACAATTTTTATTTTTATTAATATTTAGTGTGGCCTCCATTATTTTCAATACTACTTAGTAAACGTAGACGCATGGAGGCCACTATATTTGCACAAATGTGTGTTCCGCACAATGTCCCACAACTCCATACAAGACTCGGATTTAAGCTGCTCGGGACATCTCTCATAGCTCGTGCTTCCCACCTTTGCACCATTAAACCCGATACATTTTATTTAGGATTTAAAACTGGGGATCGAGCTGGCCACGGAATAACTTTAATATCGTTATGTTGACGAAACCATTCACTAACAATACTCGCACAGTGTATCCGACAGTTATCTTGAACGAAATACACTTCACTAACATCTTCCACGGGATAAACATTGCGCACAGAAACATTATCTCGTTCAAAAACTCGACGTAATTGTAGATGTTGGGCCGAGACTTCTTACACGAGTCTTTAGATTTCCCTCTTCCTCGTATCGATTCACCCGAAGTCGCAAAGACTTCCTCAAAAAAAAAAAAAACTTGTCACACATTTTTTCTTATCACACTTACTTATTTATTCTAAACCACCATTATCACTCCAAATTAAACAAAGTAACTTACACTTAAACCAGTGTCATTGTATATTTCAGATATATTCCATAATAGTCCATTGCTATGCAAGGCTATAATGTTAGCCCTGGCTTCAATGCCAATATTTGCTAGCATTTTGAGTACAGATATTCAAACTAAAAAAAAACCGGCCAAGTGCGAGTCGGACTCGCGCACCGAGGAGGGTTCCGTACAAACCAGTAGGTATTATGTTATAAGCAGAAGTTGCGATTTACGATTTATGACGTATTAAAAAAAACTAGATCTCGTTCAAACCACTTTTACGTTTTCGCTGGTAGTTTACATGGTCATGTACATCATATATTTTTTTTTATTTTTATCATTCTCTTATTTTAGGAGTTAAGGGGGGGAGACACATTTTACCACTTTGGAAGTGTCTCTCGCGCAAACTATTCAGTTTAGAATTTTTTTTTATTAAAAACCTCAATATAATTTTCGAAGACCTATCCATAGGTACCCCACACGTATGGGTTTTACAAAAAAAATAATAATTGAGTTTCAGTTGTAAGTATGGGGACCCCCAAAATTTATTGTTTTTTTTTTTCTATTTTTGTGTGAAAATCATTATGCGGTTTACGGAACACATCTACTTACCAAATTTCAACAGCATAGTTCTTGTAGTTTCGGAGAAAAGTGGCTGTGACATACCTACGGACGGATAGACAGACAGGCATGACGAATCTATTAGGGTTCCATTGTTTTTTTTGCCATTTGGCTACGGAACCCTAACAACTAATAGCATTAACACAAACGCTCGTAACTAAGTTCACCAACCAACAACGTCATACCATTATAAATTATAATACAGCTAGCAAATGTGCTGCTTACTCGCAACATGCGATGATAGCATCATCGCAAGTTGCGAGTATAAGTGTTTCAAAACGTAAACAACCACATAACGTACCTTATTTCTTCCTAGCATAATGTAATTTTCTACAAATGTATTTTGTCAAAAGAAAAAGAGGAGCTCGTAAAAAACAACAGCCGCATAGGCGATCTTTAATGTTAAGCAACGCTTGCCATGGATGGTCTGTGGATGGGTGACCATCTTAACGAACCGAGTTTCCTCCGTGCCTCAGAAAGCACGTAAAACCGTTGATCCCGGCTGTCTTTTGTAGATCTTTCGCAGTCGTTAAGACTTGTCAGAAGCCAGTAATTCTGACTCCAGTTTTGCAAAGTAGTACCGTGTTACTAACTTGATGGGTTGTGGAGGTCTGGTAGGCAGCCGCTCTACGTAAAACACTGGTATTCAGCTGAATACGGTTTGACTGAAAGCCGACCCCAATATAATTATGTAGTTAGAAGGCTTGGCAGATGATGTCCTTTCTCGAAATGTTCTTTTCTCTTAATGACTCTTTCCCGAATTGTTTATTTAAAAAAATACATTGAGTGGCATTAATTTGCTATATTTGTTAATTCAAGGGAACTAATAATTTAGACGCCACGGTTGGCGCAGTGGTTGAGCGATCGACTGCTGCGTCGCGTGTCGTGGGTTCGATTCCCGCACGGAACAAATATTTGTATGGCCTACAGATAGATGTTCCGGGTCTGGCTGTTTGTGTATGTTAATTTGTATGTTTGTAAACGCACCCACGATACAGGAGAAATTCTTAGTGTGGGTCAACGTTTGTTAAAAGAAAAAACAAAAGAATTACTCAACTAAATAAACTGTAATGGTTTGTCTAATCGTTAGTTTTGTAATTTATGGCAAGTACCTTGAATACTTAGTGACGGGTCAATCACTACATATGTGTTATAAAACAGTCATCTACCGCGTCTGTCTGTCTGTTCGCAATAAACTCAAAAACTACTGCACCGATTTTCATGCTGTTTTCACCAATGGAAAGAGTAGTTCTACAGAAATATTTTAGTACATAATTTGTCAAGCGGGCAAAGCCGCGAGCATCAGCTAATTCTAATATATAAAATTCTTCCGTTACTGAATGAATAGCACAGTCGAAAGTACTGCTCGTAAGAAGATGACGTTTGACATGTACCTAGGTCCTTTGGGGAATGTAGGGGAGTGTGTGACGTTGCATTTTTGAAGACTAGCTGACCCACGAAACTTCGTCTGCGTCACATTTTCCATTCATGCTCGCCTCCTTTTAGTCTTAGCGTGATAATATTTCATTATGAAAACATTCCATGGTTTGATTTCGCTTAGGTGTTCGATCACACCCTACCGAGTTATAAGCACTAAGAGAAGATTTCCTGAGAAAAAACGAATATTCGCGTGCGTTGCGAGCAAAAGCCAGTATATTATAACTAGCTGTCCAGCCAAGTGCGAGTCGAACTCACGTACGTACTTTAACACTACAGACTTCTTATAAGTTTTCCTGTAATTTTTAGATACAGAACTATTATCTGCATTTTGACACGGTTGGCGCAGTGGTTGAGCGATTGACTGTGTCGCGGGTTCGATTCCCGCACGGAACAAATATCAGCCATCTCGTTACCATAACACAAGCATTAGGTTGCTTAGCTTGGGACTATATGGCGTTGTGTGAAATGTCCAAGGATATTTATTTATTTATTTATTTATTTATTTATTTTCTCAGAAGTTTCGGAGATAAGACAGGAATGGGTCTTATTTCTTAAATAACTTCATATTATTTCAATTTTTTTAGAAAAAAATATGATTAAAACCCTCACAGTAAGCGCTTTCATTTGATATGTCACATAATAAAAAATAAAAAAAAATATATTTATATATAAATAAATAAATAATACAGTTTGAAAATTTAAACAGAATGGGTTCAGTAGATCCTGAGAAATCTGGCTATGACAGACGGACAGACAGACAGACAGACACCCGTGTGATCAAGGGTATTGTTATTTACGAATGTTCGGAACCCTATAAATAGCGTATGACCTATCCTCAGACCTAACGAAAATACACAAAAATTTTCATGAAAATCAATCAAACCGTTTCGCAGAAGTTCGACAACAAACACCCTTTTTTTTGGGAAGGGAAATCATCCAATGACTCCTCCCGCTCTGGGTGTAGCGGGACAACAAAAACCCTGCACGAGATTTTCATATTATTAGAGAAGTAAATATTGGTAACGCAATCACATGACCCACAAAAATTTTACTGTTAATTTATATTTTACCGTACAAGGAAAATAATAATATTATATTATAATGAGTATATTTAATCTTATTATGATAAATGGTCTTTATGATAAATAAGTGCATAATTACAAGCGTCACATCAACTATTTTGCAAAAACTAAACGCACACACTTTGTTAGACTTGCAAATAAAACTTCGGGTAGTTCTGAAAAAGAATCAACTTTGTGGTAAACGTCAGGAAAGAAAATTAATTTCGTACTTGGAGTTAAATGGTGTCCACACCAAAAAAAAATCAAACACGTGTTTTCAATATTTCAAAAAAATCAAGGTCTTCTAAGGAAATAAGAGAAGTAACCGTGGAATTTGTGAACCAGTGTGTCAGAATGATCAGTCTAGTATTGTTGTGTGTGGTGTGGGGCGCATGCGCGTTGCTGGCGTGGCGAGCCTTCTTGAGGAAGGGGGTTGCGCACCCTTTGCCGCCGGCCTTTCCAGGAGGTCTACCGATCATTGGACATACGCACCTGATCAGTGGTGATACAACAAGTATGTGAATAGTTTTGTGTTTTGAGTATTTTTTTGCTGAACGTGGTCAGATCAGAAATTACAAAAATACTCAAAGTAGTCTCTGATTCGAGTTTGATGATAATTAGCATTGCCTCATTGGGAATTCGGAAATCAATGTTCCTAGCCAGGAATTGAACCCGAAAGTTTACACTCAGGGAAAAAATATACACTGTAGTCCATCGGAAGTATTAACTCATGGCCAACTAAAGGCACCAGCCTATTTTTTACAAACTACTTTTTGAAATCTGCTTACGTGCTTAATTATTGACAAAATATAATGATGCAGTTTTGACCGGTATTGATCAAAATAATTTTTATGAGGGCCAATTCTACTAATTAAAAAAAAAAAAATTAATTCGCATGTCAATCGCAAACTGTCAAAAAAGCTTTAATTTTCATACATTTTTGACTGTTTGCGAATGCGATGCGAATGTGAAAATTAGTAGAATTGGCCCTCTGGCCTTCCTCCTACACTTGATAAATACTGTGTTTTTAGGGTTAACCCATAAGTAACCAACGGAACCCTATTGCCTCCGCTGTCCGTCCGTCAGCAGACTGTATGTCAAGAACCGTAATAGGTAGACAGTTAAAATTTTCTTCGAGTGTGTATATCTATTGCCGCCTTAACGACAAATAGAAATTAAAGGGGGATCCATACATCCATCATCCCTTTGTGTGAGAGTCCGCCTCGTACTTGGCTAGTTTTTTTTTTTGTATTTATCGCCTATATATTGTGTTTTTGTAACTACTAAAACTGAGCTTAGTTTCAAATCCATATATGAACCAACTCTGAGCTGGCTGCATTGACATTTGGTTTTTATAAATTTCTTATTTATCTTAAACTAGATTGGTGTGGAATATGAGTTTGTCCACTCTCTAAATTGAATATAACTGGCATCAGATGTTTCTGGCGTTGGTATGATGTGAAGATGATCCAATCGATTTGTGCCTAGGCAACTGCTTCAACTCCACTGTAGTTAACGTTTGTGAGCTCGCATGTGGCTTCTGTAACTAATCTTCTTTGCGAAGATCCTCGCAATGTGCTGGCACCTGAGCACGAAATCTATGAAATAATAGTAGGATATAATCAAAGATTAACAAATTCGGGATTGCTACCATGTACCTTTTTATTTACGAGTTTCCGATATACAAAGAGTACAGAGAGGGAGAGAGTGAGTTTGTGGGTTTGTTTGTGTGTTTAAGGTACATGGTAGCAATCCCGATAATAACTATTCTAATGTTAGTGACCATGAAAGTTTAAAACAATATAATATTATTAATAACAAATTCTTCCAGAAATATGGGATATCTTGAACATCATGTCAAAGGAATGCATGCAAAATGGTGGAGTTTTGCATGCTAAAATCGGAACACAGATTTATTACTGTGAGTAGCATTTTACTTGACCTTTTTCTCAGGGTTTGGAGCGGCTGCTTGCTTCATTAACTTGGCGACATGGTACTCTTGGGCAAGACTGGAGTCAGATTTTCTGACTTCTTGTTACTCTTGGGCAAGAGACTGGACTCAGATTTTCTGACTTCTGATAATTCGTAACGACTGCTAAAGATCTACAAATGTCAACCGGGATCAACAACATATAAGGTGCTTTCCGAGACACGGAGGAATCTCGGTATGTTAAGATGGTCTCCCATCCACAGACGAACCTCGTGAAGCGTTGCGTCAATTAAGTAGATTGAGCCCTACCTGGGTACCTATTACATATTACTAGCTTCTGCCAGCGGCTTCGCCCGCGTGATCCCTGGGGAAAATACTCCGGGGATAAATAGCCTATGCATTATTCCAGACTATAATCTACCTCTGTGCTGAATTGATGAAGATTCCTTCAGGCATTTTGACGTGAAAGATTAGAAATCATCCATCCATCCTCCTCACACACTTTCGCATTAAAGATAAAGATAATTTTATAAAATTATTAGCATTAAAATATTAGTAGGATTCTGTTGAATCTTGTTCATCACAGAAAACCTATGCAGATAGACTGGGTAAGAAATAAATTGAGGGAAGCCAAAAATTAATTCAGGCCCATGTCCAGCAGTGTACTGTTTTAGATAACAATGATGATAATGAAGTTTGTAATCATTATATTACAGTGATAACAGATCCTGATGATGCCTTTACGGCAGTCAATGCTTGTCTACACAAACATTTTATTTATGACTACGTCAGAACATGGCTGGGAGATGGACTGCTAACTTCATCAGGTATGTCTCAAAAAATGTATGTTCTAGATCGAAGGAAATAATATGACTTAACCATATTAATCACAAGCAGAGCATGGTATATGCCACTTCATAGTAAAAGAAAGGTAAGGTAAGAAAAAATCATTGAAACTATTATAGACGGTGTGAAAATGATATGGTTAAAAAAAAAATACTGAATCGATGGCTAATAAAGACGTAAATATAATATGAGATTAATTTACAATTGTTTTACTATGTAATTTATATTGCCACTAAACACTACAGATATGGATTTTTACACATTTATTGCCGGTCGCGGCTCCAGGTTGTCAAAATAATGCTCACATTTTCAACTATGTTTCAGAAAATAATGATTATAAGTGTTTTTTTTTTCAAATGTAAGGAGCATTATGGCAACGTCACCGGAAGCTACTAAACCCGGCGTTCACTGTGCCTGTGATACACAAATTCCTCGATATTTTCAACAGTATGGCTAAACAGTTTAACTCCGAAGTTGAACCGAAGGCTGGGAAGGGAGCTTTCGAGATTGGTACATACTTGAGGCTCATTGCTTTTCAAACTTTTAGCAGTAAGTATTTTAGTGTCGTTTTTTTTTAATCATTTTGTTTTAATAGGAAATAAGTAAAATTATTTATTATCTATACTTACAGTTTATCAAAAAATCTACAAAAATCGAAAAACAAACGAGATATTATAATTATTTTAAACAAGTATATCTGTCCCTCTCGCGAAATCGCTGTTTTCTATGGCAGCTGTATAGGCGTCATGGACATTGACGTCAGAGTTTAGATCGGACTTCTCTTTCTTGAGGTTTGAATTTTTATAACTTCATCGCTGATGAAGGCATCTAAAAATAATTTCATGATTGTTTCGTTTTTTTTTTTTTACTTTTGATAGGCGTTTGACCACTATCTCACCTGATGGTAAGCGATGATGCGATTTAAGATGGAGCACGCTTGCCTAGAAGTAACATATTCACTCTTGACTTAAAAACTCCCAGGTTGTAGCTATCTCTATTGTGTATCTCCCACGGTCTCTGAAAACCGGTGAGTGTTAGACTTCTACTGACTAAAACCCATCCATGGTCCTTCACTGCCCTTTGTGTTCCGGAACCACGGTATCTCTTTCGAATAGTCCCGCGACTCCGGCAGGCGTCGGCCCTTTCGGGCCCCTCTGTGTGCTGACTCTCTTTCAGGCGCGCGTGGTACACTAACGTGCCGTCGTGTTATTGTAACGCTGGTGTTAACACTTGAATGACAATAACCTAATAATATTAACACTAATTTTATACTAGCTTTTGACTACGGATTAGCTCGCATTAAAGTGATTCTATTACTATTTCCAGCACCTCTTCTATCTCTGTATTGAAATTCATTAAAATTGGAACAGCGATTGAGGCGTTAAGCATACTTACAAACAAAGTCATTTTCGTTTTCATAATGTCATTTAGAATTATTTATCAGGAAATAAGTAGATCGTAGAAACTATTTCTGTACGTGTAAAATATTTATTTCCAATGACTTCAAGGTTTAAATTTCACTTCACTAGCCGGGTCGTTCAGTAAAAGTGAATCCCTGGGGATCTAAAAAGGCCACTTTAGCAGAATCAGAAAGCACATCACGATTCTGCTAAAGTGGCCTTTTAGACTCGCTGATATAAGACTATACCTACAGTTGAACGTTGAAATTGCGTGGATGGCCAAATCAACAGATTGATCAACAATATAAATATGTTGCAAATAAGCCTGTGCAGTGGTGGACAAAGTAGTGAGGCGTGCAATGATTGTAGATATGTCATAACCGTCCCACATGACGAGAACCTCGTGAAAGCTGAGAAAGATAAACAAATCCAGGCCTGCGAGGTTGTTGACATGTGGGATGTGGATTCCGCAATCATTTTACCAATAGTATTAGTGCCTTAGGATGCTCTCGTTAGGCAGCTGGATCAAGGGCTTGATTCAGAAAGCGGTACTTCTGGATACGTCTTGCATTGTTATGAGTTTCCCCTCTCTAGAGCTCAGACCGCGTAGCTTGGACCCGGTTCCCGATACCGGTGGGCTAGTCATTTTTATATTTTTAAATGTTTTATAAGAAACTAGCTGACCCGCACAACTGCGTCACATTTTTCTGTAAGGCTCCGCTCCTATTTGTCTTAGCGTGATGATATATATCGCCTATAACCTTCCTCGATAAATGGGCTATATAACACTGAAAAGTAGTTCCTGAGATTAGCGCGTTCAACCAAACAAACAAACAAACTCTTCTGCTTCATAATATTAGTATAGATAAAACAAAGTCCTCCGTCTGTCGGTCTGTTCGCGATAAACTGAAAAACGACTGCACCGACTTTCATGCTGTTTTCACCAATGGATAGAGTGGTTCTCGAGGATGGTTTTAGTATATGATTTGTCAGGCGTAGTTGCGCGGAACAGCTAGTAACAATTATGTAGTGATTAAACGTGCATTGGCATTGCTGTGTTACTAGCAAATTGATTGTCAATAAGGGCCTCTTTCACCATCTCCAAGTAAAGCGTTGATTAGTTACTTCCCAATTAAAGTTAATCGGCAAGTAAAACTTACGAGTATCTTCTGTCAATTTCACAAGCGAAAATAAAGCTTCGAGTAACAACTTACCGGTTAAGTGAATGACTTAACAAATCATACGTTGCATTCGTTCAATATTACGTCAGCGTTACTCGTCAAACGTCATTGGCAGGTTAACTGTCATTTGTCATTTCATTTTGTGTATTGTTTATTGTGTTTTTGGTTAGGAAATTATTGCGTGTGGATTTTTTTTATTTATAAATTATCATGGATAAAGTTAAAAGAGATAGAAGTGCAAAGACAAAGACAAAAGACAAAGACAAAGACAAAGACAAAGATTTTTTAATTTGTAGAACATAGGTACGTCCGCGTCCATAGGCGCAAGCAATGGTGGACGCTACCGTATCAAACAAGGAAATTGTAAGGAAAACTAATTAGAATTAAAGTTGAATCAGATTAGATTAGGTTTAGCATTCTCTAAGTAGTGTTATAAGGATATTTTCGCATCATAGGTTTAGTTAGATATTAGTTTAAATGCGAATTTAGATGTAAGGTTTTTGTATTGTGAATAATTACGTAGATTGAAAATGTGTTTTTTTGTTTTAAGTGATAGGGTTTTGAAATTAGTTTTAAAATAAAGGTCTTGACCCAAAACCACTTTTACAAAAAGAATTGAGTTGATAGGACTTGGTTTTCGAGATATTTCCAAAAAATGTATAGTGAAAATTTGTTAACCGTCAAGTAAACACTCTAATTGGCAGACGACGTGGCAAGTAAGTTACTGGTCAGTTTAATCATTGATTAGTGCTACTCGAACGTCGTGAAATTGGCACGTGCAGTTACGGGTGACTTTAATTGGCGATTAGTCTACTCGATAGGTACTTTACTCAAGGGTGGTGAAAGAGGCCCTCAGTGTGAGGAATATAAACGTAATTCTATTTTAGAATAGTTAATATCAGGATTGCTACCATGTACCTTTTTATTTGCGAGTGATCATGGCGCTTGTAACAGTGCCAAAATTTTGAAAACTCGGAAATAAAAAGGTACATGGTAGCAATCCCGTTATTAAGGGCCAGTTTCACCGGTTACGGATAAAGTGTCGGTTAGCCTATTAGGAACTTATCTGGCAGATGAACTAAAACTTTTGGTTTCACAGGTGTCGGATAGCGATATCTGGCAGATTTATTAAGTATTTGAGTATTATAAAGTATTATAGTATTATAAGTGTTGGTTAGTTATCCATCAGATAACTAACCCACACTTTATCCGTAACCGGTGAAACTGGCCCTAAATATTCTAAAATTAGACACCATGAAAGTTTAAAACAGTAATTCTATTTTTTATTTCCAGGAACCGCATTTGGAATAGCCGATGAAAGTGTAAAAGACTTTGCAAAAGAGTACATGGAGTCGGCAGATCAAGTCATGAACATGGTCATATACAGGTTCCAGAACTTTTGGCTTCATAGTAACTTCATCTTTAAGCTCACTGGACTGAAGAGTAAGGAAGATCGTCTAATCAAGCATTTGGATGAAATGGCTGATCAAGTAAGTTAGTTGGTTGAACCCTGAAACACCTTACTTTTTAGAGTTCCGTACCCAAAGGGTAACCTACGGAACCCTATCACTAAGCCCCTGCTGTCCGTGCATCCGTCTGTCTGTCAGCGAGTCTGTGTCTCAAGAACCGTATACCTACGTAGACAGTTGAAATTATCACAGATTGCGTATTTCTATGGCGGCTATGACAACAAATAATAAAAATTATGGTTTGTGGTACGGAACCCTTCGTGTAAGAGTACGACTCGTACTTGGTCGGTTTTTTACAAATGCAGCAGGTTTCATAGATTCACTGGATGCGATAAACACAAGGCTGGACGATCGGGTGTCACTTGGTTTATGCTTGGCAAAGACATCTTTCTATTCAAAAAATCTAAATCTTCAAGTTGTCAATCTAAAATTACTTGTAAAATTAAAACTCCTTAAACATTTTTGTCTATTTTTGGTATGCGTCATTTATTGTCCTCAAATAAAATTTTTCTTTCTTTCTTTCGTTATCAATAAAGGATATCGTGACTGAAGAATACTAGCCACACGGCTCGACCTTTAAGGTTAAGCAACGCTTGCCAAGGTTGGTCTGTGGATGGATGTCCATCTTAACGTACCGAATTTCCTCCGTGCTTCGAAAAGCACGTTAGGCCTTTTGGCAGTCGTTACGGATTGTCAAAAGCCAGTAAATTTGACACCAGTTTTGCCAAAACTGCCGTATTATTCAGTTAATGGCTTGTGGAGGTCTGGTAGGCAGCTGCTCCACGTAAGTTATTGGTATTCAGCTGAATCCAGTTTTACTGCGAGTCGACCCCAATGTAGTTGAAAAATATAGTTGTTCTAGGTAGATGATAATTATTATCGATCTACCGACCGACTTTACCCATTACTGAGCACTACTCCCTATTTTTTTTGTGTGGTAATCCCCATGTTCTTGGGCCAGCCTCATGCAGTTCCTTGGGCCAACGAGACAAGGTCTTATGATAATTAATGAAATGGCAGTAAAATGCAAATCATCGTGTCTTTGTAATCCTACGAAATATTGTGTTTTGCAACAAATTATTTTTAAAGAATTTATAATGTTGTTTATAAACTCAAAAAATATTGTTGCTTTGATGCCAGTGGTAGTAACTTTGAATATTTAAACCCTAGTAATAATAATCTTTTTAAAAATATCATCATTTTCAAGGTTATTGAGAGAAAAAAGGCAGATATGAAGAACTCTAACGAGAAGAAACCTAACGAGTGGACTACGACAGGTACTTAATGATCTATGTTTACTATTTTGAAAGTTAATGCTCTGTACAAACGTTAAACCCTATCAATCTAAATATACTTAATTTTTATAATGCAAGATTGCATTGTAAAAAAGATTCTCATTTTTTTTATTTCAACTTCAAACCATTTATTGGACCTCTTGAGTTGTCAAATAACAGAAAGTTAAAGCAAAGTTAACTCTGGTGTGCTTTTTTAAACAAAAACCTTCCCCGACACTAGGAATATCTCCTGTATCTTGGGTGCGTTCACAAACATACAAGCTCACAAACAACCAAATCAGGAACAACTGTAGACCATACAATTATTTGAGGAAATCTAACAATCCAACCTGCAACTCGCAACGCTTCAACCAATTTCTCAAACACTGCGCCAACTGTTTCGTAGATTCTTTCCTATTCTTCTTTATTAAAAATGATCAATTCAGGCCGTGCACTAGCTTCTGATGTTGTATACGTGCCCATTCTAGGTCTATGTGAAATAAAATAAATTTTGAAGTTCTAATGGCTTAAATTGCAATGTTACAGGTACGAGATGCAAACCGCTGATGAGCCTTCTAATGGAGCTGAAAAATGATGATACTTTATCAGAGAAAGAGATAAAAGAAGAAGTGGATACTGCGATAGTAGCTGGTTTCGACACCACATCTAACACACTAACTTGTCTCTTGGTACTATTAGGAACTTACCCTGAAGTCCAGGAAAAGATGTATGAAGAGTAAGTGAGGTTTTTGTATTCTTTGGGATGGTAATGAAGTCATAAAATTAAATGAAACTGAGAGGAAGTATGTTTTCATGGTTAAAATCTAATATCTTCCGTTAATGTTGACTGGCTGATTGACAACGCACAGCCGAAAGTACTGGTTGCAGAAAGCTTAACATTAGCATGTACGTTCTTTGAGAAGTGTAAAGAATAGAGAATTTCCCGATATTCAAAAGTTGGTGGCAAAAACTGGTTTCACACAAAGACAGGCCCCTAAAACACCCGTTCGTCACCACTTAATATTTTGTCTCAACAAAGACATTGTTGGAATACTTAAAATAAAACATGACACAGGAAAATAATACGAATTACTTTGCATACTAAATAATTTCATGTGCATTTCATAATAACACGCAATGAAGGTCAAGGAAAAAATGTAAATATCAATTGTTAGATAATTTAGTTGCGTCACTTGAAAAGTGAAGTTTGTTCCATTTTGGTTTTGTTCGAAGCGCTATAAATAAGTCTATTTTCAGGATGATTGAAGTTCTGGGTCCAGATAGAGATATCGAAAAAGATGACATCAAAAAGTTGGTGTACACAGAAGCTGTAATAAAAGAAGCCCTTCGCGTTTTGCCTATTGGACCTGCTTTACTTAGATACGTAGAACATGATACTAAGCTTAGTGAGTTCATTATTTATTACCTTTTTAACCGACTCCAAAAAAAGGAAGAGGTTCTTAATCCGGTTGTATTCTTTATGTCTGTTACCTCATAACTCAGCATAATCAGCATGCTGAAGAGGAAGTGGGTTGGCCATGTCTGTAGACGGACAGACGGATGATGGTGCAGACATGTGTTAGAGCGGAAACCGCGTCAGGGCAAACGTAGCGGGAAAAAACCTCGTTTTAAATGTAAAAGTATAAAACGATATTAATTTCGGAAGTCGGTGTTGTATTACTAGTAATACGAAGAAACAACCAAGAACACCGACTTCCGAAATAAAAGTTATTTGAATTTTTAGTGTTTTTTTATTTATTTAGAAGTTGGTTGTCTTAAGAATGAAGACTGTTCCGGTCGGTTTCACATTTAACAGCTTTTTACCTTGTTTAATAGCTTAAGTATTATTTATTCCTGTCTAAACCAATTTCAGAAAACTACACAATGCGAGCAGGTAGCCAGTGTCTGATCCTCCCACTGGGGACCCATCGTAATGCTCTGTGGGGGGAAGATGTCAATGTGTTCAGACCTGAACGATGGCTAGACCCTACGATAGCAGCCCTAGGAAATAATGCTTTCTACGGCTTCAGTATTGGGAAACGATCTTGTATAGGTAATCATCACCTATTCATTGTAGAACGCGCAGTAGCAATAAGACTGTCAAATTTATACTAACATCACAAAAGTGCATCAAAACATGGTCCTAAAATTGCTCCCTGTGAGACTATAATTTGAATGTGGAATCTTATTCCTTGCTTGTTGTTGGACTTATTATACAATACAATCTAGTTTGCGTTTTGTAGTCGCGATGCAAACCAAATTTGAACATAATATTCCAAGTTAGTGGTAAAGTAAATTCACTTAATAAAAGTTACTAATAAAAGAAGAAGAAGAAGAAGAAGTTACCAAGCCTAGGAAACGCTGGTATGACGATTTGGAGACGTTCATGACAGATTGGTTGGAGAAGGCAATACAACGGAAAGAGAGGAAGGCTATAGGGGAGAGCTTTGCCCAGCAATGGGACGGAATAGGTTGAAAAAACAAAGTAGAACTTACAACAGAATAAGAATAGACTGTCATAAATTACCTACGCCTGCTTCTTTTGAAAGCTTGTTTACAGGTGTTTCTGGTAAATAAAATCATTTTGTATTTTGTCCTTTTATGTTTTGATCCTTGTCGGAGGCCTTCCAACGTCCGATGACTTGGTGAGGGTTGCGGGCAGCCAATGGATGCGAGACGCATACGATTGGTTGTTATATCGATACTTAGGGTAGGCCTATGCCCAACAGTGGATGACGATCTGATCCTTATACAAGATATACTTACTTTCTTTCATGTTTCTTAATTATTTGTTTCTCTACAGGAAAAACATATGCAATGATATCGATGAAAATAACTCTCTCCCACTTCATACGGCGGTTCCGAATAAGTGCAAACGTGAACGATATGAGATTCAAAGTTGACATGATATTGAAAGCCACGACTGCTAAAATCAGTATACAAAACAGAAACTAAAATTGACAATACATAATTAAGTTATAATAATAACAAAGACAAGAAAGTTAAGTCGACAATGGTGTAGTAACACCCGAAAATAATTTTAAGCCTTTATTTAGTATTGTAAATGAAGAAATGGTGTGCCACATTAAAGCAGTCAATACTAATCAGTTACTATTCGTATAAGCATTAATTATTACTTAAACTGATTTTAATTTTTCTGTATCATTATTATGTAAAACAATTAATCAACATGTTTCTGTTTCTATTAAACTACTGATTTGAATGCATATCTACTAGGTACTGAATAAACTAATTATGAATGCATTGTGATAATTTATGCTCATACATACAATATGTTAAAGACATGGCAGTATCAAAACTAATGTTTATTTATTATACACTTGATTGCACATTATATATATGACATGACTCTAACTACAAATAAAAAATCAAGGTTGTCCATAAGTGTTTTTCTTTTTAACTGACTTCCCAAAAAAGAGGAGGTTCTCAATTCGGTTGTATGTTTTTTTTTTTTTGTTTTTTGGTTACCTCATAACTCCGACAATTATTATGAACCGATTTGAAAAATTCTTGTTTTATCTGAAAGGATATACTTGCAGATTGGTCACATTTAAATTTTATCAAAATCGGTTATGAACTTTGGATTTTAAATCGAAATAGCTGGAATTCGTCTACTTGGGTGATGGTTTTATGTCATCCAAGTAATCGAAATTGCGTATTTTGCTTTCTGCAATTTTGCAGTGGTGTTGTTAGGTATGGTGTACCACTGAAAGAGCAAAAATAAAAAACTTTTTACAAAAAAATACAACAGACTTCCAAATCAAAGTTATTTTTTACTTTGTAGTGTTTTTTTTTGGAAGTCGTATTTTTTTGTAAAAAGCTTTTTTGTTCATGAAGTTTTTTTTTTGTTATTACCTAATTTTTATTTTCTTTAGTTTCGAGTCGTATGAAACCTTTTTCTAACTAATTTGCTTCCAGTCGAACTAGATGTAGCTGAATATCAGTATTTTACATAGATATACTGCACATCTGACCTCCACAACCTAGTAATTTTGTAACGTGATACCAATTGGCAATACTAGTGTCTTTGACTACCTGTTAAAGATACTAAAATGACAACTTGGAAGTCATAGCAGAAATCTCGATAAGCTAAGATGGTCAACCAGCCACGGACCAACCGTGGTAAGCGTTGCTTTACCTTGAAGATCAGTCTGTGTGGTTGTTATAAACCTAATTTAACCATGAGCACTCCTGTTACAAATTTTGCTTACATTGTAATTATTAATGTAATCTTCATTATTGTGTTGTTTATTCATCAACAGGGTCCTCTTTTTTGCATCAGGGTCCTCAACGCTGAGGGCCGTAACCATGTCTAATCAATTTGTCATGTTGTCCTATCTTTGGCACCGTGGATGGCATTGCAGTCAGTGATCCCTAGCATGTATTATATCTGACCAACGTAACGAGTTCCTCCTGCCTCTAGTTCTTTTACCATTTTAATGAATCATACATTTTAGTGAGTCTAGTCTAACTTCATGGCGCTTGCAACAGTGTCGAAATATCGGAAACTCGCAAATAAAGGCAAAACAGCGTTAAACTTAGTCAAATCTTATTTGAATGATAGACAGCAATTAGTTCACATAAACGGTGTCAATTCGTCGGGATTAAACGTAAAAATGGGCGTCCCCCAAGGCTCTATTTTGGGTCCTTTCTTATTTTTGGTTTATATTAATGACTTACCTTATTTATTGCAACAAAATCTTGATATGGTGTTGTTTGCTGACGATACTTCTTTAATTTTTAAGATAAATAGAAGGACGAACAATGTTAATGACATAAATAATGCCCTAATGCAAGTCCAAAATTGGTTCACGGCGAATAATTTAGTTCTAAATGAAAAGAAAACAAAGTGCATAAGATTTGCCTTACCTAATGTCAAAAGCAGTGATTGTGACATATTATTGAACAAGGAAAAACTAGAATTCGTCGATAAAACGGTTTTCCTGGGAATTACGCTTGACCCCAGGCTACAATGGGGCCCTCATATAACATCTCTTTCCGGACGGCTAAGTTCAGCAGCATATGCTGTTAGAAAAATCCGCCAACTAACGGATGTCGATACCGCGAGACTGGTATATTTTAGTTACTTTAACAGTATCATGTCTTACGGTATTTTACTATGGGGACGGGCTGCAGACATCGAGTCTATTTTTATTCTGCAGAAAAGAGCCATCAAAGCGATATATAATCTCTGCCGGCGCGATTCTCTCAGGGAACTGTTTAAGATTATTAACATCATGACGGTACCTTGTCAATACATTTACGAAAACATCATGTATGTCAGAAAGAATTTACATCTTTTTAGTAAAAGAGGCGAGAGACATAATTATGGTACTAGAAATAGGGACCAGTTAGTTCAACCAGGCTTCAGACTGGCTAAAGTAGCCTCATCTTTCATGGGGTACTGTTTAAAATGTTATAATAAGATACCTCCCCATATATTAGAACTAAATGAGACGAAATTCAAGTCTTGTATTAAACGCACACTATGCAGGCAAGCATATTATAAGTTGGGGGATTATATTGAAGATAAAAATGCTTGGCTGAATGCTGGTCCTGCTCCACAGCCACTAGGGAGCCCAAACTAATCTGTAAATAGTTCGGAAACATTGTTGGACCGGCTGAAGATAGTAAGAAAAATTTGCATTGTTAGAATCAACTTACTTAGCATTGTATAATTTCAGCCATTAACAGCACATGTGTGAGTACTGTGTACCTTTATCTTTAATTATCAGTTTTAGGTATGTTTTTGACTTGAATGTACCCTGGCGGTTGGGAGTGTCATGCTCACTCAAAAGTCTAGCTGATGGTGGCGTATGCGTTGGATCATTTGGCTCCCTTCAAAATGGTTGAGCCGAATGGTGCTGGCGCATGCGTCATGTTCGTGAACGGGCGCCGTCAGTCGGGACTGGTCATTTCTTAGCTGCCATGGTTAATTTTAAATATTTCTTTGAATTGTTCCTCTTTTATTCCGGACGCTTTTATCCTGCTCGTCTTTTACATCGTTCTCACATGTATGTATAATTTCAACCCGATGTAAATAAATCTTTGTAAAAAAAATATTATTTTTAAAAGAGTGTCCGTGGAGTTTCTTGCACGTTCTTCTCCATAGAGATCTACGCTTTGGAACGTGCAAATAGCTTCAACTTTTTGGACCGACCGACCTTGACAATTCAAAAGTGCCTGTAAATGGTTTAATTGAAATAAATGCTTGAATTTTGAATTTTGAATTTTGAATTTTGAATTTTGAATTTTGAATTTTGAATTTTGAATTTTGAATTTTTTGAATTTTTAAAAAGGTACATGGTAGCAATCTCGATATGAACTATTCTAATCAAATCAAGAAGTTTTACATGTGGTTTTTTTTTGGGACAAGCCCACCACACATTCCCAACCACTGCAACTCCTGAAAGCCAGAATCAACAGTGGCGACCACCAAGAAAACGCCGAGCTAATGAAGCCCGACGAGTCCTGGAGAAACGATTCAACTGTCTTAGATCCCGCAACAAAATTAATCAGAAGAGTACAGCGGAGGAGTAGGAAAAAGAAAATATAATATGTGTTGTGTGTCATCTGTCTAAGCATCAGCTTATTTTGTTTTAGATTCATTATGTTTATAAACTTTTTTCAATCAAATTCTCGAAGCTTTTCCTATTCTTTATTTCTTTATTGCACATACAAATATAAACAAGATAGACAGCTTGTGAACTAAAACGAGCTTGAACTGTGGTGATTCGTTGTGTAATAATGTATGGCTACTTGGGTTCCAAACTGGATTTGATAAAGTAGATTTTATTTTATGAGCACTTTTGCGTATTTTTGCTTAGACAGAGACGTCATACAGGTACCACCACTTAAAAGTGAAAAATAAAAAACTTTAGTCCAAAAAAATTTACCGACTTCCAAAAATAACACTACAAAGTATTAATAACATTATGAAACACAAAGATACAAAACCAAAAACACCGACTTCCGAAATTGAGGTCATTTATAAATATCGTGAAAGCTATTTTTAACAATCAGATTCATTATTAAAATGCAAAAGATATAAAAATAGAAGCAGTTTTCGCCTCACAGTATTATAAATAATTATGCAAATGAATAGGTACAAGCTCACAAGGATTTGTATCAACCTAGCAATGTTGATATAGTCATCATTTAAACATGATGCTTACAAAATCGATTTCAAACTAAAAACGAAATGCACTGTTTACTTAAAATCTAGACTTCGTTGGAAACTTCGGCAGAGAACCATGATGTTTTTGAAATTAGCTAAATCATAACCATGAAGACCGTATAGTTGACAGAGGACATTACAATACATCTATGTTCTTCGTTCTAAACTGATCTCGTGGCCTGAATCTGGTTTCATTACGAAATCGTATTTCATCTTCAACTTGCTGACATCTGCTTTCACTCGATACCGTCGTAAAAAGTGTGCTAAAGTCACCTTCATTGATATCATGGCGTATGTTCTTCCTGCAAGTCAAAATAACACACAATTATCATCTTTATTATCTACATTATCATAATTGTCATTATCCTTAACATCATCATAATCTTCATCATCAGTGTTATCATAATCTTCATTATTACCATCATAATTATCATTCACAGCCCGAATTTACCCACAGTTGAGCATAAGCTTCATTTTTCTTGAGCCAATTCCCAAATTCCTGTGTCAGTAGCCTAACTGACCAAGCCTAGCTAATAATTGTCTGCTCATTTCGCCGTTATATCACACAGTTATTTATACTCTGACTGCCTGAACTAGGTATGAGTACTAAATTCGGGCAATTTGGAGAAAGGTGGTGCATTTCACAGTAATACTGATGAACAAATTAATAATACTGATTTACTTTACAGCAGATCTGATAACGTTTGTTGTATGGAGCATGTTTAATTTTTAGTTTAATTGTTTTATTAATTGTTTTCATCGCATTAATAAAACTATTTCTTCGGTACAGTTCATAAAATATGACCCTTTGACTTACAGACGGACGGACAATTGGTAATAGGATTCTGCTGGATATCTTTAGGGACTTTTCAAAACGTACAAAATAGGGGCGCGGGGAATTTGTTACTGTTAAGATAGTTATTTGACATTACCTACGCAATCTCTCTTCCCTAATCCAAAAGCTGCAAATTCCTTATTATTTATAAAATCTCCATCCAGCCATCGCTCTGGTCTAAATGTATCGCTTTCTGCTCCCCAAGTAGGGTCCAGGTGTGTTGCTAGTGGAAAAATGACACAATGACTGCCAGCACGCATTGTATAGTTTTCTAAAAAAATAAATAATAGGTATATTAGAGGTCTCATACTGATCTGCAGCATTATGTTAATAATACATATTATATTCTTATTCAATAATTTAACGATAAGTTCTATAAAAGATGAAAAAAGATTACATGTATTCATAGCGGATATAAGAATGTTGTAACAAGAAAAGATAAAGCGAGAATTGAGCACGTAAAAGGTATTTTAAAAGTGGTTCCAGCGACGGAAAAATTTAAAAGGAACCGCTTGTCTTGGTATGGTCATGCTAATAGAAGGATAATATACATGTAACTGTAAGATTTACGAAAATAAATGTGGATGGATGGAGAGGGAGAGCGAAGCCATAGAAAAGATGGATGGATTGATATGATCGTAAAGGGACAGTGACTGGGAAAGGTATGAGAGGGCAGAATGAAAGAAAAAAGAGTATTACACCAATCCCTAGTAACATGAGATAATGGCAGGAAGATGATGATGAATGTTCATACCCAGCGTCCTTCCAACAAAAACTTAAATGAAAAAGCTCGTTCCATCGAGTATTATCAGGTTCGAAAAAAACGTGTACCCCAATAATATCAATAAATTTACAGAAATATGAAAACATGGTTAATGTACAGGAAGAAATCGCTTTTGAATATTACTTGAGCATATCAATGCCGCTGCAGACTTGATGATAAATATGAGCAAGAAAATTAAGCAAGTCGGTTGGATAGAACGGTCGGATGGACACGTAACAGATTATATTTATAATTTGACCAGAAATAAAAGGATTTAAGAAACAGTTTAAAAAAATACACAGCAAATCTTACTGAGCTTAGAATCCTGGAGCACCGTTCTCATTATAATTGGAACTGAAGGATATAGTCGAAGACACTCCATCAACACTGCGTTTGTATATTAATATCAATAGATTTACTTTTATTTGTCCAATAATATCAATAGATTTACAGAAATATGAAAACATGGTTAATGTACAGGAAGAAATCGCTTTTGAATATTACTTGAGGATATCAATGCCGCTGCAGACTTGATGATAAATATGAGCAAGAAAATTAAGCAAGTCGGTTGGATAGAACGGTCGGATGGACACGTAACAGATTATATTTTATATTTATAGTTTGACCAGAAATAAAAGGATTTAAGAAACAGTTTAAAAAAATACACAGCAAATCTCACTGAGCTTAGAATCCTGGAGCACCGTTCTCATTATAATTGGAACTGAAGGATATAGCCGAAGACACTCCATCAACACTGCGTTTGTATATACCAATTTGTTTACGTCATCTTTTTCTACGTCTCTGTCTGGCCCCAGTACCTCAATTAATCTAGAGAAGTAAAAAAAAAAACAGTATTTATCCTGGGTAGCTAAAAATACCACTTTAGGGGAATCATAATATTAATCACACAATCTAATCTGTCAAAATAATTTCATTTTCATCTTTATCGCTAACGCTTTAGCTTCAATTATTCATCATCTGCCTAAACTTTTTCTAACGACATTGGAACATTTGACCCGAATATTGTTTAAGGCGCGTCCCCGTGCAAAACGCAGCGCTAGCCGGTTTTTGTGCAGTATTTTGGAGCTATACATTCTTTATCCAAAAGAAATATCAACTTTCAAAAAATACATTGCTTTAGAGTCGTCAAAAGGCTATTTTCTCAAAGATATTTCCCATTAACGGCTGAGTCAAAAGATTGGAAAAAAATAAATGTCTAAGACGACACGGTTGGCGCAGTGGTTGAGCGATTGACTGCTGCGCAGCATGTCGCGGGTTCGATTCCCGCACGGAACAAATGTTTGTACGACCTACAAGTATTTGTTCCGAGTCTGGGTGATTTTCTATCTATAATAATTATGTATGTATTTACAAAAAAAAAAAAATGTATATAAGTAGTTTATCAGCCATATCGTTACCATAACACAAGCATTAGGTTGCTTAGCTTGGGATTATATGGCGTTGTGTGAAATGTCCAAGGATATTATTATTTATTTATTTTTACTTTCTTGGGTCCCTGGAGATCGGTCCTTTGGTAGGCGTACGAGGGGCCAAAACCAGCTCGCAGAGGCCCCATTAGACATTTCAAATGTAATGGGGCACCAACCAATGATTATCCCTGTATGCACTGAAAGTATTCCCAAGGACAATCCCCGGTTGGAGCAGTACTACTGCAGAATAATTATGGAAACAAAATGAAACGCTATGGGTTTGGGTGTTTTAGTGGACTGATAATCGTTTATTATAGAAGAACTATTGGCCCCTGCCTGACCACTAACAATATACACGGCTTTTAAATGGCAGGGGGTGACTTGCACACTCAATGAATGGGCCCCCGAAAACGGTCGCTAGCACAGAAGACGTAGCACCAAGGAGGCAACATAGCCTGAGGTGCTAGAGGAGTGGAGAGGTATACCACAGCTATCAGGACAATTTCGGAAGTGCGGTCAAGATCCCTACCAGCACCTTACTGGATTATACATCCCTCTCCCGAGCACGTGTGCTCTAGCGAATCTCCACTCAGACCGGCCAATTAAGGCAAGAAAGAGGTGGGAGCTCTGTTCCTCGTCAGTTTTCACTCTGGCCAGCCAATAAAGGCAAGCCGTATTATTATTATTATAGATTCATGTATCACAATCTGAACACTTGATTTTTTTGTATGACATACAGTTTTGCCGTAAAAAATATTTAACAACACAATGTTTTTCGCTTATTTTGTTTATTTCATCCAAACGGCTTTGAAGTTTAAAAATGTTTTTACGTGGAAAAAATGGTGGCAAAGTGTGCTACAAAATGAACATTTCTCAAGGAAATTCATTCATTTTTTTGGGGGCCGAGTCACCCGCGTCCGTAGGAGAATACCCTTCAGCGAATCCCTACACGTGGTCCCCGGGTGGTGCTAAACAGGTGACACTAACCGCCTCCGTGGTCTAGTGGTTAAACCACCTAATTCAGACCCAGAGATCCCGGGTTCGATTCCCAGCGGGTGCAAATTTTTTGCTCGGTTTGGTTGGTGGTAGGACTTGTTCTAAGTCCGCCTGGCAAGCTACCACCATCATGTCTAAGTCTGTCGCCATAACAACAATGTTAACAGCATTGTTGTGTTCCGGCATGTAGAGGTATGATAGCCAGTTCCTCTGTGTAAAGAGGATTCCAGGTGAAACTCGCTTCCAACTTCGGCCTAATCATCACTTTCCATCAGGTGAGATTTGGGCCAAGAGTTTCCCCGTTTTGCATAAAAAAAAAAGAAATCAATCTATATTTTGCAAAGAAAATGTTTAATATATAGACTCCCACATTTTTAAAGCTCAACAAGTATGCGTGCGGGCGAAGGCAGAACCAGCTTCCAGTTGAATTGGATGCAGCTGAGTATTGATACTTTACGTGGAGTGACTTTCTGTCTGACCTTTACAACCTAAAGCCACACAACCTGAACCCCGGTGCGTTCACTGCGTGGGTTCATTTGTTTGGCAACGATTTCGCTGCAGTACACGATACACGTCCACGACTACGTACAATTATAGCGTGGCCCACAGCGGTACACGGAGAGGCTATGCACGTTTTAGCGTTGAGCTACGTGGGCAACATATTCGAGCAAGCTTCGCGTGTGTCAATGACGTCACTAAATGTGTAGAGTCCGTAGGTTGCATTGGAACTCTCATACATTTTCAAGGCAAAGTCTCACACACGTGTGCAGCATCTCCGAGCGTTGCGGTGGGTTCGCGGCTTAGTATCTGAGTAACACGATATCCCTCGGCTAAGAGTTGTCAGATTTTCTGGCTGTCAGTAGTTACGCTTAACGACTGTCAAAGATACTTATGTAAATGAAAACTGGTAATAACGGCTTAAGGCTGCGTTTCCTCCAGAATTGTGCAAGGATGCACAGAGTATGTTTGTTAATAAACAATAAAATCGTTTAATTTATCTGACCTCACCAGCTTCACGGACGGAACTGGGTTATGTAATATTTCAATATTATCGTTATTCTAGCCGAATGACATATACTGCACGAAAATATGCTTCCTAGAAACTTCACCATGTCAGCCGGTCTTGTGTGGCATTTAACAACGACTTTCGTCTTAAGAGACGAGTACTAGGACCATCCACACTTCTAGACTACAAGCCTCTTCGGCAAAATAGTGCTACTCAGCTGCATCCAGCTGGACTAAAAACCCGACTGCAACATACTTTATACTCGTCGTACTCAGAACTTTTCCTCCACATTTATTACGCAGACAGCCAAAGTATGGAACTCTCTGCCAGCGTACGTATACCTTTCCACATATAACCCGTCTGCCTAAAAAGCAAGAGTGAACAAGCATCTTCTGGGCACGCTTGACATGCTCCTCATAGACTTCATTCATCGTTTCCCATCGAGCGTAATCGAGGAAAAGATAAGTTGGGAAAAATCTAGGCAATTTGATTCATGATAAATTATATTTAATTTGTAAGTAGGTTCTAAATAACACTTTAACACGTCAATCTTTTGTCATCTTAAATCATTTTAAACTTAATCTTTGGTCATTTTAAACTAGATTAAGTCGGCGTTTCCTAGCTGACTGCTCTGAGAAGAAACACCGAAACAAACTCAGGGGTCAAAGTCTCTTTTAAAGTCCATTCAATCGTACTGGTCAAATCATATGAGAAACATAGAGGTTAATATCTGAAGTGGTATTTTGAGGAAAGTACCACACAGATTTGAGTGAACCTGTCCAGATAGTGCAAGCATTTGCCAGTTATCGTAAGCGAACGAACAATACCAAAGTAAGGACATTTGTGCAGGCCGCATAAAGAACTCAAACCGCCAAGTTAACATTAAATGAAATAAACCCTTAACATAGCAATCTACATGGTCCTCATATTCGCAATACGTTATATGAGGACCATGCAGATCAGTGTTTGAAATGGTATTTTGAGGCAAAAACCCCACAGATTTGAGTGGACCTGTCCAGTCAATGCAAGCCTTGGTCAGTAGTCGATAAGCTCAACTTAGAACCAATAAGGAGCTCAAGGACTCGACGAACAATGCCAATAAAAGGACATTTGGGTAGGCCACAAAAGTACTCAAACTGCCAGACATCGTTCAAAATACTTTAAGAGAAAAAAGAAAATAATAACCCACATAGTCCCCATAATATTCACAATCGTAAAATAAAAAATAAAATAATAATAATACTCTACAGAGAAAGTATATTGATGTCAAAAATAATGAATTGAATAAAAAAAAATTGAGATTACTTTTTTTTTCATAGTGGTGGATAATCCATAATGACAGTAGATCGAACTTTATACGAGTATTCAACTTACTCTTGATACAATTTCTCTTGAACATTAGGATGTGCTCCTATCAGCACCAGAATAGATGTTAGCTGGGTAGATGTTGTTTCATATCCAACTAGTGTAAATGCATTCAATTCGTCTCTTATTTCCTTTTCGGTAAATTCACCATTTTTCGATAGATCTAGGATTAGATCTAGAAAAGGTTTATATCTACTCGCTGAAAATAAAAAAGTCTATAAATCAGTACATTACCAGGAAATCCAATTGCATGTCAATTCGAAACCATGCAAATTGTTCGGTTGCGTAGGTTCCAAAAACGAGACAAAATTGAATGAATGAAAATATATGACAATAAATGTAAAATTTTCGTTGGCCCTATCCCATTTTCGGTCTCATGGCGATCTATAGCACCGAATGAAACGCCTCGCTGATATTTTAGTTTTACTGCAAAATCCTAAAAGTGAGGACAAACAAAATGTAAAAATGATTATTTTCGCACATACTCGTACCAACTGCAATTTCAGGTTCAATACACTTGTTCAAAGTTTCTTCTCTTATTGCTGCTTTTTTCCTTTGCAAAACCTGTAAGCAGTGAGAATGTTATATTTTTGTCCTGTCGTAAAAAAGCACAAATGATAATTTTATGGGATTTGTTTTAGCGAGGGACCAAAACAACTTTAATTTCGGAAGTCGGTGTCAAAATACGAAGAAACTAACAAAAACACCGACTTCCGAAATTAAAGTTATTTTTTACTTTGTAGTTTTTTTTTGGGAGTCGGTTGTATTTTTTGTAAAAAGTTTTTTACATTAAAACAGACACTTCAATTTCATTTATTCGTATAGATGTTAATATAAATAATCACTCAGTCCATGATTGCTCTCAGATTCGAAAAGCAAAAACGGTTGTTCATGCTATACGTAAAGTTTTCAAAAATAACTTAAATTTGCTACAGACGACGATTTACACCACCGTACGATATCGTCGGTGATAGTGCAAATACGCGGAACTAAGATTCGACAACTTCCGCGTATCTGAAAAATGTAGCCATGCAATATTTTCAAGACTTTAATAAATTGATTTCTACTAAATATAATGTAGACTTTATTAGGTTTCCACTGTTAACAGTTCCTAAAAATCCTGAATTACTTGCCATGTAAAAATGAGGTCAAAAGCCGTTTATATAAGAAAAATATTAATTCATAAACTTCCTCTGTAAACCCTTCACAGAGTGCAGATACGCGGAATTATCCAATGCTAGTTCCGCGGATTTGCTCCATCACCGACGATATGTCTCATTCTAAGAAATAAAAGTTTTTCTCTTTCAATGATAAGAATTTTTTTCATGTGCTTCCCAAAAAAATTCGTCATAATCTCACTTACTGCATCAGTCATTGCATGTAACGGTCTCAAGACTTCTTCTTCCTTCTTCTTCAGTCCCACGAGCCTGTATATTAAGTCATTCTGCAGCCAAAACTTGATTGCCTTTGTCATTAACAGGTATATCATTGTATCCACTGCTTCCATGTATCTTTGCGTAAACTCTACGTCATCAATAGGGTTTATTCCAAAGGTGCCAACTGAAGAAATTAAATAGTGATAATCGTCACTGGTATCATGCCTATTATTTCCGAATCTATACTAATATTATAAAGCAGAAGAGTATGTTTGTTTGTTTGGTTGAACGCGCTAATCTCAGGAACTACTGGTCCGATTTGAAAAATTCTTTCAGTGTTAGATAGCCCATTTATCGAGGAAGGTTATAGGCTATATATCTTCACGCTAAGACAAATAGGAGCGGAGCAGTAATGGAAAATGTGACGCAGACGAAGTTGCGCGGGTCAGCTAGTATAACATATTCGAATCAACAAAACACTGAAAGGAGTCTCGAGCCCAATTTTCATAAAAACGAAAAGTGCATCATTGGATTTTGTTTTAATCGTTATTCCTAGCCAGGAATCGAATCGGTTGATTTCGGCTGTCATTCGTAGTTTGGTCTCGTCATAATTATTGTAAGTTCTCTTAATCAAAAAAATATTATAAAACATCATATTTATTCGTTTATAATTTTAACATATATAATATATATATAACGGGTGTAAGGGACAGCCCTCCTCAAACTGATAGGGTGATTTCAGTATATCGTACTGAGTTGACCGGTACATGAAATTATTTCAGGAATTTTATGGGAATCCAATAAAACTGATTTGTTTAATTACCTCACTCGCAATGTATCGCTACCTCTGCAAAACGCACGCAGCGAACGGCAGCGCAGCGAGCTTTCGAAAGGATAGCTGCGCCCGCGCTACGTTTTAACAGCTGATTTCATGCGTCGTTCATGAGATTTTTTTTTATTTATTTTTTATTTTTTCATTTTAGCTGTGTTATTTACAATAATGGAGTTCTGCATACAGATAATGTAACTTTACATTGAAATAAAGCAAAAAAAAATAAAAATCGAAAAAAAAAATAAAAAAAAAACCTGAGGAAATTTCCACTGGAATATGATTCAAAATAAGGAGCTGATTGCACCCTGTTAATTTGTGGAAGGCTGTCCCTTACACCCTGTATATATATATATATGTATTTAATTAGTATATCTATACTAATATTATAAAGCAGAAGTTTGTTTGTTTGTTTGGTTGAACTCGCTAATCTCAGGAACTACCAGCTCGAATTGAAAAAATCTGTTTTGCGTAGGATAGTCCATTTATTGAGAAAGGCTATAGGCTATAATATAACATCACGCTATGACCAACAGGAGCGCAGCAGCAATAAGAAATGTTGCAAGCGGGAAAAATGCTTCCGGTGCGTGCGCTGCGTAAACGGTTTAATTTACGCAAAAATCAAGTATTACGAAATAATTCTAAAATAAAATATAATATAAAAAAAATCCTCGACAGCATATGTCTATCCCTTAAGGTTAACTCACTATAACTCTTTTTATGGAAATCAAATTTGTTCTAAAATAATGCATTATTTGCGAGGAAGTTTTTATTAACATGGTATTAATCCTTATCCAAATAAATACGTTAATTATCATAGCACGAGCAGTGATGCGTTGCGATATCAAAACTTCACGCGAACGAAGTCGCGGGCAGAAGCTAGTGTTATTATATTATTTGTGTCATGTATTATTATTATTATTTCGTTTATTCATTTTTATATACAAATTTTCTACATTTTTAAATATTTGTATAAAACTAATAAAAAAACATTTAAAAATATAAAAATAGTTGCCCACCGGCATCGGGAACAGGGTCCAAGCTACCAGTGGTCAGGGCTCCCGAGAGCCGGGAGTCCGGGTTATTATTATTAATTATTAATTCATTTATTTCGGATAAATCCATATAGGTACATTATACATAGTTAAAAATTAAAATGACAACTGATAGAATTAATTAAAAACTAAAATAAACTAGAGAACAATACAAAATAACAAATAGACAATTGGTCATATTATACTAAGATTTAATTGCCCAATTGACAATTTTGAAAAGTATTGAAAAGATTCAATTTAAATGTTTTCATTTTTTATTATTTGTTGTTGTACACCTACCACAATGTAGTCTTTTTAACCCAAAGGTTGACTGGTAGAGAATACATTGTGCATAGCAACACTATTGTGCATAAAGTTTAAATAAAAATATTATGATACCATCCGAAAGTGTAGCTAATAAGGATCAAATCCTGGGAAGTAATAACATTATGGCAAACCAAAGGAAAGTGCTCATAATTATAATCATAATCATTTTATTATGATTATGATTATGAGCACTTTCCCTTGGCTCATTTTTATCAAAATACTTTTGTAATTAAAAAAAAAAATATCAACAAATTTGTTTTTCCAAAATCAGTTCAAGAGCTGTTACATCAACATCGGGCCAAAAAAATTAAAACTGCATCATTGAATAAAAAAAAAAAATATCAGTTATGGTTTAGGCCGGCAGGTAAAGTCTAAGGGCCAGTTTCACCGGTTACGGATAAAGTGTCGGTTAGCCTATTAGGAACTTATCTGGCAGATGAACTAATACTTTTGGTTTCACAGGTGTCGGATAGCGATATCTGGCAGATTTATTAAGTACTAGCTTCTGCCAGCGGCTTCGCCCGCGTGATCCCTAGGAAACATATTCCCGGGATGAAAAGTAACATAAGTGCTATTCCAGACTAAGTATAATCTATCTTTGTTCTAAATTTCATTAAGATCCGTTAAGCCGTTCTGGCGTGATTGAGAAACAAACAACCAAACTTTCACATTTTTAATATTACTCGATTGGTGTAAAGCGAAATTATAACCATCTTCCCCTCGACATTATAATTATTAAAGGATATTGCAAACTGTCGTGAGCCGTTTTCCGAAACTACTCGCTAGCCTCTAGGCGCCAAGCTAGCCGCCTGCCTGTGCGTTAGCGACCACAAAAATAATCCTTATAGCATGATTCAGTATTCACGCGCGATGGCTTATTATTAGCGTTTTTCATGTATAACTTTGGTGTTTCTATACCGATTTCTATGATTATTTTTTTATGGAATAGTTAATAATGTTATCTTTTATTAATGTTAATTAGTTAGGGACGACTGAGAGTTTTATAAACGTAAGAGTAGACAAATACAATCAGAAGCTTCGAACTGCTAAGCTATCGGGAGTTACACGTGTTATTGTTCGTCAATCATAAAAGATAGACATATGCTGTCGTTGGATATTTTTTATATAATTTTAAGGAAAACATTTCCGTCATACATGATTTCTGTGTAGATTTCACCATTAAGGTTGCACACGCGACGGAAGCTTAAAAAATGGAGTAACTTCTCCCGTTTTCCCAACATTTCCCTTCACTGCTCTGCTCCTATTGATTGTAGCGTGATGAAAAGTATACTATAACCTGCTCAGGAGTATGAATAATAATTGCACCAAGTTTCATTAAAATCCGTCGAGTAGTTTTTGTTTCTATAACGGTTATACAGACAGACAGACAGACAGACAGACAGACAGACAGACAAAAATTGTACTGATTGCATTTTTGGCATCAGTATCGATCCCTAATCACCCCCTGATAGTTATTTTGGAAATATATTTCATGTACAGAATTGACCTCTCTACAGATTTATTATAAGTATAGATAGAAGATTTGAGTATTATAAAGTATTATAGTATTATAAGTGTCGGTTAGTTATCCATCAGATAAATAACCGACACTTTATCCGTAACCGGTGAAACTGGCCCTAAGTATTTTAAAACTACTTTGTTGAAAATGAGAGTTCATTTGTGACGTAAAAAGCAAGTGTTTTTTTTAAATTTGAAGCGATTTTTTGGTCTTTTTATACATTTTCAAGTAGCGTATTCTTTATTTAACGATCTAGGGGCAAATCGCAGGATGACAAATACAATGCAGTGCAGTGCAACGTATGACATTGCAATGTAAAGTCAGGCAGGTATATCACTTTACAACAAGTGAACATCTAGAAAGTCTCGTCATGCTTTTGCCTTAAAAAAAAAACCGCCTTTCTGTTTCAAAATGCATTATTAAAACCATCTTATTAAATCCATACATAACCTATTAGCCAATGAAATAACGATTCCAATGATATTAACTAGTATAGATTCAAAGAATAAAAAATAAACCATTTAAAGGTACTTTTGAATGGTCAAGGTCGGACAGTCAAAAAAACATGAAGCTATTTGCACGTTCCAAAGTGTAGATATCTATGGAGAATTATATAGTGTGAGTTTTATGCCTTATATTGTGCACAATGGTTCTATGCCTTTTCGCCGAGAATTGCATTTTCAATTCGCAGAATTTTATTTCACCGAATAAATCATTTGCCAACTTATAATAAAATTTTGTTTTATTTCCCAACCTCACAGTTACCAAGTGTACGTTTGGTCTGCTTTTCATAATGAAACTTTTTTAAATGCTAACTTTCAAGTAGCAGAATGTTTTAGTTTGCATAATATTAATTTAGTTGTTTATTGTATACTCTAATATAACCTAACGTAACTGTTTTTTCTGGTTGTTTGTCATACTCCAACTTCGCGGCCCCTCCCAAGCGGCATACTGCCAGCGTATGTTAAGTATTGTTTCCTCATTTTAATATACATTAGAAAGATTTATACTGTCTAAAACTCTTCAGTTACTGAGTGGCTGACATCACGCACAGCCTGAAAGTACCTACCGCTCGTGAAAAGCTAAGTAGCAATAAAAGAGGCTTTCCTGAAATTCCTCGGGAACGGGAAACACAGGATATGCGCGCACGAAGTCGCGGGCGAAAGCTAGTGATAAAATAAAACAGTTCATTTGATGCCTGAAAGTAGTGAGGTAGGAGACAATTCTCGATTAAACGTGTTAAAAAAATACAACCGACTTCCAAAAAAAAAAACTACAAATTAAAAAATAACTCTAATTTCGGAAGTCGGTGTTTTTATTAGTTTCTTCGTATTTTGACACCGAATTCCGAAATTAAAGTATTTTTTTTATTTTGTAGTCTTTTTTTTCTTGGAAGTCGGTTGTATTTTTTTTGTAAAAAGTTTTTTATTTTTCACTTTTTAGTGGTACCCCCCCACACCTAACAACACCACTGCGAAATCGCAGAAAAGCAAAATACGCAATTTCGATTACTTGGATGACATAAAACTATCATATAAGTAGACAAATTCCAGCTATTTCGATTTAAAATCCAAAATTTGAAACCGATTTTCATAAAATTTAAATGGGACCAATCTGCAAGTATATCCTTCCAGATAAAACAAGAATTTTTCAAATCGGTTCATAAAATTGTCGGAGTTATGAGGTAACAAACATAAAAAAAACATACAACCGAATTGATAACCTCCTCCTTTTTGGGAACTCGGTTAAAAGATCCTTTACTGACGTCAATCATGTACAGAGTAAACTACCTGTCGCAAGCACCAAAAATCCATCGCCGCATATTACTTACTACATAGCGTTTCCAATGCATTAATCTTCAAATACGGAAACTGATTGAATGATCCTTTTCCAACATGAGGTTCCATAGAACTAGCCAGCTTCTTGGATTGGCTGTTAAATACATCCAGAAATCTGTAAATCACTGGCAAAGTGAATGCTGGGGTCACCAACTTGCGATGACGCTTCCAGATATCTCCTGGAAAAGAGTGATGGTACTGGTCAAAATAAATTTAAATTTAAATTCAGACGAAAGGCGTCCATTGCTGGAAGCTTCTTCTCCTCAAATTTCACAACATACACCGGTCCTATGCGTCCAACATGCAACGGCAGTCATCGGTCTAAATGTATATGAAGGATTGCTAACGCGTCTTCGGTACGTGGTTTCCACTCCAGAACCTTTTGCCCGTCAACCATCCTCTCAGCGAGAAATGTGCCCTGATCACTACTTTGCTTTGGTGATTCTTCTGGCTATATCGCTAGTATAAGTTTTCTACCGGATCTTTAAAAAAATCTGATGGAATTTCGCAAGGAAAGGACATGGTAAAAAGTGGCCTATGAATCAACACATGCGAAACCTTTACCATTATTCCTAGTTTTTTTTTTAAATTACATTTTAATGATTAGAATAGAACGGACACTTTTTAATTACGAAACCATTTTAAAAAGTAACTCACTTGGGTTTTATAACCCGGCGCCATTATTGAAACAATGCAATTGCGATTATCAATGAAACAAAGCAGTCTCAGCGCTGTAAGATTTTTAGTTACCTACAAAAAGAATAAAGCGATTAAAGCGCTGTATGACACGATCACTATTGACACTGACAGTCGATGAAATGACAGTTGACACTTTGATGTAAGTAATGTATTTTGCACCTGATATCAGGGAATCGGCCGTCGACCTAAGTTACCACGCTTTCGTATGTTAGAAGAACATAGTAACACTACTCTACACCATTTTTTGGTGAGATAAAAAGTCTGGCAGCTCTGGGATCTTAGTACATTTGGTATGTTTTATAACCTCAAAATCCGAAATCATTCTGGATATTTTACAATTCTGAAAAGTGTCCGTGATTTTAATTTAGTTTCAGTCGAACATATGCATTATTTAAAACACAGATAGTAAATTCACGTCTCTGTTGGTTCTTAGGCGAACGATGTATGGGCACTGAACAATGTCCTTTCTAGCATAATAAACTTAGATACGCTCATGAAAAGTTAAACGTTGTTGGATTTTAAAAATTGAACTCGAGTCAATTGAAAAACGAGCCAAGAGGATCATCGGCGATGATGAGCTCGTCGAATCGAAGCTCCAAAGTCTTGAGCATCGACGCCAAGTTGCTGGCCTGTCGGTTTTCTATCGGTTACATTTTGGGGTGGTAGCGACGGAATTTCATAACTTAATTCCGCCAAGCCCGTTCCACCATCGGACCACAAGACGTACGACGATGTGCCACCGGTACATGGTGGACATCCCACCTATACGCACAAAACGTTTTGAGAATACATTAATTGTGCGTACAGCTAAGGAGTGGAATTCCCTGCCTGAGTCTGTGTTTCCTGATAGTTACAACCTGGGAGTCTTTAAGTCAAGAGTGAATAGGTTACTTCTAGGCAAGTGTGCTCCACCTTAGACCGCATCATCACTTAACATCAGGTGCGATAGCGGTCAAACGTATGCCTATCAATATTAAAAAAAATAAAACTATAAAATAAACTATACTGTGGTGTTGATCGTAGACTTAAAATGTTGTATAATGAGGCTTTAGATAAATAGTTATTTATGATATTAGTGCAGTAAGTTAGTTTTAAATACCAATATCCGCATGAATGCTATTTTAAAATGCATTTGCGAGAAAATGAGATAAACTTTGTGTTTTTTGATATGAGTCGAAAAGTCGCAACAATCTTTTCAATACAAAAATGCCTCGAATTTGCAAATATAAAATAAGAACTTAATTGTCGTCTCATCTGTTTCAAGAGCGCTTCCAAGGAGGTTCAATCATTCAGCTTATAACCTGTTATCTTTTATTATTTTGATGGTATTCTACTTTTAAAACGGAATTTCGAAATACTAAAAATGAATAAGCATTAATAAACTTTCGAACAATGTATGCAGGCTTCGTAAATGCATTTTTAGAGCAATTGTATTGTAAATTATATTTATTAGTTTATTACAAACCTGATGTAGATGTTATCCCATCTCCGCTCCAGTTTTTGCCAAATTCGTAAGCATAATGTTTCTGAGTACATAAATTTGCTGCTGTCAACGCGTCTTCAGGATCGGTTATTACTAAAAATAGAAGTCTGAATCAGAAGTGTTCTCATAGTATAGTCGGTCTATTCTGTCAATAACTACGAGTACCGGCTGATTCTGTGAACATGTCGAAGTTAACGCTTGGGTGAAGTGATCACGAATAAGATGGAATTTGTGATCACTTCACTCAAGCGTTACATGAATTGACAGCTCAATTTATGATCATTTCACCCAATCTTTACACTTAGAGACGATAAATTAGATAGTAAATAGGTGTACCCCAGATACAGGTAAACCATGGACTGGATTCCTACCTGCTTCTAATCATATTTATTTATTTGCGTTCTACAAGGTACAAAATATGGTAAAAAAGCTTACAGCTAAGAAACCGTTGTAGACCCTGTTAGGGCACAGCAAAAAGGTATTATTATAATATTACTAGGTAGGTACACACTACTATTTTACTTACAAAAAAAAATCGTAGAAACTAATATTTCAAAACTAGATTAACAACCGCACAGATCGATCGACAAGATTAAGCAACGCTTGCCAAGTGGGTTTTCTCCGTGCCTCGGAAATCACGTTAAGCCGTTGGTCCCGGCTGCCATTTGTAGAACTTTGGCAGTCTTTACGGATTTTCAGAATCCAGTAAATCTGACTCCAGTCTTGCCAAGAAATACCGTGTAACCCATTTAATGGGTTGTGGAGGTCTGGTAGGCAGTCGCTCCACGTAAAATACTGGTAATCAGCTGAATCTGGTTTGGCTGAAAGCCGACCCCAATATAGTTGGGAAAAGGCTAGATGAGGCAGATGAAGCCATACATAATACAATTTGGTCACGCTAATAACATGAACATAATTAATACTTTATTGACAGGTGTTTTCTCAAAATACGTACCATTCTATCATATTCATTTACCAAACTATTATAAACACTTATTAATATAAGAACTGCGTATGATAATCTGAGAACATGTTCTGTTTAGTATCCGAAAAGAAAATATTAGGTTTTAAATGCATTTCTAAAACCAAGAAACATGACGCTTTAAAAACTTATGCCTATTAATAGTAAAAAAATAAGTAAAATAATAATACGGTTTTCCAAAAGTCTTAAAATCATGAGTAGTGAGTACTTATGAACCTGTAACGACTGCCAAAGATCTACAAAATTACAGCCGGGACTAGGACCAACGGCATAAAGTGGTTTGTGATAGGCAAGCGAAGCTTAACCTTAAAGATCAACCTGCACGGCTGTCATGAAAGGACTGTTTATTCTAATATTTTTCTAGGTTTCAAGGAACAGTCGGACCGTATTTGTGTATGCGGATACAAAAATAACCCTTCATAAAACTGTTTAGTTTTAGAAAGAAAAGAGTGAAATAAAGAGATTTGTATTTACTTACAATAATAAAGTTCCCTCCCGAAATTGAAATAAGTCACTCCTCCTTTCTTTGTGCAATCTTCAGCTGCATACTTCAACAAACCCTGGAGATCTAATTGAGATGAAAACGAAAATCAAGTTGATTAGAAAATTCGTACCAAAAGCCAGTTTGATTCGCATGCCAAGAGCTGATCCCTTGGCGTAGAGAATCATGATTTTATAATGATTAGATTACATGTTAGTTTAAAACATAAACTTCTTACAGGTGTTCTTAAAATACCGATTTGAAGAATATTGTTTCCGTTTTCTTTTTAGTTTAAATAGGTACGGAGATAAGGACCTGTCGATGTTCATCTGTTTCCATTACTATATTCGAGCCTTTTGGCATTGAAAATGCTACTTCCGCCCGCGACCACTCATGTTCAACATAACGATGTTAAACGATGTCCTGCCGATGACCGCTGACTTCTCCGCAAAATAAATACGCCACAGTGTAAAATATTTGCAGTTGATCTACTGAAACGTTTTTCTTTTAGACAGTTGATTTCGTCTGTTACATTTTATTGTTACGTTATACGACAGAAACTCATTGCAGATGTGGCGAGAAACTTAGGTTGCCTGCTTGCCGGTCTTCTACAGATTGTACTTTGGAGAGTGTGCCCAAGAACTCCACGACCTCATCCCACCAGCCCTCTTCTACCATCGGACATCCAGACGCACTGCTACTAGTCATCCCTACCTTGTTGCTATTACACCACTCGCACTAAGCGCTTCCAAGCTTCTTTATAATGCGCACAGCAAAGGCGTGGAACTCTTTGCCTGTGTCTGTATTTCCGATATTTTTTTTTTTTTTTTTTTTTTTCTGCAGAACGGGGAAACTCTTGGCCCAAATCTCACCTGATGGAAATTGATGATTAGGCCGAAGACGGAAGCGAGTTTCACCCGGAATCCTCTTACACAGAGGAACTGGCTATCATACCTCTAACTGCCGGAACACAACAATGCTGTTAACATTGTTGTTATGGCGACAGACTTAGACATGATTGTGGTAGCTTGCCAGGCGGACTTAGGACAAGTCCTACCACCATCAAAATCTTTTATTTTAAATCTTTTCAAAATAATAATAATAATAATATCCTTGGACATTTCACACAACGCCATTATAGTCCCAAGCTAAGCAACCTAATGCTTGTGTTATGGTAACGAGATGACTGATAAACTACTTATATACAATTTTTTTTTTGTAAATACATACATATTATAGATAGAAAAACACCCAGACTCGGAACAAATACTTGTAGGTCGTACAAATATTTGTTCCGTGCGGGAATCGAACCCGTGACATGCTGCGCAGCAGTCAATCGCTCAACCACTGCGCCAACCGTGTCGTCAATTAGAGTGAACAGGCTGCTTCTGCTGCGTAAGCTCGCTCTAGCCTAGAATTTTTCTCTGTCATCTCTGACCTAGACTAGTGTCAAGAGCAAACCCATATCAAGTAAAAAATAGTTTTATAATGTGTAGTGATTTTTCGTGAGTGATAGCCCCCTATCTAGCTGTAACTTTTAATAAATGTGTGGATTTAGGAACTTTCCTGATCTCATGAAGAGTAGTAAAGTCATACCTTTATATAAATCAGGTCATAAAATAGTTTTATAATGTGTAGTGATTTTTCGTGAGTGATAGCCCCCTATCTAGCTGTAACTTTTAATAAATGTGTGGATTTAGGAACTTTCCTGATCTCATGAAGAGTAGTAAAGTCATACCTTTATTTAAATCAGGTCATAAAATAGTTTTATAATGTGTAGTGATTTTTCGTGAGTGATAGCCCCCTATCTTGCTGTAACTTTTAATAAATGTGTGGATTTAGGAACTTTCCTGATCTCATGAAGAGTAGTAAAGTCATACCTTTATTTAACTCAGGTCATAAAATAGTTTTATAATGTGTAGTGATTTTTCGTGAGTGATAGCCCCCTATCTAGCTGTAACTTTTAATAAATGTGTGGATTTAGGAACTTTCCTGATCTCATGAAGAGTAGTAAAGTCATACCCCACCCAGTTACTTTTTGTTTTTCCAAATTTTTTAATTACTGTATTGTGAAGCCGCCCGTGGTCTGCAATACGTAATTTGCTCAATCTTTGGGCATAGACAGGAAATATATTATAATAATATTCTAGTTAATAAGAAGAAAGTCTGTTGGAGAATGCAACGAACTCCGCCTCAGTCACAAAATTCGCCTTTAATGCTAGGTCAATCACTGTCTGAATCAGACTTAACGTCTGCTAATACTTCCCAAAACTCGGAAAGGAACAATATTACCGTTCGATACAAGCGCCAACGCATCGACTACTCTCCGAATAAAGACATGGACACTGAACTCCGGCCAGCATTAAACGACTTCAAAGCTGAGCTTATTGACATGCTGACTAAATGGAAGACTGAACACGATCAGTTGTTAACATCATGGAAAGCAGATCAAGATGCCATATTGTCGAAACTGGTCAGCGATGTTTCTGAGCTCAAAAAACAGTGCCTCTCTAATCAGACGACAAATTCCGAGATTGAGCGCAGCATGAACTTTATAAATAAGAAACATGACGACATCATCAGTAGGGTTTCAAAGTTGGAAAAGGAAAAAAGTGAGAACTTGGAATATATTTGCCAATTACAAAAGCAAATACAAGACCTGCACTTCCAGTCGCGTCAGGCAACTATCGAGCTACGCAATATTCCGTTGAAGGAAAATGAAAAAGCACAGGACCTTATTTCCATTTTAAATACTGTGGGGAAAGCTCTTGGCATGGACATCCCGGCTTCCGCTTTCCGAGATATATACCGCATACCCGGGAAACCAGGCTTATGTAGACCGATAGTTGCTGAATTTTGCTGCGTCAGCACAAGAAATGATCTCCTAGCTAAAGCTCGAACATTCAACAGAGAGCGCCCCGTACCAGATAAGTTTAATACACAAACTATTGGCATCGCGGGCGATAGAAAACCTGTCTACATTGACGAACACTTACCCCCAACCGTCAAAAAGCTACTCTACGTGACTCGCCAGTTTGCTAAAAACCACAACTACTCCTGTTGGTACTCGAACGGAAGAATTCTTCTGCGCAAGGGCCCAACTGACAAACCAGTCCAGATCAAGTCAGAGAAATGTCTCGCTATGTTATTGAGAAAACAATGACTGTGCCTTAAACCCTTTTATGCATGTATTACTTATTCCACTGTGTTAGTTCATTCTATTAGTTTTAATGTTTTAAATTACCTTTTAGTGTTCATACACTCATTTTATAATGTACACACGCCACAGCCTCACACCCTCACACTCTCTCAAGCTCAACATCATGTTCAAACCTTCATTATAATAAAATTATATTAATTTGTCTCTCTCCTCCGCTTATAATTCGTTATCGAAGCATGTCAAAAATTACCGTCTCGGACCTCATTAATCTTATAATAAATGGCTAATCAAAATAACACATTATCAAATGAAATAGACGATCTCTCCATAGCCTGTTCTCATTTTTGCCCCCCCGAACGATGCTTATCCATTATTAAGCAACAAAATAATAATTTAAAAATTATTCATGTGAACATTAGAAGTCTTAGAAAGAACTTTGATCAATTTATCACGATGCTAACAACCACTAAAATAGAATTTGATATTATCATATTAACTGAGTGTTGGCTGAAAGTTTCTGGGCCCCTTCCTTACCTGCAAGGCTACACTTTTTCGGCAACGACTGACAGCAAGTCGCAGAATGATGGCGTGGTTATTTACACTAAGACCATGTTAAATTGCACTTTCCTTGAACCATCATTCCGTGACTCGAATTGCCTCATCTGTGCAATAGATAACACAGTAATCATATGCGTATATCGCTCCCCATCTTTCTGTGACCTTGAGAATTTTTACCAAAGCCTCGATAATGTAGTAAAATCATTAAAACATTATAACAATATAGCTCTGATTGGCGATATGAACATCGATATTAAACCCGACAACCACGATCGCCATTCAAGTAATTATCTCACCCTGTGTGCCTCCTTAGGTCTTTTGCCTGCTCATGTGCTCCCCACGAGATCAGGCAATTGCCTCGATCACGTACTTTTAAAATTTAAAGGCCCTGCCTCAGTACTAGTCCTTGATAGTCATATCACCGACCACTTCCCAGTCATCCTTTGTCTAGGGATGATGAAAAAATCTGCAGCTAAACAATCAGCTATCGTGCACCGGTATAACTTTTCAGACATCAAAGAAGCACTAGAAAGTACTGACTTTAGTCATGTGCTACATGAACAAGACTGTAATCTGGCTGCAGATTTACTTATTTCTACCATTCAAGGTGTTATTACAAAAAATAGCTATACCGTTCGAGTCCATAGGAAATGTAGAATTCTCAAGCCTTGGATGACCCCAGGTTTAGTTCGCTGCATCAGAAACCGAGACAGGCTTCACAAAAAATTTAAATCATCCCCCGATAACGATTTTCATAAAATTACTTATACCCGATACCGAAATTTTCTCAACAGTCTTCTAAAAAAACTGAAAAGATCATACGAGAAAAATGAATTACTTAAAGCTAAAAACAACTCCAAGGCCACATGGAAAGCTATTAAGGGTATAATAAACCAAAACTCATTTTCGCAGTCACCAAGTGCGCTTCTACAGAACTCGTCAGACGCTAAGATCTCGATTAACCAAGTAAACAGCTTTTTTGTTGGTGTGGGTGAAGATCTAGCGTCAAAAATTAAATCTCCCTCTGGATCCTCTTCCCTTGAATGCTCATCACTACCCCCGCCGCGAAATTCTCTTTTCATTATGCCGGTCGACGAAGTGCAGGTAAAAGGAGTGATTGACAGCCTACGTAGTGATAGCGCCACTGGGTATGACAATATCCCTGCCAGTGTTCTCAAGCAGTCCAGCTCCGTCCTAGCAGCTCCCATAACGCACGTCTGCAACCGCGCCATTGAGTCGGGTACTTTCCCCAGTGCATTCAAGAAGGCTGTTGTTCACCCAATATTCAAGAGTGGAGACAGATTCAACGTCACTAACTATAGACCAATCTCAGTTTTGAGTTCCTTGTCTAAAGTACTGGAAAAAATTCTTAACGCGTCTCTTACTACATATCTCGCGAAATACAAGCTACTGGCAAAAAATCAATATGGTTTTAGAAGGGGAATCTCTACTGAAGATGCGGTTCTAGACCTTACAGGTACGGTAGTAGGCAAGTTGGATGAGGGGTTTAAATGCTTCGGTGTCTTTCTTAACTTGTCAAAGGCGTTCGACTCGGTTTCTATACCTAAACTCATTGCAAAAATGGAAGGCGTTGGAATCCGCGGAGTGGCACTCAAGATCTTCTCAGACTATCTGACAAATCGTTCGCAGTGTGTCAAAATCGACTCACTGTACAGTGATGAGGGGAGCATCACTTTTGGTGTGCCACAGGGTAGTATTTTGGGTCCTACCCTTTTTCTGCTCTACATAAATGATCTGTGCTGCCTATCAATACCAAACTGCGACATATTCACTTATGCAGATGATACGGCACTTATCATATATGATGATAACTGGGACAACTGTAAGCTGAGGACGGAGCGGTCGCTTCAACGAGTGATGACATGGCTCTCAGCGAATTTGCTAACCCTCAATATTGAGAAAACCAAGGTTGTCCGCTTCACTCTCCCTCACACGTGCACACCTCCCGCGGGTTCTAGTATAATCAGAGCCCGTACTTGCCTGAACTCTTTCGATCACAGCCCCAATGCTTGCACTTGCCTAACCCTAACTCTGGTTCCAAGTATCAAATACCTAGGAGTCCACATTGATAAGCACCTTAGCTGGCACCCCCATGCTGAAGCACTCTGCTCGCGAGTTAGGAAGTTAATATATATATTCAAGGAACTCAGACACTCAGCCGATAGAGAAACTCTATTCCTTGTCTATCAGAGCCTGTGTGTCTCTGTTCTTACTTACTGCATTTCTGCATGGGGAGGAACCAGTAAAACCCACCTAATCCAAGTTGAACGAGCCCAAAGAGCAGTCCTAAAAGTTATGCTGTTCAAACGCAGAGATTATCAGACTGCCCTGCTCTACTCGGAGTCAAAGGTCCTAACGGTGCGCCAACTGTTCATTCTGCGTGCCGTTCTACGCCGTCATTATTTGCTTCCTTTTGACGACAAAATTTTAAAGAAACGCAAAGGTCATCCAGTCTGCAAGTCTACTCAATGTCGCACTTCATTCCGGGGCCGCCACTTCGGCGTCCTCAGTGGTAGAATATAACAAAATACACAGTCTTCTTGACATATATCCTCTCACTAGAAGTAAATTAAAATCCAAGCTTACCAATTGGCTGCAGGGGTTGTCTTACGATAGCACCGAACTCGTCTTAATGGTTAACTCATAATCCTTGGAGTTGTAGTATACCTTTTATAATCTTTTCCCGATAAAATAGTATAAATTAAATAGTATTTCAGCTAGCACCACACACACACACACACACATACACTATCACTCACACACAGACACACTGCACAAACACACCCTCATTTTACTTACTTCCCACAACATTGTACTTAAGCCCCTATATTGTATTGGTTTAGTACGTCTTGACACTGTTACTCGGGGTGGGGACCTGGTGTCCTATACTACAGGTTATTAACCTAGCTTAGGCACCAGTCTCTCACAATATTGTAGTGTATTTTATATAATTACTAAACAATATATCGATGTAAACTTTAAATATTGTGGTGAGAAAATAAAAAAATAAAATAAATAAATTTTATCAAATAATTTTTTTTTATCAAATTTATCATACCTTGATTTAAATCAGGTCATAAAAATGACAAAGGCAACTTCCGGCCTATCTCCATCTTACTTGCATTTAGTCAAATATTTGAAAAAATAATATTCAAGCAGTTGTTAAGAGTGTGTATTCCGTCCACTAGCGCCGCCAATCGTTTTTTATTAATAGTGGTAAATTTATGACACGTAGATAAAAAACCGCTCTGTAGTGTACTGAAGAAATGTATCTATTACTTTTTGACAGCTATTTTTAATACATAACTCATGGCTAAATAGCCAAAACGGCAATTTATGCTAAAAGTGGCCACTTTTAGCAAAAATATCGACTTTGGCAACTATTTATGTTCTAAAGTACAAACATAACTCTCAAAAAATAATAAAAACATTTTCGACACATTTGCTCATAAAATGCATTTACGAAGCCTGTATACATTATTCGAAAGTTCAAAATTACGGACCATACAATGGCAGAAGCTAGTGTTTTATAATGTGTAAGGATTTTGTGTGAGTGATAGTGTGATAGTGACCTTGCTGTAACTTTTAATAAATGTGTGGATTTAGGAACTTTCCTGATCTCATGAAGAGTAGTAAAGTCATACCTTTATTTAAATCAGGTCATAAAATAGTTTTATAATGTGTAGTGATTTGTCGTGAGTGATAGCCCCCTATCTAGCTGTAACTTTTAATAAATGTGTGGATTTAGGAACTTTCCTGATCTCATGAAGAGTAGTAAAGTCATACCTTTATTTAAATCAGGTCATAAAATAGTTTTATAATGTGTAGTGATTTTTCGTGAGTGATAGCCCCCTATCTAGCTGTAACTTTTAATAAATGTGTGGATTTAGGAACTTTCCTGATCTCATGAAGAGTAGTAAAGTCATACCTTTATTTAAATCAGGTCATAAAATAGTTTTATAATGTGTAGTGATTTTTCGTGAGTGATAGCCCCCTATCTAGCTGTAACTTTTAATAAATGTGTGGATTTAGGAACTTTCCTGATCTCATGAAGAGTAGTAAAGTCATACCTTTATATAAATCAGGTCATAAAATAGTTTTATAATGTGTAGTGATTTTTCGTGAGTGATAGCCCCCTATCTAGCTGTAACTTTTAATAAATGTGTGGATTTAGGAACTTTCCTGATCTCATGAAGAGTAGTAAAGTCATACCTTTATTTAAATCAGGTCATAAAATAGTTTTATAATGTGTAGTGATTTTTCGTGAGTGATAGCCCCCTATCTAGCTGTAACTTTTAATAAATGTGTGGATTTAGGAACTTTCCTGATCTCATGAAGAGTAGTAAAGTCATACCTTTATTTAAATCAGGTCATAAAAATGACAAAGGCAACTTCCGGCCTATCTCCATCTTACTTGCATTTAGTCAAATATTTGAAAAAATAATATTCAAGCAGTTGTTAAGAGTGTGTATTCCGTCCACTAGCGCCGCCAATCGTTTTTTATTAATAGTGGTAAATTTAAGACACGTAGATAAAAAACCGCTCTGTAGTGTACTGAAGAAATGTATCTATTACTTTTTGACAGCTATTTTTAATACATAACTCATGGCTAAATAGCCAAAACGGCAATTTATGCTAAAAGTGGCCACTTTTAGCAAAAATATCGACTTTGGCAACTATTTATGTTCTAAAGTACAAACATAAGTCTCAAAAAATAATAAAAACATTTTTGACACATTTGCTCATAAAATGCATTTACGAAGCCTGTATACATTATTCGAAAGTTCAAAATTACGGACCATACAATGGAGCGTGTGGTAAAGTAGGTACTCTCACCTAAGTACCTACTTTACCGCACGCTCCAATGTATGGCGCCGTGCGTATTCTTTACGGTATTTTTTTAATGACCTTAAACAATATAATTATAATTATTCAATCCGTCTGCATCCGTCAGCCAAAAATGCTTCCGTCTGCGTCCGTTCCAGGAGCGTTCCATACGCGTTTTTTTAATAGATAATGAAAAAGTTTGTTTAATTATCTATTTATATAATGTGTCGAAAAATGTTGTATGACACACGAGCGGATATTAGTATTTACAAACTCGTGACTATGGTAAAAGGTTACATTTGTCTACTCGTTTGTAAAGACCAACTTACCGCTCTTGTATCATAAATAACTATTCTTCAGAACACTACAGAGCGGTTTTTTATCTACGTGACTTAAATTTACCACAATTAATAAAAAACGATTGGCGGCGCTAGTGGACGGAATACGCCCTCTTAATACATTTTAATTCACATAGACTACTTCATAATAAACAGTAAGGCTTTACAAAAAAAACATAAAATATCAGCCATAGGGTGTTTATCAAATCAAGCTCGCAATTAACTATCGACTTCGCCACCTTGACCTTATACCGAACAATGTTTTTTATAGATGGCGTCGTTTCTATCCAATAAGAGGTAAGGAAAGGGGGAGGATAGATTAAACCAGAGTAGCCAACATGAAATATATAACGTTAGTAAATTGTTTTTGAAAACATGATAGTGGAACGTACCACGTTCGGATATGTTATAGTAGAAAAACGTATACTACATAAAACTTGCGTAAGCGGTTACCCATGCGTGTCCGGAATACGTGCGTTCGCTGCCAATAGGCGTGGTTACGTTCGACCACCACGCCACGTGTCCAGTCTAAGCTGAACCCTATTTCATATGGTCAATCATATAGATGTGAGGTCAAAATACATTGAAAATCTCTAAACGAACCATATTTTTTTTAACCTTCATGAGTTCATATAATATCAAACCAAAGCATCTTTAAATAGTACATTACTGCAGCGGCCAGCAAAAGAGGCATTGACGGACGAACGAGTAAACGTGGGCCGAGGCGTAGCCGAGGCACTCATACGTAAGTCCATCAATGCCTAGTTGCGGCCAAGGCTTGTATTGTACTTTTCTCAAATAATGCGCGGAAATTAAAATACAAATTACCTACTTTTCAAAATCACTGTCGAACAAACAACAACAATCATTATTCCCGCGTGTAAGCGTTCATTTCTTATTTAAATAAACAGCTTTCTATTTGCAAGCCAGTTCGAAATTTAAATAAAACCTTTGATAAGTTACCTCCTAGGTTGTCATTTTTCGGAATATAAGTTCGTTCCATTTTTAAATTACAACATAGATATGAGTTTAATATGTAATTTATTCTGCCGCAAAACACGATAGATATGGATTTTCATACAACTTTTGCCGGCCGCTGCTCGGCCAGTAAATTTCCATATCTCGAAGGTTGTCAAAATAATGCTCACATTTCCAAGCATGTTTGAGAAAATCAACTTAATGGTATTTTCTTACAATAAAACATACTTAGTCGTGATTCTTGATTTTGACACAACTTTTTTTATTTATTAATCGGTTGAAATAAAATGAACACTAAATGTTCAATGATATAAAACTTAAAAAAAAAAAATACAACCGACTTCCAAAAAAAAACACTAAAAGTAAAAAATAACTTTAATTTCGGAAGTCGGTGACAAAATACGAAGAATGTTTTTTTTTTGGAAGTCGGTTGTATTTTTTGTAAAAAGTTTTTTATTTTTCACTTTTTAGTGGTGCCCCTCACTTAGCAACACCACTGCAAAATCGCAGAAAAGCAAAATACGCAATTTCGATTACTTGGATGACATAAAACTATCATCCAAGTGGACGAATTCCAGCTATTTCGATTTAAAATCCAAAGTTCGTAACCGATTTTCATAAAATTTAAATGGGACTAATCTGCAAGTATATCCTTTCAGATAAAACAAGATTATTTCAAATCGGTTCATACTTAATTGTCGGAGTTATGAGGGAACAAACATAAAAAAAAATTAAAAAAACATAGGTACAACCGAATTGATAACCTTCTCCTTTTTGGGAAGTCGGTTAAAAAACAAGATACCAATACCAACTTCTGAAGTACTGGAAAAGCAGATATCCATGTCCAATAATCGGCAGCTTTCCTGGCACAGCGGGTGGTAATGGGAGCGAGCTGGACCTGACTCGACCATACTTCGACCATAGATACACGAAACACAAAATAAGAAGTAGCACCACTGGACTCAACATGGTTCGATGGAAGTATTATAACATCTAAGCGAGATTCAAAAATTAAATGTGATTTAAAGTAACTTATTCAACCGACCGGTATCGATTATGTACTGAATTAGTTATAAATACGATGTTTATATACTGACGTAATTTAGTGCAGTATATTAGAATTGGAAAATTGTGGATGGGTTCCGTACCATAAACTGAAAAAACATGTTTCTTTTAATAAAGAAACAGCAAATAATGTAAATTATTAAGTTATAGCGGCCATAGGAATAAACATTCTGTGAAAATTTCAATTGTCTACCTATTACGGTTCTTGAGATAAAGTCCGCTCACAGACGGACGGACGTTCGGACGCGGACAGTGAAGGCTTTAATAGGGTTCCGTTGGTTACCTAATGGCTACGGACCCTACTGGAACGGCTGTTCGCTGCAACAGACTTCAGAAACACTCCACCCAGTTTTGAAATTAATGACGAATGTAGAAACTCGGTTTGATGGCGTCCCTTTTTTTTATGCGAAACGGGGAATCTCGTGGCCCAAATCTCACCTGATGGAAAGTGATGATGAGGCCAAAGATGGAAGCGAGTTTCACCCGGAATCCTCTTACACAGAGAAACTGGCTATCATACCTCTAACTGCCGGAACACAACAATGCTGTTAACATTGTTGTTATGGCAACAGACTTAGACATGATGGTGGTAGCTTGCCAGGCGGACTTAGAACAAGTCCTACCACCAACCAAACCGAGCAAAAAATTTGCCCCCGCTGGGAATCGAACCCGGGACCTCTGGGTCTGAATCAGGTGGTTTAACCACTAGACCACGGAGGCGGTTAGTGTCACCTGTTTAGCACCACCCGGGGACCACGTGTAGGGTTTCGCTGAAGGGTATTCTCCTACGGACGCGGGTGACTCGGCCCCCTCGGTCCCTCTCTCTCACGCGTTCAGCCTTCTCCTGGTCCATATTTGTACTGTGTCCAGGGGATCTAAAAAGACCACTATAACAGAATCACAAAGTACATCACGCTACCCGTCACTGTCATATTTTCTCAATCAACTTAGAACCTAATGTGTAAGCCATCAGATGAAAATTTGACAGATTAATACGATTCTGTTTAAGTGGTCTTTTTAGACCCGCAGACTGGCTTCTTACTTTAATTCATATGTTTAGGTTTACAACTTATCTAATGAGGATTTTCTTAATTGGCAAGAGTCCGTGTTGCGACTCGAGTCACATCGTCATACCGTCGCCTTAGAGTGAAAACCTCAGAAATGCATTTTGCCCAAAAGAGGTTCCAAAATGTATGGAGTCCGGGCCAGGTCCCTGTACACTATACTAAAAATAGGGAAATACATTTAAAATATTTCTCAATTGTCCAATTTCTTTTAGATAACTTTGTTTGCTAGTAAAAAACAAAAAAAATTACACTTAAAATTGCAATACACAATAAAAACCCGTAATGGCGGTAAGCTGTCATTTTGACTAATTAATGACGTTTGTCATTTATTTCTGTCATATTTATTTACCGACGAGACAGCAGCGAAAGTGAAATTATTGTGACAGCTGACAGTTATCTTTCTATGATATTTGGTTGAAATCGGTGCGCCGACGCCATATTAAAAATCGATAAAAGTAATTTAAAAACATCAAATAACTACCACAACAATTCTACGGCTATTTCTCTTTTTGTTAAGGTAGCAGTGTACATGAAACTGGCCCATTTTGAAACATCTAATTTTTACATTACGCGTAGTGCCATCTATGACAGTAAATTAATAACCTTGTAAATACTCATTAGTGTCAGTTTGGCGTGAATACCTAGCAACGAACGTGTCGTGTTTCTTATTTGAAATTGGATTACTTGAGTATCCTGCTGTATAATCCGCACGCGATGATAATAGGATGGGACCTAGTCAAAGTAAATCGAAAATGACAGTTCTCAAGACAAGTTGCGTTAGCAAAGTTCTAAATATTAATCATAAATTAGTTATTTCTACGATCTACGTATGTATATTATTACAATTCAGTTACTTCAATGCCACTCATATTTGCTACATGATAATCATCATCAGATCTTTCCTCATCTGCAGAGCTTTGACTTTCTTCAGAAGTATTGCTTTACTTTTGCCTACAAATATTAAAACACATAATATTATATATTTATATTATTATAATATTATTATTTTCCGTGGAGTTTCTTGCAAGTTCTTCTCCATAGAGATCTACGCTCTGGAACGTGCAAATAGCCTCATGTTTTTTGACTGACCAACCTTGACATTTACGAAGAACTAATATTATAAAGAGGTAAATTTTGTTTGTAAGTTTGTATGTAGGGGGTAATCTCAGGAACTACTGGTACGATTTGAAAAATTCTTTCAGTATTAGATAGCCCATGTATCGAGGAAGGATATAGGCTACATATCATCACGCTAAGACTAAAAGGAGCCGAGCATTAATGGAAAATGTGACGCAGATGAAGTTGCGTAGGTCGGTTAGTTTGAAATAAATGCTTTGAATCTTGAATAAATGACTACTACCAGACCTGTTGTAACGGACGCTGAGCACATCATAGATAGGAATAAATTATGTAAATAGAGTAAGATATAAGTAGGATAAATCATGTAACATACCAGCTTGCACGTGGTATTTTTCGAGTAGGACAAAGGAAGGAATCAACTGTCGTGCTACGTAAAGAAACTAGCACGTGGTGGTTTTATTTAGGACAAAGGAAGGACACAGATGGTCGCCATAATATGGTAGTAGAGCGCATGGTATTTTAAGTAGGTAAGTTGTAGCGTGGTATTTTTGATAAAGTAGGAACTTTGCTTATTTTAAGTAGGATAGAAGTAAGATTTTGTATTATAATTCGAAACAGGATAGGAATATAATCCAAAATAAAACATATCTATTTATGTAAAGCAAAGTTAATAGTAAGTACTAGTAAGTAGGCACATAAGATCTAAGTACGATAGACGTAGGTTTCTTAGTTTAATTAAAAGTAAGTTTCAGTGTTTTATTCTAAAGTAGGACCAGGATAAAACCTATAATTATGTTAAATAATGATATTGAATTGAAATAATATAACAGATGATATAAACAGACCGCGCTGGAGATAGGGTCGGTGGGTGTGTTATGTTGCAGAACAACCTGCTGCTCTTGTCACTAGCGCGGCAGGATTAGCTTCATCTATTTGACTGACAGAACTTGACTATTCAAAAGTGCCTGTAACTGGTCTATTTGAAATAAAGGAATTTGTATTTGTATTTTGTATTTGTAAGACTAATGCAAATAAACTCGTAGTCCAAGGATCATGTATGATTAGATTAGTCTAGGTTGAATTGTGTAGGTACTTTTGTATATCTTTCTTAAGTAGATTAGGCATTTAGGTTAAGAAAATATATTAATTGTATAAATTCAGATTTAAGTATGTGATTGGTCGGTGAATAAACGACTGTGGTTGGCCAACATATTAGCGGGAAAATTACGCGCTCCGATTGGGTGTCATGAGCGGCCGTGACTGGTCGGCCAATCAGCAGTCGTACGCAACCCCGCCAGAAACAGAGCGGGGAGCAACCGTTAGGACTGGTTTAAAAGAGTCCGCTGGGAGAGCTGGGGATTTGTTCCGTTTTCGCCGCATTTTTTCGCCCACTTTAGGAAAAAAAAAAAAAATCCTTTTTCGCCTCATTTTTAACAAAGTTCCGTTTTCGCCCACTTTTCATTTGTTTTTTAAAGTACAGTCAGTTAAATAATAAAAACTTATCATGGTCTGGTCATTGAAGGACTGCTGAAAAATAAGTGTAGTGCTGTATTCTATATAAAAAAGGGAAACTGACTGACTGACATATCAACATATACCCGAAACTGCTGGGCCTAGTCAACAAATTTTGCACAAAGCTTTAATTTATGCTAAAGTTGAATACAAAGTAGAGATTTCTGGAGAATCAACTTATAAGTGGGTGAATTGGGGTAAAATCGTTTGTACTAAACCTGTGCAGCCGGCTGCCGGTTGCCATTCATAAAAAAAATATATTTGGTGACGCGAAATATTTTATAATTTTGTGATATCACCCTAGATGTAGATGAGGTAGGAGTAGTCAGAAATTTAAAAAATACTTTGTTTAAAACGTGCGCCTTCCTTTAGTTTGCCACGTATAGTTTCCAGACTTTGATCCTTAAAAGCAACCTTTTAGTGTGTTTTTTTACATCAACTGGTTGGATTCATATTTTTCAAAAATCGAATGATGTATTTTTAGTTTTTATCGAAATCGGGCCCGAGACTTTCAGTGTTATTCGCTATTACACATAGTTTTGACCATTCACTGCCACTTTAAAAGTTCAGCCTGTGTAGCCTTTTATGAGGTACTGTAATTTTATAATAAAATACCATTTGATATTCTCGAACTGAAATAAATTTAAAGCATGCATAAAATGCACACCATATAGACAAGCATATTATAAACTGGAAGATTATAGCCTCGATGAAATGCTTGACTAAATGCCGGACCTACTCCACAGTCACAGCCGCTGGGGTCCACCAGTCAGGTTTTTTTTTTTTTTTTAAATAAAACTCTTGGCCCAAATCTCACCTGATGGAAAGTGATGATTAGGCCGAAGATGGAAGCGAGTTTCACCCGGAATCCTCTTACACAGAGGAACTGGCTATCATACCTCTAACGGCCGGAACACAACAATGCTGTTAACATTGTTGTTATGGCGACAGACTTAGACATGATGGTGGTAGCTTGCCAGGCGGACTTAGAACAAGTCCTACCACCAACCAAAACCGAGCAAAAAATTTGCCCCCGCTGGGAATCGAACCCGGGACCTCTGGGTCTGAATCAGGTGGTATAACCACTAGACCACGGAGGCGGTTAGTGTCACCTGTTTAGCACCACCCGGGGACCACGTGTAGGGATTCGCTGAAGGGTATTCTATTCTCCTACGGACGCGGGTGACTCGGCCCCCAAAATATATATTTCTGGAAGAAATGCTTACCCTTTTTTTATTTTGTACTCTCATATTACAATAATTTATTTATTCTTTCTCCAAAATAAAGTCTGTCTTGTAGTTAGAACTAAATCGTTTTTTATTATTTTTTTATTAATTGCTCATTGATAACCAATTTGTGTGAAATGTAGAACCATATTTTATTTATTTTTTTATTTGTGTACTATGGAGCCATTTACATATAAGTGATTAGTTATAGTTTTACTTGTTTGACATGAACAAGCATGGTGGTTGAGAGCATGTCATGATCTCTCAAATGTTTCGCTGATGGTGGCGCGTGTGTTGGATCTTTCGGTTCCCTTCAAAATGGTTGAGTTAAATGGTACCGATACATTCGGAATGTTCGAGAACAGGCACCGTCAGTTGAGAGTGGTGGTTCTTAGACAAGTTTTATCAACATCGGTTGAGACGTATGAAGGTCATCAGCTTTTTTCTAGTTGTTGAAGGCATTTAATCAGCTTTTACTGGTCTAATCGATGCAAAATTTGGTAATCTTTTATTTCAATGATATTGCGAGAAAGTGGTAATATTGACCTAATGCTGTAGCATAACCTGAGGTCTGCAGAATACTCATCTCCTCACTAAGTTACAGCAGAGGTATCGTGTTTGAACTCAACAGAATGGTTTTAATGAACAGATTATGTTTAGATCAGTAACGTTAACCTGATGCTGTTCGTTTTCATGAAAAATGGGTTCGGATAAAGTAAGTTCTTGTTGCAACTGTACCAACAGTTAATACAAGACAGGTAACAAGAAACATTCATTTGTAGATATACAAAAACATAATAAACTCTGTATGCAGTCGGATAATCAAAGATATTTTTGTAACTGACTGTACCTTACAAGCATTAAACTTCATACAAAAATAATTAGGCGAAAAAGGAACAAAAAGTAGGGCGAATCAGTAATCAAATGATCATATGAATGAAACAAATGATAAACGCGGCGAATAAGGAAAGAAAAGTGGGCGAAAACGGAAAAATAAAAATTAGGCGAACTTTGTAGGCGAATCCGGAATAAATCGAGCTGGGTCCCTTTTGACGCCTGAGTAAGTCGCCCCAGACTACACACGGCCTACTCAAACAGTAACACTGCTCACTCCACTCGCATCCTCGGCGCGCAACTTGGGCTAAGTTAATATATTTTTTATTTTATTTATTTTATTAAAAAGAAACAACAAACAGCTACAATATACATCTTAAAACACAAAATTTTACAAAATGTAATAAAAAAAAAAAACAATATTGTAGCCCACAACGCTGTTCACAGATAAGCGGTAGGATACATAGAAAAAAAAAATCACTAGGATGACAGATACGTAAAACATAAATCTTAATCAAAGCCACTCAACTATCATACCAATCATTAATTACAATTTACAATTTAAAAAAAAAAATAATAATATATAAACCAAATTTGAATAAAGAGATGGAGAACAAACATTTTGATGGAGAAGAAAAATTTATGAAAACTTCTTAAGTATAAGACTTTTGTACATACTGACAGAACATGTAAAAATGTCTATGTGTTCAAAGGTCCCATTATAGGACTCAACCATTCTGCGGATAGGCGAACGCAAACCAGAGTTGGACTTGCAAAAGCCTACCGAAAACAATCTGCCAGCGCGCACTTTTCGCCTGAGGACTGTCCTAGGGACTGCATAGCATATCATGTTAGACAAATCAATGCAGTCAAATTTATTCCTAACAATATTATATAAATTAACGGCTTCCAAACACTTACGCCTATCTTCAAGTGACCCGAGCTTGTACTTGGCAAGTAAAAGAGATTGCCCATGAACAGTACTCTTGATAAATTACTTGTGTCTCAAAACCTTGAACGGCATGAAATATTTAAAATAAAAATATATTTTTAAAAAAGATTTTGATTGATATTTAAAATGGGATAGTTTTTTGAAAAATAATTAGTACTTTTATGTTTCCGACGTTATAGTACGCCATTTTTTACTACCGACTGTCAATACTAGGGATTTCCATTTTTTCTATTGCGGGTAATGTGCGTACCTACCTACATAAAATAAAATGATATCGATTTTGTATTGATTGTTCAATCTTTTATTGTAAAGTAATAACTGAGTTCTAAATCACAAGTTGTTGCTGGCATTATCAATATCAGTGCTTGTAAACGGTGACATCGGCGCTAAGTTGTATTTGTGAAATACCACTGGCTGGTATACGGAAATCGATCAAAAATCGATATTTCATCAGTATGGGTACAACCTTATTTGACGTTTATTGCGCGTCTGTCATATTTTTGCAATACAATACTGTTATTTCTGCTGGTTTTGGTACGTTGTGCTTCGAGTCGAGCCTTTTAGTTCCTCCGTTACTGCTGCCAACCCATTGAAAATAAACATATTTTTAACGCCACTGCACCGTGTGTATTGTTTATTACTAAAAGCCGGACTTTTTGAGTTGTGATCATGGCGAGTGCGACTGTGATGCAATGTCTCAACTGCTCTTTGAGATTAACGCCACTTAGGCGCAGACACATGTTGTCGGAAATTCCGAATAACATCATGGACATTTTACGAGTCTGGATCTCACCAACACCGGCAAGAATGCATATTGTATTTTTAACGAAGTAGGATTTTTTTTAGTTAGGAACTGCGCTTTATGTTTACGTACCATATAACAAATCTTAGAGGACACAAGTACAATCCATGTCTGTGTGTTAGTTTCTCACCTCAACGTTGGGTTACCGGATTGTAACATAACCTATATAGGTAGAAACCTTCTACTGATGTGTTGGTAATAACTAACTTATTTACTAGGATTGTTTTTTTTCAATCACTTAAGTGTATTCGAGGATATGAATGAATTGTGTGTAGTATCATTTAGATCAGTTGCACAGAATTTTAGTATTGGGAACTAATCATTATTTAGTAAGAGGAAAAATAAAATCGAGGCATGTGTCTAGTAGAACATATTATAGTTATATTTTAGTAAATAAAGATGAAAATGTAAGAAATACATTAGGCACTATAGTAGGATACTATTGTTCTTGCCTTGTGGGAAAAAGAACTGTAGGTTGCTGTGTGCATGTAATGTGCATAGTGTGGTATTTGAGCTGGGCACGTTATGACAATGTTAGTGTTCCAGCACTATTTTTGGATAACATATTTTTAGAAGATTAAATACAAGTTTAAGAAATAATCATTCTTATATTTGTTGTATTTGGTGTTGTGTGTTTTACCTTCCCTCTCTACTTACAAAGACCATTTCATGATACCTACCACATCTATGATTTGAGTAGGATCTAGACAATAACACTAAGCGATTGACTATTTTAGTAATGATCTCTTCCATGCTTTGCAATTTCATGAAACGCGGGCATGAGATTTAAAAATGCGCAAAATCTAAATCAGTAAGACTTGGTGAGGTAAAACGTTACAGATTTTACACAAATTATGCTTCAAAGATACCAAGCTCACCCGTAAACCCTTTCAGACCCTTTTAAATAGCTTTTTTCAACTTTTTTTTTGCTCGAACATAACCTCAAAATAGTAATTTCATTTTCGTAAATATCTCAGAAATGCCATTGTAGTTTGTGTTAAATCTTTTGAGGTAGTATTTAGACATGCCATCAAGTATTTTAAAGCTGATTTTATGAAGACACAACAATGTTGAATTGAGTACATTTGTCCATAGTGCCGTGGGCATTCTCCTTTTGGTACGACAAGTAGTGACCATAACATCTATAGTGCATGGCACGCAAGAATTTGTACTGAACATGCTCAATCATTTCAATATACTTTTTGTAGAATGGACTCCAAACGGACACGGCATACTCTAATTGAGACCGCACCAGAGATTTATACAAGTAAAGATAGGAGGACGTCCTTTTAAAGTCGATTGTAGAACGCATTATAAATCCGAATAATTGATACGCTTTGCTAACAATTCTTCCGATATGTAAATCTAAGCAAAGCTTCGAATCTAGAATAACACCGAGATCACAGATAGAGTCCACTTTAAGCAGAGGGGCATCGCACAGTGTGTATGTGTGTTTTATAACAGTTTTATTCTTGGTAAAGTTTAAGAAATTGCACTTTGGGAGACTTAAATGCAGTTTGTTTTCCTGGCAATAGGAGGATAGTCGGTCCAAGTCTTGCTGAAGTAGAAGGCAATCATTTAAGTGTCGTATGGCCCTATGTATCTTGAGGTCGTCGGCATATAAAAGGAACTTGGTGTTATGAAAGCATTGACTGATGTCATTTATATATAGGATAAACAACAGGGGTCCAAGTATTGACCCCTGAGGAACACCAGACGTCACCTGTGCAATGTTAGATTGGTGACCATTGATTACAACCCTCTGACTCCGATTGGTAATATAAGAAGCAAACCATCTCAGAAGACTTCCGCGGATACCATTGAAATAAATTTTGTTGAGAAGTATTTCATAGTCTACCTTGTCGAAAGCTTTACAGAAGTCAGTATACACTGCATCCACTTGTACGCGGCTGTCAACGTTATCAAACAAAAAACTTGAAAACAGTAAGAGATTGGTGTTTGTCGATCGCCGTTTCACAAAACCGTGCTGTTGTTGTATTATAATATTGTGAAGTATCGGATAAATTTCGTTATGAACTAACCTCTCAAATAGTTTTGACAAGGCAGACAGGATGGAAATGGGACGGTAGTGTTCAATGTTGCGTCTGGAACCGCTTTTATGAACGGGCACGATGTACGCGTGCTTCCATAGTTTAGGAACAACTCCCTCAGAGATACATTTATTATAAATAATGTATAGTGGTTTGCAGATTGAAGTTGCGGTATTCCTAAGGAAATAAGGCGGCAGTCCATCAGGTCCGGGGCCTTTCGCTGGATCAAGGGATTTCAGCTCCTTCAATATTTCATTTTCACTAAAAGAGAGCTCGCAAATAGAGACATCGTGAAGCGCATTGTAATCATGCGGAGGCTGCCATTTTGACAACGAAGGTGACGCAGGTTCGTAAACTGAGTTGAAAAAGTCTGAGAACATGTTGCAGGCTATTTGTGGATCATTTGTATCAGCATTTTTGTACTGAAGCTTAGCTGGTATTCCAGGTTTGTCTTTCCGATTCGAGATGTAAGTCCAGAAGTGTTTAACATTTTTATTCAAATTATCCTCTACAGACTCGATATACGAATGGAAACACTTTAAACATAAGTCTTTAAACTGTGTTCGGAAGTTGGCAAATGATTCATAATCAGAGACATTTTTATACTTTTTCCACTTGACCCATGCCTTTTGCTTTTTCTTGGATTTTTTTATAACAGTATGAGAAAACCATATGGGATAGTTAACTGATTTAGGGCGGGACAAAGGGGTATCTTGATTAATAATCAAATCCAACTCACTGTAGAATTTAAGCAGAGCATCTTCAGAGTTCATAGGGCTAAGCAGTTCAGACCAGTTTAGTTGTTGTATATTACGATTAATGTTGTCATAGTTAGCTTTATGAAAGTTGTATTTGCGAAGAGGAGTCTTGGTCATTGGGGTGATTTTAACGTTTAAACAGGTATCACATGTCAGGGCAGGATGGTAGGGGTCAATAGGTAACAACATAGTTGAAGCAAGGGAAACTCTACAGGAGATGTTGGATATAACTAGATCCAGTATCTTCCCTTTATCATTAAGTACGCTATTAAATTGAGAAGCACCAAGCAAGGAAATAAGGTTATTTAGATTTACAACAGCTAAAGGTGCCCCAGGTTGTAATGTTGCCATTTTTGATACATCTGTAGAAGTAGAGGCAAGCCAATTAGCTTCAGGTAGGTTATAGTCACCCACAACATAAAAGCTATCAACACTAGGGTGGCCCAATACTTCGTGCAGTAATTCGAAATGCTTGTCGTACACTAAAGTAGAAATCTTAGGTGGAATGTACGCAACACTAACAACATGGCGTTTACCGCTAACGGTGCTAGGCAACTCGACCATTATGTGCTCAATATGTGCGTGTAAGAGATCACTATGCTGAGTTAAAGAAATACCCAACTCAGAAGGTTTCCAAGTATGTAAAATCGCAACCAATACCCCCCCACCATCCCGTTTGTTAGTGGCCGTACGATCGCGATCACATCGGTACACACTGTACCGCTTGTCTATAAACTCACTGTCATAAATTTCAGGGGTAAGCCAGGTTTCAGTTAGTATAATAATTTCGTATGTGTTTGTTAGTATGTTTGTGAGTAAGTGGTGTAATTTTGTGCGAATACCCCTGCAATTCTGGTAGTATATAGTAATATTTCTATTAGACATTGATAATATTAAAATATGAATGCGTATTTATGATAAGAGCATGTTCAGACAACAAATGAGTAGCAAAAACGACAAACAAAACAATCAAAATCGAAATATGAGCACTGAGATCACGAGACAGCATAGATTATGACACATTAAGAAATAGATCGTAAAATACTTAATAGCAGCAGCAATTATGAATATTCTGTAATTTATTGAGTTTAATATATAAAAAAACAATGTTTGTTTATGTAAAATATTATAAATAGAAATAAAAACGGAACAGATTTTACAGATGACACAATCAATCTCCAATAGACAACAAAAAACAATCCAATATTTGAGTAGTGACGAGAAACAAATGTGTCTATTACTAAATATAAGTCTAATTAACATTATTTTTAATATCACTATTAATTTTAGTAATATCGCTCTCCGATCGAATGGCAAACGCAGCATCGCCGTCTTTTTTACGGACGAGGATAGTGCAATTTTTAATCCAAACATACTTAAACTGGTGAAGTTTGGCAGCTTCCTTACATTTACGAAATAAGATTTTATTCCTTAAAGTTAAATGTTCATTTATATAGATATTAGTTGAAGACCCGGTCAGACCAACTTGATCCGTTTTCAGTGACTTACTCAGTCTATACGCACTCAACACATTATCGCGCAATATGCGTGTGGAGAATTTCACAACAATGTTTTTTGGCCTGTTTGTTTGTTGATGGGCGTGTGGCACTCTGTGGATGGAAATGATGTCCTTTTGAGGGATAGGAAAACCAATGGCATCCCCAATCAACCCTAATAGTTGCAACATGTTTTCACCACGCTTGTCAGGTACGTTGCAGATCTCAAGGTTGCATTGTCTTGCCTGCTGTTCAAGCGCATCTATCTTCGACTCCAAATGGCTAGTCGAATTGACTGACAGCTCAGTCTGCAGGCGTGCCATACCTTCTACCCGCCTTTTAAGGTCAGTTTGTTCGTCCGCGTGAAACTGGATCGATTGCTTGACACAGGACATCTCATCACTCAATTCCTTCACTTGCTGTTTGAGGTTAGCTTGGGCAGTGCGAATAGTTCCCATTTCCCGCTTCATCTCTGACAAACTGCTTTTAACACTCTCGTGAAAACTGAGCATACTCGATTCCAACTCGCCTCGCCAATCCTGCAAAGTTTTTTTAATGTTTTCCTTAGACAAAACCATAGTACGATCAATGTCAGATCGCCATCCTTCTAATGTGTTGTTTAATTCTTTGGAGAAAGACTGGAATTGGTCTTCCACAAACAATGGTGATTTTTTAACGTCAACGCTTGCAGCACGAGATGAGTACAGCAGAGAGGTGGGGGGTGATAGTGCTCGCTGATCCATATTATCGCACGACATGTTCATGCTGTTGTCATCATATGTTGGAAGCTGCGTGGATCGAACTGGTGTGTCCAAGTTAGGGCGAGTGCGACGCGTAATATTGCAGCACGGGGGGCATTTCCAGGTAGCCTTAAATTCATGTGTCAGGGCAGAGTAATGTTGCACAGTTATGTTTAGGCACTCGTGATGATACCTACCCTCGCACAGAGCACACTTCAAGTAACCAACATCAGATGCCAGAACTTGGTTGCATCCGTTACAGTTCATTTTAAATTTAATATTATGATGTATGTCAACAAAAATTCAATATCCCTGAAGGTGAGAGTGGCGCCACCCAACACACAGGCCAGAAATCCTATTACACGATGCAACCAGCGCCACCTACCTTATGACGGTGATGTTTGATGAAGTTTAATCAATCGGCCAGTCAGTGTGACGATGGAGCCAGATCGCTAGCTGACTCAATGTTGTACTGGTTCACTGCTGGTTCAACAGATGGCGCTGATTACGGTGGGTAGATGACCAGGCAAAATCGAATCGACCGTTTGGCACAATCACAGCTGAGATGATGACAATATATCCGAAAAAAAACACCACACAATCAATTAGTTATATAGTGAATCGTGTTATCACAGTTGCTATCTACCGTTTTGAGACACCTTTACGCTTGACAGAGACAGAAAGCGATGTAAACACGATATATTTTGTTCTCACAATAACACTGAATTTAGGTATTAGTCTGTGATGGCTATAATAACCACCACTAATTATGTCCCTCTCTCACTACTAACGCACAATACACGGAACTCTGAGTAAGGTTTATATTTTTAGAAATTAAATAAAGCAGAGAGATAAGTTAAGCAAGTTGACACATCTAGCGCCACCTAGCGACAACCAATATAGGAAAGTTGCGTTCCGAAAACTCGAACATTCATTTCTCCACAGGCGCTTAACCCACGCATCGAATTTGTTCTAGGTTATTAAAGGCTTATTCGGTGCAGACGCACCGCCCACACACAAACATAAGACGGCTCTGCGGTCCGGATCGTGATCGGCTAGCTCTGAGATCGAGACGGACGGGAGCCACAAACTTACTCTGTAGGTGTGTCACCAAAGTCGGCACCCTCGTCGCTGGTCGTTCTCGCTGGGCCTCCCCCGGGTCACTGGGGGTATCACTCGGCGGGGACTGACCGCCGTAGGTGCCGTGAAGAGGCGGCGCTGAGTTAACAGCGCCGCGATGCGCCTACAGATACTTACACAACAGATACACCACGGGCGTGCGTTGCTATTTTATTATGGCAGGCGCAAGCCAACACTCAATACCGACACTAGGCGTTTATGACCTCATACTACCAAATAAACTTGAATGCAATTCTTTTGAACACATTTGTGGCTCTGAAAAGGGCCGTTTTTGTTGTTTTCGTTGTTTTGCAGCTTCACAGCCACATTGTATGGCACTCCAAGGACCGGTCCGTTGTAACGGGCCGAGGAGCGCCACTTCAGTCAGGGGGCTTCGCCCCGAAACTGATTGCCGCGCCCTCTAGAGGGTTGCAGCGACAACCACTACTGGGTCCCTTTTCAACATCCAACAGTTGGCATTCAACATTCCGCACTCAACATTCGACATTCGACGACTAGCTCTCCAAGAGTAAACAAGAACAAAACAGGAAGAAACCCAATCAAGAAGTGTTTTCTTCATAATCAAGAAACCCCAACAAATACAGTCCACTTCACCTGTGTTTATTATAAAATCTTCTATATCGACCATACTTTCTTTACCTCAGTATCGTCACGTGGTCCTATTTCAGATTCGTTTCGTCTTTTTCGCTGAAGCATTAGATTCAAGGTTGATTGGGATTTGACAGTTTTGGGTAGTATGAATAATAATAATAATATTCCATATTCTGCAATATGACTGCTCCAACCGGGGATTGTCCTTGAGAATACTTTCAGTGCATACAAGGATAATCGCCGGTTGGTGCCCCATTACATTTGAAATTTCTAACTGCGAGTTGGTTTCGGCCCCTCTTATGCCTACCAAAGGACCGGGTCTCCAGAGACCCGAGAAAGAAAACAAAATAATAATAATAATATCCTTGGACATTTCACACAACGCCATAGAGTCCCAAGCTAAGCAACCTAATGCTTGTGTTATGGTGACGAGATGGCTGATAAACTACTTATATACATATTTTTTTTGTAAATACATACATATGTATTATAGATAGAAAAACACCCAGACTCGGAACAAATACTAGTAGGTCGTACAAATATTTGTTCCGTACGGGAATCGAACCCGCGACATGCTGCGCAGCAGTCAATTGCTCTACCACTGCGCCAACCGTGTCGTCAACAATTGCTGGCAGATTCTGCTAAAGTGGCCACTGTTGCCGACGCTACGGTTGGCTGGAGGACAGCGCGTTTCTCCGTTCCAAAAGTACAAAAATCTTACATCACGCAGTTTATTTTTCCTCTTGAAAAGTAACTTCTTTTATGCTTCCGAGGTTTTCACTCCATGTCAAGAAAACAGTTATGTTAGTTACGACCCACCCCGTCTTTGCACTGGTCCAACCTTTTTTGTATATTACACTTTATACTGGTAAAGACTGTATCAAAATCCGAAGATTTTCAAACAAGGATCTCGAGATTCCAGTTCGGGGAGAAAGTCTTAAAGTTGAAATTTCCAAAATATTTATTTATTTACTAGTTTATTCTGTTTGCAACTACGTATACGCATATCCCTTTTTTCCGTTCCGGAATTTTGGGAATAGAAAAAAATTATATTAAAAACCTCAATATCATTTTCGAAGACTGACTAGTGACGAGCATACGTGCGACGTTCTTTATGACGTCATTAAGCTGTAACTTACTGTGTTGTCGAGTTATGCACTCATAAATTTATGGTCCTTTTTCAGCATTGCATTTATTTTACATGTTGTTTATAAATCCCTATGACATTATGAAGGAGTTAGTATGTTATTTTTCCAGCAGAATATGTTATGTCCTTCGTTCTATGCTGATCTCGTGTCCTGATTCTGGTCTCATCACTAACTCTACTATCATCTTCATGGTGTTGACGTCTCCTTTCACTTGGTATTTTCGTAATAAGTGCGCTACAGTCACTTTCATTGTTATCATGGCGTATGTCCTTCCTGTAAGGTAATCAAATGCAAAAATGAGTTTCATTATCACTAACAAATTTTTTCATCTATCATTCAATTGGGTACAAGTATACCATTTTAATGGACAACTTATGAGTTTCAGATCTCAATCCTGGGTTAATGTAGACCAATATTAATCCAGCAGGCTAACCTTTTTTTCATCTATGCTAGGGTCAGTTCCATGTTTAACCAGATACAGCAGAGTACCAGTATTTTACATGGATAACCTCTACAACCCAGTAACACAATACAAACACACACCTTGACAAGGACCGTTTAATATTAATTAAGTTTCGTAGATTAAACTGACTTTAACAATTCAGCAGAAATCCAAGCCTGAGGTTTTCCAGCGAACATTGGAATGTAATATCCCGTATTAGGAATATGGCATCATGCTTTTATAACCATCGTCTAAATCTACCAAATAGTGGGCCCCGGAATAGGTTCGGCCACATCACGGCAAACGGAAAGATGGCAGGTTGAGCTTGGTTTCTTAGGTACGAACAGGAATGGTCCACACAAGGTGAAAACTGGGGAGAAAGGAAAGAATTAAGGGACACCATTGCCGGTATCAGCGGTGGGATAACTCAGACTACGTATATGTAACTAGCTTTTGCCCGCGACTTTTTACGTGTAAATTTTTTATTTCCCGATCCCATAGGAAATACTATTAGTGCTCCCCTATGGAGTGTAGGGAAGCTGCATACCCAGCTTCCTGTGGCCAGTATTTTCAGCTGTGCGTTGTCAGTCAGTCAGTTGGCCACCAATAACGAAAGAGTTTTATTTATACAACGTGTAACAGAATTACAGAATAAACGCAATATAGCTTAAGGGCTCATTATACTCTCCATTAGAGTAGTTAATATCGGGATTGCTACCACCTTTTTATTTGCGAGTTTCTGATATTTCGGCACTGTTGCAAGCGCCATGATCACGGAGTAACTGAAGATCTTGCGGGTGGGATGTTATTGGCAGACACATCGGTCTACCCTCTTTCGCAGTCCAGATAATAACTATTCTAAGGTTAGTGACCATGAAAACTTAAAACAATATACTCTCCATATTATGAAAAACATATTTTTTTCACGATTTGGGTGTTGGTCTTACTCCCTTTCATCTGATGAGCGTATTCCCGTCTGCATCCTCAGCTGGTTTGCTTTGGAGCCTGGGGTCCGCATTCAGGTGTTGGTCTTACTATGGGACCAAAACCGAAATCGCGAAAAAAAAAACCAGCTGTCCAGTACATTTTTTCCAACGCATGGGACGAGGCGTACTGTCGTAATACCGTACATCGAAGTTGTAGTTTCTCAGTTTCATGATACAGTCGGGTTTGTTCTTGACACACAGAGGTGACAGAAGCCGAACGTGGAGTGAGCTTTCACAATTTCAAAGTTGGTCCTATAGTAGGAGTCCCTTTTTTACAAATTGCTATTTTAATTATTTTATTACTTTGTATAGAGTCCAAATAATATCCTACACCTACTTGTCGTCTAAATGTACGACGCCAATACATTAAGGTACCCGAAACTGTCAAAATTTCCCAGTCAAAATTGAACTTCATCTCTTCACATGTAACGTTGAAATTCTAATATAGATATTTGACAGATTATTGTAGCATGATGTGCTGGCGACTGCACTACACTAAAAGATTGATTCATTATCTTTGTAAATATTTTCCTCAATACCTATACAAGCCCGGTCCCCCAATCCAAAAGCTGCAAACTCCTTGTTGTTTCTAAAATCTCCATCCAGCCATCTTTCTGGTCTGAACTTATCGCTTTCTGGTCCCCAAGTGGGGTCGAGATGAGTTGCTAGTGGAAGTAATACGCAATTACTGCCCGCACGCATTGTGTAGTTTGCTGAAATTGTTAAATGAATATATTATTATTATTTATTATCAAATTGTATTCGTAAATTGTGCCCATAAATGGTTCGTCATCATCAATTTTTGCATAATTATATTTATATTTTGTCACTCCTCATACAACTATCTGATAATTTATTGGTAACCAATATAAACTTACAGAGCTTGACATCCTTATCAACGTATCTAAATATAGCAGGAACTGACGGATACAATCGAAGACTCTCCATTAATACGGCGTTTGTATAAACCAATTTGTTTAAATCATCCTTTTGGACGTCTCTGTCTGGTCCCAGTACTTCTAATAATCTGTAAAAAAATAACTTGACTTCAATATAGAGTTGTGGAAAGTGGGTTGTTTCTGTAATTCTAGAGGTTAAGGCAATGCGAGTACGTTATACTTAGGCAAGGGTGCCTCTACATCTACTACATCATCACTTTCCACCAGGTGAGAGTGGTCAAATGCGAGCCTATCAATGAAAACAAATAAGCAATCAAAACAGGTAATGGAACTGTAATAGAAAATACTTGACAGCTCTTCTTCATCTATGTAATGACATTTGTGTCATTGGATATATGAAGTCAGATGCCGAGGACAAATCCAATGAATGTCAATAAAAAATAATGTTATTCATGAACATTAGAATTTTTAAGTAAATAAGAATGAAAATTTGATTCAGTATCATGATGCATCACGTAGTTTGAAACATGCAGGATCGAGCGCATTCCGAGCCTTGCGTTCCAAAGACGACGCAGAATGAAACGGCGACATTGTGGCGACACATTAGCTCCTGTTATACAGTGTACACTAGCACAGGAGCTAGGGAATCCATATAAACTGTTTGAATTATTTGTGACAATAAAGATTTATGATTTATGATCGTTTTAATACGTAAATATTATTAACAGGTGTTTCAAAATTCGAATGCATTATTCATTTTAACTGTATCTATTTTCTTAGTGATTTAAGAAAGTAATCGCGCCTAGTCGTAGTTCATGTTGGGTACATTAAGAGGACGGCCTTTTTAAGATGACAAAAATAATATGTCGCGTGTATATTATGTTCTAACTTACTCTTTGAACACTTTTTCTTGAACTTTAGGGTATGACCCTAGCAACAACAATGTGTATGTCAGCTGATTTGATGTCGTTACGAATCCGGTTGCTATGATTGTCTCCAATTCTTCTCTGATCTCCCTATCTGTCAGGGCACCATTTTTTGATAGGTCTAAAAGTAGGTCTAGAAATGGTTTGTATTTTCTCTCTGGAAATAAAAAGATGTAAGCCATGAAAAATTGTGGGTGTATTAAATAAAATCTATGTCTCAACACATACCAGAAGTTCCAGAATCTGTACGATTGTTCAGAGCGTCTTCTTTCAAAGCAGCTTTTTTCTTTTGCAGAACCTGAAAGAATGAATTAATTTTGTTCAAATTGATATATTTCAAATGTATAAAGTCACGCTTGTGTTTCACAAAAATTGAAGCTGCAATGTGCCTATTGTAGAACTATTTCATAAAAGTTATTTCTTATGAAACTAAAATTGTGAAAAGCCTTCACAATATATTCATCGTCTCACTTACTGTATCAACCATTGCATGTAAAGTCTTCACTAATTCGTCTTCCCTCTTCTTCATTCCAACCAGCCTGTATATTAAATTACTCTGCAGCCAAAAATTAATCGCCCTCGTGACTGACAGATTTAGAAACTCTTCTACTAATTTCATATATTTGTGTATAAACTCTACGTTATCAATGGCGCTTATACCAAGTGTACCGACTGAAATCATAAATGTCACTATGAGTATAGGTATTGGTCTACCTAAATCTTCATCGTTTCAAGGGTTTAGAAACGACCATATGGAAAAATTTTTAGTTTTTTTTTATTATTTTAATAGAAATAGTAATTAAGAAGCTGATGAAAATTGTCCTTTCCCGCTACCGCTTAGTTCCGAAAGCACTTGGCATAAAATAAAACTCTAAAACTAGAACTGTTCGTATTACAGATAAACTCATTAAAATATGGTTTATAAGAAAGTCTTATTTGGTCGGAACCCATTGCACGCCAGTTGGACTCGTACTTGGCAGTTTTTGACGATGTCATAAGTATACACGGTGTTCTTACGTTATCCATAAACTTTAGCAAACGCTTTTTTTTTTCTTTACCAAATCAAATCCAACACAGGAAGTAGTTTTCATTTAATTGAGCTTTGCAGTATGAAAGCGCTCTAAGGTGGCCTTAAAATGAAAAATCTATGAAATGATATTTTAATTTCATTTGTTTTTCGTTGCCAATTCGTATAAAGAAGTATGATGCATATGAAAATTAACTTATATTTAAAAAAAAGAATTGATTGAATGAATAAGCGGTCGAAGTTTATGTATATAGTCCGGAACACGGTATCGGTACAAAAAAGGACATTAAATTATAAAACTTACCGCAAAGCGTTTCTAATGCGTTCACTTTTAAATATAGGAAATGATTGAAAGGACCTTTTCCAGCATGGCGTTCCATAGAACTAGCCAATTTCTTGGACTGACTGTTGAACACATCTAGGAACCCATGAATCACTGGCAGAGTGAATGCTGAGTTTAGCATCTTGCAATGATTTTTCCAAATGTCTCCTGCGAAAAAATTTTTCTATCAAAATCAAAAACATTCAATTCAATAAACAAGCATTTTTATTTATTTTTACACCACTTGCACGAAAACGTCAAATTATTTGACATGCAAACCTAACCTAAAGTACGTCATTCTAGTTTCTACCCGAGAGCGGCTCCCGTCCGCCTCTGTTGCTAAGTGCAGCAAGCGCAGTCAAAATGCGTTCCAAATTCAAATCACATTATTACCCGGCGGCGGGCTGGAGCAGTGGAGCTTCCACAGCTTCGGACGCGCGACCTGCTCCTTTGGCGGTGGCTGACGCGCGCCATCTGTTTTCATTGCTAGAGCACAATTTTCTCGCAGTAGATGTGAAAAGTAGAGTATGCTCCTCAGGGATAAAGGTGTCTTTGACTTGGGCTAGCTTGAATCTCTCGCTGCATTCAATATTCTTGTATTAGCTCCGTCGCTTCACTCGTGAGATAAACTTTAAACTCTGTTTCAGTGCTCGGGAATCCTTAACTCTCAAATCCTTCATTGTGCTCGGAATTCAATATAATGCCCGTATCATGAGACACTGCTTTATCCCCTCGTTTCATAATCTACTTTCACATAACTAATTATTTCTTCCTCGTACTTCATCTTTAAAGGTTTTTAATTCCTCATAAGTTATATTAACATTTATTACTAAACATTCCATGTGATTTCACAGAGTCACAATCAGGTTTGTAATGTCAAGGTCGGTCAGTCAAAAGATGAAGCTACTTGTATTTCGTACGCAGTGAAGACCCCGTAAGGGCAAACGTAGTGTGGGACACCTTGGAACGATGATTTAAAGAAGGTGGTTGGCAGCGGATGAATGTGGACTACTCAAGACCGGGACGGTTGGCATTCTTCGGGAGAAGCTTTCGTTCAGCAGTGGACGGCAATTGGCGAAATTATGATGACTCCTATTACTGCAAATACGTTCTGCAGCATAACACAGTCACTTCTCATACGCGGCAGCATTGATCGTTCCATAGGGAAGAATATGCAATAAACTCCATGGATATGGTGCAAAATTATATCATCATCGGCCTAGCATTTTCTCATAAATATTGGGGTCGGCTTCCTATTTGACCTATTCAGCCCAGTAGCTGGATAACAAGGTACTTCTTGGAAAGACTGGTATCAGATTTTCTGGCTTCTGACAATTCGTAATGACTGACAAATATCTACAAATGACAACCGAGACTAAAGCACCTGTCTCACCGCCAGCGAGGAAGCGATTAGTTTTCGACTATTTGCTCGCTCAGGAAAGGGACAAAGACTCAAAGACTCAAACATTTATTTCAATTAAGGCTTGCTTATTCGGGGCTTTTGGCATTGAAAACGCTACCTCCTCCCGCGACCCCTCATGTTTAACACGACGATGTTATACGATGTCCTGCCGATGACCGCCGACTTCTTCGCAGAATAAATACGCCATAGTGTAAAATATTTGTAGTTGATCTACTGAACTTGTTACATTTTATTGAAACACATTGCAAACATGGCGGGAGATTTAGTTTTATAATATGTAGTGTTCTTGTTTTTTTTAACACAATATAGCTTTATGAAAAAAGTAAATTATCATGGTAGTAACAGAAAAAAACCGAAAGTTTCGATAAAATCTTGAAATCAAAGCATTTATTACAACCCCACCGTTAACTTTGTGCCATTAGCTTTTTTTTTTCTTTTTTTTTGTGAGCCATTAGTAGTTTTACAAGTCTTTTGTTTGATAATCTATACTTATAATAAATCTGTAGAGAGGTCAATTCTGTACATGAAATATATTTCCAAAATAACTATCAGGGGGTGATTAGGGATCGATACTGATGCCAAAAATGCATTCAGTAAAATTTTTGTCTGTCTGTCTGTCTGTCTGTCTGTCTGTCTGTCTGTCTGTCTGTCTGTATAACCGTTATAGAAACAAAAACTACTGGACGGATTCTAACGAAACTTGGTACAATTATTCTTCATACTCCTGAGCTGGTTATAGTATACTTTTCATCACGCTACAATCAATAGGAGCAGAGCAGTGAAGGGAAATGTTGGGAAAACGGGAGAAGTTACTCCATTTTTTAAGCTTCCGTCGCGTGTGCAACCTTAATGGTTAAAGCTACTCAGAAATCATGTATGACGGAAATGTTCTCCTTGAAATTATATAAAAAATATCCCACGACAGCATATGTCTATCTTTTATGATTGACTCACAATAACACGTGTAACTCCCGATAGCTTAGCAGTTCGAAGCTTTCTGATTATTTTGTCTACTCTTATAATCTAATATAAAAAGTTAACATTATTAACTATTCCATAAAAAAGAATCATAGCAATCGGTATAGAAACACCAAAGTTTTACATGAAATACGCTAATAATAAGCCATCGCGCGTGAATACTGGATCATGCTTTTAGGATATTATTTTTGTATAAGGTCGCGAACGCACAGGCAGGTAGCTTGCTTGGCGCCTAGAGGCTAGCGAGTCACCTAGCGAGTAGCTTCGTAAAACGAACATTCTCGAACGTTCGCGACCGGCCTAGCAGCTAGGCGCCAAGCGCGCAGTGCGGCCGGTCGTGAACGTTCGAGAATCGGTCGCCGCCTGTGGGCGCCGCGCTCGAGGAGGCTCGCGGCCGAAGGTATAAAAAGGCGGGGCGTCCGAGCGCGAGCTTCAAAGCCTGGCTGGAGGCTTTATTACTATATTAAGGCCTTCACAGGCAAGTCCGGTTAAGCAAAAGCCAATCTTCTCAGGCTGACCTGCGGGAGACCACACATAAAAAAAAAAAAAAGCGCGAGCTTCATACAATTTTTGCCAGTTGATGCGAATAGACGTTCAGAGCGTTCGACCTTATTGACAGACAATACTTAATTTAGTCTTTGATAATTTATTTTTAGATTCCTTTTGTTGTTATTTTTTAAAATAGGGATTAGTTATTTTGGTAGTGTTTAAATATTCGTTCAAATTATAAATTATTAATAGTTTAGGTACCTACATTTTATTTCTTTTTAGGTGAAGTAGTACATAGTTTTAGATACCGACAGGTTTATAAGTTTTGGCTAATTTACGTTCACTTTTTTATATTAGTTTTATTTTCATTTACGTTTTAGTTTTATTTTCATTTGGTATATAAAATTCTTCCGTTACTGAGTGAATGACTGACAGATAACGCAACAACACAACCAAGACTACTGACTGGTCGTATGAAGCTGCACGTAGGGTCCTCGGGGAGTTTAGGGGAGCTCTAAGAGAGGATTTCCCGAAATTCCTACGGGAACGGGAGAAAACGGGATATGCGCGTACGAAGTCGCGGGCAGAAGCTAGTATAAACATATAACTGAAACCTACCTACGTTAATAACGTAAATTAACAGACATATTTACGTAAATAACTTAACAATAGCAAATTATGTACGTGATAACCACCTATAAAAATTAAATATCACTCATTGTCTTATGGAATGACGTAGTTTGAATCATCCAGGAGCGATATATTTGCATTGTACCCATTATCTTGATGAATTATTAAAAAAAAATCGCGCTTAGAGGTATTTTATATCCGGTACATTAAGTGAGCCGCCGTTGGATGTTTTTGATATTTGTCAGTCAATCACGCAAAAATGGGTGAAGGGATTTCGATGGAATTTGGCACACATGTAGTTCACATCCTGGAATAACACATAGGCTACTTTCTATCCCGATAAAAGGCGTGGCTTAGTGGCGGAGGAGGAAGAGGAAATCCGAAGCCGCTGCTGCCTTAGTACTTCAGATTCACAAGTACCAGGAAAGCAGAAACATGTCGAAGTATTTTCGGGGCTTTATTTGCAAGCGGTTTGCATTCAAAAGTACCAAGGAACCAGAAATATTTGTGACGCTGTAATTGTGAGCAATTAGGATTCAAAAGTAACAAGAGAACAGAAACATTTTGAAGTAATTTTGAAGCAAAATATGAGAACCAATGATTTACAAGAAATATGTCAAAGTATTTTGAGCAAGAATTTTGTTTACCAGGAGAACAGAAACGTGTCTAAGTTTTCTCTAGGCTGGAATTGTCAACACTAATTTTCGGCATTGTGATCGATTAGGATTTAAAAGTATCGGGAGACCAGAAACATGATAAAACTTTTGTCGGGGCTGGAATTGTGAGCGCTACAGATTTACAAGAAGACCAAAAAACATGTCGAAGTAATTTCGGAGCTGAATATTACTTTCAGCCGCACCGCAAAGACTCACACTATCTGGATACCAGAATCATGAAGATGCACTTCCAAGGATGAGAATATGACGCATAAAAGTTGCGAGCCAGTTCTAACGTCTACGCAGACAAAGTCGCGGGAAGAAGCTAGTGTTTAATAAATATGTAAATGAGCCATACGATTCTACTGTAACGCTTATACTGTAATCATATTCTGTTGTTTTTTTGGCTACTAGAGTCGTGCTGCTATAGCTCCAGTAAAAATTGATCGAATAAAATATTCTTAAGCATATTTAGAATTGTCTCCTCGAGTACTTTAATTTGATACCTAACATAACTATGTCACGAAAAATTTAAGGTGAAAATGGTTGCAAATAAACTTTATAAATCGGTTATCATCATATCAGCCGAAAGACATCCACTACTGAGGGGCTACTCTCTAATCCCGATGTTCATAGTTTCGGGCTTAGTTGCGGGCGTATTTTAGTCCGTATCTCCTAACCACCAAGAATTAATGACAACACGATTTGACAGTTAGGTACTATCAAATCGTGTTGTCATTAATTCTTAGTTCGGGTTCGGGACTAATCATTAGTCTGTAGTTGATACGGAGTAGAATACCGCCGCAACTAAGCCCGAAACGACGGACTACGGGCTTAGAGAGTAGCCCCCCTGGACATAGTCGTGTCGCCTCACCAACCTGACCTGTGCGGTTACATCCATCGGCTGCACGCGACCTGGTGGGGGTCGCCTAGTGGAAAGCCTTCAAAAGCTACGTCTACCGATACGCGGTCACCACTACAGATCTTATCGGCCTCATCGACCATCCATCGACATGGTGGCGCACGTTGCCTGCCACCATCGCTCCTCGCTTAGATTATAGTCTGGAAGTTATTTATATGCCATATATATATTTTTTTTGTATATCCCGGTAGTATGTTCCTTAGGTATCACGCGGGCGAAGCCACTGGCAGAAGCTAGTTATGAATAAATTAAAGAGGTATTGAAACTCTTTTATGGTAGCTACATTAAATTTATCGATAAAAATTTGAAATGTGTCGAACCCTATTGTCAGATGTCAAAATTGTCAACAAAACAAATTAAAATATTTTAATCTCTCATTACAATTATGTGAATTTAAACAATAATATAATATCAACATATTTTGCCCAACCTTCGGAATTTTCGTGAGTGTCATAATTTTCCTGTTGTTTCTTTTAGTGGCTATTGATATTTTAAACAACAGTTCCGCGATTTTTTTCAAAAAAAGTGTCGCAGGTCTGGCTCCGAACACGTCCCGTAGGACTTCAAAGGTAAGCTTTTCTGCACAAATTCGATGTTTATAAAAAAAATTATTAGAAAACTCAAAAATCTAGCCGCTTTCGTCCTTCCAAAATACGATTACCTTTCAGTTCGTAGAATTTTTTAATTGTTTTGTGCTGTAATTAGGAAATGAGATTGAAAATGGTTTTTTTAAATCGACCCTTTTTAAAAATTTTTTTTATCGGGAAAATTATACTATTTCGTGTTTTCACTTCCTCTTGCCTCTAGAACAAGGATGTATCCTTCACATATATTTTTTTCCAGGCTTAAATTCAATATTTTGAGCATTTCCAAATGAGTCTCAAACAGCCAAAATTCGAATAACAGGCCGTTAAACCATTTACAGGCACTTTTGAACTGCCAAGGTCGGGCGATCCAAAAAGATGAAGCTTTTTGCACGTTTCAAAGCGTACTCTAATCGTACCTAATCTCTATGGAGAACAACGCAAAAAACTCCACGGACATTATTTATATTATTATAATAAATTGTTACAAAGTTTTGTTAAAATCCTGTTGAAATTATACATACATGTGAGAACGATGTGACGAGCATGATAAAAACGTCCGGAATAATAAAAGAACAATTCAAAGAAATAATTAAAATAAACCATGGCATCTGAGAAATGACCAGTCCGAACCGACGGCGCCATGACATGCGCCAGGCCCATTCATCTCAACCATTTTGAATGGAGCCAAATAATTCAACGCATACGCCACCATCAGCTAGGCTTTTCAGTGAGCATGACACTCCCAACCGCCAGGTTACTTGACTCTATACAATGCAAACACACACATTTATAAATGTTGGTAGGTACTATTGACAAAATATACAGATCTCGTGTGAGTTTAAAAAGCTCATACATTCAGTCGATAGCTGGTTCTTTACACTAACAGCGAGCGGCTCTTACCTCTAGATGATCGCAGTGACAAGAGCTATCAAAGATTGTACTCGCTCAGTGACACTCGCTCAGCGATGCTTGGCGGTCAGAACTCACCAACCACCGGCAATTTCTGACTATAGTGCGGGCCCGAGTGAGTAAAAGCCTGTCGCACAAAAGCACTCGCTTAAAGCCAAGCGTCAAAACTATCGAAACTCAACTCGCTGCTCGCTGCTCACCAACTCGTTTCGTGTTTCAAGCTTTACTCGCTACTCGCTGATTGCTGGCAGTGAGACAAGTGCTTAACAGCTTTACGTGATTTCCGAGGCTCGGAAAAATCTCGTTATATCAAGATGGTCACCCAGTTTTATATAACCTACCTCGGCAAGCGTTACTTAACCTCTTGAAGGTTAAGGTACACTTAATTGATGTGGTTCGACCTGTATGACATGTATGCTAATATTTTTGTTATGGAATTGCCATAGATGTAAGTAGTTATTATTTACCTGACGAAATGATAAGGCCATCGCCCATCCAAGGTTTCCCCAGGGAGTAGGCGTAATGTTTCTGAGTACAAGCATTTGCGGCGGTCAATGCATCCTGAGGGTCCACTATTACTGAAAATTGGTAGAAATGTGTGAAGCAATACACCAAACAAGGGAACTATTTTCTTATCTTGATGTTGTATTTTAACAGTTTTTAAGTGTATACAATAATACATTCTCAACTATGACTACACTATAGTAACAGTTACTTAATTACGATGGGTGCAGCCGGAGGATCCAAAAAAATGCAAATTAATTTTAATAAACTAATTTATTACTGTATTACAAAGTATTGAAATTACGACTAATTATACTAAAGTGTCAATTGGTCGATGTCAGATCCAAAAGTGCCGCTCCACGTTTCTAAGTTTCTATGGAAAGGTTCGATTGACGTCAATTGGTCACGTTATGCCGAGCTTGCGTTTCGTGCCCGTAGGTGCCGTGTGCAATGTATATGCAGGTTTGCCGATGCAGCGATCTATTAAGGTTGGCCATGCGTAACACCTCCCCCCGTAGAACAGCGAGTATCGATGGACTTGTTCAAGATGGTCGCTGGTAGACATCCAGGGTCAATCCTTATTTGGCTTGGGTTGATAGTGCGTGGTGATGGGATTGCATAGGCGACTTCAGGGTTGCTGTTGAAGTTTTCTGTGATTTCTCTGGATGCTTTTCTTATGCGTAGCCGACGGTAGATTAGAGTGGCGATGAGTGCGCATGTACCGGATAGCGCGAGGTACATGGGTATAGTAGTGTGGTAAATGACGGGATCGGTGACGTCATCTAATTGTACAGGCAGTTGCGTCGCTATCTCGTTGCTAAGGGTGTGAAGTTTTTGTAGATTTGGCGAATTTAGGATGAGCTTCGGATAATTTTCAGGCTTCGTCTCGTTGTATAGGGGCATCTCAATGATCTTCACGACATGTCCTTTGATGTGGTCGTCAGTGTTGGAGATAGTGAAGGCGGGTGTTCTCAGGTTGCAATTGAGGGGAATAATTGCCAAATAGCTGCCTCGTAGGGTCCGATATTGTTCTTGACCGCAAGACATCTTCACTTTTGTTGGTACAGGAAAACTTAAGGTATAATGCTTGTCGTCCAGGGTTTCCAGGGCTTCGGTGGTGAGAGCTACGGGTGTCAGCTTGCAGCTGGGTTGGAGTTCTTGATGGACTATGAGATGCTGGATACAATCTGGTTTGCTCTGGATTTGTAGGTTGGCTGTTGACTCACAGAGATATATGGAGTTTACCTTCGGACATTCTGTCTCTATGTACCTAGAGTCTGAGCTAGAGAGTGCTACGAAAGGTGAGGGTGGTATAAGAGTTTCGTGGTTTCTGTTAGGAACAAGGGAAAGTTTATACAAATTATATGTGGAGGAAACAACTATCGGGACTTTTATAACTACTACTATCTGCTTATTAGAATAGAAGTAACCTAGTTTAATTATTTCATAAAAATGCCTAATTTCTACAGGATTTCGTCCTTAGCATATAAAATCCTTAATTTACCCAACATATACTTAATTTCATCTGAATTAAATAGGGAGTACGGAGTACTCAACGCGCGAATAAATGTTAGGGTGTTCTCTAAACTTCGTAATTCTTCATAAAGATCTTCTACATTATCTCCTAAGATTAACAGATGTTGGGCCAGATGGGCGTATTTGATTAAATCTGTATCCCTATTAGCGTTACTTTCCAAAATTAAGTTTAGTGCTTTGTTCATCTTATCTTGATTTGAAACTATACTATCTATTATTTGGGAGCTACGTGAAGTAAATTTACTATTTAAACTAACATGGTTATTAATTTCTAATTCTAATTTATGCTCATTATTACGTAAGGTGTTTATGGCGTTTTCGTATTTAAGTGCATCGGTGTAGTCTAAATTACCAGAAATTGATTTTATTACAGAACCCAAACCGTCGATAAGGCCTCTTTTACTACGCGTTGATTCAAACATATTAATTTTACTAATAATTAAATTGATTTTGCTATTGAGATGTTTCAGATGAGGGTCGAATAGGAATAAGGTTTTATTGTTAACTAAGGGACTTAATTCAGCCATCTGTGTTTTTACCATTTCAATTTGAAGATGGACATTCTCTAAATCTATATGACTTAGGAAAGAGTGGAAATGGGAAACGATCTTTGCCGCTCCTAATTTGAAGGGAAGTAGTCCTGGTCCATTGTCAAGTGATTCAACTGTTATCTCTTGTCCTTGGGCCGGATGTAGGGTCATCAGCCATAGTATTATCCTGTAACAAAGTGGGATCTTTAGGACTGCGCTTAAGGCGAGATTTTGCTACTGGACCGCGTTTCTTCTTCGTATAGATGTGGATTGGAAGATCTGCGAGTACAGTATCTTGCGTATAACGCGGGGCTAACTTCTGTCGAGACGACATGGGATTGCGTACAAAGATTTGCTGGTCGGGGATATAGTCCTTCTCGGGTTCTCTGTCCTTGTTACGGGTTTCAGTCAGTTGTGTCCTGTCATGTAAGGATGTCTGGTTAATAAGGTCGTATACTTGACTCATTCGTTTCCTATGGTCTTGTGAGTACTGTTGCAGTAAGTGTTCAGATAGGTCAATATCTATTGGGTCTCGTGGGTCAAAGTGTCCAGTTATCAAGTCCAAAGGTCTACATTTTGTGAAGCTATGGATCGAACTATTGTACGCTAAGATGGCATAAGGCATAAGATTAACGACTGGTTCATTTCGTCTCTCTAATTTCAATACCCTAAGATGTTCTAAAATGGTAGAATGGAACCTTTCTACTATGCCGTTGTCGTTAGGGGAATGCGCTAATATTTTATGGTGAATAATTTTATGAGTTCGGCTGAATTCTAAGAAAATCTGATTTGTGAATTCAGGGCCTCCGTCCGTGACAATAGTCAATGGGACCCCATGGTGGGTGCAAAATACAAGTAGAGCTTGTACTACACTTAAAGCGGTGCTATCTCCAAGGTGATAAGCTTGTGCATACTTAGAGAAAGCGTCTACAATGGTAAGGAATTTCTCTGTTTGAACTGTGAACAGATCTAGATGGATAATTTCAAAAGGTTTACTAGGGGGTGGTACAATGTTGAATCTTTGCTTGATGGGATGACGGTCGTACTTAGCCTGACCACAGATAGTACACTCATTTATGTACTTGGAGATGTGTTCTTTCATCTTAGGCCAGTAGAATTTAGAAGATAAGGCTAAGTAACATTCAGTGATACCGCGATGATTTGTTTTACCTTCGTGGTATTTCTTTATGATGTCCTGTTGACGCAGGTAGTCTTTAACATTCTCTAATTCAACTTTAGTTAGAACCATGTTCATTGAAGAGCTTTTGAAGTTGGCTTGAATTATGGGGATTATTTTATACATGGCAAGAGGAGGATGGATGATTAAACCGGTTTTGACTTTAGGGTTCACATATTCTTTGACTGCATTAATAACGTCGTTAGTCAGGTTAGACTCGGATAGTTGAATGGTAGTTCGGGTATGCGTTTCAAAAGGCTTACTCACTGTCGGTCGTTTTTTTATATCGCCTACAAGTACAAAACAGATTTGTCTACTGAATTTATTTATGGGTTCGTCTGTTATTGGCACTTCTAGAATAGGGGCTTCGTTACTAGTGTGAACAGTTGCTGTGTCAGAGTTGTCGAGTATGTCAAGGTTGTTTGTAGGGGCTGTCAGTGTTTCAGAACCCACTGTTGAGTGAGGCTTTTCAGATACATTTACCGCTATAGACATAGCGTCCTCGTTGTTGATTTCAATGCGGGACAATGCGTCGGCGTTAGTGTTCTTTTTGCCTTGCTTGTATACTGTAGTGAAATTGTATTCACTCAACTTAAGTCTCCAACGTGTGAGTCTGGAGCCTGGTTCTTTAAGGCTCATAACCCATTGTAATGTTTATGGTCTGTAACTATCTTAAACTTTCTCCCAAACAAGTATGGACGAAAGTATTTAGTAGCCCAAACTATGGCTAATAGCTCCTTCTCGATTACGCTATAGTTAATCTCACTGGAGTTTAATGTTCTAGACGCGTATGCTAAGGGCTTATCTTGCCCTATAGGCCCTTGAGAAAGGACAGCTCCTATGGCAAAGTTAGATGCGTCAGTCGTAAGCACAAATTCCTTAGAAAAGTCAGGGTACTGCAGTATAGGGTCGTTAGTCAGTAGTAACTTGCATTTTTCAAAACAATCGATGTAGTTAGGGTCATTGAAGGTGGCCTTAGAACCTTTCTTGAGACATTGCGTCATGGGTTTCGTAATGCGCGCAAAGTCAGGAATAAACTTCCTATAGTATCCTAACAGGCCTAAAAAGCGTTTGATCTCGGTAGCTGTCTTAGGAATAGGGCATTTCTGGATGGCAATGATCTTATCGGGGTTAGGCTTAATACCGTCCTTACTTATTACATGACCTAAGTATGAAGTTTCAAGCTTTAAAAACTCCGACTTATCCATCTGGATCTTAAAGTTTGATTCCCTTAATCTCTTGAATACTTTTTCTAAATTTATCATGTGTTCCTGTAAGGAGACACTAAAAACGACTATGTCATCAAGATATACGAGACATATAACATTTTGGAGGTCCCTGAGGACATTATCCATCACGCGTTGAAATGTGGATGGAGAATTTTTGAGACCCATGGGCATGCGTAAAAATTCAAAGTGCCCATGTTCTACATTGAAGGCCGTTTTGTGAATATCGGCTGGGTCCATTTCTACTTGGTAAAATCCACTTGCAAGGTCTAGAGTTGTGAAGTAATGACAGTTACCAAGTTTATCTAAGATGTCATTAATATTGGGGATTGGGTACTTGTCATCGAGGGTTTTCTCATTGACTTTACGAAAATCAATGACTATGCGCCATTTAGCCCTTCCGGACGCATCAGATTTTTTTGGAACTACCCAGATGGGCGAGCTCCAGGCTGACTGCGAGGGACGGATTATCCCTTGGTCTAACATTTTGCTAATCTGATCTTGAACTTCCTGTCTGTGAACAAAGGGATATCTATAGGTCTTAGTATAGACAGGTAATTCGTCGGTGGTATGAATACTGTGCTTTATCTTATTGGTGAAAGTTAGAGGTTCACCATCGATATAGAAAACGTCAGCATATTGTGCACAAAGAGATTCTAAGTTAGCTCGTTCTTCAGGATTCAGATGGTCAGTGCGTAGTTTTGATAATACCTCGGATACGCGATCGCTAGGCTGATAGATAGTCGCGCTTTGCTCGTTAAAAAGTTCCGCGGTAACTGGCCTATCCATTGAGAAAACTACATCATGTTTAGTTGGATTAATTATTTCTATGATGCCACGGTTATTTTTAACAGAAGTAACACAGTCGCGAATAGTGCAATTGGAAATAGTCTGCTCTGATATTATTACGTTACCATCATGAAGATTAATGGGGACTCTAGCTAATTTGGATGAATTAGCGGGTACTATGTCCTCGTAAAGATTGCAATTACGTGAATCATGCATTCGCAAGGGATTAGATGAATTACGTGTAACAAGAACCTTATTCTTTAAATCTATATTAGACTCTAACTTTTCTAGTAAATCTAAGCCTATTAAGCCGTCAAAATAATTGTGGAACTTGTAAATGTATAGGGTAATGTCACAGGTTTCTTTAAATTCCGGGAAGCACGGTATAGTAATGGAATAATTATTACGAGTTGTCGCGTGGATGTTAGTGACTTCGAAAGGCTCATAATTACACTGGATATGATGATAAAATCTTTCTACAACGTTCGGGCTAATAAAAGATAGGTTCGCACCTGTATCTACTAATAGTTTAATGGGTGGATTAGCAATCTGAATGAACGGAAGTTGTCTCTGGGTTTGCAAGTTAATCTCTATTTTGGTTTGTCTGATTTCGGGGCTGTATGAAAATCCTGGCCTTCAGCAGACATTCCTTGGGCAGATGTTCCTTCAGGCACATTCTGATGTTCCTCTACGTGCACAGGAACATAATCACTATTAGCTAGTGGCTCATACACAGGTTCGTAATTGTGAGATACGGGGTAGAACTGGTCGTAATAGTCATTATAGGTATAGTCAGGGTACTCATAATAGTCGTAAAAGTCTACTTCGTTAACATTCGTCTCACGAGTCTTAAAATAGCTACTGGGAGGTGGATTTCCTTGTTGAGTCCAGTCATGTCCTGTCGAAGGTCTCGGCATAGGTTTGGGAACAAAGTGGCTTACACCACTCATGGGCTTAGGGCCATTATTAATGGGCGTGTAACCAGGCCTTTGTTGAGGCAATCGGAACACGTTGCTCTGGGGCCTATAGTTAGGCGGGGGTGCGCTTAACATTTGTTGGGTTCGCGTGGGACCGCGATTGAAAGGCACTTGGGGTCTCCAGGCTTGCATTGGCCTTGGCGGTTGTGGCTGATAAAAACTTTTAGAGGGACCGGGCTGATTAAACGGTGCTGAAAAAGGGACTGGCTGTGGAGTATGCAAATTAAATGGCTTAATCTGATACGTACTGGGATTAAATGAAGACGTAGACTGCACAGGTCTCCGCTCCGGCAAATGGTCGTTACGCTGCTGTAAGTACATGGTGTTAGTTTCCTCGTGCACAAACTCGAGAGCCTTCTCAATGGTGTCGGGTCGCATGCACCTAATACGCGAGCCTAAAGGTTCTTTTAGGCCACGAACGAATGCCTGTAGGGTTAATTTTTTATATAGTGCCCGTTTGGCTTCGATGGTAGTAGATATAGACTCATGCAGGGTCACATAGGTCATAATTGTGCTAAATAAAGTTTGGCACTTTTCGTAAAATTCCGGTGGTGATAAATTCTTTTGTGTTAACAGGGCCAGATCATTGTATAAGGCGGTCTCGTCCCGCTGGTCCGAGAAGTTATTAATCAGGGCGTTTCTAATACCCTGCCATGTTTCGGGAATGCCGTTTGAATTTATAGTGCGAGCGGCATTCCCGGTAACTTTATTAAGTATGCCGTTCAACAAGGATAAATTACTTAGTTCGTAACCTGGCTCTGCCTTAACAAACTGCGCGACAAGTTGGTCACATAAACGTACAAACCGCGTGAGCACGTTCGGGTTCCCGTCAAATTCGGGAACGAGGCGTAAGGCCTTGTAAACTTGATCTACCAAATCGGTACTCATTTTGTTAGTTAAATTATTCTCTATAATTAAGTAAGATTCTACACTCTCACTATCTTCTAATATAGCATCTAAATTCCTATTCGCATCGATTTGCGAGTTCCTATTAGAAATACTCGACTTAGGAGTCCGTGATATACGTGGGTGAAAAATTTTGAAAGTTTAATAGAAACACTTGAGGAAATTAACACAAAGGAAACACAGAAAAAAAAAGGAAATTACACAAAGGATACTAAAACATAGGAAGGCGAGCAACTCTAGTAGATCTAGGTACTTACCAAATTTGCATCTCTCTGTGGTATCGATATTCGGATACTCCCCCGTAGCCGCACACCCGTAGGTTCGAATAGCCCGTTGTCGGTGATCGATTCACTGAATTTACTGGACTATCCTACCGACTGCGCCAATTACGATGGGTGCAGCCGGAGGATCCAAAAAAATGCAAATTAATTTTAATAAACTAATTTATTACTGTATTACAAAGTATTGAAATTACGACTAATTATACTAAAGTGTCAATTGGTCGATGTCAGATCCAAAAGTGCCGCTCCACGTTTCTAAGTTTCTATGGAAAGGTTCGATTGACGTCAATTGGTCACGTTATGCCGAGCTTGCGTTTCGTGCCCGTAGGTGCCGTGTGCAATGTATATGCAGGTTTGCCGATGCAGCGATCTATTAAGGTTGGCCATGCGTAACAACTTAGTAAACAATTTGTTTAAGTAAACAAAACGCCAAATTAAGTACAACTTTCAAAGTGTATGTTCAGCTAGCCAAGTCACACTTCAGTATGATCAATGAACAACTAATTCACTTTTAAAACCATTGAAGAAACTGGCAAAGTGCATGACATAAGCTATGTTCTGAGTAAAAAAGAACAGGTGCAGTACGTCAAATCATGAAACATGAAAAGAAGCAGACGGTTTAGGGTGCCTTTCCATTACAGCGGAGCGAGGTAGCAGAGTGGAGAAATTTTAACCAATGGAATTGAATAAAATCTCCGTACCACATGAGTCACTGTCATGTTGACTGACATGATTGGTTAAAATGTATCCTAAAAGTAATGGACAGGAACCCGGAGCGGAGACATTTTAACGAATGGAATCGAACAAAATCTCCGCATTACGTGAGTCTCTGACATTTTGATTGACATGATTGGTTAATATTTCTCCGTTTCTCCGTTCCGCTGCCTCGCTCCGCAATATATGTATACAAATATTGCGGAGTAATATCAAATACGAATAAAAATAGGATCGGAGAGCCTAGCACGAATATTTTGACGTGCCTATACTAACGTTATCGCAAGTTAATTTTGAATATAAATAACTATAACCACATAGTATTTTGGTTTAATTTTATAAGACATGACACTATTTGTATCAATCAAAAGTATGATTTTAGTTTCCAATTGAACTAAATGCTATGGATAGTCTTTTTTTTTTATGGATGGGAAATCATCCAATGACTCCTCCCGCTCTGGGTGTTAGCGGGAGGGAGTGTCAGACTTCTACTGACTAAAACCCATCCATGTTCCTTCATTGCCCTTTGTGTTCCGGAGCCACGGTGTCTCTTGCGAATAATCCCGCGACTCCGGCAGGCGTCGGCCCTTTCGGGCCCCTCTGTGTGCTGACTCTCTTTGAGGCGCGCGTGGAACACTAACGCGCCGTCGACACGGCCTGTCGTCTAACTAGACGGACGGACGGCGAGCCACCCATAGCTCGCCGTCCACAGGCCCGCGCCTACGGTGGCCGGAGGTCACCAGGTGGCGGCCCCCGACGCCCGCGGCGTCCACCACGGTGGCCGGGACGAAAGGGTCTCCTCGTCCTCCCCGCCGCGCGCCGCCTCCTTCGCTAGCATGACTGCTTCGCAGAAGGAGGCAACGGCGTCCCATTCCGTCACGCTCCGGACCATGGCTTGGACCAGGGCCGGAAGCGAGAGTTCGCCGCCGATCGCCGCTTCGAGGACACGGCGGTGCCCCGCCCAAGCGGGGCACGCCTGCACAGTGTGCTCCACCGTGTCCTCCGGACGATCCCCGCAGTGGTGACACCCGGGCGTTTCCTCCCGCCTGATTCGGTACAGGAACCTCCCGAAACACCCATGTCCGGTGAGGACCTGCGTCAGGCGGTAGGTGAGGACGCCGTGGCGCCTCTCAAGCCAATGGGGTGTCTTTAGACGACGTAATTATCTCATATTATTAAGTCATTTGGTATATTTTCATTTCAATTACGTTCACAAGATTTATTAGACGTGAGTTCCAACTGGTGATATATTTTTTTATTATTTTTATACTCATTTAACAGTTTGTGAACACACACTTTACAAATAGAAGGCAACAGAAAAATCGGTAAAAAGATATCCCACAAAAAAAAAATGTTAAAAAAATGCCAAATATACGCAATCACACAATCACACAAACACAATCTTTCCACCGTAAAAAGTTTTGAGATCTCATAGAAGCCAAGTCCTGTTGAACTTACTTTGTAGTTAAAAATCAACACTTAGTGACTGGATCAATAGTTTTTTTTTATTTATATTATAATTACAGTGACTTGGCAATGAGCACAAGAAGAAATAAATATTACAAGCTACGGGTCCACATCGAAGATATAGGGGGAGTGAGATAGCCACGAATGGCTTCGAGAAAAGGATGGTACGGCCGTGGCCGCTTTGCTCGAGACTTGGCTGGCATTGCCGTGCCCCCAGATAACATTTATATACAGTATGTCTACGACATATATGCAATCCTTGAAACCACATACTAGTTATGGTATTTGATAACGCTATACAAAAAAGTAACGAAATCGGTCCAGTAGTTTTGTCAAAAAGTCGAGTTTTAATTTAAAGCAAATTTGAACACTCTGTAGAATTGCAACAGTAGGTTAATAGTACAATGAACTTGAATCCTTGAACATTGAAAAGCGACGTAGCCACGCTGTGCAATCATTCACCTACGCAGTTGTACTCATTTTACCTATTTACCTAAAATGCGAACTCGGTACACCTAAACGACAGGCGGGACTTTAATGTGTTTGTATTGCATTTTAATTGAAAACAGAACAAAGCTGTTGTGGCATAGTTGAAGGTCGTGGGTGAGACCAGGCAAGCACTTTTCATTGTGTAATTTATTTATCATCACTGCTCTCAAAACGGTGAATGAAAGAAAACTTTAAGTTTAAAGATGTCCTAGAAAAAAAAAATCGAAGACATGTGATTTCTACCAACCCGTATGCCCGCGTAGTGGATTGCAACCCACTCCATCTCACAGAGAAGAGGCATTTGTCCCTAACCAGAGGGAACATTGTAGGACCAACTATTAAAAATCTTAATATTGTTTGTTTTTCGTTACATTCGTACGTGAAATTTCTCCTTGTGAAATGTTCTTGACCTGTCACGGCCGAAATTTTATTTTGTTATTTTTACTCAAATTCATTTTCACTGAGACACTCCAACAATACCTGCAAGTGTACACTGCGAGTCACGGCGGCGCGGTTCGTTTGTCGGCTTAGTACAAAAAGACGCGGCACGCGTGTGTCGGCTTTTTCAAAGGCCTTCGGCTTTTGGCGAGGAGGGGCGCGGGGAGCGGGTTGCGCGCGCGCTCGACGCGTAGGGTTGGACACAGTTATCGACAATATTATCAGCTTTCTCTCATTGTCTTTTGAAGAGAATAATGATCGGTTAGCAAAAAAGATGTTCTATTTTTAATGGACATGGTTAGTTTAGAATTATTATAGCACCACTATGTACCTACCTACCTATTCTGATTAAAAACTATAATTGAGTGGATTTAGAGATAAAAAATAATGTAATAATGTTTACATTTTAGGAAGAAACATCCTATTAAAAAAACGTGCTCACCCGTTTTCTACATTACTCACTATCTAGGTAGTACCTACGGTAGTTTCGTAAGTCGAAACGTACAAAAATTAAAATTTATTTTAAAAGTCCAATAAATTTAACTATCACTTCACTGTTAAATACGGTTATTAAAAATAGTACTAGTATTGTAATGCCTTGATTGCGTATTAAGTCTTTATTAGATAAGTAATTGTAGAAAAGTATCGATAAAAGATAATTATTACATTGTTTACCCTATTTACCTATGACTTTTATTTTTTGCCAGTACGGATGTAAGTTTTGTCAGTTCACCGCGAGTCTTCCGGGATAGCGTGTGTGCATTTCGCAAAGATTTGATAGGTACTTAAGTACACGCATTGTTTTACGTGATTTTTGTTATTCACTTGTATGTATTAGTAATTATTTTCTTACAGTGAAATAGACACTGAGTAGGTACTGGACTTTTGTGTGTGTAAATTGTGTTTTTAATTTTATTTGTACATACCTAGGTACTTTTTTTTACGGTGAAATAAACACTCGAATCCTGGTTGAAACGTGGTGGACATTAAGAACATGAGAAAATTTAAGTTTTAATCCATCTTGTGCTATGACAGAATTTATTTAGATTAGTTCAGTAATCAAATTATCACGAAGTAAAAAAGAACGGGTGAAAAATAACCATAGTGAATTTCATCGCAATTGCCAAAGATAAATCAAAACGCCGCCGCGCGAGCATTGTTGCCGCACTTCTCGAGGTCAGTCGAGGTCAAGGTACGTTTTCTAAATAGGGTGATTTACTTTTACTAAATTTATTTTCATATTTATTTTGTTTGAAAACTTAAATTTTTTCATTTACGTTTTTTTAAATTTATAACAATTTATTTATACTTCTGTGGACAAGTGTTACTTGTGGTTTCAATTATTGCATATATGTCGTAGACATACGGTATACGTTATTGGATTTAACGTTAACTATTCGAAAATCATTACGTTACGATTTTACGTTACATTCGTGTTAGGCCCTCAGTTCATAGCTGTCACCACCTATTTTTCCAAATTGCTAAGAATGAAGTTAGCTTAAGATATTACTTACAGTAATAGAGTTCTCTCCCGAAACTGAAGTATGTCACTCCTCCTTTCTTTGCGCAGTCCGCACTCATAAATTTCTTGAGTCCCAAAAGATCTGATTGCAAACAATAGTTACAAATTTAAGTAAGTCGTTAACACAAATGACAGACTCCACCCCAATAGCAGTCCAGCTACAAGAGATTGAGCTGTGCCATAGGTACGTCTGCAGCATATCAAACGGTTCATTGGATAAGTCAACCTCCATGTGGGCCCTAGAAAATATCCAGCGACATCACGGCAGTATCTGGAGATGATACGAGCTCGATGCCTATTGCCTATTTGCCGAAAGCCGGGAGGAATCTAAACTAATATTATCAAGAGGAAAAATTTTGACGATTTATTATGCAAACCTTATTTCAGTTTCAGATAGCAAATTACTGTCGTATTAAGAACTAGCTTCTGCCAGCGGCTTCGCCCGCGTGATCCCTAGGGAACATATTGCCGGGATTAATAGTAGCTTATGTGCTATTCCAGACTATAATCTATCTTTGTTCTAAATTTCATTAAAATTCGTTAAGCCGTTCTGGCGTGATTGACTAACAAACAACCAAACTTTCACATTTATAATATTAGGTACTCGTTTGGTGTAAAGCGAAATTATAACGATCTTCCCCTCGACAGTATATTAAAGAATATTACAAACTGTCGTAAGCTGTTTTACGAAGCTACTCGCTAGCCTCTAGGCGCCAAGCAAGCCGCCTGCCTGTGCGTTCGCATCATTATACAAAAATAATCCTTATAGCATGATTCAGTATTCACGCGCGATGGCTTATTATTAGCGTATTTCATGTATAACTTTGGTGTTTCCATACCGATTTCTATGATTCTTTTTTATGGAATAGTTAATAATGTTAACTTTTTTAATTAGGGATGACTGAGAGTGTTATAAACGTAAGAGTAGACAAATATAATCAGAAAGCTTCGAACTGCTAAGCTATCGGGAGTTATACGTGTTATTGTGCGTCAATCATAAAATATAGACATAATTATGCTGTCGTTGGATATTTTTTATATAATTTTAAGGAGAACATTTCCGTCATACATGATTTCTGAGTAGCTTTAACCATTAAGATTGCACACGCGACGGAAGCTTAAAAAATGGAGTAACTTCTCCCGTTTTCCCAACATTTCCCTTCACTGCTCTGCTCCTATTGATTGTAGCGTGATGAAAAGTATACTATAACCAGCTCAGGAGTATGAAAAATAATTGTACCAAGTTTCGTTAAAATCCGTAGAGTAGTTTTTGTTTCTATAACGGTTATACAGACAGACAGACAGACAGACAAAAATTTTACTGATTGCAGTTTTGGCATCAGTATCGATCCCTAATCACCCCCTGATAGTTATTTTGGAAATATATTTCATGTACAGAATTGACCTCTCTACAGATTTATTATAAGTATAGATAGATATAGATTTATTTAAAGAAGATTTGATTGTTTATTATTTATTTACGTTATTTATATTAAAGATATCTACCGAAAATTGAACAATGTAACCCAGGGTATCAAAATGTTGCCAATAAAAGTAATTCTCTTGAGTTTCTTTTTCTAGAAATTTGTGTCAAAGGAGCTAAAGCTGATCTAGGTGTCACCGATTGCCTTCCTAACCTCGATTATTTCACTGAATTTGAATCGGTCCTTAAATCTTTGTGCTTGGAGTATGCACATCATAACATCATGGGGGATAAATCAAATAAAGCTTGATCCTCAATTCTAATCCTTCCCTAGCTTCCTCACGCCATGTTCAGCTTGATGCTCCTAGCTATTCTCGTCATGACCTTATTTACTTGTCTTATGTCGTAAAAACCTCGTTAACCTAAATCCTTTTAATTATTCTGCGACGTTTCCTTCCCTATGGCATAGAGCTCATGTCCGGCCCCGCCTAAAATCAGTTTTCTACCTTGCCTTTTCTGTCCAAAGTGCTCGAGGCCTGTGTTCATAAACAGTTTACCAGTTAAATTTATCGCGACTCCCTCATAATTCCGCTTCAATCTGGTTTCAGGCCCGGGCACAGTACCGTGACAGCTTTCCATAAAGTGACTAATGATATTAGGCGGGGAATGGAAGAAACTTAAATTACTGCTTTAATGTCGATCGACTTGTCCAACGCGTTTAATACCCTCAATCACGAAGTCTTTTTATTTGTCCTGTCATATCTCATGGTCTCTCTAGAGGTACTGAAATGGTTTTCCTTTTATCTTCGGGGGCGTCAGCTGTCAGTTCTTGCTGAAGACTCTTCGTCTGGGTGGTGTGATCTTGCAGCTGGCGTTCCTCAAGGCGGTATTTTATTTCCTCTTTCGTTCTCAATTTTTATTAATCTTATTACTAATCAGCTATTGTTAGTAGAAAATTTTTAAATAAATAAATTTATGTCTAAATTTTAAAAGTGATATTACTTCTTGAAAGTTTATCAGATAGAAAATAATGGTTCCAGTCAGAAGTCCAAATGTCAACAAAATGTGTAAAACCATCCACGAAAATAAACAAAAAAAATACAACAACTTAAAAATAACAGGTTTTGAAGCATCATCAATAAATCATAATCAATAAAAAAATACAACTTAAAAATAACAGGTTTTGAAGCATCATCAATAAATTAAAAACACGTAAATGAGATTATGTAATCTACAGAAGTAATCACCAAAGATAATATGCATAAATCTCACATTGGGCATTATTATGTTCAAGTTTTTAATTATTTTTCTACCACGTGCTAAAAGTAGGTCCTGTTGTTCTACTTGATAAATGTATGTAGGTATTTTGCAAATACGTTACAAGTATCTTTTTAATTATTTATTAAGAGTGAGTATTCCGTCCACTAGCGCCGCCAATCGTTTTTTGTTAATTGTGGTAAATTTAAGACACGTAGATAAAAAACCGCTCTGTAGTGCACTAAAGAAATGTATCTATTATTTTTTGACAGCTATTTTTAATACATAACTCATGGCTAAATAGCCAAAACGGCAATTATTGCTAAAAGTGGTGGTGTAAAAATATCGATTTTGGCAACTATTTATGTTCTAAAGTACAAAACATAACTCTCAAAACATAATAAATACATTTCTTTAGTGCACTACAGAGCGGTTTTTTATCTACGTGTCTTAAATTTACCACAAATAATAAAAAACGATTGGCGGCGCTAGTGGACGGAATACACGCTCTTAATAATAAGCCCGTAGTGTCCCACTGCAGGGCAAAGGCCTCCCTGACTCTTTTCCACTTCAAACTATCTTGAGCAATCTTTCAAATGGACCCCTAGGTATTTAGCTCATCGCGCCATCTCCATTTGAATCTACCGCGGCGCCGGATCCTGATGTCCAAGATAAGTGGTTATTTTCGCCCTGTTCAGTTCCATTTCTATTCATTGGCAGCAGTGTTTCTTACATCTGCAATTTGAGTTTTGGAAAGAAGTAGGTATATTGTTCCTTATATGGTCTGTAATCCAGACTCCGAATATATTTCGTTCTATTGCTCCTTGGCAGACACTGAGAATGGACTTTTGAGTGCGTTGATGACAACGTTTGTGCTCCGTGGGTGACGGTAACTCTTTTACACGTTAATGTTTGTTTTTTTTTGTCATTTGTGATGAGAGACTAGATTCTGATGAGGCCGGTGTTTCCTAGCTGACTTAAGAAAGACGAGAGAGAAGTTTATTAAAAGGAGAAGTTTTTCCTGTAATTTGCACGTCAAGTGCCATTTCTTTCGAGTCAACTGGTCCAATAACTAAGAGATGTTTCCAAAATTATCATAGCTTGAACTTTACAGTACTTTCTTACCAAAAGGATGATTACTTTTTATTGTTTGTGTGGTTTTATTCGTCCATGACCTTATTAGCTCATCGCGCGGAAAGCTTCAGTTTAGCATCCAAAGCAGAGTACCTATATTTCACACTAACTGATGCTCGCGGCTTCGTCCGCTTGACTAATTATACACTAAAACCTTCCTCGAGAACCACTGGTGAAAACAGCTTGAAAATCGGTGCAGGAGTTTTTGACTTTATCACAGACAGACAGACGCAGCGGAAGACTTTGCTTTATAATATGTAGTGATAGTGATAATTTGTACTTTATGTTCGTGAGGTAAACAAAATCTTTAAAACTTCAATAACTCAAAAGTAACATCTAAGTATTGGGAACAATATGATTGAAAATCATCTCGAGTACGAACAGGTACAACGCATTTAATGGAACGCACTCAATTACTACTGTAATAATGCATATGGGTAGTCTGAAATGACGCGATAACTTATTCAGAAAGTACTATTTACCTCGGGTTGAACGCGCTAATCTCCGAAAATACTGGTTAAAATCGAAAAATTATTTAACTGGGATAGCACATTTTTCGAGGAAGGCTATAGGCTATACATATAACATCACGCTACGACACGTATGAGCAAAGTATTAATAAAACACGTGACGCCCACGAAGTGGCGCGGGTCAGCTAGTCCACCATAATTGGGGAAAAGTTAAAGGGAGTGAAAGGGAGGAAGGAGGTGGCTATAAAAGAAAACAGAAAAATACTAACCTGGGTAGTACTTAACCAATTGGTACCCGTAACCAATAAGAGGCAGTTGTCCCGCAACAGCCGGTGGAAGTGCACGGTAGTCATCCCTGAGCCGCATGTACTTTAACCAAAGGCATACGAAGCACAAAACAAACACCAGTAACATTGAGCTGAACATTTTTCGACTTAATATATTGGTCTAGGCGACAATCAGGTGCGGACACCGATTTATACTTATTTAAAAGACCGGTAACGTTGAGCAGAATGACGAAGTGTACAAGGAAGCTCTCGCTCGAAATAAAAGGTCACGTGCGAGTCGAGCTCTCACGCGAAGGGTACCGAGAAAAACACGTTTCTTGTATGATAGCCCCTTTTAATTTTAATTTAGTTCAATTTGTTGTATTTGTTGATATAGTGGCAATAGAAATACACACTCTTTTTTTTGAGATGGGTTTGCTCTTGACTTTTGTCTTGGTCAGAGATGACAGAGACAAAGTCTAGATGTAGCGAGCTTACCCAGAAGGAGCCTGTTTACTCTAATTTTGAAGTGATTAGGGTTGTAGGCGTTCGGAAACATAGACGAAGGCAGAGGGTTCCACTCCTTTGCCGTGCGCATTATAAAAAAAAAACGTTTGGAAACGCTTAGTGCGAAATTGTGGAATAGCAACATGGTAGGGATGGTAAGGTGCAATGCGTCTGGATGATGCGATTATACATTCTGTAGAAGACCGACAAGCAGGCAACCCTGTGGCGATGAGCCAAGCTGTGAAGCTTGGATCCACCAGTGTTTCGTCGCCGATGAGCCTCTTAGCTCTGCGTTCCACCGATTCAAGCACGGCAAGCTGGTACTTAGCTGAGCCATCCCAAAGGTGGCTGCAATACTCCATGCAGGATCGGACTTGTGCTTTGTAAAAAAACGGTCAAGTGTGAATCGAACTCGCGTATACAGGGTTTTTTACGAATATAATATTTTTATGGAATGTTTTTTTATTTTTAACCGACTTTCCAAAAAGGAGGAGGTTCTCAATTCGGATGTTTGTATTTTTTTTTTTATGTTTGTTCGGGCATAACTCCGTCGCTTGCCAACCGATTTTAAAAATGATTTTTTGTTGGAAAGGGTATACTTCCCAAATGGTCCCATGATAAGGAAACCAAGATCTGATGATGGCATCCCAGAGAAGTCGAGGGGAACTTTCGAAAATCGTATGGTATCGATTTTGCAGTGGTTTTGTTAGGTGTGGGGTACCACTAAAAAGAAAAAAAAAAATTTTTTACAAAAAAATACAACCGACTTCCAAAAAAAAAACACTACAAAGTAAAAAATAACTTTAACTTCGGAAGTTGGTGTCAAAATACGAACAAACTAACAAAAACACCGAGTTCCGAAGTTAAAGTTATTTTTTACTTTGTAGTGTTTTTTTTTTTTGGAAGTCGGTTGTATTTTTTTTATTTTAAGATTTCGTATAAGTTTTTTGTAATAATTGCAAAGTCATTTTTTTTTGGCTCAGTAGGTAGTTCCGGAGATGTAAGGAGGAAAGCTCAATGAATCTGTTTTTTTTCTATATTAATATTACTAGCTTCTTCCCGCGCGACTTCGTCTGCGTAGACTTTAGAACTGGTGCGCAACTTAATTGCCTCATATTGTCATTCTTGTAAGCATCTTAATGATTCTGGTATCCAGATAGTGAGTCCCAAAATTACTTCGACATGTTGGTGGTTCCCTGGAAGGTACTTGTGAATTTTTAGCGCTCACGATTCTGGTCGAAAAATATATCAATTGTCTGGTATTCTGGTATCTACTTGTAAATCTGTAGCGCTCATAATTCCAGCCTTGGCAATACTTTGACATGTTTTTGGTCTCCCCCGGCACTCTTAAATCCTAACCTCTCACAATTCTAGGCCCGAAAATATTGCGACATGTTTCTGGTCTCCTGGTAATTGTAAATTTTTAGCTCTCATATTTCCAGCCCGGAAAAAACTACGCCATGTTCCTGTTCTCCTGTTACTTTTGAATCCTTTTTAGGGATGGGAAATCCTAACTGCTCACAATTTCAGCACCGAAAAAATTTGAACATGTTTCTGCTATCTTAGTACTTGTGAATCTATAGCTTTCACCATTCCAGCCCAGAAAAATTCTTGCGCAAAATATTTTGAATAACTCCAGGTATTGTAAATCTTTGGCGCTCAATGTTACTTCAACATGTTTCTGTTCTCCTGGTATCTTTTAAATCCAAACAGCTTGCAATTAAGCCCAAAAAAAAAAAAAAAAAAATATTGCTCAAAAATACTTAAACATGTGTCTGGTCTCCCGATACTTATGCATCTTTAGCGCTCATATTTCCAGCCTTAGAAATACTCCAACATGTTGTTGTTATCGTGGAACTTTTGAATCGCTTGCAATGAAAGCCATCTATTTTCCAGTAAAAAAAACTACCCTAAATACTTTGACATGTTTCTGCTCTGCTAGTAGGTACTCGAGAATCTTTGGCACTTACAAATTCAGCCCCGAAAATACTTCGACATGTTTCTGCATCTCATCTCATCTCATCTCATCTCATCTCATCTCATCCCATCCCATCCCATCCCAAATCGTCTCATCTCATCTCATCTCATCTCATCTCATCTCATCCCATCTCATCTCATCTCGTCTTATCTCAATTTCAAGAAAAACTGGACTACTCTTAAAGTCCTACTATCCTACTAATTACTTATTAGTACTTGTAAATCTTTAGCGCTCACAATTACGGCACCGAAAATATCTCTAAATGTTTCTGCGTTCCTGGTACTTGTGAATGTATAGCGTTGCTTCTAAATATTTCTGATCTCCTGGTACTTGTGAATCTAAAGCGCTCATATCAAGCCCCAAAAAAACTTCCGAAATGTTACTGATCTCCTGGTACTTGTGAATCTAAAGCGCTCATATCAAGCTCCAAAAAAACTTCCGAAATGTTACTACTCTCCTGGTACTTGTGAATCTGTAGCGCTCGTAATTCCGACCCCGGAATACCTCGATATGTTTCTGCTCTCCTTGTGAATCTGTAGCGCTCGGAATAACAGTCCCGAAAATACTTCGAAATGTTTCTGCTCTGCTAATAAAAAAGAACTTGCCCTAAAATAATTTGACATGTTGCTGGTCTCCTGGTACTTGTGAATCTTTTAGCACTCGTAATACAATTCTAGCCCGGTAAAAAATTTCGATATGTTTCTGTTCTCCTGGTACTTTTGAATCTGAAGTACTAAGGTAGCAGAAACTTTATACTTCCACTTCTTCCTCTGTCTCCATTAAGTCATGTATGTTACCGTGATAAAAAGTAGTCTATGTGTTATTTCAGGATGTGACCTAAATATGTGCCAAATTTCATCTAAATCCCTTGTGATCTCCTGGTAGGTACTTGTGAATCTTAAGCGCTCACGACTTCTGTCGAAAAAAATACTTTGGCATGTTTCTGGTCTTCTGGTTTCTACTTGTGAATCTGCACCGTTCATAATTCCAGCTCCGGCAATACTTTGACATATTAAATTAAAAAATCGACGTGTGTCTGCTCTCCTGGTCATTTTCGGGAATCTATAGCGTTCAGAATTTCCAGCCCAGAAAACACTTCCAGATGTATGTTACTGCTCTCTTGGTACTTCTGAATCTATTCCAGCTCCGGAAATGCCTCGACATGTTTTTGCTCTTCTGGTACTTGCGAATCTATAGCGTTCTTAATTTTCCAGTCCTCAAAAACATCGGCATGTTCCTACTCTCCTGGTATTTGTGAATCTGTAGCGCTCGTAATTATGGCCCCGGAATATCTCGACATGATTCTGCTCTCTTGGTACTTGAGAATCTATAGCGTTCACAATTTCCAGCCCCGAAAATACTTCGACAGGTTTTTGCTCTCCTGTTACTTGTGAATCTTTAGAGTTCATTAATTTTAGTCCGAAAATAAGCTTTGACATGTTTCTGTTCTCTTGGTATTTTTTAAACTTCACCGCTCACAACTCCGGCGCCGAAAATAAATCGACGTCTGTCTGCTCTCCTGGTTACTTGTGAAAATATAGCGTTCACAATTCCAACGTGGAAAATGCTTTGAAATATTACTGATCTAAAGAACTTGTGAATCTAAAGCGCTTATAATTCAAACCCTAAAAAAACTTCCGAGATGTTTCTGCTCTCCTGGTACTTGTGAATCAATAGCGCCTATACTTCCAGCCCAAAAATACCTTGACATGTTTCTGTTTTCCTGGTATTTGTGAATCTGTAGCGCTCGTAATTATGGCCCCGGAAAATCAAGATATGATTCTGCTCTCCTGGTACTTGAGAATCTATAGCGTTCACAATTTCCAGCCCGAAAATAAGCTTCGACATGTTTCTGTTCTCTTGGTATTTTTTAAACTTCACCGCTCACAACTCCGGCGCCGAAAATAAATCGACGTGCAGACTGCTCTCCTGGTTACTTGCTGATCTTTAGCGTTCACAATTTCCAGCCCAGAAAATACTTCGACATGTTTCTGCTCTCCTAGTACTTGTGAAAATATAGCGTTCACAATTCCAACGCGGAAAATGCTTCGACATATTTCTGATCTAAAGTACTTGTGAATCTAACTAAAGTGCTCATAATTCAAGCCCCAAACAACATGTTTATATGCTTTCCTGGTACTTGCGAATCTATAGCGTTCTTAATTTCCAGCCCTGAAAATCTTTGTCATGATCCTGGTCTCCTGGTACTTGTGAATCAATATCGCTTATTCCAGCCTAAAAATACCTCGACATGTTCCTGCTCTCCTGGTATTTGTAAATCTGTAGCGCTCGTTATTCCGGCCCCGGAATATCTCAACATGATTCTGCTCTCCTGGTACACAATTTCAAGCCCCGAAAATACTTCGACAGGTTTCTGCTCTGATGTTACTTGTGAATCTTTAGATTTCATTATTTTAGCCCGGAAATAAGCTTCGACATGTTTGTGTTCTCTTGGTATTTTTTAAACTAAACCGCTCACAACTCCGGCGCCGAAAATAAATCGACCTGTGTCTGCTCTTCTGGCTATTTTCGTGAATCAATGTATAGCGTTCAGAAAGTCCAGCCCAGAAAATACTTCGAGATGTTACTGCTCTCCTGGTACTTCTGAATCTGTAGCGCTCGTAATTCCGGCTCCGAAATGCCTTGACATGTTTTTGCTCCCCTGGTACTTGCGAATCTATAGCGTTCACAATTTCCAGCCCAGAAAATACTTCGCCATGTTTCTGCTCTCCTAGTACTTGTGAAAATATAGCGTTCACAATTCCAACGCGGAAAATGCTTCGACATATTTCTGATCTCCTGGTACTTGTAAATCTAAAGCGCTCATAATTCAAGCCCTAAAAAAACATCCAAGATGTTTCTGCTCTCCTGGTAATTGTGAATCTGTAGCGCTCGTAATTCCGGCCCCGGAATACCTCGGTATGTTTCTGCCCTCCTGGTACTTGTGAAACTGTAGCGCTTGGAATTCTAGGCAAGCGTGCTCCACCTTAGACCGCATCATCGCTTAACATCAGGTGAGATAGCGGTCAAACGTTTGCCTACCAATATTAAAAAAAAAACCAGTCCCTAAAATACTTCGAATAGTTTCGGCTCAAAAGAAATCTTGCCCAAAAATAATTTGACATGTTCCTGGTCTCCTTGTAATTGTGAATCTTTTAGCACTCGTAATAAAATTCTAGCCCGGTAAAAAAAATTGACATGTTTCTGTTCTCCTGGTACTTTTGAATCTGAAGTACTAAGGTAGCAGAAACTTTGGACTTCAACTTCTTCCTCTGTCTCCATTAAGTCATATATGTTACCGGGATAAAAAGTAGCCTATGTGTTATTCCAGGATGTGACCTATATATGTGCCAAATTTCATCCAAATCCCTTCAGCCGTTTTTGCGTGATTGACGGACAAACATCCAAACATACAAACATACAAACATACAAACATACAAACATACAAACATACAAACATACAAACTTTCACATTTATAATATTAGTAGGATAAAGAGGTAACATTTGTTTGTAAGTTTGTATTAGGGGGTAATCTCAGGAACTACTGGTCCGATTTGAAAAATTCTTTCAGTATTAGATAGCCCATTTATCGAGGAAGGCTATAGGCTACATATTATCATCACGCTAAGACTAAACAGAGCCGAGCATTAATGGAAAATGTGACGTAGAGTTGCGTGGGTCAGCTAGTCCTACTAATATTATAAATGACAAAGTTTGAATGTTTGGATGTTTGTCCGTCAATCACGCAAAAACGGCTGAAGGGATTAGGATGAAATCCTACTAATATTATAAATGTGAAAGTTTGTATGTTTGTATTTTTGTATGTTTGTATGTTTGTTCGTCAATCACGCAAAAATGGATGATGGGATTTAAATGAAATTTGGCACACATATAGTTTACATCCTGGAATAACACATAGGCTACTTTTTATCCCGATAAAAGGCATAGCTTAATGGCGGCGGAGGAGGAAGTGGAAATCAGACATTTCTGCTGCCTTAGTACTTCAGATTCACAAGTACCAGGAGAGCATAAACATGTAAATATTTTCGGGTCTGAATTTGTGAGCGCCAAAGATTCTCGAGTACCGAGCAGACATAATATGACAAAGTATTTTTGGTCAGGTTTTTTTTTGCTGGAAAATAGATTGGCTTTCATTGCAAGCGTTCATGTTTGTAGGTTTGGATGTTTGTCCGTCAATCACGCAAAAACGGCTGAAGGGATTTAGATGAAATTTGGCACATATGTAGGTCACATCCTGAAATAACACATAGGCTTCTTTCTATCCCGGTGACATACATGACCTAATGGAGACAGAGGAAGAAGTGGAAGTATAAAGTTTCTGCTACCTTAGTACTTCAGATTCAAAAGTACCAGGAGAACAGAAACATGTCGAAATTTTTTACCGGGCTAGAATTTTATTACGAGTTCAGTGCTAAAAGATTCATAAGAACAAGGATACCAAGAACATGTCAAATTGTTTTTGGGCAAGATATTTTTTTAAGCAGAGCAGAAACTTTTCGAAGTATTTTCGGGTCTCGATTTCGAAGTATTTACTATTGTTAGGCAAACGTTTGGCCGCTATCTCACCTGATGTTAAGCGATGATGCGGTCTAAGGTGGAGCACGCTTGCCTAGAATTCCGAGCGCTACTAATTCACAAGTACCAGGAGAGTAGAAACATACCGAGATATTCCGGGGCCGGAATTACGAGCGCTACAGATTCACAATTATCAGGAGAGCAGAAACATCTCGGAAGTTTTTATGGGGCTTGAATTATGAGCGCTTTAGATTCACAAGTACCAGGAGATCAAAAATATATCGAAGCATTTTCCGCGTTGGAATTGTGAACGCTAAATTTTCACAAGTACTAGGAGAGCAGAAACATGTCGAGGCATTTCGGAGCTGGAATTAGGAGCGCTACAGATTCAGAAGTACCAGGAGAGCAGTTACATCTCGAAGTATTTTTTGGGCTAGAAATAATTCTGAACGCTATAGATAGATTCCCGAAAATAACCAGGAGAGCAGACACACGTCGATTTATTTTCGGCGCCGGAGCTGTGAGCGGTTAAGTTTAAAAAATACCAAAAGAACACAAACATGTCGAAGCTTATTTCCGGGCTAAAATGATGAACTCTAAAGATTCACAAGTAACAGGAGAGCAGAAACCTGTCGAAGTATTTTCGAGGCTGGAAATTGTGAACGTTACAAGTACCAGGAGAGCAGAATCATGTCGAAGATTTTTAGGGCCGAAATTACGAGCGCTACAGATACAGAAGTACCAGGAGAGTAGGAACATGTCGAAGTTTTTTTGGACTAGAATTATGAGCGCTATAGATTTACAAGTATCAGGAGACCAGAAACATGGCGAAGTTTTTTCAGGGCTGGAAACTGTTCACAAGTACCCGGAGAGCAGAAACATGTCGAGGTATTTTCGGGGCCGGAATTATGAGCGCTAAAGTATAAAAATTACCAGGAGAGCAGAAACATGGCGAAGTATTCCGTGGCCATAATAATGAGCGCTACAGATTCACAAATACCAGGAGAGCAGGAATATGTCGAAGTTTTTTGGGACTAGAATTATGAGCGCTATAGATTCACAAGTACCAGGAGACCAGAAACATGCCGAAGTTTTTTCAGGGCTGGAAACTGTTCACAAGTACCCGGAGAGCAGAAACATGTCGAGGTATTTTCGGGGCCGGAATTATGAGAGCTAAAGTATAAAAATTACCAGGAGAGCAGAAACATGTGGAAGTATTCCGTGGCCATAATAATGAGCGCTACAGATTCGCAAATATCAGGAAAGCAGGAACATGTCGAAGTTTTTTGGGGCTGGAATTATGAGCGCTATTGATTCACAAGCACCAGGAGACCAGGAATATGTCGAAGTTTTTCAGGGCTGGAAATTGAGAACGCTATAGATTCACAAGTACCAGGAGAGCAGAAACATGTCGATACATTCAGAGGCCGGATAAAAAGTGCTACAGATTCAGAAGTACCAGGAGAGCAGAAACATCTCGAAGTTTCTTTGGGACTGGAATTATGAGCGCTATAGATTCACAAGTACCAGGAGACCAGAAACATGCCGAAGTTTTTTCAGGGCTGGAAACTGTTTACAAGTACCCGGCGAGCAGAAACATGTCGAGGTATTTTCGGGGCTTTAATTGCAGACCGTTAGGATTCAAAAGTACCAAAGGACCAGAAACATGGTAGGTATAGTGAGGTATTTCTGGCGCCAGAATTTTGAGCGGTTATGATACAAAAGTACTCGAAGAACAGAAACACTTCGAAGTATTTTTCGGGCCTGGAATTGTGAGCAGTTATTATTCAAAAATAAGAGGACAACAGGCACATGCCGAAGTTTTTTCCGGGCTGGAATTAGATGCGCTAAAGATTAACAATTACCAGGAGACCATAAACATGTCGCAATATTTCCGGGGCTGGAATTATGAGCGGTTTGGATTCTAAATTACCGGGAGACAAGATTCACAAGTACCTACCAGGAGATCACAAACATGTCAAAGTAATTTTGGGGCTGAAATCTTACTTTCAGCCGCACCGCAGAGACTCACAATATCTAGATATATATACGAAGTCGCGGGAAGAAGCTAGCTTCCTCCCGCGACTTCGTCTGCGTAGACTTTAGAACTGCCGCGCAACTTTTTGCCTCATTGTCTCATCCTTGGAATTGCATCTTCATGATTCAGGTATCTAGATATTGTGAGTCTCTGCGGTGCGGCTGAAAGTAAGATTTCAGCCCCGAAATTACTTCGACATGTTTGTGATCTCCTGGTAGACCCTTATGAATCTTAAGCGCTCATATTAGCAGCCTCGAAAATACTCCGACATGATTTTGTTCTCCTGGTATTATTGATCCATGCCACTCATAATTCCTGCACGGAAAAAACTACATGTTTTTGGTCCCCTGGTACTTTTGAATCGCTTGCAATGAAAGCCATCTTCTTTCCAGTAAAAAAACCTACCCTAAATATTTTGACTTGTTTCGAACTGTTCCCTGGCTGGTACTCGAGAATCTATGGCACTCACAAATTCAGCCCCGAAAATACTTCGACATGTTTCTGCTCTCCTGGTACTTGTTAATTTTTTGCGCTCATATTTCCAGCCTCGAAAGTACTTCGACATGTTTTTTCTCCTGGACTATTGATCCAAGCCACTCATAACTCCTGCATGGAAAAACGACGACATGTTTTTGGTCGAACTAAAGCCCCAGAAAAACTTTGACATTTTTCTGATCTACTAGTTATTTTGATTCTTTAGCGCTCATAATTCCGGCCCCGAAAATACCTCGATATGTTTCTGCTCTCCGGATACTTGTGAAGTTTCCAGCCCTGAAAAAACTTCGGCATGTTTCTGGTCTCCTGGTACTTGTGAATCTATAGCGCTCGTAATTCCGGCCCCGGAATGCCTTGACATGATTTTTGCTGTCCTGGTACTTGTGAATCTATAGCGATCTCAATTTCCAGCCCTGAAAAACTTTGCCATGTTCCTGGTCTCCTGATACTTGTGAATCTATAGCGCTCATAATTCCAGTCCCAAAGAAACCTCGAGATGATTATGCTCTCCTGGTACTTCTGAATCTGTAACGCTCGTTATTCCGGCCCCGGAATGCCTGGACATGTTTGTACTTGTGAACCTTTAGAGTTCACTATTTTAGCCCGAAAATAAACTTCGACATGACTGAATCATGAAGATGCAATTCCAAGGATGAGACAATGAGGCAAAAAGTTGCGCGGCAGTTCTAAAGTCTACGCAGACGAAGTCGCGGGAGGAAGCTAGTTTGGCAAATATGTAGGTGACATCCTGGAATAACACATAGGCTACTTTTATTCCGGTAGCATACATGATCTAATGGAGACTGAGGAAGAAGTGGAAGTTCAAAGTTTCTGCTACCTTAGTACTTCAGATTCAAAAGTACCAAGAGTACAGAAACATGTCGAAGTTGTTTACCAGTCTAGAGTTTTATTACGAGAGCTAAAAGATTCACAAGTACCAGGAGACCAGCAACATGTCAAATTATTTTTGGGAAAGATTTGTTTTTATTCGCAGAGCAGAAACGTGTCGAAGTATTTTCGAGACTTCTATTCCTTCTGGGTAAGCTCGCTCCATCGTTAGACTTTGTCTCTGTCATTTCTGACCAATACTAAGGTCAAGAGCAAACCCAACTCAAATAAAAAAATAAAAAAAGACTAGAATTCCGAGCGCTACAGATTCACAAGTACCAAGAGAGCAGAAATATCTCAGAAGTTTTATTAAAAATAATAAAAAAAAAAAATGTTTATTGTTTCGAAAATCAGTACATTAGTGTATTATGAGGCAACCCCATTAAGTAATTAACAACACTTGTGTTGGGGCCGACTCGCTACTTCCCCTTTTTTACATTTACATAATTGAAATAAATAAACTAAAGTAAAATTATAGAATAGAATAGAATACTCTTTATTATGTACACCAAATAAGTAACAGAAAAAATAAATTAAGTAAACATTACATAGGGTGACACAATGGGCGGCCTTATCGCTAAGAGCGATCTTTTCAAGACAACCTTTGGATGGATTTTAAAGAGAAAGGAAACACAGTACTGTAGGTAGTCTTAGGTGTACGACTTAAATGAATAAATACATGATAGATAAATAAATACGATTAAAATTATGAATCAAAAAGCATAGAACCCAAGTAAAAACGATTATAATAAGGAAATAAATGCAAATTAAAAACTATAATAGATTTAAAGTAAATGAGTGCTCTTAGGATAGTTGCTCGACTATGTATGGATGTGTGTGTGAGTGGTTGTGTGAGTGTGGGTGGGAAAGTGCGTGTGTGTGCATGGGAAGTGCGTGTGTGGGTGGGCATGTATGTGTTTGTACGTATGTGTTTGTGTGCATGGATCCTTATTATGTGTTACGTGTAACTTTTTAGCATGATCTACTCAGAACTAGTTCAATTTTCTCGTATGTCAATGTTCTTAACCATTCAGTTATTATATTCTTTCATTTATATTGAGCCTTTGGATGGAATTTTAATTTAGAATTTATTTTATTGTAGACATAGGCAGACTGACAAAAATACTGTCTCGTTGCAAAAGCCGTGCGAACCCGCGATGAGTGGACCACCCTGTTATTGATTCTTTTTTCCTGGTATGTTGGGTTAGGTGGGGTAGATTTATGCAGGTATAAAGTCATGTTTCATAGGTAAAGCTGTCTTACTGTTAACAAACCACACAAACTATATAGTCTGTTAGTGGAATATCTGTATGGTTTAAAATACATGACTTTTAAAAGTGACCTCTGGGCTCTTTCGAGCTCAAGTAGTTTAGTTTTGCCAGCTCCACCCCAAACTGGAATGCAGTATGTGGTAACAGATTGTGCCAGCGCAACATAGATTTTACGGAGCACGTCCGGAGGCATCACATAGCGTAGGGTTTTAAAAATCCATATAAATTTTCGCACACGAGAAACAGTATTATCAATCTGAGCCTGCCACGACAAACACTCATCAATAATAATGCCTAAGTATCTAGTAGAGTTGACCCGCTGTACGTTTTGAGTAACTCTGTTTAGGTCAGGGCTTGTCACGCTCTCGCGGATAGATATGTTAAATTCTGCACCTGGTTTAGATTTGGCACTTGGGGAAAAGCAGATGTAGTTTGTTTTAGAGATAGTTATTGGTGCTAAAATTATGAGCGCTTTAGATTCACAAGTACCAGGAGATCAGATATATGTCGAAGTGTTTTCCGCGCTGGAATTGCAAACGCTATATTTTCACAAGTACTAGGAGAGCAGAGATATGTCGAATTATTTTCTGGGCTGGAATTTGTGAACGCTAGAGATTCTCAAGCATCAGAAGAACAGAAACATGTCGAAGTATTTTCGGGACTGGAACTCCGAACGCTACGATTCACAAATACCAGGAGAGCAGAAACATGTCGAGGTATTCTGGGGCCGGAATTACAAGCGCTACAGATTCACAAGTACCAGGAGAGCAGAACAATCTCGGACGGTTTTTTGGGGCTTAAATTATGAGCGCTTTAGATTCACAAGTACCAGGAGATCAGAAATATGTCGAAACATTTTAAGCGCTGGAATTGTGAACGCCATATTTTCACAAGTACTAGGAGAGCAGAGACATGTCGAAGTATTTTCTGGGCTGGTAATTGTGCACGCTATAGATTGCCGAAAATACCAAGAGAGCAGAAACATGTAGAGGTTTTCCGGGGCCATAATTACGAGCTCTACATATTCACAAATACCAGGAGAGCAAAAACATGTCGAATTATTTTCGGGGCTGAATTTGTGAGCGCCAAAGATTCTCGAGTACTAGGAGAGCATGTCATGAAACATGTCAAAGTATTTGTCGGTAGATTTTTTTATATACTGGAAAATAGATTACTTTAATTGCAAGCGGTTAGGATTCAAAATAACCAGCGGACTAAAATCATGTCGTAGTTTTTTTCCATGCAGAGATTATGAGTGGCTTGGATTAAATAGTACCAGGAGAGCAAAAACACGTCGAAGTATTTTCGGGGCTGAATTTGTGAGTGCCAAAGATTCTCGATTACCAGGAGAGCAGAAACTTGTCAAAGTATTAAGGTACTTTTTTACTGGAAAATAGATGGCTTTCCTTGCAAGCGATTAGGATTCAAAAGTACCAGGAGACCAAAAAAATGTACATAGTTTTTTCCGAGCGAGAATTTGGGTGGCTTGAATAAATAATACCAGGAGAACAAAAACATGTCGTCGTACTTTCGATGCTGGAAATTTAAGTGCTAAAGATTCACAAGTACCAGGACACCAGAAACATGTCGAGGTATTTACGGGCATTTAATTGCATGGAATTGTGAGCGGTTAGGATTCAGAGGTACCAGGAGAACAAAAACATGTCGGAGTATTTTCGAGGCTGGAAATATGAGCGCTAAAGATTCATAAGTACCAGGATACCAAACACATGTTACAAACATGAACTTTTGAGCAAGATTTTTTTACTTGGAGTACAGAAACTTGTCGAAGTTTTTACTGTGCTGGAATTGTGAACGGACTCATAAGTACTAGGAGACCAGATACATGTTGCAGTATTTCTGGGGCTTTAATTTTAAAAGTTTGAATTCAAAAGTATCAGAAGAACAAAAAAATTGTCGAAGTAATTTCCGGGCAGGAATTATAAACGCAAAATATTCACAAGTACCTGGAGACCAGAAAACATGTCGAAGTATTTCCAACGTTGGAATCGTGTGCGGTTAGGATTTAAAAGTACCAAGAGATCAGAAACAATTCAAATTAGCTTTGGAGCTGGAAATATAAGCGCTAACGATTCACAAACACCAGGAGACCAGACACATATCAAAGTATTTCCGGGGCTTTCATTGCAAGCGGTTTGGATTCAAAAGTACCAAGGAACCAGATATATATCGATGAATTTCTGACTCTGTAATGGTGAACAATTAATTAGAATTAAAAAATACCAGGAGAACAGAAACATGTTGAAGTAATTTCAAGCTAAAAAAATATGAGCGCCAAGGATTCACAATACCAGGAGTTATTCAAAGTACGAGTATTTTGAGCAAGAAATTATGTGGGTTAGAATGGTGAAAGCTATAATAGATTCACAAGTACTAAGAGAGCAGAAACATGTTGAAGTTTTTTCGGTGCTGAAATTATGTGCGCTAAATATTTACAATTACTAGGAGACCAGAAACATGCTGCAATATTTTCGGGCCTGGAATTGTGAGAGGTTAGGATTTAAAAGTGCTGGGGAGACCCAGAAACATTTCAAAGTTTTGCCGAGGCTGGAATTATGAGCGCTACAGATTCACAAGTAGATAACAGGGGACCACAAACATGTCGAAGTAATTTTGGGACTCACACTATCTAGATACCAGAATCATGAAGATGCAAATACAAGAATGAGACACATGTTAATAGATATTTTTTCGACAGGAATCGTGAGCGCTAAAAATTCACAAGTACCAACCAGGGGACCACAAACATGTCGAAGTAATTTTGGGACTCACACTATTCGGATACCAGAATCATGAAGATGCAATTACAAGAATGAGAGAATATGAGGCGATAAAGTTGCCCACCAGTTCTAAAGTCTACGCAGACGAAGTCGCGGGAAGAAGCTAGTTTGGTTATATTTTTAAAATACGGTTAAAATATATCTAAGAATTTCTTGCAATTCAAAACAAACGGCTGTCACTATTTTGATGATTTGACACATGTCCGTCTATCAATGTCAAATGATATAATATTTATTTTAATAATTATTATTTATTCAAATAAACACACAACAAACGATGGAACGATTGCAGTCTATGGTAGAAATCAGATAGAAAAAAAAATTTGCTTGACAATAACATTACAAAAACCGGTCAAGTGTGAGTTGGACTCGCACCCGAAGGGTATAGAAGTACACAATCTGTGATAATTTCAACAGTCTACCTGTTACGGACCTTGAGATACAGCCCGCTGACAGACGGATGGACAGCAGAGGCTTGGTAATAGGGAATGGAACCCTAATTTACTTACTCTTAAGGTAGGGAACCTTAAAAAACGAATGTCAAGTCACTCAAACATCTCTTTTACTTGTACACATGAGTGTTCGATTTTCACATTTTTTTCTATGAAGGGTAAGCCAAATATTGATAGAAAATCACAATTTACCTTATTCTTGTTCATTCTCAAGTAATTGTCAAATTAAAAAATCGAAATTACCGGTTGAAAATTACAAAATATACACAAGTTACCCCATTGCTTCCCTTGTGTAATTATTTTGATATTTCAAAATAATACTGGCATAATACGATTTTCAGTTAAAAATGAGCCAAATTTAATAAGGTTTAGGTCTGTGATTGTTGTATTTTAAAAAAACCTACGGAACCTTGAGTGCGCGAGTTCGTTTCGAAGTTGCCCTTTAATCTATACTAATATTATAAAGAGGTAAAATTGTTTGTAAGTTTGTAAGTTTGTAAGTTTGTAAGTTTGTAAGTTTGTAAGTTTGTATGTAGGGGGTAATCTCAGGAACTACTGGTCCGATTTGAAAAATTGTTTGACTGGTAGAAAGCTACATTATCGGTGAGTGCTATAGGCTATAAATTATAAAGATATCATGCATATTAGTCGAACTATCTCAATTTTTGTCTATCCAGGCGGAAAAAAATAGCTCTTACAACAGAGTTATTTGCGTGCGCTGCCTTAACAGTTGTATATAATTGAAAACAATGTATGGCAACCTGGTCCGCCTATAATAGTTCTACAAAAAAGTCCGCGGCACCATATTTCTATCTTTTATATTTTAGCAGATATAGTAGCTTTTATGTGTTAAAAAAAGTATTTTTCGACGTACTTATCTTTGGACGATTTTTTATACAACAAAATATTAAACCTTATCGAAAAAAATGTTATTATGATCACAAGAACATCATAGAGATACGATTTGCCCAAAACAGTATGTCAATTGGTTGAATAGTTTCGAAAATAATATAAAATTACTAAATCGCAAAACGCCGCCCTCGCCGTCCATTCACGAACCGCACTAGACGGCGTTGTGCAATTACGTCATTTTTCTGAATCGTGGTGTTAAGATTTTCCGCGGATTAATGACCCTCTCCAGTTATTATTTAACTTTTGTCGTTTGGTAGGTGAGTTGTACGTAGTTGGTTGAATGTTGTTGGTCTTTAAAATTGTTTTGGTTGCTCGGTTTCTCAATACACAATTACTTCGTTCTCATTCTTCGAGTTCGAAGCTGTGATATTTCTGTTTTTGGGATATCGGACAGTTTCAGCGATTGTTTATCATGCCTAAAAGGATATCACAACATCCCAGACATGAGACAAGAGCAGCTCGAGTACGCCACACGGAAGAGCCTCTCGAGGAATAGAGAAAATATTTCGCAAGCACGCGCTGGGAAATCTAGCTCCGAGCGTTCACAGCGGCTTGCAAACCAAAGCTGGAGAACATCGCAGGTCCGTGCTCGGGAATCTAGCGCTGAACGTGCACAGCGAAGGGACAGGGAGTCTAACGCTGAGCGCTCGCAACGGCTCGCTAGCCTAGCTACATACATAGTATTATGCAATAAAAACAAAACCCTCCTTTTGGCCGTCAGGAAATAAATCATAGCAGTCAGTACTAACCGAACCACACTCATAATTTCATCACAAGTTAAAATGTTTACCGCCCAACGAAGTGGGCACGGGTCAGCTAGTTTTCATATAAAAACAATGTAGTGTTGTAATACATGTTAGTCTAACTGACAGTCTGTAAAAGGCGAGTCCGAGTGTGCACATGAAATCTGTGGCAATAGTGAAGGGTAAGTTACCCACTGATATTGAAATACACTTCCAATATCGAGTTTTCTCGGTCGGATCGCTTAATCTGATCCGCTGCCAGTTATAATTTTTCTTTGTCACGATTATCTTAGTCATTCCGTTCTGATCCCCTTACTCTTTTATATTCAAGAATTTATTTAGGGTATAGAAATATCTTACTTTATAATAAAAACATGAAAACAACTAAACCTAACTATATACAAATAAATATACAAAAACAAGATACGCTTAGGCGTCGAAGAATTCCTCCGCATCGCTGTCATCGGGAAACGTGCCCAGAAGACTGGCAGCATTGCCACGTTGAATGGCAATGCTAATTCTTTGAGCAAAGAACGAGCCAGCCCTCTGGTCACGTCTTTTGACCAGGTAAGTACAAAAAAAAGTTGTTCATGTTAAAAGTATTTGTTTTCATTGCGAAAATATGTACATATATCAATAAATCCTGTAGGTACGTAATTTTTGCTCTCCCCACCTTGTCACGAAAATCTGATAATAGATAGCTAGGGTATATTAAGATTGACCTATTTTTATGGATGGGAAATCATCAAATGACTTCTTCTTCTTTGGGCGAAGTAAAAGGGAGTGTCAGACTCTTACTGACTAAAACCCATACGTGTTCCTCCTAGTGTCCTTTACGTTCCAGGGCCGCGGTGACTCTTTCTACCTAAAACAGGGATCCACTGAAAATAAATGAGCAGATAAGTACGGGATATCCGCCCGGAATTACTCCCACACCCGAATTAATTATTATTATCATAGTAAGTAGGGCAAGAATAAATAAGCAGCTTAAGAGTGTGTATTCCGTCCACTAGCGCCGCCAATCGTTTTTTATTAATTGTGGTAAATTTAAGACACGTAGATAAAAAACCGCTCTGTAGTGCACTGAAGAAATGAATCTATTATTTTTTTATAGCTATTTTTAATACATAACTCATGGCTAAATAGCCAAAACGGCAATTATTGCTAAAAGTGGCCACTTTTAGCAAAAATATCGACTTTGGCAACTATTTATGTTCTAAAGTACAAAACATAACTCTCAAAACATAATAAATACATTTCTTCAGTGCACTACATAGCGGTTTTTTATCTAAGTATCTTAAATTTACCACAAATAATAAAAAACGATTGGCGGCGCTAGTGGACGGAATACACGCTCTTAAGGATTTTTTTAATATTTTTAAAACACAATATTTCATTTTTATAAATCCACTCGCTTTTGTCCGTGTCTCAATACGCACATAGTTAGCGACCCACCCGTCTTTGCACAGGTCCAATCATTCTTGTTTATCACACTTTATACAGGTGAAGACTTAATCAAAATCCGATGTTTTCGAACAAAGATCTCGGGATTCCAGTTCTCCTTAAAGTTGAAATTTCCAAAATAATTATTTACTAGCTTCTGCCCGCAACTACTTATATGAAGATATACGCATATCCCGTTTTTTCACGTTCCCGTAAGAATTTCGGGAAATCATCTCTTAGTACTACCCTTACACTCTCGAAAACCTTCCTTCCTTCTTTACACCTCAATCTATCTTGAGCGATTTGAATCCTTTAGGTAGGAGTCAAGCTCGTCTCGCCATTTCCATTTGGTTATAGTCCCATCCGAGGTCATCATCACTGCCCTGCCTTTTCCCAACTATATTGGAATCGGCTTGCAGTCAAACCGGATTTAGCTGAGTACCAGAGTTTTACCAGACCTCCACAACCTATCTTTTTGTTTTTATTTTTTTTCCGTTGATAATGGTTACTGCTGCGGATTTTATAAATAAACATATTAAAAAAATTATTACTTTTAATTTTATACAAAAATTTAAAAATAGACTTTTAAAAATAGATTCTTTGCGTACGTTACATTCGCTTTAACAATAATAAATTTTGTATGTTCGAACATGGGTCCAGTTAACCAATGAAAATAAAGAAAAAAAAAATTGTGGTCAAATGGACCCACGGGTCACGGAGAGAGTGGGTCCGAAGATTTAAGAATCCTAAGTCTATGATGATTGATTCAGCCCACTGTGCGTTGAAATTGCAACTTGATTTTTTTATGCGCGAGAATGATTTGTCTTTAGACGGGCAATAACTCTTTAAAGTTTGAAATACTCGTATTTGATCCAATTTTTATTTTTAGCTCTACAATGCTCGCTGTAGCGCTACTCTGCCTCCTGTGCGCTGCGTACTGGTGGTGGCGCTGCATCAGCGCTAAAACAAACGAGCCGCCATACTTTCCGGGGGCGTGGCCTGTTTTGGGACACGTGCCGTTGTTTATTGGAGATGCTTGCAGTAAGTTATTAAGACGTGTTAATTTGCCTTTCGTCCTCTTTCTTTCGTGACCAACGAGTAGATTTGAATGGTAAAGGCTCTCGCATTTATTTTATTGTACACATACTATTTACGTCGATTTCTTTCTTAATTTTTTTAATGAGGCAGAGTTTTTCATGTTACCTCGAAGCAGCTGGTACTTTTTTCATATTTTTTATCACTTTATTTAATTATTTTACAGTATCTTTTGATGTCTCTCTATCAATCAATAGTATTACTCGCGCGCGATCAGGATGGGATGCGACCTTTTGGAACTGAAACGCGCGCGGTCCGCCGGCCAGCCGTAGCGTCGGCAAAAGTTGCCAGCGGGTTTAAAAAGGCCACTTAGCAGAATCAACCAGCAATGCATACTACCCGAAACTATCAAAGGATTTGTCCGTTCTCGGCTTCGCGTGGACACGATGCTCGAAAAGATACAAATAAATCAATAATCATGTTTGTTTTTAAACGCATATTTATTCAATACTTTTGTATCAACTTGCGCCTACGATGTGTATTTAAGAGTCCTATTACATTTTTTACGGAAATTCATGATTTTTGACGCTGTAATTTTCAGCAGCAGTAAGATATTTTAATTATTTGATCCTGAATAACGATAGTGCCAGTCTCTTTATTGTAAGTTGGAGTTACACATTTTCATTTTTCTTTTCGTGTAATTTACTATAAATATTTTACGAACTCAGTTTGCAAGAAAAAATGTCGGCGATGGAACTTTGACGGTCTAATTCACATTGTTACAATCAATTCTTTTAAAAGCTGAAATTACTAAAAGGTAAGTTGAATGTTTTACTTGTTTATTGGAGTTCTAGAATTTCTTTAAATTTCTTGAGTTTTCACGGAAAAAAACGTAAAGAAATCCTAATTTAAGCCAGAAATGTCTTGATTCAGCGTCCATTATATTCCAAATAAAAACAATTTTATCAAATAAATTAATATGATATAAAATTTCAATCTACAATGAATACGTTTCATAAGTTTTCGTTTGTCAATATAATAAAACAAAATTACAATAAATAAAATTAAAGTACTATATATTCTGCGTCAATTCAGCGCGCGCGCTCCTCAGTCTCGCGCGAGCGCCCAAATAAACTATAATCCTATTCAGACTAGTAAGTATCAAAATTGTTTCGAGGACTAAATATGTACTCCCAACGCAGACCAACGTAACTTCGTCTATTGCAAACGAGCATTTACGATTCGTAATAGGACTCTTAATAAATAATATTGTTTTATTCTCCGACATATTTACATTACTCGTCTTTCAGAGTTGCCAGTTTCCAACAATTAATCTATATCTTCTATCTATATCTATCTATCTATCTATCTATATCTATCTATCTTCTATATCTATCTATATCTATACTTATAATAAATCTGTAGAGAGGTCAATTCTGTACATGAAATATATTTCCAAAATAACTATCAGGGGGTGATCAGGGATCGATACTGATGCCAAAAATGCAATCAGTAAATTTTTTGTCTGTCTGTCTGTCTGTCTGTCTGTCTGTCTGTATAACCGTTATAGAAACAAAAACTACTCGACGGATTTTAACGAAACTTGGTACAATTATTCTTCATACTCCTGAGCAGGTTATAGTATACTTTTCATCACGCTACAATCAATAGGAGCAGAGCAGTGAAGGGAAATGTTGGGAAAACGGGAGAAGTTACTCCATTTTTTAAGCTTCCGTCGCGTGTGCAACCTTAATGGTTAAAGCTACACAGAAATCATGTATGACGGAAATGTTCTCCTTAAAATTATGTAAAAAATATCCCACGACAGCATATGTCTATCTTTTATGATTGACGCACAATAACACGTGTAACTCCCGATAGCTTAGCAGTTCGAAGCTTTCTGATTATATTTGTCTACTCTTACGTTTATAACACTCTCAGTTATCCCTAATTAAAAAAGTTAACATTGTTTACTATTCCATAAAAAATAATCATAGAAATTGGTATAGAAACACCAAAGTTATACATGAAATACGCTAATAATAAGCCATTGCGCGTAAATACTGAATCATGCTTTATGGATTATTTTTGTCTAAGGTCGCGAACGCACAGGCAGGCAGCTTGCTTGGCGCCTAGAGGCTAGCGAGTCACCTAGCGAGTAGCTTCGTAAAACGAACATTCTCGAACGTTCGCGACCGCCCTAGCAGCTAGGCGCCAAGCGCGCAGTGCGGCCGGCCGGTCGCGAACGTTCGAGAATCGGTCGCGCCTGTGGTCACCGCGCTCGACGCGTCTCGCGGCCGAAGTTATAAAAAGGCGGGGCGTCCGAGCGCGAGCTTCAAAGCCTGGCTGGAGGCTTTATTACTTCTATACTTATAATAAATCTGTAGAGAGGTCAATTCTGTACATGAAATATATTTCCAAAATAACTATCAGGGGGTGATCAGGGATCGATACTGATGCCAAAAATGCAATCAGTAAATTTTTTGTCTGTCTGTCTGTCTGTCTGTCTGTCTGTCTGTCTGTCTGTCTGTCTGTATAACCGTTATAGAAACAAAAACTACTCGACGGATTTTAACGAAACTTGGTACAATTATTCTTCATACTCCTGAGCAGGTTATAGTATACTTTTCATCACGCTACAATCAATAGGAGCAGAGCAGTGAAGGGAAATGTTGGGAAAACGGGAGAAGTTACTCCATTTTTTAAGCTTCCGTCGCGTGTGCAACCTTAATGGTTAAAGCTACACAGAAATCATGTATGACGGAAATGTTCTCCTTAAAATTATGTAAAAAATATCCCACGACAGCATATGTCTATCTTTTATGATTGACGCACAATAACACGTGTAACTCCCGATAGCTTAGCAGTTCGAAGCTTTCTGATTATATTTGTCTACTCTTACGTTTATAACACTCTCAGTTATCCCTAATTAAAAAAGTTAACATTGTTTACTATTCCATAAAAAATAATCATAGAAATTGGTATAGAAACACCAAAGTTATACATGAAATACGCTAATAATAAGCCATTGCGCGTAAATACTGAATCATGCTTTATGGATTATTTTTGTCTAAGGTCGCGAACGCACAGGCAGGCAGCTTGCTTGGCGCCTAGAGGCTAGCGAGTCACCTAGCGAGTAGCTTCGTAAAACGAACATTCTCGAACGTTCGCGACCGCCCTAGCAGCTAGGCGCCAAGCGCGCAGTGCGGCCGGCCGGTCGCGAACGTTCGAGAATCGGTCGCGCCTGTGGTCACCGCGCTCGACGCGTCTCGCGGCCGAAGTTATAAAAAGGCGGGGCGTCCGAGCGCGAGCTTCAAAGCCTGGCTGGAGGCTTTATTACTATATTAAAGCCTTCACAGGCAAGTCGGGTTAAGCAGAAGCCAATCTTCTCAGGTTGACCTGCGAGAGGCCAAAAGCGCGAGCTTCATACAATTTTTGCCAGTTGATGCGAATTGACGTTCAGAGCGTTCGACCTTATTGACAGACAATACATAATTTAGTCTTTGATAATTTATTTTAAGATTCCTTTTGTTATTATTTTATAAAATAGGTATAAGTTATTTTGGTAGTGTTTAATTAAATATTCGTTCAAACTACAAATTATTAATAGTTTACATTTTAATTATTTCTTTTTAGGTGAAGTACGCATAGATTTTTAGATACCGATAGCTTTATAAGTTTTGGCTAATTTACGTTCACTTTTTTATAGGTATTAGTTTTATTTTCAGTTTGGTTTATAAAATTCTTCCGTTACCTACTGAGTGAATGACTGACAGATAACGCAACAACACAACCAAGACTACTGACTGGTCGTATGAAGCTGCACATAGGGTCATTGGGGAGTTTAGGGGAGCTCTAAGAGAGGATTTCCCGAAATTCCTACGGGAACGGGAGAAAACGGGATATGCGCGTACGAAGTCGCGGGCAAAAGCTAGTGGTACATATATTTTGTAAATAATTATTTACAAATCGATTCAAATTTTTATTTTTGTAGTTGATTTTAGTCCTCCTTACCTATACTAATAAATCTGTAGAGAGGTCAATTCTGTACATGAAATATATATTTCCAAAATAACAATCAGGGGGTGATTAGGGATCGATACTGATGCCAAAAATGCAATCAGTAAAATTTTTGTCTGTCTGTCTGTATAACCGTTATAGAAACAAAAACTACTCGACGGATTTTAACGAAACTTGGTACAGTTATTTTTCATACTCCTGAGCTGGTTATAGTATACTTTTCATCACGCTATAATCAATAGGAGCAGAGCAGTGAAGGGAAATGTTGGGAAAACGGGAGAAGTTACTCCATTTTTTAAGCTTCCGTCGCGTGTTTAAAATTATATAAAAAATATTCCACGACAGCATATGTCTATCTTTTATGATTGACGCACAATAACACGTGTAACTCCCGATAGCTTAGCAGTTCGAAGCTTTCTGATTATATTTGTCTACTCTTACGTTTATAACACTCTCAGTCATCCCTTATTAAAAAAATTAACATTATTAACTATTCCATAAAAAATAATCATAGAAATCGGTATAGAAACACCAAAGTAATACATGAAATACGCTAATAATAAGCCATCGCGCGTGAATACTGAATCATGCTATAAGGATTATTTTTGTATTTTGTCGCGAACGCACAGGCAGGCGGCTAGCTTGGCGCCTAGAGACTAGCGAGTAGCTTCGTAAAACGGCTTACGACAGTTTGCAATATCCTGTAGGCTGTAATATACTGTTGAGGGGGAGATGGTTATAATTTCGCTTTACACCAAACGGGTAATATTATAAATGTGAAAGTTTGGTTGTTAGTTACTCAATCACGCCAGAACGGCTTAACGGATCTTAATGAAATTTAGAACAAAGATAGATTACAGTCTGGAATAGCATATATGTTACTTTTCATCCCGGGTATATGTTCCCTAGGGATTACGCGGGCGAAGCCGCTGGCAGAAGCTAGTTCTTAAAATAAAATTGTTTTTATTGTTTTATTAAACTGTTATTTTGTAATCATGTTTTATCCATATAATTGGAAAACAAAAGTATCGAAGACGGTCAATGAATTTCGATTTTTAATGTACATAATATACTCGTATATCTAAACATTATAATTAAAAGGCTTGCAATCATGAAACTTTTCTGTATACCTATTTAAACAACCCTATGATAGATCGTAGAAATAACTAATTTATAATTAATTCAGAGTTTTTTCGCTAACGCTACTTGTCTTAAGAACTGTAATTTTCTATTTACTTTGATAAGGTTCCATCCCTTTTTGATCGCGCGCGGATTATAATAACCATAAGCTGTGAATATGACTGAGCTGTATATTTTTTTGGGAATCTGCACATTGTTAACGTATAAATCTATACTAATATTATAAAGCAGAAGAGTTTGTTTGCTTTTTGTTTGTTTGTTTGGTTGAACGCGCTAATCTCAGGAACTACTAGTCCGATTTGAAAAATTCTTTCAGTGTTAGATAGCCCATTTATCGAGGAAGGTTATAGGCTATATATCATCACGCTAAGACAAAAAAGGGCGGAGCATTAATGGAAAATGTTACGCAGACGACGTTGCACGGGTCAGCTAGTTCTTGTTATATAACGTTATTCCGTTATTGAGTGAGTGAGTGACTAACAGACAACGCAAGGCCGAAACTACTGGTCGTAGAAAGCTGAAAATTGGCAGGTAGGTTCCTTGAGGAGTGTAGAGGAGATCCGAGAAAAAACGGGATATGCACGTACAAAGTCGAGCGAGACAAAAGCTAGTTATTTATAATCGTATCACGCAACCTTTACAAAATTCCAGATAATACCGCGTGTATCTGTCATCGACGCACAAACGATTTGCATGGGTCCAGGGCATGATTCTGGACACCCTAGACTTAGAATTTTTCGTCGGCTTTTCTTCTCATTTTTTCATTTTTTTCAAGGGTTTTTTTACTTTAGACTGCTCATAATCGTTATTCTGACATAACCCAATGAGATTTTTAATAAAAAAATAATTAATTAACTACTTTCACTAAAAAGAGCAATCTGAATAAAAATTTATAAAATGAGAAAAGAACCGACGAAAAATTCCAACACTGGGGTAATCATGCCCTGGACCCATAGAAATCGTTTGTGCGTCAATGTCAGATACACGCGGTATATTCATGCAAAAGCATAGTCTTCTTTAAACCAAATATTGAAACAAACACCAAAACTACTTCGAGGAATCAGAAACAAGTTAATAACATTGAAGCCAAAATTAGAAATTATGAATCACTGTCTCAACTCTACACTCCCAACTGAAAGAATAGGAAACGAAATCTTTATTCAGTGTCAAAATACAATTATTTTAAATTGAAAAAATGTTACAATTTAAAATAAGCAATGGTTTTTTTTTTCAAATAAAACTATACTTGGAACACCCGTGACCTTCCTTCCAATGACTTAACTGACTTATAGTATCCTTGCAACAAAAAACATTAAATATTTACTTTTGTATTGTGTAATGATGTTTTTTGTTCGACCATGAGAACTTCATTGTCATTTGTTTAAAGGACATTGTAAATACCTATGAATTAACATGTATGAAACATCCAACATAATTCCTGTTTTTATTACTAAAATAGAACGGAAATTTCAAAATTACGAAAATTAAAATATTTTCGCAATTCACTTCGGTTTTATTCTCCAGCGCCATTATTTCTCAGCGTTTTATTTATGAGTTGTATTTTTTGTTACAAAAATTATAAAGTTATTGAAACCACTGTATGAAACGAGCAACATCGACACTGACAGTCGATGAATTGATAGATGACGATTTCTCAACTTGCAGAAAACACTTTTAGACTGAGATCCCAGAGCTGCCAGACCTCCCTTATTTTCTCACTAACAAAATGTGTGGGTCAAAATAGTGATAGTATGTACTTTTAACATACGCATACATGCTAGCTTGGGCCGACGTCAACTTTTTTTTGTTTTGTGATGTATCAAAGGTTTTTCAGTAGTCAAGGAATTAGTTTTGCATCCTCCCAAATCCTGTCAGACTTTAGCTTTTGTTATTTGCACCTAGTCAATAGCGGGCCATCCACTAACGTTCATTTCTTCCGACTTGTCCCGTTGTGCAAACTGTACAGAAAAGCGACGGGATAAAATAAAACCGTTGAAGCTACTAATTAAACCACAATCCTACGTTCTTTCCCCTGACTTTATCACAACACGCCAGTTCGACAGGAAAAACAATCCTTCAGTGACCATACACACGTTTAGGTACATTCCTGTCAGTTTGCATCTTGTCAGTCATACCGAGGGATTGCGTGTCTGTGGATGGTTATAAATGGTGTGGTGTTGTGTGAAATGTCCAAGGATATTATTATTATTATTATTATTATTTTAAGAAGATTGTTGTCATTTAAAAGGAATGATCGTCACTTTGAATTATCTTTATGGATTTATTTGGATTATTTTCATTTTGCAACAACATTTGAAAGAAAGAAAGAAAGAAAGAAAGAAAAATGTTTATTTGGGACTCGCACAAAACAGACAGAAGCAAAATAACAAAATACAGATAATAACATGAAATTGATCTGTGCGAGGCCAAAAAGGTCCCTATCTCAGCATATGCTGCGATATCTAAATAAATAAATAACACAGCGCTGGTATTACGATAGGGCCTGTGATGCCACGGACGCCCTTACGTAGCACATACTAAATATAAATATGTTAAATTAATAAAAATAAATAAAAAATGATTAAGAATTGTAAAATAAACACTAAAATACACATATCTTAGAAACCAAAAGCGGGGTGTATTAAAAAAAACTAATTACTAATTAACCTAAAAAGTTTTATTTCTTACAAATTATTTTTAGCTAGCATCAAACACATAGGTAAATAATAAGCACACAAGAATTATATAACACGACACTAAACGACTCTATAATGTCCCTAAAATACGTCCGTTGCATCCGAAAGCCAAGTAGAAAAATGAGCCCGTTGACAGCACGCCAAGCCTTTTTATACACTTCCACTCGGTGCGGGTAGATTGGAAGGGGGAATACCTGAGACGGCCGTTCCTGATAGCGTGACGTCCTCGACCGCAGCTTCATCAGATCCATCTCTCACAGCCTGGCCATAATCATTATTCTGACCATCATCAACATCTGAAAATACATAAGAGTACAGGATTAATTAAATGACATAACCACTATGGTTTAAAGCTTATTCAACCCGTAGTAGTTGCATAAGTTAGATATCACGAATCCGACCCATGTCCCAGGCGCAAGCGTGCACTCAAGCGCCAGCAACAAGGGCCACCAATAGTGACTTCTAAAGTTGAAACAGCTTCAAACCCAAGAAATTCCATGCATCGCTAATGATAGAATCCGGATTTCCATCACTCGCCATACACAGTTATCGACAGAGGCCCAAACGTTTGCTTGTCGTTTTCACGAATTCAAAGTAGAGGCCCAAAGGTTATGCTTACTATGAATTTGTGACACATCGCGTCATTGAGACAGAGGCCCAAAAGTTCTGCATGTCTCCACTATGACCGCGAAACAGAGCAGAGGCCCAAACGTTAGCATGCTCATAACAAATAACTCACCACTTTCAAAGAAAGCTGAGCACGTATCCGGCGTCCACTCACCACGCCATAACGTCATATGTTCGGCGGCGGCTTGAGTCTTTTTACCATAAGACCCAGCTAGTAACTCTAGCTCATAACGGTGGTGTGGCAGCGCTCGAACCACCTTATACGGGCCGCGCATGCCGGAGTCTAGTTTTCCAGTAGTCTGAGCAACTTTGCTCACAAACACGAAGTCACCAACAGCAAACGTACGTGGCTGCCTTCGATCTTCATTTACATAGGCATCCTGATAATGCTGATTGGCTGTGAGCAGCTCAGAAGCTCGTTGTCTTCTTAAGGTTAACAAGGCTTCTCTATTAGGATGCGAGTTTTCGAGTGCAACGTCTCGCACCAAGGATCTGATGACGGGGGTAGCCGCGTCTATGCCCACCAGCAGCTGTAGTGGTGAAGTCTGGGTAGTGGCTTGTCTGCAGATATTGAGGGTGAGTTGCACCTTCCAGAGCACATCGGACCATTGCGAGCCTTTATTGCCGACCTCAACCCGCAGCATGTTAAGAACGGTTCGGCAGTACCTTTCCACTTGGCCATTCTCGCGATGCATACCCGGCGTAATAAAGTGTATCGAGGATCCCAACTCAGTAACCCAATTTTGAAAAGCCCTACTGTCATACATCCTACCACGGTCACATACTATCATAGATGGGGTACCAAATAGCGATATTGCGTTAGAAAATACACGCTTCAACTCATCAGCGTCTTGTCTATATAAAGAGTACAGTAAACAATACTTTGAAAAGGCATCAATTACAATCAAAACGTATTTAAAACCATTTGATTCTGGAAGTGGTCCAAGAACATCGGTGTGTACAACAGAAAAAGGGATTTCCGGCTTAGACCAGGACTGGATTGGCTGAGAGGGAGCCCTTGGAACCCTTTTATGTGCCAGACATATAACACAATGACTTATATACTTCTTCACGAATTGTCGTAGGCTCGGAAACCAAAAATGTCGTAAAATTAGATCAGTCGTTCTGTCAGTACCAATATGATCATGGTCGTCGTGGAAGACCCTTAACAGACTGAGCCTATGACCCTTCGGGATGAAGCACAGAAGTCGCGGTTCTTCCCCAGTAGGTGTATACTTGTAAAACAACAAGTCGTTTTTTATTGTGTACCTCGTTTGATCTAACTGCCCTTCCCTCAATTTAGTCATCAATTCCTGAGTCTCTGCATCAGCGGTTTGAGCAATCTTTGCCCAGTTGTTGGGATTTCGGATATGTGAGACATTATCGGTAGGAGGAGGAGGGTTACGGCTTAAAAAATCCGCGTTTTGCATTAATGAACCCTTCCTATAATCAAGAGTGAACGTAAAATCCTGTAAGTATACCCACCAGCGTGCAACTCGGGGCAACAAGTCTTTCTTTCGCTCCGTTAACTTTAAAGAATTGCAATCCGTCACTATCTTAAAGTGAATACCAATTAGATAGTGACGAAAATGCTGGAGCGCACGTACAACAGCCAACGTCTCCAATTCGTAACTGTGGTACCGCGATTCTGCACCCTGAGTGGACTTACTAAAGTACCCAACAACCCTCTTTCTCCTACCACTGTGCTCTTGGAGTAAAATCGCACCAAATCCAACAGCACTAGCGTCTGTGTGAAGCTCCGTAAGCAACTGGGGGTCAAATATTGCTAAAACCGGTTCATTAGTCAAGCAATTTATAATATAGTCGCGAGCAGCGTCCTGCTCAGAGCCCCATGAAAAAAGTTCACCCTTCCTAAGCAGCCTTGCTATGCTTGCTGTCTTAGAGGCATAGTCAGCAATATAGCGGCGAAAATACCCTGCGAGTCCCAGAAACTGGCGAACCTCCTTAACGTTTTTAGGTTTTGGAGAACGTACAAGTGCGTCTACTTTACCTGGACTCGGCCGTACCTGACCATGTCCAATCAGTCGCCCTAGGTACTCGATCTCTACGTCTAGAAAAGTACACTTTTTTAAGTTTATGGAAAATCCCGCGGTCTCAAGTATTTGTAAAACTTCCCTTAACGTTTTAAGACCCTCATCTACCGAGTTGGACAAGATTAGTACGTCATCAATATAAGTTAGAACCCTACCAGTGTCAATGAGAGGTTTTAATGTTTTGGATATAATCCTCTGATAGACGATAGGGGCATTGGCTAGGCCATATGGCATTTTCAAGTACTCATACTGTCCTTCGGGTGTTACGAAGGCAGTTTTGCTTATGGAATCATCATCCTTCATAGGTACCTGGTGGAAACCGGTAGCCATATCAAGGCTGGTGAAGATTTTGAAGCTACCAAGTCTATCGATATGGTCATCGATCAGCGGCAAAGGAAATCTTTCTTTAATGGTAATAGCATTAAGCGCTCGATAGTCCACGCACATCCTATCACTCCCGTCCTTCTTTTTGACGAGGATGATAGGACTCGCGTAATCAGATTGTGATTCACGAATTATTCCTTTGCTGAGCAGATCGCTAACAATATTGCGAACCCTGTTTTTTTCATCCACCGAAAGCTTATAAGGACGGTGCGTTATTGGAGTATTAGCCGTTAGTTTGATCTCCATGCTACCTGTGTTCACTGTGGAGGTTGCCGTACCGGAAATAAACAAATCAGAGAACTGTTTGATGATTTCCAGTAACCGATCCCTATTGGCACCCACTAAAGGGGTTTTGATACACTCATCATCCACAGTGTTCACAAGCTGCACGGTTGACTGAATGTCTGACCTGGCAAGCCGCTGCTCACTACTGGTACGAGTGTAAATCAACCCTTTTCGATTCAAGACATCAGTTCCAATTAGAATGGGCGCATTGATGCATTCAGCAGGGACAACATATAAATCAATTTCCAGTGATACTTCTGGGAACTCTACGACTGTTGTAATAACAGAGGTTGATTCGATTACCTGACTTCCTATCCCGCGCATCAAGCGATAAGCTGGCATTCGATTAAAATTAAAATGTTTAAGTACCTTCTCTGAAATCAAAGAAATATCAGAGCCGCTGTCAATTAGAACATCAACAGGCACCTTCTGTACAACGGCTGAAATTACGTTATTTTGTCTAGGGTCGATTCGGAGCAAAAATTTACCTCATTCGTTTTTTTATCGTTAGACTCTGAACGCTGTTTTTGGAAACACGAATCGATTGAATGACCATTACGTTTGCAAAAAGTACAGCGTTTATTGATTTTATCGCTTGATGTCGGTGGGGCTGACTTAGAGGTACTGGGATCCTGAACCGAATTGGAATTTTTGGTCTTCTTGGGGCAATACCATTTCTTATGACCCGTTTTGCCGCAATTGTGACAAGTAACATTGCTATTGTCTGACTTAGGTGCCTCACGTTTGTGATGGTTAGAAGAGTTATTAGAGGAGGCACGATCACGAGCAGTATTATTGTCGTGTTTGGGTTTGACGTAAACTGACAAAAACTCTACCAAATCTTTACATGCTAACTTAGCGTTGGTTGCCGCAGCCCTGACTTGGGAATCGCTGATACCTCTAACTACAATGGCGGCTTTCAACTCATCAGATAAACCTTGAACTATATTAAGACGCAGCAAAGATTTACGTGCGTATTCCGCATAAGTTCGGTACTTGTTTGAGTTCGTACACATAACCTCGTATAGTATGGATGCAGAATCGATGTTACGGGGACAAAGAGATCTAAATTCAACCTTGAAGTTGCTCCAGGATCTATCACTTGTCACCCAGTCATTTAACCACGATTGTGCATCACCACGCAAACAAGAACCTATCCGTCCTAGGCATTCGCGATCATCCCAATTATTCATTAGTCGACCACGGTCAACCTCAGCGCACCAGACATCGAAATCTTGAACACTTGGATCAAATGGTGATATGTAGAAGTTATGAGACTTTGTTTTTAAAAGCGCGCTTAAGGCACCAACAATACTGCTCGCTACGTCTCTATCCTCGCCATGCACATCTGTCATACGCGAGTTATTTTCGGCGGTAACCTCGTCAGTTATTGTCTCGGTTAAGCCTGAACCTTGCTGACTAGCAGGGATTGGTACGACCGGAAGAGAGGACAATAACCGGTTTTCGCTAGTTGGATGCAACGGACTATCACTGCTAGATGTTATTGGCAATCTACGCTCAATTACTTCTAACCTCGTAAGAATTCGATCAAGGGCTACATCGCGTGAGCTGTCGCGACGGTCATTCGAGTCTTCGCGATATCTACGAGAGCGACTACGTGGGCTACGCACAACGCTACGACGTCGAGATGACCTATCCCTACGGTCTCTTGGACTGTTTCGACTGTGGTGTGCGACAATCGGCGGCGGCGGCGTATCACGATCATCCGAATTATCGCGACGATTTTTGCGAGAACCGCCACTAGATTGTCGCTCACGGGAGTGTCTACGTCCTCTAGACCGAGATGAACGCCCTGACATTTTGTAAGAAACAAAACTTAGGTACTTACGGTTGAAAAGTTTTCACACTACACCAACACTTTTTACTGAGTATTTAAATAGATAGCAAACGGCCTAGAACGCGTGGCGATCCCACTTATGATCTTAGAAACCAAAAGCGGGGTGTATTAAAAAAAACTAATTACTAATTAACCTAAAAAGTTTTATTTCTTACAAATTATTTTTAGCTAGCATCAAACACATAGGTAAATAATAAGCACACAAGAATTATATAACACGACACTAAACGACTCTATAATGTCCCTAAAATACGTCCGTTGCATCCGAAAGCCAAGTAGAAAAATGAGCCCGTTGACAGCACGCCAAGCCTTTTTATACACTTCCACTCGGTGCGGGTAGATTGGAAGGGGGAATACCTGAGACATATTTAATAAAATAACATAATAATATCGACCAACGCTCAAAGGCCCGATGCTCCAATTTCATTTGTAAATGTCACAAATGACGGAACGGGCGAGCGCACTTTGAGTGTCGTGGTCAGCCGTCAGTGTCAGGTTGTCTTTGGTTGTCTTTTTGCTGGAGAACAATAGTAAGTAAATAAAAGTTATAACCATACAAAAAGCCATAAATGTCAACTTTTGGCACCTAAACTAGCCGCGAGTATGATAGCCAGTTCCTCTGTGTAAGAGGATTCCGGGTGAAACTCGCTTCCATCTTTGGCTTAATCATCACTTTCCATCAGGTGAGATTTGGGCCAAGAGTTTCCCCGTTTTGCATAAAAAAAAAAAAACATTTGTACCCGTACCTACGGGACGAAGACGAACACAAAATGATTACAAACGAGCGCTCAATCACGCCGGACAAATAAACAGGCACTAACTTGATCACAGAGCGCGTCGCGTCCTTCGCGACGGGAGGGGTCGCGGGGTTTTAATACCGTCATTCTTTCTCGCTCTTGCAAATCCACTGGCGTTCATTCCGTGAGGATTGTACATTCCGGTAGGAATGAACGTTAGTGGATGGGCCGCTAATGAACTATGCTTGGGCATAGTTATTACAGCGCTGTGGTTGTAGGTTTATGGAATAATTGTTTTCAGGTTTATGGAATCTACTCAACAACATAGCAATTCAGAGTTACGAATTTGGTGGAGTCCTGGCAGGAAGACTTGGACCACGCACTGTATATTGTAAGTATTTTTACTAAGGTATAAACTCAATTGGGTAGCAAACGCTCTTTATACAAATATTATAGAACTATTTGTCAAAAATCTGCTTATACTGTTAATTTAATCATTTGCCAGTTGTTTCTGATCCGGATGACTGTTTCACGGTAGCAACTACGTGCTTGGAAAAAGACCCCATTTACGAAATTGCTAAACCGTGGCTGGGCGATGGATTAATCACTGTGAGATGTGAGTATCATAAATTGAATACAATTAATTACTTTACTCAAAAAAACATAATGTTACGAGCTTGGGGTTCGTGACAGTAAAAACAGCCGATTAATTAACCAAAAATGACACTTTAATTTCAAACACTAATTATTATCACTTTAAACGCACTGGAGTAATTATAACACACAATCGCACTATTAAATACTTCACTTCACTTAATTCGCAGTTGAAGATCGCTTCCGAAGTCTCGCTTGTATCGCCAACCTTCGAGTATGGAAACATCTAGAAAGTTCGGGTAATACCGGTCCCGACCGACCAGGTGTCGGAACATCGAGAATGTTCTAGCATCGAAAAGTCTAGAAAGATCGTGATTCAATTAGTTCCACTACTCGATACTAGATGGCGTTAGTAGTATGTTGTGTACCGGGCTCTGATTCTGGCGCGTAACACTGCCGCCTCCTAAGACATGATCGTCGCGAGCATTATCGGTCACATAACAACGCGCCAGTCGATCCACATGGACGATCTAAGGTGCACTTCTCGTACCTTTCTGGATACGGTAGGTTACGTCATTGATTTTTGTGACAATCCGGTACGGCCGGTCCCATTTAGCTTGAAGCTTAGGAGATTTCCCATTACTGCGAACTGGATTGTGCAACCACACGAATGAACCTTCGTCGAAACCTATAATGTTAATTTTGCGGTCATAACGAGTTTTCATCTTTTCAGACTTTTGCTGGCCCGATTGTCTGATGTGCTCATAAATTTCATTCGATTCAATCGCTGTGAATCTCCAAGGGTACTCCAAAACGACAGAAAACTTCATGAAACAGTTTATCTGCAACTGTAGAAGCTTCTTGATTTGGAATGATGAAAACTTCCGGCTACTTGGTGAAGTAATCCATTACAGCCATGAAATACTTGTTACCACTTTCACTTTCCGGAAATGGTTCCGCAACGTCTAGGGCTATCCTTTCCCATGGTGCACCAACATTGTACAATTTCAAGGCTTCGAGTCTAAGGTCCTTTTACAGCCACACAACTTGTACATTCGCGACACCAGTCCTCGACAACGTCACGACAGTAAAAACGTTCCCGTATCTTCAGAAGAGTCCGTTTACTCCCAAATGGCCTCCTGAACATTCATCATCGTGCAGCTGTAGAATATCTGGTACTTTAGCTTTAGGGACAACCATTTGCAAATGACAGCTGTCTCCCCGAGCATTTTCCCATTTACGGCACAGGACTCCATCCTGAATCACTAAGCTGTCCCATTGTTCCAAATAGCTTTTTGTGATCGAACTCATCACAGAGACGTCGCTCCACGTAGGCTTAGGAACACTGGCCTTTATCACATATATTATGGTCCTTTAGCTCCCGGAAGGCGATGTCGCAACTTTCGTCCCAACACAAATGTCGCTTCTCCTCGGTTAGCTTGTGCAGGGGTTTGGCTACATCTGCAAAGTTCTTGACAAATCGCCAATAATAGGAGCACAAACCCAGAAATGCTCTGACTTGCGTCTTGTCTTATGGAATGGGCCAATCTTCGACAGCGGCGATTTTCTCTGGATCCGTGCGGATACCTTCTTCCGACACTACATAACCCAAAAAGTTAACTTGCCGTTTGAAAAGAGAGCACTATTTTGCACTCAACTTGAGGTTGGCACTCTGGATTTTTATGAGCACGCGTTCCAGGTTTTGAAGGTGTTCATCAAACGTACGGCCTACGATGATGATGTCGTCCAAATAGATAAGGCAGGCATCGCCAATTAACCCGGTTAGTACAAGTTCCATTAACCTTTCAAACGTTGCCGCGTTACACAATCCAAACGGCATAACTTTGAAATTGCCACAGACCCTTTCCTGTCGAGAATGCAGTTTTTTCCTTGTCCTTAGGGTCAATTTCTACTTGCCAGTTGCCACTTTTTAGATCTTAGCTAAACCACTTAACTCCAGTGAGCATGTCCAGCGTGTCATCAATTCTTGGCAAAGGATAGCTGTCCTTCTTCGTAACGTCGTTCAGACGACGAAAGTCAACAAAAAACCGCATGCTGCCGTCCTTATTTCTTACCAGCACTACAGGTGAGCATCATGGAATGGATGAAATTTCTGTACACACCATCCTTCACCATTCCCTCAATCATGGTTTCCACTTCCTTTTCACGTGCTACCGGTAATCTCCTTGGCCGCTGACGGATAGGCAACTCTCCTCCTGTGTTAATTTTTTGTTGAAATAGGCCAGTCTTCCCGATATCAGCATCGTTCGAAGAGAAAACATTGGCGTACTTGAGTAACGTCCTCTTCGCCTTGACTATTTCGTTTTGAGACAGAGCGCTGAGACAGTCTTCTAAAAGTGCGGTCACTTTCGTTTGGGCATTCTTGCTGAGGGTTTCAGTTGTTGGATATTGGCATCGACGCAACCACTCCACTTCCTCACAGGTACCCATCAGTGTGCCTTTATCTATCACCTGTTCCTTATTACAAAGGTTAAGCACACGTACTCTTGAGATGTTGGTAGCTCTGACCAAAGTTTCAAGGTCATCATTGTCTACCCTTTCCACGGGTACACAACGATGAGTCTTCCCAGGATTCTGAGGAAGACTAACCGGCACAATCGTTTTCGATCTCGGAGGAAGAACAATTTTCTTCAGGCTTTATACAACACTATTTTTTAATTAGTACAAAAAAAATGGGGCTGTTCCCGTACCCATTACTGATAATAATTTTGCAGTCAAAAGTAAAAAAAAAACGAAATCCCAACATTGTTTAATTTGATTTATTTTTACTTGAGTATCTTAAATGATTTCTTAAAAATTACTTAATTGTAAAAAGTTGATAATTTTGTTGGTCCTAAGCCCAATTAAAGTGCGAAAGAAAAGTTTGGATTGCTTATTTTTTCGTTTACCATAAATTGAGTGACATTTTGGGATATAAACAAACGTTAATAACTTTGCTGTTTATGAATATTATTTATTGAGACTTTACATATATAATAACAAGACTTTTTCTAATAAGCCCTTTAAGTATTTGTACTAATTAAAAATTAGTGGTGTATATATTTCCTGGTAACGCTCCTTCCATGAAAGTTCCTCTTGCCCACATTTCATAACTCCTAGATTAACGTCAATCTCACAACGATTTTTCCTCATAAAGTCTAAGCCCAGGATGCAATCTTCCTTTATATCGGCCACATATGCAGGTAGATTCGGTTGCCTAGCTTCAACTCCATCTCTCTCTCTCCTTGGACGGGAATGCGCTGTCTGGTGGCTGTCACTAAATTTATGCGCTCTCGGTAGTATGCAGAGTCCCCAAAGAACCGACTTGCAAGTTGTGAACTGACAACCGTGCGAGAAGCTCCAGTATCTATGGTCAGCTTACATGGTGTTCCGTTGACCTCGCCCTTGATGATAAGGCTGTTCCCGTCATGGGTTTGTGAGATATGAAATCCTTGAGGCTCTTTGAACCTCAGCCCGTACCCGCCCCGCAGTCCTGGTTTTTACTCGTTTCCCTGCTGCTTGGTAGTGCTGTTAGCCGCCCTACCCTCTGGAGATTGGCTTTCTTCTCCTACTGCAGTTCGCTTAGGGCAACTGGATCGAAGGTGGCCCCTTTCACCACAGCCGTAGCACCGAGGGCTGTATCCTTTTAATCGATCGTGAACTGTAGCCCCTGCCACCTCCCTGACGCGTTGGGAACGATGATCTTGCCGCACAGCTTCCACCTTCAGTGCATGAGCCAAAGCGTCCTTAAGTGTCCCGTGGTGCCCGAGCCTCACTGCACCCCTAACTTCAAGGTCGCGGATGCCGTCAATGACTGCCTGCACCAGGTTCCCTCCAATAAGTGCAGGTACGGAATGGTACGCCTTCCGCACCAGCTTCTCCACTTCAAGGGCCCACTGAGCTGCAGCCTAGTACAACTACCCAAAATACAACCAATAGAAAACCGACAGACCAGCAACTCGGCGTCGATGCTCAACATTTTGAAGCTTCGGTTCAAGTAACAGGAGACTTGAAAACACGTCTAAGTATTTTTGAGGCTAGGATTGTGAGCGTCAAAGATTCATAAGTACCAGGAAACACGTCGGAATATTTCAGAAGCTGAAATTACAAACAGCAAAGACTCACAAAGTTTCAGGACTCATGGAGATGTATTTCCAAAAATTTGCATACGAGACAAAGTTGTGCACGACCTCGTAACGCATCTCGTTTTTTCCCGTTCCCATGGTAATTTCGGGTTCAAATCCTTTTACTGCTCTCCTACACTTCCCAAGAAACCTTAATGCCAAACTTCAGCTTTCTACGACCAGTAGTTTTGGCAGAACGTTGTCTGTCCGTCACTCAGTAACGGAAGAATTTTCTACATATTGATTGATTACTATTATTTACAATTACTTTACTTTAAAAATGCACAGTGTCACTGCTAATTTTTTCAAGGATATTGTTACCGTTAATAAACTAAATAAGACGAATTCTTGCCAAGTGACACAGGTCTATTATTTAATTTTTATTTTAATGGGACCCCCAGATTCTATTTGGAAGAATCATCGCAAGCTCCTGAACCCAGCGTTCAATCAGGTACTCCTTGACTCGTTCATGGGCGTCTTCAACAGTCAGTCCAGGAAGCTAGTGGAAAACCTCGAAAATCATGTTGGAAAAGGACTTTTTGATCACTGGAATCACACACGACACATCAGTTTAGAGACTATTTGCTGTAAGTGCTTTTATTTTATTATTGTTAAACAAATAATATTCATAACAACCAGGCAACGACGCCTTAAGATTGTAAATAATTATTGTTTCTAGTAACATCGCTTGGAGTAGACTTCACAGACTCGAATCTCAATAGTGAATATATGGATGTAGTGGAGCAGGTCTTGAATACTTTTATAGAACGGTTGACGAAATTCTGGTGGCACAGTCCTTACACTTTCGCATGCAGCAAGCTCAAGAAGAAACAGGATTCTTATCTGAAGATCCTGCACAATATGTCAAACACGGTAAGAAGATAATGCCTTAAACTCTTGCTGCAGCTGAAAAGAAAAGACCCTACCGATTGATTTACCGCCATGTTATCCAAGTACTTATAGAAGTCCTTAAAACTCAAGCATTTATTTCAATTAAACCATTTTACAGGCACTTTTGAATTGTCAATGTCGGTCGGTCCAAAAACATGAAGCTATTTGCACGTTCCAAAGCGTAGATCTCTATGGAGAAGAATGTGCAAGAAACTCCATTGACATCTTTTAAAAATAATAAATTGTTATGAGGAGTCCCAATCGACCGACGGCGCCCGTTTATGAACATAACGCATGCGTCAGGCCCATTCGTCTTGACCAACCATTTTGAATGGAGCCAAACGATCAGCATACGCCACCATCAGCTAGGATTTCAGTGAGCATGACACTCCCAACTGCCAGGGTACTTGAGTCTATACAATGCAAACACACATATTTAGAAATTTTGTTACTATTGTTTTATACAATAAACCACAATGGAAGAGTTTGTTTGTTTGGTTGGTTGAACGCGCTAATCTCAGGAACTGCTGGTCCGATTTAATATAATAATATCCTTATAATAATATCCTTGGACATTTCACACAACGCCATATAGTCCCAAGCTAAGCAACCTAATGCTTGTGTTATGGTAACGATATGGCTGATAAACTACTTATATACATTTTTTTTTTTTTGTAAATACATACATATTATAGATAGAAAAACACCCAGACTCAGAACAAATACATGTAGGTCTTACAAATATTTGTTCCGTGCGGGAATCGAACCCGCGACACGCAGCGCAGCAGTCGGTCGCTCAACCACTGCGCCAACCGTGTTGTGATTTGAAAAATTATTTCAGTGTTAGATAGCCCATTTGTCGAGGAAGGCGATAGGCTACATATCATTACGCTAAGACATATAGGAGCGGAACAGTAATGAAAAATGTTACGCAAACGACGCCGACGTTGCACGGGTCAGCTAGTTCACTGTAAAGTCATTAAAGACATCATAAGTAGCCATTGAACCTAACGTTGAGTCTTGGATGTTTTTTTTGTGATGATTAAATTAAAAAATAGGGGTGGTAGTGGTGGTGGTAAGTATATAATTATAATTATAATACTGGTTGCAGGTGCTTCAAAAAAGGAAAGAAGATTTTCATGGAAATAAATGCGCAGAAAGAAGTATTATTCCAGGTAGTCTTTTTTTTTTTGGACAAGCCCGCCACTCATTCCCAACCACTGCAACTTCTGAAAGCCAAAATCAACAGTGGCGACCAACAGAAAAACGCCGACCCAATTAAACCCGACGAGTCCCGGAGAAACGATTTAACTGTCTTGGATCCCGAAATCAATCCGAAAAGTACAGCGGTGGAGTAAACACTCGTTTTCTTATCAATCAACGAGATTGATAAAAATTGTCCAGAAACCTTGTCGCCTGAAAGTACGGAGAAATCCGGTAGTTCTGATTTTTGTAGACTCATTTATGATGAACTTGCTTATAATTATGCCCGCGGCTTCACCTGCTTGACAAATTATATACTAAAACCATCTTCAAGAACCACTCTATTCATTGGTAAAACTGACCTTACAGACAATGCTGATATTGAGACGGAACGGAGGGCTCTGTCCGTACGTGCGAATATGCCTGCAGCTTTTTGTCATGCAAGTAAACTAAATCACGTAAGTAGTGTATTATTGGGCATTCTATACCACTGTCGGCAAGTCGCGAGGCGAGTGCGCCTCGCTCCGGACAGTGGTATAGAATGCCCAATAATATACGATCGACTCACCTGTTTTGTACATTACTGTACTCGATCAACGATCAGGCTAGTTCAGGACAGTAGTGTAGCCTACATAATGTAGGCAAGTTCGGCAAAGTCGCGAAGCGACTGTACCTCGCTCCGGACAGCGGTATAGAATGCCTAATAAAATACGATCGACTGGCCTGTCTTGTATATTACTGTACTCGACCAACGATCAGGCTAGTTCAGGACAGTAGTGTAGCCTACATAATGCCTAATACTGAAACGGTCAACTGGACTGACTGTATATTACTGTACTCGACCAACGCTCAGGTTAGTTCAGGACAGTACCTAGTGTAGCCTACAATAATGCTCACTGCTGAAATAAATAAGTCGTTCAAGTTATTTTGGTTTATTTGTCGTAAAACATTGGTTTCTCTGGAAACAATATATCTACCGAACGCACAAACTCTTGTAGTTTACGCCATTGAGGAGAATCTGTGTCGGTCTGGAACTTGAGTCGGATGAGCGCCTTCTTCCACAGCTCCAGATTGTCGGTGAGGCGCGCGTCGTCAGCCTTGTACACCTTGCAGTCGATGTAGTACTCTCCGTCGAGGCTCGCTGATCGCCGCTCGGTGCCGTTGGCCACTCGGTTCGCAAAGAATGATGTTAGGCATTTTATGTCCGATGAATCTTTGAGTTCGGTGTCCGTTTCGCCGTGTTTACTGATACCGAATATATCGTTACCAGTATTGATTTTCTTACTGAAACAACAACGAAATCCTCTGTTATTATTCTGCAAATACTAACATGATGTACCGTTTAGTTAAAAACTGGAAATACACTACACAAACACATCATAGATCAAGGCAAAGAAAGAGCTATCGGTTATATCTAAAGACATATGTACCTGTCACAGTCTCGAACAGTGTACAATTAAACTGGTTATACAGTTTATTACATAAGAAATAGAAATAATTGTCAATAGTGAAATAGTTATATCGAAAACACATAAATAATTTAAGATTTTGTTTACCTCGTACGTTTTAAGTTCGCTGATGGTGGGCGCGACTTGCGTTTTCCATTGTTGTCTGTAGAAGGTTTGCGGTTGGATGTCGTTTTCTTTTCAGAGATCGCAGCTTGTTGGAAGTATTCGCACTCAGAGTCAGACCTAGAATAACCACATGAAAATATTTGTTAAACATAATACAAACAGCGGACAGGTCCAGAACCCTAAACTATGAAACGGTTGAAAAGTTTTTGACTTACATTTTTCCAATTATGTCCAACTGGTTTGATGAGTTTGTAAAGGCCGACAGCAATAGGTGGGTGTGGTAGCGGATAGCTGTGCACAATTATGACAGCATAAATCACTTCTTGAAGATTACTTCCTCACTTGCAGACTTCAATAAGTTTGTACCAAGTACTTCGAAAACGTGTAGCTTATAAGACGGAAACGAACGATAATTCACTATATTAAAAATGACTAAAACCGATAGTGTAATGTTGCGTGAAACAACTTTTTCCTTAGACGTATTATACCCGTTCAAAAATGATGAATCAGACATTATTGAAGTTGAATCTAATGTCAATACAGCAAAACGACTTAGGGTTGACAAAACAATAACGTGGAATCAACAAACAATGCATAGGTATATGTACTAATATAATAAAGCTGAAGAGTTTTTATGTTTGTTTGTTTTAACGCGCTAATCTCTCGAACCATCAATCGGGTTTGAAAAATTCATGTTGCAGTTAATAGCTCAGTTCTCTAACATCATAATTATGTTTGTAATGAAAGTTGCTTTGGCGACTAGAATGAAATTAGTAATCAAATTACATATTCATCAATTTTTGTACAATCTAAGTAGTTAATTTGTTGCTTGGGTAAAGCACAGGAAATAAGTTATTTGTTGGAATTAGGTCTAATAGGGTGATGTAAACAAGTTTTTAATAATTCTATTCAATTATACAATTTAATTATTTAAGTGAATTACTTGGCCATACATATCTAAATATGAACGTGTGCCAACCTTACCTAAAATAGCTGATTGTTGCGAGTGCAATGTAGCTGATTGGTATAAAATATTTGGAGCGCACGAGTAATCATTTTGTGCAATAGCAGACATTTTAATGAAATAATATATTATATTACATTATCGAATAAAAGATCATATGACAATCAGTACCTACTAACAACCAACCTTTCAAGAGTTTGTTATATTTTTTTTAAATCGAAGACAAACAAAATATTATAACATTATCTCAAAGTAACGACGGAGTGTAAACCCCTTCACTGAATATATAAAATCAATAATTTAAAATAATGTTTTGTTAGCAAATATCAGAGTGTACAAAGTACCTGTACTATTTTTGCATCAGGCGATTTTTTTTTTTTTGGAACCTGAAAAATATCTACACATTTGGAGTAAATTAAATTGAAACATTATATATGTACTTACCATTACATATTTTGAAGGTAATTATTAAATCATTTTACCTGTATAAAATATTTGATATCAATATTTCATTACACTTGTACTTATCAATTTTTTTTTATTTTCAGAAATATTTTGATAAACATTTCGATTATTTCATGAAGACTGGTCATCAAACGAGACAGCGTGACCAAAACATCCCCGTTGGAGTTTCAACAATTAGATAGCTCTGCTACCCTATTTTCTTGAAGCGTTTATACAATACTCACTTTGAAGCTGGTAGTATACCTAGGTAAGATATTAGTTAAGAGGTAAGATATTAGTAGTAGTAACACTATAAGTAATAATGCCTCACTGTTCGGTTTGTAAAGTATTTGTAGATAATCGTCGATGGTCTGGTCATTTACGCAGTAATATTCATAAAAACAATAGCGCGATCCCGTTTTATGATAATGTTACGATTATTAATTCATCTTTTAAAGAACGAATCGTAAGTTACAAGATCATTGCGACTAGCGAGCAAATAAATAATTTCCCTGAGATGTTTCTCAATAATATTAGTGAACAAGTTAAAAAGTTAATAGACCGATCTTTACTTAAACATAAAGCTGTCAAAGTTAGTTACGAACTATTTTGTTTTTTCCTTATGTTTAAAAATGACCATCAGGAGTTAAAATCATTCGTTACGAAAAACGTTGTTATTAATTTTAATTACAATTTTCAATCGATTTATAAATCAACGGTTGATTTACTGTTAAAGAAAATTGAAGAGTTTCAGGAGAGAGATAGTGGTTGGACATTTGTGTGCAATTCGCATTTAGAAATAAACATTAATAAATATCAACCTCTCGGCGGATCTAAATTTATAATGTTGCCAAAATGTATAAAAAATAAAAAAGCTTGTTTGAATATTCGAAACCAAGACGAGTATTGCTTTTTATGGTGTATTGTGGCAGCTCTATACCCCACGACCCGACATCCCGACAGAGTTTCGTCTTATCCCTACTTCCGAGATGTTTTGAATATTGATAATTTGTCATTTCCAATCACATTTTCGGACATAGCTATCTTTGAGAAAAACAATCCCTTTCTAAATATATTCGTGTATGCTTTAAAAAATTATAAAACTATTATTGGACCCTTGTATACATCAACAAATAAAAGTTCTAAGAGCATCCATCTATTGCTTTTAGAAAATAACACAAGTTCTCATTACTGTCTTATTAAAGATTTGTCGCGTCTAGTTAGAAATCAGATGACTAAACATCATGCTAAACTATACTTTTGCGAAACATGCTTATTGTTTTTTCCAACGCACAGTCAAATTGAATCACACTTGTGTGGAGGGGTTGTAACAGTTTTACCAGAAAAGGGAACATTTTTAAAATTTAAAAATTTTTATAGAAAACAAGACATTCCTTTCGTCATATATGCTGATTTCGAAACATTACTCGAACCGATTTCCGGCGATGAATTCAACACCGTTAATACGTCATACTCACAACGCCACGTGCCGTCCGCGTTCGCCTATAATGTAGTGTCATCATTTAATGATAGGGTTGGTGGCTATAGAAGTTATCGCGGAAAAGATTGCGTTTCAAAATTTGTACATTTTCTGATGGAAGATGTTAGAGCAATACATAGAATTCTGACCAAAAACAAGCCTATGATATTCACAGAGAAAGACGCTCTGGATTTTAAGCGCGCTGTTATGTGCTACATTTGTGAAAATATACTATTGAAAGATAGAGTAAGGGATCACTGCCATATTACAGGTCAATACCGAGGCGCAGCACATAGACATTGTAATCTGCAACATAAAGTACCGAAATTCATTCCAATATTCTTTCATAATTTATCTGGATACGATTGCCATTTATTTATAAAAGAGTTAGGCGAAATTCCAGGGCAAATTAAAATAATACCTAAGACCAAGGAAAAATATACAGCATTCACTAAGTTTGTTCCTTTAGACGACAATGATTTTATACAAATTAGGTTTTTAGATTCTTTTAACTTTTTAGGAACAAGTTTAGACAAACTTGCTAAAACATTGCAGGTAGAAGATTTTGTTAATCTTAAATCTCATTTTTCCGATGAAAGACATTTTAGTTTGCTGACCCGTAAAGGCATTTATCCCTATGATTATATGTCAGATTGGAAATGTTACGAACAAACATCATTACCGTCTAAGAGTTGTTTTCATAATTCGTTGACCAACGAAGATATTAGCGATGAAGATTATAATCACGCGCAGACTGTTTGGGATGAATTCAATATTAATGACCTAGGTGATTATACTGATCTGTATTTAAAAACAGATGTGCTTTTGCTGACAGATATATTTCAGAATTTTCGAAAAACCTGTAAACAATATTACAAACTTGATCCCGCGTTTTACATAACTGCACCTAGTTTATCCTTCGATGCAATGTTACTAAAAACAGGCGTTCAGTTAGAACTCGTATCGGACTTGGCTATTGTCAGAATGATCCAAAGCGGAATACGCGGGGGCCTGTGTATGTGTTCCCATCGGTATGCAAAAGCCAATCATAAATACATGCCAGAATACGATGCATCACAGTCTGACTGTTTCATAGTGTATTTAGACTGTAATAATCTATATGGCTTTAGTATGTGTCAGTATTTACCGTATTCTAATTTTAGATTTCTCAGTGAAAATGAATTAGCTAATTTTCATGTTGAAAATGTTGAAGATAACGCTGAGTGGGGCTTCATATTAGAAGTCGATCTTTTGTATCCTGATCATTTACACAATGACCATAATGATTTACCATTTTGTCCTGAGAAATGTATACCTCCAGGTGGAAAAACAGAGAAATTAATTACAAATTTGCATAATAAGTATAAATATGTGATACATTACGTTCATTTAAAGAAGTGTTTAGAGCATGGTTTAATATTACGTAAAGTTCACAGAGTTATTACTTTCAAGCAGAGTTCATATTTGAAACAGTACATAGAATTAAATACTAAATTAAGACAAAAGGCAAAAAGTTCATTCGAACAAGACTTTTTTAAGTTGTTGAACAACAGTGTTTTTGGCAAGACATTAGAAAATACAGAAAAAAGAGTAACTGTTCATTTAGTTAATCAATGGTGTGATCAATCTAATCGAACCAAGAAATGTATATCTGCCGAGAGACTTGTAGCCAACCCCTATTTCCATAGTGCATCTATTCTTTCTGAAAATTTAGTTGCAATACAAATGAAACCTGATCAAATCATTTTAGATAAGCCTATTTATATTGGGTTCACTGTATTAGAACTTTCTAAGTCACATATGTATGACTTTCATTACAATATTGTAAAGCCTTTTTATAAAGACCGAGTGCAGCTGTGTTATACAGATACCGATTCGTTTGTTTATAAAATATTAACTAATGATTTTTATCACGACTTGAAGTATAATTTTTTACAATATTTTGACACAAGTAACTATAGCGACGAAAATGTCTTTAAGATACCAATAATAAACAAAAAAGTTCCGGGGCTCTTCAAGGACGAAATGGGGGGAATATATATAACGGATTTCGTTGGACTGAGATCAAAACTTTACTCTATAAAAACTCCTCATAAAATCATTAAAAGAGCAAAGGGAGTTAAATCATGCGTAGTAAGAGACTTAAACATAACAGATTATGAAGATATTTTATTTAGTGGTGGAGTTATCCGTAGAAAAAATATTATGTTTAAATCAATAAAGCACGAAATATTTACTCGGAGTGTCAACAAAATAGCTTTATCTAATAACGATGATAAACGTTCGATATCTGTAGATCGAATATCAACGCGAGCCTGGGGTCATAAATCTATTTTAAAGAATGATGTTGAAATTTTTTAGACCAAGTAGATTGTGTTTATATAAATATTATAGTTTTAGAATTAAATATGTATAAAATATTAAATATGTATAACCTACGCTAATTTATGTAGTAAAATAATCTTACTTTAGTTTAAAAAATTAAATCTATTTAATTTTAATATAATTGTAATAGTTTGTTTATTGTGTAATTATTTAGTGTTTTTATTAAAACTGTTTTGTAAATAAAAATAAAAATAAATTAAAATGTAAATCATTAAACTTTCCACTTGTTTAATTTTTAATAACCTTTTCATTTTAAGTCCAGGATACTATCAAACAAATAAAATTATATTATATACACAATACAATAAGACTTATTTTCAAAGAACCATTGTTTACGATCAAGTAATATGATCATAACGCTTCGCAGTACATATAAAATACTTGACAGTTCATTACCCTCGACGAAAAATGCATAGTTAACATTTATATGGTTACTAGCTTTCACACGCGGCTTCGATCGCATGGAAATTGAAATTCAATAAACAAAACCTTCCCAAGTCTTTCCTTCACGTCGATTTGACGTGAAAGAAAGACAAACAAACACATTTTCACATTTATAATATTAGTTAGGATTGCGATCTAACTCACAGGTTGTGCATGTTTGTCATTTACGAAATATAACTCACCCAGAGTACTTGTAAAATTCGAGTGCATCATAATCATGTCATCGGTAAGTAAAATATTTAATAAATATTTCACAGCAATGTTAATCTTCATAAAACTTCGTCTGTAGTCGTGGAAGCGTTGACAGGGATGTATTCATTTACATTTCATCAGTTATCAGTAAATTTTTTGTTATTAATTGGTCACAAAATCGAGACTCTTGGCTGTTACTGAGAAATGGTAACTAGCACTTTACCTCTGGGAGTCGAACCCGAACACCACGTCGCTGTGCCAACAGAACAGTGTGTAAATTGTGTTTATATTTTTGTTTCAGATTTCTGAATCAGAGGTTGTGTTCAGCCAGTATGCTCAGGATCCTTATGAAGGATTCTCAGAGATGCTTCGCTGCGAACCCGAGCATAGCAAACAAGTGACGAAAGATAAGAAATCAAAACAACGATGTAGGGATAAACAGAAGAAGCAAAAACCAACAAAATCTTTCGTTATGAGTCGTCTACAGCGGCGGGGTATTAAATTAATAAAAATTTCGGTCGTCGATTTGTGCAATAACAATCCTCAAGCCAGTGATACTGATAGTGACAGTGAGAACGTTATTATAAATGCTCAATATATTGTCAAAGATGCTATCGACAGTGTTATGGACGAAACTGAGTCTTTAGTTAAGAAAATATCAAAATCTTTGATAGACAGTGATTTTTAAAATGAATTTTTATGTATGATTAGTATGTAAAATAAATAAATGTCCTGTAGTATTTTATTGTGTTGTTTTATTTTATTTTCTTATAGGTATGTATTAGGTTATTTCTTTAGGTTTGGAATAACGAATGAAAAGATTATTTAAAAAATAAAAGTTTTTATTTATAAAACATAAATATGCATTATATTACCATTCTAAGTACTTTTTTATACATAACACATTTTTAAGTGCACATTGTTTTAAATGATTATTACAATTTAAATTCGAATCTACATTACAGTATTTTTTATGCAAAATGGATAAATTAGGACATTGTTTTTCATCCAGTTCTGATACCTTACAATTTACACATAGATCTTTTATCCACTGCACCTTCTCCAAGCCTTTGACAATAATTTCTTTATTTTGTAAGTATGGAACGATTAAACGATGAAATTCCTTGTAGTCAATATATCCTTCATTCCAATAAATGCCTCTGTTTCTTTCTAACCATTTAACTTGCTTCTGTTCATTACTTGTTAAGTATCTAAACAAGTATGGAGGTTTGACTAAGAAGGTTTGGGTGTAATCACGAGTGGCCAAAGCTAATTCTTTTACTATAAAATTGTTGTAGAGGTCCTTGAATCCTTGAACATCTAATAATATAGTTTCAGGACTCATGATATTTTCCTCACAGTATTGCTCAACGGTTTATACTCAACTATACAGTCGTTTAATATAAGACAGTATGCTGAAGTTTGATCGGGTATAACCGAATTAGTTTCGATTTCCACTCTTACATCCACAACCGGACCTGCCTTCAAGTTATCTGCTTGCCTGGAGCAGTCAATAACAAAGAGCGGCGCCAAGTCTTTAAATTGTTTTTCGCTTAATAAAGGTTCCGCGCGGCGTCCGTAATATGACTGTTGAAATCTAGTGTATTGTTCGTATAATAAGGCAATTCTGTTATCAGCAAAATTCACATTTAGATTTTCATATGGGAAGTAGTTTGAATTGAGGTATACTCTAACATCACGAATATGGCAGTGATCGAACAGAGACATATCAGAGCTTGCATTGTTTTTTCTATTTGTCTGTAAACCGATAATAACATATCTTGGTTTCTCTATTTGCGATGAAGTTTTAATAGACCAAGTATGTTTCGTTGTTTTAGGTAAAGTCGGATATTCGTACAGGTCCCAATTTCTAAAAATCATCTGGAGCGGTCGGTCTTTTTCTAGCAGTTTTAGCAAACTTATTTTCTCTTTGTCTGACACTTTAACATGCGGTACACGCCAAACAATTTTATTTATCTGAACATCATCTACAACTTCACCGGTATTGAGTTTTACAGCGTTCAGGTTAGTATTGCTTCGTAACAATATCAATTCGTGTCTACTATTTATCACTACTTTCTTAAAATCTTCTGCAAATCCGAGAATGTTACAAAGTGGTATGGAAGCAGAAAAACTACCTCCATTAATATTTTTTATGCCGTCGATATTCCAACCCCATGCATAAGATATCTTTGACTCACTCTCATTCATTGACACTAATGATTTCATTGTAGTAGTCACACCAGCGTTTTTTATTTTATCAATTTCCACGCCATTTAATTCATATCTTATATCTTGAAACAAGTAAAGAAGAAAATTATTTGTTAAAGAAACACTAATCGCTTTATCTTTTGAATCTTTTTTGCTAACGATTATAGTTCCTTCCAAATACAAAGTGCTCGCTGACGGTAATATATACAGATCCTGTTGATTGATAGGTATGCGGATTTCATCGTTTCTGTTGAAGCTTGTCACGTAGGGTTTGTAAGAATGAAATTCAATTCCTTCAACAGTGTTGTCGTAAGTTGGAGCAGATAAAACATCTAAGATATTCATTTTAGCAAACCGATCGCTTTAAGAAATTCCTTATTATCTCTTGTTAATTTTATTTTTTTCTTAGACCGAGGTCTTATTTGCTTGATCACTTTAGAAGAACTGACGTTTCCTATTTGTTGATGCACATATTTATTGTGGTCAATCATATTTTCTTCTAAGATGTAAATATAGCTGTACTTCTTCACCACGTAAGTTTATTAAGCGATTGTTTATATCTAAGAGCCTGATATGTATACAGCTTATGTTGTTTTGGTTGATTGGAAAGTATATGGCGTTTTTCGGAATTTCTATAATTCTATATCCAGGTGGTACGTTGAGTGCGAATTCGTGTACAATGTGACTGGGTTTTCCGTTTATATACGAACCACTTACAATATCACATTCTATCCTGATCACGGTTGTAGGCAAAATGTTGACTGGTAGCTCAGACACATGCCATTTATTTGCTTTTAAAATCTGTTTATTAAACCCCAATAACCTCCGAAAAGTCCCTTCTTTAGTGAAATCGATATCTTTGCTACAGTATATCAAAGTTTTTAGAGTGTTGTTATTACACTGTACTTTTATTGAACAATCTTTTATTTCCGATTTTAAATAATCGCTGATATCTTGTAATTCATAAGTGCCTTCAGGTATTTCAAGGACTTCGTTAGAGCCATAATATAACTTATTATTCGTTTTGTCAATGTTTGGAATTGAATTAAATGTTGAGAAATGTAATAAGGCACACTCATAATGTCCATAGAGCTGTAATGTATTAGGATAATATGTACATACATCGGACGAGTTTGCAGTTATCGACAAGGTGAGTGACATGATGAAAATGATTGAAATAAAAGAAACACATAATATTTATAAGTATTTATTCCAAAATTCTCCTAGATATTCTAAACATAAGTGTCCACAGTTTACTGTATTAAATTGTTGAAATCTAGTATAGTTATAAAAAACATCACAATTTTTAAAGTACTGCATTAATTCCATTGGAGGTTTCAAATCCCCAAAGCTATCAAAGTATTCACAATAATTGTTTATTTTGGCATAAGCTACCCAATGCGTTCCTTCATTTCGTGAATCGTCTAAGTTGACGATAGCACATTCAAAACGTTTTGGTGTTCTTGGTAACCGATCCTTCATATAGACTCCTCGAAAGTATGGGATGTCGCGTGCATGCTCACTGATATCGATATTAGTTAAAGGACGCATAGGTAGCCTTTTATTCAGTTTTTTGAAGGTTTTATAAACAGCCCTTTACCGCTTTTATGAGGTTTAATATACAACCCTCTGCCTAACGCTAAAGTCTCTAAAGTCTTATTGTGTCGTTCTGTTTCTTGCAAGCTTTTTTGGGCTGCCTTGTATTCATTCACGGTTTTCGCAATACCAGCTGCACCACCGGCTAAACTTCCTAAAGCAGATAATCCAGCGAAAATTGGGATTAAAGGTAAGACTCCTCCTGTCTTTGGTATAGGTATAACTCGTGGTATGCGAATCTTCTGAATGTCGGGAAATATCTTTTTCGCAGCTGAGTAAGCAATGTTGATTAATCTTTTACTATTTTTAGGTTTTAGTTTCTTAATTTTTGACCTAATTTTTGATACAAAAGCATTAAACGTTTTAATGCCAGCACCTGACTTTAATTTGGCTTTCATAACTTTATTCACTATCCATGAGCTAATTTTTTCACCATTTCCTGCATCTTTTGATTTGAGTCTTTGTTTGGTCATGTTTAAAAGTTGTAAATCCGCTTTGTGGCGATTAGATAAGTCGGTGTGATTTGCGTATGCAATGTCGTGATGCATACAAGCTTCGTCTAGTTTATTCACACCTCGATCGCCTCGCTGCAATCGCTTTTTAAGTTTTGTTCCCGGTCCGCAATAGTTATAACCAGGCAAATGAAGTTCAAATGGCAGATTATTAATCACACTATTAACTAGTCCATTGCCCTGCATAGTCTAAAGTGTAATGATTGAATCATTTCTTACATACATGGTTATATATTATATATTCATAATCCTAACTCACAATTGCATCTTTATCAATCCAACTATTTTCTTCGTTGCCTAAGCCCAGCCATTTCACGTAAAGTTTCTTTCCTTTCCTTTTAAGTATCTTTTCTATCAAATAAACACTTGGATAGCTAGTTTTTTGAAGTTCTTGTTCGTAGAAAGATCCTCTAATGATTTGCTTTCGATGATCTTCTATTCGATATGTTACTGGTATGGTATTATTAATCCTTTTTACATTAAATATTTCAGATGACCAGTTAGGAGTGTAACCTTTATCAAAAATATGTTTGTATTTGCTGATCCGAACATTTTCACCCACTTTGAATTTAGGTTGACTCCGTGGTGTAAGTTTTTGAGTATTTTGAATATTTTCTCTTATCTTGGACTCGTTCAACTTGTTTACCTCGAGTGGTTTAAATTTGGTGGTATGATGTTTTGTATTATTATAGGTTTGTAGAACAACTTTTAACGGTGAACCTACCCATTTGTAGTTCCCAATGAGACTGAAGTATTTATATATTTTATTTTTAATTGTTTTAATTACCCGTTCTACAATCGAAGCTTTCTTGGTAGAAAACGAAGAGTAGTGGTTAATATTGTAGGTCTTCATAAGCTTTTGGAATGTTACGTTATAGAATTCTGTTCCAGAATCAGTTTGTAAATGATCAGGTTTTCGATTGCTGGTAGTTAGTATTCGCTCAAATGCACGAGAAACATCAAGTTTACTTTTTGATTTTATTGGTTCTGTCCAGGTATACTTTGAGAAACAATCAATCACCACTAAAATATAATTATAACCCTTATTAAACTTTTTCAGATTTTGCATATCTATTAGATCAGCTTGCCATAAGTCATCGATGCCTTTTAAAATAACTGAACGTCTTACAAAGTTTCTTCGTGCTGCTTTGTGTAGTTCATTAACAATTTGTTGTTTTGCCATCACGGAGCTTTTTCAAGTAATTTTTGTACTTCCGCTTTGTTATAAAACTTATCTTCCAACTGGACTAAAACTTCAGGTATCTTCGCTTTTAAAGCGGCTTGGACTGTTATTTTTGCATCTTTTATGATTTGAGCACGCAACAATCCAATCATTCTATTCTGTTCCTTATTTGTCTGATCGCATAATTGATCGACGTAATCCTTGTTTACAGCATCGTCTGTGTCTACAGGAGATCTTACTCCTCTTAATCTAGATTTTTTCAAATCAAAATCGCCGCTTTCGGATTTTAGCAATGCATTTTCATTGAATTCTAATAATTCAGAGAAACGCATTCTCTTATGAATATGGTGTCCGAATTTATCTACATTCATCTTTAAGGTGTATTATATTTAAAGGTTGATAATAAAATGATCAGTAAAAATTTTATACCATTTATTTATTACTTAATAAATTTACTTTCACGCAGTTCCTCGATAATAGATATAATTTCGTTATCTAATCCAGAGTTACCAGCGTCTCGAGATGCAATTAATAATTTTAACCTATCCACAAGTTCATTAGGATCGTCCCAATATACAAAATCTATATTTTTTTTCCACATTTTTGTCAGAGGTAACCCTTTCCCCTTTATTTGGCTGTTTTGATTAGTACTTGACAGTTTGAAAAGAGGTTTTATAACTTGCAAATATTTTTGTCCCTTATTGCTTTTTATTGGTTTGCTTGAGTCAAAGTCTCGACGATGTGCGTTTGTGGCAACCAACATCATTTTATAATTCTGCAAATCAGACTCTGTAACCGCGCTTAAATCTACGTCCTTTTTCAATAACAATTGTTTCAGTCCAGGAGTGCTTCGATATTTCCGTCCAGTGACGGTGATGTAATCGTCGCTGATGGTTATGGCAGCAGAACCTAACATCAATTGCCCTCGCTCCGCTCGAACACCAAATGGAATATCTGTCAGTGCTTCTGCAGATATTGACCAGGATGATGTATTACGCTCTTGATTGTTCTCTTCCAATGATTGATATGACTCGTCACTGTCGGTATCACATTCATTTTCTTCCGCGTCACAGTCTCCTTCGTCACTAGAACGTCTTTTCTGTAAAGTATCGTTTTTAGACTGATCTCTTGTTTCTTCATTTTCTTTTGTTCGTAAGAGGTCAGTTTGCTTACTGTTGTTAGCTATAAAATTGAGAGACTCTGTTACAGGTCTAAAAACTGATTCCAATGCTTGCTTATTTTCAGTCTCAAAATCTCGCATCTTTCGTACTTTCTTCTTTACAGCTTCTGCAGCATCAACAATTTGTCTTTTCAGTGATTTTTCCATTACGGTAGACTATGATAGTTATCGATTAAGAGTCGGGCAAGTAATAGTGATATAATGTAAGTATCATAGTCTTAAATATTTGTATTTTTAATCAAAGACTACAAAAGTGTCAAATTTATTTCTATAACATCCGTTATTTTTGTTGCAATCTTTATTAATTACAACATAATTAAAGGGTTCACTCCAAATTTTAGAACACATTTCACGAAATTCAAGCCATGTCATATCAGTGTTAACATGTTCTTCATAAACATGCTTCAAGTTAATATCATCTTGTTTGAATAATATAATTAAGTTAGCATTATCTCTTACTAACTGTTTAGGGATTTTGCTATATGTTTGATTTAGATAAAAGCAGTCGATATGTTTGTGCCTTCCCATCGCGAAATAATCACGCACGTTAGTTTGATTCTCGCAAGCAACGTCATCAAATATAATCACAGAGTTGGGTTTTGCCTCCTGAACGCTTATAACTTCCTCATTCCCTTGATATTTCTGTAGTGAGATAATTGGTACCCGTTGTAAAACTTTTTCTAAAAAAATGTATTTAGGTTGGTGTAAGGTTTTTGAATAGACATAAACATTTTGAAACCGTAAACCATTTTCGTGTATAAGAAGTCCAATAAGTAAATTTGTTTTTCCACAATTCGATGGTCCACAAATGATACATCGTACTGAATTAGGTAACAGTTCTCCATGACGCGAACTAGTTTTACAAAAATCATCGCAAATTGTGTTTACATGCAGCGATTGTGGTTGTTTAACAAATTTCATGATTACTGTTGTCAACAAACTAATCACCAATGAGTGAAAGTATTTATTACAACAATACTTATAAACTTAAACAGTACCTACTATCTATTGTCTATTTCGCGTTCGTTTATCCGAAGTGAGAAGAACTCGAACGATCAGAGAGTCGAGACTATTATCGATTATTGGGCGTTCTATACCACTGTCGGCAGCGAGGCATACTCTACTGTCCTAAACTAGCCTGATCGTCGTTGGTCGAGTACAGTAATATACAAGACAGGCGAGTTGATCGTATATTATTGGGTATTCTATACCACTGTCCGGAGCGAGGCGCACTCGCCTCGCGACTTGCCGACAGTGGTATAGAATGCCCAATAATACACTACTCACGTATTTTTTTCCTGCGTTTTTGCAGTGGTGTTTTTAGGTGTGGTACCACAAAAAGTGAAAAATACATTTTTTTAACAAAAAAATACAACAGACTTTCAAATAAAAAAAAACACAAAAAGTAAAAAGTAACTTTAATTTCGGTCTGTGTCAAAATAAGAAGCAACTAACAAAAACACCAAATACAAACAAGTACAAAATCCTTTATTTCAAATAGACCAGTTTACAGGCACTTTTGAATAGTCAAGGTATGTTAGTCAAATAGATGAAGCTAATGCTGCCGCGCTAGCGACAAGAGTAGCAAGTTATTCTGCAACAAAACAAACTCACCGACCCTATCTCCAGCGCGGCAGTTGCACGTTCCAATGAGTAGATCCTATGGAGAAGAACGTGCAAGAAACTCCATGGACACTCTTTTAAACACTGCCTTTTTACAAAATCATGGTTAGATTATTTAATGAGTCTATACAATGCAAAGATAATCTTACAATCTTCAGCAGGTCCAACAATGTTTTCACATCTTCATCGAAGTTTGGTCATTTTAGTCGTTGTGGAGCGGACCAGCATTGAGCCAAGCATTTTTGTCGTCAATGTACTCCCCTAATTTATAATATGCTTGTTTGCATAGTGTGCGTTTGACACAGTTTTTAAATTTCGTCTCATTTAGTTCTAGTATATGTGGCGGTATTTTGTTATAAAACTTTAAACAGTATCCCATAAAAGATCCGACCGACTTCCGAAATTAAAGTTATTTTGACTTTGTTGTTTTTTTTTTAAACATGATGCTTGTGAGAGAGATAATCACTAGCCTCGTATGGACACCACGCAGGCAGAGAGTGCCACTCCTCTGCTGTGCGCATTATAAAAGACGTTTGGAAACTCTTAGTGCGAATTCGTAAAATAGCAACAAGGTAGGGATGGCAAGTTGCAGTGCGTCTGGATATCCGATGGTAGAAGGGGGCCGGTGAAATGAGGTCGTGGAGTTCTTGGGCACACTCACTAAAGTACAATCTGTAGAAGACCGACAAGCAGTAAACCTTGCGGCGATGAGCCAAGCTGTGAAGCTTGGCATCCACCAAATTTTCTTCGCCGATGAGTCTCTTAGCTCTGCGTTCCACCAAGTCAAGCGCGGCAAGCTGGTACTTAGCTGAGCCATCCCAAAGGTGGCTGCAATACACCATGCAGGATCGGTGCTTTGTATAGGGTTAAAAGCTGTCCAGGACTGAAGTATCGCTTCACTCTATTCAGGATGCCCAGCTTTTTGGCTGCAGTTTTGGCCTTGTACTCAATGGTGGCGCCGAAGTTCAGACTGGATGTCAACTCCATGCCTAGGAGCTCGAGCCGATCAGTCACAGGAACAGATATACCCCGAAAAGTAGGAGTATGGACGAAACGACTCCTTTTTGCGGTAAAAAGACACGCCTGAAATTTGGTGGCGTTAAAAGTGACCAGATTGTCGTCACCCCACTGGGAGACAAGGCTTAAGGTCAAATTTATCCGCTCTACCATGGCCTCTCTCAACGAACGAACTTCATCCCCGCTGAATGTTGCGCTGGAAATGTATCTCTCTGAAACCGTACTGTCATCTGCGTACCTAACAAGACCAGGCTGAAGTAGGTCATTGATGTGCAGCAGGAAAAGAGTTACAGAGAGAACAGACCCCTGAGAAACTCCGGCATCGACAGCCATGAGGTGAGAGGAGCAACCGTCATTAACTACTCGGATCGACCGTTCACTGAGGAAGTCTGCTATCCAGCGACAAAAACCAGCTGGGATGCCATAAGCTTGATGGAGCGAGCTTTCCCAGAAGTAGCCTGTTCACTCTAACTTTGAGTGTAGTCTTCGATCCTGACAGAAGTGGGGGCTACATGGGTATTCACCATGTTGTTTTGTCCATGTTCACTTTAAGACCTACTTTTTGTGAAACTCTACAGGGGTCAACAAACATTGTACTGAGGTCCCCCATAGTCTCAGCCATTACGACTTAGTTGTCAGCAAATCGAAAGTGAGTGATGTACTCGCCATTAAAATTATTGCCTAGTCTTCTCGAGTTCAAAACCTTGAAGACATCCTCTATTGCGGGCTTGAAAAAATTACGTATATCTGCCGCACACCACGCTGCAAGAGAATAGACAAATTTTTATTAACTAAATACTACTTCGTTAGTAATAAATAACGATTATACATTACTGCAAAAAATAATATTTCCTCAAAAACACTCAACTTTGAAAGCAGTCTGAAGCTGCCGTTGAATCAAACAACCGTCGTATCGGCATCGTAATAGTTCTTAAAACATGAGACTTCTAGCTCCCAAGTAACTCATCCACTTTTTACAGGAACCAAATTCAAAGCCTTCATAGACATCCTTCTTGAGCAGTCAATTGAGACTGGAGTGTTTAACGACAAGGAGATAAGAGATCACGTGGACACTATGCTTGGCGCCGGACATGAAACTACGGCAAATGTTCTCATGTTTACCCTGTTACTATTGGGGTCTCATCCTGAAGTACAGGAGAAAGTGTTTACGGAGTAAGTGGATACTCAACTAATTTGAATCTAATGAAATATGTCACTTTTTTTTACATGCTATTGTTTGCTCTTGACTTTAGTCTTGGTCAGAAATGACAGAGACAAAGAGTCTACGATCGATGGAGCGAGCTTACCCTGAAACAGCCTATTCACTCTAACTTTGAACTTGCCTACATGAGAACAGATAATTACGGATACAATAACTCCCAGCCAAAACCAACAGTTTCCTACATAATATCCGTATAAGCGACTACATGTATATGCAATTAAATAATAAAAAAAACTCCTAACTAACTAAAACTAAAAATAAAACTAACATATGGCGTCGAAAAATTCGTCCGCATCGCTAGCCACTGGTGATGAGCCCAAAAGGATGGCAGCATTGCCACGTTGTATGGCAATGCTTATCCTTTGGCCGAGGTAAAAGCCAGCCCTTGGGTCACGCAAAGTGTCAACTAAGCGTCTTGACAGATCTTTATACAAGTTATGGGCATTCGGACCCCACGACCCGAGAGTTTCAACCCCAAACGGCACGAAAATATAAATATAATACATGAGTAGACCATGTAGCTGCATGAACACGTAGGACACTCTTTTATAAAATCACAAAACTAGTAAGAAAACATTTGGCCTTTTCTTTATTTCATTTCTCTTGTGAAAAGGATAAAAGAATAACTTCAAAAGCGTAAAATTTAAGTAACTAAATAAATAAAATGCTCTGTGTTTCATTCAAAAAGCCTAAGGCCTATATTTGAGCTTTTTGGCGTTGAAACACTGGGCCCATGGGGTCCGAGTGCACATAGAGTCTTTCGGGACATCAGCAAACAACTTATCGACGGTTCACGTGACCAGAGGGCTGGGTTTTTCTTCGGCCAAAGAATCAGCATTGCCATTCAACGTGGCAATGCTGCCAGTGTTCTGGGCACTTTTGCCATTGACAGCGATGTGGATTATTTTATTGATGCCCAATGATTTATTTTGTTTTTATACGCGTTTGTACATAATGTAGATACTGTAAACATTGTTATTTGATAAATAATAGGGATTCATTTTTATATATAAGACTAGCTGACCCACGCAACTTCGTTTGCGTCACATTTTCCATTAATGCTACAAACCTCACGGAGCCCGAGACCTTTCCAACGAATGCAAAACCGTGGAAATCGGTTCGTGCGTTCTGGAGTTATAGCGTCAGGAAGGAAAACCTGACTTATTTTTATATTATCTATACTAATATTATAAAGAGGTAACATTTGTTTGTAAAAAATTCAAAAAAAATAAAAAATAAATATTCAAAAGTCATTTATTCAAATTAGGCTGAGAGCCAGCACTTTTTGAACGTCAAGTTCTACAAAAGACAGTCCCCCAAAACGCCCGCCCGTCACCACTTCCTAGTGTTTTAGCTGTGGAGAAGAAGTGGCCAACAAACTCCCCAGCAACACATCTGTCTGTTACGTTTTAGGAACTCGAATTTATACACTGAGTAGAATGCAAAGTAATTAGTACATGACACAAAACAAAAAATAATAATTATATAACAGCTAGCACACTATCATTCTATGATACTATAAAACAAAATACACACTCAAGCAAATGTTGACGTTAAAAAAAAAAAATTACCTACATAGTGACCTACATAAATAATTAATAAAAGACAAAAACGAAATAAAAAAAATAAATAAAAAAAAAACAATTTTATATGAACACATATAACCTGTCATAAAATAACTACTTATAGAAAAAGAACATGATAATATGTCTTGCGTTCAACACAGCGACCAACTATTCTTATCTTCTAAATAATCATTAACAGAATAGTATGCCTTCGAACAAAGGTTCGATTTTACTTTAGCTTGTGATGAGTTAAAAGGCAGATCAAGAAAAGAAAGTGGAAGTTTATTGTATAAACGGATACCGAGCCCCACAAATGAATCATGGACCTTACGAAGTCGGTGTGAAGGAGCATGTAGCTTATGCTTGTGTCTGGTATTAAAATTATGGATGTCACTCGTTTTACTGTATAACTGTATATTTTGCCTAATGTATAAAATGTTTGCAAAAATAAATTGAGATGCTACCGTGAGAATTCCAATCTCTTTGAAAATTTCTCATAATGAAGCTTTTGACCCTAGCTGATATATTGCTCGCACAGCACGTTTTTGTAAGTTTGTATGTAGGGGTAATCTCAGGAACTACTGGTCCGATGTGAAAAATTCTTTCAGTATTAGATAGCTCATTTATCGAAGAAGGCCGTAGGCTACATACCATCACACTAAGACTAAAAGGAGCCGAGCATTAATGGAAAATGTGACGCAGGCGAAGTTGCTTGGGTCAGCTAGTAGATATATAAATTAGGTCAGAAGACAAAGACAGCAAAAAAAAATTATATTGACAATAAATAAGTAACTTCCTATTCTATTGATAAGTAACTAAATAAATAAAATGTGCTTCATTCAAAAAGATTAATTTTTACCAATCGTGCTATAGCATCTACCAAATAAGTATTCATTCATGTATATTTTTCATAGAAGTAAAATACGCTATTGCAATGATGCCAATTTTTATTTTCACAATTGTTTCAGAATAAAGGAGTTTTTAGGGGGAGATAGAGACGTGGAGAAGACTGACTTGTCGAAGCTTGTGTACTTAGAGGCGGTTCTGAAGGAGAGCATGAGAGTCTTCACCATAGTGCCAGTCATCGCTAGAAAACTTGATCACGATGTTAAACTAAGTAAGTCGATACAATAAGTCAAAGGATTGGAGTGTCAACACCAATCGTAATAGTTATTTTGTTTGCTACGGATTATGCCATCTTAAGAGGGCTATCACAATTTTTGCTTGAATTTTAGCGTTTTATTCGAGTTTTGATGTGTGATTTTGCTTTAGATATGGCCTTAAAAAAAAAAAAAAGATATGCCTAAGACAGTTTGATCATTTATCTTGGGAGTGTTCTAAATAAATATTTCAATTTGTTCACGTACATCAGTAAAATCCTTGACTCCGCAAAGGATGTTTCACAAAATGTTGCTTTATGGAATCTTTTGATGCCTTGGTACACCGAAGATATTATTTATTTAATCATTTATAAAAATGTCCACGGTGCAACTGTATCTTCTACTTTGGAATGTTCAAATCAATTTATTACGATTCATACAGTAATACACCAAAAATAATTCTGTAAAACTGAGAGTTATTGACAATTTTCCGTACGAAACTTTAATTTTTATCTATGAAATTATAATCCAAATTCAAATAAAAAATATTTAATAATTAAGGTGGCGTTGCTATATTGCTTGAAAAAAGAAATTGGTCTAATTAAAAGTAAAGTAAATATTTTTAAATAATTGTTGTATGCAATGCAAAAATCAATATAAATCTTGTGACGCGCGGTATTCAACTTTAGTCAACCTGAGCAATTCGAATTTTGTCTCTAGAGACGGAAAACCAAATCGATTGAACTTTCTAAGGACTTCTCAATTCTCATCAAAGTCCTAAATCTTCTTCTGCTTTAAATAAAAAATTAAGGTTTATCAATTTAAACTACAATACACTATTATTTGTAAAACACCGACAACCTCTCAGGACTATGTCACTAACATCGTAATCAACAACTTTTGATCCATGACTTTTAAAAATTCATCAAAATTTTAAAAGTTCATCCAGTTTTCATACAAAAAAAAATAATTAAACGTTCTTAATGTCACGAAGTCTATGCGAAGTAAAAGAAACCCCTTTCTTTTTTTTGGCTGTCGGTGTTTTGCTTTTTAGTTGTCGGTGTTTTACAAATAACCATGTGTATACAATTAAATTAAAAAAAAACTCTTAACTAACTAAATATAAATCCAACATGTGGCGTCGACTGGTAATGTGCCATCATGTGTGTGTGTGTACATCTTTCATGGGATACTACATCTTTCATGGGATACTGTTTAAAAGTTTATAACAAAATACCGCCACATATACTAGAACTAAATGAGACGAAATTTAAAAACTGTGTAAAACGCACACTATGCAAACAAGCATATTATAAATTAGGGGAGTACATTGACGACAAAAATGCTTGGCTCAATGCTGGTCCGCTCCACAACGACTAAAATGCCCGAACTTTGATGAAGATGTGAAAACATTGTTGGACCTGCTGAAGATTGTAAGATTATCTTTGCATTGTATAGACTCATTAAATAAATAATCTAACCATGATTTTGTAAAAAGGCAGTGTTTAAAAGAGTGTCCATGGAGTTTCTTGCACGTTCTTCTCCATAGGATCTACTCTTTGGAACGTGCAACTGCCACGCTGGAGATAGGGTCGGTGAGTTTGTTTTGTTGCAGAATAACTTGCTACTCTTGTCGCTGGCGCGGCAGAATTAGCTTCATCTATTTGACTGACATACCTTGACTATTCAAAAGTGCCTGTAAACTGGTCTATTTGAAATAAAGGATTTTGTATTTTTTTTGCCCAAAAGGCCGACAGCATTGCCACGTTGTATGGCAATGCGTATCCTTTGGGTGAGGTAAAAACCAGCCCGAGAGTTTCAACTCCAAACTGCTTGAAAATATAACTTTCAAGCAGGTTATTATATTTCCGCCGCTTGAGCATCTCTGCAGCCGCAGCCGCAGTGCCAGCACAGCACGAAGAGCCAGTAAGATGGGATGGCGCAAGATTATCGGCGCATGTAGCGTCCCATACTACCATACTAAAGGCCTACCCATCTTCCAAGAAAATAAAGACACGCCGTCCGGTCTATTGCCATCGTCACGTGCCAGGCCATTGGGTTTTAATACCGCCGGAACGCCGACGGTTACAACAACTCGTCATATGATGTCGTTAATATTCGCGTGCCGCGCTATGCGACCCGCAATACGGCTGCATGATAGGCCGTGGTGTCCGAGGCTGTCGACAACTTTGCCAAAGTGGCAGCGATGACGAGAATAACAAGGAGCGCCAAGACGTAGGGAGGCAGCAAGGCGGAAAGTAGTATCGTCGAACAAGATGCCTATGTTAGACAGTCAAAAATATTAAGGTGATTAGGGTGAGTGCAAGTTCAGCACACAGAGGGGCCCGAAAGGGCCGACGCCTGCCGGAGTCGCGGGACTATTCGAGAGCGATACCGTGGCTCCGGAACACAAAGGGCAATGAAGGAAAATGGATGGGTTTTAGTCAGTGACACTCCTTCCCGCTCCACCCAGAGAGGGAGGCGTCATGGGATGATTTCCCAACCCCCAAAAAAAAAAGGGTGAGTGCCAGCACTTTTTGAACGTCAACGTTTACCAGTAGTCCCCCAAAAACGCCCTTCCGTCACCACTCTCTAGTATTTTAGTTGGGAATGCCGCCATTCCTCTTGCGCAGAGCACATAAATTGGCCCCGTACAAGACGTCGATGACTGCTTCGTGCACATTACCCGACAGCATTATGAGATTAGTCAAAGCCGTAAGCTCCTTCAAGAGTAACTCACCGGCTTCCCTGGCGCCTGAACAGATGAGGTCCTTCAGGGTTGGCGGCCGCTAGCAGATCCGCTCCGATAACAGCACAGTGCGAGACCACCTCTCGACTAGTAACGGTAAGGTTGTGAATGTCCGGATCAGGGGGGTCTGGAAGAACCAGGCTAGGGTCGACGGCGCGCTGTGTTCCACGCGCGCCTCTAAGAGCTGTCAGCATGGAAGACGGGGCCCCTTTAGGACCAGTGCCTGCCAGGGTTGCGGAATTTGTTCGAAAGAGTCACCGCGGCCCTGGAACGCAAAGGTCATTAGAAGGAACACAGACAGGTTTTATTCAGTAAGAGTCTGACTTTCCCTTCTGCTTCACCCAGGGCGGAAGGAGTCATTTGATGATTTCCCATCCTTAAAAGGGGGTGTCGGGAAAAAAAGGTCAACTGATGGGGCAGGGTGTTTGCTCTCCAGAGCTGCGAGAGGTACCACCACATCACTACTAAATAGAATCCTGGCTGCTCCGCTAAAGTCACCTTCCCCTAATTTTGATTCCACTAGATGTATTGATTGATATATGACGTTCTATACGCAGAGGTGTTGATAATTTTGAGTCCGAATTATAGGCCGAAATAAAACGATTCTCTTCAATTTGTGCAGTTAGTGAGGTTTTGGTTGCCAAATTCTTTTGTACATAAAACATAATACTCTGTAAAGGAAAGTGAGAAATTGCTCCCAGGCACTTTGTGAGTTCTTGCGAGCTGCAAGGCGAGCGCATCCCGCTAGGTGTTGAATCACAAGTGCCTTAGCGCCACGCGTCCTTGTCGTTGCCTCTAGGTTGTATGTCATCGACGTCAGCTGATGCAGCTGATCGCTTCGCGGCTTGCCAAAATTTAATTAAAATTAGTTGGGGCAGATGCAAAGGTCTTGGGGGTTCTGGGAGATAGATATAACTGTATGATATTGCACCCACAGAATTATTATTTAAAATTGATTTAAGGAAGACAGTTTTTGTGAACCTGTCGCCAGTGTTGCCACCTTTCATCTCCAACTTTAATATTTTTTTTTAAACTTTTATTAATGTTTCAGAAAACTACACTCTCCTAGCTGGTCGGACTTGTATCTTATTTTTGTACGGTCTCCACAAGCACCCAATGTGGGGTCCAGACAGAAATGAGTTCAAGCCTGAACGGTGGCTAGAACCTGGCAAGCTGCCTGATAATCTAAACGTGTTTGCTCCTTTTGGTTTAGGAAGAAGACATTGTATAGGTAAGTGTGAACTACTTTCTATTTCTTAAGATAGGCAAGTCATGTTTTATCATAATTATTTTAAATACATCATAAATTGAGTGACATCGGAACATCAACACGGTTCCGAAGATAATTGATATGAACAAAAAGTTGAATTATACTACGACGGCAGATCCTTCAGAGTCCTTTGATTCACTTGGTAGTCCACTTTCTAATGTACTGGGCATCGCACATTTTTTAAAGCAAGAAAAATAAAATATAAAAATAAAAGAAGATAAATTGACTGATTTAGTCCAGCCGGTCGATTCTATTGACGTCTCACCATGATCACTTAGGTGGAGTGAACGACAGTTTCTTGTGCGTGTATTGCAACAACTTTAATATTTCGTGTACGATTCGGGCGTGATTGAATGGCAATGTTAATTCTTTGGCTGAAGAAAAGCCCAGCCCTCTGGTCACGTGAACTATCGACAAGTTGTTTGCTGATGTACCGAAAGACTCTATGTGCATTCGGACCCCATGAGCCTAGTTTTTCAACGCCAAAAGGCTCAAATATATAACTCCCAATTAGGTTATTATATTTGCGCCTTTTGAGGTTTTCTGCACCTGCAGCAGCTGCCCCAGCGTATTCCGCCGCCGTACTAAGAAGATGGGATGGCGCAAGGGTGTCGACACATGTTGCATCCCAAACCAAAGACCCACCTTCCAAGACATAATGGTCACCCCATCTGGCCTATTCCCATCGTCACGTGCCAAACCGTTGGGTTCTAAAACAGCTGGCACCCCGGACAAGAACCCGACGGATGATGTCATTAATGCTGACGTGCCGTGCTAGCCGACCAGCGCTCCTACTGCAGGACAGGCCATGTTGTCCGAGGCGGTCAACTGATTCACCACATTGACACCGATGTGGAGCTCCGCTAGGAGCACCCAGGCGCAGACTCGCAGTGATCCGGAAAGTACTGTCACTCAGCATAGTACCTATGTTGAGTGACGGTAGTGCCTGTAGCCAAAGACCCGACTCTCTTTCACCCACAGCCAACAAGTGGGCACGCTCTGCAGTTTCGGTGGTCGTATTTAAGAGGCTATTCCGTACCAACCTGCCGAGCGGCTCATCGCATTTTCTTTGAGAAAATGGGTTATCGGGCAACGCCGTGTTCGATTCGCAAGATTATTGTTTAAAATTACAGTGGGAAAAACGAAAGTCAAAGTACATGTGTCAAAAATATTTCTAAACGAAAACGAACTTTGTTCCGTATGTCCAGCAGTCTCTTACTGCTGGGTTTAAACCAAACTCTTTGAGCGTGAAAAGTTCTTAGCTTTGAGAATCTCGGACATTAATTATGATAAAACTATGGATATTACCCATTAGCGTTAAACCAGACTTGATATGGTGATTGACAATGTGACGTAGTCACGTATGCAGAAAATCTAATACGAAATGGACATTATGAATAAGAATTATTTTCCGTCGCTTCTCTGACTAGTTGGGGCAAATTCTGTAATGGAGAAAGGACAAGTGGTTTTTCGAATAATACAGAACTGAATTATCAATTAAAATTTGTTAGAGTTGCAAACAGCCTTTAACGGACTTAAGTGCTTTGCCAAACAACATGCGCATCGACAATACAACAGCAATATCTTATTTAAATAGATATTATTATGGTGGAATACAATATTCAGATCTAAATGTATTAGTTCGCGAAATCTGGCAATGGTGCGAAGGCAAGTACATGTATTCGCGATATATAAAAAGTCTAAAGACTATGGAGGCAGACGAAGAATCGAGGCGATAAAACATCGATACTGAATGGAATCTATCCTTGTCAGCTTTTAAAAAAGTTGTTCATAAGTTTGGTTGTCCTGAAATCGGCTTATTTGCTACCTACTAGAGTAAATTCCTATTGGAACAGAAATATCTCTTGGAAACGAGACCCAGAAGTTTTCCATACTGTAGATTGGGATTCATTCTTCTTCTATTCGTTCTCTCCAATCTCATTGATATTAAGATATCTCCGAAAAATGATCAATGATAAAGCTACGAGAATAATGGTAGTACGATATTGACTTTCAGCCTTGGTACCCGCTCTTTTTGAAACCTTGTTTACTATAAACATGATCCTTAGCTACTTCTGTATCCTTTCAGAACCAGACCCAATTTGGACACGACTTTCCCTGGTACCATCCCTATTATCAGGGAAGCTTATGCAAAACAAGACATAACACACGATACTATAGAAGTTATGATTGCGTCCTCAGCAAAAAAATCTTTAATGCAGGTGCACCTATAAAAAATGGTGGCAATTTTGTACCAATCTATACTAATATTATAAAGCAGAAGAGTTTGTTTGGTTGAACACGCTAATCTCAGGAACTACTAGTCCGATTTGAAAAAATATTTCAGTGTTAGATAGCCCATTTATCGAGGAAGGCTATAGGCTATATATCATCACGCTAAGACCAATAGGAGCGGAGCAGTAATGAAAAATGTTACGCAGACGACGTTGAACGGGTCAGCTAGTAATAATAATAAGTTGAAGTATAAATATTTCGCTAATACAAAAGTTACTAACTGTGTAATTCGAAGAGGGGGGCAATTCCACCCTTAATTCTATTCGCTCAGCGTTTGCTCTAATTTAAAGCAGGCAGATAAGTGACGATGATCGGGTTTCTCGGTTCTGAGTATTTAAGGCCAGGTATTCCCAATTTTCCGAATATTCCATCACTTTGAATCAATATTAAACAAACAAATAGTGATTGTTTAAAGCCGAAAAAAAAACAAGTTGAAGTTTACGTTATGTACTTTGACAATTTGTGTTTCAAAACATAATAGCGAAAACTTCACTCGATCAAAAAAAAATCCGAATAGGAGGCTAAATTCGACTATTTTTTCTAGTTTTTCTTATTATTCTTTAAGCTTGTGAAAGTTTTACTTCCAAAAAAGTGAAAGTTTTACTTCCAAAAAAGTATGGAAACGTTAGACACGTTTCCATACGTAACGCGCGATGAACCGTGCACCTACTTCGCTCGGTCTACCTGACCTTAAGCGAAACTCTGCCGGTCGATTCTGTAAACACGGCGAAGTGAAGGCTTGGGCGAAGTGAGTGACAAAGTCAGCTGTCAGCGATGCTAGGGATAGACGAAATGTTACATTTCCAATCTTATCGACATCGACAATCGAGTTTATCAATAATAAAAATTAATTATTTTATTTACAAGAATTTCATGTTACCTCTAAGTAGCTATTGAATATTTCACATGAATTCAAAACTGCTATTTACGAGTCTAAAAATAAATAGGTAGGTACCTACTTAAGATAATTTACTTCTAACGGGATTTCATACTAGCTAATCTTTATTCTTGGAAATTATAATAAACCGATTTTAAAATTGAACTTTAAAGCCAAAGACGCTATCCTCATTTTGCGCATGCGTGGATAAGTAGAGCAAACAGCTGCTTAAAAAAGGAATTCCAACCAAACATTTTTGAATCGCGGATTGTATAGTTAGATGTTACTTAACTAATGAATATTATGTATTGTACCTACCAGCCAAGTTACTTACCCAATCGTTGCCAAAATTACCTATAAGTATTGTGGTGCTCATCCTCACCAGTCACCACATAATTACATTGTTTGTGCACATCGCTGTAACAAAGCATGTTAGATCTCAATGCAAAGTGCATCAGCATTGCGCATGCGTAGAGTGACAATTGAAACGAGCGAAGTGTTCCCTTCACCGAATTCCGCTGACTTTAAGGCAGATGTGAGGTGAGGTGTACACGCGATCGTTCCCCGTAGGCATTCTTTTTTTAAACGTTGAATCTTCCATGATAGTTAAATGACAATTCAAGCGCGTGAAGTGTTCCCTTCACCGTATTCCGCTGACTTTAAAGAACACGCGAACGTTCCCTTCACCCGTTGACAGCGCGAGCATTTTTAAATCATTGATTACCTACCTATAGGCATAGCGAATTTGTATTCAAAGCTTTCAAATCGTTTACGGTATAAATGTTATTTTGATAATTTTAAATGGGTAGCCAATTTGTACCAAGCTACTTTTTTCCAAAAGCAGGCAATCAATAAAGGGGGTGTGTGTTTAAAACAGTAAATAAGATTTTAAAACTCGGTTTAGTGGAATTAAACTCGTCAGATTTATGCATGCTAGCAATTACTGAGATATTTTAACAATTTAACCAACAAAAACTTTCGGACGCCTACCCATAGCACGCGTGGCTGACTGACAAAGTGAGTGAGGACCATGCGTGTGTTCCGAAATATAACTCAGTCATGAATCCAACGCCAAATATTGTTTGTACCGGTGAGACAAGTGTAACGTAAATAGTAGTACCTATATCAAACGTGCTTGTGTGCATGAGACTTTGAGGATTTTTTTATTGAATCACTAGCTATATCCCTAGAACCTTCTCCTGACATTAACGGATACAACAAAAAGTGAAAGGGGCCGAACCGATCACGCGTGATGCGATGACCAAAGGAAACAGGGATTAATCTATATATATATATATAGGTTTGTAATATTTACAATAATGATTATTGTAAAAGAGCACAAACACTATTCTCAAGATGGCGTCAATTTATGACGTCAATTTATGACGTCAACACACTTGCCAGCATATTTCGGAACGAATCAACAGTAGGTATGGCTTCGGATTCATTTCGTCATGAGCACTGGCAGTACACTGGGTTATGTTATTATTTCGGGACACACGGGTGACCGCACTGATAGCACAGTCGCCAGCACATCACGCTATCCGAAACTGTCAAAATTTCTAGATCAAATTTGAACCCAATTCCTTTATGAAATAAAGTTGAAAATCTAACAAAGAAATTTGACAGATTGTTGTAGCTTGATGTGCTGGCGACTGTACGTGGCGCTCACTCGGTGAACGATCAATTGATCAAACCATAGAGTAATAAGGGTATTTTGAATAATGGATAGTGTACACAAACGGATCCACAGACAAACTTGGTGATAGTATGCTACAGCGTGCAAACTTAGCGAAGATACAATTCTAGCTGCTTTTTATATGGCTTTCTGATACATATACGTTTAACTGATTAATAAAAAAGACTGATTTCATATAAAAAAAGCGGCCGAACCGTGATTTCACTCACGGTAACTCTTTCTCGTAGTCTATGGAAACGCGTGAATAGACTGACGTTAAATACCTAAATCGTTATTCACCGACAGAGGTCATTCAACCCTCAAAACAAGCGTGAGAGAAAAATAGTTTACAATAAAATTAATAGTTTGTTCGAAGTATGGTTTTTAACGGAACTTCGTTCAATTTGTGACGTTTTATGGGAGGTATAGTTACGTCGTAATAGAACGCGCGAGCAGACACAAATGAAAAATGGCTCATGTAGGATCAAACCAAATTTTAATGTATGATGAACTGAAAACAAGCTTCCAGATTTTACCACTAACACAAACATTAATGTGCTTTCCGATCTGGCTGACTTATTTGCAAAAGCGGTTCAAATTAGAAGACGACATTGTGGTGGACAATTTTATTATTTTAAAGACGACCCACTGACCCAACTAGCTTAATATTTGTGAACCCAGAAATAGTTAGTTATGTGAAAAACTGTTGTTTGTGAAATATAATTTGCCAATCCTAAATTTTTATTAGGTACCAACTAGCAGGTAAAGTTTGTATTTTTATGAAAACCTATTTGAAACAAAGATTTTTCACTTTCCATTACCTACTTCAAAAAGTCATAATTCACTCTTTCCCGCTTTCATCTCCATGTTAACTAAGAAGGCCTCAATTAGGTAGGTACAACTTAAATGGCACATTGTTATTTTGTTTATCAAACTGCCACTTAAATAATGACATTAATGTTTAGAAGAACATTGGCAACAAATAATAATTACACTACTCAACAACACTTTGCCACAGGGAATGTGCTAACTAGTTTTGAATTACCTAGGTACCTACCTAACATCACAAAACCATAGTTATTTTGTTCTAATAAGTTCCAGATTTGTGTTATAGCTAGGTACTAAATGTGAAATCATTTTCGGATTTTTATTTTTCAATAAATTAGCTATTTTTTTTTTTTCAGTTTACCAAGTTATTATAGTCTATAAAATGTGGAATAAGTGTTAACAAATGTCATTACATTTATGATGAAATTATTATACGATGATAAAAAAACAATGTGAACTTTATTTTCGGATTTTTTGAGTTGAATGGGTATTCTGACATACCATCTGCTGCATAATCAATCCTTTAATTAACTTGATATTTTCCTGTCTAAGAACCACCTGAAAACTTTAGTTTTATCCTCAAAGCTCCACTTGAAAAACTTATGACTGTGTATCTTTAATTAAAACTTCAGTTCTATTATATGGAGTAGGTCATCGATGCCAACTTCTTTTGTATAGGTCATCAATCACTAGTTTTTTATTAGTGATCGATGGTATAGGTACATTAAATAAAACCTTATCATGTACATGCATAATTATTTAGGACTATAATCTCTTATCTGGTTTATATCAACCTTATTCAGATCTAAATAATATTGCCTATCTTTTGTGCTTGGTGAGAACAGAAATAAATCAATAACTGGCGAAATTACAATTTTACTAATTTTTGTACACATCAAAGAATAATAATAAGTACATCTTTAGGATTGAGCCTTCTGCATGCTGAGTCTTCATATTCTTGAATTTCCGCTGAGGTGACAATAGCAAAATAAATTAAAAAAATGTCGATACACGGGGTCGGTGGCTGCCTCTAGCTGAAAACAATGCATTAATATTACTGAATCATTATTATTCAAATGTATTGGAGCTGCTTGAAAAAAAAACTCTTATTTATTATCATTGAAATACCTCAAATTAATGCAGTTCTTAGATTTAATAAATACAGCAAAACAAACCCACTGCTGGAGATAGGCCTCTACGAAGCATCTCCACAACAACCGGTCCTGTGCGTCTCGCACCCATCGGCTACCTGCAACCTTCACCAGGTCATCAGTCCACCTTGTGTTGGCCCTATCGACCATCCATTCTGTGAGCAATTTGCCCTGCTAACTGCTATTTTAGTTTCCACATCCATCACAAGGAACAATGTTATTCCTAGATAGGATTTACAATTTTTCTTAGGTCTCCAATGCATGGTATATGTGAAAGTACATGTTTTCTCACCTGCTGTTAATTAAGCGAAGATGGAGCACGCTTTATTCACCCTTGACTTACAACACAACTACGTTGTAGCTATCAGGAAACACAGATCCCGGCAGGGAATTCCACACCTTAGCTGTACACACTTTAAATATTATGTTCCTCAAACGGTTTGTGCGTGTGGGTGGGATGTCCACCATGTAGCGGTGGCGCATCGCCGTTCGTCTTGCTTCACAGATCATCATCTGAAAATCATAACACATAATAAGATCAAAATCATGGCAAAATGCTTTATTAGATGCTGTTTGAATCGAAAGTAATGCATGTCAAATAGTCTGCACCTCCTAGAGTATATTATGTTCTGTGGTCTGCACCCTGCATGCGTACCTACCTATAATCTAGATTTAAGTGTATACGTAGTCAAAATAATTACATTCAAAATATTTGGCTTAGTACATAAACCACTATTGAATGTAGGTACAATTTTATCACATCTTGGAAATTAATTACTGTCGTTTCGATTCGGTTCTAAACACAATAAATTGCGAACATCACACATTTGACAGTGATTATCACTTTTAGTCATTAACATTCCAAACTTGAAGAACTGAATTCAAAGCTGAAGCTGATTCAAGTTCCAGTGATTCATTTGTTTTGTTTTCTCTAAGATTTTAGTTCATGGCGCCGACATTATTTCGAAACTTTCATATCAGCCTATCAGCGACGAGCTGAGTTTTTTTTTTGAGATTTTGCTGTTTTGGCTACTAAGGTCTTTAAGCATCTAATTTTTTCAAGCCTCTGTTGCCGGACATGAACGAGATGAACTAGAACAAACATACATTATGTGAAGTTATTAGGGCGGGTTGTATCAAACAGTTGGTTAACGTAACATACGTACGTCAAAAAGTTACGATTACGAACGATGTTTGACGTTCGTTAAATTAGAAGCGTTGTTTCAAAACATTCTGGTATAAATTCCTGCTCATCCCAATAGCTAAGTTATTGACACGGGTCCTACCTAAATAGCATTTTTTGCATTCCACCAGTTATTTGTGTCATCAGAAGAACTGGTATTGAGGAATTCAAAAGAAATTTCACAATATTGTTCTATTTGACGCAACTAAAGTCACGTTAACCAGTGCCCAGACCATCTGTTAACGTAAACGTTATTTTTTACGTGCGTTAACGCTGACATTTTGTGAAACAACCCAATTTTTTGATTTGACGATAGTTAGCACCATTTTTAACGTTTACGCGTGCGTTAAGTGTAGTTGAAACAACCCGCCCTTAGTATTGAAAAACAAAATTTTATAGGTAGGTTAGTACTTATTGCAATATTACTTTAGAACTTTATGAGTGTATGTAAAAATCTGTCGGAAATGCATACTTACTCCATTTTTACGGGACTGAAGAATAAAAGAACGCCAAAAGAACACGTAGCAACTTTAAAAAAAAAATTAAGTATTGGCGCGAATTCACTGCTTAACCGCTCACAAGAATAAAAGAATGCCAAAAGAACACACGTAGCAACTTTTTTTTAATTATTTGTGCGAATTCGCTGCTCAACCACTCACAAGAATAAAAGAACGCCAAAAGAACACGTACCTAGCAACTTTTTTTAAAAATTATTCACCTCTTTTTTTTACCCTCTCGCCGCCTGGACTTTATAACGTTATTATATTATTTAAAAAAAAGGTGAGTCGTAAATATCAAATTCGCGTCAATAATTTAAAAAAAGTACCCTACGTGTTCCTTTGGCGTTCTTTTATTCTTCAGTCCCGTAAAAATGGAGTAAGTATGCATTTCCGACAGATTTTTACATACACTCATAAAGTTTTAAGTAATATTGCAATAAGTACTAACCTACCTATAAAATTTTGTTTTTTAATAAGAATAACTTCACCTAATGTGTGTTTTTTCTAGTTCATCTCGTTCATGTCCGGCAACAGAGCCATAAATTGAAAAATTAGATGCTTAAAGACCTTAGTAGCCAAAACAGCAAAATCTCAAAAAAAAAACTCAGCTCGTCGCTGATAGGCTGATATTATTATATATAAATGTTTCGAAATAATGTCGGCGCCATGCTAAACTAAAATCAGTAAAATCTTAAAAACAAAACAAATGAATCACTTGAACTTGAATCAGCTTCAGCTTAGAATTCAGTTCTTCAAGTTTGGAATGTTAATGACTAAAAGTGATAATCACTGTCAAATGTGTGATGTTCGCAATTTATTGTGTTTAGAACCGAATCGAAACTACAGTAATTAATTTCCAAGATGTGATAATATTGTACCTACATTCAATAGTGGTTTATGTACTAAGCCAAATATTTTGAATGTAATTATTTTGCCTACGTAAACACTTAAATCTAGATTATAGGTAGGTACGCATGCAGGGTGCAGACTATTTGACATGCATTACTTTCAATTCAAACAGCATACAATAAAGCATTTTGCCATGATTTTGATCTTATTATGTCTTATGATTTTCAGATGATGATCTGTGAAGCAAGACGAACGGCGATGCGCAACCGCTACATGGTGGACACCCCACCCACACGCACAAACTGTTTGAGGAACATATTTAAAGTACAGATAGGGTGTGGAATTCCCTGCCGGGATCTGTGTTTCCTGATAGCTACAACATAGTTGTGTTGTAAGTCAAGGGTGAATAGGTTCCTTTTAGGCAAGCGTTCTCCATCTTCGCTGAACAGCAGGTGATAAAACATGTACTTTCACATATACCATGCATTGGAGACCTAAGAAAAATTGTAAATCCTATCTAGGAATAACATTGTTCCTTGTGATGGATGTGGAAACTAAAGTGGCAGTTAGCAGGGCAAATTGCTCACAGAATGGATGGTCGATGGGGCCGACACAAGGTGGACTGATGACCTGGTGAAGGTTGCAGGTAGCCGATGGATGCGAGACGCACAGGACCGGTTGTTGTAGGGACGCTTCGGAGAGGCCTATCTCCAGCAGTGGGTTTGTTTTGCTGTATTTATTAAAACTAAGAACTGCATTAACTTGAGGTATTTTAATGATAATAAATAAGAGTTCTTTTTTTAAGCAGTCCCAATAGATTTGAATAAAAATGATTAATGTTAACGCATTGTTTTCAGCTTGAGGCAGCCGCTGCCCCGTGTGTCCAGATATGTTTTTAATTTTGCTATTGGCACCTCAGCAGAAATTCAAGAATATGAAGACTTAGCATGAAATCCAGAAGATGTATTAGCATTCTTTGATTTGTACAAAAATGAGTAAAATTGTAATTTCGCCAGTTATTGATTTATTTCTGTTCTCACCAAGCACAAAGGATAGGCAATATTGTTTAGATCTGAAATAAGGTTGATATAAATCAGATATGTGTTTATGGTCCTAAGTAATTATGCATGTACATGATAAGGTTTTACTTTTATGTACCCATACAAAAGAAGTTAGCATCGATGACCTACTACATATCACAGAACTGAAGTTGGAATTAAAGATAAACAAATATAGTTTTCCCGAAATGTGTTTTTCAAGTGGAGCTTTGAGGTGAAAACTAAAGTTTTCAGGTGGTTCTTAAACCGGCAAATTATCAAGTGAAAGGATTGATTATGCAGCAGATGGTACCTACGTCAGAAGAACACCCACTCAACTCAAAAAATCCCAAAATAAAGTTCACATTATTTGTCACCTTTCTGTAGGTGATGAGGTACCTAACTGTCACTGGTCACGCGTTTCCATAGACACTACGAGAATGAGTTACCTTGAGTGAAACTCATAGCCACGCATTACTCATGCTTCGGCCGCTTTTTTTATGAAATCAGGCTTTTTTTATTAATCAGTTGAACCTATGCGTATCAGTAAGCCATTAGAAAGCAGCTAGATGTGTATTTTCACTAAGTTTGCACGCTGTAGCATTCTAATACCAAATTTGTCTGTGGATCCATTTGTGTACACTATCCATTATTCAAAATACCCTTATTACTCTATGGTTTGATCGTTCACCGAGTGAGCGCCACGTACAGTCGCCAGCACATGAAGCTGCAACAATCTGTCAAATTTCTTTGTTGGATTTTCAACCTTATTGCTAAAGGGATTGGGTTCAAATTAGATCGGAAAAATTTGACAGTTTCGGATAGCGTGATGTGCTGGCGACTGTGCTGTCAGTGCGGTCACCCGTGTGTTCCGAAATAATAATATAACTGTGATATAACCCAGTATACTGGCCAGTGCTCATGACGAAATGAATCCGACGACGCCATACTGTTGATTCGTTCCGAAATATGCTGACCAGTGTGTTGACGTCATAAATTGACGCCATATTGAGTGAGAATAGTGTTTGTGCTCGTTTACAGTACCTAATCATTATTGCAAATATTACAAACCTATATATATATAGATTAATCCCTATTTCTTTTGGTCATCGCATCACGCGTGAACGGCTGGCCGCTTTCACTTTTTGTTGTATCCGTTAAATATCAGGGGAAGGTTCTAGGGATAGCTATTGATTCAATAAAAAAATCCTCAAAGTCTCATGCACACAAGCACGCTTGATATAGGTACTACTATTTACGTCACACTTGTCTCACCGGTACAAACAATATTTGGCGTTGGGTTCATGACTGAGTTATATTTCGGAACACACGCATGGTCCTCACTTCGTCAGTCAGCCACGCGTGCGGCCGACGTAGGCGTCCGAATTTTGTTGTTGGTTACATTGTTAAAATATCTCAATAATTGCTAGCATGCATAAATCTGACGAGTTTAATTCCACCAAACCGAGTTTTAAAATCTTATTTATTGTTTAAACACACACCCCCTTTATTGATTGCCTGCTTTAGGAAAAAAGTAGCTTGGTACAGAAGTGACTAGCTATTAAAAAATATAAAAATAACATTTATACCGTAAACGATCTGAAAGCTTTGAATATAACTGTTGTTTGTTGTTTTTCCTGTACTTGTTATGAGGTGTACAATAAAGTATATAATAAATAAATAATAATAAATAAATAACTTCGCTATAGGTAGGTATTCAATGATTTAAAAATGCCCGCGCTGTCAACGGGTGCACCCGTTGAGTTGGTTGAAGGGAACGTTCGCGTGATCCCGCACCTGCCTTAAAGTCAGCGGAATACGGTGAAGGGAACACTTCACGCGTTTGAATTGTCATTTAGCTATCATGGAAGATTCAACGTTTAAAAAAAGAATACCCACGGGGAACGATCGCGTGTTCCCCTCACCTGCCTTAAAATCGGCGGAATTCGGTGAAGGGTGCACTTCGCTCGTTTCAATTGTCACTCTACGCATGCGCAATGCACTTTGCATTGAGGTCTAACATGCTTTTTTGTGGCGATGTGCACAAAACATGTAGGTAGGTAATTATGTGGTGACTGGTGAGGATGAGCACAACAATACTTGGGTACATGGGTAATTTTGGCAACGATTGGGTAAGTAACTTGGCTGGTACAATACATAACATTCATTAGATACCACCTATACAATCCGGGATTCAAAAATTGTTTTTTCTTGTGTCTTTTATTAATATTAAAATGTTGGTATTTAGATGTAGCATTAAATTCAGTAAACTCAAGTATCGATATAATTCTCTGATATATTAATCAATCACTAGCATTTTTGACAGCTAACTTCATCCCGTGGTCACTACACCCAAGCCTTCACTTCGACATGTTAACAGAATCGCACTGCTGTTTTCCTTAAATATCAGGCAACTTGGAACCCAAACCTCGTCCTTGACTATATCTTAAACTGGTATCCTAACGATGAATTACCACTAGAAAATCTACGTAAAAAGCTGGTAGCTCAACTTGCGTTGTTGACTGCACAACGTGTGCAGAACTGCAGACGCTATCATTAATTGAAACGAGTAGTGTGAGAGCCGATGACTCAAAGAAAATTTGAAATCCTTATAACTGATGTTACTAAAACGTCAGCACCCGGTCACAACATGCCACGTTAAATCATTCCTCTTTTAAATTAGCCCTGGCAAGACTTTGTCCTCATACCTAAAAGCAACTCAGAAATTAAGACATTCTTCACAAACCGATACTCATACTAACAATTAAAAACTAATACATAAGGCAAGTGCCTCTTTGTCCTCGAAACGGCGATCGGCGGGTCAGGAGCGAGACGGAATGGGACGCCGTTGCCTCCTTCTGCGAAGCAGTCATGCTAGTGAAGGAGGTGGCGGAGAGGGAGAGGAGACCCTTTCGTCCCGGCCGCCGTGGTGGACGCCGCGGGCGTCGGGGGCCACCACCTAGTGACCTCTGGCCACCGTAGGCGCGGGCCTGTGGACGGCGAGCTATGGGTGGCTCGCCATCCGTCCGTCTAGTGACGACAGGCCGTGTCGACGGCGCGTTAGTGTTCCACGCGCGCCTCAAAGAGAGTCAGCACACAGAGGGGCCCGAAAGGGCCGACGCCTGCCGGAGTCGCGGGATTATTCGCAAGAGACACCGTGGCTCCAGAACACAAAGGGCAATGAAGGAACACGGATGGGTTTTAGTCAGTAGAAGTCTGACACTCCCTCCCGCTACACCCAGAGCGGGAGGAGTCACTGGATGATTTCCCATCCCTAAAGAAAAAAGAAAGGCAAAGCAATATTGGCAGAACTTATCAAAAAATCAGCGGCTTGGTCTGGGAACTCACTAACGTTTGCAAAGTATTACGACAGACCCCATTTAAACAATGATGATGAGGTTTTTGTGACGGCTATTTGTAATTAATCTGCCAAACAATCTCAGATACGAGCGGCCAAGTGCGAGTCGTACTCGCGCACGAAGGGTTCCGTACCATCTACACTAATATTATAAAGAGGATTTTTTTTTTGGTTTCTTTGTTTTAATTGACCAAAACTACAGGACCGATTTGAAAAATTATTTCAATGTTAGATAGCCCATTTATCGAAGAAGGTTATAGGCTATATATTATCACGCTAAGATAAATAACAGCAAAGCATTCATGGAAAATGTGACGCAGACGAAGTTGCGCGGGTCAGCTAGTTATCAGGTTTGTTTTAGCCCCCTTAAATATTTATTTCATTCTGTTTTTTAGTATTATTGTTGTTATAGCGGCAATAGAAATACATCATGTAAGAAAATTTCAACTGTCTAGCTATCACGGTTCTTGAGATACAGCCTGGTGACAGACAGACAGACAGCAAAGTCTTAGTAATAGGATCCCGTTTTTACCCTTAGGGTACGGAACCCTAAAAAGATGTCATTATGAGGATCTTCATAGATAATAGTGAAGCTAAATTATTAATATCTATCTGTTTCCCGCGACTTCGTCCGCGTGTATGCTACACACACATGGCGATGTTAGATTGATACGATAAGAAGTCAATATCTGGCATTGCTTGACCCTTCTTAGAATTAGAAATTTGGAAGACTGTTATGCACTGGCTGTATTATCTCTTCTGTTCAAAATGCCGTCCAGCCTTACCTAGTAATTTTTCGTAATGAGAAACTTCTGTGCACAATGTTGAAGAAAGTTGCTAGGGTTGTCAAAATTCAAAGCATTTATTTCAAATAAACCATTTACAGGCACTTTTGAAATGTCAAGGTCGGTCAGTCAAAAACATGAGGCTATTTGCACGTTCCAAAGCGTAGATCTCTATGGAGAAGAACGTGCAAGAAACTCCATGGACACTCTTTTAAATCATGTGATGTTTTACAAAAATCTTAGTTACATGTACTTGCTTCTTCATGTGAGGACAATGCAAAATAAAAAAAACTTAAAGCAACAACTTAAATATAAAGATGAAAATAAGCCAGTGGTGGTTAAGAGATGACCAGTCTCAACTGACGGCGTCCGTTCACGAACCTGACGTATGTATCGGCACCATTCAGCTCAACCATTTTGAAGGGAACCGAATGATCCAACACACACGCCGCCATCAGCAAAACATTTGAGTGAGCATGACATGCTCTCGATCACCATGCTCGTTCATGTCAAACAAGTAAACTAATCACATAAATATTATGTAAATGGCCCCATGGTACTCACATTTACAAAATTTGAAAAAATGCTTCTACTTTACATAAAACTATGGTTGTCAATGACCAAGTAATGAAAGATGTATAACAAACAATTCAATTACTATAAAACAGATTATATAAAAAAAAATAAAAAAAATTATTGTATTATGAGTACAAAACAAAAAATAAAATAAACTACAAAACAAAAAAAGAGGGTGAGCATCTCTTCCAGACATTAAAACCTAACTAGTGGACCCCCGCCGCTGTGACTGTGGATCAGGACCGGCATTTAGCCAAACATTTTTATCGAGGATATAATCTTCCAGTTTATAATATGCTTTACTACATAGTGTGCGTTTTATGCATGCTTTAAATTTTCTCTCATTCAGTTCGAGAATATCAACTGGTATTTTATTATAAAATTTAACACAGTACCCCATAAAAGAAGTGTGTACTTTAGCTAATCTGAACCGGGGTTGATCTAATTTGTTCCTATTTCTCGTATTAAAATTATGCCTGTCACTAATCTTGTTAAAAAGATGAAGATTTTTCCGAACATACATAATGTTTTCGTAAATGTATTGACAAGGTACTGTCATGATGTTAATATCCTTAAACAGCTCCCTTAGGGAATCGCGCCGCCGGAGATTGTATAAGGATCTGATGGCTCTTTTCTGCAGAATAAATATAGACTCGATGTCTGCAGCTCGTCCCCATAATAAGATACCGTAAGACATGATACTATGAAAATAACTAAAATAGACCAGCCTCGCGGTATCTATATCAGTAAATTGACGGATTTTTCTGACAGCGTATGCTGCCGAACTTAGCCGTCCCGCAAGAGATATTAAATGAGGACCCCATTGTAGCCTTGAGTCAAGCGTGATTCCCAAGAAAACCGTGTTTTCGACGAATTCTAGGTTCTTGACGCTGGAGGGCCAGCTTCGAGATTTGCCCTATCGGGTCAAATCTCTGGTGGTTGGGGAGGTACTGTTACGTTGTTTTTCTTGAACCTAACATTTACCTTAGGTTTCCAAGTAAAATGATCATTGTAGTTTGTGCAACTGACTTTGGCTTGCGATTTATGAATGGAGTTATTTGCTTCATTTTTACGGCGTCACTAGACCCTAATGATAACACTTTCTGTCGATAAATCACTTTTCTAAACCCTAAAAAAACAGATTTTCACAATAATATAAATACGTCATATCATAATGTTGTGACAGTCGACATTGCAAATGTCATTCTGTTGAAACGTCAGTCTCTGTCAGTTGGAGGCGACCTCTAGCGGTTGCCGATTCAAAGTTGTAGTTTAATCGATATTATTAGTTAATTTTGTCAGATTGCTTGGAAACTAATACTAATATCGTATAGACCAATCCTTAATAGTTTTCGGCTTTTGGTGAAAAGACACTTGTCTTTTAACCATAGACGGAAATGTAATTATTTTTTCATTATAGACATTGTTCTAGAAATTTCGAAAACCACATTGTCTATGGTTTGTCACTGGTTTGGTGTGGCCAGGTTGTACATTCTCAATTAGCCGATTATATCAAAGAATTACCCCACTCAAGACAAACGATAGTGTTGGAAGTGGGAAATGATGAGTTTGTTAGCTTGGATCCGGATTATTATTATTGTTCCAGGGTGTAAACGTCAAGTTAGACGGTTGTTAGGGATCTTTCCAGGAATTTAATATCTTGTTGTAGTGATTCAGTCACCCGAGTTCCCACATGTTTTACCTAGAAAAAGAGGAGTTTTTCTAAGTGGGCTGTCTTGTTCTGGTTGAAATGCCTGACAGGACAAACAATCGTTCATTTTTCCATCTACCACGCTGGACACACACAGCGTTCTTGCCCTCGTGTCTTAAAGGTAGGAATTTTGTTGAAAGAGTGTTTGACAGTGATCTTCGAGACCTTCCAAGGTCGTTTAAAAGGATATTGAACATCTTAGTCGGCTCAGGGATCCGGGACTCTTCAAGTCCCTGGCGCCCACTTAGTTTAATTAGTTTAGAATATAATTCACATCTACTAAACTGGAAGGTTGTCCTTGAGATTTATTAAGAACAAATAATTACCTAATTTAAATTTAAATAATAGAAGCAGTACCTACTGGGTTATCTTCAACCCCCCACTACCCAAGTTCCACCGACTGAACTTTATGCTGGCTGGCATTACATTTACCTAAGCCTAACCTTTTTTATATTTTTAGTGGGTAGTTGCCCAACAAATAAAATTACATTGTTTAAGACAATTCGTTGTTTCTTTCCATTACAACCTCAACCCACCTTGCATCTGGGCTTTGGTTCCTACTCCCTAGAGGGACAAAATCTCATATGTAACGTTGTTGACACACGATAGAGCTACATAAAATTGGCCATGGGTAGACCAACCCGAATAGAACTCTACCCCCGCAAAGGATAGAGTAGAGTAGATTAGAGACTAGTTATCCGCACTTAGACTCCCATTCGGTCTGTTGCGCGTAAGTGTTCTGACCTAGTTAGCCAGCCTAGTTATTAATTAATATTGTTGATTTAAAAGACATAACTAAGAGTTTTTATTTCTAATCCTCCGTGTTCCTCTTGTACGCTTCACCTATTTCATTCCAGGTTCCAAACGTCTACCAAGTCACCAGTAATCAAATAAATCTAAAAGATGTGACGTCGTAGTATAATTGGTGGTTAAACGAACTTACCTTAAGTGATGTTCGACCATAACTATATGAGACGTCACATCCGAAGATTTGAAACCCACCCGAACCCTATAATTCCAAGATCAATGATAAAACTCCCTGATTCATATAATAAAATAGGCTCTTCTTATCTGAAAACAATGACAAGAGTTATGGCGGCCTAGGTGCAGGTAACAGGCACTACGTCATAGTCAATAATTTATCTTTTTTTTAATAATTTTATTTTTTTAGTTCTAAGAATTTGTGCGATGCCTACGTTAAGAGAGTGGACGTCTCATATAATTATAGACGTTTAACCATCCAATATTATTTCATCATCCATTTACAGTAAAGGAAATTGTAACATGTACTTTTTTTTTCGGCAGGTAAAGTCTACGCCATGATGTCGATGAAGACGACGCTCGCTCACGTGGTGAGGAGCTACAGAATCCAGGCTGATCACACCAAGATACGGCTTAAGCTTGGTGTCGTATTGAAGCCTGAGAATAACAAAGAATATTACATTAGCATAGAGAAGAGAACCTAGAAGATCTCGAGGATTTGGAACCCAGAGACTTACAACAAAGGATAAGCTCAAAATGTTAGGGATTGGCCACGGTCTTTTGGGTAGCAAATTCCTACATTTTGACATTTTTGACACCAAAAAACCCTTCCATTTAATGTATTTCTTTATAGTAAAAATATAAATTGTATACTGTACTTAAATTGTTTCTTTATTAATATGGCTCTAAGGGTGTATCCACACCTTCGTCACTTTTTGTGGAGCAACGTTTCCAAGTGTTAGTGGACAACAACCGATAACAAAAAGTTATTTGTTGTTATCGTATTGCATTCTGTTTCTCCACCAAAAGTAAAGCGGTATGGATGCACCCTAACGTATGATTGAATAACATACCAAAATTCCTTATTTTTGGTGATATATGGAGTTTTTGATCAACTGGACTCAAAATGGACCCTCGGTATCACTCACCCAATCACATTTTGAATTGGTCGACTGAACCCACTGCCCAGTTTTATTATTAAATTAGTACAGTCACGGAGTAAAGCGAATATTGTTTACTTTTATGACTTAAGGCCGGGAGAGTCGAGCGCTGTAGGCATTTAACGCTTACCGCAGCCCCCGCTACGAGTAGCGTTACATAATAAGTTACGATACGCGGGAGACGGGCGAGCGCGCCGTCCCACGCTCCCGCGCTCATGTGTTCACGAATTCGAGTAGCTACAAAGTTGCAAGAGTTGCGTCACAGAACAGAGCAATTCAGTAGAGCAACATGCATTGATTAGTATAAGTTTATTCTGGTTTATTTTTCTAGATAGTATTTTTGAAGGTAATAGCAACATTTATAAAAATAATAAAACATGTTAATTAATCTCGGTAAACAGCATAAATGTTAGCTTTTTAACATCTTTGATGTGTGTTTAGCCAACTTCAAAATAAAAGGAAGTTCTCAATCCACCAAATTTTTAGGTAGGTATATTTCCTGATTTCTCGAAGATCCTGGACCGCTGTTGAAAACATTTTTTTTGTTTGACAAGGTAGTCTTCTCAAGTGATTTTTCTTACGGATCCCTATTTTTTATCATAAAATACAAAGAACGAACCACATCCGAGTACCTACCACGGGTTCAGTACATGATTATCAGAATGAATCCTTAGTAGTCGCATGTGGTTCGATGTCCCTTAAACTGTGTAGTAAGTACCTATAATAATTTGACGTATAAAAGAGTTATAACCTACTTACAAAATAAATATCATTTTCTTCCAACTACGCAGTGTTTAAAAAAACCGATTTTTGTGTCATCGTGTTTTTTGCACTTTTGTTTCAATGCGTGAATTTCTGGAAATGAACTTTACTGATCCGATGCTAAAAGGAACTGCAACGTATATTTTTGTGTCAATCCGTAAAAGGAATTCGCAGCCTATAATATAACTCAAATAAAACGAGTATTTAAACCTTATTTAGACATGTTTTTTCGATTTAATTGGATGCAGAAAAGTGAAAGTAATCATGTATCGAGAACCCGACATGTCATGATCAAAGGGTCAATTATCATTAATGGAAAATGTGACGCAGACGAAGCTGCGTGGGTCAGCTAGTCTACGAATAAAACGGTAATTTACGACGTTTATTGGGTTATCCTAATCTTAAAATAAACCAATGTTATTCAATTAGGTTATTATTTTGTTTTGCATCTAGCTTATTTACTAACACTGCAACTAAAAATATTTTGCACTCAACTTCCAATAATTGTTATTATTGTTAATTTGATTTTTCTTCGTTTATTGATAGTTAGAATGTTTATTTTTTGAGATAACACTTCCACTTATTAATGGTAACTATTTAAAGAAATTTAGTGAAAAAAGTCAATAAATAGTCACTTTTACGACAGTTACATAATTAAGCCGCGGAGCGGATTCGAACGCAGTTCACTTGGCTCAATGTACCCACTTACTAATAAAGATTGGAGACAGCTCAGGCGCACAAGTCTTTGAACAATTGCCGGTATCCCTAACTGGCGTTATAAAATAATAAACAATAACAAACAAACATTCTGCATTTGAGGGCAAATTCTACTAATTTTTAAACAACTTTCGCATTTGCATGTCAACCGCAAATTGTCAATAAAAAACAAATAATTAAAAAAATTAAAATACACGCCTGCCATGTCAAAAAATGAACTAAAAAATTAAAAACAAGCTTTCGCCCAAAAATTTTAAACTGAAAAATCACTTTTTTAGTGACGAAACAATATTTCTTTGTTTGTTTTTGAATTTTTATTTGTTTCTTTGCTATTGGGTTATTTACTAAGTATTCCTACATTTATTTAATTTCGTTTGTTGTTACCGAACGAATGCATGTTGAATACTGCTGTCTTATATTTTTGTTATGTACTAAGCAATAAAATACTGGTATTCAGCTGAATCTGGTTTGACTGAAAGCCGACCCCAATGTAGTTGGGAAAAGGCTAGATAGATGAGTAAGCAAGTTCTAAACGTTAATAGCAAAGGTAGACAAATTTTCAGGAAAATAAAAAAAAGTTACCGTTTTTTCATGATCCATGGCCTATATTAATTGGATTATCGCAACGCTTCTAACGATACTACAAACATTGAAATCAGTTAAGCCGTTTAGAAGTTATGGTGGACTAAAGAAACTCACAAACATACACGAACCCTGAAAACATGACACTCCTTTTTTTAGGCTGTCGTGTAAAAAGGCCCTAAGAGTGTGTATTCCGTCCACTAGCGCCGCCAATCGTTTTATATTAATTGTGGTAAATTTAAGACACGTAGATAAAAAACCGCTCTGTAGTGTACTGAAGAAATGTATCTATTATTTTTTGACAGCTATTTTTAATACATAGCTCATGGCTAAATAGCCAAAACGGCAATTATTGCTAAAAGTGGCCACTTTTAGCAAAAATATCGACTTTGGCAATTATTTATGTTCTAAAGTACAAAACATAACTCTCAAAACATAATAAATACATTTCTTCAGTACACTACAGAGCGGTTTTTTATCTACGTGTCTTAAATTTACCAGAAATAATAAAAAACGATTGGTGGCGCTAGTGGACGGAATACACGCTCATAGTAATTTTCATAAATTTTTGACAGATTGCGATTGAGATGCGCATGCGATGCGACTGTGAAAATGAGTACAATTAGCACTCTGATCATAAATACAGTTGCTATATTGCATCAGGTTATCGCACTTTTTTGTCTATTATGTATAAATAAAAACCGGCCAAGTGCGAGTCGGACTCGCGCACCGAGGGTTCCGTACAAACCAGTAGGTATTATATTATAAGCAGAAGTTGCGATTTACGATTTCTGACGTATTAAAAAAAAACTACTTACTAGATCTCGTTCAAACCAATTTTCGCTGGTAGTTTACATGGAAATGTATATCATATATATTTTTTAGTTTTATCATTCTCTTATTTTAGAAGTTACACACACATTTTACCAATTTGGAAGTGTCTCTTGCGCAAAGTATTCAGTTTAGAAAAAAAAATATTTTAGAAACTTCAATATCATTCTTGAAGACCTATCCATACTTGTGGGGTAAGTATATGGATAGGTATCCATATACTTACCCCACAAGTATGGGTTTGATGAAAAAAAAAATTGAGTTTAAGTTCTAAGTATTGAGACCCCCAAAATTTATTGTTTTTTTTTCTATTTTTGTGTGAAAATCTTTATGCGGTTTACGGAATACATCTACTTACCAAATTCCAACAGCATAGTTGTTATAGTTTCGGAGAAAAGTGGCTGTGACATACGGACGGACAGACAGACAGACAGACATGACGAATCTAGAAGGGTTCCGTTTTTGCCATTTGGCTACGGAACCCTAAAAATGTCAAGGTCAAATGAACAAAATGTCAAGGGTGCCGGACGTTGATTCGCACACAGCCAATTGCTTGGACCTTCTGCTGACAACGGATCCAGACCGCTATTCGGTGTCGATTTCTGCTCCGCTGGGTAGTTCCGACCACTGTCTGGTGAAATCTGTGTCCGTCTACTCCCCACCCGATCCCAGCCCAAGAGGCACTCGGCGGGTATGGCGATACAGGTCAGCAGATTGGGATGGCATGCGATCTTTCTTCGCATGTTATCCTTGGCAGCCCACTTGCTTCTCTTCAACTGATGCATCGTCGTGCGCGGACGCCGTGACAGATGTGCTGCGGCAGGGAATGGAGTACTACATTCCGTTCTCGGACGTAGTGATGTCTGGCGAAGCTCGCCCGTGGTTTGGTGCCGAGTGCAACCGTGCTAATGCGCTAAAGCATGAGGCTTACCTAGCATGGGTTGACGCCCGTACCCGCAAAGCAAGTGACGCGATTCAGAAGAAGAGAGCCTTCAACAGGGCTGCCAAGTCCTGCAAGAAGGTGTTGCGGAGGGCTCGGTTCGACCACATTAGCCGAATAGGGAACAAACTTGCTTCATACCCAGCAGGTAGTAAAGCTTTTTGGTCCCTGGCTAAGTCGGTCGAATCGAACTTCTGCCGCCCCTCACTGCCACCACTGCTGAGACCCGACGGGTCGCTGGCCCACTCCGCTGAGGAGAAAGCAAACTTGTTCGCCTCTATGTTTGCGGAATCGTCACGTCTAGATTCGGGTGGCGCGAGGCCCCCTACTCCTCCTGTTGGACGCGGGTCATATATGCCAAACATAAGCATTCATCAGAGGGACGTACTTAGGGTACTGCGTAACCTAGACGTGAACAAGGCTAGTGGCCCCGACGGGATTCCAGCAATTGTACTGAAGACTTGTGCGCCTGAGTTGTCTCCGATCTTGACACGCCTATTTCGCCTTTCGTTTGAGACTGGGAAAGTGCCGAAGGCTTGGAAGCAAGCTAACGTGCAGCCCGTGCCCAAGAAGGGTAGTCGAGCCGACCCGTCAAACTATAGACCCATCTCGGTAACGTCCATACTCTGTAAGAGTATGGAACGGGTACTGAATCGCAAGCTCCTGGCATACCTAGAAGCGAACGATATCCTTAGTGACCGACAATACGGCTTTCGCCGAAATCGGTCAACTGGGGATCTTCTAGCGTATGCCATTCACATCTGGAGTGAGGCCATTGAGAGGCACGGGGAAGCACTTGCGGTCTCCCTAGACATCTCGAAGGCCTTCGATAGGGTCTGGCACGATGGCCTTATTAGTAAGCTTCCTTCCTTCGGTCTGCCCGTCGGATTGTGTGACTGGATTGCAGATTTCCTGAGGGATCGGTCTATCCGAGTGGTCATAGATGGCTGCTCGTCCGGACTGCTGGATATTAATGCCGGGGTTCCTCAGGGGTCAGTACTCTCGGCAACATTGTTTCTGCTGCATATTAACGATCTGCTAAAACCCGGTACTTTTGGGTATGCAGACGACAGCACTGTTGCTGAGAGATACGTGTCTGACGCACGAGCTGGTGGGTCACAGACCCGGTCTCTCCGGGAGGCTATGGTTGAGCGCTTGAACGTGTCCTTACAGGCTGTCTCCGAATGGGGCGATGCCAATCTGGTCAAGTTCAATGCTGCGAAGACCCAAGCGTGTCTTTTTTCCGGTAAAAGGAGTCAATTCAACCCTGCTCCATCTCTCCGCGGTGTAACCCTGCCGATAACCGACAGACTTGAGCTTCTTGGTGTTACATTAACATCCACCCTCAATTTTGGCCCCTTCATAGAGGCCAAGGCTCAAGTGGCTGCTAGAAAGTTGGGGATCCTGGCAAAGGTGAGACGGTACTTCACGCCGGAACAGCTTCTTAAACTGTATCAAGCGCAAGTTCGATCGTGTATGGAATACTGCTCTCATCTTTGGGACGGATCTGCCAGATACCAGCTTGATGCCCTCGAGTCAATTGAAAAACGAGCCAAGAGGTTCATCGGTGATGATAAGCTCGTCGAATCGAAGCTCCAAAGTCTTGAGCATCGACGCCGAGTTGCTGGCCTGTCGGTTTTCTATCGTTTACATTTTGGGGAGTGTGCGACGGAATTGCATAACTTAATTCCGCCAAGCCCGTTCCACCATCGGACCACAAGACGTACGGCGATGTACCACCGGTACATGGTGGACATCCCACCTATACGCACAAAACGTTTTGGGAATACATTCATTGTGCGTACAGCTAAGGAGTGGAATTCCCTGCCTGAGTCTGTGTTTCCTGATAGCTACAACCTGGGAGTCTTTAAGTCAAGAGTGAATAGGTTACTTCTAGGCAAGCGTGCTCCACCTTAGACCGCATCATCGCTTAACATCAGGTGAGATAGCGGTCAAACGTACGCCTATAAATATTAAAAAAAAAAAAAAAAAAAAAAGAACAGGATCTGTGCTATCATACTGCCAATATTTTTGAATGTAGGTACCTTATTTGGAGTCTTTGGGTTAGGTTTCAATGTGATTAAGACCGGTAACAAAGTTATCTTTTTGTTAAATTTTTCCATTAGGTATTTTTAAATTTTCGTGAGAAAATGATAACTGATGTTTATTTTGCTATGATTTGTTTATTTATGTACACACAATTTACTTACTTAACAATATTGTTTTTTACAGAGAAAAGAGCACAAAGGTACTTATTTCAAAGAAATTCCTACCAGCAGACCTGTGACAGAAGAATTTGATTAAAAATGTAGTCACAGTGTCAAGAAACACAGAAGGAAACTTAAAATAGACTATAGGTACCTACTAATTTAATTAAAATATATTATTATCTAAAAAAATAAATACAAATAAAATTACTTTAGCTTTGTGCAATTTACGGATTTATGGTATTTGTACGCTGTCACAAATTTTTGACGTTTATTGAGGTTCCGTATCAAAATGGTCCAAACACACGTCTGTCACAGCTGGATATTTTAATCACTACTAATGCTATCAACTTGGAATAGTTTCTTAAAAATTCGAAGTGGGACTAATAAGGTACAAGGGGTATCATATAAGAAAGAAAAGAAAGAAAATTTATTCACTCCCCCAGAAGCGACACACAATAATTTTACAACTTAAAAAAAAATTAAATTACCAAATTAAAAAAAAAAAACAATAAAAGCTAAAAACTTAACAAAAGCAGAAACATTCATCTATGTCTGAAAAAAATAAAAATATGTGTAAAAAAAACACAACACATATGTTAGAGCAACGTTTCCCAAACTGTGGTTTAAGACCCACTGGTTGATCGCGACGGAATATTTAAATGGGCCCTGACCTCAGAAGCCGATGCTGACATAGTGACAAAAATTATATGGAAAATGTACATAATTTTCCTAAATTTCCTTAAGTAAGTCCCTCATTCATAAAAGTTACGCCTTTCTTCTTTATGACGGCCAAGAGGTGAGTCTCGAATTTGGTAGAGGTCGTTAAGGCGGGGTTGCAGTACTTTTTAAGATTTTTGAACGTCTGAAAATGTAATTAATTATGAGTTTTTTAATAAATAAAAATCATTACATAAAAATTGAACATACCCTCAAGTAAATCGTAAAGATAGAAACGCGATATAGAATGATTGGCTCGATACTTTTTTTTATCAAACATGAGACTAAATTACAATTTTAAACGTGTACTGCTAAGAAATTTCATCACGAATATAAAATATAAAAGTTATGTCAATAGATAGAGCTTTTTATGAAGTAAATGTTGAAACCATATTGTATAATTTCTTTATCAGTTTTCGCCAAGAAGAAAAATAATCAAAATTTAGGCATTATTTCGCTCGCCGGACAGTCGCTGTTGTTCGTCAAAACACACAGTACTGCAACCTCGCCTTAAGTGGGTTGCGGACCACTCAAATTTGGGAACCACTGTGATAGAGCGCTATTTGCACATTCTCAAACTTTTTTTAGGCTGCATCGTTTTTGACTTTTGTCGAAAAATGAAAGAAATTAGACCAACCAAATATGACCTCTGAGTTTGTTTCAGTGTTTCTTCTCAGGGTAGTCAGCTAGGAAAAATCGGCCTCATCTAGAATAATATGACCAAAAAAGATTTACGTGTAAAAGTGCTATTTACAACCTACTTACAGAATAAATATCATTTATCATTTATAAATCCCCCCCCCCCCCTCTTATCTCCGAAATTTGCATAGAAAAAAAACTGAAATTATTCTATACAGTAATAGAAACAAATAAGTTACACAATTGGACAAAAAATGGCGGTGATCTAAAACTGCAATATACAACGCAGTGCTTTAAAAATCTTTGAGGAATATTGGCAATGCCGATGAAAATTTAAAAATATTTTACGTTTTTTACTATGATACGGTACCTTCGGTGTGCGAGGCTGACTCGCTCTTGAAAGATTTTTTTTTAATAAAATGCCTTTGATATGTATAGAGATTGAAAAGCACAAATTTTAATCTTCGTCCATTAGAATAAGAATAGAATAAATTTATTAAAAGAAAACATAGGTTACAAATTGTGTAATACAAAAATGTTTAGTTTCTTTACAAATTTAGCAAAAATGTTAGTAACCTTTAGAGAAACCAGTGCTCGCTCCAACAACTCACGTACACTATGGCCACCTAGCTGCGCCCGCCACCGCTCTTTTACTCTGGACTGGACATTCTGGAAAAACGGCTTAAAAGGAAAAAAAAGCAAACATTTATTTATAGAACAATGATGCCGACTCCAATAGGTTTAGATCTGCGATAGTTGTTAAAAAAAACTCACGGAACCTTGGGTGCGCGAGTTCGTCTCAAAGCCCATTACTTTTTAGTGTTCTGTAGCCAAATGGCAAAAAACGGTACCCTTATGGATTCGTCATGACTGTCTGTCTGTCCGTCCGTATCTCACAGCCATTTTTTCCGAAACTATGTATAAGAACTATGCTGTTGAAACTAAGTAAGTAAGTAGATGTATTCTGTGAACCGCATCAAGATTTTCACACAAAAATAGAAAAAAAAAAACAGTAAATTTTGGGGGTTCCCATACTTAGAACTGAAACTCAATTTTTTATTTTAAATATTCATATAATCCATTATGTACCAATATCCCAGATCCCAAAGACCTTACTGACATATTTCAGTAACAAAAAGTGTGGAATGGAGTATGTACATTTAATAAAAGTATACCTAGTAATCTGCTAGCTTGGGCCGACGCACTGTGTCCCGAAACTCGATCTTCATAGACTTAGGATTTTTTATTTTAGCAGTATTCTTTTGTTGGACATTATTATAGCTTTTTAACCGACTTCCCTATAAGGAGGAGGTTCTCAATTTATTGCCTATGCCGACGACACTGTTATCCTGGTTCATGGCAGTGATTGGAACGAAGTTCGCCTTCGGGCTGAGTCAGCCCTACAGCTTACTATGAGTTGGCTCACACAGAACTTGCTTACCCTCAACTTGGATAAAACAAAATACATTACGTTTGGTCCAAGGAAGGCGTCACAGCCGGTCTCAGCTTTCCGTCTAACAGCTCACGCGTGCCACACAGCGGGAGCTGCCACTTGTGGTTGCACTGAAGTTAAGCGCGCTGATTCAATTAAATATCTCGGAGTTTGGGTTGATAGTGCGTTGACGTGGAGTGTGCAGATCAATTCGCTGGTCTCAAGGGTGAGAAAGTTAATTTTTGTTTTTAAATATCTTAGGTCCTCCGCATATTTCTCTACCCTGAGAACTGTTTACTTTGCTCTTGCTCATTCTATTTTAACCTACTGCGTCTCGGCCTGGGGCAGTGCTGGTAAATGTCTTTTGCTGCGCTTGGAGAGGGCACAGAGGGCTGTTCTTAAGGTCATGGCCTTCAAACCCATTCGCTTCCCTACGACCGATCTGTATAAGCTATGGAGACTTCCTACGGTAAGGCACTCCTTCGTACTAAGTGCTGTGCTGCGAAAACACTCGAATCTTCTGTTTGACTCTAAGTTGACTAAAAGTAAGCGCAGAGCTGACCGAGTCTGCTCGACTACCACAATTAAGCTAGAGGTTGTCCGCCGGCAATTCGCCTTCTGCAGTCCTGTGCTCTATAATAGAGTAAATAAAGTCCTTAATATTTATCCTTGCACCTACCGGGAGTGCAAGCGGCTGATAAATCAGTGGCTCCATACCCTCACATATGAGGAATTGGAGAATCTAGTTAAGCCATAAATATCTTCCTTCCGTATACAATCATAACAAATACACGTAACGTAGGGTGGGCTCGTGTGGAAGTACCGCACGAGGCCACTCTATGTTTACACTCCACAGACACGCACTACACCTACACAAAGCACTCTCACAAGCACAACATACACTCACCTGGTTTTATTAATTCTTATTTTTTTTTATTTTATTAATTCTTATTATTTTAATTTGTTAATAATTTGTATTCTTTTTTGTTTGTTTGTTTAATTTGATTTAATTTTGAATTAACTTTGATTTAATTTTAAGTTAATTTTTGATATAATTTGCATTTAATTATTTTATTCAATTTTATTTTATTTTATTTTATTTATTTAATTTTAATTTAATTTCTATATTCTGTAATTTTATTTTTAATTTTTGGAACGCTGCCGTCTCCGTGTTGGAGGTGGGCGTTAATAGCTGCAACACAGTTTTTCAACTAATGTGGTTATTACCGTACACAATGGTTTTTGTAAATTCGGTTTTTTGTTCCAATAAAATGAATTTGAATTTGAATTTGAATTCGGTTGTTTTTTTTAATGTTTGTTACCTCATAACTCCGTCAATTTACTGTGACTGTTTCCGTTTCATTCTTGTTTTACAAATATTCACAATAACACCGAAACAACGCCTTACAATTGAAAATAATCATTGTTTTTAGTAACTTCGCTTGGAGTAGACTTCACAGACTCGAATCTCAATAGCGAGTACATGAATACAGCGGAGCATGTCTTGAATACTTTTGTGGAACGATTGACAAAATTTTGGTGGCATAGTTCTTACACATTTGCATGGAGCAAGTTAAAGAAGAAGCAGGATTCTTATCTGAAGATCCTGCACAATATGTCGAAGAAGGTAAGGAGACAGTGCCTAATTCGGAAACACGCTACCAATTCAATCACCACCATGTTATCCAGGTTTTTTAGACAGGGCACATGAACGCTAAATTGACAAAGAACATTAAACTACATTCACTTTACGATTTTTATGTGAGAGAACCTAATGTTTGCTCAGGATGTTTTTTCTTGTAATTATTAAATTACAATTGTAAAAATGGTATCAGGTCCTTCAAAAAATTAAAGTCGAGTTTCATGAAAATACATGCGCTGAAAGAAGAATAATATTCCAGGTAGAGTTACAAAACACTCTTTTTTATACCATGAACGATATTTACAAGTACCGAGAGGACGGAGTCACCTGCGTACGTTGGAGAATACCCATAACTAGTCCCTACACGTGGTCCCCGGGTGGTGCTAATCAGGTGACACAAACTGATGGTAGGCTTCGGCCGATGGCTTGTGACCACCCACTGGGCAAAGAAGTACCGCCAAGCGACCTAACCGCGTTCCAGTACGATGCTCAGTGTAGCCATTTCATTGAAGTTGGGTCGAAACAATTGTTCCAATGCAGGCTGACTGATCAGGCTCACGTAAGTATGGGTGCATCGGGAGACTAGTCACGGGAGGTCGCGGTGCGATGGACATTTCCGGGGGGCTTGGGCGTCCCCGCAGTCTCCAGACTAGACCCCCAATGATGTCGAATTTTGTTTTTTTTAACCGACTTCCCAAAAAGGAGGATGTTATCAATTCGGTTGTATGTCTCCGACAATTATGAACCGATTTGAAAAATTCTTATATACTTGCAGATTGGTCCCATTTAAATTTTATGAAAATCGGTTACGAACTTTGGATTTTAAATCGAAACACTACATAACACTACAAAGTAAAAATAACTTTAATTTCGGAAGTCGGTGTCAAAATACGAAGAAACTAACAAAAACACCGACTTATTACAACGAAATTAAAGTTATTTTTTACTTTGTAGTGTTACATTTCAGAAAAAACAAGAATTTTTCAAATCGGTTCATAATTGTCGGAGTTATGAGGTAACAAACATAAAAAAACACATACAACCGAATTGATAACCTCCTCCTTTTTGGGAAGTCGGTTAAAAATTGGCATGACTGGGGAATCAATCCAAGATCCTTTTTTTTTGTTAAGGCTGTGAAATCGTAAAGAAGAGCTCGTGGCTAAATAATAACAGCCGCGTGGGTCGATCTTCAAGGTTAAGCAAGGCTTGCCAAGGTTGGTCTGTGGATGGGTGACCATCTTAACATCGAGTTTCCTCCGTGCCGCGGAAATCACACTAAGCCTTTGGTCCCAGCTGTCATTTGTAGATATTTGGCAGTCGCTACGGATTGTCAGAAGCCAGTAAATCTAACTCCAGTCTTGCCAAGTGCCGTGTTACCCAGTGAATGGGTGGAGGAGTTCTGGTAGGCAGCCGCTCCACGTAAAATACTGGTATTCAGCGAGATTTAATTTGGTTTGACTGGAAGCCGACCCCAATGTAGTTGGGAAAAGGCTAGGCAGATGATGATGCCGGGAAATCGTAAAATGACTCCTTCCACTCCGGGTGGAGTAGAAGAGAATTTGTGTCTAAAAATTCCGCAAGAACCTAAGACCCTACATTTGGCAGTCGCTCTTTCGAATGCAAGTTCTTTAAACATAGTTCCCACTAGCTGTTGCCCGCGACTTCGTCCGCGTCTATTGGCATTCATCTTTTTCTTCGTCGTTCCCTCACTGCTGGTGAAACATCGCGTTTCCATGCCACTCGGTAATCTGGAGTGTGGAAAGCTCTGAAATGCTATCTCCTATAGCCTTCTTATGGCGTTGGACCATAAAAAAGACCACATGTTTGCATATTTGAACTTTAACGTGTTGATAATAATGTTTTGCGCTAAATGAATGCCGCTTTTCTTTAAACTACGAAGCTAAGAAACTACTTTATGAATAAAGTTGTTTCTTTGCTTCGAACCAGGAACAGAAATCAAACCTTTTTTTAGTTAAAAAAAAAAACTTTTTACAAAAATATACAACCGACTTCCGAAAACAAAGCACTAAAAAGTATAAAATAACTTTAATTTCGGAATAGTTTTTATTTTTCACTCTTTAGTCGTAGGTACTTGTGTATTCATTCACTGAGTACCGATGTGATGTTACGTTGTGAACTGGTGTAAACAGTAACAGACATGCCATTTCAGCAATCCCGAACCATTTTTTTTCCATAGGACGACACGGTTGGCGCAGTGGTTGAGCGATTGACTGCTGCGCAGCATGTCGCGGGTTCGATTCCCGCACGGAATAAATATTTGTACGGCCTACATGTATTTGTTCCGAGTCTGGGTGTTTTCTATCTATAATATGTATGTATTTACAAAAAAAAAATGTATATAAGTAGTTTATCAGCCATCTCGTTACCATAACACAAGCATTAAGTTGCTTAGCTTGGGACAATATGGCGTTGTGTGAAATGTCCAAGGATATTATTATTATTATTTATTTATTTTTACTTTCTCGGGTCCCTGGAGATCCGGTCCTTTGGTAGGCGTACGAGGGGCAAAAACCAGCTCGCAGAGGCCCCGTTAGACATTTCAAATGTAATGGGGCACCAACCAATGATCATCCCTGTATGCACTGAAAGTATTCCCACGGACAATCCCCGGTTGGAGCAGTACTATTGCAGAATAATTATGGAAACAAAATGAAACGCTATGGGTTTGGGTGTCTTAGTGGACTGATAATCGTTTATTATAGAAGAACTATTGGCCCCTGCCTGACCACTAACAATATACACGGCTTTTAAATGGCAGGGTGACTTGCACACTCAATGAATGGGCCCCCGAAAACGGTCGCTAGCACAAAGTGACGTAGCACCAAGGAGGCAACATAGCCTGAGGTGCTAGAGGAGTGGAGAGGTATACCACGGCTATCAGGACAATTCCGGAAGTGCGGTCAAGATCCCTACCAGCACCTTACTGGATTATACATCCCTCTCCTGAGCACGTGTACTCTAGCGAATCTCCACTCAGACCGGCCAATTAAGGCAAGAAAGAGGTGGGGGCTCTGTTCCTCGTCAGTTTTCACTCTGGCCAGCCAATAAAGGCAAGCCGGAGATGAGGAACAAGACTTCTGCCGGGTGATAAGGTTCGTGGGGTCGCTACTGCCCAACAGTTCGCCACAAAACTGCCTTGCGGATTGTATCTCTCTTTGTCTGGCCCCTTACCCTAGGTATGACCTAAGGTCTATCGGGACGCGCAAGCCCAACCACGACGTCAACGTAGAGATACTGCGGTAGGGTATTATTATTATTATTATTTGATATCATTTATTGAAGAATTTCCGTTGCTTAACTCCGAAGTTCTTAATCAGATTTTCATCAAATTGAAATGAGACCAATCCGAAAAAATACTCTCCTAAACAAAATAAGAATCATCAATTTTGGTTTAAAATTGGCAAAAATACCGCTGAACAAACATTTTTCATGAGATCCCATCATCAGATCCTAACTTATACCTTCCATCATTAGCTCAGCAACATAAGATGATGATTACCAGACACAAATATCTGAATAGCGTTCGAAAGTTTTTGTTAAACATTGTTTGTGCCTATAAAATTTGAGGGTTTCCCTCAATTTTCATGGGATTCCATCATCAGATTCTGACTTGGTGACAATGGTATCATCTCAGGAATTTGAAAACAAAAATAATTTTTAAAATCGGTACACAATTGACGGAAATATCGGTGAACATACAAAAAAATATATTAAATACTATAGCCTCCTCCTTTTTGAAGAAGTCGGTTAAAAACTCAGTTACCTACCTAGCTAATTCAACTGTTGTTGCGTCTCTACGATTGAACCTCGCAACTTGCTCGCGGGTGGTATGACATGATCCCTGGCTTCAGGTCTGTAAAGGTTCATTCTTCGTCTTTTCGAGTAGTTGATTGACTCTGCATAATGTTTTGGCCCTGTAGGTTGCTACGTTTATTTTATCTTAAGTGGCAATCATTTAATTCTCCAAAGTAGAGATGGTCTAAGAAGACTACTTTAGCAGAATCAGAAAGCACATCACGCTACCAGACACTGTCAAATCTTCCCAATCAACCTTGAACCTAATGCTTTAGCAATAAAGATGCAAAAGAAATTTGACAGGTTGTTGCGTGGTTAATGTTATGATTCTAATATGATTCTGGTAAAGTGGCCCCTTTAGACCCACAGGTGTTATTGAGCAGCTTTATCTTATTGAGCTTCGCAAATCTAAGCGCGCGCCTGTTGACGAATATTATTGTAATCACACCGCGAAAATGAGATCGAACGCATAACGCCATCTATTGATCATGAAGTAGAACTATGAAAAGATTAGTTAGAGTTCGTTTTATTTGAGTTAATAGGAATATTACGTTCATTTGGAACGATATGTTTTTAAGGTATTAAAATAATTACAATTTGGTGTTATGTCATGTTGTCGAAAGTACTATTTGTATCAATAGATGGCATTGCAGGTGTTACGTAGTAAGTTGATTTCATCTACATTTAATTAAGGTAGGTGTTTTTTAAGGTATTCAAATAATTACAATCATTTTAAGACGTTTTAAATGTACCACTTTTAGTATAAGGTACGATGGGATTGTCATCGTCATTTTCATGTACAAAAATCCCTTAAAATCAATAAAGAAAAAAAAAAAATAAAAAAAATGTACCACTAAAAATATGTTTTGGTGTTATGTCGTCTTGTCGAAAATACTATTTGGATCAGTAGATGGCATTGACGGTATTAAGTAGTAAGTGATTTCATCTACGTTTAAGTAAGTTAATTTTATCTACTTTGGTTTTGTAGGTACTTTGCGATGCGGACAAACAGAATAGAGAAAATAGGTTCTGTTAATTATCCTACTAATCCGGCAATACAGCGCTTTGGCACATCCACGCCCACACATTTTTAAACATACAGGCAAATGATGTCGCAGCCAACAAAAATTTTAGAGCAGGACATGTCATAAAAGAGTGTGAAAATATTAAAATTAAAAAAATCGCTTCAACTACCGGGGTTCGAACTTACAACCATTCACTCGAAAAGCAGCCATTGTACCGCCGGGTCTATGAACTCAGTTAATATTATTTCTAAATAGCCGATCTTATATGTTATGGTTATTGTCTGCTTAGCTCCTCTAAGATATAGCGTGATGATAACAATTTCTAAGAATGTTTAAAAAAAGGCTCGTTTTATGCTAAACTGAACGAATAATTGAAAATTGTACAAAACTTGTCGAAAAACGTTGATACGTAAATTTAAAAACTTTAAACGTTCATAACTTTTTTTCCCGGCCACCGATTGTAATGAAATAAAGCCTATATGTTGCTCAGAAATAAGCTGAATCTAATTTTGAAAACCCCAACCAAATCCGTTCAGTATTTTCGGAGATCATCGCGTACAGACAGACAGACAGACAAAAAACGTAAAAATGCTCTTTTTGTGTTCTATAGCTTTTTTTTTGAAAACTTCTACTCGATTTTTGGTATTTTTCTTTAATGTACAGAATTCATGGCTTCTACAACTTGTCGAAAAACGTTGATACGTAAATTTAAAAACTTTAAACGTTCATAACTTTTTTTCCCGGCCACCGATTGTAATGAAATAAAGCCTATATGTTGCTCAGAAATAAGCTGAATCTAATTTTGAAAACCCCAACCAAATCCGTTCAGTATTTTCGGAGATCATCGCGTACAGACAGACAGACAGACAGACAGACAGACAAAAAACGTAAAAATGCTCTTTTTGTGTTCTATAGCTTTTTTTTTGAAAACTTCTACTCGATTTTTGGTATTTTTCTTTAATGTACAGAATTCATGGCTTCTACTGTTTTATTATATGTATAGATAATCTTAGCTTAGCTCAAAGTGACAAACAGTTATTTTTTGTCCTCGCAAATTTGGCTACTGAGAATAACTACACATTACAGGTCTCTCGGCTAGGTATATATATCCCTCTCAGCATCTAGATTTCATTTAGACCAATAACTGCAGTCATACAATGTTGAGCTTAGCACTACTGGGTTGTGTGTTGTGTGCTGTGCTAGTGTGGATCAAATATGTTCGAGATAAGTCGAGCTATCCATTACCACCGGCTGTGCCGGGAAAATTGCCGGTTATTGGACATGCGCATAAATTATTTAAGTACTTCACAGGTTAGTATTTTTTTGTGTTATTGGTTTTATTCGCATTTATTTCAATGGGACCATTAAACGGCACTTTTAAAAGTAAAAAAAATAAAGTTAAAAGAATCACTATGAAAATAAAATGACTCTTGTGTCCATTCGTAAAAGATAAATTCTTATGGAGAAGAACGGACGTGAAAATATTTACTCTTTTCAAATATTTTTTTTTCACATTATTTGGTAGGCATTCGAATTTTATCGAAACAGATAAAGAATGTCTGCCAATGTTTAGTAAAATAATGCACCTACACTCCTAGAGTATACTATGTACCAGTTGGAATTAAGTAATACGTATATGCATAGTTGAATCTAACTCTTCCTGGTGTTATACAACTGCCGGTGTGCCTCAAGGTGGCGTTTTATCTCACTTACTGCAGCCAATATTTCATCCGACCTTTATGCAGACGACTAGCTGACCCGTGCAACGTCGTCTGCGTAACATTTTTCATTACTGCTCCGCTCCTATTGGTCTTAGCTTGATGATATATATAGCTTATAGCCTTCCTCGATAAATGGGCTATCTAACTCTGAAATAATTTTTCAAATCGGACCAGTAGTTCCTGAGATTAGCGCGTTCAACCAAACAAACAAACAAACAAACTCTTTTGCTTTATAATATTAGTATAGTTTTACAAATTTACCAAGAAACTGCCCTTACAGATTTGACTGATGCAACTATTGCAATAAACCCAGATTTGGCTATAAAATGTGATTGGAGATCCAGGTCACTGTTGTTGGCCGCTCTGGGATGATTCCTAAAGTAAATTGGTCACAGCTTCCCCAGGTGCAATCTAACGAAACTGCTATTCCAATAAGTGAGAAGGTTAGGCCCACTGTCACTAAAATTGCGTTTGCACAGTCCCTTCTACTTCCTATCCTTAACTATGCTGATGTCAGTTATTTCGTTCTCACTCAGGCACAACTCAATTAACTTGAGCGTCTTCAAAACCTTTGCATAAGATTTATATTTGGCTTGCGCAAATATGATCACATCTCTGAATTTCGCACATAGCTCAAGTGGCTTCCCATTCGTCTTCGCCGAGATTTACATGTTTTATTTCTGATCAACAGTATTCTGTTCAATCCTACAACCCACTCTGACCTTAAAAATGTTTTGAGTTCCTTCACGACGTACATAATAGTTATCTGAGGCCATCGGAAAACTTGGGATTAGAGATGCCGAAGCATTTCACCAGCTTCTACGACAAATCTTTTACAGTTCAAGCGGTGCGACTATGGAATGTATTGCCCGTGTCAGTAAGACGTGTTCAATCTTTATCCACTTTTAAAACAATGGTCAAACATCACTACTTTTCACTATGATTGTTTTCTTGGGTTCTAGTCTTTTTTTATAATTATAATTGTATTTATTTATCTACTATGTATCTATTCGTATAAATCGTACACCTAAAACTCCCTAAAGTTCTATATTTCCTTTTTTTTTAGGATGGGATATCAGTGTCAGACTTCTACTGACTAAAACCCATCCATGTTCCTTCTTGTGCCCTTTGTGTTCCGGAGCCGCCGTATCTCTTTCGAATAGTCCCGCAACTCCGGCAGGCGTCGGCCTTTTCGGGCCCCTCTGTGTGCTGACTCTCTTTGAGGCGCGCGTGGAACACTAACGCGCCGTCGACACGGCCTGTCGTCATTAGACGGACGGACGGCGAGTATATTTCCTTTCTGTTTAAAATCCATCCAAAGGTTGTCTTGAAAAGATCGCTCTTAGCGATAAGGCCGCCCATTGTGTCACCCTATGTAATGTTTTCTTCATCTATTTCTCCTGTAACTTATATGGTGTACATAATAAAGAGTATTCTCTTCTATTCTATTCTACCAGCAGAGGAAGACTAATTCATTATCTAAATAGGGACTTAAAAATATAGCAAATGGTGTCATATTTATAATCATCATTTAAAATAAAAAAGTTAATCGGCAACTAGCCTAAAATAAAGTCACGTTTAAAATTACAGGGTAACATTTACTTTAGACATTATCAGGTTGGTCGACATCAACTCCGCTTGCTATTGACAAATAAAAGCAAATAGATAATCATCTTCTAAAAATATTCGAGAACGCCTGCGTCATCATCCGCGTCTGTTAACATTTTAATGGCTTTTTTTACGGAAATGCTGCATGTATAATGTTGTAGTTAAGTAACACCTTATAAGATTAAAACATATAAAATAGGTACATTAATAACGTTATTTAAACTATATATGTTACTAGCACTTCGCTCGCGACTAGTCCGCTCTGCAATTTTCTAAAATAACGATCCTAACTTTTTTCTAATAAATATAGCCTAAGCATTCAAGAATAATTAAGCGTTTTAATGACAAAACAAATTTTGAAATCAATCTAGTATTTCTAGAGTTTCTCTTTATTTATATTACTTGTGTAGATTTTGAAATCCATTTAGTCAATGTTCACCTCTCCAACAATATCACCTTGCATTCGTCAACGAACAGAAAAAGCGCGATTCTATCAGCGGTTGCCATTGTCAAAATGCCAAAAAATATTAGGGACTAGTTTCTGCCACCAGCTTCGCCCGTGTGATCCCTAGGAAACAAACTCCCGGGATAAAAGTAGCCTATGTCCTTTCTCAAGCTTTAGACTATCTCTATATCCAAATTTCAAAATCGGTTCAGTACTTTAGGTGTGATTGCGTAACACACAAACAGACAGAGTTACTTTTACATTTATATTTAACTGATGCCCGCGGTTTCACCGACGAAAAGATCATCAAACTGGAGGATGAATTGAGCAAAATCAAAGTCAAAGTCAAAGATTTATTTGCATATAATTATGGTTATAAAAGATCTTGCAATACTAGTATGGTAGCTTAACATATTCAATCATAACGTAATGACATGCAAATTTTGGTATAGGTACAATTAAATCTATACTAATATTATAAAGCAGAAGAGTTTGTTTGTTTGGTTGAACGCGCTAATCTTAAGAACTACTGGTCCGATTTGAAAAAATCTTTCAGTGTTAGATAGCCCATTTATCGAGGAAGGCTATAGGCATATATCATCACGCTAAGACAAAAAGGAGCGGAGCTGTAATGGAAAATTTGACGCAGACGAAGTTGCGCGGGTCAGCTAGTCATTTACATTGAAATTGAAGAAATTCCTTTATATTAGACAAGGGATTGTGAATTAACCACCTGTGTAAAGCCCATTTGAAGCGAACCATTCACCAACCAGGACCGGTCGTTGTGGCAACGCTGGAGTGGACGTCTTTTGGCTGGTATGATGGTGTTGATCACAGACATAATGGATTGATCACGTGACATTCGACAGCGTTTCAGTCATATACAATTTTGCCGTTTTGAAAATAACCTATGCCAAGCTACCGCTGCCAGTCTGCGTGTTATCAAAATAAGGGTTGTCCACCTCTAACATTTCTCTTTTAATTTTTGGACAAAAAAAAATATTTTAAATTTTTCATAATGTGGCAATAAAAAATACATACAACCCTAAATTTTTACCCTTCTAACAGCAACCCTTATTTTTAATAGCCATTTATTAATGAATAATGTGACGCAAACGAAGTTGCGCGGGTCAGCTAGTATTATGAATATTTGTAAAGTATGATTTTTGAAAGGTATAGGATATCGACAATGGTTATAAAAATAAGAAAATATCATCGCTCAGACATAATATGACGTAGTTATTAATCAAGTTGACTTCTGACATAGCGGAGTTGTTTCGTTTTCATAATTATTACTTTTTATTTTGTTATAAATATTAACTAATAATTTTATACATATTATTTCTAAGTAGGATAGTAGAAAGGATCATATATTCGATTCTGATTGCATCAATATCCACCGAAAATCGGAAGAGCTCGTGGAGTTTGAGGGTCCTCTTTTGGAGTGAAGGTTCGAACCAATAGTGGAGCGTAAAATAATTAATTAATATCCTGAAAAAGCCACACTCATACGAAAATAAGCAAAAGCAGCGCTCATATGTCTGTTTCAATCAGGGACCGTCATGTAGCCGCGATCTTCGCACTAACAGTAATGACGTGTGTGTGAGACTCCTTCCGGAACATGGCTGCTTGTGCAAATGTGTTACGTACCTTTTAGTGGCCTGCGAAGCCTAAAAATGTTATATAGTGCATTTCGCGAATCGATCACCAGTTAAAAGACGCGAGACCTGGGAGCTCCCAGCCAAACTGCTGGAGAAAACGTATGTGGCAGAAGATAAAAGAGTTATCCTTCTTCGTAGCGGACCTAAAATCTCAGCCCATTCAATTCGATTTAACTTCAATAGTACTTCACTAGTCACCGAGACTGCACCCAATTATGCTGATGACCTTTTTCTGAAACAGGTGTGTTTGAAGTATAATATATCGGATAACGTGATGGTTTGCAAACTCATAGAGACCATAATTATGTTCACATATAGTTTAGAAGAAGTAAGCTAAGAAACAAACAGCAATATTCTTGTTTTGTTTCGGTACAGAGCAGACACATTTTACAAAACAAAAATGATTTTTGTTTTTTTTTCTCAATCAGATCTTCAAGCTCTGGTGCATTATTTAGCTGAAGATTGCGCAAAGCAAGGAGGAGTGACTCATTTTAATTTCGGAAGCGAGCTTTATTACTGTAAGTTAAATTATATCATAAATAGCTTTTGTCAGTCATATAGTAGCGGAAGAATATTATATAATATCATCATATTATGCCTTTACCTTTACATTGTACATTCTATCACGCCTAGCGTATTACGATAGTTTCAATAGAGAGAACGCCAGCTACATCATTAAGATACATTCAGATTAAGATACTACATACGGACCAAGTAACATTGGCGAGTCCATGCGAACATACGAAAAAAAAATTTGCTTGTTTAACCTCCTCACCTTTATTAAATAATATTTATTTTATTTTATTAACTTTGACGAAACTGGCTGTTTTTAATTGATAAGCTTGCGTTTATCACAACTCCATCTGATAGTCGACGACGGAACACGCTTGCCAAAAAATAACCTATAGTTGTGGCTTTCAGAGATCGACCTGTGCGGTTGTCATTATTTAGCCAGCTCGTGGCTAAATAATGACAACCGCACAGGTCGATCTTCGAGGTTAAGCAACGCTTGACGAGGTTGGTCTGTGGATGGGTGACCATCTTAACATACCGAGTTTCCTCCATGCCTCGGAAAGCATGTTAGTCCTGGCTGTCATTTGGAGATCTTTGGCAACCGTTACGGATCGTCAGAAGCCAGAAAATCTGACACCAAGCCTGCCAAGGAGTACCGTGTTACCCAGTTAATGGGTTGTGAAGGCAGCCGCTTCCAGTAATACTGGTATTCAGCTGAATCCGGTTTGACTGGAAGCCGACCCCAATATAGTTGGGAAAAGGCTTAAGCTAGGGCAGATGAGTTGCGGCTTTCAGAAAATAGACTGTGGCAGGAATTATACCGCTTAGTTGCTGCTGGCAGTAGCTCAGTATACAATGAAAGTGTTCCTAAAACGTTTTGTGCGTATTGATAGAATGTCCACAATGTACCGGTGGAGCATCGCCGTGCGTAATAACGTCCGTTATTATACCTAGTATTTATTAGAACTTGTATTCTTTCAGTGATATTCGATCCACAAGATGCGTTGACAGCAGCAAATGTATGTTTGAAAAAATATTACGGGTTCGATTTAATCAAAGTTTGGATGGGAGATGGACTATTCGTTTCATCAGGTCGGTAAATACCTACCTGTAAACTAACTTCTTAATACCTAGCAAAACCTGGAAGGGCTGGAGGGCAATTTTTTGCTCTGCTACTATTTTGATATTTTACTGGAGTTGACTGACAGTATTAACATTTAAAAATAAGATAAGATAAGATAAGATTTCTTTATTTGTTTAAACATTGTATACATACGAGAGCATGTAAGATATTACACAGTTTAAGTCCAGTCATGTTTAGCTGTAAGTATCAGTGTACAAATATTTCCATGCCATTTAAAGAAATAACAATTTGAGAAAAATCGAAAAATTTCCTAGGACATTCACTTACGAGTACAAGGATTATAATTATTCTTTCAAAAATATTATGTAACAATGTCAAAATAGTAATAAGTTGTAATGTCAAAGTAGTAAGTAATTAGTTTATAATGTCAAAATAGCAATCAGTTTTAATGTCAAAATAGTAATCTTATATATATAAAACAAAGACGGGTTTGTTACAACACTTATAACTCGAGATCTGCTGAACCAATTTTCATGGTTATTGATTCGTTGGATTTGTCTCCGACCCGAATAGCAGAATGCATCTTAAAAACAATGAAAACCCGATGTTGCAATGAATACTTAATTGACGGGAGCGAAGCCGCGGGGGGCAGCTAGTAAGGGATAAAGTCAAAAGTATTAGTATGTTATAAATGTCAAAATTATTAATAGATATAATAGTGTGTCCAGAAAAGGTGAATTATTTAATCAAACAAAAAATCCTTTTCAACTAGAAATTCGAAAGATTGATCATCTACTTGTCTGTAGTAGACATTGAATTTTGAGAAACTCCTACCAGTAATAATGAAGTTGAACGAGAGCGGAGCGTGTTGTCGATCAGACCGAACTTGTTGGCATGTTCGCAGATGCACATGTAGATTTTATTATACAATAATGCGTAATAGGTGCACTTCCCAGGTGCGCAGGGTGTGGGGCAGCACCAACAGTATCCTAAGCGTGATTGCATGTCGCCTTGAATGTGTGTATTGTTTTTATCGGTGTGTAATAATATAGTCGTAAGTTTTACTAACAGTTTTTGAGTGTTGATATTTCACTATCGATAAATTCTATTCTATTCTAGTAATAAATGTTAATGACGTTCCAATAATTATTTTGGTATGAAATATCTCTTTTACGGAATTTCACAATTATTTTAATTATCTAGACTATATTAGTATAAGTCAAGGGTGTACTTTTAGGTAGGCTTTGCAATGCATTGTCCGTACCGGAATTTCTGATACCCCAGAGTTATTTTTTGACAAAATACATTATTTCGCAGGAGATGTTTGGAAGCATCATCGCAAATTGTTGACACCAGCATTCACTCTCCCAGTGATTCACGGGTTCCTAGATGTGTTCAACAGTCAGTCCAAAAAGTTGGCGATTGCTTTGGAAGCTCACGTTGGAAAAGGCATTTTTGATCATTTTCCATATTTTAAAAATAATGCATTAGAAACGCTTTGTGGTAACTATTACTTTTTCGGCAATGTTTTTCTTTGTCCATTAATACTTACTTTTTTTCTGTACTCAAAAAACTCGGTCATCGTACTCATCATTATGATTTTGTTTTGCTGAAGAATTATTATTGCGAAGTATGATATTGCAAAGTAAATGTTCTTTTTTTTTCAAATCATTACTTTGTACTACACAATTGTTTGTGACAATTGTTTTTGTTGTTGGGTAATCTAACAATTATTCATAATGACATTTATTTTTAAGTTGGCACGTTTGGGATAAACCCTATTGATGACAAAGAGTTTACGCAAAAATACATGGAATCCGTAGATGAAATGATAAACATTGGGATCAACAGAATAGTTCATTTTTGGCTGCAGAATGACATTATATATACGCTAACTGGACTGAAGAAGAAGGAAAAAGAAGTAATCGAAAATATACATGCAATGGCTAACACAGTAAGTGTGATGATTAAGACGAATAGCAAACAAAGAATAACTGAAGAAGTTAAAAACTTAAAAGAAACAACAAACAAACTGTACAGGTTAACTACCTAGTTCAGGAGGCAGAGCTTTATGTAAAAGTGCCACTTGTTTGCAAATAAATGAATTTATGATTATGATGATTATGAACTGTGGAGTTTGAAATAAATTAATAAAACACTTTTTTAGGTTTTACAAAAGAAAAAAGCTGCCATGAAAAGTGAATCTTTAAGCTCTGAATCTGAAACTACAGGTTTGTATGTTCGTATCTTAAATGACAAAACGCTTTTTTCAGATTTTTCCAGTATTAAACTTCTCATATAATTATGATTACGATGATGCCTAGAACTTGTTTTCCTTTGTAATAACTTTAACTTTTTTCTGTTTAATAACTAAGAACAGTTTATAAGTGTGTCATTATAAATCTCCAGATTTATAAAAAAAAAAAACATATTTTCATAATTTTTCAGGAAACAGATATAAACCTTTTCTAGATCTACTATTAGAACTATCGAAAAACGGCGCCCTGACAGATAGAGAGATCAGAGAAGAAATGGACACAATCATAGCAGCTGGGTTTGAAACTACATCAAACCAGCTGACTTATACTTTGCTGCAACTAGGAGCTCACCCTGAAGTTCAAGACAAATTACATAAAGAGTAAGTTGAATCTGCGTCTTCGGATGTCACATGTTTTAGAACCTTGGTCTTCAAGCATTGAAAACAGCCGGTCGATTCTGTCGACATCTCACCGTGATCACTTAGGTGCAGTGAGCGACAAGTGAGCTGTCATGTCATCTTGTTTGTATGGTTTGACAGCTCATTTATCGTTCCCTTCGCCTAAGTGTTCACTTCGACATGTCTATAGAATCGCACTGCAGAATTGTTTCATAATACTATTTTGTCTTTGAGCATCATTAGCTGAAAGCAATACGTGTGGTATTTTTTTGTGTAAGCACGGATTTGGTTCTTCATAAGTGATGCAAGGTTGACTGCTTGTCGGTTTTCTACAGATTGTACTTCGGAGAGTGTGCCCAGAAACTCCACGACCTCATCCCACCAGCCCCCTTCTACCATCGGACATCCAGACGCACTGCAACTTGCCATCTCTACCTTGTTGCTATTCCACCAACTCGCACTAAGCGCTTCCAAGCGTCTTTCATAATGCGCACAGCAAAGGAGTGGAACTCTTTGCCTGCATCTGTGTTTCCGAATGCTTACAACCCTAATCTTTTCAAAGTTAGAGTGAACAGGCTACTTCTGGGTAAGCTCGCTGCATCGTAGACTTTGTCTCTGTCATCTCTGACCAAGACTTGAGTCAAGAGCAAACCCATACCAAGTAAAAAAAAAGATATAGTGGGCAGGGCATATAGCTCGCAGAACAGATGGTCGATGAGGCTGAAAAGTTCTGGAGTGGCGACCGCTTATTGGAAGACGCAACGGCGGAAGGCCTACCACAAAGTGGACCGAAGATCTGGTGAAGGTCGCGGGTAGCCGACGGACAGAGATACATAGGACCGGCAGTTGACGTCTTTCAGCAGATATAATGACGATTAATAAATTATTATTAAATTTATTTATTTCAGGCTTATTATGTCCATATTACCAGTATGTGTCTCCATTTGCTATTTAAGTTTTTTTGTGTACCCACACATTTAGCCACACGTCAGAAAAGGATAAAACATAAAAAACAATACATAAATTTAATTTAACTCTGTATAATATGACAATTAACTAATTATTAAAATTATCACATTAAAGCCGCAGTGCTCTTCCTCCTCTCTCCTACTAGATCTATGCTGTGCCCGACAGGGTCCATAATTGGTCCATAATTGTGACTAATACCTATAATTATTTTTCTTCCAACTGTATACATTATGGTACGCAATAAAGAATTGAGAATTGAATTGAATTAAGGATTTTGAAAGAAACAACTTAATTAATTTTTTTATAATCAAATAGTGACTTACTGTATAGGTACTATCAAAAACTATTTCTTTAGGGTTATTATCGCCAAAATCTATACATATAATAAAATCGTAGAGTTGCCGTGTCTGTACATTGAATATTTTCGCATAAAAAATACATAGAAATGTCAGAAAAATGGCATAGAACACAAAAAAGCAGTTTTTGAAATTCTTTTCTGTTTGTCTGTGCGTCTGTATGTCTGTATGTCTGTGCGTTTGGAGGAGCATCACGCATAAACCACTGATTGGATTCAAAATTTAGGTACTTCGAAATATTAAGTGATAATCGGAGCAACATTTAGTGTTTATTTCATCAAAATCGACCCACAAAATCAAAAGATATCGAATTTTAAAGTTTACGAAGAAACTTCATCGAGCGCTAAAATAGGTTGTTTTCATTGAGACTTCAGATACTTGCAATGCCATCTATTGAGAAATTTTTTAATAAGAAATGTGTGAAAAGACCCCGAAACAATGTATTTTTGAGTTATTTTTTAATTAAACACATAATGTTTATATATGTTATTATATTATCATTATTTATCGTAACGTGTAAGCTTCTAAGTTTGAACTTATGAGTAGTTATGAGCATAAAGACAGTTCAGTTACGTTGTAGATCGATAGATGGCGTTGTACTTATGACGCGTTTTTCTGAATCGCGGTGTTAAGATTCTCCGCAGTAGCATAAGGTCAGCCCCATGTTTTTGTTGTTTAACTAACTTGAAGACGTATAATGATGAAATTATTAGCTATGGAAGGAAGTATGGATTTGATTGAATTACTAGATTGTTTTTCGATTTACTGGTAGGAGAGGAGAGTCTCCTCCGGAGTCCGGAGTTACCTGTATCCATAAGTAAACTGTTTTACTAACAGAAGAGATGAATATTTGGTATTATGTTTCAATGTGGCTAAACTATATCAGCCGAACACGTCGATCTTCAAGGTTAAGCAACGCTTGCCGAGGTCGGTCTGTGAATGGGTGACCATTATAACAACCTAGCCTTTTCCTTACTATATTGGCTCGGCTTCCAGACAAACCGGATTCAGCTGAATACCGGTATTTTACGTGACGCGGCTGCCTACCAGACCTCCACAACTCATTCAATGCAAGATTTCAGTCAGATTTTACTGGCTTTTGACTATCCGTAACGACTGCCAAAGATCTACAAATGACAGCCGGGACCAAAGGCTTAACGTGCTTTCTGAGGCACGAAGGAAACTCGGTATGTCAAGATGATCACCCACCCACAGACCAACCTTCGCAAGCGTTGCTTAACCTTGAAGATCGATGCGTTCGTCTGTTATAGTTTAGCCTTGAAGATCGGCCCGTGCGGCTTTAGCCACGAGCTCCTCTATAATAAATCGATTCTATGAACCCAGTAAAACTTTTTTGATATTATAAAATCTTAAAACAAACTATATTTATCAGTGGTCTACGATCAGCAATATTGTCAGTAAAAATCGGAGAAAATGTGTTTCTTTTTGGACTGTTCTGGACGAAATTAAGAATCCACTTGATTCAGCACCATTCGTTCGATAGTTGGTTTTGTTGATTTTGATTCAAGATTAGTTTGTACCAGGAGATTAGGTACCTGGGCTGGTCGGCATTTCAACCGATAGAGATGATACAGTGCCCTGCATTAGGTACCCTCTTCATAATTATATTCTTAATTCGAGAGAGAGATCAGGATACGTAACTGAACGTAGATTTTGTATATTATGCAATCTATACTAATAATAAAGCAGAAGAGTTTGTTTGTTTGGTTGAACGCGTTAATCTCAGGAACTACTGGTCCGATTTGAAAAAATCTTTCAGTGTTAGATAGCCCATTTATTGAGGAAGGTTATAGGCGTATATATATATATAATCACGCTGAGACAAATAGGAGCGGAGCAGTAATGGAAAATGTGACGCAGACGAAGTTGCGCGGGTCAGCTAGTCCAAAATAAAAGCGGGTTGCCGATGGATGCGAGACACTCAGGACCGGTCGTTTTGGCGACGGTGACGCTTGGGGGATGTCTATTCAGCAGTGGACGATTTTTGGCTGATATGATGAAGTGATATATCGCTGTATTCTTAAAAATCAGATCTACAGTACGGTTTTTTTTTATCTTTGCCTATGATGACAAGTACGTCGCAATTGATTGCGCAGGATGTCAATTTGACAAGAAATATAGAACAGCGTATGCGCGGGTAGGTCGCGCATGGCTTCTCAGTCTCTCGTATACGTTCGATGCATACTTCTGTCCCACTTATTCAATGCAATACGACTGTTGATGCGAAAAGTGTTATTGTTTTAAAGTATTTATTTTGGTTTTTCTTACGGTTCATTTGTGTTTTGTGTGTGTTTGTGGTGTATTATGTTTTGTCTTACTTTGTGACCTTGTTATTGTTACTGGTTGTGACTACGAACGTAACAGTTTTTTACGCGATGGCACCTGCGCGGTCGTCACTAAAAGCTAACTTCGGAGCGGCAAAGAAAAATACTATTATCGTACTGTAGTAATGTAGATTTCTGCTATCGGATAAAACGAAATTCGGATCCACAAGTATTTTGGCTAACATCTTGTGTAAATTCTTTTCAGATTATTAGAAGTTCTGGGGCCAGACGCCGACGTAAGAAAGGACGATTTGAACAAACTAGTTTATACGAACGCAGTGATAATGGAGTCTCTTCGGACGTTCCCTTCAGTTCCTCTTCTGTTAAGAGCCGTGGATAAGGATGTGAGGCTCAGTAAGTGAATACCTGTAATGTCTTCTTGAAACTATGTGATAAATCAAGTTGATTTATAATAAATTTCGAATCAGGAACGTAAATCGAAACAATTTTATGTTTTTAAAACACGGACACCCAATATTAGCGGCGCTAATACAACTCTTTCGAATCCTCTATCATAGGAATTTGCCACCTACTCGTGGGTGTTATGATGTGACCCCTGACCCCAGGCCCGTATAATAAATAAGCCCAGTATTGGGTAATTTTAGTTTATTTAGCTAAGCAAATGTAAGCGTGCGCCTGTTGACCAATATTCTAATCATAATGCCGCTCAAATGTGCACGATATTGTTGTGCTATGAGCTATCTTATACTCTATGCTATAAATTATAGCGTAGTCTGAAAGCAGCTTTACGGGTATCTAGATTACGTGGTAGATAAATCTTTTCTAGAACATTGCTACAATTCCTATCAGGTTTAAAAGTATAAAAGTACAAAACATTTTATGTGATTCGAACAAAAGCGATTACAGATTAACAGAAAATAGGTCCTATTAATAATGTATACTTTAACACGCTGGCTATTATATTTTGGCAAAGGTACTTACATGAATGCTAAAATAAAAAAATAAAAAAAATAATTGAAAATATTAGGTAAAATAGGAATCATAAAAGTAAGGAAATGCATACATAAATTAAATTAAATCCAAATATCATTATAACTTTTGAGATTCGAAGCCACACCAAGTCATTCGAAAGGTAGTCTTGCTTTACACCAACGGGCTATATGTAACGATGTTGGCAAATCAATTGTTTCCCATTTTTGTCATGGTTCTTTGCTGCTTATCTCCCTAAAAGTATAGTTTGATGATAATCATTGCTAAGGTTAGATCCATAAGCATGTGCAATATTGTAACATGTTGTGGCTTCTTATAACAATTCCTCGCTGAACTGTTTGGAATGATTTATAAAAATTCAAATGTTATTTGAAGTACGTAAAAGCCCAGGTCCTCACCGGACACAGGTCCTCACCGGACATGGGTGTTTCGGGAGGTTCCTGCACCGAATTCGGCGGGAGGAAACGCCCGGGTGTCACCACTGCGAGGATCGACCGGAGGACACGGTAGAGCACACTGTGCAGGTGTGCCCCGCTTGGGCGGCGCACCGCCGTGTCCTCAAAACGGCGATTGGCGGCGACCTCTCGCGTCTGGCCCTGGTCCAAGCCATGGTCAGCAGCGAGACGGAATGGGACGCCGTTGCCTCCTTCTGCGAAGCAGTCTTGCTAGCAAAGGAGGTGGCGGAGCGGGAGAGGAGACCCTCTCGTCCCGGCCGCCGTGGTGGACGCCGCGGGCGTTGGGGGCCACCTGGTGACCTCCGGCCACCGTAGGCGCGGGCCTGTGGACGGCGAGCTATGGGTGGCTCGCCGTCCGTCCGTCTAGTGACGACAGGCCGTGTCGACGGCGCGTTAGTGTTCCACGAGCGCCTCAAAGAGAGTCAGCAACACAGAGGGGCTCTAAAGGGCCGACACCTGTCGGAGTCGCGGGATTATTCGCAAGAGACACCGTGGCTCCGGAACACAAAGGGCAATGAAGGAACATGGATGGGTTTTAGTCAGTAGAAGTCTGACACTCCGAGTCGAGTCATTGGATGATTTCCCATCCCTAAAAAAAAAAAAAAAAGTACGTAAAAGCCCATTTTATTATTATTTTGCCAATTTTATGGTGTAAAATGCATTTGTAATGAGAAAATAAATTCAAAAATAATATTTGTTGGTGGGCTTTGAACCATGTGCCGAATCTCGTTCAAAACAGACATTTTTGACTACTGCTCATCTTCTATTAGACATAACCTGATAATATAAATCGTATAGGTTGACCGTACTTGTAAGGATAATGTATACAAAATTTGAACAAAATCGGTTCTGTAGTTTTCTCGCCAATTCGAAACGTACACCCTAAGATTTACTATTTTATTATATGTAATATAATTTAGATGTATAGATACATAGATGAGAAGTTGAATTTTTATTCCACTTGTACGCCTAAATTGCTGATGAAAAATGACTTTCGCTTCAGAGATAGATGGGATCCTGGCTACGGTTACAGGCCATGTTTTGTGATATTAAAGCTAGCAAAGCCGTAAGCAAATCCTATTTGATAAACCAAATTTTATCTACATACTTTTCAACCTATTCTCAATATTAGCATCTTTATCCAAAACCAAAGCCAAACCAAAACCATCGAGGCAAAATTGTTATAAAGCTTAACGGTTTTCTTGGTCCAGTAGTTGTTAACGTAATTTCCAGACTAGGTTGTTGTGTGGCATCAGTATCAGTAATAATGTGCTTTTGATTTGACGATATCATCACCGGCTTTTCCCCAAATATATTGGGTCGGATTCCGGTCAATCATCCGGATATAGCTGTCCTCAGCTATATCCGGATATTTTACGAGAAGCGGCTGTTATCAGATCTCCACTACCTACTCATTATCTGGTATTTCTGGGTAACACTGTACTCTTTGGCAGTACAGATTTTTGGCTTCTGACAATCCGTGACGACTGCTAAACATCTACAAATGACAACCGGGACCAACGGCTTAGCATGATTTCCAAGAAAAACGGGCTATCGATGCATAAACTTGAATTTTTTTTTTCAGCAAAATATACAATGCGTGCTGGTAGTTTTTGTGTAATCTTCCCACTGGCTTATCACAATCCATCTTGGGGAGTGGAGAGCGATAAGTTCATACCAGAAAGATGGCTGGATGGAGATTTCAGAAACAGCAAAGAATTCGCAGCTTTTGGATTGGGAAAGAGAGCTTGTATAGGTATTTGTACAAAATTTTCAAAAACCTATAAAATGATAAACAATGGTAATATAATAGCATAGTCTTGATTGTCCACCAACAACAGCTACTCAACTCTTTTACACCAATTAAATAATAATATGTATATACAGCCTCATCGTTGACAGCGATATCTACCGAACCTCTTAGATGATCGTAAAATAAAAAGGGGGGTTATCTACATTGTACTGCTAACAAAATAATTCGATTTATATATGAAGGTGATGCAATAAAATAATAATATTCTTCCAGGTAGAACGTACGCCATGATATCAATGAAGGTGACTCTAGCGCATCTATTAAGAAAGTTCAGAGTGAAAGCAGACATGAGCAAGTTGAAGAAGAAATATGAATTCATAATGAGACCATTTTCAGGACACGAGATTAGTGTCGAACGAAGGACGTAACACACGTACACACCATTCTTATAAACAATGATATCTTTTAAAAGTTAGAGTAAAGGGTTCTTCTGGGTAAACTCACTTCATCGTTAACATAGACTAGAGTCAAGAGGAACCAAAAACAAAAACAAATAAAAAAAACATACATAAACTCACGCTTTCATTTTGTATTGGAGATTCAATTGGCTTTAACGGCATCTATATCGCCACATACGAACGAATAAAAAGACTTTACGTAAAAAAAATTGTGGTATCACACACAAAAATTAATCAATTGTGGTATTGTGGGTTGTGGTTGTTGGTGGTTTGTGGTATTGTGGTCATTATGGTATCGAAATCCTTCTGAGTCAGGTCGGAAGATCCTCCCTTTTCAATTGAGGTTAAGAGCCTTTACATTCTGTTCCGCATGCATCTAAATGGTTATTTGTAAAACAGTAGCTATACTATATTATAAACAACTTTTACTAATTTGAGACCAACACTTAAAACTCGAAAAATAAATCAGCCTGCTGTACCATACAATTTGCAATATTTATCCGATGAACATGTTTGGAACAACTGATATTATTTTCGAGTTTTGTTGTGAAAGAAGGACTTTACTCTTCGAAATAAATTCATAATTATGATTTAGAACTTTGTTTTTTTTTTATCATAAGATCACTCATAAAATCATCTTCAGACCACCCTAATCAAAACCTTCAAATATGTATCGAGCAAATCTAAGCAAAATTAAGAATCAAAATCAGAATAATAAATCGTTTATTAAAATTAGGCTGATTGCAAGCACTTTTTAAACGTAAAAGTTCTATATAAAGACAGTCCCTCAAAAACACCCGCACGCCACCACTTCGTAATGTTTTATGTGGGAAGAAAAGTCAGGCAGTAACAAGTAAAACCAACTAATTAAACCCCCAGGCACAAATAGTGTGCCACTTACTCGTGAAATAGTACAAGCCACCAATAGGATTGTGACTGATACTGCAAGGATGAGACTAGAGCCAACATAGTCATAAGATTAAACAGTAAGTTTATGAGACCATTTGACCAGCAGGACAACCAGTAACCATGAGTGCGCGTTCTCGAGCATAACGCAAAGATCAGCCATTACCTCCGCTCACCTCCTTCTGCGATACAGCCGGTCGATTCTGTCGACATCTCACCGTGATCACTTAGGTGGAGTGAACGACAAGTGAGCTGTCATGCCATCTTGTTTGAATGGTTTGACAGCTCACTTGTCGTTCACTTTGCCTAAGTGTTCACTTCGACATGTTTACAGAATTGCACTGCAGTAATGCTAGCGAAAGAGGAGGTCGAACGCGTGAGGCATTGGGAAAACTCACGCCCCCGCCGCCGCAATGGAAGAAGACGCCCCGGCGTCTGGAGTCGCACAGCGTAGGCGCGATCGAGCAGACGGCGAGCTTTGGGTGGCTTACCATCAGATCAGAACCAGGCCCGTCAGTGGGTCGTCTAAGGGAGGCCCGGGTCGACGGCGCGCTGTGTTCCACGCGCGCCTCAAAGCGCTGTCAGCATAGAAGACGGGGCCCGCTAGGGCCAGTGCCTGTCAGGGTTGCGGAATTTGTTCGAAAGAGTCACCGCGGCACCGGAACGCAAAGGGCATTAGGAGGAACACGGATGGGTTTTAGTCAGTAGGAGTCTGAAACATCCTATATTCATATTATCTTTAAAAAATAAAAGAAGCAGTGTCATCAAGGGGAGCTAATACAAAAACAGCTATCCACTAGAAAACACTAGTTCATCATATGGTGCAAAAACTCATAAAAAAGAGAAAGAGAAGATTATGTCATAAAAAGAAAATATATAGTAATAGATAACAGACCTAAACCTATGTCAGGCAAAAAAAAGTGTTGGCAATATGAACTCATTTAACTTGTCATAAGCTAAATAATTATGAGAATAAATTCCCTTTATGCATCATTCTTAATTCAGGTTTCGACCTGTAATGACAGTTTGGTTAATTTATTTTTACTGTTTTAAAAAAGTTCCAAAGATATGACTAAATAGATAAATGATGCTAAAATAACAATCATTTGTCAACTTTGTCATTATACTGGCTCACGGTCATTAAATTTAGACTACATCAAATGTAAAAAAAAGAATACATAATTATCATAGCTAAACAGGCTCATAAAACGCCCGGTTTCTGAACTTCTTAGTTAAATCCTCACTAGCTAATACAAGTATTCAATCAAATTATGTTATTTATACTTCAGTAAACTGTTACTGTAGTTCTGAATACAACGAACACACAGTTCACAGTACAGTACAGTTTTGCTGCTACTAAAAGGGACTCTCCAAAAACGCCACTTTAAAATTAGTTTTAATATTTGAATTCTTCTTTAGTCCTAGTTTCATTTAGACTAATTTATTTATTACTAGCTTCTGCCAGCGGCTTCGCCCGCGTGATCCCTAGGGAACATATTTCCGGGATGAAAAGTAGCTTATTACGCCGTTAAGCCGTTCTGGCGTGATTGAGTAACAAACAACCAAACTTTCACATTTATAATATTACTCGTTTGGTGTAAAGCGAAATTATAACCATCTTCCCCTCGACATTATAATTATTAAAGGATATTGCAAACTGTCGTAAGCCGTTTTCCGAAGCTACTCGCTAGCCTCTAGGCGCCAAGCTAGCCGCCTGCCTGTGCGTTCGCGACCACAAAAATAATCCTTATAGCATGATTCAGTATTCACGCGCGATGGCTTATTATTAGCGTATTTCATGTATAACTTTGGTGTTTCTATACCGATTTCTAAATTTTTTTTTATGGAATAGTTAATAATGTTAACTTTTATTAATGTTAATTAGGGACGACTGAGAGTTTTATAAACGTAAGAGTAGACAAATACAATCAGAAAGCTTCGAACTGCTAAGCTATCGGGAGTTACACGTGTTATTGTTCGTCAATCATAAAAGATAGACATATGCTGTTGTTGGATATTTTTTATATAATTTTAAGGAGAACATTTCCGTCATACATGATTTCTGTGTAGCTTTCACCATTAAGGTTGCACACGCAACGGAAGCTTAAAAAATGGAGTAACTTCTCCCGTTTTCCCAACATTTCCCTTCACTGCTTTGCTCCTATTAATTGTAGCGTGATGAAAAGTATACTATAACCTGCTCAGGAGTATGAATAATAATTGTACCACGTTTCATTAAAATCCGTCGAGTGGTTTTTGTTTCTATAACGGTTATACAGACAGACAGACAGACAGACAGACAGACAGACAGACAGACAGACAGACAGACAGACAGACAGACAGACAAAAATTGTACTGATTGCATTTTTGGCATCAGTATCGATCCCTAATCACCCCCTGATAGTTATTTTGGAAATATATTTCATGTACAGAATTGACCTCTCTACAGATTTATTATAAGTATAGACTAGCTAATGCAAGCAGCTTTACCCGTTTGCAGGTATATACTTAAACGTTTCTCGAGAAAATACTCTATCCATTGGTGAAAATTTAAAATGATTTTTGAGTTTATTGTGATCAGACAGACTCGGTGGACTTTGTTTTTATGTTATGTAGTGAAGGGTGAATAAAATATTGAAAGTACTTGTTATATAACATTGGCTAGAGAAAATAGTAGTATTACCAAATCTAATAAGTATTTTTGGTCGTATGTCTCTTCGAACAAAGGCAAAGCTGCTAATATGATTTACAAAAATGTTTCTTCCGATGATCCCAAGGAAATATGCAATTAGTTTTCAAATTTCTTTTGTTCGGTATACAGTATTTGACGGTTGCCATATGTCTGGGTAAATAAAAAACCCATACCTATGGCAACCGTCAAATTTTTACGAAGACAATGAATTATTCGCCATGTATCTCTGATATTTACTAGCCAAAGGAATCAATATGTACAGCATTGAAGTCACTATATTCTTCAAAAGCAGCTGGACCCGATGGCATACCACTTTCCTTCTTCACAAGTACATCTGTCCACTTCTCTACCGCCTTACATATATATTCAATTTTAATAAATGTTTGAAAGAGGTAGTCTTCCCTACAGGTTGAAAACGAGCCTCTATGAGCCCTGTATACAAGAGTGGCGATAAAAACAATGTAGATAATTATCGGCTTATTCCCATTATTTACACTTTGTCAAAGGTTCTTCAACGACTTGTGTACAGTGTGCTATATATCCTTAGATCCGTCATCTTATGATACCCGAATATCGTGGTTTTGTCAAACGTCGCTCTGCCACCGCTAACCTTTGTGACTCAAAGACTCAAACATTTATTTCAATTAAACCATTATTTATTTAATTATTTAAACATATCGCACAAAAAAAAAGTACAAAGGCGGCACTTTTGAATTGTCAAGGTCGGTCGGTCCAAAAAGATGAAGCTATTTGCACGTTCCAAAGCGTAGATCTCTATGAAGAAAAACGTGCAAGAAACTCCACGGACACTTTTAAAAATAATAAATTGTTACAAAGTTTTGTTGACATTGTGTAGAAATTAAACATACATGTAAAAAGGATGTGACGAGCATGATAAAAACGTCCGGAATAAAAAACGAATAATTAAAATAAATTAAAATAAATCATGGTAGCTGAGAAATGACCAGTCCCAACTGACGGCGCCATGACATGCGCCAGGTATTCGTCTCAACCATTTTTAATGGAGCCAAATAATTTAACGCATACGCCACCATCAGCTAGGCTTTTGAGTGAGTATGGCACTCCCAACCGCCAGGTGCAACAATCTCTTTGAAAATATGGACCACCGGGTATAGGTTGACGCTATTTACACGGATTTTCAGAAGGCCTTTGACAAAGTGGATCATACCCTGCTTATGGAATATTTTCCTTTTTATGGTATACGTGGTAATTTACTCAGATGGTTTGCTGCATATGTTTCGTCATTACTGGGCATGAATCTGACTCTATGGTTGTTACATGCGGGGTCCCTCAGGGATCAGTATTAGGTATTCTAAGTATTTACATTGTTTAATAAAAATTGTTTTGTTAACTCACATTTCCTCATGTTTGCAGCCGATATGAAAATAATAACACCCCTCAAATATTCGTGACTGCTGTTGTTTACAACAGGATCTTGATAGATTTCATAAATACTGCCTCAAAAATAATCTCATCTTAGCCTTCCTAAATGTTACACAATTTCTTTTACTAAAAATAAAAATAAAAAACTAATAAATAATTAATAACAAATTTAATTATTCAATAAATAATATAATATAAGACTAAATGAAGAATCTGTCAATGATTTGAGTGTAACGCTTGACTCGAGTCTGCATTTTGATGTCCATATCTTCTAATCTAATCTAATCTAACCTTTTAATAAATCTGTAGAGAGGTCAATTCTGTACATGAAATATATTTCCAAAATAACTATCAGGGGGTGATAAGGGATCGATACTGATGCCAAAAATGCAATCAGTAAAATTTTTGTCTGTCTGTCTGTCTGTCTGTCTGTCTGTCTGTATAACCGTTATAGAAACAAAAAGTACTCGACGGATTTTAACGAAACTTGGTACAATTATTCTTCATACTCCTGAGCTGGTTATAGTATACTTTTCATCACGCTACAATCAATAGAAAAAATGAAAAAAAAAATATGGAAATGTGAAAGTTTGGTTGTTTGTTATTCAATCACGCCAGAACGGCTTAATCCCGGGAACATGTTCCCTAGGGATCACGCGGGCGAAGCCGCTGGCAGAAGCTAGTTGACAATATAGTAAAAAAAAAACTTTTTACAAAAAAATACAACTGAGTTCCAAAAAAAAAAAACACTGCAAAGAAAAAAATAACTTTAATTTCAGAAGTCTGTGTTTTTGTTAGTTTTTTCGTATTTTGACACTGACTTCCGAAATTAAAGTTATTTTTTACTTTGTAGTGTTTATTTTTTTTGGCAGTCGGTTGTATTTTTTTGTAAAAAGTTTTTTATTTTTCACTTTTTAGTGGTACCCCACACCTAACAACACCACTGCAAAATCGCAGAAAAGCAAAATACGCAAATTTCGATTAATTAGATGATTAAAATCCAAAGTTCGTAACCGATGTTGATAAAATTTAAATGGGACCAATCTGCAATATATCCTTTCAGATAAAACAAGATTTTTTCAAAATGTTGTTTTACTGAAACAGTAACAATATACCGAAGTTCTAAATAATTTCATGAAATTTTAATTAGTAATTAAATTTTCTAAACTGTATTGAATTTGAAAATCGAATAAAAATATAATTTTTATGGATTTCTTTTTAAAGTTTTTTTAAACTTTGACCAGTGTAAACAAAACTGTGTAACTATTCAACTAAACGATATATCGCAATGAAACAAACTCTATAATGATCGGAAGTAATTAGCCATTCTCATAATTATAATGAAAAAAGTGGAAATTGAAATATGTTATTACATGTTAAATTAGCAAGAATCTGTTTTTTTTTTCATAAATTTTTACATTAATCGTAAAATTTCTCAAAAAGACTCCTCGGTTACCAACCTTTTTATTACTTTTAAGTTATTCATCATAATATTAGCTACCCAATAGAAAAAATTGCATGTTTATTACTCAACCTCAACACATCTTATCAACTGTTATACGTTTTCAGTGTTACCCTCATAACATCATCATCGCTTAACATCCAGGTGAGATAGCGGTCAAAAGTATGCCTATCAATATTAAAAAAAAAAACACTGAAAACGTTCAAATTATAAAGACTAACACTGTTCACCTAATAATTTAATAATTCAGGTCTAACTGTTACAATACATACTTCATGAAACACAATTTGGCTAACATTAATGCATTTGGGCAGGTATTTTAAGGCGTTTGAACATAAGCGCTGAATAATTAAAAATCAAAATAACCATAAAATTGGCTCACTAGTTCATGCACTACGTCCTCACCTCGACAGCTGTCATCCGTCCAGGCTCTCTCGGCTAAAACACTAAGGATTCGTCACAACTGGCATGAAAATGAAATAATACATTTAAATAAAACTCATTTATTTCGCACAGTAAAGGTACATGTTACACAGCACAATTTTTCAATTAAATCACAAATATCACTGACACAAGAAATTGTTTAGGTACACAGAAACTCATAATATTCTAACCAGTATTTGTGACATGCAAGCATGCTTGGAGGCTGTTTGGTTGCCTATCATAACCTCATTGGAAAAGATGTGAGAATATATTCATATGTCGTAGCCATATCATAACTCGCCACTTCATGTAATGACCACTTAAAACCTAACTTTAACAAAGTGTCCCTGCTGTACGCTGTGCGCGTGTTGTGTTCTTTATTTTAGTCTGCAAGCTCTAAAGGAACTTTACATAAATTTACTCCTATTTCGATTACTCAAGCTCCCGTCATCCCATTCGGACCTAACCTATCCGTGTTGGGATTCCCAATCTCATTAAACCTTTTTTTACTATTGATAGGCATACGTTTGACCACTATCTCACCTGATGTTAAACTATGATGCGGTCGAAGATGAACACACTTGCCTGGAAGTAGTCACGCTTCATTTAAAAACAGAGGTTGCAGCTATTACGAAACACAGACTCTGGCAGGAATTCCACTCCAAAGCTGTATTCACAATGAATGAGTTCTCAAAAACTAACATAAACTTAGCCAAATCATGAAATGGCCAATGCTACGATATGGTCACGACAGATATATGAATTGATGTTAATTATCTTTAATAGAAGATTACATTACGTCCTTCGTTCTATACTAATCTCGTGTCCTGAAACTGGTCTCATCACGAACTCATATTTCTTCTTCAACTTGCTCATGTCTGCTTTCACTCTGAATTTTCTTAATAGATGCGCGAGAGTCACCTTCATAGATATCATGGCGTACGTTCTACCTGTAAGATTAATATTTTTTATTGCACCTCCATTATAGTTATCAATACCATTTGCATGATTCATAGGTTTCAATTTTTCGTATTAATACCTATACAAGCTCTTTTCCCCAATCCAAAAGCTGCGAATTCTTTTTTGTTTCTGAAATCGCCATCCAACCATCTTTCTGGTATGAACTGGTCAATATGAGGCCCCCAAGATGGATCGTGAAAAGCTGCTAGTGGGAAGATTACACAATAACTGCCAGCACGCATTGTATATTTTTCTGAAATAAAAATTACCATATCATATACCTACTGTCGAACTGAAAGTGCATTTTATTTTCCTGATATCCCGATGGATATGCAGCAGTGCGATTCTGTAAACATGTCGAAGTGAACACTTAGGCGAAGTGAACGGCAAGTGATTTGTCAAACCATACAAACAAGATGGCATGACAGCTCACTTGTCGTCCACTCCACCTAAGGCGCGGGACAAATACAACAGGCGTCGGGCGGAGGCGAGGCACGGGTCATACAAAATGTATAGAAAAGGTGGGGCGCAGGACATACTGAGACGGTGCGGGCGTGTAGCGGGCGCTGAGACGGCGGCGGGGCGCGGGCGTAGAGCGGGCGCCGCTTCCTCGCCCCCGGCGCACCACAAGAAGACGTCATGTTGCATGCATCCACTGTGTTCGCCCGCGCCACGTCTTTCCGACACCGTTTGCGCGCCTGTTCTGCGCTGCACCGGCGCCGCGCTCGCACCACGCCCGCGCCTCGCCCGCGCCTCGCCTCTTATATTTGGCCTGCGCCATTGTGATCTCGGTGAGGTGTCAACAGAATCGACCGGCAGCAACGCTAACAACAGCTAGTCTTTCATAGGATGACTCATACAAAGTGCCTCGGGAACTGGACAGTCTTCTGAGGGTCGTTACCTAATTTTTTTGAATAGTGAACCTTGTGTTTGATCATTTAAGACCCTCTTTAGAGCACAGGCTGTGCGTTAGAGACTAGCCCTTCAACGCACACTCTGTATGTTTAACACGCTACTAGAAAGCCGTTTGACGATTTTTTCCTTGTGAGTGCTAAACGTTACAATGGAGGATGGGCAATTTTCTATGAAATCTGGTTCAACCAACCAACAGAGTCGAAATTAGTATCAATGGAACCGTTATCTTCCAAAAATTGTAATAAACATGTTTTTATACATAATGTAGATACTGTACATTGATCTTTAGTTGATGTTTAAAGCCTACTAAATATGTTTCATTAGATATAAAAAAAACTTTAACATTTAAAAAAATAGAAATGAATAAATAAAGTCTACGTACGTTTTGTTTGTACCGAAATAAAAACAAACGAACATACAAGATACGCGCGAAAACATAACCCTTCCTTGGCACTTGGGTAAAAACACATGCTGCACCGATTCCAAATAATTGAAAGCGTCACAGGAGGTTTATACTGTCACGTTCATGATGATGATTATGAACACAAAATCAAAACTTACTGAGCCTTACATCCTTATCCACATTTCTAAACAAAACAGGAACTGAAGGGAACGTCCGAAGAGACTCCATTATAACTGCGTTTGTATATACCAATTTGTTTACATCGTCCTTTTCTACATCTCTGTCTGGTCCCAGCACCTCTAGTAATCTGAAAAGAGAATAGGTATAGTTGACCTCAGCTTTTTTTAGGATGGGAAATCATCAAGTGACTTCTCCCGCTTTGGGTAAAGCAGGAGGGAGTGTCATACTCCTACTGACTAAAACCCATCCCTGTTCCTTCTTATGCCCTTTGTGCTCCTGGGCCGCGGTGACACTTTCGAACATATTCCGCAACCCCGGCAGGCATTGGCCCTAGCGGGCCCCATCTGCTTTGCTAAAAACTCTTTGAGGCGCGCGACAGACTTCAGCTTCTTGGTGTTACATTAACATCTACCCTCAATTTTGGCCCCTTCATAGAGGCCAAGGCACAAGTGGCTGCTAGAAAGTTGGGGATCCTGGCCAAGGTGAGACGGTACTTCATGCCGGAACAGCTTCTTAAACTGTATCAAGCGCAAGTTCGATCGTGTATGGAGTACTGCTCTCATCTTTGGGACGGATCAGCCAGATACCAGGTTGATGCCCTCGAGTCAATTGAAAAACGAGCCAAGAGGATCATCGGCGATGATAAGCTCGACGAATCGAAGCTCCAAAGTCTTGAGCATCGACGCCGAGTTGCTGGCCTGTCGGTTTTCTATCGGTTACATTTTGGGGAGTGTGCGACAGAATTGCATAACTTAATATCGCCAAGCCCGTTCCACTTTCGGACCACAAGACGTACGGCGATGTGCCACCGGTACATGGTGGACATCAAACTCAAACATTTATTTCAATTGAACCATTTACAGGCACTTTTGAATTGTCAAGATCGGTTGGTCAAAAAAGATGAAGCTATTTGCACGTTCCAAAGCATAGATCTCTATGGAGAAGAACGTTCAAGAAACTCCACGGATTTTGGTTGATATCGTGTTGAAATTATACATACATGTGAGAACGATGTGACGAGCGTGATAAAAACGTCCGGACTAAAAAAGGAACAATTCAAAGAAATAATTAAAATAAACCATGGCAGCTGAGAAATGACCAGGCCCAACCGACGGCACCATGACATGCGCCAGGTCCATTCGTTACCCATACGCACAAAACGTTTTGGGAATACATTCATTGTGCGTACAGCTAAGGAGTGGAATTCCGTGCCAGACTATGTGTTTCCTGATAGCTACAACCTGGGAGTTTTTAAGTCAAGAGTGAATAGGTTGCTTCTAGGCAAGCGTGCTCCACCTTAGACCGCATCATCGCTTAACATCAGGTGAAATAGCGGTCAAACGCATGACCATCAATATTAAAAAAAGTAAACATTATTTCCCTGTAAATAATGTTTCGTATTATTGTAATGCATTTTTTTTTTGTATTTTCTCATCTTAACAAACTGTTAAAAATAAATTGGGTGTAGAGGTAATATATTTCGTATACATAAAGGGGACGAATTTGTAAGACTTTTAATGACGACACGGTTGGCGCAGTGGTTGAGTGATTGACTGTTGCGCTGCCTTTTTACAAAATAAAAATCCATTATCTTCTATACAAATAATGAAATCTTAGAGTTGCCGTGTCTGTACTCTGTACATTGAATATTTTCGCATAGAAAATACATAGAAATGTCAGAAAAAAGACATAAAATACAAAAATACAATTTATGATTTTATTTTTGTCTGTATGTCTGTGCGTTTGGAGGAGCATCCCGCATGAACCACGGACTGAATTCAGATGTAGGTACTTAAAAATATTAAGTGATAATCGGAGTAACATTTAGCGTTTATTTCATCAAAATCGACGTAAAAATCAAAAGATATCGAATTTTAAAGTTTAGGAAGAAACTTCATCAAGCGCTAAAGTAGGTTGTTTTTATTGATACTCCAGGTGCTTGCAATGCCATCTATTGAGAAAATTTGTAGTAACAAATATGTGAAAAGACCCCAAAACAATATATTTTAGAATTAATTTTTTAATTAACCTTAATATGACATGTGGCAAAAGAAAAGTGAACTTGTTATTTTCTTATCATTAGTGTGAGCTTCTAAGTTCGAATTTACGAGTACCTATATTTGGCAGTTCAAAATAAATTATATTGTCGATAGATGGCGTTGTACTTATGACGCGATTTTCTGAATTGCGGTGTTAAGATTCTCCGCGGTCCACATGACCTCAGCCCCATGTTTTTTTGTTGTATGGCCGGACTAGACGCCCGGACTTAACCCCACGTGGCAACGCCACAACCAAATGACCCGCCTGTCTACACAGGCGGCGATGGAACCACTGTAATACCAGGAAAGGTAGATCAGTTCCCTCCAGTTCCCCTAGGGGAATAGCGAGAAGACCCGGAGTAGAGTAGTTGTTGTATGGTTTGAAGTTATTATTTGGTATAGCTGTGGTAATATGAAAATGAATTATCGAGTTTACTTGGAAGAGTGTTTTGTAAACTGTGCATCCGTAGCATAAGTAGTGTTGTACTAACAAAGTGGTGTATTTTTGGTATTACGCTTCAAAGTGGCTAAACTATAAAAGCCGAACCCATCGATCTTCAAGGTTTAGCAACCCTTGCCGAGGTCGGTCTTTGGATGGGCGACCATTATAACTATCGGCTCGGCTTCCAGGCAAACCAGATTGCTGTAATTACTGCCAAAGATATCCAAATGACAGCCGGGACCAACAACTTAAAGTGCTTTCCGAGGCACGGAGGAAACTCGGTATGTTAAGATGGTTACCCATCCACAGACCAACCTCGGCAAGCGTTGCTTAACCTTGAAGATCGACCTGCGCGGCTGGTATTATTTAGCCACGAGCTCCTCTTTTTGGACTGTGCTGGACGAAATTAAGAATCGACTTGATTCACCACCATTCGTTCGATAGACGGTTTTGTTGATTTTGAGTCAAGATAAGTTTGTACCAGGAGACTGCCTGGGCTGGTTGGCATTTTAACCGGTAGAGACGATACGGTGCCCTGCATTAGGTACCCTCTTCCTATATTCTTAATTCTGAGACAGATCAGGATACATAATTGTCGTTTATGGTGAGCGACTTCTGTCCAAAACAGAGAGAATGATACAGAGACTTCAGAACGCATGCGCTCGTTTTCCTTTTAGAGGTCATGTTACATCATATTTCATTATACATAACATTTTAAAAATGAATGCACGGCGTAAACTCCATCTGGCGAATCTTTTATTTGGCGTTATTAAAACTCGGAAACCGTTATACCTGTATGATAAGCTTGAGTGGACAAGGGGTCACAAGAACCGGCAGGGAAGATTATGTTCCCAGAGTCTTTTAACACCGCACCACAAGTCAGCAGCGTTTAGAGGTAGTTTTCGGTACGCTGCTACTAAATGTTGGAACAATATTCCCCCACCGATAAAATACTGCGGAAGTGGACTAACTTTTAAGGTACCTAAAATTGAAGGAGTTTCTGCTTCAACACCAGAAACAGAATGAGAATACACAGCGTGCCACCTCTGCTATTTGACCTTTTGTTGCTACCTCGCTGTAATTGAATGGTTGGTTGACAATTTCTTTTATATCTGTATTTTTGATCAATATCATTTTAATGAAGTGTGAAGTAATTTTGAATTTTTTTAATATTAAATTTTTAAACGATTTTTATTTTATGAAATTATTATATTTAATTGATTGAGCTTTATTGTTTATAATTTTATTTTTGATTGTATTTTTTTGTCATTTACACTTTTCAATGTCACTTTATTTTTATTTTTACTTTGATGTTTTTTATACTTATTTTATTGTTATTTATATGCCTATTGTGCGTTCGAGCGTGTGACACCCGTGGGCTGCAGCGTTAGGTGGTAATATCTTGTGTTGCCACCTGACATTATGCTGAGCTGAGGCCCTTTTGGCACATATTCAGATATTAATTACATAATTGTGAGGTGTTTTTTATTGTGCCAATAAATGCAATTTTCTTTCTTTCTAACTGAACGTACGTTTTGTATATACAATACATCACATCATTTTCCGACGTACACGTGAACGAAGTCGCGGGCACAGCTAGTTTCAAATAAACCAGTTACAGGCACTTTTGAATAATCAAGGTCTGTCAGTCAAATAGATGAAGCTAATCCTACCGCGCTAAAGACCAGAGCAGCAGTTTGTTCTGCAACATAACACACCCACCGACCCCGTTTCCAGCGCGGCAGTTGCACGTTCCAAAGAGTAGATCCTGTGGAGAAGAATGTACAAGAAACTCCATGGACACTCTTTAAACGTGTCGAGGGTTCTCGATTCCCGCACGGAACAAATATTTGTACGGCCTACAGATAGTTGTTCCGGGTCTGGCTCTTTGTGTATGTGTATAAATATATTTCAAAACGTACCCACGATACAGAAGAAATTCCTAGTTTGGGGCACGTTTTTATTTGAAAAAAAAAAGACGACTTACATGTCACCATGTAAATCTACTATTATTTTTCAACTTACTCTTCATACAACCTGTCTTGAACTTCAGGGTAAGCTCCTAGTTGCAGCAAAGTATAAGTCAGCTGGTTTGATGTAGTTTCAAACCCAGCTGCTATGATTGTGTCCATTTCTTCTCTGATCTCTCTATCTGTCAGGGCGCCGTTTTTCGATAATTCTAATAGTAGATCTAAAAATGGTTTGTATCGGATTCCTGAAAAATAAAACAATTACTTTAAAAAATGGTAATATGGAGATTTTAAATGGGATACTTAAAAAGTGGTTTGAACAGAAAAAATGTACAAAAGAGAATACCTAAAGTCTAGGTTTTTTGTCTCCAAAATATTCTTTGAGAATTTCACTACTTCTGATCAATTTGTACATAGACTCTAGATCTATGTTCGCAGAGCTTTTAACTGGATTATCCAGCCATTTTAAGTAAATTAATTCCGGTTTTAGATAGCCCATTTATAGAGGAAGGCTATAGGCTATATATATCATCACGCTAAGACAAATAGGAGCGGAGCATAAATGGAAAATGAGACGCAGACGAAGTTGCGCGGGTCAACTACTTTTAAGATAAAAATACAAACCTGCAGTTTCAGATTCAGAGATTATAGCTTCGTTTTTAATGGCAGCTCTTTTCTTTTGTAAAACCTGCAAAATTATATCGATTTACTTCAATCTTTCCAGTTTGTTAATGTCTGGTGTTCTTACTTCTTCAATTATTCTTTGTTTGCTAGTCGTCTTAATCATCACACTTACTGTGTTAGCCATTGCATGTAGATTTTCGATAACTTCTTCTTCCTTCTTCTTCAGTCCAGTTAGCGTATATATGATGTCATTCTGCAGCCAAAACTTAACTGCTCTAACAATCCCAATGTTTATCATTTCATCTACCGATTCCATGTATTTATGCGTAAACTCTTTGTCATCAATAGGGTTTATACCAAGCGTGCCAACTTAAAAATAAAAGTACTCATGAATAATAAATTGTTATATAACAACCACAAAACCACTTGTCGACCGTAAATACAAAATAATGATGTGAAAAAAGAACATTTACTTCGCAATTTTACTTTAGCAAAAAACTACTTATTGAAAAGTGCAATGACCCTTTTTTCCAGTAAAGGAAAGAAAATGGCAATAGACAACGAAAGATAATGCCTAAAAAATCATAGTTACCACAAAGCGTTTCCAATGCATTGTTTTTCAAATATGGAAAATGATCAAACATTCCTTTTCCAACATGAGCTTCCATAGAACTAGCCAATTTCTTAGACTGGCTGTTGAATACATCTAGAAAGCCATAAATCACTGGTAAAGTGAAAGCTGGAGTCAGCAATTTGCGGTGACGCTTCCAAATGTCGCCTGCAAAATAAATGCATTGGTCAAAATAAACTGGACAAAATAACCTGGTCAAAATAACATTTTATGACGACGCTGACGATTGTCATTCCATTTTCAAAATAGAATCTTTTCAGGTAAACTAGATTGGAATCTCTATCAGCCTTTTTGAAGTCTCATCCCCTGCTACCGAGCACATGAAACAAGGGAATGGAAAAAATTGACGACACGGTTAGCGCAGTGGTTGAGCGATTGCCGGCTACATTGCATGTCGCTGGTTCGATTCCCGCACCGAAAAGTATTCGTAAGGTCTGCAGATTGTTATACTGTACCTCTACCATGAGTTTCCGCAGCCAAAACTCGCTAGCGTCTCCGTAAATTATTTGTATGACATACTGTACAGCGCCCCTAGCGGTCACTGAAAGAATTAAAATTCGTACCATGAGCACTATAGATTTCGATAGTAAAGTTTAAGAACCTCACGTAATCTATTCGATAGACACTAACGTTTTTGAGCTGTCATCATACAAAACGGTACCATGAGTCACCAATTCGACAGACGCTATCGAACAATACGCTTACGATAGTAGTAACGTAGCTCACTAGCATTTTGACGAGTGAAACATATCATTACATTGAAATTATGTACGGTTTTGAGTCTAACATAGTAAAAAAATATCTGCAAGAGCTTATTTAGCATTTATTTATATATTATTACCTATAGGCAAGCTGTGCCTTTCAATTTAATTTAGTTAAATCATAACCAATTTTTGTTTATTTGGTTCTTTACCAAAGTTTCAAGTGGCTGGGTTTACGTAGGTACCTGGGCTGAGGGGCAAGACACTGCTCCTCACTGTTTAAAATAATCCAAATAATAATCTACCACGGAACAGAAAAAACAACTTTTTTCTGTTCCGTGTCGTCAACAGACAAAGTTATGATTGAATAGACGACAATGTCATTATATTTATTTTTTATATGCTTTATTGTACACCTCATAATAAGAACAGGAAAAACCTTTATAAAAACAAGTGTACAATGGAAGGTTATAATTTATAAGAAACAAAAACCACTAAATTACTTATGTTGTCCACTAACCGAAAACTTTTCTATTTAGTCGGTTTATTGACTGTCTTAACATTTTAAGCATAGCGATAACACTACATTTTGAGCTTACAAGCCGTCCTCTCTTCATATTAGTGAGAAAGAAAGAAACAGAACATAAGTAGTGGAGCATTCTAACGAGTAGAGTGAAGTTAGCTAGACGACGCGATCTATCGAGCTTACGTTAGCGCCTGCGTAAGACTCCGTAAAACTCATGGTGCGAGCATTATCGAATACTATTCGATCCACGTTAGTACGCTAGCGAGTAAGTTTTCGATGACATCTCATGGTAGAGGTACTGGTTATGGCCGTTTGTGTGTGTGAGTCTGGATGTTTGTAAAAGCACCCACGATACAAAAGAAATCAACTAGCGTGGGATTTAAAAAGATAAAATACTGACACGAATTCTTACTATTATACTACTAAAGTTGACTAGATAACTGGTATGTCCAGGGACCCTGGGTTTTGTATCCGACTCACGAAGAAACTTAAACATTAATTGTAAACAAACGTGTTCCACGTCACAACCTTTCTAGACCAATACTTGTATTTAAAATTATACCTGCTGATCTATTCTATCTGTTTAAACTTTAGCGTAATTTACATAGATATAATATAGAGAGAGTTTCTTCTTTTTTTTTATTTGTGATGGGTTTGCTCTTGACTCTAGTCTTGGTTAGAGAGGACAGAGACAAAGTCTACGATGTAGCGAGCTTACCCAGAAGGAGCACACAGACGTAAGCAGAGAGTTCCACTCCTTTGCTATACTAACTTACCATCAGGTAAGATAGTGGACAAACTCATGCCTATCAAAAAGTAGAAAAACTGTATTTTGCTAAATATATCAGTAGTGTGATTCTGTAAACATGTCGAAGTGAACACTCTACTGCCGGTCGATTCTGTTGACATCTCACCGTGATCACTTAGGTGGAGTGAACGGCAAGCGAGTTGTCACGCCATCTTGTTTGTATGGTTTGACAGCTCACATGTCGTTCACTTCGCCTAAGCCTTCACTTCGATATGTGTACTGCAGTGCGATTCTGTAAACATGTCGAAGTGAAAACTAAGGTGAAGTGAACGACAAGTGTGCTGTCAAACCATACAAACAAGATGGAATGACAGCTCACTTGTCGTTCACTCCACCTAAGTGATCACGGTGAAGTGTCAACAGAATCGACCAGCAGTAGTGCGATTCTTTATACCTCTCACCGTGATCACTTAGGTGGAGTGAACGACAAGTGAGCTGCTATGCCATCTTATTTGTATGATTTGACAGCTCACTTATCGTTCACTTCGCCTAAATGTTCACTTCGACATGTTAACAGAATCGCACTGCTGAATCGACTGGCAGAATCGACCGGCTGACGGTGAGCTACCCATACCTCTACCCTGCATCTTTCGACGGCCATTTCCACGTGGAATTCACTGACCTGATGAAATTAGTAATCCATCTCCCATCCAATCCTTGCCTAAATCAAAGGCATAATGTTTTTTCAAACATTCATTTGCCGCTGTGAATGCATCCTGCGGGTCGAGTATCACTGAAAGAATACAATTAATAGAATAGAATAACATACTCTTTATTATGATGTGCTGCTGGGGAGTTTGTTGACCACTTCTTCTCTACAGTTAAAACACTAGGAAATGGTGACGGGCGGGCGTTTCGGGGGACTGTCTTTTGTTGAACTTGACGTTCATAAAGTGCTGGCTCTCAGCCTAATTTGAATAAATGACTGTTGAACTTTGAACTTGCTCGGTTTGGTTGGTGGTAGGACTTATTCTAAGTCCGCCTGGCAAGCTACCACCATCATGCCTAAGTCTGTCGCCATAACAACAATGTTAACAGCATTGTTGTGTTCCGGCAGTTAGACGTATGATAGCCAGTTCCTCTGTGTAAGAGGATTCCGGGTGAAACTCGCTTCCATCTTCGGCCTAATCATCACTTTCAGTCAGGTGAGATTTGGGCCAAGAGTTTCCCCGTTTTGTATAAAGAAAAAAGCTAGCAGTGAAACAGCCCCGACTCATGAATCGATCTTCACCAATATTGCTTCATAATAACGCGAGACCTCATACCGCACGAGAAAGTGTTTTAACTCTACAGGAACTGCAATTATAAACCATTTGTCACCGTCCGTATTCGCCAGATCTTGCTCCACTTTTTTCGTGATTTGGACAATTTTCTGCGTGATTAAAAGTGATCTTCTCAGGAGACAGTACAAAATGCTTTCACATAGTTTGTCGAATCTAGATTACCAGAGTTCTATCGCAATGGCAAAATGGCCTTCCTATTCGATAGTAGCAATATAGAGATAATAAATATGATAAATTAAAAAAACAAACCATTTCAATTTTTCAGTACAAATCGGCAATTTTATACTTTAACCCCTAATATTTATTAAGTTAATTAAATTTATCTAGACTTCTTAATTGAAATAAGCGTTTAAATTTTCATTTTTTTTTGTTAATCTTTTTTTTTCATAAATTATGAAATATTTGCTAATAGAAAGAAGAAAAGAACAATTTTATTTCGAAAACTTTATACGAACTATTTCGATACCACAACTCACAAGCTTATTTTTAAGTAAAAAGAAAAATGTCAAAGGAGATGTTCCTGAAATGTATGGAGGCTGGGTGAGTATTATGTACACGAAATGTAAATATCACTATATAATAAATTAGTAACCGTTTTTTGTTAGTTTTCTTTTATTTCACTTCCTTTAAATGTACATTGAAAAGAAATTGGTCAAGGAGAGCAGATACATTTATTTTTCACTTTTTAGTGGGGTACCCCACACATAACAACACCACTGCAAAATCGCAGAAAAGCCAAATACGCAATTTTGAATACTTGGATGACAAAAACCTATCATAAGTAAACGAATTCCTATTTCGATTTAAAAATCCAAACTACGAAACCGATTTTGATAAAATTTTAATGGGACCAAAGTATATCTGTGTGAGACCAAAGTATGTCTGTATTTTTCAAATCGGTTCATAATTGACGGAGTTATGAGGTAACAAACATAAAAAATAGTACCGAATTGAGAACCTCCTCCTTTTTGGGAAGTCGATTAAAAAAGATATTTTGACAATAACATGAACTGATTGACGTTTAACGTAATATCTGCGTAATATCTGGTTTCAATTAAATAATACTAAAGTATACCGGGTGTTAGGGACAGCCTTCCACAAATTAACAGGGTGCAATCAGCTCCTTATTTTGAATCATATTCCAGTGGAAATTTCCTCAGGATTTTTTTTTATTTTTTTTTCGATTTTTCATTTTTTTTTGCTTTATTTAAATGTAAAGTTACATTATCGGTATGCAGAACTCCATTAATGTAAATAACACAGCTAAAATGAAAAAATAAAAAAATAAATAAAAAAAATCTCATGAACGACGCATGAAATCAGCTGTTAAAACGTAGCGCGGGCGCAGCTATCCTTTCGAAAGCTCGCTGCGCTGCCGTTCGCTGCGTGCGTTTTGCAGAGGTAGCGATACATTGCGAGTGAGGTAATTAAACAAATCAGTTTTATTGGATTCCCATAAAGTTCCTGAAATAATTTCATGTACCGGTCAACTTAGTACGATATACTGAAATCACCCTATCAGTTTGAGGAGGGTTGTCCCTTACACCCGTTATTATAATCGATTGCGGGAGCACAACCACAAAAACAATCACTAAAATGTCCGAAACACATCCAATTCAAAATCAAGGCAAAGAAAGACTCAAATTCGTCACTTTTTTTTTTTTTTTTTCCCTCCTCAGAGGAGTTTGGCTTCGCACATCTTGTGCATTTGCCAGAGTCAAGTTATTAAAATTCGGCACTTCTTAAAATTGTCAAAGTCGTCAGACGTCATATCAAACAACTGCCAGGGCTGCCCTAAAAGTAGAGTTATCATATTAAAAAATCTTTCAAATGTCCGTTTTTGTACGCAATTCTTCAAATTAAGTCGTTAGTATTTTTATGAAATTTCCCTTTTACACATTTATCTATGTACTGTATGTACACTGCATAAATAAATGTGTAAAAAAGTGGTAGCCCAGAATCGAACCTCTTTTCCTAATTCTGTAACAGTGGCGTGTTCACCGCGTTCGACACAATTTGTCAGTTACAGCTGTCAAATCGTGCTGTCAGTCATTCTTAGTTCGAGTTCGGGACTACTCGTAAGTCCGTAGGTGATACGAAATAGAATACACCCGCAACTTTGCCTGAAACTACGGACACAAGTTTAAACCTATTTCTTTTTATCTTGGGAATATTTTACCAGCACCGACCTGGCTGTACCGGAAATCTGTATCTTTAGGTTTGCACCTTGTATGGGGCGATTACACTTGCTCTTTGGCTCGTATTCGGGAGCACGAAAGACATTACTCGAATTCGGGCACCCGATCTAGTTCGGTTACTAGAACACGGCGTCGGTCGGGTAACCAAAAGGAAAGCTGTTCAAATACGGGAGTACTCGACTCCATTCATTTACAGTTGGACGTTTGTCCAAATTCCATAGAGGCAATCGAATACGAGCTGACAACCAAGTGTTGCGCCATTATGGTGTAATTTTACTTACAGTAATAAAGTTCGCTTCCGAAATTGAAGTGAGTCACACCTCCTTGTTTTGCACAATCTTCAGCTGCAAAATCCAGCAAAGCTTGAAGATCTGGTTAAAATAAAAATCAATTAATTTATTTAACTTACTAGCTGTTGCCCGCGACTTCGTCCGCGTGTATGTCAAAAAGTAAAAATTATGTCACTGCATATTTTTTACTTTACACACACATAGTGATGTAAGATTGATACGATAAGATATAAAAACAGTCAATATCTGGCATTGCTTGACCCCTTTTAGAATTAGGAATTTGGAAGACTGTAATGCAAGGCACTGGCTGTACTATCTCTATTGTCCAAAATGCCGTCCAGCACTAGTCATTTTTCACTCACTTCAGTGCACAATGTTGAAGAAAGTTGTTTTGCTAGGGTATAACACGCGAAAGAGCTACATAAAGTTGGCAATGGGTATACCAACCCGAAAAGAACTCTAGTTCCGCAACGGATAGAGTAAATTAGAGACTGCGCTATCTGCACTTAGACTCCCATTCGGTCTGTTGCGCGTAAGTGTTCTGGCTGAGTTACCCAGCCTACGAGTAGCTCCGCCCAAATGCACTATAGCCTTCTGGGTGATTTGCGCTGCGACCTCACCGTTCCACGATTTGTTCACGTCGGGTAGCAACGGCCTCATTTCCAGGAAGTCGGCGACTGATTTCTCGGCGTCGAAGCTTGTGCTTATGGTCGAGTGTGAGCATTAGCGGCACCCATCGCGCGGATAGCTTTTTCATATCCAAATATTCATGTAAAATGTGACGCACCCGCTCCGTTAATAAGCCTGTAGCCTCAGCCACCTCATGCACTTTCGTTCTCCGGTCGTCCAATATCATTCCATGGATTTTATCGATAATTTCTGGCGTGACGACCTTTTTCAGGTGACCAGAACGTTTGGCGTCGCTTGTGCTTGATACGACCACAACGGAACTCAATAAACCACTTCTTAACCATTGAAATTGATCGCGCAGAGTCCCCATAGTATTTATCTAGCCTTTTCTTGGTGTAGTTGATGGCTTTTTTTGCAAAAAAATAAGCTTAATCAGCACACGAAATTATTTTTTTCCATTTTTGTTAAAATTCAAGAGGTTATTTATCTACTATAATGGCACTCAAACACAAAATAAATGACGTACGTCGTAGCTCGCTAAAAAAAAGATGGCAGTTGACGGCAGCACTGAAGCATTTTAAATGATTGCGCGAGAAATTCAGAAAGTCACTGACTTATCAAAACCTAGTAGAACGGCAGTTTGTTTAGAGAATGGATGGCGCAACTTTTCTGTAAAAAACTATAATTTAGACATGACGTGCCGCCAAAAATATCATGATTTGGTTCTTGAAAGGACAAAAAATAACGCTTTTCTTGTAACTATGAATTCAAAAAGCAAACTTAAGCTTCATATTTCTGTAAAAATGCAAGAATCTGTGTCTGAAATAAACGTTTATTGCAACATAAACGGCTGCATGATTTTTTTTAAGTTAACTTAGGAGTTTGTTTTTTTCATATCTTTAAGGGACTGACCTGAGTAGGTATATGGTTTTAATTTCAACTCGATACCTCTCTTTTTACCAAATAAAAGGTCTTGACACACAGTCGGATGGAAGACCAACAAAGTGAATAAGGGTTCCGTTTTTTCGTTTTGAGGTTCGGAACCCTAAAAAGAAAAAAGGATTTGGTTTTTTGCAAACAACCTAACTAATTAAGACTAGAATAGTTAATATCGGGATTGCTACCATGTACCTTTTTATTTGCGAGTTTCCGATATTTCGGCACTGTTGCAAGCGCCATGATCACGGAGTAACTGGAGATCTTGCGGGTGGGATGTTATTGGCAGACATATCGGTCTTAACGGAAACTCGCAAATAAAAAGGTACATGTTAGCAATCCCGATATTAACTATTCTAATGTTAGTAACCATGAAAGTTTAAAACAATATACTAATTAAGATTTTTTACAAATAAACGTCTTGTCTTGTCTTGAAATCTAAAAAAATATTGATACTTTGGCCACCCACACGTCTTCCGGACCTGCCAAAGACGTGTCCAGTATCGGGTTGTGTTCTCGCACAATGGACACGGGCTTGTATGAACGAGTTCACATGAAATGTACACAGCTATTTTTTTTAAGTTCGTGGCAGTCTAAACATAAAATATTTACCTGTGAAGTATCTAAACAGCTGATGCGCGTGTCCAATAATTGGCAATTTTCCCGGCACAGCCGGTGGTAATGGATATCTCGACTTATCTCGAACATATTTGATCCACACTAGCACAGCACACAACACACAACCCAGTAGTACTAAGCTCAACATTGTACGACTGCAGATATTGGTCTAAGCGGGAGCCAGAAGCTGAGCGAGATATATACCTAGCCGAGAGACTTGTAATGTTTAGTTTGTCACAGTAGCCAATATGCGAAGGTGAAAAAAAGTAATTGTATGTCATTTTGGTCTGAGTATTGAATTACGAGAGATTTTTTTGTTAAATGCACCATTTTCGTCTCGTGTTTGAAAGCACGACTGGCGAGCGTGGGGCCTTTGTTTGATTACCCAAATCAGGCATAAACTGTCATTTGAATTTTTCACAGATGTTTCAATTCTTTATCTTTTGATAGGCATACGTTTGACCACTATCTCACCTGATGGTAAGCGATGATGCGGTCTAAGATGGAGCACGCTTGTCTAGTAACCTATTCACTCTTGACTTAAAGATTTCCAGGTTGTGGCTTCCAGGAAACGCAGACTCCGGCAGGGAATTCTATTCCTTCCACTCTTCTTAGAAGCTTTAAAATTAGCGGTGGTTGACACGCGAGCCTCGGTAAGCATGTATAGCCGTTGGATTTGTGACGCATCTCTTTCCGGTCATGTGAGATTTCTGTACCATTGGACTATGAATAAATAAATTGTTTATTAAAAAAATTACAAGCAAAATATTACTTACATGGTAGAACATGTCGATGTGTAATTACATGGTACATCTGTTGACAATTTACATTACTTCGTATCTTAAACTAGGTTATACATGTATATTAGGAGACATTGGAAGGCCATAAACTTAAGTTTCCCCTACAGCTTTGGGCAGAGCGGAAGAATATGTCAGACTCTTACTGACTAAAACCCACACGTGTTAAAAAAGCTCGAATTAAAAAAAAATAGATATTTAGAAAATTGCTGCGCGGTCGAAGTCACTGGCTACTTGAGTCTCAAAATTAAAAAAAAATCTTACCTAGCCGTATTATCTTTGGTCATCACATACAATTTTCCCTAAAGCTACCCACAAAGTAGCTGCTTAGTTTAAGTGGGATTAGGCCAGACATATCTGCCAAATACGGACGTGTAAATAGAAGACTGAGCCTATTATTTTATTGATTACTCCAGAAAACAGAAGCTGTGAAGTCAGTCCAAAAAAACAATTCATCCAGAAAACAGAATTTAGTGGAATAGCAGCAAGTAGGTAAAGACAATTTTTTTTTGGGAGAAGAGGAAAATAATGGAATGGGCAATGACAGGTTAGTATACATTGCACATACACACCACACCCTCAAACACTACACACACCACACATACAACACACAATAACATCACTTTACATTTCAAATAATATAACCCACACTTCTATTATTTAGACTTACCTCTCTATCAAAACTGTTTGCTTCTAGTCTTATGAATAATCTGAATGATTCCGTAAAATTACATTATGTTCAAAGGGGTGTAAGCCTGGAGATCTGTCACATAGGTCCTGAACCCAGTTCAGACTCCAGCTCTCACAAAGATTCTAGCGTAAGGCAATAAATGTCATGAATAAATTACCTACTGACACAAAAAAATACCTTTATGAGAGAAATAAACTATATGCCATATGCTATTTGATGCAGAATCACTGTTTTATCATTCTCATACGTCATTGACAGGCCCTGGAGCAGAGCCCTTATAACTCGAGTTAAAGCCAGTAGGGTCAATGCCAAATAGCATGTCTCAATCATAGCAATGCGTCAGGTGTAATCAACACGCGACATCCTCACACGTGTTTGTACGTTTTATAATTATTTCACAAGAAACAAAACAAAGATATCATTAAAAAGGTTATTATTTAGTGTAAGAAAAACCATGGAATTGTTCCAAGATTGAGTAAAAAGTCGTTAGTTGTGCGATATTGTTCTAGTTCGGGTCAAAAGTCGTGGAACAGAGAAAAACAGTAATAAATCATGATGCTAGTCCTCTGTGTAGCGGTAATTTCCTTAGCTTAGCTTAATAAAGAACAAACATTCGCATTTTTTTCAAAAAGAGCCGGCCAAATGTGAGTTGAACTCTCACACAAATGGTTCCGTACCAAAAACCGAAAAAATGTTTTCTGTATAGTCCCTTTACTTGTTGAACGCGCTAATCTCAGGAACTACTGGTCCGATTTGAAAAAATATTTTAGGGTTAGATAGCCCATTTATCGAGGAAGGTTATAGGCTATGTATCATCACGCTAAGACAAATAGTAGCGGAGCAGTAATGGAAAATGTGACGCAGACGAAGTTGCGCGGGTCAGCTAGTTTACTAATATAGCGGCAGTAGAAAAAAAACAAAATAAAAAACTTTTTACCAAAAAATACAGCCAACTTCCAAAAAAAAAAACTACAAATTAAAAAATAACTTTAATTTCGGAAGTCGGTGTCAAAATACGAAGAAACTAACAAAAACACCTAACAACACCACTGCAAAATCGCAGAAAAGCAAAATACGCAATTTCGATTACTTGGATGACATAAAATCATCATCAAAGGAGACGAATTCCAGCTATTTCAATTTAAAATCCAAAGTTCGCAACCGATTTCAATAAAATTTAAATGGGACCAATCTGTAAGTATATTCATAACTGTGGGAGTTATGAGGTAACAAACATAAAAAAACATTCAACCGAATTGAGAACCTCCTCCTTTTTGGGAAGTCGGTTAAAAACACACTCTTGTGATAATTTCAACTATCTAACTATAAGTGCTCGTTAACGGAGACGCGGGGCGTCGAGCTTCGCGTGCGGCGACGAGGCACGCACTAAATTCAAACATTATTTATTTATTTTTAAGACTTTATGCACAATAGTGGTACATGGGCGGACTTAATGCAACAAGGCATTCTCTACCAGTCTTTTGGTGTAAAACATTATTGTCGCGTTGTGTTAGAGCGTTTACAGAAGAGCGATTTTGAGAAGGCATCGCCCGACACAGCGTTGTCCAACGAAGCAAGAGTGTGATGAGGATGGCTTCACCAAAGTGCAGAAGAAGAAGAAGAAGCCTACTTGTCGCAATCAATGCGGTACTGGACTGACAGGACCAAATATGCTGTTACGGGCAGCGGTACCTACAACGATGCTGTATGTGTCCCGACTACATCACTCCACGAAGGTTGAGGAGATCGTGGAGTACATGAAGGTGAAGACCAACTGGACCTTGAGGGTCGAAAAGTTGGAACCGCGTCACAACACCAACTTCAAGTCGTTTGTGGTGCGGGTTCCGACACAACATCTCGACAAGTTCCTAAAGGAAGAGTTTTGGCCGAAGGGTGTAGTCTACCGACGTTTTCGTGGCAGGCTATGTGACACCGCGCAGCGTAACACGACGCCGTCACTTCGTGTGTCTTAGTGTTTTCAAATTTTATATGTATTAGTTTATTTTTATATTTTGTTGTAAATGTGTATTTTATTTTGTATGGGCTACTGTTGCCTGAAATAAAGGAAGAATTATAATAATAATAATAAAACCCCGCGTCTCCGTAAAGGGTCCAGTTAAACCGTTAGCACGCTAGAGAGCCGGTGAGCCAAAGTTAGAGGCCGTCAATGAAAAATAGTTTATTTCTCACCAGCCGTATAACAAGGATTACAAGTACTTAATACTAGGTGGGCACAATCACATAATATTATTAGCTTTTATAATAATAATATAGCAGCACAAAGCACTGGTGGTAAAAAGAGCCATACTTAATATTGACACTATCTTAATAGGCGAGGCCTGTATCTCAGGAGATAGGATTCAACTTCCAATTTCTTTATCTAATAACCTAAAAACATTGTGTGCTACTATTTAAAATGTATTAACATAGTTTGTTAGTGCCTAAAAATAGAATAAAAATGTGTATGTTTGTGGTCGTGTGGTGTTTGATGGTGTGAGGATGTGATAGTGTGTGTGTGAGTGTGTGTGAGTGTGTGTGTTTAATTACTATGTTTGTGAAAACAAAAGATTTTCGGTAGTTAGGTAGTCTAATTGTAATAACCATCTTTTCACAGAGATCTTAGCGTCAAGTTTGCTTAAATGTAATATATTAAGTTTTTTATTGATTTTGTTATATAGTATACTGCTTATTACATAATACTGTCTTCTCGCAAATGCTGTGTGATGTGAAGGATTATGGAGCGCCTACAAAACCGCAGTTTTAAAGCCGGATTACCAAAGAGAGACGACAAGCCAACGAGCCAACAGTGTATACCGTTGGCTTGCCGCCTCGCCATTGGATTACCCCCTTAAACAAGCACTTACGATTCTTGAGATACAGCCCACCGACAGACAGGCGGACGAACAGGCGGTCGGATGGACAGCGGTGGCTTAGTAAAATGGTTCCGCTTTTAAAGTTACTCTTCGGATACGCAACCCTAAAAAGCCATTCTAAGAATTGTCAACACTAAAATTGTTTTTTTAGTGTCAATAAAATGTTTTTATGATGTTAGTTGCAAGCAGGTACTTGTAATAAGTTTTATAATAAGGAAAACCGGCCAAGTGCGTGTCGGGCCACGCACAGTAAAGGTTTCTGTAAACCATGGGGCCAATTCTACTTTTTTTAAAACAGCATTCGCATTCGCAAATCAATCGCAAAATGTCTAAAAAGCTTTATAGTCCAGTCAACGGGTCAATTTAGACATCCGAGGGTACAAAAATTCGCACCCAGCTGAAAGTTAGTAGGATTGTTCATAACACCATTATTAATGAAATATAAACAGTCGTCATCGATCCGACAATTTTCAGCATAATGGTAAGTTTTATCATAAAATTAGTCCCGACAAAAGTTGTAGATCAGATGGCCAATTCTACTAATTTAAAAACGTTAAAATTTAAATCACATTCGCATCTCAATGCCAAAACGTCAAAAAAGGTATTCTGCTAAACATAAAAGAACAACCAAAGTTGAAGTTTCATGCGATGATATTGCGAATTGAATTTTACAAAAAACTTTTTACAAAAAAAATACAACCGACTTCCAAAAAAAACACTACAAAGTGAAAAATAACTTTAATTTCGGAAGTCGGTGTCAAAATACGAAGAAAGTAACAAAAACACCGACTTCACCCACCGACAGTGGTGCCCCACACCTAACAACACCACTGCAAAATCGCAGAAAAGCAAAATACGCAATTTCGATTATCAAAGAATCATCTAAATAGTCAAATTCCAGGTATTTCGATTTAAAATCCAAAGTTCGTAACCGATTTTGATATGATTTAAATGGGACCAATCTGCAAGTATATCCATTCAGATAAAACAAGAATTTTTCAAATCGGTTCATAATTATCGGAGTTATGAGGTAACAAACATAAAAAAATCATACAACCGAATTGATAACCTCCTCCTTTTTGGGAAGTCGGTTAAAGAAATGAACTGAAACGGTATTCTGTTATTTTTAAACTTAAACAGTCATATATTGTATTGAGTAAGCGAAATTGACATCCTGCGCAATCAATTGCGACGTATTTCGCACGGGCAAAGATAAAAAAATTGTACTGTAGGTACCTAACGATCAAAAGTTGCTAATTGTAAGTAATCTACTCTTCTCTGGATAGTAATCTGACACTTTTCTGAAAGCTAATGAAGGAATAAATCTCTCGACTAATAATTAAATATTCATGAATTATAGAAATTAAGCGCTGGCGCTGTGAATAAAAATGTATGAATGTTTCTTGAAACTTCTCTTTTGTAGTCTAGAGTTCGATTACTCGAGAATGGAAAACCCAATTTGGTCACCAAGTAATCTAGGCAAAAATCGTTGCAACTGAGCAATACCAACACGATAAAAAATATTAAAAAAAAATAATAATTTAATAGGTTCTCCAACAAAGACTATACCTTAGTTGCTATATTATAATAAAGTAATAACACAAAAAAACATGTGCTTCCTCAATTATAGGAGACCACATCATGCTATAGAGAAAAATCAAACTATACCTAACTTATGTAGACAATTTAAATGTACATAGCAGTCAAGTTAAGTTAAGTTATTTTTTAACGTTTTTTTAACTAACTATTATATAACTTTTTTTATATATAAATTCGTATATGTATGTGTGGAATGCCACCAAAATGTCATGTCGCCAATCCATGACATTTTCACTTTTTGATATCTGGGCGTTTTTCAAAAAAAATGGCCCGTTACTTATGTGGAAACCTTATTTCTAATGAACGGAATCTACACGTAATTGATGGTGAACCTACAGATAATGAAATAAATTAACTAAATTTCATAAAAATTATATTAAATATATGAAAATAAACACAAAAATATCATTCTTGTTTCAGAAGTTATGCACAATTCGTTCCATTATGTAACTTTTCAACTTGGCATTTAGACAAATAAAGCGATTTGTTTATAATCACTAACTTGTTTAATTCAACTAATAGCATATTCATATTTAAAAAACAGAACAAAGAATTGAAGATTAATCATAAATTGGCGAGTAATTTTCGGAATAACATCCATTACGTCACTTTTGTGCCGGTAACACCATACAAAATATCTTTTATCTAACACAACAGAAAGTTTATAAAGTTTTAAGGTAACACAAAATGAAATTTGGAGAATTAAAACAATATTATAATTGTAATTTAGAGCTCTAAGCTAATACAATTAAAAGAAATCTTAAAATTTAAATCACATTTTAATAGGACAGTTACTTAGGTGGAACACAAAGTTACTAATAGGAAAAATTAGGCTACGTGTACAATGTACATAATAATAATTAATAATCTTAGTCCGTCATCATTAGTCTTGGTTTTTTATTTACTTTCAAACTGGATAGCTTACCGGACCGGGATTAGAACTATGGATATCCTCTTTTTTGGTTTCCACTACAGTTGCATTTTCTGCTGCTACAATTAATTGTGACTCAATATTAGATTGCTCTAAAAGTATTTTATCATCAATTATACGGCATTATCCGTAATGTTTTCATGGAGAACATGAAGTGCATCATCGCCGAGGATATTCTGTGAGCTGCTGGCCATTACAGCGTTGTCAATTTTAACGGCAGTATCCGTCATGTTTTAGACAGATAGATCACATAACGCGCGTCCGCTCCCCGTCGGCTCTAAAATGCAAAAACTGTATAATATTTTCGCAATCCAAAACGTGTCCTCTCCACCACATAATCAGATATCAGAATGAACCAATCGAAAATTCTAAAATTTACAATATAGATCTGTATTGTTCTCCATTTGACACATACATTTACACACGGGCGAAACCGCGGGCCGTAGCTAGTAAAAAAAACTATTATGCACACGTCCTTATTATTCCATTAAGTAACGTATTCGGTCCGCTTATACGTAACGTTACTTAATGGATGTTACGAATCATAACCTCATCCTACTGTTGGCAATAATTTTATATGAAACATCATACATATTCCTAATTTGTATTATAAAAATTATTCACGGATAATTAAAAAGCAAATAAAGAATAAGTACATATTAATAAACTGAATACTTACCAGTAAAAAAGCCGTTCTTAGTGGATAATTTTTTAGCACCATGCTACCACACAACACAACGTAACGGAATGCGTCAAAAACAAGCGGGAAGAAGAGGACGGGGTATTCTGAATGGAAATAATGTTGCAATCACTAAAAATTACCACAGAATGGTAGTATTTTTTTTGTTTTGTAATCCTAGTTTTTGGCGTTACTTAGGCGGAAATTCCGCCACTTCCGTTTTTTAAGGACAAACTTTAAACTGATATTGTTTATTCAAATTCCTTTTTATAGTATTATATTAAACTAGTAATTAAAATTCTAACATTGAGGCTTCGATTGCAAACAATTTCATTAAATAAATATAATTTGGAAGTATTCTAATGAACCTGCAAAGTTAACAAGCTGTAGGGTGGACATGTTAAATTGTGTTTTTTTGTATTACATTTTTGACAATATTTAATTTGTACAATGTGTTTCAGTAACGTATTGTATTTAAACATAATTCTTCATAATTTCTGTATTAGAAAAATAACTCTAACTAATGAAATGTGTTAAGGTTGCTGAGAAATTTACTGTCAAATTTGGTGGACAACACATTTCTGGGGTGCTCATTTTTTTTGAAAAACGCCCATCTAAGCGGCCTTAATTCTGCTGGAATCGCGCCGTAACGTCAAGGCGTTCGTGGTGCTTATACCAACATGTTTCCTATACCTTGCCATGGGAATTTTGGTCGCAGGACGTTGTGTTCCATCGCCTTCACGGACAAGTGCCACTGACACGCACTATAAAAAGTGCTGTTAAGTAATTACTAACATAGGCTTAAATTTCATCCATAAGCTAAGGTATTTAGGGGCCAAAATAGCCTGAGTTAAAGAGGTAAGTATTGTTATATTTTGAGCCCGCTTATTAAACTAGTTTTAAGCAGGGATGTTATGGAACTCCGTTACCGTAACTGAAACTATCGAATATCCGAAATACACACCACACATATTGTTACCTTATATTGTTATGTAATTAGCTGTAAGTTTTCCTAAAATTAATAAAATAAAATAAATAAAAATATATCCGTAACTGTATCCGTTTCACGGTACATGTTTCGGATAGTTTCGTTTAAGAGCGTGTATTCCGTCCACTAGCGCCGCCAATCGTTTTTTATTATTTGTGGTAAATTTAAGACACGTAGATAAAAAACCGCTCTGTAGTGCACTGAAGAAATGTATTTATTATGTTTTGAGAGTTATGTTTTGTACTTTAGAACATAAATAGTTGCCAAAGTCGATATTTAGCAATAATTGCCGTTTTGGCTATTTAGCCATGAGTTATGTATTAGTAAGAATTTAGCCATGAGTTATGTATAAGACAGGTTTTTTATCACCGCTTGCGCGTCACGTGAATCTTACTGTTTGTTTGTGATTTCTAGTCATAACATAACCTCTTTTATAACTAGTTAGTTTTTAATTTATGAGTCAAATGAACAAGTGATTTTATTTTTCAAAAATCAATGATGTTATTTTACTTTTCATCAAAATCGGGCTCGAGACTCTTTTCAGTGTTTTTTTCGATATTCCTCATCGTTTCGGATTTGGCCCTGAAGGCAAACTTTAAAAATTCACCTGTATATTCGACTGAAACTAAATTAAAAACACTGATACTTTTATTTATTTATTTATAACACTTTCAGCACAAAAAGAGTACAGAGGCGGACTTAATGCCATAGGCACACTTACATAGGCATACTTTACTGAATTGTAAAAAATCCAAAGTGCTTTCGAATTTTGAGAATTACATTTTTTATATTAAATTTTTGCCAATAGATACATACCAAATGTACTAAGATCCCAGAGCTGCCAGACCTCTCTTATTATCTTACTAACAAACGCTTGAAACGCGCAAATGTAAACGGCCGATTTCCATTTGTATCAGGTACCAAAGCCATTAAATCACTTCAGTCTGGGTACTAATTTTGATTTTTTACGGTACGAGCGTATCCATCACAAGGTGCAAATAAGGAAAGGCAAAGTCTGACAGGATTTAGAAGGATGCAAAACTACCTCCTGGACTATTGAAAAAAAAATTGGCTATCGGCCCAAGCCAGCAGGTATAATCTACACTAATATTATAAAGCTGAAGAGTTTGTTTGTTTGCTTGAACGCGCTTAGCTCAGGAAGTACTGGTCCGATTTGAAAATTTCTTTCAGTGTTAGATAGCCCATTTATCGAGGATGTATGGGCTATATATCATCAAACTAAGACAAATAGATGCGGAATATTAATGGAAAATGTGACGCAGACGAAGTTGCGCGGTTCAGCTAGTTTATCATAATATAATATATATCCTAATATAGGAAATATGGTATATATCATCGCGCTAAGACAGCGGAACAGTAATGAAAAATGTGACGCAAACGAAGTTGCGCGGGTCAGCTAGTGCAATATAATATGTATTAGTTATAATTATGTAGGTACATACTATCACTAGTCTATGCCACATAGATTGATCGTGACAGCTCTGGGATGTCAGTCAAAAGGTGTTATCTGCTAATTTCCAAAGTGTCATCTATGAATTCATCGACTGTCAAAATCGATGTTGCTCGTGTCACACAGCGCTTTAATCGCTTTATTCTTTTCGTAACTAATAAAAATCTTACTAATGGATCAAGCGCTGAGAGTGCTTTGTTTCACTTTGGAAACAATGGCGCCGGGAAATAAAACCAGTGAATTACTTTTTTAAATGTTTTTGTAATAATAAAGGGTCCGTTCTATTGTAATAATTAAATTGTAAATTTAAACAAAAAATTTGGGAATTATGGTTAAGGTTTTATGCGTGTTGATTCATAGAACACTTATCATGTCCTTTAAGGGGTCGCCCATACCAGAAAGGTTTTTTTTTTTCGATTTATGCTACGAAACCTTTCGTCTGAGAGTCCGACTCGCACTTGACTGGTTTTTTAGGGTTTCGAATAAAAACTAAAGATGTCGTGTGGTAAACGCGCGCCGTGACGTCAGTTGTATGTTGGAGAGTGAGGACTTTGCCGAGGGCACTTTTGGCTCGAGACACCAACCAGGAAACTCCTCCAGAACGAAACTGGCAGTTTACCTATTTCAATTGTATAATTTAACCGTCTTCTTTTATGATCTTATAAATGCGTATTCTTCTAACTCAACAGACATATGTGTTGCTGGGGAGTTTGTTGGCCACTTCTTCTTCAGAGCTAAAACACTAGCAAGTGGTGACGGGCGGGCGTTTATATTTATTTGACCAAACATGTGTACATATTATACAAGACTTAAAAACGTGCATGGAGAATATATAAAAGTACCACTAAAAAGTGAAAAATAACTTTAATTTCGGAAGTCGGTGTTTTTGTTAGTTTCTTCGTATTTTGACACCGACTTCCGCAATTAAAGTTATTTTTCACTTTTTAGTGGTACGTAACAACACCACTGCAAAATCGCAGATAAGCAAAATGCGCAATTTCGATTACTTGGATGACATAAAACCATCATCCAAGTAGACGAATTCCAGCTATTTCGATTTAAAATCCAAAGTTCGTAACCGATTTTGATAAAATTAAATGGGACCAATCTGCAAGTAGGTATATCCTTTCAGATAAAACAAGAATTTTTCTTGTCGGAGTTATGAGGTAACAAACATAAAAAAAAAATTCAACCGAGTTGAGAAACTCCTCCTTCTTGGGAAGTCGGTTAAAAAGGTTCTGACATGTTTGCCACATACTATGGCGTGCAAATATTGTGCATTTTGCTTTGACGTTCAATAGGTACTGGCACTCAACCACAGTTAATAATGTAGGTAAGGTTAATACTATTTTTAGTGTTATTATTCTACAATGAACCCGATACCACCGAACCCAAACGATGATGGTGCTATTGCTCTGCCGTCGCTGAAGTCGTCAGATATATTGTGACTTATCATCTTCAAATTACCAATTTTTAAGTGTTTTTTGTAGTAAATAAACACCTAAATGGTGTCCAAGAGGCCACTTACAACAGAGACATGAAATATCATTAAAATAATAGCTTAGGTACTCGATTAGTGATAGGTATGTACTTAAATATACGTACGGTGAATCCTGGGTAATCAGCCTCGCGACTATTTGCTGATCGACAATGATTGTAATTATTTTCTGACGACATTAACTATTCACCTAAAGCCCTGTAGCAAACACTGTTTTATTTATTTATTTATTAGGTCTACCAACAATTGTTTACACTTATCTAAAAAAAAAAACAACATGCATTTAAACTTGACACAGTGCAACAATTACTTAAAGGTAAACACCACATGAACAAGAAGAAAACCAAGATAAGTCATTAGCATAACATTGGTTGCTAGCTACGTATTTTGCAAGTAAACTCTATATTGTAACATATAGTCCTACTAAACATTAAGATCATGATTTACTTATTTGACAAGTTCCGTAAACACAGCCTCAACAAATCTACATCAAGTCTGAAATATATTATATTTTTATTATATTTATTTATGTATCGGAATTCAAATGAGTTCGAACGAGGAGACCTCCCGCTCTGGGCGGAGCAGAAGAGAGTATCAGACTCTTACTGACTAAAACCCATCCGTGTTCCTCCTAATGCTCTTTGCGTTCCAGGGCCGCGGTGATTCTTTCGAACAAATTCCGCTACAACACCCAATTAAATTATTTGCCATTATTCCTCAAGTAATCGACACAGTCATTATCTACTCTAATGTAGGTATTTATGTACCTTCGAGCATGACTGGGCACTAATCAAGCTAAGCAACAAACCCTGACAAACCAAAGGATATAATGGTATATTTTTTTTTTTTTAAATTGACAGAGTGGCTACAGCATGAGTGTTTCTATACTATTATGGAATTCATGGAATTTAAAAATTAATTTTAATGATGGACAAATTCGAATAATAGATTTTATAATAATTGTAATCATAATAATTAGAATTGCATGATGACAATAATAATGAAAAAATTGACATAAGTTAATAATTTGCACGCTTGCTTGCAGGCAGAATACAATGACTTTTAGGATATAAGATCTTTCCTTGTAATTTGTATGTATTTTCTCGCAAATAAATATTTCTGATTCTGATTCTTATGGAAAGAGGTTCTGACTCCGTTTGTGTAGAATTTCGCGTTTATGAAGCCAATCCGATCTTGTGTTGTTTTTAGGCCTAAATTAAAAAAAAACGCAGTGCAGCAAGCTTTTTTTTTTGAATAGTAAGAATATTTTATTTGTATAAAACATGATACACATTAATTAGGTCTTATAAAATATAGGAATATCTGACATGTTTCACCTTTCTCTTAATCTGCAAATATATCCTTTCAGGTAAATCAAGAATTTTTCAAATCGGTTCATAATTGTCGGAGTTATGAGGTAACAAACATTAAAAAAACATACAACCGAATTGATAACCTCCTCCTTTTTGGGAAGTCGGTTAAAAATAAAAGTAAGTTAAACCGAACGTTATAGTCGACACTAGCCCGGTATCCGATGCTTGATTATCCAAAACATTCCTGTATCGTGGGTGCGTTTACAAACATACAAAGTCACATACACAAACAGCCAGACCCGAAACAACTATCTGTCGGCCATAAAAATATTTGTCCGTGCGGGAATCGAACCAACGACACGCAACGCAGCAGCCTATCGCTCAACCACTGCGGCAACCGTGCGGTCAAAATTGACTTCACTCTTTCTTTTGTGCAAGCATATAAGGGACTACTCACACTCATTCAGCTCTGTTCAGCTTATGCCCATAGAAAAGAACGGTTTTGTATGAAGACGCGTACGCATCCGTTCAGTTTTCCGCATCTATTCAGCTTTCGCGTCAAACAAGTATAAAATGCGGAAAAATGTGTTATTATCATGCGAGTGCTACAGATAGAGTTCAGCGCTAATCTGCCGCTGCCCGCTTTCGCATTTTCCATTAATTCATTCTTAGGAAGCTGTACGCGGCTGATAAAAGCAGAACTGTGTAGGTGTGACCAAAATCGTTCAGCAAAACGCGTGAGTAGTCCCTAAAACACCATACACACTGAGTCATTCAACGTGCGATCCCGCACGGTATGGCACCGCTTCGTACCACAACGCATCGTGTGTCTTCGCCATTAGCTGTGCCATTCATTTGTTTGCCGGCTCGGTTCGGTGTTCGGCTATCTAGGTCTGTATTAAAGATCTAACCAAAATCTTAATACAACGAAGCTTGACACTTGTGTAGTTTAGCACCCAAAGGTTGACTGGTAGAGAATGCTTTGTTGCATTAAGTCCGCTCATGTACCACTATATTGTGCATAAAGTTTAAATAAATAAATTACTCGCTATGTTACTTCGACGAAGTACTCTCCGAAGTAGACCGAAGTCCGAAGTACGTGTCCACACACTCGAGCAACTTTGCGAGGAGCTCAGTCGCCCGGTCCACTCACGATAGGCATCATGGATAACGTTTAAGTGGCAGCTGCCGTTGCAATGTGTACTCTCGCGTATTAAAACTACGTGCGTATTTAGAACGGCTCGACGCGAACCGAAGTGAGCCGAGTAATGTATCAAGACGCTTCGTGTTCGAACTTCGGGACACTTCGAGTACTTTGACTCGGGCACCGAAAACCGACGACTAGAAGTCGCCCGAAGCGAGGCGAAGTTGCACGAAGCGAAGTGCCTTCTACACTATCGTATTCGCTCAACTTCGATTAACTTTACGAGTAGTGTGGTGGTATAAAGTTCAACTTAAATCCGCGTTGTTCTAAACTCGGGTCAAAGTGATTGCAACGTATGTTAGTCCTTCGAGATTGGCAAATCTTAGATAAGCTAGGTTACTGAAATAGTCTGAAGAATCCGTCAAATTAAACTAGGCAGATATTGCTCGCAAAACATGATGGTCGAACAGAAAGTTCTGGAGTGGCGACCACGTACCGAAATTTGCAGCATTGGTAGACTTCCCAAAATTTGGGGCGATGATCTGGTGAAGTCGCAGGAGACCCAGTGGTCTGGTTCGCACAAAACCGGTCGATGTGGCGACACTTATGAGAAGCCATGAGTAGCAGTGGACCTCTATCGGCTGAAATAATAATGATGTCTGTGATGCGCATTCACAACCGCGACCAATCAAATTTTCTCTTCTGAAATCTTATTCTAGGAAATACGAATGTACTTTACACTAGCCATACTATCTTTTAATGACGGAGAAAAATTATTCCCGACTTGGAGAATCCTAGTGTCAATCAGGTCATTATATCTTGAGCAATAAGATTATTATTTTATTTCTTGTGTCAAACCCTTTTCCTAAACAATCGCAGCGTAAAAGATTAGTACTACATCATGAACAGTCATTTGACTATTCAAATGTATTACAGTTAGAAAGTTCTAAACCTCAGCAGTTTCCAAGTTCAGTGGTAATCTAGGATGTTTTGTAAACAAGCATTTGATATTGGACCTTGTTTGTGGTTATTGCGTCAACAGCTTGCTTGCTATTAATCAATTGTTGAAAATGTATAACCATTCTACATTTGTGCTGTTACTTGCGGTCGGCCTGGTAAGGAATATTTTTTTTATTTTTTAAGTGGAATTGCGGCTTGTTCTTGTAAATCAGCAGTGCGATTCTGTAAACATGTCGAAGTGAAAACTTAGGTGAAGTGAACGTTAAGTGAGCTGTCAAACTATAAAAACAAGATAGAATGACAGCTCACTTGTCATTCATAGATGTGGTCGAATTTGGAACACGTCTGCTTATAAGTAACATATACACAATGACTAAAGACTTTAGTCATTGCATATACACTCTTAACTTAAAGACTCCCAGGTTGTAGCTATCAGGAAACTCAGACTCAGGCAATAATAACATACTACTACATATTTCTTCGCCATCTACTGATTTAATGTCATCTCTAAGCATCGCCAAATGACTGGTAATGTGCCTTTACACCACAATACGTGATCAAAAGACTTAAACATAATTGTTTTTTGTTTTTATTTAGTACTTTTTGACAATTTATCACCGTAAATATTATGACTTATTGTTTAGTAAAATAATTTCTAACCTAATTGTTAAGTAAAGTTATTGTTAAGTAAAATTATTAAGACTCCGGTCTGACGAAAAACAATTCTATTCTATTTTATTGCCTCAACTTATGCAAAATTTAAGCTATCATTTCACTGTGCCAAAAATTATTATCTCTCTACAAATTTATTTTCTTGAAAATCCACACGACCATATCCTTTCACCTTGAAGCAGGTGCACCTAATCAGGTGTCAGTCATTGTGCCAATAGTTGGCAGTCAGTGACACTTTTCCCTCTTTGAATATCAGCAGCATACATTGCATGCCAAGTGGCCAACGGATTCTGTTTTTCTCTCATTATATATTCTACAGTCATACTATCATGCGTCACATTAATATAAATGTTTAGCTGTACGAATTTCATTTTTATAGGATCGTGATCCCAATTTTACTTCCTGCTTACTGCCAAGCTAATGTGAGACGTGTTGTGACTTAAGTTCGTTTTTCTGTTGATAAGAGGAAAAATTAGAAATTACTGAAGACATCAGCTAAGTGACTACTCATGTAATGTAGTCCACAAGTACTTCAGAAAGTTCTTGAAAGTTTTGTTTTTATTTCCAGGACTGTTGTCAAAGCCATTCAGCGGTTTTGAGTAGAAAAAGCAACGCTAATGATAATGTTTTTAATCTTCTACTGGGACTATACAAAATAAATCCTTTGAAAGGCTCCCCAGTGTTCCAATCGTTTTCTAAAGATTTGCTGTTGGGAATGGGCCGTACAAATAAAGGACGCGTCGTCTTGAATTCTGAATCAAGTGAAAGTTTAACAATAAATAAACAATTGAAAACGAAACTTAATGAAATAGAAAAGATGATACACACTACGAATAAAAATCCAGCAAAACATTTTGAAAGACCTGCTTATGATCTAAATGATGTCGTGAGTACTGAAAATTTTAAAGCAGAGTTTGTTATTAACGATAAAGTGTTATCAAAAGAGGAATTTCAGAGAACCCTATTGGACAATCATAATATGAAAGAAGACTTCAGCTCATTATTCGATCATATAGGCAGCAATGAAGCTGATATAGAAATGCCTGTCACAAAACTTTTGCCTGTCAATGATACCATTGTTCGATATTCTCAAGGGGCAATACAGAATGAGGCAGTATTCGGATTCGCGGGCAATAAAAATGAATCTAGGAACCAGATCGAAATGCTGCCCAAAACCCGTGATAGGAATCCAGAAGAAATTTTAACGGATAACTTTATAGAGGGTACAGGAGACGTGATCGTTTTTTAAAGCTCTCTAGAGGAAATAAATAACTCTCGTTCGACTGTGAAAGTTACTTTATACAGAATTTTATTTACATTAAATTAATAAATAAATAATAAATTAAATAATTTAGTCAGAGGTCCGTAGTTTTAAAGCTATTTGTTTCATTTGTTTATATTTGTGCGGAGTAGGCCATTTCGTGGGCGTCTTCGTAGCTTCTGGCCTGGTAGGGTCCATGCGCGTCCCAGGCTGGTGCGTGATGGTCTACATGGTGCTCAACGTGGTGCTGAGGGTAGTGGATGACTTCATAGTTCACGACTTTGGGTTTCGTGAATTTGAAGATAACCATGGCACCTGTTGAAGAAAAATAAATCTATTAGTTAAACGTATTTTTGTTGTTTCTGTTCCTAGCTGTTTTTCATATGATCTAATCGGACTATTTCATAGCTCTCATAATGTAAAAAGACTTTTTGATGATGTGATTGTTAATGTAGCTAGATCTTTTTAGGTCAAATTTTATTTGGTAAACAGTAATTGCAAAATAAGCGGATTCTATTGATAGTGGAGCTATTTGAACGCAACAGATTCTACAGTTTCAATTTGACGTTCTAAGATTCTAACTCAACACAGCAGCCATGCATGTGTACAAATGAACATACCAGATAGAACAAGGGAGATGAGGCCGAGGGTCAGAGCCTTCCAGGTCTTGAGGGCGATGAGGGCAAGAGCCAAGGGCACCAGCACTGACGCCTTGAACTTCAGTCCGAGGAGGAAGGGCAGCAGCACCTTCTTGATGAAACCGTGCTCTGAAAAATAAACACTCGATTAATATCTTGACAATAACATTCAACTGGGAAAGCTAAAAATTTCTACTAACTGCTCTTGATCCTCAAAGGCTTGGGGAGCTTGATCTTCTTCTTCCTGCCCTCGAAGACCTGGCCGTTCTCTTCACCATCCAACGGCATCTCCAACTCCGAAGGTAGATCGGTAAGTAGAGATCTGGGCACATACTCAGATGCAGCACTGTTCGAAATTTCCTCGGGTACTTTCACCCTGAGCGTATGTGTCTGGAGGAAGCGGTCTACTTTATCCACGATCTGGTAAGCAGGGTCTTGCGCCATCCTGGGGTCTACTCCCTGGTCATCTTCCAAGGTGCCAGTCTTCACAATAGAGAGGTCATCCGTGATCTTGATCTCGTCATCGTTGGACACTTTCGAAATCCACTGCAGGGTCCTCGGTTTCACACATTCCACCGAATATTGGCTCAAACATTCGTTATAAATGTTCTTTACTAATTTGGAGGCGGTATATGAGTTTGCACTGGCGACTGCCGCAAGGGTAAGGAGCACTATTAGTTTAGCCATGTTGCACTTTTCACTAATTTTTATTTTTTTAATTATTTGATGGCAGACGACTTACTGCCATCCGATGAACGATCACAATGTATGCCAGGGTACTCCTGGGCTTGGTTTATATACGAGCATTAATACGTGACGTGTTATCAGAATGCGCAATGGTACTATCTTCGGCGATACTCGCGGCCGTAAGCTTGTGTTACATTTTAGCTGCATGTGTGTGTGAGCCTACACTGTATTGGAAAACTATCACTTTGTTGCCTCAACGATGGTCCTGTGGACTTGAAATTTGCCAAGGGAAATCGAAAGAAAATTAGATACTTATGCCATAAGCATGAGGATTAGGTAAGTTCATGCTGAAATTGAATAGTTTTATGTAACATTATAAAATTAAAAAATGATAAGTAATTACGATTTTTAATGCTTGTCATCAATTCCTTTTTGAAAAAATGAGTAGAACTTCCCGTACATACATCTAAAAACACTTCAAAGTTCATCTAAGAAAGCTTCGAAAAGCTGTTCTATGTGAAATAGATTATAAGGTAGATTTCATAGACCACACTCACAGACATCTATTTATGGGTGATTTCCTAACAGATGCGATGATTTTTAAGCGGCATGGGCTTTACAGATTTATTCAAAACATACTTTGTTGTTATAAGTAGAAAAGAAAACCGGCCAACCAGACTTCGAATGTGAGCCGGACACGAAGAGTTCTGTACCATAAACCTTAAGTTTTATTATTTGTTGTAATAGCGGCCATAACAACACACAATCTGATCTGTCTAACTATTACTGTTCTTGAGATACAGCCCTCTGAGGCTGACGGACGGACGGACAGAGAGCGGAAAGTAAGGAATAAAGTTCCATTAGATAACCTTTAGGTACCTACGTATCTCTAAAAACTAGCTACAAATTTTGCCATAATCCTAATAAGGATCGCTTATTGTCGCCTTCAGAAAAAAACGATTCTTCAAATGCAACATTTCCAAAGCCGGGATTAATACGGCTCAGCTACGACCTGACTTATGTTCTGCTAAGTATTACCTCTAAAATGCCTATACTATCATGAAAGTAAATCTTTCTGTAATGTTTCTACAACGATTCAGCTCGCGTTCCTAGTGATTGATTGGTCTAGCTTGACCTTTAACTCACGTGCGGTGCTTAAAAGCTGATACTTATTTCTTTATTAAGACTAATGTCGTCGATGGGATCTCCCAGTTGGCTGCCAAGCATGTTTTGTTTGAAAGAAATACAAAACAAATGGGCGTTTTTAGTTTCTTTATTAGGTTTTGTAAATTCTTTTTCGTCTTCCTATGTCGTGAGCTTGTCAACTTCAGCCAGTTTTTTATAACGTTTAGATAGACAATCATTTAAATTCACAAACTGTTGTTTATTTGGCATTTTTCCAACGCCAGATAACTCTTATTCGTGGAATAAATTTAACGTTTGACAGTTTTTGTATGGAAGAACTGTCAAAAATTCAAAATTATTCCTCCGATAAAGCTATCTGGCGTTGGAAAAATCAGCCCTAAATCATGTAACTAGATGATCGTTTCTTTTGTTAGACTTTATCAATTTATCACATATATTCGTTATGTATGTATTCCATGTATATGTAGGTACTAGTTAATTTAATTAAATTAAAATGACAACAACGATGATGACACTTCATTTGTGTTAAAATTTAAATATGAGATGTAGGTACTTAATTGAACTGTAATTTTTAAATGGAATAATTTGCAGGTTTTAAACAAATACTGGAAGCAACGTAAAAAGGCCCACAAGGTGAACTGTAGATCTGGCGTAGGCTGCGGTAATCCGCATAATGTGAGACGATCGGTCGTTGTGACTTTTGGGGGTGGTGTTTGTCCAGCAGTGGACGCCTTTTAACAAAAAAAAAAAAACACTACAAATTAAAAAAAACTTTTTACAATAAAATACAACCGACTTCCAAAAAAAAAACACTAAGTACAAAGTAAAAATAACTTTAATTTTGGAAGTCGGTGTTTTTGTTAGTTTCTTCGTATTTTGACATCGACTTGCGAAATTAAAGTTACTTTTTACTTTGTAGTGTTTTTTTTTTATATTTTGTTATATTTTTTTTGTAAAAAGTTTTTTATTTTTCACTTTTTAGTGGTACCCCACCACAGACATATAAATAGTAGCAGACCAAACATTTATACGTAGATATATTTTTTTATATGGTATGATTCTTTATCCTTTTTTTTCTAAGTAACTTTTCATAAGCGTGTCTCGTTCTGTCACGTGTTGTCACACTGACTCATACATAGACAAAATTTGACGCGTAGCTTGTTTAACCCGCGCCGCCATATTGATAAGCTACATACGTTATGTTTCAATCGTGTTAAAATTAATAAAATATTACTTGTTTGGGACATAAAATACACAAGGACGGTAAAATAAAATGGTAAAGTGCTGTGCGTATCGCTGTGACAGTGCTAGCTACCACAAAACACCTGGATTGACCTATCATCGGTAAGTTTTGGGAAATCTTAGTGCTTTCTTTACTGAATTCAAATGTTTCGATACTGTTTATTCGTTTTTTACATACAGTTTTTAACAAAGATGCGATTTGTACCTAAAACTAAAGAAATAAACCATAACAAGGACAAAATAGTCAGAAAGTGGCATCAAGTGACAGCTCAAGTACCTGTTCAATTAGTCAGGGACGAATTCGGCAACAAAGGCGAAACTAGTTAATTGCATTTGTTGTATGTAAAATATTTATTTCCATTGAATTATCAAATAAAGCCTCAGTTTAATGTCTGATTTTTTATTCTTTTTTGGTGATACAATTTCAAAATACCTGTAGTAGTTTCAGTGTATGTACACATGTCATGCTATTATAAAAAATAAATTATAAAATCAATGTTATGTTACCCAGTGTCTGTGTTATGGAGAACATAGGCATATGTATAAATACAGTATAGGCTACTCACATAACGATGAATTTTCATTCAGCAGGCAATAAATGAGCATACTAATATTTTTCCAGGTTTCCTAAGGATGAAAGTTTACGGAATGCCTGGATTAAAAACCTGAAACTCCAGGATTGGCAACCAAGACCTTCAAGTGTACTTTGCTCAAAGCATTTTGAGAATCATTTGATCGAACAACATTACGTCCCGGAGCAATTCCTACACTGTTTAACGAATTTACTCCATATGTAAGCATTATGAGAGTGTAAGATAGAAGAGTGTCCGTGGAGTTTCTCCATAGAGATCTACGCTTTGGAACGTGCAAATAGCTTAAACTTTTTGGACAGACCGACCTTGACAATTAAAAAGTGCCTGTAAATGGTTTAATTGAAATAAATGCTTGAATTTTGAATTACATTACTTTTATTTCACAAATCCTGATTTATTCCTAAACTAGCTTTCAGACATACTAATACCTTGACTCTCGGTTCTACAAAACTGGGCATGCGGGTTAATAACTGCAGTGCCGGTTCTTCTAGCTGATACTGATATCCGTCAACGGTTTGTAAACACCGTCAAAAGGTGAAGAGTGGACTGCTGCCCATCGTCCTCTTAAAATATTCCCTTAGTCGCCTTTAACAATAACCACGGGAATAGAGGGTGGTTCTATTCGTTAAGACTTTTGATAAGTAATCTATATTTAATTTACCCAGAAAATATCGATTTTCACGGATTTTCAGAAAGTATAGGTATGGATTGTTTCATTATCGTTAGATAATACCGGCAACCGGTCCTAATTCGGCCCTGTAATGACAACATTCCCTATGTGTGCGTAATGGCTACGCAAATTTTAGCGAATGTTTGGTCTGCTACTATTTATATGTCTGTGTACCCCACACCTAACAACATCACTTCAAAATCGCATAAAAGCAAAATACGCAATTTCGATTACTTGGATGACAAAAAACCATCATCCAAGTAAACGAACTCCAGCTATTTCGATTTAAAATACAAACTACGTAATCCATTCTAATAAAATTTAAATGGAACCAATGTGCAAGTATATCCTTTCAGATAAAACAAGAGTTTTTCGAATCAGTGCAAAATTAACGGAGTTATGAGGTAACAAACATAAAAAAACAACCGAATTGAGAACCTCCTCCTTTTTAGGAAGTCGGTTAAAAATGATGATGATGAATCATCTTGTAAAAGTATCGCCTAAGCATGTTTTAAGTTAAGTTAATACGGACACCGACCGACCGATAAACTTAAAAAAGACGTAAACAAACCTAAAAATCTCAAACCGCCAAAGGCAATAAATGAAAGTGAAGCAACAGATGATATGATACCGTAGCTTACATAACAGGCAACGTTTCAAATGCTCTTCATTCTAGTCGTAAGGCCAAGTGAAAGATGTTGGTGCAAAACGGATGCACGGCACGTGAGACGAACGTTAATTTGACGGTCCGGCACGCGTTGTCATCCGGTGTTGTGGACATGAAAATATGAACAGCTGATTGAATCTATGTTACGTCAATTTAGGTTGGGGTGTTGGCGTCATCGAGTTTCATTTTGTTAAGGTAGAGTTCCGTACCCAAAGGGTTACTAACGGGACCCTAATACTAAACTTCTTCTATCCTTCCGTCCATCTGTCAGCGGGCTGTATTTAAATAACTGTTAAAGGTAGGCAGTTGACATTTTCACAGAATGTGTCTTTTGCCGCAATAACAACAGATATTAAAAAAAAAAATACTAAGATTACAAGAACTTTATCTTTTTTGGTTTATGGTACGGAACCCTTCAAGTGAGAGTCCGATTCGCCCTTGGCCTCTTTTAAGGTGGTAGAGTAGTGTCGAGACACAGTTGCCTACACTTAGATTGCAATTCCAAGTTGAGATAGTGGTCAAACGTAAGCCTATCAATAGTGAAAAAAATAATTAAAAAAATAGCTTCCGTTCTGCGTGGGTGTACAAAATTTTTTTTTTTTTTCGCGTGATCAAAGAAAATCGTCTTGTCATATTCCGATAATGAACCGTTCTATCAGTAACAAATGGTTTAAGCGGATCAGGTTTCCAGTGATGTTTTCCTATTGACAACTCTATTTTCCTGCCTCCGTCCCATTTTACATGGAATCGGCACAACATATTTTCTTATACGGTCATCCTCCTCTTAATACTGCTTTTAACTGATTCCTCCTAAATATTGCTTCCCTTAGTTTTTCGCAATTGCAGGGTCCATAGCAATGGGTGGAGCATCACCATATCCTCGTCAAGGCGATCGACGGTGGCGACCTCTCGCGTCCGGCCCTAGTTCGATCCATGGTCCGGAGCGTGGAGGCATGAGAAGCGGTCATCTTCTTCTGCGAAGCAGGAATGCTAGCAAAGGGGGAGGCCGAACGCTTGAGAGAGACGGAAACCTCACGCCCCGACCGCCGCAACAGAAAACAGCGCTCAAAGCACTCAAAACCACTCAAAGAGTTGTCAGCATAGAAGACGGGCCAGTGCCTGCCAGGGTTGCGGAATTTGTTTAAAAGATTCACCGCGGCCCTGGAACGCAAAGAGCATTAGGAGGAACACGGATGGGTTTTAGTCAGTAAGAATAACACTCCCTTCTACCTCACCCAGGAAGCGGAAGGAGTCATTTGATGATTTCCCATCCTTAAAAAAGGGTCCATACTCCATAGCAAATGCGTTTATTCTTTCACTTCTTCGTTTCACGTTGTATACGAGAAATATCCTGCATTAGTGGAAGCAATTATGTCAAAGAAGCTATAGCTACATACCAGGAGGTCACAGACGTTCAGAGTCCTTTTACTCTCAGCTATAAATAAATCGAGCTTTAAGTAGGATCGTTAGTGGGTATGTGTGTTTGTAGGAGTTTGTCAACAAGCTTGTCCTTTGTAGGAGGGACTTCATCGGATTTTCTATTTCTTTTTTTTTTTTTCGGAAGACTTACAGACTAATACTATTATAATAACAAAATAATATCTAAATTGCTAATAACAAGTCTCGTTCTCGTTTCTTCGTTTTATTATTTTTGGTCGTGGAGAGCCATACTTTTGTAACTTTTAAAAATATGATCGCATCGATTATATAATTTACATTGTAGTAATAAGTGATTTTAGCCTAGTATCAAAGATTGCTTTAATCATACCATTTCAATTGCCATTCAATATTATCTTTGGCAACCCTCATCCCGCTGATCAGCCACCTTTCAACCGTTACAATTGAATAAAATTAACTCTGAAGCTGAACGCGATCAACATTATGAACCACATTAGGCTGGCAGCATTGCCATTTTCTATGGAAATGCTTAGGGTGCCTGTCCATCTGTGTGGAGCGAGGCAGCAGAGCGGAGAAACCGAAATTTACTAACCAATCATGTCAGTCAAAAAGACTCACGTGGTGCGGAGATTTATATAATTCCATTGGTTAAAATTACTCCATTTCTCAGCCCCGCTGCCTCGCTCCGCTGTAATGGACAGGAGGCGCTTTTATCGTTTTTCCGAGGTAAAAGCCAGCACTTGGGTCACGCAAAGTGTCAACTAAGCGTCTTAACAGATCTTTAAACATTTTATATTTTCGAGTCGTTTGGGATTCTCACTTAAATCAAACCCCAAATGACTCGATAAGATAACAAACAACGAGGTTCTCCGACGCCGCAACGCCAGAGCCAGCAGATGACAGCTGTAGGTGGAAAAATAGGAAAGTCAACCACTAGTACGAGGACGTCACACATTCCAAAGCCATAATCAAGCCTAATATTATTTCATTAATTATAATTTGACTCCGTAAATATGTCTCGACCGCAAAACTGAGTTACCTAGTTCTAAAAGGGACTGGCTACACTTTCATTGACAGTGCGTAGACTGCTATGGACTTACGGACACCGCTGTGTCTGCATATAAATGGGGCATTAGCTTGATTTATGGTCCGAACAGATAGTAAAGTGAAATATGTTTAAATTGAATTAATTTATTAATTAGAGTTTGACCTTGGTTAAGAGTTTTTTTTTTGAGTTAATAAGGTCTTCGACGGCTATTTTGACGATCTTCAAGGTTAAGCAACGGCTGTCAAGGTAGGTCTGTGGATGGGTGACCATATTAAATACCTACCGAGTTTCCTCCGTGCCTCGGAAAGCACGTTAAGCTGTTCGTCCCGGCTATCATTTGGAGATCTTTGGCAATCGTTACGGATTGTCAGAAGCCAGTAAATCTGACTCCAGTCTTACGTAGAAGTACTGTGTTACCCAGTTAATGGGTTTGGAGGTCTGGTAGGCAGCCGCTCTACGTGAAATACTGGTATTCAGTTGAAATCGGTTTGACTGGAAGCCAGCTCCAATAAAGTTGGCGTTCTAGGAACAATCATAGGCCCGATTATGATTATAAACACATGTCACAAAATGAAATTAGAAATGAAACTCATTCGGCATGTGCATGAGTTTAATTGATATAAAGCTGGTGAACATCACACTGTCGCCCGCTTAGTATGCAGCGGGCGACTAAAGCGAAATCGTCCTGAATAGCAGCCGAAGTGTCGGGCCGCTAATCAATAGAGGATTTTAACATGATTACTTTGTGTTGCGATGTCGTGGATAGAAGACGAGGAGTTACCACTTAAATTAAGTGTAGGTTAAAGTAACTGTTCGATGACCTTCATGCGCACTTCCCGCAGCGCCGGAGACGTTCCAGAAGCGACTTTGTTGACAAAAAGTGTTTTGAGGTTTGGTACAATAATTCGTTTTTCTCAAGAATGGTGCATTTCCTTTTCATGGGAGTGGTACCGAGGGGAGTGAGGGGTTATAGGTTAGTTAAGGTTTATTTAACTACCTATATGTAGAGTATGGTTAACCACAACATAAATAATTGTACTTATGTAATTGACACATTAATTAACTTTTTAACTTATTCCACTATCTACCCATATAGGTACTTATATTTTTCTCAAAGAAAATCAAATTTCTTCGAGATAAATCGAAATTGCTGTACTGGCCGAGCAGCGGCTGACAAAAGTTGTATGAACATCCATATTCTTCGTGTTTTAGTGGCCAAATAAATAACATAGTAAACTCATATCTGTCGTGTGATTTAAAAATGGAACGATCTTTTATTCCGAAGCATGGCAACATTGGCAACCAAGGAAGTAACTTATCAAAGGTTTTATTAAATTTCGAACTGTCTTGCAAATAGAAAGCAGTTCATTGAAATAAAAAAGTATTGTTGTAGGTATTTTAATTTCCGCGCATTATTTGAGAAAAGTACTATACAAGCCTTGGCCACAACTATACATTGATGGACTTACGTATGTGTTTCCACTTTCGTCCATCAATGCCTTTTTTGCTGGCCGCTGCAGTAATGTACTATTTCACACCACCTGCACGAAAACGTCAAGTTATTTGACATGCAAACCTAACCTGAAGTACAGCGAGCGCATTCAAACTAGCTGACCCGCGCAACTTCGTTTGCGTCACATTTTCCATTAATGGTCCGCTCCTATTTGTCTTATACCTAGTGATGATATATAGGTAGCCTATAACCTTCCTCGATAAATGGGCTATCTAACACTGAAAGATTTTTTCAAATCGGTCCCGTATTTCCTGAGATTACCCCCTACCTGCATAAATGGGTAAAGCAGGAGGGAGTGTCAGACTCCTACTGACTAAAACCCATCCGTGTTCCTCCTAATGCCCTTTTTGTTCCAGGGCCGCGGTGACTCTTTCGAACAAATTCCGAAACCCCGGCAGGCACTGGCCCTATCGGACCCCATCGGCTTTGCTGACAACTCTTTGAGGCGCGCGTGGAACACAGCGCGCCGTCGACCCGGGCCTGATTCTGATCAGATGGCGAACCACCCAATGCTCGCCGTCCGCAGGCCCACACGCATTACCGGCGGTGGGCTGGAGCCACAGCTTCGGACGCGAGACCTGCTCCTTTGGCGGGGGCCGACGCGCGCCACCTGTTTTCATGGCTATTGCACAATTTTCTCGCAGTAGATGTGAAAAGTAGAGTATGCTCCTCAGGGTTAAAGGTGTCTTTGACTTGGGCTAGCTTGAATCCCTCGCTGCATTCGGGATAAACATAAACTATTAACTTGAACTTTAAACTCCCTCGCTACACTCGGGAGTTAACTCTCGAATCCTTGATTGTGTTCGGGATTCAATATGACGCCGGTGTCATAAGATACTGCTTTTTCCCTTCGTTTCATAATCTACCTAAGTAAGTACATAAGTACTTACCTAGGTATGGAGTATGGCACTTCTACCGAATATTGCCACGAAAAAGATGTAAGTATTGTCTTTGTAATGCGTTTTCGTTTTAATTTTTGTTTATTTGTTCTAGTATTTCTTTGAAATTCATAATTTATGTTCCTAGCTGTGCTTTTGTGTGTTGTATTTTCTATGCACAAATAATGTACGTATTGTTTTATCTAACTACATATCTATGGCCTTGACGATGGCCCGAGCTAAATGCAAGGAATTAAAAAAAAGTTAACTGTCACAATGAGTCGCCCGGCCGACCGAAATTTTGATAACAAGCGGTTCATTATTTTAACGATAATAAAATTATTCGTTAATTTACCCTAATGGTCTTTAATTTTGAATAATTAGATAGGTAACTATGTCTATCATAATGAGCTGTTGCCAACAGACAGTAGGTACCTCACTAAAATGGTAGGTACAGTCGCCAGCTCAGTTACCCGAAACTGTGAAATTTTCCCAATCGACTTTAAACCTTTTGTCTTTAAAATTAAAGTTAAAAATCTATTGAAGTAATTTGACAGATTGTTGTTAATTGATGTGCTAGCATCTGTACCTACCTACATACATAAAAATCATTCTGGGGAAGAAATAAAGGGTTGTTGTAGGTTCTTATTATAAGAGATATGATTTAATTTAAAGTATATTGTTTTAAAATTCGTGCTCACTAACATTAGACTACGAAAGAGGGTAGACCGATATGTCTGCCAATAACATCCCACCCGCAAGATCTTCAGTTACTCCGTGATCATGGCGCTTGCAACAGTGCCGAAATATCGGAAACTCGCAAATAAAAAGATACATGGTAACAATCCCGTTATTACTGGTGACGGGCGGGCGTTTTGGGGGACTGTCTTTTGTAAAACTTGACGTTCAAAAAATGCTGGCCCTCAGCCTAATTTGAATAATTAATGACTTTTGAATTATTTTTTTTTGAATGAAGTACCTATTCTAATTTAAATTACTCGTAGGTAGCGGCATTCAAAGGCGGTGACCTCTCATGTCCGGCCTCGTCCAATTCATGGTCCGTAGCGAGAGGGCATGGGAAGCAGTCACCTCCTTCTGCAAAGTAGTAATGCAAGCAGAGGAGCAGTGAGAGGAAAGGATTGGTGACTCGCCGACCAAAAAGAAAAACCAAGCCCCTGCCCATGGCGCGTTGTGTGCCATCGAACGTTGGTGTCACTTACAAGTGCTCTTCACAAAGATGTCAGCATAAGGGTGCCTGTCAATTTGCGCGAAGCGAGGCAGCGGAGCGTAGAAACGGAACATATTAACCAATCATGTCAGTCAAAATGTCAGTGGTGCGGCTATAAATGTAAAAATACCGATTTAAACGGTTTAAATAAAGTTTTGCAGAACGAGTACCGAAAGTTAACTTTCTTTTAATTTATGCTACCATACCATGCTAATCTAAACAGCCCCGAATAGGGTTTATAGTTCTATACGGACAATGTAGGCAAAACCAAAAAAAAATATTGTCTTTGGCGCTACATAAGTGCCTCGGGGTCCGTGAGAAATAATAGAGAGGGGAATAAAAATGGTTTTTTTAGGGTTTCGTACCCAAAGGGCAAAAACGCGTCCTATTACTAAGACTTCGCGGTCTATCTGTCACCAGGCTGTATCTCACGAACCGCTATAGCTAGACAGTTGAAATTGTCACAGATGATGTATTTCTGTTGTTTTGAGATGGGTTTGCTCTTGATGCTAGTCTAAGTGAGAGATGTCAGAAACAAAGTCTACGATCGATGGAGCGAGCTTACCCAGAAGTAGCCTGTTCACTCTAACTTTGAAAAGATTAGGGTTGTAGGCGTTCGGAAACATGGACACAAACGGATATTTTTGTTTTCACGTATAATTTTACCAAGAGGCCCCCCACTTGGTAAAATTTTCTACAGGCCCCGCGCTGGCTTAATCCACTGGGAATGAGAAATATACAATTCTTTCTTCTTTTCAAAGCTAGCATTTACTTTTATTACCACAGCCTTAAGCATAGACTATTTTTACTATTCTATTCTTTAAATGGCAGCCAAAGCTGATGTCGACTATTCTGCCAATGTCTAAAGTGGATTGGAGAAACAAGAAAGAACAACAAAGAAAATTATTAGTAATTTTGTTGTACTAATAATAGACGCGGTCGAAGATGGAGCTCACTTGTCTAGGAGTAGGTAATAATAAGCTGCCTGTTCATTGACGCGGTGTGAGGCAGTGGAGCGGAGAAAAACCAATGGAATTGTTTATTGTCAGTGACTCCCAGTTTAGAGAACTAAACTCTTAGGTTCAGGAACAATTTATGCCCTGCCAAACATAGAGGAGCGCCATCTGTTACGATTGCTGTGAACTACAACTATTTCAAAAATAAATATGAGCAACGCATTGCTTCACTTAGTAAGTACCTCTCTGGCCCCAAGTGGAATGTCTCACCCCCACTTGTGTTTTTAAATCTATAAAATATTTTTTTATGAAATAACTTACACTTTTCGTGTTTCCGAACGAGTCTCTTTCTATAGTCTATAGCATAAGATGTCCGCCTGACTGACAGTTAACGTCAAATTGTCAGTCTCTGACGCACGTCATTGTACTTTATCGAAATAATCGCGAGAAAACAGAATTCTCCTCGTATTTCTATCTGCTTTACTATCATGCGGAAACTATGATACATTCATAACACAAAGCATTTCTTTAGACTTATTTCTGTGTTGATGGACTTTAGTTTGTGAGTTCTTAATGATGGCAAATAATCGTATACCTTCGGGGCCGAATACGCCTGGAAGTCAACAGACTCCCACACATCAAGGAATTAAGATATTTATACAGAGGGACTATTCTGAAGGGACTGCAGTGAAGTTCCAGACACGTTTCCCCCCAGAACTGGAAGATCGAGTAAGTGAAAGTCAGTTGTTTACGCTGTCTTTGAACCTTGAGCTGTGGGCGCGATCGTCGACTTTCTGAGTGCGTATGACGCTTGAGAAATGATGTCAACTTGTATTATCCTTGTTAAGTCTTAAGTATTAACGTAATGATTAAATTTTGATGTTTTCTGTACCAATTATAGTAATAGTTGTGCTATAGTCAAATCAATAGAAATGTGTAAAATTCAATTTCCTTATTTGTGTTAAAGTTATGTGCTTAATGATTTTGAATCAGAATATCAATCTGAATGATATGTCTTCGTTTTGAAAGTGATCCTAGGGTCATACTTGGCTCCTATACCCAATATTAATAATCTCATTAAAAACTAAGCCAATAATGCATTAACTCTCCATGACCTAGAGACATAAAATAATCATATTTAATCAACTGGTGAAGCTGAAGTGCAGAGGTCACTTGACTAATGAAGTTTTCAACAGGGGAATTGCTTACCTACCTACAAACATTCACCCACTACACTTCTAACTCAACCAATAGGCTTCCGAAATTGTTTGAAAGTGTCACTGCAACCCTGGAACACAAAGGGAATTAGGAGGAACACGGATAGGTTTTATTCAGTAAAAGTCTGACTCTCCCTTCCGCTCCATCCAAAGCAGAAAGGACTAATAATTGATTTAATTTCTAAGTTTACCGCATCAACAAATGACTTGATCTCTGGCGGCATGGGGCTGCACTTGCACCCTTTAGCTTTCAATAAAACATACAAAAAAATTAAATCTAATATTAAATCAGTTAACCAAGCATATTGTGCTACTATTAAATCAGATAACCAAGCATATTGTGCTACTATTAAATCAGATAACCAAGCATATTGTGCTACTATTAAATCAGATAACAAAGCATATTGTGCTACTATTAAATCAGATAACCAAGCATATTGTGCTATTTTTTTTTGTTAGCTTCAGTTGTTTGTTGTTCCGTTCTTTAGGTTCTCCTCAAGTTCTTCTGCATCAAAGTTTGGTTTTACCTCTGTATGAATGAGCAGAAGAAAACCTATCCTGTTTGAGGCAGAAAAATTTAATTGATGCATGGCTCATATTGATTGTAGCATGATGTTATTTAGCCTTTAGCCTTCATTGATAAATTGGTAATCCAACACTAAAAGAATTCTTAAATTGAAACCAGTTATTCCTGAGAGTGTGTTCAACTAATCAAACAAACTTGTTTGTTGAAGTGAATAAATACAACATACAATCATAGTTGCTCTCCATCCACCACCAGTAATGATTACGTCTCATGTAAAAGGAGACTAGCCCATTTTCATGGCACAAATACCACTGCTATGACTGGGACAGCCTACAAAGTCAAAGTGTTTATTTATTTATTTTTATAACAATTGCTTCTAGCCCATTTTCATGGCACAAATACCACTGCTATGACTGGGACAGCCTACAAAGTCAAAGTGTTTATTTATTTATTTTTATAACAATTGCTTCCTACACTAACAGTTTGCACCAAGGCGTATAAGAAGCCAACAACATAGAATTTGTCTTATAAACATAAAAAACTTGAAACATATTTTGATCATCGATCTGTGAGTACATGTAATACATCTACTTCTGATTCCTGAGCGTTCATCAAGCTAATCGCTTGGGCCGTTGGGGCATATCAAGCCATAAGGGTACTTTTGAACTGTCAAGGTCGGTCAGTCAGAAACATGAAGATAGTTGCATATTCCAAAGCGTAGATCTCTATAAACTCTTTTAAATCAGTAAACGACAAAGTAATCATTACATATTGCAATGCATCAAAAAGATTATAAAATACTAAAGGCATTGAGTCTATACAATGCAACAGTTAAGCCGCAAGAGAGGCTATAGGTTAATGTCTGAGCTCATTTTTTGAAGAAAGTGTCACACAGGTTTGAGTGGATCTGTCCATACAGTGCAAGCATTTGTCAGCTATTGTGCAGCTCGCGTCATAACTTGAGCTCAACGTTCTAATGAACAGTACCAAAGTAAGGACATTTGGGTAAGCCATATAAAGTACTCAAACTGCCAGACAATCATGAAATGAACCAGTAAGATAACGACTTACATAGTCCTCATATTGGTTGTCATTGCCATGACTAGCAAGCCCAAGTCTAGCAAAGCTTTCTGAACACATTTAACCTTAATCTTTTCAAAGTTTGAGTGAAAAGGCTTTGGACTTAATCCCTGTCACCTCTGACCTAGACTCAAGAGTCAAGAGAAAACCCAACTCAAATAAAAAAATCAAGGCTTCTCAAATAAAATTCCAGGTGGAAACATCGAATAACACTTTGTCCATCTTGGACATCGAACCTCTTTAGCACTATTATCACAGTTGAATTATTACCTGTTATTCTTATTAAAACTACAGTTTAGTAATAAGTCCTTCAAATAAATTTTGTTTTCAATACATTTGTGGCCAATGTGTCTGATTGACAGTGTTTGTGTGAAAACAATAACAGTCATTTGAATAATAATAACTTATTATGAAGTTATTCATGCTGACAGCATGTAATTATTCACATCCTATTGTATATAGTGGGCATTATCACCAGAAAATATTATTCTGTATTTTTTTTTTTTTTGGAAGGTCAAGTAGTATATAATCCATCTCCATATAATCTATCTCACCATATAATCTATCTCTTGCTTCTTTTCTTTTATAGGATTCCGTACCCAAAGGGTGACCAACAGAACTCTATTACTAAGCCTCCGCAGTCCATCTGTCTGTCTGTCAGCGGTCTGTATCTCAAGGATTTTTATTGCCGCTATAACAAATAATTAAAAGTAAGGATTATGGCACGGAACCCTTCGTGTGCGGGTCCTACTCGCACTTGGCCGGTTTTTTAATTTCAGTCTTAGTATGTGTTTGTTACAACCAATGGAATTGCTTCATCTACCTAGCCTAGCTCAGCACAAGTAATAGAGGCTAGATTCCATCATCCACAAACTATTTAGTCCGTCAGTATTGAAAAATAATGGACACGTATTTTTTATTTTTGTAAATCAATGAATATTGACAAAGACAAAACGCATCAAAACTCGGGAGTGGGGGCTCGTGACGTCACGACTCACTATTCTGTTGGTTCTCACTAGCCATCCTCGCACATCTTTGGTGGAAACGCAGCCTTGGAGTGGTATTTTAATACTACTATTAAACTTCAATGTATTTGAATACAGTTTTAAATAATTATCATACTTTGTAAAAATAAACTATGTCAAATTATGTTCATATTCTATTCCATACTTTTTAGAACCTTTTTAAAATGAATAAAGGTCACTCGAAATACAACTTTAATTTACAATGGCAAACTTGAGTTGTTGGTGTTGGATTCAATATTGCACGCATTGAAGGTAACTGTAACCAAATTGACGAACTTCTGTACAGTTAAATTGATAGAAAAACCGGCCAAGTGCGAATCGGACTCGTTTCGTACCTAAAACCTGAATTTTTATTATTTGTTTTTATAGGGGTAATTGAAATATACAATCCTTGAAAATTTCATGTCTACATATTACGGTTCTTGAAATACAGACCACTGATGGGCAGACGGACGTACAGACAGTCTTAGACGGACTTAGTACAGTACGAACCAGGGTATTTTGCCGCCCCGAAGTTAGGTTTTAGTGTCAACCGCGCAAGTGCAATCACGTAAACAAGTGTTACGTTCGTAGAATATTTTTCTGAAACAAGTAATAAACAAACAGTAACAATAATAAGGTCACAAAGTAACACAATCAACATATACACCAAAAACACACAAATCAAACAGTAAGAAATAACCAAAATAAATAATTTAAAATAATAACAACGTGTAACACTTTTCGCATCAACAGTCGTGCATTTTGTATGCCTCCCATATTATTATTTTACTCTTTGGTGTAAGCGGGACACAAGTATGTATCGAACGTATACGAGCGACTGAGACGCCATTACACCAGCCATCTTGTTCGAGAATGCGCATGCGCGACCTACCGCGCATGGTCTGTTCTATGTTTCTTGTCAAATTGAAATCCTGCGCAACCAATTGCGACGTACTTCGCAGAGGCAAATAACCCTGGTTCTTACTGTAATAGGGTTCCGGAATCCTAAAATACCGTTCAATTTACAGCGAGACAAAGTGAGACAACAATAGATTGTAACTATTACATTTTTCTGACAGTTCATTTATGAGTCATAGCTCAATTAATAAATCAATATTTCATTAACGACTGTTTACAGGTAGCGATTCTGATTCATATTGCACACTCACAGGAAACTGTGATGGACTAATTAATTTATTATCGGCTACTGGCTGTTCATTCATTGTTTGTTTGCTGTGTATAATAAAACAACGTTTAATAAATCACCTATCATTGTGTATTTTATGAACTTGGGCATGTCTGTCTCATAACTTTTTATATAATAGCACATAATAATTATAATATGATTGTAAATCTTGATTTGATAATAATTTCTCGATATAGAATCGTTTTATATTAATAAATGCCATTCAAATTGAATATGTAGTTTCCGATATATCCGTGTCTTATTTAGAAACAAAAAACAAAACAAACAAACAAACAAAAACAAACAAACATGCAACAACAACAACAACATGAAACATGCATGCTCTGTATTTCAATTTATTGTACCATCTTCTTTACCATGTTTTTATGCAAATAAATTTTATTTTATTCTATTCTATTCTAAAAAAAAATACAGTTTCACGCGAAATTTTACAATCTTACGGAGTTAGCCATTTTCCTCTGAAATAATAAAAAGTTCTTTGGTCAACTGGGGGATCTCTAGACAATCTTATAACTTGTTGCTGACCCGCACAACTTTGTCTGCGTCACTTTATTACTTTTAAGTCTCCGCTGTCTGTCCGACCGTCCATCTCTCTGTCAGCGGGCTATATCTCAGGAACCTTCATAAGTGAAACCTATAAAACAATCTTGTTTATTGTTAGTTGCTATATGTAAAAATTTCAACAGTCCTGTTGAATTTTCCACAAATAGCAACTAACAATAAAAATTAAGGTTTATGGTACGGAACCCTTCTTGTGCGAGTTCGACTCGTTCTTGACCGTTTTTTTTCTTTAATGCACTGCTCCTATTCGCCTATTCCTATGTAATATAAGTAGCTTATAGCCTTCCTGACTTGTCGAGCTTCATTGTCTCCGCGTTTTTCTATTGGTCGCCAATGTAGATTCTGTCTCTTAGCAGCTGCAATGGTTGGGACTTGTGTTGCGGACTTCTCCCAAAACAACTCTCGATCACGCACGCGCTTTTCCTCTATCTCACCTGTTGGTAAGCGATGATGTGGTTGAAGATTGAGCACGCTTGCCTAGAAGTAACCTATTCACTCTTGAATTAAAGACTCCCAGGTTGTAGCTATCAGGAAACAGACTCCAGCAGGGAATTCCACTACCTATTAATACCCGTTTTGTGCGTGTGGGTGGGATGTCCACCAAAGACCGGTGGCGCATCGCCGTTCGTCTTGTGGTCCGATGATGGAACGGGCTTGGTGGACAGATGCATCCGGATATACTGGAAGCCAACCCCAACATACTTATGAAGAGGTTGGATAAATTAATAGATCAGTAATTGTGGTATTCTTTCCAAATTCCAGATAGACAGACAAACCTTCGAGTACACTATGGAACGCCTGAACGAACACTTCGAGATGGCGGAGACGGCGGACTGCAGTACTTACTGCGAAGGCTGCTTGGCCTGCCTTACCGCCTACTTCATCTATATCTGCACAGAGACGCATTATGAGAAGGTATGTAGTTCAATTTATAGTTTATCTATAGTGAGCGGTACAGAGCGTAAAGCACCGCAAGCCTCCATGGAAAAGGGAGGTTCCTCCGACCGGACGGTTGTTGTCCAGTGGACATTTTTTATTTTTTATTTTTTTTTTAATCAAAAATCATACATAGAAAAGCAAACTCATTATACACGACTGTGGAGCTTAGCTCTAGAGTACATAAATCTATGTGCAGAAATTGAATCCCTGCCTCTTATACTAGGTCAACCTGTATTATAAGAGACAGTGATTCGGCCATTAATATTTGTATATATATATATATATATAAATCGCGAAGGACTTCTTGCGTCTTTACAAACTACCACCCTGCGGCGTCCACTGAATGTAGTGAGATTTTTAATGTTTTCAATGCGTATGTAAGATGTTTTAATCAGTATCATATCAGTAGTCGACGTCAAATTTCATTTAAACGTTAAATGGTGATATTCAAATTAAATATTTCTAGCTGAATTTGTGCGTCCGTTCACTCTTAAATCTTTCTTGCACACTGAATATCCTCCGTATACGTTCAAAACACTGCATGCACATTATCGCCTCCGTCCAACTGTATGTTTAAATCAATTCCGTATAATGCTCTGCATATCATAATGATTATAATAACTAAATTACATCCATCTACTATTGAATTCAGGTTGGTTCCGAATACTGTTTTTGAATTATTGTATCCAGCTTATCAGCCAAGAGGCTTCCACCTATATAAGGGCTAATACTGACTCCAGGCACAGATAATAAATAATTAATAGTTAGCATACAAAAGTGACAATACCTATGTATAGCGTAGGTATTTTCTCTTTGGTGGTCTACAAAATCTTAAAAAGCAATATAATCATTTTTGACGAGTGACAGGTAAGTTTGTATGTATAAACAGGTAATAGTCTAGTCGACAAGTTGAAAATGGTACAAAATAGAGATACTGATCTTTAAAATTATGTGCGATAGCTCATTGGATCCGGAATGACGCCTAGAAAAATGTGCCAAAAGTTATAAACAATTAAAGATGAAAAGAAAAATGGCATTTCGATTTTTGCCAATATTTCATAAAATATTAATATTTAAGAAATTTCAAATAAAAGATTCTGAAAGAAGAGGAAATTTCCAATAAAAAACTCCTAACTCCCGGAACTCTATCTCCATGATTTGTAACATTTAATTTAATGCTGAAAATAGATTTGCGCGCGACATTTTTAGGTTGCACGCGTGGCGTCAAAAGCGAGTACGGTATATTAATCAATTTATTTAGGGTATTTAATATTTTTTTTTAAATTTGAAAAAAATATGGTGTGTTCTGAACACTATAAATAATTTATTCCCGTTGGAAATTTAACTTAAAGTTAATTTTTCAACAAGTTAAACAATTGTTAACTAACAAAATTTTCTCGAAAACCGTCTTAATGTAAGTGAAAAAAAAAATGTTTAAATAATGGTCGTAAAAAAATTTCGTTTCGTAGAGCCTTTCTTACATATATACTTAACAAGATCGCGCCATCAAAGTTACAAAAATATTTATACATTGATTATAATAATTTTTTTACTTGAACAAAACTTTGAAACTGAGGTTGATAAAATTATCAACAGCGACCAGCAACTATCTGCACCAATCAAACTGTTTACTCCGCGTAGCACGCACGATCCAACATTTGCAAAACAAAAAAGCTTTTGACCTTAACGGCTGAAGTACTTAAACAGTTGCCCAAAAAAGTCATTGTCTTCCTAACAATGATTTTTAATGCAGTATTTAGAATACATTACTACCCGAAATTGTGGAAAATATCTCAAATATGTATGATCCCAAAGCCGGGGAAACCGCCGGCAGAACCTAGCTCATATAGACCCATAAGCCTTCTCCCCATACTGTCTAAGGTGTTTGAAAAGACTTTTCTGCGAAGACTCAAACCCATACTCGATGAGAGCAGGATCATACCGGATCACCAGTTTGGTTTTCGGGAGAAACACGCAACAGTCGAACAAGTGCATAGGGTTGTTCACGTAATAAGGCAAACACTTGAGAGAAAGGAGTATTGCTCAGCAGCATTCATAGACATACAGCAAGCTTTTGATATGGTGTGGCACAAGGGACTGCTGTACAAGCTGAAAACACTTCTGCCTAACTCATTCTTCATGATCCTGAAATCCTATTTACACCAAAGGAAATTTCAAGTCAAATGCGGAGAGGAATACTCGAACCTGTACTTGATCACTGCCTCTGTGCCCCAAGGATCAGTTCTTGGCCCCGTGCTATATTCTATATATACGGCAGACCTGCCTGAAACTGAAGGTGTGGTAACGGCCACCTACGCAGATGACTCGGCATGCCTTGCGAGCGACAAAGACCCGAACAACGCATCTTCGAAGCTGCAAGCACAGATCGATAAAGTTGATTCTTGGCTTCGGAAGTGGAGAATAAAAGCTAGTGTAACCAAATCAACACAAATAACATTCATTCTCACTGAGAAGTGGCGAATGTCCACCTGTTTGTATGGATAACAAGGCCCTGCCAAATCAAGACAGCGTAAAATATCTTGGCCTACACCTGGATAGAAGACTGACCTAGAGTAAACACATAAAAGCCTAGAGGAAAGAAGCGAACTTGCAATTTCAATCGCTAAACTGGTTGCTTGGACGACAATCCACTCTGTCTCTTAGTAACAAGCTCTTGGTATAAGCCATCATAAAGCCCATTTGGACCTATGGAATAGAACTGTGGGGTTCTGCGAGCAACTCTAACATAGAGATCCTCCAGAGATTCCAAAACATCGCCTTGAGAACTATCTCAAGCGCGCACTGGTTTGTGAGAAATACCGAGACATGAATACCTGGAGATACCTACTGTTAAGGAAGAAGTCAGCAATATCAGCAAGAGATACAAAGAAAGACTGAGCAAACACAATGAACTGGCAAAGAACTTATTACAGTCACAGGAAAACATCAAACGCCTAAAAAGATGGCACGAATGAATGAATCGAAGCTCCAAAGTCTTGAGCATCGACGCCGAGTTGCTGGCCTGTCGGTTTTCTATCGTTTACATTTTGGGGAGTGTGCGACGGAATTGCATAACTTAATTCCGCCAAGCCCGTTCCACCATCGGACCACAAGACGTACGGCGATGTACCACCGGTACATGGTGGACATCCCACCTATACGCAAAAAACGTTTTGGGAATACATTCATTGTGCGTACAGCTAAGGAGTGGAATTCCCTGCCTGAGTCTGTGTTTCCTGATAGCTACAACCTGGGAGTCTTTAAGTCAAGAGTGAATAGGTTACTTCTAGGCAAGCGTGCTCCACCTTAGACCGCATCATCGCTTAACATCAGGTGAGATAGCGGTCAAACGTACGCCTATAAATATAAAAAAAAAAAAAAAACATACTGGACCTGGACCAAAGAACCTGAAAGACAATAATTAATTTATATGGTGCCATTTATTGGAATGTCGCCTGCAAAGCTTACAATAGTGGAATACATCTCTGATTATGGCTTGATAGCCGATTGCAGACACAAGATTAGAAAAAAAAAAAAACTTGAACAAAAACTGAAAAATCCAAGTAATGTTGTTATTTTTTTTTTCTTAATCATCATATTATCGTATTTTTAATACAAGAAATTTCTTAACTAATTATTTAAACAATAAAAATATGAAAAAATTGTTATTAAAGAAACATGTTTTTTAAATAAATCATAATATTTGTAATGTAATAAAGTTCTAAAAGAAAAAAACTTTTTAAAAATACTGATACATAATTTAATCAATTTGTTTATAAAATAACAAGTGGCGGGATTTTTTTTTGCAAATCAATAAATATCTTGTATTAATAAAAAAACGATAATATGATTAAGAAAAAAAAATAAAAACATTTGGTACTTGAAATTTCCAGTTTTTGTTCAAGTAAAAAAGTTATTATAAACATAGTTTAGATATGTATTTTTTACTTTTATGGCGCGATCTTGTTAAGTATGTATAAACAGGTAACACACACACACAGGTACACAGGCTGGTGTGAACATGTAGGTTCAAATATAGAAAGAGGAAGTTTCATGATACGAATAATTTAATAGTAGTCATATTTATGTAGGTGAACATACGGAATAAAAGGCATAATATCGTAATTTATAATTAATAAAAATAAAACATTAAATGTTTTATACATTTCATGTTTTATTTTAAATTTTACAAAAAATGTGTATTTAATCATTAAAACTTTTCCATCAACAAATCAATGCAATTTAACATTGACATAATAATAAACATAAATTTGCTCTGCCTTGCGTAATAACAAAATAAACTGAATTATGAACATCAATCAGTCTTCATTACAATGGAACATGTATTTTTTATATTTTAAATCAAAAGAAATTAGTAGGGTTTTTATCAACCCAATGTTGTCATTCTTATCTATACTAATATTATAAAGAGGTAAAATTTGTTTGTAAGTTTGTATGTTTGTAAGTTTGTATGTAGGGGGTAATCTCAGGAACTACTGGTCCGATTTGAAAAATTGTTTCACTGGTAGAAAGCTACATTATTCGTGAGTGCTATAGGCTATAAATTATAAAGATATCATGCATATTAGTCGAACTATCTCAATTTTTGTCTATCTAGGCGGAAAAAAATAGCTCTTACAACAGAGTTATTTGCGTGCGCTGCCTTAACAGTTGTATATACTTGAAAACAATGTATGGCAACCTGGTCCGCCTAGAATAGTTCTACAAAAAAGTCCGCGGCACCATATTTCTATTTTTTATATTTTAGCAGATCTAGTAGCTTTTATGTGTTAAAAAAAGTATTTTTCGACGTACTTATCTTTGGACGATTTTTTAAACAACAAAATATTAAACCTTATCGAAAAAAATGTTATTATGATCACAAGAACATCATAGAGATACGATTTGCCCTAAACAGTACGTCAATTGGTTGAATAGTTTCGAAGATAATATAAAATTACTAAATCGCAAAACGCCGCCCGCGCCGTCCATTCACGAACCGCATTAGAACATGCTTTGTACGGACGTTTTATCCATTTATTTACCCATAGACGGCGTTGTGCAATTACGTAATTTTTTTCTGAATCGTGGTGTTAAGATTTTCCGCGGATTAATGACCCTCTCCAGTTATTATTTAACTTTTGTCGTTTGGTAGGTGAGTTGTACGTTTTGGTTGCTCGGTTTCTCAAAACACAATTACAATATTACTTTGTTCTCATTCTTCGAGTTCGAAGCTATGATATTTCTGTTTTTGGGATATCGGACAGTTTCAGCGATTGTTTATGATGCCTAAAAGGATATCACAACTTTCCCGTCAGACATCCCAGATATGAGACAAGAGCAACTCGAGTACGCCGTACGGAAGAGCCTCTCGAGGAATAGAGAAAATATTTCGCAAGCACGCGCTGGGAAATCTAGCTCCTAGCGTTCACAGCGGCTTGCTAACCAAAGCTGGAGAACATCGCAGGTCCGTGCTCGGGAATCTAGCGCTGAACGTGCACAGCGTCTCAGTGATTTAAAGCAGCATGTCTCTGCAACAAGGGACAGGGAGTCTAACGCTGAGCGCTCGCAGCGGCTCGCTAGCCTAGCTACATACATATAATTATGCAATAAAAACAAAACCCTTCTTTTGGCCGTCAGGAAATAAATCATAGCAGTCAGTACTAACCGAACCACACTTATAATTTCATCACAAGTTAAAATGTTTACCGCCCAACGAAGTGGGCACGGGTCAGCTAGTTTTAGATATATACTTAAAAGAAATGTAAACTCCATCTGCAACTTCTCTATCAATTTAAAATTTCACTTTGGTGACAAGCTTACATCACGGCCGGCACATGTCTGTTTCTTTACAAACTTCGGCAAATCGGCACGCGAGCGCGCTGAAGCCCGCCGCCCCGCGCCCCGCGCTATGCGTCCCTCGTGAACCCCGAATAGGCCCCTCAGACACCGTACCTAGTGCCCGTTTAAGGATATTTAAGAGACGCAAGATTGTTGTCACGAAAAAATGATAAAAACTTTACAAATTAAGTACGATATTCAATGGACACGATAAGATCAGTGAACTGAACTCAAAGTATACGTGGTAAATTATACGCTGAACACTAGCGCCCTCCAAATTTCAGTCGGACGATGGCGGAACTATATTATACGCTAAAAGGCATTGTAGTGATGAAATTACGTCCATGCCAATTTTTCGCCCATGCATTCTAAGGATGATAAGGGACCCTTGGGCTAAAAATGAGGGTCGGTCAATCTTGCGTCCGTATTCCGGACGCACAAAGTCAGTCGGACGCAGCATCATCGGTAAATAACGCCATATAGGACGCAACATGTCCTTCAAGATGTAAATGTATATTTACATTTGCTCGATGGTTGATATTCGGACTGGTCTATATATATATAGACCAGTCCGAATATAGATAGAGAACGCTGATATCGCGATGCGGTGAACACACTCAACTCGCTCCTACCTCTCCGATTTAACGGACTCACTCAATAAAGTGTATTTCGCACTCGTGTAGAAAATTGCGGCGGCCATTCCACTTCACAATTATGTATACCACGCTGGTTGCCTCGATATTTCAGCATGCTGAGGTCGAATGGTAGAAAATACTTAAGAAGTCCGTCTTTGTGACCGTCCATTACAAAGGTAACGAGTTTGCTCCGTACCTCGAAAAGCACTTTAAAGGATGATTCACGCTACACCGTGTCGCGACCGGGCAGCAGTTTCAGCAAAAGTGTTCGAAAACTGGCATGCGCTAGAATCTGGCATTCTAAGACATCTGTCAACTACCCAATACGGATTTATGGACATTGTTCGAAATAGTCAGCTCGTGGCTAAATAAAACAAGCCGCACGGGTCGAACTTCAAGGTTAAGCAACGCTTGCCAAGGTTGGTCTGTGGATGGGTGACCATCTTAACATACCGAGTTTCCTCCGTGCCTCGGAAAGCACGTTAAGCCGTTGGTCCCGGCTGTCATTTGTATATCTTTGGCAGTCGTTACGGATAGTCAGAAGCCAGTTATTCTGACACCAGCCTTGCCATGAAGTACCGTGTTACCCGGTTAATGGGTTGTGGAGGTCTGGTAGGCAGCCGCTCCGCGTAAAATACTGGTACTCAGCTAAATCCAGTTTGACTGGAAGCCGACCCCAATATAGTTTGGAAAAGGCTAGGCAGATGATGTTCGAAATAGTCACTGCGGCCCTGGAACGCAAAGTGCATTGAGAGGAAGACGGATGGTTTTTAGTCAGTAAGAGTCTGACACTCCCTTCTGCTCCGCCCAAAGCGGAAGCAGTCGTTTGATGATCCTTAAAAAAAAAAGTTTTTTTTCTTCCTCTCAGATCTAATTTCTATCCCTGCTGTAATCCAGAACCGTAGCCTGAAAAGCATAAAACGTTTCCGAGTTATTTATAGTTACCAATTTCGCGATACTATTTTCAGACTTTTGTACATAATTTCATTCAAAATATTCCATTTTGAACAATACAATGTAGATTACGAGTAATTGAGGGAAAACACGGCATCACTAAGGCAATTACTACGGCAACAAAAAGTAGTTGTAGTCAGTGCAAATATTGTGCTTAGATTGTACGGATTCTATAGTGCACTAGTATTTACAAACGCTCAAACAGTAGTCGATTTGTAGAAGAAATGAATGGGTTTTTTGTTTCGCCCCCCTTGCAATCAGTATTTATCTTTGCCAATGGTGAAATAAATAACTTTGCTTAAAACAAAATCTAGTTACTATTACTATGACCATGCGTGCGACCCGCATCAAGTCAGTGCACGAGTTTAGTCACTGGTGACACGCGCGACAATGCAGCGGCAAACGAAATTTTAGTCCAGCGTGTGGCCAGGAGCGTGCTATCACCCGCACGAGCATGCGGACGAGATCCGCGTGCGTGTGAAAACGCGTGACAGGAAAAGGGCCCTTTTCTACTGACTTAAATAACTTTCAGTCTGTTAATTAGGCTAGCAAATAAAAATAAGTTCGAACAATGTATTTTTATTTATTTATTTTTACGACTTTGTTGTAGTACAGTAAGCTGCACTTCAGTAGTTTATTCAGATGGCCTGCCGTTGTGCAAGGTTTTAATAGAGTATAAAGCCAGCTTGCACTGGTATGTAACCTTTCACTGATGTATAGCCTACCTATACATACCAGTTTCTACATTTATAACAAAATATTAAGCTAAACATTTTCTCCTCCACAGCACCTAAGAAAAGTATCAAAATTCATAGCGACGCAGAACGAGAGAGTATACAATCCTCGCGGGATACACATCACAGACCCGATCCTCAGGGGCCTTCGAGTGATAGAGATCACGGTCATAGACGTACCCAACTGCCAGAGTCCGACTGGCAACTCAAACAACCAAATGAGGCATACATGACCACCACAGGAAAATAGGGAGTTCTTCATGTAACCAACAAGACTCTTCTTGATGTAAGGATTTGGCTCTTATGTGGTTGGGTGTAAGGTTTGTGTTTCTGTGTTTAGTTTTAGGCGGCAATGCCAAATTTTGTGCAGTGATTGTGCAAGACGTTTCATTGGTGATTTTTTTTTATTTCTTTATCAGTGCGTCTGGTTTATTTTGGCTAGCATAGAAATTGAGTATTTAATAAAGTTAATATAGTTACAGAATTTTGACATTATTGCCTTTGAAAGCAATGCTGCCGTTATAGATCGGACACTTTCAATAATATTTGACTGTTTAACGCAAATTATCTTTATGAAATTTCAATGGCATCACGTCAGGCGTCAATAAACCCAAATATGTGGGGACATTTTGGACACACTTCAATAAAGAAAGAAAAATGTTAAATATTTCTTTTCTTTCTTTTAATGAAAGTGGTCAACAACAAGTTTTTCTAAGGTAACTATTATCTTAAAAAAACTTCCGTTATTAAACATGAGCGTTTTAATTAAAGAACACATTTATTGCGATAACATAAAATTACATAAAGAACCGTAAAATAAAAGCACTATCAGATAAAAGATATATGTCTGATAATATAACATTTTCTTAGTGACGCATCCTTTTGAGATTCACAAATACATTTTGACGAATACGTCCGATAAGGCACACTGTTGAAACAAGAGTGAAGTTGCTTGCAGACCACAAACTATGCAAACTAATCTGGGTAAATACCGTGAAGTGTGTTACTTTGGCCCTAACTCGTTAACCAAAAGAAACATAGAGCTGTATAACTTTGTTCTTATTGGTAAAACTTTGGGTCTAAGTTCTGCGGTCAAAAGAAAAAAATCTTCACAGAATGAAGCAACCGATTTCCGACCTTAAGTTATTTTCTTAACGACGGAAATTGGTAACATCGTTCTGTGTAGATACGTCCTTTCTTTCGTGTGACGACAGAGTTATACCACAGGGCTAAAGTAACTCAAGTGTAAAGTATCAAAAATAAGTTTACCAATGCGACCTACAGTAAATGTGAAAATCTTAGTTCTTGGCCAGCAAGCGCCTTTAACGTTATCTCTAAGAGCGAGTGTATCGCCACGAGTTCATCGAGCTAAACGAGATGATAATAATGGTTTCCTGAAATCACATAAATCAGGTGGCAGTACTGAAGCTTCAGGTCCAGGCACCTGTAAAATTTTCCGACATTAGTAACATTGACATCAACGTCATGTTTACGTCAAAGTCACTTTTTAGGGTTCCGTACCCAAAGGATGACCAACGGAACCCTATTACTAAGTCTGCCGTCCGTCCGTACGGGCTGTATCTGAAGAGCTGTAATAGGAAGATAGTTGAAAATTTTCACAGATTGTGTATAATATAATGAAACTGTGTATCTAAGTGTCTCTTTAACATCAAATAATAAAAAATAATGTTTATGGTACGAAACCCTTCGTGTTCGACTCGCACTTACCCGGTTTTCAAGGAGGAAGACCTGTCGCCTATGTGCCGCTAACTGGTGGTGTAAATTTTTCTGGAACGATTACGGGATGATTATTCTTTGCAACTCGCGACGTGTGATTGTGATGACTCGTCTTTCCAGCGTGCACGCTGCGCGTTGTGTTTCGCGGTGAACGCGTTGCGAACGCGCGGCGCGTTTTGAACGTTACTCACATCGCTGTATGTAGACATTTTCATAGAGTTGTTATAGAATGAAGTGACAGAACGATAATATCGCCCCGCGATACACTCGCTCATGGATTGCCGCCTTAAGGTTATTTGATTAATTTTGTGGTTGGGTAAAATGTAATGAGAGCTAAATCCGTACGTCAACGAGATCGATTTTTTATAAAGTTTATAATATTAATAGACTGTCTCTTTCCAATAAAAAATTTCTTCGAGTCATAGTGTAAATGTATAAATGTGTAGATAGTACCACGTAGTGGTTTTTATTGAACGTAATTTTTGTACGTAGCTGAATTGTTTTAGAACTTCCGCGATCGCTTTGAAGGGAGTTAAAAAGTAATGGAACAACATTTTATGAGTTTTAACATACACAAAAATACATACAGCCGCTCATATAACCTCCTCCTTTTTGAAGAAGTTGGTTAACAATAAGTTATCTGCCGTAAAAGTTGTATGAGCGAGTCAAATATTTGGTTTAATGTACAGGTTGATTTTTTAACTCAAGTTAAAAATCGATATTTTTTTTTTGTTTTTAACGTCCGTAAAAATATTATCAGATCAATGTCAAATTTGCATTATATATACGAATTCTAGAAAATGGCCTGTTGCAGCAAATTGAAAACATTGATTGTAATCTTCAGACAATTTTGACCACTTAAAATGGATCGATAAGAACGTACTACTGTCATTATTTCATTATAATTGCCTGTATATTAGTTCAAAATATTTCTGTTTAAAAATACGAGGTTTCACCATTACTTTTTAATTCCTTTTTTCATTAGTAGATCACTCCAAATAAATTAAGTACATCAAGACTAAATGTGACTCAATTTTGACCTAATGACTGATTTTAATTTTTTTATGTTTCGTTAGCATGACAGAACTCCTTTTGCCAAATTGTTCTTCCAATTGTGAATGAAGAATGTTGTAGATTTATTTTTATTAATGTAAGACGAGGTGGCTTGTAAATCTAGGGTAAGTAGATGTACTAGCATTCTCGATTTGTGTTTCTTGCTGTGAGAATTACATCTCTAGTATAATTATGTCTTCGAGGTTAAGCAATGCTTGGCGAGGTCGATCTGTGGATGGGTGACCATTATTGCATACCGACACCGCGACAGGTAAATACTTCTTATTTTTCTGCAAAACTGTTTTTTTTTTTTTGTTATAGTTACATACTTATTATAATTTATAAGAGCGTCTTTAAAAAAAGACTTTTAAAAAGATAATGTACAGACACCAGCACATCAGGTTACCCGTACTGTCAAATTTTCCCAATATAATTTTAACCCAATCACTATGGCGATAAAGTTGAAAATCTATTAATGAAATTTGACGATTGCTGTAGCTTATGCGCTCGCGTCTGTACAAAGGTTTGTATACGAGAATTCGCAGCAAGATAACCCTCATCGATAACAGAACTAGGTTAAATGATAGGCGATACGTAACAAATTGTCCACACAGATATCTATAACATCGCCTGCGTCATTTTATCTACAATGCGATTCATATAAGAATAGGATCGACTTAGCACCATATTGTGACGTCATAGCTGTCAATAGGCTTGTTTACTGAAAAAATCTAATTAGTCCGTCAGTTAGATTATCAAAAAATATTTGACCTGTATTTTTTCTTTTGTTACGGGAACCAAAATTGACAAAGTTATGACACTTTTAAAATTCTCAATTTGTCACGCCGTGGCATATTTTTTAGCGGGTAGTGACGTCACGAGCCCCCACTTCCGAGTTTGATGCGTTTTATCTTTTTCAATATACATTAATTTACAAAAACAAAAAATACGTGTCTATTATTTTTCAATACTCTAACTGACGGAATAAATAGTTTTGCAATTTGTGGATGATGGAAACTAGCCTATTCAAACCAATTAGGTAGGGTGAGCAAAGCAAGATTATTATTTTTAATCAATATTTCCAAATATTGAGTGAAATAAGTGTTATATAAGGGTTTAAATTAATTAATAATGACTTTAAATAATTACTTATAATTAGCTAATTTACTATTATTGAACGTTTTTATTTAAATATGATTAAAGACTTATTTAAACAAGGTAAAATAAACAGTTATTGATGTGCAACTAAGTTTTCTATGCAAACCGTACTTTTTATAAGACATTTGTCAGATAGAAGTCATTGACGTTCCTATTCTTATTTGAAACGAATTGCACTAAGTTTATCAACGCCAGTACATTTTAAGCTCACTTGTAGAACAAATCACTGAATGCGAACGCTGAACTATTTGGAACACCTTTCGGTCTCGATAATCTTTAAACGATTGACGAGAAGATTTCCAAAAAAACTATTTAGTCTGTCAGTTACATCAACAAAAGACTTATCTGTATCCATTTTTTATATGGTGTACATTACAGAATATTCTATTCTATTATATTCAAAGGCACTTACCTCACCGCCGGCGAGGAAGCGATTAGGCATCGACTATTTGAGTAAAGGGACAAAAGATATAGATCTTGTATGAGTAAAAGAGACACATACATTTAGAGTCGATAGCTGACTGTTCGCACTGCTGGCGAGCCCGCTCATACCACTAGTTAGTCGCAGAGCAACAAGAGACAAGAGCTAACAGATTCTACTCGCTCAGCGATACTCGCTCGGCGACGCACGGTGCTCGCATATTTTAGTATTCTTATTCGTAGTAATCTAACTCATGGACTAGATATGATGAAATTTTTTACCCAGGTATCATCCGTAATATTAAGTTTTTGTAAATCAATTATCACAATTTTTCTTGAATTTTAGCGTTTTATTCGAGTTTTGATGTGTGATTTTGCTTTAGATATAAGCCTTAACCGCTCAACACCCGGGGGCACGCCCGCGTGCCATAAACTGTTACAACCGTTAAAACCCGATGGCACGCCGGCGTGCCATGGCGAAATATGCGGTTTATTTAAAAACGCATGGTCTTATTTCATGTGGCAAGGTTTACACACTTGCGGGATGATATTCTCGTTCAACTAAGCTATTCCAATTTTAAAAATATATGATGGTATCATTGAAATATTTTTTTTAAAAAACAAACGCTTACTTTGTCTCTGGAACGTCGATGACGGTCGACTTTTTGTTTATACTTTGTTTGCATGTAAATTATTTTATGCTAAGTGTACGAATATTTATTTATGAGTAGCTATTACATCGTTTTACATAAATGTTTGCACGAAATACATCAAAATAATACTTTTTCGGCCATTGAAACATTACGTGTGAATGTCAGTCGCCATTCTTGCAATTAAAATGATGAAATTGTTTTTTTTTTGGAGTATAATCAACGTTTATGTGAATAAATAGTCGTACAAGTAGTTATTACATAGTTTTGCACAATGTATTTACCATTTTACTTCATAATTTGACTTGTTTTGCCTAAGAATGTACCGTGAAAAACCGTTATTTTTTTTTAGGTGAATTCAGAGGTTTGTATCTTTATTTTTTTTCATCAAAGTGAGTAAGTATTTATACTTATATGAAATTATAGCTCAATGTTGTGTAGGTTTGATAAATATACCAATTCTGAAACCTAATATACTATGTGAAATTAGCTAATACAAAACACATCGCCGCTTAGTTCTCTCTTCAAGGAAATCTTATCATTGTACAATTATAGTGGCATATTCTTACGACATATAGCTAGTTTTCAATCAATAAAGGATTATGTAGTATCCTAGTAACATTTTTTTATTAGAAACTACTCAATATAACTAGGATGAGCGTTTACAAAGTCAAGCGTTTTATTACGCAATTTCATAAAAACGGCTCGACGGACGATGAAGTTTGATTATGAATATTATGAAAATTTTACATAGGACTGTCAAAAAAACGCTGTAATTAGATTATTTGTTTATTCATAATGTAATTTGCAAAATTTCGCATGGATTGCTACAGTAGTTTTATAAGAAATCGATAGAACAAGGGAACAAACAATATTTCAGCCTGTTCTCCGTTATCAACATTTATTTATAAATACCACTCTCATATTACAAGTATTGTATACATTTTATAGCATGGTCAGTTTATTCAAGAACCAAAAACAGTTTACAGTTTAAGATAAGAGCCACTCGAAACGTAAGCAAACCATTTTTTTTGTTAGCAGTCGTAGCGTGTCAAATTGCGATAAAAAGCGCCGGGCGTTGACAGATGTTGACGTTTGACGCGCCAGGGTTCTAGAGGTTAAAATAAAAACAAAAATATGCCTAAGACAGTTTGATCATTTATCTTGGGAGTGTTCTAAATAAATATTTCAATTTGTTCACGTACATCAGTAAAATCCTTGACTCCGCAAAGGATGTTTCACAAAATGTTGCTTAAGGGAATCTTTTGATGCCTTGGTACACCGAAGATATTATAATTTAATCATTTATAAAAATGTCCACGGTACAACTGTATCTTCTACTTTGGAATGTTCAAATCAATTTATTACGATTCATACAGTAATACACCAAAAATAATTCTGTAAAACTGAGAGTTATTGACAATTTTCCGTACGAAACGATAATTTTTATCTATGAAATTATAATCCAAATTCAAATAAAAAATATTTAATAATAAGGTGGCGTTGCTATATTGCTTGAAAAAAAAAATGGTCTAATTAAAAGTAAAGTAAATATTTTTAAATAATTGTTGTATGTAATGCAAAAATCAATATAAATCTTGTGACGCGCGGTATTCAACTTAGTCAACCTGAGCAATTCGATTTTGTAAAAGCGCTCTTAATATTACGGATGATACCTGGGTTAAAATTTCATGCGCTAAATAAATTTTGTGATTTGTCGTTCAAGTGAGTAGTCTTAGTTCATGTGGGTGTATTAAATGTTACTATGGAGAGATAGTTTTTTTATATAAATACTTTTTTACTATAATCGTCATTCCATGTAAGTTATGTGCAGTAATGTTACGAGTTGAAACATGTTTTATATAAGTGTTTGTTGTCTCCCATTTAAATCCTTTTGGTACTAAGACTCCATTTTTTGATTAAGAATTCAAATTACTGTTTGACCAATTTTATTATAAAACTAGCCTGCGTTAAATAAGTGCTCGGTGAGTAAAGACACAATATCAAAACAAAAAATTTAATATTGAATTAAAAAACAGATTTTCCAAAAAATCACTTTTTAAGCAGACTAATGAGATATTTTTTAATCGGATATTATTTAATTACTGTGTAGCAGCTACAGAATATCAAACTTAAATTTGAACACGCACTTATGGAACACCCTGTATAAATTATAGCATAATTATGTAATTTTTTTGTATAAGCTGCATTACTATAAAGTTTCATCAAAATTAGGTATTTTTTTATATCACAAAGTAAAAAACATCCAACTATCCATTTTCACAAGCACGCGTTTAAAATAGTACTTAGTAAGATAGAATATTAGCTTCTTCACGCAGCTTCGCCTGGGGATTAGTTCCCAGGAACTGAAATTTTCCGGGGGTTGGGGTATCTAAACGTGTTTTTTTTTATCAATGAACGATTTTTTTATATTCGGATCTGTACTTCCAGAGTTTACCTCTAACAAACAAATTACCTCAATATAATGTTAGTTTAGATTTTCTTACTTTGTATTTAAAAAATATATATATTGGTCAAATAGCCATTTGAATATATATCCCAAAACTTCCTTCAATCCAATTCCAACCCTAAACCACATGAACTAAGACTCAAAATTGTTTATCAGTTAAAAGGGTCAGGACGAACATATTGTGAATATCCGAAACATACGATAAGATGACTTAGTAAAATAACGAACCACTATACAGGGTGACATTTTTTTTATTAGCAATTTTTCAGACATCAAATGCTCAGTAGGAACAATTTTTACTTTGAGACCAATTCTTAAATCCTAATATACCTATATGTCACCGATAAGTGACAAACGCTGTAAGATTGTAAAATATCGCGTAGGAGAGCATTAAGAGAGGATTTCCCGAAATTCCACGAATTTTCCGAAGTCACGGGTAAAAAAGCTAGTATACAACGTGTAACAGAATAAACGCCTCTTAAAGGGTCATTGAACTCATCATTATGAACAACTTTTACTATGGCAACAATACTGAAATCGCGAAAATAAAATCGACTGCCCCATACATTTTTGTACGCATTACTCGACAAAATGTACTGAACAGCTGATTTTTTTTCGCGATTTCGAAGTTGGTCCCATAGTAAAAGTTGTTCATCATGATGAGTTCAATGACCCCTTAAGAGGTATTGCGTTTATTTTGTTAAACGGTGTATTTTACGGGATGAAAGTCTCGTACAATATAAACAAGTTTTCCCTTAATGTTACAGGTTATATTGCAAATGAGTTAAAGTCACCTTGTATCATGGCTCCCTATATTGTTATACGTTCTATCTTAATTTTTTAGTACTAATTATATTATAAATCTATTCACTAATTTAATTATTCTTTAACTTGTAAATTGAATTTTAATACTACTTATGATTGACAGGACTTGTATAGTGAAAATTGGACTTGTGAATGTGAGTCGATGTTGTACATAATATAAAATGTTTGCTCTAAAGGGCGGTTTTAACACATTATTCTGAAAGTGTGAATTTTTATTTCGGTTGGTCTTTTTCGGGTAATATAGATAGATTTTTGTCTGTACACTCGGATTACTTTGATCTTTGGCCCATCTGATATCAACACTGCTCATCATTAAGGGCTGATTTTTCAAAAGACCAATAAGTTTTACCCGTGGAATAAAAATGGCCGTCTGACAGCTTTTGTATGTCACTATGACGTATTTATTCTTCCAATAAACATCTGACTTTTGAAAAATTAGCCCTAAGCTAATCAGTGGAGCGGTTCCCGTATTTTTTTAAAGCTAACCTTGCCTTTTTGTCTTTGCTAGATTTTGACATTGAATATCGCTATAACCTTCAAAGAAAGGACAGCACAGACCGCGCGTGCTTCCGACGATGAGGCTGCGTTTCTGAATGAGATGTGCGAGAAAGCGTAGCAAGGGTTATTTTTATGGGACAAGCCTGCCACACATACCCAACCACTGCAACTTCTGAAAGCCAGAATCAACAGTGGCGACCACCAGAAAAACGCCGAGCTAGTGAAGCCCGACGAATCCCTGCGAAACGGTTCAACTGTCTTGGATCCCGCAACGAAATTAATCAGAAGAGTACAGCGGAGGACAAGGAAAAAAATGTAAATTCCACTTCCCTCCTTCATATTTCATATTTATTTATTTGCGTTCTAAAAGGTACAAAAGATGTTAAAAATAAGCTTATAGCTGAGAAACCGTTGTAGACCCTGTTAGGGCACAGCAGAAGGTATTGACAGGAGACAGATTAAACCTAGGCCAAGGCACCAAGGGACATATTATACAACTGGGTTTAGCCCAGTTGCCAAGCACCACGGATTATATTTACCAATAGAATCGCGAGGCTAGGTAAATGAAGTGATTCCATTGGTCATTAACAAACACTTCTCTCGCTTCGCTACTTCGCACATCTTTGGTGGAAACGCAACCCACGAAAACGTTCGGGCAACTCGTTTCTTTAGAATATAAATCTATGACTTCATCTCCTACATAGGATTGCAACTTCAATATGAATGTTTTTATGTACGAGAATTGGCCTTCTGATCTGTGAAATAAGAAAAGGTAATATTAATTTGATTATGTTGGAAGTGGGTCAGACTTCAAAGAGGTCTATTGTGTAATGGGTTATAATTGTGACTTATAATTATTATAGTTTAATCAAAAGTGTTCAGTATGTTTATAGTGATAAGATTCACAACAGAGTATCACCAGTCACCACACTAACTTTTTTACACTAAAGAATTTTTGTGTTGCACAGAACTTCGTATCTTGGCGTTAAACTGCATAGTACAAAGATCATGATGTATGTACTCCAACCTGTTTTGTTCGATTTCACAATCAAACGGTCACCGCAGAAAAAACCGTAATAGACATAAACATAAAGTTTTAAATCAGTTGCGTCAGGTGGAACTAATAGATCCGAACTGTTTCACGTCTTGAAATACACAGAAATCTAACAAGATTTGGTTAAACTTCACGTCAATAATACAGTATGTCTACGACATATATGCAATAATTGAAACCACAACTAACACTTGTCCACAGAAGTATAAATAAATTGTTATAAATTAAAAAAAACGTAAATGAAAAAAATTAAGTTTTCATACAAAATAAATATGAAAATAAATTTAGTAAAAGTAAATCACCCTATTTAGAAAACGTACCTTGACCTCGACTGACCTCGAGAAGTGCGGCAACAATGCTCGCGCGGCGGCGTTTTGATTTATCTTTGGCAATTGCGATGAAATTCACTATGGTTATTTTTCACCCGTTCTTTTTTACTTCGTGATAACTGAACTAATCTAAATAAATTCTGTCAAAGCACAAGATGGATTAAAACTTAAATTTTCTCATGTTCAAAATGTCCACCACGTTTTTGAATGCACAAGTGACATCGCCGAACAATGTTGTCCCGAACCTTGCCCAACAAATTTCGACCAGAATCCGAGTGTTTATTTCACCGTAAAAAATAAGTACCTAGGTATGTACAAATAAAATAAAAACACAATTTACACACACAAAAGTCCAGTACCCACTCAGTGTCTATTTCACTGTAAGAAAATAATTACTAATACATACAAGTGAATAACAAAAATCACGTAAAACAATGCGTGTACTTAAGTACCTATCAAACCTTTGCGAAATGCACACACGCTATCCCGGAAGACTCGCGGTGAACTGACAAAACTTACATCCGTACTGGCAAAAAATAAAAGTCATAGGTAAATAGGGTAAACAATGTAATAATTATCTTTTATCGATACTTTTCTACAATTACTTATCTAATAAAGACTTAATACGCAATCAAGGCATTACAATACTAGTACTATTTTTAATAACCGTATTTAACAGTGAAGTGATAGATAAATTTATTGGACTTTTAAAATAAATTTTAATTTTTGTACGTTTCGACTTACAAAACTACCGTAGGTACTACCTAGATAGTGAGTAATGTAGAAAACGGGTGAGTACGTTTTTTTAATAGGATGTTTCTTCCTAAAATGTAAACATTATTACATTATTTTTTATCTCTAAATCCACTCAATTATAGTTTTTAATCAGAATAGTTAGGTAGGTACATAGTGGTGCTATAATAATTCTAAACTAACCATGTCCATTAAAAATAGAACATCTTTTTTGCTAACCGATCATTATTCTCTTCAAAAGACAATGAGAGAAAGCTGATAATATTGTCGATAACTGTGTCCAACCCTACGCGTCGAGCGCGCGCGCAACCCGCTCCCCGCGCCCCTCCTCGCCAAAAGCCGAAGGCCTTTGAAAAAGCCGACACACGCGTGCCGCGTCTTTTTGTACTAAGCCGACAAACGAACCGCGCCGCCGTGATCATCCGTGTACACTTGCAGGTATTGTTGGAGTGTCTCAGTGAAAATGAATTTGAGTAAAAATAACAAAATAAAATTTCGGCCGTGACAGGTCAAGAACATTTCACAAGGAGAAATTTCACGTACGAATGTAACGAAAAACAAACAACATTAAGATTTTTAATAGTCGGTCCTACAATGTTCCCTCTGGTTAGGGACAAAAGCCTCTTCTCTGTGAGATGGAGTGGGTTGCAATCCACTACGCGGGCATACGGGTTGGTAGAAATCACATGTCTTCGATTTTTTTTTTCTAGGACATCTTTAAAGAAGAAGCATCATCATCATCAAAAGTTCAGTTCAGTTTCATCTTTGAAGTTTTCTTTCATTCACCGTTTTGAGAGCAGTGATGATAAATAAATTACACAATGAAAAGTGCTTGCCTGGTCTCACCCACGACCTTCAACTATGCCACAACAGCTTTGTTCTGTTTTCAATTAAAATGCAATACAAACACATTAAAGTCCCGCCTGTCGTTTAGGTGTACCGAGTTCGCATTTTAGGTAAATAGGTAAAATGAGTACAACTGCGTAGGTGAATGATTGCACAGCGTGGCAACGTCGCTTTTCAATGTTCAAGGATTCAAGTTCATTGTACTATTAACCTACTGTTGCAATTCTACAGAGTGTTCAAATTTGCTTTAAATTAAAACTCGACTTTTTGACAAAACTACTGGACCGATTTCGTTACTTTTTTGTATAGCGTTATCAAATACCATAACTAGTATGTGGTTTCAAGGATTGCATATATGTCGTAGACATACGGTATGAGAGTTAATTACGACTCAAGGAATGGCCAGCTATAGGTAGAAACATTACATTGCTTTACGAACAAATGTATGACAAATGAAAGATTGATCTCTGGTTTGAATTTTAAACTACATTTTGAATAGTTCTTCCCGCGGTTTTGCTTCCATAGCCACAGGAACCGAGATTTTTTCGGATATGACGTTTATGTGATATGGTAGGCGCCAGTTAAATATGAAATAACGGTCACTGACCCGCATACATTTCTTGACTTTCTTAATCTCAAAAACAGAAATAAGGTCAAAAAGCTATCTTGAATCAATTTTGTATCGTGATTCTTTACGTTCTCTAGTGATGAAAAATAGTTCATAATTTGTTATTCGGTTATCTGCGAAGGGATGTTAGGGTAAGGTCAATGTACTTTATTGCAAGTTTATCTGGCGCCTACCATGGGGATTTTTTTCTATCAGTGAAAAGATTTTTGTAATCGGATGGCTACTTCCAAAATACCTCTTATAAACAAATAATTGTACCTCTTTCTTATATTAATAATGATTTAGATTTCGATTATAGATACTTATGATTCTATTTTGTGTGGCTAAAATATAGAATTTTAATTTAGTTTTATGAAGTAAAAATAATTACTAAGCAAATGTAGTTTATAATTAAACCAGAGCTCATAATGGTTTTGTATTGTTTGTATGTCACCGGAAAATGACAGTCTCCGTAAGATTATAATATACCTTGATTAGATTATAATTACTCGATATATTTTGAAAACATCGTTTTGTAAGTAAAATTCCATCCAAATTTAATAGCTTCAAATACAACCGTGTCTGATTTAGAAAAAATAGTTAACAATTTCACGCGATATTTTACAATCTTACGGTGACATATATAATTAACACACGGCGAGCATAAAACTTAGATCACGGTTGATATTTATATTACGTAAAAGCTAAATTATTCTACTTTAAAATGTTACTAATAAGTACTAAATATTTTCTGGTTTTCGTCATTAAAATTATTTTTTAGGTCACCACCGTTAATGGGCTCATGATTGACACTGAAAAAGAAATACTTTTCAACTGTTTTTTAGGGTTCCCGTGCCCATTATTTCTCCACAATAACGTGTTAAGGTTCCTGTAGAAGGTCGCGCTGCGACATCATCACATGAGACAATAGTGTTTCTTTGAGTGTGTTCTATCAATACAGCAATTTTCGATCAATTTCTTTTCAAATAAACCGCGTCGTTGTCGCACTGTAGCGTACTACCTAACTACGGGAGTCTTTATGTGGACGAGCCCCAATTATGGCTTGTGTAGTACAGCATTTATTTCATATTTATTATTACTTTCTTAGGATAGGTTTCACAATTATTTATAATTATAATATTACACCACCCTGTATTTCTCATACATTTTTAATAATGGTTGATTACGATGATGCCAGCAAGCATTGATTTTACTGTACGATAGGAAATGGCATGTGCAAAGTTTGAGCTTTTTTTTTTCCCGACGAATTGATAACCTTCTTTTTGAAGTTGGTTAATACAACACTATAACAGGAAACGCAAAATACTTTCTTAAATGCAAAGATACAAAACTTTTTTACGTTCTAAGGATTTTTTACGGACTCCTGTAACTTATATGTGATTAGGGGTGCCCTAAATTATGTAAACATGTTTCACGAAATGTCATCAGTAAATTAATTATCTAGGCGCAGCCCTGTTCACCTAGATTGTGTATAAAATCTTTGTGGTTTACAGACTGTACGTAATTTCGCCTCCATTTTCACCATTAATTTAGTGTTGAATGGAAGTATTTTGTCATTTTTGTACGAGAAAAATGATTTTTTAGTGTGGGGTGTATCTGCAGGACTTTATTTATATTTTAAAGATTCTTTTTTAATTTTTAAATATAGGCTAGCCCTTTGATCAATTTAAGCCCTTATAAGCCAACGGGCTTGTATAGGCTTACAAAAGCGTTGGTTTGGTTCCATCTCCCGCTATTTTGAAAATATAAATATTATTTTGTAAAGTCCTGAAGATGCAGTAAATATCCTAGCGAAAGAATTTATATTAGTTTAACATTTAATATCAAAACGTTATCAAATCATTTTGCATATAACTAGGTATAGATGTATAAAATGCACAGATAAAAAATGATATTAGGTAATAAATGTTGCAAACAAAAATACTAAATTATAAATCCTACGAAGTTATGTGTTAGAATTAAGATATAGAGTATATTGTAAAATTAAAATGACTATTATTATTGGAATTATCTATGTGAATATTTCTTTTTATAATAAAATTATTATAAAAAAAATATTTCTTATTGTTGTTCTACCCTCGCTGCTTTTTACTCGGGCAGTTGCATGTTTGGTGAATTGGGTAGAAAAAAAACCGTTTCTTATAGACTTAATTGCGTGAAGTACGTTTACTGTGTTATTTGTAGAACACTAAAAAATAAAAAAGAACCTTTTTGAGAGTGAAAATACACAGATATTACTTGGGAACAAAATGGCTGCCTCCATACATTTTTGTCCATAACTAGACTAAATACACTGGACAGTTGGTATTTTTTCCTATTTCTCAGGATTGGTCTCACAGTAAAAGTTGTTTATTAACATGTGTAGGTACTATCATTACCTCAAAGGTTGTTAGTGCTTTACAAATAACCCTGTATATTCTAAACTGTCAGAAAACAATTGACATGCCAGCGAGCAATAGAGCGTAGCATTCTGGGATTCAGATTTAACGGACAGCATTAGAAACAGAAACACAGTGCTGCGCTCCAAAATACAAATTGCCGACGTCACTAAAAAAGCGGTTCATGGGCCATAAGCAACCAGATTCCTGTTTCCCAGAAAATTTCCGGTGGCATCACGGCAGATCCAGGCGAAGATGGCGGGACGAGCTTCATGCCTATCGTCAAGATTGGTCCACATTAGCCCAGAGCCGGGAAGAATGGAAGGAAGAAAGGGAGGCCTTTGCCATGCAGTGGGATAAAATACGCTAAAAAAATAACCCGACCGAAGAAAGCGAGTTAAAGGCACTTGTCTCACTGCTGGCGAGGAAGCGAGTAGCTATCGACTATTTGCTCGCTGCGGAAAGAGACAAAAGATATAGATCTTGTGTGAGTAATAGAAACACATACCTACATTAGGCTGCGTTTGCACCAGAGATGTGCGAGGATGCGTAGCGAGGGATGTGTTTGTTAAGAACCAATACAATCGCTTGCACTGAGCGTGGCCAGGTAAATTAAGCGATTCTATTGGTTCTTCACCGACACATCCGTCGCTACGCATCCTTGCACATCTCTGGTGAAAACGCAGCCTTATGCCGATAGCTGGCTGCTCACACTGCCGCCGAGCGGTTTTTACCTCCAGTTGATCGCAGCGACAAGAGCTAACAAAGATTGTACTCGTTCGGCGACACTTGCTCGGCGAGCGGCTGGTGTCTGGTGGATGCCGAGCTTCACAGCTTGGCTCTTCGCCGCAATATTGCCTGCTTTTCTGTCTTCTACAGATTGTAGGTACTTTGGTGAGTGTGCCCAAGAACTCCACGACCTCATCCCACCGGCTCCCTTCTACCATCGGACATCCAGACGCCCTGCAACTTACCATCCCTACCTTGTTGCTATCCCACCAATTCGCACTAATTGTTTACAAACGTCTTTTTTAATGCGCACAGCAAAGGAGTGGAACTCTCTGCCTGCGTCTGTGTTTCCGAACGCTTACAACCCTAATCTCTTCAAAGTAACAGGCTACTTCTGGGTAAGCTCGCTCCATCGTAGACTTTGTCTCTGTCATCTCTAACCAAGACTAGAGTCAAGAGCAAACCCATCAAAAAAAAAAGGAAACGCGAGAACCTTCGAAGTCACGGGTAAAAACTACTATATCATAAAATAACTCTACAATGTCTGTCTACACAAATGAGGAGATAGATACCTATACCTAACTCAAAACCCTAAAAACGCAAACGTTCGAAGAACGGAAAAGCTAAAGTAATTACATCGGTCGTAAACAGAAACAATTGAGTCTTTACGAGTTTCGGGAATGCGATCTGACGCGTTATTCTTGGAGGGCTCGTAAACATTCGGTTTATGTGCCTAATTACATGGGGTTGTAACTTGGTCGGCTGGCGGGGTCGGGGGTTGTAGGCTCGTGGGGTTGAAGTTTGGGACTTGGTGGCGGACTGGTAAGATCTGTTATCTAAGACTTTGAGTAAAAAACTTATACCTACTATTTAAATAATCAAAATTTTATTAAGGGTATTTTTGTTTATTTTTTCTATTAATGATTCTAATAACTACTGCTAAGGTGGCCTTATTGACCCAGAGATCTCTTTTCGGTCGCGTTGGGTGGCCGTCCCATCGGAAGTGATGGAAGTGGGAGTGCATCTGTGATTGCGGACACTGAACTTGCAAAAATTTGCCCGCGTCGAGAGCTAGTCTCCGTTGAGATTGACTGCCATGTCCGAAATCGGTTAGGATAATATAGGTATTTTTATTTTTAAGTTTGGGAAGTCATCAAATGACTCCTCCCGCTCTTTGTAAAGAAAGCAGGAGGGAGTGTCAGACTCCTACTGACTAAAACCCATCCGTGTTCCTCCTAATGCCCTTTTCGTTCCAGGGCCGCGTTGACTCTTTCGAACAAATTCCGCAACCCCGGCAGGACGAGGACTATACCCGGTACTTTTTTACCTTCTCGTTGTACGCGGTCTGCTCAAAGCAACAAAAGATCGTATTTTAAAACATTCTATCGGCATCGATTCGCGATAACACATAGAGATGAAATACACAAACGATAACAGCCGTGCTGTTCGGAGCGCTTGGAACTAACGCCCTTTGTTGCGATGGGTTTGTTGGAGGATGCACTGTTTGGAGATTTTCCTTGTTTTCTTTTTGTGAAATAGTTATCAGATATTTTACCTTCCTCCATTTTTTAAGGATGTGAAATCATTAAATGACTTCTTTCGTTTTGGGCGGAGTGGAAGTGAGTGTCAGACTCTTACTGATTTAAATCCATCCGTGTTCTTCCTTTTCAGCCCTTTTCGTTCCAGGGTCGCAGTGAATCTATCGAACAAATTCCCCAACAGGCAGTGCCTTCCCCTTCTCCCCTAATTTCGGAATGCTCGCATGGAATGGTCTGCAGTTACTTGGTTAGGGATACCTAGATGTTAGCGTACGCATGACCGCGACTTATTTCACCACAACAATTTATCATCATTCTGACTGATCTTCAAAATATTTGGAAAATCCGTCTTCATTTTTGTTTTCACTCGTTTGCTCGCCCGAAAGCAACATGCACATGGCAGCAGCTCGGCCACGGCACTAATACGAGTGATGGCCGAGCTGCTGCCATGTGCACACAAAAAATACAAGTTCCGCTCGCCGAAAGTTACCTTTCGGCAAGCCGAACTTGTACGTATATTTTCTGTGCCTAGCCAGATACTGGGCAGCTACTGCCATCGTAAAGACAACTAAGGCGAGCCGCGATACTGGCATACGAGTAGGCAATTCGAGTTGGTATCTATTGTCTACTGTCCAGTCAGCAGCTCGCTCTGTGTAAACTAGCCATTATTTTACAGCTAAGTAGGAAAGTTAGGAGTTAAGATGTAATAAATTATCTTTATACGTTGACTCTCACTAAGCCGACTACCTGCCCTGACCCGGTGAAGCATACTGTGTAAAGATGTTTCCAGTTTGGCTAGGACATTGCAGGCTTGAATCACCCGATTATCTGATAAAAAGATGATTCCGTGCTTCGGAAAGCACATTGAGGTAAGCCAGGGGTCCCGGCCGCCAAATGGCGGTCGTAAAACCATGTCAGAGGCCCTTGAGGCGGTTTAGAAACTCTGACACTAGTGTGTGTGGAGTCGTTAGACCTTACTACACACACGATAAGAGGAAGACTAAGCCGACAATTGAGTTCTCGCGGTTTCATTCCCTTCTATGTAACTACCTATTTAATTCATGAATTTTCTCACGTCAAGACCAAAACATCAACTTTATGTCCTTCCTCATGCATGTAATACTTAATCCGCCAATTCCCTCCGTAGGCGGAGAGCTAGTAAACTTTTACGTGCAGCATTCAACAAGCAGAAGATAAAATAAAACGGCGACATTTTGTTTGATTCCTCTGTTTATCCGGTTTATCCACACAAATAAACAGTTGAAAGAAAAACTAGAATCACTCCTTTGAGCTTAGTTGCAATCTAAATCAATCTGCAATAAAATTCTTTCGTTACTGACTGACTGACAGTAGGTAACGCACAGCCGAAGCTAGTCGAAATCTCGGGCAAATACTAGTGTTACACAACGTGTACATGAACAAATACTAGTGTTACACAACGTGTACATGAACAAATACTAGTGTTACACAACGTGTACTTGAACACATACTAGTGTTACACAACACAACGTGTACTTGAACACATACTAGTGTTACACAACGTGTACTTGAACACATACTAGTGTTACACAACACAACGTGTACTTGAACACATACTAGTGTTACACAACGTGTACTTGAACACATACTAGTGTTAGGTACACAATGTACTTGAGCAAATGCTAGTGTTACACAACGTGTAGGTACTTGAATAAATGCAATAGAAACCAGCCAAGTGCGAGTTTGACTCGCATACGAAGGGTTCCGTACCATAAACCTTAATATTTATTATTTGTTTTTGTAGCGGCAATTGAAATGAAAACTCCCTAACTATTACGGTTGTTGAGATACAGCCCGCTGCCAGACAGACGGACGGATGGATGGACAGCGGATGCTTTATAATAGTGTTCTGTTGGATACGCTTTGGGTACCTGCGTACCCTAAAAAAGCGGTGGTGGGATGAGGTCGTGGAGTTCTTGGGCACACTCTCCAAAGTACAATCTGTTGAAGACCGACCAGCAGGCAACCTAGTGGCGATGAGCCAAGTTGTGTAGCCACACAGCTTGGCTCATCATGGCAAAACTACCAGTTTTACGTTGCCAATGAGCCTCCTAGCTCTGCGTTCCACCGAGTCAAGCGCGGCAAGCTGATACTTAGCTGAGCCATCCCAAAGGTGACTGCAATACTCCATGCAGGATCGGACTTGTGCTTTTTTATAGATTTTAACATTTTACCAAATATTCAATGAAAATGGCATAATATAGAAGAAATATAAATGGCATAGTAGAGAATCCAATTCTGTTTTACCTAGTTTTAAATTTAAAAAACCTGAATTTACTGCGTTCCAATAATGCATCCTAATAAATATTATTTTAATGACACACAATTCTGAATAGGTTAAGCTGTTCGTCCTTTTTATTCAATTTCACCCAAAAGTCCGGATAAATTAGCTGGTCAGTTCGCGCGTGTTATTTTTTTGTACTTTTGGTGTTTTGGTACTTTATGCCTACTTACTTATATAACAAAAGATTGAAACAATAACCATCGTTCCTGCGTCTCGAACTTTTTAATATTTAAACAGAAAGTGGGCGAGAGCTATGATTATAAAAAAAGTTATTACGTCAAAGAAAATTGTGTACCTTTGGGTACGAATTTGATAAGCAATGAAAATTCTTTAATACGTAACCTTACTGTACATCGCCAGCACATCAAGTTACCCGAAACTGTCTTTCCCAATCAACCTTGAACTTAATCACGTAACTGATAATTGAAAATTGATTAAAGTTTGACGTCTGTTCTTTAAGGTTTTGACGTTATTGGTACAGATTTTATCAAAGGTGTTTCTCAAAGAGTGCAATGCTTTTTTAAATTCATTGGAGCAGCGAATTTGAAAAACGGTAACTTAATAATATGGCTATACTTACAGCTGAGATTTTAATAAAAAAAATATAAGTATATTCTATGGTTAATTTGATAGTGTGGTAACACCACTGCAAAATCGCAGGAAAGCAAAATACGCTATTTCGTTTACTAAGATGACGAAAAATCAACAACCCGATGACATAAACGGATTCCAGCTAATTCGATTTAAGATCCAAACTTCCAAACCGATTTTGATAAAATTTAAATGGGTAATTGAAAGGATCTATTTGTCAATTGGTCAATTGACAAGTAGATCCTTTCAGATATAACAAGAATTTTTAAAATCGGTTCATACATGACGGAGTTATGAGGTATTATAATAAATGCATCAGGTAGAAATTAATCTCGTGTAAATACACTCTTCAGCGGTGCCGTATTGAATCCCTCTACCAGGGACAATTCCATCGATACTCCGTTGTGTAATAAGATTATTTGTCCTTTATAGCTGGCCTAAGGCTAAATATTGCAACTTTTTAATTTCCGTACCCCCTCAAGAACTCCTCGCAGTCAAGTAACACCACTCCAGAGAAGAACAGTTCTAGGCACAAACTCTTCATTATCGAGGTTCTGCAGGGTCAATGGCTGTAGTGAAGTTATCGATTTGCACTTTGACAGATTGGGCAAATTGAAAACCAATTTTCATAAAAATCTCCACTAATTGCCTTTTTGTTAATTCTGAAGGGAAATGTGTATAAAATATAGATTTAGTCATAAGCTTTTTATGTTTAACTTAGATCTCTTGTTTTGAACTTTTTAACTATTTAAGTAACTTGAAACTAGATTAGTTAAACATGTAAGGTAATTTTTCTTTGTACAACTTCCATATGCATGCGGTGTTTACCTATAAGTGATTTATTTATTTATTTGGAAAACAAACAACTATACATTTTATCTTATCCTAATTAAGTATATAATCTTAACAATTATATTAATGTACTGTCAACTGCGTTTTCACGTGTTACAACATTATGTACAGTGACACATAATAATAATTATTGTGTTGGATGGTTTGAAAATATTACATAAGCTAATATTACTTTTTTTTTGTCTTATGGCTAATGCTAAATTATATTTATCAACAAATAATATATAAAATCTTAACAGCTAATTGATGGTTGGTGATTGTTGCACTAATGTAAAATAGTTTATCATGCATGCTATTTTTTTAACATAATAGCAGTGTCAACAATGGTTGGTGAACCAATAAATAAATTAACAAATAGCTCCCTCTCACAGAAGAACTGTGATAGTTTTTTACACGACAAAATACGACATCTGTGTGTATCACACAATCGTTCTTTTACGAATAGGTTACATCTAGGCAAGCGTGCGCCATCTTCAACCACATCATCGCTTACTATAAGGTAAGTTAGTCATCAAACCCGTGCCTATCAATCTATACTAATAATATTTTATAGCAGAAGAGTTTGTTTGTTTGTTTGGTTGAACGCGCTAATCTCAAGAACTGCTGGTCCAATTTGAAAATTTTTTTTGCAGTGTTAGATAGCCCATTTATCGAGGAAGGCTATAGGCTATATATCACGCTAAGACCAATAGGAGCGGAGCAGTAATGAAAAATGTTACGCAGACGACGTTGCACGGGTCAGCTAGTAGTAAAATAAAAGCCAGAAGGCTCTATAGCTAATCCATTCTTCCGTGTTAGTTCACAAAAGAGACGGTTTCTCAAACTCGAGATATTAATATTAATAAGTTGCGGCCATTTTCTTGCTGGGAACTGTTTTCTTTATAATTCTCTGAGACAATGCACAATGGAGGAGCGGCGTACTTCTTAGTTTTAATGGTTTCTTCGTTGTGCTGTATTATGCTTAATTTTAGTTCATAAGTGGAACTGAAATAAAACGTTGCTTGATTTTGACGGACTGTTTTGTCTCGTGGTTTGTAATGTCTGCTGATATGCGTGCGATTTTAGGTTTGTAGCAGGGGTTGAAAGCGGTAAAGGTATAAGGGTATGGTACCGGTATAGAATTACGATACAGCTTCTATTTAAAGGTTGAACCAAAACGGTTGGGAATTACGGTTGTGGTATCGATAAAAAAAGAATTATACATATATTTTTTTACGGTATCGTTATACCTATAAATTACTAGTACCTTTGCCGAAATAATTTCGGTACAGAAAAAAAATATGCGACGAAGAGCAAGCGCGAAGCGGCGGCGACGCGACGGCGCGGGGCGCGTGTATTTAGGTAATATTCTGAGTTGTGAGTCCGTAAAATGTGTCCCTGTCGCTGCATTAGATTGCATACAAAAGTTCTGTTTGTGCCACACGGAGCGCGGCGACGCAAAGAGTTGACGACTGCTAGACTAGAATTTCTATATGAAAGCGAATGTAGAGACTTTACGATTTCACAACTCGAAAAATAACATTCGTTTGGCCTTATTCTAAAAAAGTATAAAGTAACACAAAGTTATAGGTATAATAACGTTAAGACATACTTAATGAGTTTGTACTTTTATCCATCTTGGCGTCAATCTAGTAGTAAAGTTACAACAACGCACACTTGTGATTAAGTTGACAAAGGAAACGGCGTCAAATTGAATGAATGAATGGAGGCAAATTAGCAAAACCACAAAAACATAGCGAATAATTTATATATACAAATTACCAAACAAATATACCTAAACAGTACTATTTAGTACCTAGCTCTAAAAATGTTGTGCCACCTTCAGAACAAAATTATTTCGAAATTAAGATACACCCGCCGTATTGATTATCCATTACTCATAAAATATAATTACACCAAAAAAATTTACCTAAAAAGTACCTCAAGTAAAAAGAAACGCACACTTGATCAGTGGGATAGGTCCTGAAAGATAAAACAACCGTGTCTCGTTTAGGTACCTACTTATGTTATTATTATTATGAATTATTGATCTAGGTACATATTTATGTTAAACTAGCGACCCGCCCCGGCTTCGCACGGGTGCAATGCTGATACTAAATACACTACAGAAAAACTGTTACCTCGCGTCTGAGCCGCGCGGGTACCTTACTCATAGATCTAAACTCCCTTCCCGCACGCGCACCCCCGCCTTGCTGACGTCCACTTCGCAACGGGCCGTGCAGCAGAAATCGTAATATTTTAATTTCGCCATAACTTCAAAACCAAACGTCCGATTTTAATCATTCAAAGACCAAATATTATCTACATAAACTGTACTTTGTGATGAAATACTTTATTTTGATAAGGATTAATAGCATGAGTAAAATAAACGCGTTTAAATGTAGTTCAAAAAGAATCAAGATTTTTAAATAAAAAAATGGTTGATGTGCCTCACTCGACATAGATAGGTATAGTGTGTCGCGGACTTTTTTGTAGATATTTATAAGATCTACAATTAATTAGAACAATATATGGTTCTATCTTTTGTAGTTTAGGCAGCGTACGCAAAACAAGTAAACTTTTCTGGTTGATTTTTACACCTTGTGCCCGAAAAACCCAAATATCTTACGGAACCCTATTTTTTTCCAAAATAAAATATAGCCTATGTAACTTGTGGATAATGTAGCTTTCGAATGGTGAAAAAATGTTTAAAATCGGTCCAGTAGTTTTTGAGCCTATTCATTACAATCAAACAAACAAACATACAAACAAAGTTTTCCTCTTTATAATATTAGTGTAGACTAGCTGACCCACGCAACTTCGTCTGCGTCACATATTCAATTAATGCTCGGCTCCTTTTAGTCTTAGCGTGATTATATGTTTTATCGCTTTTGTTTTTATGTATATTATGCTTATGTCCTTCCTCGATACATGGGCTATCTAATACTGAAAGAATTTTACAAATCGGACCAGTAGTTCCTGAGATTACCCCCTACATACAGACTTACAAACATACAAACTTACAAACAAATTTTACCTCTTTATAATATTAGTATAGAAGTATAGATATAGAAGTATAGAAGTATAGATTTAAGGGTTAATCAGTAAATTATAAATCATGACTGTTCATAACGCGTCAATGTTATTAGGTACCTCTTAATTTCGTCCATACATAATGCAATTTGCGATAAGTGGATTCGGAGTTTTGGTTAAAAGATTATTAAGATCATCAAAACATTTCCATTCAGCATTACAATGACAATGAGCTCGATAGTGGCCAATGTTGTGGATGCCTGTAACATTGCCGCCGGAACTAAAAACTCAATTAATCCAAGAACTTCTTATTTTGTATTATTTGATGTTATTTCCATATTCCAAATTACATCTGTTTAATTCAGCTCAAAAGCTATGGTATAACTTAGTTCGTATTTTAATGTTCGTATGCCAAAATTCAAGTCATTATTCAAATTAGCCTGAGAGCCAGCACTTTTTGAACGTCAAGTTCTACAAAAGACAGTCCCCCAAAACGCCCGCCCTTCACCACTTCCTAGTGTTTTAGCTGTGGAGAAGAAGTGGCCAACAAACTGCCCAGCAACACATCTGTCTGTTACGTTTTAGGAACTAGAATGTATAAAATGAGTAGAATGCAAAGTAACTAATACATGACACAAAACAAAAAAAATGATACTATAAAACAAAATACAAATTCAAGCAAGTGTTGACGTTGAAAGATTGACCTACATAGTCAGATAAATAAAGTATAAAAAAGACAAAAACGAAATTTAATATATATATATATATATATATATATATATATATATATATATTGATGAGTAACAGTTAGTTTTTCATCATCACGGGAATCCTCCAACCAGCCCTTGAATCAAAATTTCTTGCGTTTTTTGCAATTTGCAGGCCAGTGCTAGGTTGTATGTTGATTACAATATTGTTCGCGGCTGTAAGACGTAATTAGTTACAGAATTATAATCATCAAAATCACCAATACAACCTTCCAAGTTCATAAAGGCGTAGGAGCAGTCCCCTCAACCAAATAAATTTTGGTAGGTACCTACAGTTTTGAGAGTTGTAATTAGTGTATACCTATAGTCAACCGCACTATGATCAGTGTTGCAACAACGTGTTTCCATTTTGTATGTCGGATTACGGATGAGCTGATAATATTGTTACGTATATGGGATAAATATGTTTATTTATAGCCCAATACCATCAGATAATTTGTGCACATTCGATGTTTACAGTTATATTTTTATGCGGTTTACTATACTAATACACTGAACACTAACACATTGAATTTTGAACACACTCTATATGAATCTATGTATAAGCAAATTACTCGTAAGAAAATTATTTATCTGTGATTTCCAATTTAACATTTTTTTTTACAAAATATTATACTTACTTATACTTAATACTGTGATTTTTGTGTTGTTATTTTTGTGTTGTTATTACTGTGATTGATACTGTGATTTTTGTGATGCGAATTTACTAATTATATGTTAGACTTAAATGAAAAAAAGATCTGTGATTTAAATAATAATGTGACTACACAACGTGCAAACAAATTTCTAATATTATAAATATTAGAAATTTACAGGAATAACATAGGAAATTTGATCTGTGATTTGATGCAATAATTACTTTAAGAATTAAAACAATAATTTCCACATCAACAAGCTGTTTCATTATAGTCACAAGATCCATTTCATATATTTTTTAATTAGCCCCCAAAACTTTTGAACGCGAATATATGACTACAGCTAAGGTATAATACGTCCAATAAAGAAGGTCACCGATTTGTATGAATCAGTCGCTTTTTAGTAGTCATTAAAATTTGGTCGGATAACCAGCCGTTGATTACATATTTTGGTTTTTTGTTATTATTTACATAATGCGAAACATTCCAAGCTGAATATTTTTACCATATATTTTTGACTTAAGGCACAAGATTTTGGTTCACACCTACATATCTGGGATTGAGCCGATTCCTTGTATTTTGCCGTCAAAATTATGACACCATCGTTTTGACTTTTAGCAAGATTATTCAAAAACGCATGCATGAACAGTTTTGAAACTTTGTATGGTTATTATTAGCGTCAAGAAGGACCGAATACAGTTCTAAGCGAACTTATACCTTGTCTCATTTAGGCGCTGCGATGTTTTTTCGAGTTTTCATAAAACCGCGATAACTTGAAAACTATAAATATTTTCTTAAATCTAATTTGGGGCACATATGGGCACACATTAAGAGCTACTCGTGTATGTTTATTCTACATGGGCACATGCAATGGTTTTAGAGATATACGATTCATCAAAACGTTACTCCAGCAGGAAATGCAATATCTCGTAAATCTGAAGGGGCACAGATTTTATTTTTGGGGGCACATTTTGGCACACATGTAAGCTCTCTGGCCATGCACAATTTTTCTCTCTCCGATCATTCGTTAAGAATTTTCCTGCTAGAAAAACGTTACCCCAGCAAGAATCGTTTTTTCCGTTTTATTCCAAAACGATAGGGGGCACACATTTTTTATGTGGGGGCACATTTACAGCAGAAAAGGCACCAACTATACGTTCTACTCACATAACTCTAGGAGATACTTTCTTGCTGGGGTAACGTACACCTATTTTTTGTATTTTTAAATGTTATTTTTTTAAGATATATTTAAAAACGTAATCAATAAGTATTAAAAATGAATAAACAGAATAACAAAAATGTTTATTTGTACACAGAAATAAAATATCCACATATACACAGAGATTATAGAAATGCTGTACAATAGTGACATTTAAAAGAGCGAACTGATACCTCCTATAAACTAGGCCAAAAGCCCGTGTTTTAGGAGCCAAAGTTCCTCCAGTTATAACGTCACAAAAAATTAAGGCTAGGCAGAATATAACTGAAGATAAAGGAAATAAAACTCAAAAATACCAAAATATTTTGTCTATATTTATCCAACAACAACATTACACAGGTGCCTCAATACTCAACATAAACGAATTTTGGCACAACGCAAATCATTCAAGGCACTTTCGATTCTTAACTAATATTGTCGCGTGGAGCAAATTACGTATATTTTATAAATAAGGTACAGTCAACATTATATTATATTTGAACACACTTTGCGAAACATATATAGGAAAACATTAGTTTTATACAATATGTAATCAATTCGGTTTCAAAAATGAGCAACACTTTAATGTTTAGAAAAGTACTAACGGCGAATAAAATAGGTATGCAGGCAACTAGTGACATCTGCATTGTAAAAAGTATGCGCTTATGTCAAATTAAAATTTTTCTGGAGCATAATTTTAATTTCGTTAGTTACTTGCATACAAAGGCTAGTGAATTTTTATGCAAAGAATGACTAGTGGCGTTCTCTCGCATCGCCACGTATCTAACAAAATTCATGAAGGAAGATGGCAAGGATTTTCTTGTGTGAATCTTAAAATATGGCAAAATTAATTTTGATCGCAATTTACTATCTCTAATGCAAATTATATTTTTTTTTCCATTTCATTCAACCCAACAGAAGTCTTAAAAAAAAAAACAAAAAGAAATTGATTGATTGCATAAACTTGAAGCCTCTTTATATTAAATTCGATGTTTAAAAAACTATAATAGCACGCGTCAAGCATCTACTGGTTTTCATAGAAAATCAAAAGTAGTAATCTGCTAAGTAACATGTCCAAACAGAAGACTGCTGTAGTACAATACATAAAGAACAGTTTATTAGTGTCTACTACAAAAATATTCTATCTAGACTTAAAGATTCACCATATTTTCGACTCATACTTAGTATAAAATAGTGATATGCCAATACAAAAACTTAAAATCTATATCTAACAAAAGAATATAAAATTTATGTACAAATAAAAAAAATACTAAACGTTACTTGTCATCATTTTTCTGCCGATTTTTACAAACTAAATGACGCCTTACTGTTCTGGATGCCGTTCATAGTCAGAATCTTAACGCTATTTAATAAAGTCAGACAAATAATAGAAAGAATGTATCACAGAATTGTATTGTGTGGGCGCATTTGTCAATGTTTTATCGAAACAATAGAATTTACAAAACCAACAAATCACAATATTAATACTCCAAACATGCTATGCATTGGAAGACTTCGAAGCCCATATACAAAACTTAATAAACTATCACTCACAAACGCGCGCACACGGACACCTAAAACAGCGCAACGTCTAATACAAGAGCCTCGAATATCACTTCTCTCTCTCACACGATAGTCTCACTCTCACTTGATGATCTGTTCCTGACTGTCACTCGGCGCGGACACGCTATGGCAGCAAGTTATCTGCGGACTCTGTTCCCGAACTTCCTGGCGCTGTTCTTCAGAACTTTCGTCCTTACAACATGACTGACTAGGCACATGGACGATTACAGTAGTTTCCTTTTTACAGCATTTTTCCTCAGGTGGCGGCTCTTGCTTCTTCTTGCAACAACCTTGGCGCTCTGTTCTGAGTAATTGGACGTCTTCTACGCTTGGACTGTCTTCTTTCTCGCTTTCATGATGGCAGTGTGATGTGGAAGCTTGCAATTTCTTTGCTCTGGCGACTCTGGAAGGACATTTCTTGGCGCCGTAGTAGCAGGTGGCATTCTGCTCGGTGGAGCTGCCATCCTGAGACGTCGCGGGGAAGTAGTGTGAGGGCTGGATGCAGGTGCGAGTCTGGCAGATGAAGAAGTCTGACTCTGAACTCATTGAGGAGTCCAGGAGAGGCGGCGTTGAGGTTTCAGCTGGAGAAGAGATATATTGTAGTAAGTAAATTGTATGAGGTTCTTCTCACGTGTAGTGTTAACAGGACTGCGGTGGGTGTTCAGTGTGGATACACAAGTAATACACAGTTAAGACTAATAGGCAAGCTTTTAGCTCTAATATTCAGTCCAAAAGATAAAAAGATTACAGAAATTGTGAGAAATAAAGTATCCTCATTCGCTAGTGCATTTAGCAAACTCATCCTCCAGCTGGAATGAATACAATAGTGTGGCCTTGGTAGTATAATAGATGAATTATTATGATGAATAACTTATACGTTACGATGAATGATAACAAATACTGAAAGAACACGTGTTGTTATTTAATACGTATTACGAACAACTGTTCCTTATTTACTTTAGCTTCGCAAATAAAAATTGGCTAAAATATTGCAAACAATGAAGACAATTAACATTATCCTCTCAATGTTACAGTATTCAAACATACACAGTTGATCAAACGTAAAAAATAATATGACAAAATTTCCGCGTCATAGAATACATTATAACATCTGTGTCAACTGCAAAATATTGTTGGGTTATTTTTGAAATAAGATTTTTTTGCGGCCTAGGGTAATTTAGGAGGTACGGAATTTATTCGAAACAGTCATCGCGGACCTGGAACGCAAAACCCATTAGTTCTGGGCTGAACTCGACTGAGACTCATGACAGTCAGAGTTCATGGCCCTTTTTTGTAATGTGGACCTACTAACTTAGTTTGTAAGATTTTGTTACTAACAAATGGACTATGTAATTGTCTGATTAAATCAATTGATTGATTGATTAGGATGAACAGGGAGGAGGGTTTTAGTCAGTAAGAGTCCGAGACTTCCTTCTGCTCCGCCCAGAGTGGAAGGAGTCGTTTTATTATTTCCCATTACAGTCATGTTTAGTGTTTGTGTTTGTGTTAGTTTCCCCCGATGTAACGAATTCATACATCTCTCTACGGTTCTGCTAGCAGCAAGCATGTTTCAAGAAGCAGAATAACAGGCAATGGGAATAACGATAAGTTATGAATGCACAGACAACTCATCAACTGAAAAAGCTCCAAAGCGCCATCTACTACAGGTCAGTATGGATAGGAGAAACTGAAATGGGGTGGATGGAAAGAAAGCTTAAAACATTTTCTAAGTAGGTAATCCAAAACAGCCTGCAAGTTATCGACAGACCCTCAAATAATTCTACAAAAAATTAAACAGTGACTCTAGAATGTTTAAAGCAGATCAAGCAATCAAATAACATCTTGTAATTCAAAAAAGTTCTAGGACACCGCAACTAAACTATAGTCTACTACGGATATAATTAAAACAATGATGAAGCCATGTGGCAACTAAGGATTAGGAATAAGGTATCTAAGAAATAGAGCAAGATCCCAGACGCCTCCCAGAGTATCGTATCAGATGCTCTGGGCAGGCGGGATATATAAAGTGGGATTATATATTATTATATATAGTGGGATCATCAATACGAACACTACTCGTTTCCATAAATTATGTTCCTCAGAAAATAATTATTGACGAGGGCTGGGATCTTGAACTACTACAGTGAGTCAACCACAAACTATACAACAATCTATACTGCTCTGCCAACACTAATAATTTGGCCACATTGGAAGCTCTACCACTCATCTACTTAGTAACCAAAGAGTATGTTACATCAATGTCTTTGGTACTCGTCCTGCAACAGCGTATGGTCGGTCTGCTGCAGTTCGACGGCGTCCATCTTCTTGCAGAGCTTGCCTTCGCACACGTCCCAGCTACACTTCTCCGTGTTGCAACGATCTTAGCAGGGTAGGGAAGGAAGGATGGAAGATGTAGCTTTACTTTTGTTAGAGCGAGATGGCGCTTTTGTTTTTAGATATATTTATCGTAAAAACTTTTTAACCAATCTCTTTTTTAAACAAATTAATCAGCCATTTTTTCATCCGAATTTGAGTAGCAGAAACCCAAAGATTGCAGAGAATGCCCCTAGACCTTCTCTGCAACTGTTGGGTTTTGAATTCAATTTTCTTTCAATAATTTGAATTTAAAATGTTTGAAGCAGTACTTAAACTAAGCATTTTTGGATATAATTAGATTTTTTTATGAATAAACCTGAGACGCTTTGTAGCAAGGTACAAAGCGATTGTACGTTCAGAACCTGTCTCTTAACTATATCTATCAACAAAACGTGACTCAATCAGAATTCTAGAAGATCGCTTTATTCCTATATTATTGGCAAACATTGGTTAGCTGATTTGTGATTTTACTTTTTTTTGGATAGCTTGATTGATTTGACACTAGTCTTTTGAGTCAAGACTTGAGCCCGATGGAATTTACCATCGAACGAAATCACGAACTTAAATATTCGACCCATATTCGTCCACTTAAGTAAAATAATTAAAAAAAAACCTTATTGCTCACCTCACTTACATAAGGAACCTCTTGGGCATTTCATGCTTCTATATAACCAACGGTTTAGGCTGCGTTTTGTCTGTTAGTAAATTAATTAATGAATTTAAGATTTTAATCCTTTGATGCCAAGTTCATTCAGAACCCTGGTTTGTAGAACTGTCAAATCTATCAAGCTATCTTGAATGGGAAGCATTGCAGTCGCGAAAACACGGTCTTAAAAATGTGTAGAATAAATAACGTAATAAAGATTATTACAAGTAAGATTAGTTACAACTTACACAACTCGAGCTTACTATAACCTCCTGTTTTAATATCTATTGAATAACCACAATACAAGTAACATGTTATAGTAATACTATTATGCAATAAGACAACAGTGACAAGTGTGAGAGCGATAACAAAGAAAATATTGCTTCCGTATTAGAGCATAAGGCTTTCACATAAAAGAAAGAGGTATTTAGGTAATCTTCAGTGTGTATGGCAGGCGTACGGAATCCTGTTTTGTACCGAAATCACATCACACACTTGCTACTAACTCGAGTATGTAGGTAGTTAAGTTCAGAAAAGCCCAAATAAATTGACAATAGCATTAAATCCCTGCAGCTCTGCCGAGTGTAGAATATAACACACTATTTCATGCTTCAGTAAGAAAAAAGTTTTAGAAAAGTGCAAAATTAATAATCATAATTTTAACTGTTACAAAAGCACACATATGACACACAGATGTAAGAAATAAAGGAAACAAGTAAGAACTACCAGTGTCGTCGCACTCTGGCGTGCAGATGACGGTCCGCTTTCTGCTGAAGCACTGCATCTGGAGGCGCGTCAGCTTCGTGCCAAAGAGGAAGTAGCCTGCATACAAAGAGGTGAAGTTAGAACTGGTAAATCCTTTGACACAAATTGCAAACATAAGACAAAATAGTTTGTCCTTCGCTAAGTGATTCTTTACAATAAATTGACTTTCTTTTTGACGTTATTTCCTTAAATATCGATCCCCTTCTGCGCCAAAAAGCTTCTAGGCACAACTAGGCCAGCTGTGCCTAGAAGCTTTTCGGCGCAGAAGGGGACAACACAAAAGTCTGCTGACAGACTATAGGTAGCAAGTCGTTAGATTGGCTGTTGATATTTATTTTAGACAGCCAACCACACACACAGAGTAACAATTGAGTAAACGGGATAAACACTCACAGTTACGACTTTTACTAGAACTGTTATTCAAGGCAAGTTACGCGCCAGGGTAGCCCGCGAAATTCAAATATTTTTATGTTTTTTGCAATTTGCCGATCAGTGTGAAGCTGAATGTTGAACAAAATACAATTCGCGGCCGTAACGCATATTTATCTAAAGTATTATACCCATTTAAATTATCAATATAACCGTCTAAGTTCATACAACTCGATTGAATGACTTTTTCACGAAATAACATTCAATCGAGTTCTATGAACTTAGAGGTCTATATTGATGATTCAAATGGTTATAATCCTTTAGATAATGCTCTTTACGATCGCGAACCGTATTTTGTTCAATATACAGCTTCACACTGACCGGCAAATTGCAAAAAACATAAAAATATTTGAATTCCCATTCTCATTCATTAATTCAAATTCCCATTCTTAAGGTGGAAGCTCCAGAGCTTCCACCTTAAGGGCGAGTTGTTTCAAACGGTTGGTTAACGTAACATACGTACGTCAATAGTAACGATTACGGAAGATGTTTAACGTTCGTTAAATAAGAAGCGTTGTTTAAAAGCATTTTGGTACAAATTCCTGCTCATTCCAATAGCTCAAGTGCACGTGTTTTACCTAAATGCCTTTTTTTCCACTCTACCCTTTTTGTGTCATCAGAAAAACTGCTATTAACATTGAGAAATTCAAAAGAACAGTATTGTTCTATTTGACGCAACTAAAGTAATAAAGATATATTTAACGTCTACGCGTGGGTTAAGTGAACGTGAAACAACCCGCCCTTATACTACCTAAATTAAAAGGTACAGTTTTCTCGATTATTAAGACAGCCTGTCCCATAGAAACCACCAACTTTTCGGGAGAATTATGCACTCAATAATAGCGTAGTCTTCAATCAGTAAAATTATTTTCGTGATTGGAACAGTACTTTTAGAGATAACCCTTTACGAACCTACAGCATTACCTCTATAACAGATAGATTAAGATAACAGTACGTACCCAGCATCATCCCAAAGACGACGGCCAGTAGCAGATGCACGTTGTATACCATGACTGCTAACATGAGCAGATAGCCAACCACGTTATGTATGAGGAATACCAGCGACTGATGCGTGTTCACCAAGGCACTGCAGTAATTATAGAATACTTATAACTCTTTATTATGTACACCAATTAAGTTACAGAAAAAATAGATGAAGAAAACATTAAGGGCGTGTATTCCGTCCACTAGCGCCACCAATCGTTTTTTATTATTTGTGGTAAGACACGTAGATACAAAACCGCTCTGTAGTGCACTGAAGAAATGTATTTATTATGTTTTGTACTTTAGAACATATTATAAATAGTTGCCAAAGTCGATATTTTTGCTAAAAGTGGCCACTTTTAGCAATAATTGCCGTTTTGGCTATTTAGCCATGAGTTATGTATTAAAAATATCTGTCAAAAAATAATAGATACATTTCTTCAGTGCACTACAGAGCGGTTTTTTATCTACGTGTCTTAAATTTACCACAATTAATAAAAAAACGATTGGCGGCGCTAGTGGACGGAATACACACTCTTAAAACACAACATAAAATTACATTACATAAAATGTGAGATTAAAATATCATCACACATGTAATGATTATTTTATAATACATCACATGATTTAAGGGCTGTCCACACAAATCTGGGTTCCCGTCCCTGACGGGACACAGAACGGGACGGAGAAAAACGATTTGTACGAACTTGCTTTATCTCCGTCCCGTTTTCTGTCCCGTCAGGGACGGGAACCCGGATGTGTGTGGACAGCCCTTTAAAAGAGTGTCCGTGGAGTTTCTTCTGCATAGAGATCTACGCTTTGGAACGTGCAAAAGCTTCATGTTTTTGACTGACTGACTTTGACAATTCAAAAGTGCCTGTAAGTGGTTTATTTGAAATTTATGCTTTGATTTTATTTGATTCATTTACTACTGAACATTACTACATACTGAGCTCGTGGCTAAATCATAACAGCCGTACGGGTCGATCTTCAAAGTTAGCAGACTCTTGCCGTGGTCAGTCTGTGGAAGGGTGACCAGTTTAACTTATCGAGAATCCTCCGTGCCTCGGAAAGCACGTTAAGCAGTTGGTCCCTTCTGCCATTTTTAGATCATTGGCAGTTATTACGGATAGTCGGAAGTCAGAAAACTGACACCGGTCTTACCAAGAAGTACCGTGTTACCCAGTTAATGGGTTGTGGAGGTCTGGTAGGCTGCCGTTCCACGTAAAATACTGGTAAGTATGCAGCTGAATCCGGCTTGACTCGAAGCCAGCCCCAATATAGTTGGGAAAAGGCTAGGCAAATGATGAGTGTCCCAATTCCAGGTCGCCTACCACAGACCAACCATGGCAAGCGTTGCTTAACCTTGAAGATCGACCCGTGCGGCTGTTATTCTTTAGCTACGAGCTTTAATTAGGCTAGTAAAAAATGAGATTGTTAAAGAATATTGACGCTGAGCCGTTCAAAACATTCACAACATGGTTTAAAAGTAGTAGAGTACCCTGTATACCAAATCACTTGTTCGCCTGTACACGCGGAGCCGTGCATTTGTTTTTATTCCATTCACATTACTGTACGCATGGTTAAGATTTCAATGGAAGTGTTTCGATTCATCATTACATGCTGTAAGAATTTGTTATTTTTACATAAATTCCGCGACTCAACTTTGTTGAATATTATCCTATCCACGCTCATTTGACACAATAGGCTAGTTTCCATCATCCACAAATTGCAAAACTATTTAGTCCGTCAGTTAGAGTATGAAAAATAATGGACACGTATTTTTTTGTTTTTGTAAATCAATATTGACAAAGATAAAACGCATCAAAACTCGGGAGTGGGGGTTCGTGACGTCACGACGCGCTAAAAATTATGCCACGACGTGACATAATTTTTAACCAAAATTGACGAAGTTACGACGCTTTTAAAATTCTCAATACGAGAATTTTAAAAGCGTCGTAACTTCGTCAATTTTGGTTCCCGTAACAAAAGAAAAAATACGGGTCAAATATTTTTTGATAATCTAACTGACCGACTTATTAGATTTTTTCAGGACACAAGCGTATTGTCCTAATATCTTAGTAGTTACTTACAAGCATTTGTTGCGAGCCAACATCAAGTTTGAGTTTACGTGTAAGGTTGTAGCTACCATCGTATCTGCCGTATCAATTATATGTTAAGATAATTAGGGAAGTTTTTATTAATTTGGGGGCCCCCAAATTAATAAAAACTTCCCTAATTATCTAAGAACTTCGATGGGTCATGAAAGCCTGTCCGAACTGTCACTATTGCCCATAGAGGCAGAAACTTTTGAAAAACTTAAGTCATCATCAGCTATAAATCTATACTAATATTATATAGCAGAAGAGTTTGTTTGTTTGTTTGGTTGAACGCGCTAATCTCAGGAACTACTAGTCCGATTTGAAAAATTCTTTCAGTGTTAGATAGCCCATTTATCGAGGAAGGCTATAGGCTATATATCATCACGCTAAGACCAATAGGAGCGGAGCAGTAATGAAAAATGTTACGCAAACGACGTTGCTCGGGTCAGCTAGTAATATTATAAAGCAGAAGAGTTTGTTTGTTTGTTTGGTTGAACGCGCTAATCTCAGGAACTACTGGTCCGATTTGAAAAATTCTTTCAGTGTTAGATAGCCCATTTATCGAGGAAGGCTATAGGCTATATATCATCACGCTAAGACCAATAGGAGCGGAGCAGTAATGAAAAATGTTACGCAGACGACGTTGCACGGGTCAGCTAATGATTTAATAAATCAGTTTGCCGAAAAAAGGTAAGGAGAGTATATATTTAATTTTAATTGTTTGTAAAATTTTTGGAAAAAGTTCAAGACAGATAATTATGATGAATAAATATTTCTTTTAATTTTATGCAATTTTTTTTTTCTTTAGTGAGAAATTTTTACCCTTCCTAAGAGCCCCAAAAAAAATTTAATACAGGGCCCCGCCACGGCACGCTACGCCTCTGTACTCACCGTATTCGGAGTGAAGCCCACCTGCTGACCTGTCCCGAGCTGGTATTGCGGCTGGTGGTCGGCTCCATGCTGCCCGCCTCCCTGCAACCAACACATCGTCATTATTATCAGCCTGTGATGATCTGATGGTGGGTAAAACTCATAGAATATCTATACTAATATTATAAAGCCAGAAGAGTTTGTTTGTTTGGTTGAACACGCTAATCTCAGGAACTACTGGACCTGGTCCGATTTGAAAAATTCTTTCCGTATTAGATAGCCCATTTATCGAGGAAGGCTATAGGCTACATATCATCACGCTAAGACTAAAAGGAACCAAGCATTAATAGAAAATATGACGCAGACGAAGCTGCGCGGGTCAGCTAGTAGAATATAAAAAAAATGTCTATGGTAAAACTGCCGCTGTCGGCAGGTATGTGTCCCGGCTACATTACTCCACGATGGTTGAGAAGATCGTGGAGTACATAACAGTGAAGACCAACAGGTCGACGTCGTTTGTAGTGCGGGTTCCAATAGGGTAGATGACTAAAAAAATCTAATTAGTCCGTCAGTTGGATTGTCAAAAAATAATTGACCCGTGTTTTTTTTTTGTTACGGAAACAAAAATTGACGAAGTTACGAAGGTTTTTAAAATTCCCAATACGTCACACGTTCGCATAATTTTTACTGAGTCGTGACGTCACGAGCCCCCACTCGCGAGTTTTGATGCGTTTTATTAACCGACTTCCCAAAAAGGAGGAGGTTTTTTTTTTGTTTGTTAAGTACCTCATAACTCCGACAATTATGAACCGATTTGAAAAATTCTTGTTTTATCTGAAAGGATATACTTGCAGATTCGTCCCATTTATATGAAAATCGGTTACGAACTTTGGATTTTAAATCGAAATAGCTGGAATTCGTCTACTTGGATGATATTTTTATGTCATCCAAGTAATCGAAATTGCGTGTTTTGCTTTTCTGCGATTTTACAGTGGTGTTGTTATAGGTGTACACGTATTTTTTGTTTTTGTAAATCAATAAATATTGACAAAGAAAAAACTTTTTACAAAAATATACAACCGACTTCCAAAAAAAAAAACACTACAAAGTAAAAAATAACTTTAATTTCAGCAGTCAGTGTCAAAATACGAAGAAACTAATAAAAAAACCGACTTCCGAAAAAAGTTATTTTTTACTTGTAGTGTTTTTTTTTGGAAGTCGGTTGTATTTTTTTGTAAAAAGTTGTTTCTTTGTCAATATTCAATGATTTACAAAAACAAAAAATACGTGTCCAATATTTTTCAATACTCTAACTGACGGACTAAATAGTTTTGCAATTTGTAGATGATGGAATCTATGGCTTTATTCGGACGTCTGTTAACCCTTTTCCCACAGGGTTAGGCAGACGATGCTCCAACAATAGGGAATTTATGCATCCGATTTTTTTATTTGAAAAATATTTTTTATTTTTATTTTATTAGCTCTAGTAAACCAATCATGAAATTATTTTTTAAATACCTTCACCAGTGATGAAGTTATACAGTTTCAAAGATTCGAAAGAAAAGTCCGATATAGACTTTGACGTCAAAGTCCATGACATCTATACAGCTGCCATAGAAAACAGCGTTTTCGCGAGAGGGACAGATAAATATTTGTTTAAAATAATTATATCTCGTTTGTTTTTCGAGTAATTTTGATTCTGTTTTCACTGTTAGTATCATATTTTTGTCTTTTTTTAAGATAAACTATATAGATAATAAATATTTTTTTCATGCATATTCCCTATTTGCTTTAATTATAAAACATTCGCCGCTAAGGCAGATATTTGAAAGCAATAAAGATATTATCATTAACGATGTGCAATTTCAAATTAATAAAACATTAAAAAAACCATTCGCTGTATCACTCCGTAGGGTACGTTTTCAACATTTTCGGGGAAAGTTGTTTTTACGACGGATAATATATTGTGATTAATTGATAAGTCTAACTTGTTTTTATAACGATTATTATCGTTTAGTATCGAGTTCGATAGTCATGCTCAATCGACTCTCTGTAATTTTACAGCTCGGGGAATTCACGCTTAATTTGAGGCTCACTTTGCGGTCGAAATAATCCGACTAAATATTTATTTTTTTACTATTGATAGGCATACGTTTGACCGATATCTCACCTGATGTTAAGTGATGATGCGGTCTAAGGTGGAGCACGCTTGCCTAGAAGTAACCTATTCACTCTTGACTTAAAGACTCCCAGGTTGTAGCTATCAGGAAACCCAGACTCCGGCAGGGAATTCCACTCCTTAGCTGTACGCACTATGAATTTATTCCCAAAACGTTTATGCCTTTGGTGTTCGTTTGTCTGTCACAGGGCTGGCATCTTGGGATTTTAAAAAGGTAGACAATAGAACTCTTCACGGAGTACATGTTAAGTACTACGTTATGACAAACAAGCTGACCCGTTAGTATCGTAGTCACAAGAGCAAATGCCAAGAACAGGCTCCATGGTTTGCAAAAGACCCAGCCGCCGCAACACAAGTAGACGCTTCGGGCGTCGGGAGACGCAGAGCGATTCCCGGTCACCGTTAGGCGCGGGCCTGCGGGCGACGAGCGTTAGTAGCACAGAACAGATAAAGGCCTAATAAGGTTTATATGTTCTGTAGTTGGTTATACCCCCGCCTCGCCGGCCGATAAAAACCATTCAACCAGGGGGTCTACTTTCTAAGCCCGAAGTCCATAGTTTCGGCCTTTGTTGTGGACGTTTCCTACTCCGTATTGAGAGAGTACTGGCCTACTAGGGCCAGTGTCAGGGTAACGGAATTGCTTCGAAAGAATCACCGCGGCCCCGTAACGCAAAGGGCAAAAGGGGGAATAAGGAAGGAGACTTTCTTAGGTGGTGGTGTGCCCGTGCTTCGGAAAGCACGTAAAGCCGTTGGTTCCCTGTGCCTGATCTCTCCCCGGCTGTTTCGGATTACCATTGTAAGAGTTTTCCGAAATAAGCCCTCAAGATTGAAACGAATGTAAGTTTTTCAAGATAAATTATAAAGAAAGAAAGAAAAAGCCATAATATTATGAGCAAAACAAAGGTTTCTTTTAAAATCCTGCCTGAATGGAGTATTGCAGCCACCTTTGGGATGGCTCAGCTAAGCATCAGCTTGTCGCGCTTGACTCGGTGGAACGCAGAGCTAAGAGGCTCATTGGAGACGTAAAACTAGTGGATGCCAAGCTACACAGCTTGGCTCATCGTCCCAAGGTTGCCTTCTTGTCGGTCTTCTACAGATTCAAAAAAAATTATTCAAAATTCAAGCATTTATTTCAATTAAACCATTTACAGGCACTTTTGAATTGTCAAGGTCGGTCGGTCCAAAAAGTTGAAGCTATTTGCACGTTCCAAAGCGTAGATCTCTATGGAGAAGAACGTGCAAGAAACTCCACGGACACTCTTTTAAAAATAATATTTTTTTACAAAGATTTATTTACATCGGGTTGAAATTATACATACATGTGAGAACGATGTAAAAGACGAGCAGGATAAAAGCGTCCGGAATAAAAGATTGTACGGAGAATTTGCCCAAGAACTCCACGATCTTATTCCACTTTATACTACCATCGGAAATCCAGACGCACTGCAAATTACCATCCCTACCTTGTTACTATTCCACCAGTTCGCACTAAGCGTTTCCAAGGGTTTTCATGATGCGCACAACAAAGGAGTGGACCTCTGCCTGCGTCTGTGTTTCCGAACGCTTACAACCCTAATCTTTTCAAAGCTAAAGTGAACAGGCTACTTCTGGGTAAGCTCGCTCCACTGTAGACTTTGTCTCTGTCATCTCTGATCTTGACTAGACTAGAGTCAAGAGCAAACCAATCTCAAAAAAACTATTTTGTTTGGTTAGACGCGCTAATCTCAGGAAGTCACGACCCGAATTGAAAAATTATAATTAAGTACTGTTGGATAGCCTATTTATTGAGGAAGCTATAACATCACGCTACAGCCAATGGAAGCGGAGCATTAGTGAAAAATGTGACGCAGACGAAGTTGCGCGGGTCACATACTTACGTTCCAAACCAAAGAGAATGAGGCTTTATAGTTATTGTTCCAAACGATTTCGCCCTCATTAGGTGTATCCGATGGGTGTATCAAATCAATGTTATCGTGTTTACCTTGGGGACGACATCGAGTGCAATCCGTTACGCTTATTTGCTACAAGTGATTCTCACAACATTATGTACTTACGACACAATACACATTGCTATATTTACCTATTACTCCCACACTTCAAGAAGTTGAAATGGTACTGCCCAGTGGTCTTAGTGCGAACGTACAATGCGATTCAAATAAGAATAGGATCGACTTAGCGCCATATTGTGATGTCATAGTTGTCAATTCAAACCAATTAGGTAAGGTGAGCAAAGCAAGATTATTATTTTTTCATTTTATTATCTACAAATATTGAGTGGACTAAACCCGCACTGCATGGTTAATTCTACAATAACACCATTGCATTTTTTACTTTCTATTTCTGAGAGCCCATAAGGCTGCTTTTCCACCAGAGATGTGCTATGCAACGTTGCTATGGATGCGTTTGATATCCACCAATCAATTTATTGGTCCACATAGCATAGCCCTGGTGGACACCGATTCAACTAAGCTAAGTTTTTTATATGGAAGGATGCGTGCTGTGAATGCGAGCTATGGATGCACGCTATGGATCGTCGCGAGTGGTGTAGCTATGTGCAGAACAGTATGCGTGCCTTCCCTATTGTCAAAACGTCGCATAGCTCGAGCTGCGCATCTTCCTCGCACAGCTACCTTGCGGCGGCGAATTGTCATAGCACACCTTATTCGCCCCGCTACATCGCTTAGCATCGGTGGAAACGGTCAAATAGTTTCGTAGCTTAGCTTTAACATTCTCGCAGCATAGCTGCACATCTTTGGTGGAAAGGCACCCTTATACTCTAATTAACAAATCTGTCATCAAAACTTAACATGCCAATGCGGAGTTATAATAACAGAAATAATGTAATTTACAACACTGACACAGTAGCACTTAAATCAGAAGCCCACAACGATCACGAATTTTTACTCCAATATTGTGAACTATCTAGAAAGACTAAACCCCACTTGTGTATTCATAATTTTCTGAACATTTTCTATGGGAGCTGACATGAAGGCGGAAACCCACCGCAACGCACGGAGAGGCTACGCACGTACGAACCCCTTTGGCATTAACACCAAATAAGTACTAAAATTCAGAAGCCGGCCCACAGACTGAAACGCGCCTTTCCAAGGAAAATTCCTATATTGAGCTCAGCAAGAACGAGCCATAAGACGCGTGGGAGGCATACATTCAGCTGTCGTGAACTTGCCAAGGTCGGTTTGATTAGAAAACGGATAGATAAGTACTTAAGCGGTATGTAGTTAATTATAACGTATTGTCAAGGCTTTGACACAGTTTCGCCTTTCACTAAAAGTTATAAATAACAAATTAAATTAGTTTTGTGAGTAAACGAATGACCTAAAGATACGAATATATTTTACTAACTGAACACCAAGAATAGTTGTATACTACACAACTCGTTTTTGTCTGTAAATAAAATATTTTTTGTTGTTTAATTTATAATATAGGTAGTCAATAGATTTTTAATTGTTCATTTATTGTTTTAAGTTTTCTAATTTTTTTTAGACTGAAGCACTGGTTCATCCTAGTTCAGGCAAATTAGCTATTGTGTTCTGAATTATTTTTTTGTTATAATAGGTAAAATTAGTGAGTTTGTGAGGTTGTAAGGGATAATCGCTGGATCTACTGAGCCTTTGAAATTTTGAATTTAAAAAATAGGCTTATAGAACTGAAAAAATATAATTAGTCCGTCAGTTAGATTACCAAAAAATATTTGAACCATATTTTTTTCTTTTGTTACGTAAACCAAAATTGAAGAAGATACGACTCTTTTGAAATTCTAGATACGTCACGCCGTGGTATATTTTTTAGTGAGTTCTGACGTCACGAGCCCCCACTCCCGAGTTTTGATGCATTTTATCTTTGTCAATATTCATTAATTTACAAGAACAAAAAATACGTGTCCATAATTTTTCAAAACTCTAACTGACGCGCTAAATAGTTTTGCAATTTATTGATGGTGGAAACTAGCCTATTCTTTTACCAATGGAATGGAAAGCCATGTTATTGTGAGTGTATATGTGTTGTATATTTGTGAGTGTCATGGCTATATTATATTAAGGCGCGTCCCCGTGCAAAACGCAGCGCTAGCCGTTTTTTTGCAGTTTTTTGGAGCTATATATAGTATATACTTGTTGCCCAAAAGAAATATCACCGTATAAAAAATACATTAAATTTCTACATGATCTTGGTTTCAAAATGGTAGATTTTTATTTTTTATTACTAAGAATAATGTTTAATTAATCTCCCCACAACGAAACTACAGAAATGAGAAAAACTTACTGAAAACATGCATATTCTCGAAACCTTACGATTATTTTGATTTTGAACTTACACTCGTGGATAGGCAATTTAATTATGAGCATTTTGGTAGAAATATTTTTTTCAAACGACCAAAATTAGATAACGATTTTATTCAACATTCTGAGCGTATTCGCTATTGTAGCTCTTGCGCTGATATGGAGGGATAAATGCTCAAGGTTACGGTTTATTTGGTCAGGGTACGGCCTTCACCCGAAAAATACCGCCCAACGAAGAGGGCAGTGGCCGGAAAAGCAGTCTAACACGGGCGAAGTAACTTGCAGCTAGTTCATTTAACAACAATTGTATAGTTGTGTAGAGTATACCGTTAGCGATGCCGATAACAGAGTACAATGTGCATTCATTTAGTATTTCTACACAACAATAATAGCCTCACAAGTTATTGTTGAGCTGTTTGCTTATTCACAACCCGTATTGTTAGACTGTGAATCGGAAAATGACAAAACATTTTAGTGATCTGTCTTATACGGGGTAATCACTAAGTGAATATTATAAAACAAAGTCCTACGCCGCGTCTGTCTGCCTGTTCGCGATAAACTCAAACAATTGACTCGGTGGAACGCAGAGCTAAGAGGCTCATTGGCGACGTAAAACTGGTGGATGCCAGCTTGGCTCATCGCCGCAAGGTTGCCTGTTTTTCGGTCTTCTACAGATTGTACTTCGGAGAGTGTACCCAGGAACTCCACGACCTCATCCCACCAGCCCCCTTCTACCATCGGACATCCAGACGCACTGTAACTTGCCATCACTACCTACCTTTTTGCTATTCCACCAACTCGCACTAAGCGCTTCCAAGCGTCTTTCATAATGCGCACAGCAAAGGAGTGGAACTGTTTGCCTGCGTCTGTGTTTCCGAATGCTTACCTACAAGTTACAACCCTAATCTTTTCAAAGTTAGAGTGAACAGACTCCGTCTGGGTAAGCTCGCTCCATCGTAGACTTTGTCTCTGTCATCTCTGACCAAGACTAGAGTCAAGAGCAAATTCATATCAAGTAAAAAAAAAAATCTGCACCGATTTTAATGCTTTTGTCACCAATGGATCTAGTAGTTCTCGAGCAAGGTTTTAGTATACATATAACTAGCTGACCCGTGCAACGTCGTTTGCGTAACATTTTTCTTTACTGCTCCGCTCCAATTGGTCATAGCGTGATGGTATATATGGGCTATCTAACACTGAAAGAATTTTTCAAATCGGACCAGTAGTTCCTGAGATTAGCGCGTTCAACCAAACAAACAAACAAACTCTTCTGCTTTATAATATTAGTATAGATAGCTTTGACAAGCGGGCGCAGCCGCAGGGCGTCAGCTAGTCTATACTGATAAAATTTAGCTGAAGGCGCCAATCTCTGGAACTGCTCGGGGAAGGATAAATTTCTTTTAAATTGAGAGTGACACCGAGGGCAAATCTAGTTCTTTTAAAAGTTGAAACGAATCGAGATGAAATTCGCACAAGTCTTCCAATACAGATCCATTAAACGCGAGCATGTGTTTCTAGTTTAGCACTTTCGCAAAGATATTTAGTAGTCTCGCTGAAATTAACATAGTAGGTTGTACCTACTGTTGTATTTTCTCAGATCAGCTCAATTCTTACAGCGATTAGACCCATAATATTCATTCATTTTACATTAGTTTATTGTAGACCCTGTTGGGGCACAGTAACATAATATTATTGCAAAATAAACAAAAAAATAAATATTTAAATAAAAATATAAGGACTAATAAAACCTCATGATCTACAAATCTGAATAGGTTACAGCAGAAAATCCAATTTTGCTGCCTGTAATTTTAGTGTTCATACACCTGCCCTGTCCAGTGTTTATATGATTTGTTTCATGTCTGTATCCTTTTCTGTATAATACTAGGTGATGTCCGCGACTACGCCCGCCCGCTTGAAAAATTATATACTTACAAGATCTTCCTCGAGAACCACTCTATCCAATGGTGATGATAACAGCATGAAAATCGCTGCAGTAGTGTTTGAGTTTATCGCGAACAGACACACAGACACGGCGGTGGGCTTTGTTTTTTAACCGACTTCCCAAAAACGAGGAGGTTATCAATTCGGTTGTATTTTTTTTTTATGTTTGTTACCTCATAACTCCGACAATTATGAACCGATTTGATAAATTCTTGTTTTATCTGAAAGGATATACTTGCAGATTGGTCCCATTTAAATTTTATGAAAATCGGTTACGAACTTTGGATTTTAAATCGAAATAGCTGGAATTCGTCTACTTGGATGATAGTTTTATGTCATCCCAGTAATCGAAATCGCGTATTTTGCTTTTCTGCGATTTTGCAGTGGTGTCGTTAGGTGTGGGGTACCACTAAAAAGTGAAAAATAAAAAACTTTTTACAAAAAAATTCAACCGAAATCCAAAAAAAAAAACACTACAAAGTAAAAAATAACTTTAATTTCGGAAGTTATCGGTGTCAAAATACGAAGAAACTAACAAAAACACCGATTTCCGAAATTAAAGTTATTTTTTACTTTGTAGTGTTTTTTTTTTGGAAGTCGGTTGAATTTTTTTGTAATTTTTTTTTTATAATATGTAGTGATAATATTATGTTCTATGTGTTGATCATCCACAAATTGCAAAACTATTTAGTCCGTCAGTTAGAGTATTGAAAAATAATGAACACGTATTTTTTGTAAATCAATGAATATTGACAAAGATAAAACGCATCTAAACTCGGGAGTGGGGGCTCGTGACGTCACAACCCGCTATAAATTATGCCAGGGCGTGACGTATTGAGAATTTTAAAAGCGTCGTAACTTCGTCAATTTTGGTTCCCGTAACAAAAGAAAAAATACAGGTCAAATATTTTTTGATAATCTAACTGACGGGACTAATTAGATTTTTTCAGGACACAAGCCCTTTGTAGGTACCTATATGAGTCTTGTTACTTTTAATTTAATTTAATTTTTAATTACCCTTTGAGAAATGAGCTGAAAGAGTATGGCTATTGGCTAACTATGCATAACACTCACCTATCGCACAGGAGGTTCCGCCTCTCATCAGACCTGTATGGGTACAGCTTCTTATGGGCCGCGCGCTGCACCTTGGCCAGGTATACCTGCAATCAGAAGCATTCGTTGAGTGAACTCAATTGATAACTAAGGTTTATCAAATCTCTAGTTCTAGTTTTTTGTAGAGACCACTCCACCACCACCTTAGCTGGTTGGATACTGCTAAACCGAAGTTTCCTGTGTCGTTGGCCTTAAAAGAACAGCCAGTGCAACAAATACATGTAATGCACAAAACAGCCAGACGATGTGTCTGGCTGTTTGTGAAATTGTATGTTTGTAAACCATAGAAATATAAAAAAAAAACAACGGGTTGCACTCCGGGAGTGCAGGCAGAAGTGAAAAATTTGAACATTACGTTGTGCAGTTTTGAATCGAGATTGAGAGAATGTCCTGACGCGAGATTAACATTTTATACCCATCCCAAGAAAGTGCTCAACGCCGCTAAAGAAATTTTCACTTCAAAAATATTATTGTTTATTATATTTATGTTGTTAACGCACCCATGATACAGGACAAATTCCTAGCGTGGGGCAACGTATTTATAAAAAAACGCCGCCATTTCGGGCAGCAAGGAACAGGCAGGTCATCTGCGGGAATCTTATAATTTTTAGCAATCATTGCTCTGGAATTTATCGATCATCATTCCGCTAACTCTTTAAGGGCGGGTTGTTTCAACTACACTTAACGCACGCGTAAACGTTAAATATGGTGCTAAGTTTCGCAAAACAAAAAATTGGGTTGTTTCACAAAATATCAGCGTTAACGCACGTAAAATATAACGTTTACGTTAACAGATGGTCTGAGCACTGGTTAACGTAACTTTAGTTGCGTCAAATAGAACAATATTGTGACATTTCTTTTGAATTCCTCAATACCAGTTCTTCTGATGACACAAATAAGTGGTGGAATGCAAAAAAAGCTATTTAGGTAGGACCTGTGTCAATAACTTAGCTATTGGAATGAGCAGGAATTTTTACCAGAATGTTTTGAAACAACGCTTCTAATTTAACGAACGTCAAACATCGTCCGTAATCGTAACTTTTTGACGTACGTATGTTACGTTAACCAACTGTTTGATACAACCCGCCCTAAGACTCCCACAGATGAGCGGGACGGGACGATGCTACAACGGCTTTTCATAGAAATCGTTCTATCCGAAGAATAATTTCAGAACATATTATATGAAAATGAGCGTCAGCCTTTAGTTCAAAAATAGAGAAATGGCAACTTCATATACGTCTATACTTGTTGTCTAAAACATAGAAATATAAAAAAAAACTTGTTTATTATATCTATGGTCTAAAACCATTAAAATTATGTATGCTATTTCTTATTTTTAGGGTTCCGTACCTCAAAAGGTAAAAACGGAACCCTTATAGGATCACTTTGTTGTCCGTCTGTCTGTCTGTCTGTCTGTCTGTCTGTCTGTCTGTCAAGACCTTTTTTCTCAGGAACGCGTGGAGGTATCAAGCTGAAATTCATATCAAATACTCAAGTCTATGGTCTCTTGGAGCTGTGAAAAAATCAAACTTCTAAGTCAACGCGATCAAAAGATACTCCCGTTTATGCCGCAAATTTTCGACACTCGCAAGGGAATCAAAACCTACAGGGTACTTCCCGTGAACTCAGAATCTTGAAATTTGGTACGAAGCAACGTCTTATAACACAGATAAAGGAAAAATTGCGAAAAGCATAAATTTTTAGTTACATCATATAATAAAAATATTTTTAATAATTTTAAACTTATTACCCCTTTACTCATGAACGCGTAGTGGTATTATATTGAAATTCTTAACAAATACTCAAGTCTATAATATCTTTAAGCTATAACAAAATCAAACTTCTACGTCAACGCAATCAAAAGATACAGCAATTAAAGCCGCATATTTTGAAACTCGCAACTACTCGCAAGGGAATCAAAACCTAAAGGCTACTTCCAGACGACCTGGAATCTTGAAATTTGGCATGAAGCAACGTTATAAAGTACACATATAGGAAAAATTCCGAAAATCTTAAATTTTTAGTTACATCACATAGTATATTTTTTTTAATAATCATAAACTTACTAGCTGACCCAGCAAACGTTGTTCAGCGATTAAAAAAAAAAAACAGATGTTGGCCGATTCTCAGACCTACCCGATATGCACACAAAATTTCATGCAAATCGGTTCAGCCGTTTCGGAGGAGTTTGGAAACAGTACGGAACCCTCGGTGCGCGAGTCTGACTCGCACTTGGCCGGTTTTTTTGATTACGAAGAAGAGCACCCTGAGGAACATGACAGTGGTCTCTAAAATACAGGTATAAATCAATGACAGCTTTAAAAAATAGAGAATAGGTGGTTAGATTACTAACCCTAAACCTGAAAAATTTTAAACCCTTCGAGAATCCATTAAGCTTGTATAATCCCAATTTATCATATAATTAATTATCCTAAAGTCTATAAACCCATTGCTATCTAAGTAAGTGTTCATGATAAATTATCATATTATGAAAACAAATACAATGTACTTAATCGGTTTGCCCACGGTCCTACGTCTGGAAATTCGTGTGACTTAAATTCTGCACACGAATAAATAGTTTAAGTTTAAAGAACGTGCGAACTTTCATTGGGGCGACCTAAACAAAAAATTGTGGGCGTTTTTGCACTCATTTGTCCGTCATCATAAGTCGAAGATAAGGGCGGCAGATAATTGATTTTGTTACGAGTAGGACGAACAGTTAAAAAAGGAATTCTTATCTGTTCAGGTTCCGTACGTCCGGATGAGAAAAACGGAACCTTTATAATTATAGGATCACTCTGTTTCCGTATGGTACAGCTAATTTGCTCCGAATCCAATCTATATCCCTCAATTTTGTGTTGAAATTTACCAAACTCATAGGTAAATGTCTGTGACCTAAACTCTACTGGTACATCCAGCTGCATGCAGTTAGACTAAAAGCCGTCCCTACATGAATTAGGCAGGTTGATGACGCGTGACGTCACGACTTGATTCCAAATCAGCGGCTTATTTCTTACAGTGCTTGAAAACATTGCTACCAGGACTCTATTTTATCCTATGTATCAAGCTCTACAAGAGCTAGTTTAAGAAAAATTTAGGTTATACGTCAGTCTTCATAGTCATAAATTCAACAGAAACTCGTCAAAAGTTAAACCATGTTTAATTTTATAAGCTTGCTTGATTATGTATGTTAGGCCCTCCCTTTTTTTTTAGGGATTGGAAATCATCAAATGACTTCTCACGCTCTGGGCGGAGCGAGAGGGAGTGTAAGACTTCTACTGACTAAACCCATCCCTGTTCCTTCAGTGCCCTTTGTGTTCCGGAGCCACGGTACCTATCTCTTTCGGATAGTCCCGCGACTCCGGCAGGCGTCGGCCCTTCGGGCCCCTCCCAATGCTGAATCTCTTTGAGGTGCACGTGGAACACGAACGCGCCGTCGACACGGCCTGTCGTCATAAGACGGACGGACGGCGAGCTATGTTAGGCCCTCCCTCAAGCATCAAAGTCAAAGTCAAAAATCGTTTATTCAAATTAGGCTGATCGCGAGAACTTTTTTTTTACTTGATATGTGTTTGTTCTTGACTCTAGTCTTGGTCAAAGATGACAGAGACAAAGTCTACGATGGAGCGAGCTTACCCAGAAGTAGCCTGTTCACTCTAACTTTGAAAATATTAGGGTTGTAAGCATTCGGAAACACAGACGCAGGCAAAGAGTTCCACTCCTTTCCACTTTTTGAACACCAAAGTTCTACATAAAAAAGTCTCCCAAAAACGCCCGCCCAGCACCACACCGTTCGGTGCTGTGCTTTTTGCATCCACCGGATTCTCGCTTCCCTCATCAGGGGCCCGAGTCTGCTATTACAATAGTGTCAGAATGGTCGATCACTGATTTCAAAATGGTTGATTTTGACAAGTTTGGTAATCTACTAACATAATGGTATCATAATGGCGTCATTATGACATTCCGATGATCAACCACTGACACGCCATTGAAAGAAAGCTATATGAATGGTAATCTCGTACACAATGACAGATTTAGTATTTACGAACTTCTCACTGCTTCAGATTGCTTATAACACTAATAAATAATATGTAAAACTAAATATAAATAAAACCTGGCATGAATAAATGCTCAAATTTAGCTCGGTTTTATAATAATGGCAATACGGCATTCCTACCGCAATTCTATTACCAGACCACTGACGTCCTAGTGACCGGCCACTGACGTGCCAGTGACCGTGCGATTATGAATTTAGCAGATTACGAACTTTTATCAAAATGACAATGGCATGACAATGGGATCGTGTCGTAATGACAAATTTATAAAAATAGCAGACTCGGGCCCCAGTCCCTTGCTATATCATCTAGCCTAGCCTAGTCTTTTCCCTACAATTTTTCGGGCCGGCTTCCAGTCAAACCGGAATCAGCTGAATACCAGTATTGTATGTGGAGCGGTTGCCTACTAGACCTGCACAACCCATTAACTGGGTAACCCGGTACTTCTTGGGAAGACTAGTGTCAGATATACTGGCTTCTGACAATCCGTATCAACTGTCAAAGATCTACAAATGACTGCCGGGTCCAGTTCCTACCTAGATCTTTAAACGTAGGCACCTATTTAGTTTGCCCTATCCCTTGTGTTACCTTTCCGTGCAAAGCTGTTAATTAAAGATAACTGTTTGCCCATTTGCGCACGGACACTGTCGTAAACTTCATATTTTAGGTAATTAACAAGTAAAGCGTGTGCATAAGCTTGGGGTAAGATAAGTAAGTTATTAACACGATTGTCGACGATCCCGTTATAGCGCTGGGTGCAAGCGTTTCCGAACGATTACCCGAATAACCAGCTCAGGATTATGTACGAATAACAAATAATGTTTGTGAACGATTTCACAATACGAGGACATTGTTAAACGAAATCTCTTCAAAACCACTAGGTATTGAGGAATGGCAGACGCTTAGGAATTTTCATAATAAAATGAACCCAGAGATATTTATTTGGGTTCTTGCTAGAAAAGTAATTTCGATAGCTAAGATTCCTGCACACAAACGCGCGCTATGATGCGACACGTATATTTTAAAGGAAGAAATTGTTCTGTATCTGTACAACTTTTAGTTGAACTATTCCTATGAAAACTTACTGCCGTATACACAGTTGTCACATTGTCGCGTTTCGCCTGTCTGCTAGCCATAACTCAACTGATACTATACAAGTACCGTACCTATTACATTGTTGTTTGCTGACTATAGATTTGGATACAGTGTTGGTTGCAAACCAATTTATTTCTAGACTTGGCTGCGTTCTACCTGTAGCGTCGACGTCACTCGATCTCTCAACTAATTAAATCGTTATTTGTTTTTATTGCCGATTCATCTTAGTTCGGTCGAGGACAATGTCGTCAGAAATGTTTTGAGTAAGAATGTGGGTGGTTTATTGCTAGATTACTGCTTGATTTCGAATGTGATACGCCCGATGGCTAATTCCCCGAAGTTATCAGATCGAACGTTCGAATAGCCGAAATTTCATAGCATCGATTTATACCACAATTTTGAATAGCCATTGGGAAGATCAAAGAAACAAAAGAGGGGCTGAATGAATGATTGTATTTAGACTAGAAATCTATATATATAAAAGAAAGTCGTGTTAGTTACACTATTTATAACTCAAGAACGGCTGAATCGAATTGGCTAAAAATTGGTGGGGAGGTAGCTTAGAACCAGGAGACGGACATAGGATAGTTTTTATCCCGGAAATCCAACGGGAACGGGAATTTCCCACGGGAACGGGAATATCCCACGGTAACGGGAATTATGCGGGTTAAACGGGAGCGAAGCCGCGGGGGACAGCTAGTAAAATATAAATAAAAGGGGTGTCTGCTAAGATGACGACAAATAGAAAGTTATAGCTGTCGCCCGCGGCTCCGTGTTATTCCAGCCTATAATCTAACTCTGTGCCAAATTTCAAGAAGATCCTTTCAGGAATTCTGAAGTGAAAGAGTAACAGAAATCCATCCATCCTTACAAACTTTCACATTTATAATACGAGTATTAGTAGGATAGTCGCACGAGTCGACTTCTAAGGTTAAGAAACGCTTGCCAAGGTTGGTCTGTGGATGTGTGACCATCTTAACATCCTACCGAGTTTCTTCCGTGCCTCGGAAAGCACGACAAACCGTTGGTTCCGGCTGTCATTTGTAGATCTTTGGCAGTCGTTACGGATTGTCAGAAGCCAGTAAATCTAAATCCAGTCTTACCAAGAAGTACCGTGTTATCCATTTAATGAGTTGTGGAGGTCTGGTATTCAGCTGAATCCGGTTTGACTGGAAGCCGACCCCAATATAGTAGGGAAAAGGCTAGGCAGATGATGATGATGAGTAGGATAGGATAGGATTTATATGGAAGAAGAATACATGTTTTCGAAGCCAAATAAATTGTGATAAGAACAAGAGAATGATGGTCCTCTAACTAGAGTCTAGATTAAGGTACTCATTTATTGTTCGTACCTGCATATTGTATGTACTTATTATCAGTAAAACGATATCGAGGACCGGTCACGTTTTGTATCTGGGGCAGTTACTCAAACAGGCTATGTTCAAGCATAAAATATTATACGACCATTTTACGTTGTTTATTGCCACATAAACCGAGGAAATATAATTGCCACTTATATCTGTGGCTTGAGTGGGAGATAAAACTGAAACTAAATTAAATACGAAAGATAAGTATACAAACATGCTAACCCATGGACCTAAAGTTAAATAAGAATGGCCTTCTATTAATTGTGATTTTTTTGCTGGGGAGTTTGTTGGCCACTTCTTCTCCACAGCTAAAACAATACGAAGTGGTGACGGGCGGCCGTTTTGAGGGACTGTCTTTTGTAGAACTTGACGTTCAAAAAGTGCTGACTCTCAGCCTAATTTGAATAAATGACTTTTGAATTTTGAATTTTGGTTTCCCTCTTTGCTTTTACATTGATACGAAAGATAAGTATACAAAAATGCAAAAGCATGGACCTAAAGTTAAATAAGAATTGTGATTCCCTCTTTTCTTTTACATTGATAGTTCAGAAGAAGTTGGGCTAATAGTTTTGTAATAAAAGCATTTAGCTAGCTTCTCAAGTTATATCGGAATAAATAAATGTCTAAGATACTCATGGTAGCCATTTAGTATCAAGAAGCAAAAATAAAATATTTAGAGAAAGGATACACACATACATTCCATTCACAACCCTGGGGTCTCTACAGATAGCCCTAGAACCATGACATGACAGTCAGATTGATACAATAGGGAATGTGAAAGGCGTTGACTATGCCATCTAGGCATCTAGTGTTTCCCATACGAGACTTAAATGACGCGTTTTTGCTACCAGTACACTGTGCTTATAGTGTTGCATATTCGAAACCTATGAATAAAATTTGTTGACAATGACACACCTGTACTGCCACCTAAAAATCCTGCACGGTTCCCTGTAAGAACATCATCAAATACTAATGATAGATCCCCTCACCTTTGAGCCCTCAAAGAGCAGCGCCACCACGAACAGCACTATCCAAGTGATGGCGAAGGCCCACCGCGAGGCGATGTTGAGGCCGGCGAACATGAACTCGCCCAGATCGTAGCCGAACCATAGCCACATGTGCATCATGTTGACGGCGTCACAAGACCTGCTGGAAAGATAGCACATTAGTATAAGGTTGTATATGGGTATAAGTGTAAGTTTGGTTGGTAAAGAAGCGGTGCGGTTTGAGGAATGACCCGAATGAACCCGTGTCGGTAAGGGGCGCTCAATCTTTGTCAACTTTTAAAACTTTCGTCAAGAACCATTGTTTCATTCTTTCATTGTTTTTACTAGAGTTTATCTTTCATTGTTTTTACTAGAATCCTCTGCTTTTGTTTCATTATTAATATACATATTATTTATCTATGAAGTATTTATTGACGTTTTTCCATAAATAAGTAGTACACTTTCCTTTTGATGGATTTTAAAGAGAAGAGTCTTCAAAATACATCCAAAGGCAGTCTTGTAAAGATCGCTTTTAGCGTTATAAGCCACTTTGTCACATTTTGTAAATTAAGTAGGTATGTAATGCTCCTCATCTATCTTTTCTGTAACTTATATGGTGTACATAATAAAAAGTATTCTATTCTAGTCTATAAAATCTTACTAATATTATAAATGCGAAAGTTTGTGAGGATGGATGTATGTGTATGTATGTTTGTTACCCTTTCACGAAAAAACTACTGGACGGATTACGATGAAATTTGGTATGTAGATAGCTGAAGACCCAGAATAACACATAGGCTACTTTTTATCCCGGAATTCCCGAGGGATCGGGATTTACACGGGAATAACGAGAATTTATACGCGGACGAAGTCTCGGGCTGCCTCTAGTCCTGAATAAAATGCGACAGTTTATATTTGTATGGATGTTTGTTACTCTTTCACGCAAATACTACTGAACTGATAACGATGAAATTTGATGGTATGTAGGTAGCTGAAAACCCAGAATAACACATAAGCTACTTTTTATCCCGGAGTTCCCGAAGGATCAGGATTTACACGGGAATAACGAGAATTTATACGCGGGCGAAGTCGCGGGCGGCCTTTAGTCATTCATAAAACAGTTATAACAATGAAGTTGGAAAACAAAGGGCAGAAATAAATATTAAAAGTCGGTTTAGAAGGAGAAAGGGGAGGCTTTTGCCCAACAGTTGAGAAACAAACTAGGCTAGTAAAAAAAAAACAACGTAGAAAAGGCTTACAGTTTTCAATTCGTTTGTTTCAAAGTCACTTTGGCACGAAGGTATGTGGATTTGAATTTTAAAACACAGTTAATTGGAAATACTGACTGAGAATACCACAGGTTTGTCCTGAAAAAATATGACTAGACTAGAGGCCACCCGCGACTTCGTCCACGTATAAATTCTCGTTATTCCCGTGTAAATCCCGATCCCTCGGAAATTCCGGGATAAAAAGTAGCCTATGTGTTATTCTGGGTCTTCAACTACCTACATACCAAATTTCATCGTAATCCGTCCAGTAGTTTTTTCGTGAAGGGTAACAAACATACATACACAAACACCATCCATCCTCACAAACTTTCGCGTTTATAATATTACTAGCTGACCCGCGCAACTTCGTCTGCGTCACATTTTCCATTACTGCTCCGCTCCTATTTGTCTCAGCGTGATTATATATATATATATATATATATATATATATATATATATATATATAAAATACAATATTATATGAATACATATAACCCGTCATAAACGAACTACTTACAGAAAAAGAACATGATAATAAGTCTTGCGTTTAACACAGCGAACAACTATTCTTATCATCTAAATAATCACTAACAGAATAGTATGCCTTCGAACAGAGGTTAGATTTTACTTTAGCTTTAAATGAGTTAAAAGGCAGATCGAGAAAAGAAAGTGGAAGTATATACATTGTATTTTAAACGGGTACCGAGCCCCACAAATGAATCATGGACCTTACGAAGTCGGTGTGAAGGAGCATGTTGTTTGTGCTTGTGAGTTATGGATGTCACTCGTTTTACTGTATAAATGTATATATAAAATGTTTGCAAAAATAAATTGAGATACTACCGTGAAAATTCGAATCTCTTTGAAAATTTCTCTTCATAAAACTCGTTACCCTAGCTGATATATTGCTCGCACAGCACGATTTTGTAAGACGAATATATTTTGTATATCAGCAGCTTTACCCTACTTTAAAAAACCGTAGGACACTAAGGAAATAACTAAAATAGACTGACCGAGCTGTGTCATCGTCAGTAAATTGTCTAACTTTCCTAACGGCGTATGCGGCAGAGCTGAACCTTCCCGACAGGCTTGATATATGTGGGCCCCATTGTAGTTTGGAATCAACAGTTATGCCCAAAAATACTGCAGTGTCCACAGTTTCAAGCACCTCTTCACTTAAGATTACATTGGGTCCTAAATTTCTAAAATTTGGTAAGGCAAACTTTATACATTTCGTTTTCTTGGCATTTAGAACTAATTAGAAATTATTTGCAGTAAACCAATCCGTAACCATTGAAAGAGCGCTGTTTACGGTTTCGAAATCTTGTCTATTTCTATCTACTTTAAAGATAAGAGAGTTATCATCCGCAAACAATAGTACTTCACAGATATCCCTTAAGAAAATGGTAGATCGTTTATGTACACCAGAAACAAGAATGGACCCAGTATTGAGCCTTGAGGCACACCTAAATGCACTGGCAGCCCGGAAGATTTTACACCATTGACATCAACACATTGGAACCTATTATTAAGTAAATATGAATCAACTACGTTAAGAGCTTCACTTTGGAGACCGTAATGACGTAGTTTACGTAAAATTGTGTCATGGTGTACGCAATCAAAAGCTTTAGAGAGATCACAGAAAACTCCAATTGCGTTTTGCGAGCTCTCCTATGCGTTAAATATATGTTTAAGAAGAGCGACACCCGCATCTGTCTGTAGTCGAACGGCCTTTTGAAATGCCGTACTGTTCATTATGAAGTAGTCTATGTGAATTAAAATGTATTAACAACTGCTTAAGTATTAACTTTTCAAATACTTTACTAAATGCAGGTAAGATGGAGATAGGCCGGAAGTTGCCTATGTAATTTTTATGACCTGATTTAAATAAAGGTATGACTTTACTACTCTTCATGAGATCAGGAAAAGTTACTAAATCCACGCATAAATTAAAAGTTACAGCAAGATAGGGGGCTACTATGTCTATTATATTACTCAAAAGTTTTATAAAAATGCCCCATAAATCACCTGTGTTTTTAGATTTTAGTGTATTGAATACGTCAACTACATCACGAGGTGTTACGTGCTCAAAACTAAATAATTGATTACACTTAGGCACACTACTATGCAAAAGGTTTTCAGCTTTAGAAGGAGACGAATTCAAGGAGCGAGTTCTAGTTATAGGACTATTGGAAAAAACTCATTAAATGCTACGGTAGCAGATTCACTAATTAATTTGTTGTTGTCTATTTATTTATTTATTTATTTTTGGCCTATCTACAATTGTTACACTGTTTATACTAAAAACACAAGCAATATAATACAAGCATAGTGTAAAATATGATGCGATAGACACAGCATGCAAACTGACTATAATCTCTAACTGATTGTCTCGTTTAACCGATTTGCTCATTTCATTGTTAATGATTTGCCACGTGGCTTTTACTTTACTATTAGAATTTTTAATTTTGTCACTTACTAATTTTGATTTAGCAACAACACTAAACAAAACTGTTATTAATCAAAAAGTTTTGATCTCTTGCGAATGCAATGTATCTTTTATTTTTGATAATATTTTGATCGATGCAATCTATAGTACGTCTGAGAATAATGTACGAATACTGATTGTGTCATTAACAAATTACAGAGAAGAATTACTATTTTGCCACTTAATTTTAACTTGCCAAATATATTATCAATGCTTAACCAATCGGCAGAGTGTATAATATTATATGAAGATAATAATATTGTACAACGTAGACGTAATGACTGCAATGGCATACGAACATTAAAATACAAACTAAGTTATACAATAGCTTTTGAGCTGAATCAAACAGATGTAATTTGTCTTAAAGACATACCTATGGAAATTAATAACATAAAAAAATACAAAATACAAAGTTCTGGGATCAATTGAGTTTTTAACCACCGGCGTGGCGGCAATGTTACAGACATCCACAACATTGGCCACTATCGAGCTCATTGCCACCGTAATGCTGAATGGAAATGTTTTGATGATCTTAATAATTTTTTAACCAAAACTCCGAATCCACTTATCGCTAATTGCATTATGTATGGATGAAATTAAGAGGTACCTCATAACATTGACGCGTTATTTACATTCATGATACCCTTAAATATAATATAAATATGTACCTAGATCAATAAATCATAATAATAATAACATAAGTACCGTATGTAGTATCTTCCCTACCGCAGTATTTCTACGTTGACGTCGTGGTGGGGCTTGCGCGTTCTGATGGACCATAGGTCATACCTAAGGTGAGGGGCCAGACAAAGAGAGATACAATCCGCAAGGCAGTTTTGTGGCGAACTGTTGGGCAGTAGCGACCCCACGAACCTTATCTCCCGGGAGAAATCTTGTTCCTCATCTACGGCTTGCCTTTATTGGCTGGCCAGTGTGAAAACTGACGAGGAACAGAGCTCCCACCTCTTTCTTGCCTTAATTGGCCGGTCTGAGAGGAGATTCGCTAGAGCACACGTGCTCGGGAGAAGGATGTATAATCCAGTAAGATGCTGGTAGGGATCTTGACCGCACTTCCGGGATTGTCCTGATAGCCGTGGTATACCTCTCCACTCTAGTACCTCAGGCTGTGTTGCCTCCTTGGCGCTACGTCACTTTGTGCTAGCGACCGTTTTCGGGGGCCCATTCATTGAGTGTGCAAGTCACCCCCTGCCATTTAAAAGCCGTGTATATTGTTAGTGGTCAGGCAGGGGCCAATAGTTCTTATATAATAAGCGATTATCAGTCCACTAAACCACCCAAACCCATAGCGTTTCATTTTTTGTTTCCATAATCTGCAATAGTACTGTTCCAACCGGGGATTGTCCTTGGGAATACTTTTAGTGCATACAGGGATAATCGCCGGTTGGTGCCCCATTACATTTGAAATTTCTAACGGGCCTCTGCGAGTTGATTTCGGCCCCTCGTATGCCCACGGAAGGAGAAAGTAAAAAAAAAAAAAAAACATAAGTACCTAAACGAGACACGGTTGTTTTATTTTTCAGGACCTATCCCACTGATCAAGTGTGTGTTTCTTTTTACTTGAGGTACTTTTTAGGTACATTTTTTTGGTGTAATTATATTTTATGAGTAATGATTAAATAATAAAATATTACAGAACACCCGCCATCTTAATGTCAATATGGCGGGTGTATCTTAATTTTGTCCTTGAGGTGGTACAATTTTTGCAAATAGAGCTAGGTAGGTATTAAATAGTACTATTTGGGTACATTTGTTTGGTAATTGGTATAATTTAATTCGCTATGGTACACCCGCTATTTCACTCCCACCTTTATCTGGCTGGCCGAGGCACGAATATAAATTTTCGATCAAGTACCTACTCCCTTACCATTGCGGCCGCCTCGGCGCGGGCGGCAGGGTATAAAGAAAACCTTTATTTTATAATTTAGGTACTTAAAAAAGTAATGATACCTCAATATTACAATATCGAAATTATACACGTACATTTATTTTAAGGTATAGTAATTTAAAGGTACCTTTATTTTAAGGTACCGAAATTTAAAGGTATGACGTCATACCTTTAAATTACGGTACCATATTTTTTCCGGTTATTCAATCCCTGGTTTGTAGTCGTTTTTGCGATCAGGTTTCTTCAATCATCGGCACGATTTTTGAGCGCTGACCTTCACCTGCGCAAAAGTGAGTTATTGGGTCCCTTTGGTTGTATGAAGTGAGGCGCGGAGGCGCGGGGGCGGGGAAAGTGCAGTGATTGGTCCGTAGCGCATCGCGCGTCATAGCCGTCACCCGGGATTTGTCATAAGTGTACGATGCGCAAAGCGATCCCCACTCTTCCGCCGAGCGCTCAAGAACCGTGCCGGTATCTGTAAAAGTCAAGTTTTGTTATTACTTTTGCAATTGTTTCTTTACTGTATTTCGACAGTACGAATTTGTAAAATAATATGTCATCGCGTAAACTTAGGTGAAGTAAACATGAAGTGAGCTATCAATTATTCGTACAAGTACACCGTGCACTTCATGTTCTCTCCAGCTTAGTGTCTAAACACACTATGCCCAAAATACGCGACCTAATTTCGGCATGATACTGCCATTTGAACACAGATTGTAGATACACCTAGATAACGCAAGAGCAACTACTTCGCGTGGCGATTTTTGTACGTAAGCTACGTACAAAAATCGTAAGCGGCCACTTTCGCGCTCAGTCTGCATACGTGTATAGCGCTAGTCGGACGTCGGCTGGGTGAGCGCTGGTGCAAGGCGGGGGTGGGGCGAGGTGGGCGGCGTCTTTGAATTGATTTGATTTTCCCATCACTAAATAGTGCTTGTGACGTCTTATAGTAGGTAGCCAAAATATGGCACGTTTGGTGTTCACACTTGCGTTATATAGGACTATCTATATCTGGGCTTTTGAATTTCTGACGACACATTACGCCGAAATTACGCTGCTTTATAGCGTACAGTCGATCTTAGGTCGGGCGTAAGTACAGCGGCAATTCGGCGGCAACGTATTCTGTAGAGCACATATTATACGCAACCGAAGTTCGGTCCGATTGCCGACGAAGATCCGGGGCGGGGAGCAGCGGGCGGCAGGCATGCCCGTGACGTGTTTATTTTGCCGTCACTGTCAAATTTTCCCAATCAACTTTGAACCTATTGCGTTAACTATAAAGATAAAAATGAAATTGGACAGAAAGTTGTGTAATTAATATTATGATTCTCCTAAAGTGGTATTTTTAGCCCCCCTGAAATATTCTATAATTTTTATTTCAGAAAAAAAAGCAGAATCCATTCAATAATGAACATAGTGGCTTTAGAGCTCTTCTACGATTTTGACGCAGAAGAAGTTGGAGGCAACAGCTATAATACGTACTATATTCGTACGTAGGTAGGTATATTATATATATATATCTTTAAATCGAATATACATCAAGAAAGCGATCTCCAACATCCGAAAGCAATAAAAGCCCAACCGACAAGGACTGGCCCGATGGCGTGGCGCCATAAAATGCCTCAAAACTATTTATATTGCCAGTCTTGCCAGAGTTGCCACGCGACTGAGAAAACGGCTTTATTGCCGCAACTGCGAGACGTGAATGTTTTTCAGGGTTCCGTAGCTAAATGGCAAAAAATACCTTTATGGATTCGTCATGTCAGTCTGTCCGTCCGTACTATGTCACAGCCACTTTTTTCTATAAGAAACTATAAGAACTATGCTGTTGAAACTTGGTCAGTAGATGTATTCTGTGAACCGCATTAAGATTTCCACACAAAAATAGAAAAAAAAAAACAAAAAATGTTGAGGGTTCCCATACTTAGAACTGAAACTCAATTTTTTTTTTCATCAATCTTATTGTTACCTACGTGTGGGGTATCTATGGATAGGTCTTCAAAAATGATATTGTGATTTCAAAAGTCATCTTTTTCCAAACTGAATAGTTTACGCGGGAGACACTTCCAAAGTGGTAAAATGTGTTCACCCCCCCCCGTAACTTCTAAAATAAGAGAATGATAAAACTAAAAAAAATATATGATGTAGGTATTTATAAACATACATCATAATAAACTTTCACCGAAAATTATTTTGCGCGAGTTCTAGTAAGTAGTTTTTTTTTAAAACGTCGTAAATCGTAAACCGCAACTTTTGCTTATAAAATATACCTACAGGTTTGTACGGAACTCTCGGTGCGCGAGTCCGACTCGCACTGACCGCTGGTTTTATATTTGTATGCGCGAATCAAATCGTGAGACAAAGGAAAATGACACTAAAGTTTTACTTCAGTTTTCATAACTGAAATATTCATGTACTGGATTTGTGGAAAAGGAAATAAAATCCTGAAATTTTGTTAGGTTTATTCTTATAAAATTTGAATGCGTCTTTTAAGCCTGAAAATGCAAGGAAAGGATGGGGACAAAAAAAAACATTACAAGGTTACAAAATTGCATTACTAGTCAGGTATGAAAAAAAAAACACAAAAAAAAATCTATCATTTTGACTACAAGGTAAATATTCCAGTGGTTGAATTATTTAGTTAGTAAGGATGTCGACAAACATTACCTTTTGAAAAGTTTCTGTGTGAATAGCATTCTGAATATCTGACCTTTCATTCAGAAAATTGTATGAAAGGGCAAAGGTTGGGTGTAAGGATGCATATAAATGCTGAATTGCTATTCAATGTTTGTTATTTTTATAGGACATAGGTACTTTTCTTTTGACTACTTTCTCACCTGATGGAAACCGATGATGCTGTCGTGATGAAGCATGCTTGCTTATCGGTAACCTACTCACTCTTGACTTCATGATCTCCAGGTTGTAGTTATTAGAAAAACAGGCAGGAATTCCATTCGATAGCTCAATGCACATTGAACGTACTCCTAAAACGTTTTGTTTGTGGGTTTCTGGGACAACCCAATGTTAAAAGTATATGGTGGACAACCACCATTACCGGTGGCGCATCAACGTAGGCCATGTAGCCTGTTTCAACAGGAGCTTTATAACTGTCAGTCCACGTCGCGACTCGCAGTGGTGCTCACTTTTCAAGATAGCGATACGCATCTTGATTAACTGCATAAAAAAGTCAGATTTCAGGAAAAAAATAACTAATATCAGCTAGCTAAGCTTGGCTGTCTAAACTGGAAGATCTAGCAACTTATTACGAAAACCAGACATCAGAAACCTGATTTATGAGTAAAGGGAAGATACCCGCCCCCAATGTCCCTCAACGTGGTCGTAGTCGAGAGTATATTGTGTACCACTTCCTTAAAGCAATACAGACTGTTGTTTTCTTCATCACATAGAATCATAATTTTCTTAAAATCTTCTTAGAGAATTATTAGACTTTGTTTTTCTACATTATTACCGCCTCATCATGATTATCACCGCAGCCCAAAGACTGCTGGGCTTATGGCTCCCAAAAAGGTCACCATATTAACGATCCTGTGCATCTCGTATCAAGTCGATTCTCACAGCATTCACCAGGTCATCGGTTCACCGTATGAGAGGCCGTCCAAGGCCTTCCGTGTAGTGGTATCAACGCCCAGCCCAAAGATACTTCAATAAACAAAAGCAGATAGAACTCAAAGACCACCAGAGTTTATTTGCGGTCAATATGGCGCATTCCAAAAACTAAACAAAAATTACAATAATAAACATGAAAAATTGGGAAGATATTATGCGTCCAATCTGCGCAAAACGGCCATCTCTCAGCATAATGCTGGGACTCGTGTGCGAGACAGAGCCACAGCGCAGCACTGACTAAAACCCATTCGTATTCTTCCTAATGCCCGCCGCGTTCGAGGGGCGCTACTCTCTAAGCCCGACGTCCGTAGTTTCGGGCTTAGTTGCGGGCGTATTTTGCTCCATAGCGAATTCATGACAACACGAATTAACAGTTAATGTCAAATCGTGTTGTCAAACATTCTTAGTTCAGGTTCAAGACTAATCGTAAGACCGTAGGTGATACGGAGCAGAATACGCCCGCAACTAAGCCCGAAACTACGAACTTCGGGCTTAGAGAGTTGCCCCCCAGGACCGCGTTGAATCTTTCGAACAAATTCCACAGCTCTATCCACCTGTACTATCCATGAAGGTCCTATTCTTAAGAAATAAACAATAAAAGTCAGAAAACGGAAGAGCACCGTTAAAGTGATTTACCAGTCAATGGAGTATGCGTCTTTATTTGTTCGAACTTGAGCCAAATAAATCTAAAGTGGAGTAAATGTCTGTGAGTTTACGATTCTCTGCTTTTATTAGACTTCCTTATGATGGGCTGTATTTTAGGGGAGTGGCAAATTATTGAGTTTCATTGTTATTGAGAGATTTTAATTATACCTTATTTGACCTTATTAGCCACTTATGTGTGACAGTAGGTCCTGAGTTCGTTGCCCAACACCTTATCATACGTTTCACGTAAACTTACGTAAACGTAAATGCAGGTAAGTAGTTGAAACTAGTTGATCGAGAAAACGTTTTTATGCCAAATAAAAAAAAAGTACTCTAAGACCTATTCTTGGACCTAACAAATAATATAGGTACACAAAAAAAGAACATAAAAATCGGTCAAGCCGTTTAGGAGGAGTTCGATAACAAACACCGTGACACGAGATTTTTATAAATTACAAGATAAATACTGCTTTTTAAGATAATTTGTAGTATCACGCTTCCGATGATGGAACGGGCTAGGCAGAGTCCAGTTGTGAAATTCCGTCGCACACTCCACGAAGTGTAGGCCTGAAACTGCGTTAAGCGGGCGCCCGCGACGGGCAACCGTCGCGTGTCAACACACGCGTGGACACGCGGGTGGGCTCCGTGGGAACGCGACGGTCCCTGTCGTGGATACCGGATTATTTTGTTTACGCAGTGTCGCTAGTTCAATTTTAACTATGTGCATGTATAGTCGTGTCGATGGAGAACTTAATATATTATTACGTAGCAAAAAAAAAAACAAAAGCCAGTAAACCCGTTTATTGAATCTAGGTTGCTGTGCGGGGAACTCGTTGTAAAGTTCAAGAGAAAATAATAACTCATTTTACAAATATTTTAAAGTTTCGGTACAGGTCTATGATGAATTATTGGATCATTCTCACTAGTTCCACCAGCAATTAGTTCCATGGAACTAGTGAGACATTTTTTTCTAAGTAGTTCCATGCACTTTGATAATGGGACAAATGAAACAAAACTTAATCGATCTCGTCTCACTAGTTCCACCGTAGTTGTTCCATGGAACTACTGAGTTTTTTTTTTCTCAGTAGTTCCATGGTTCTTCTTAGTGGAACAAGTGAAACTAGAGTTAATCAACATCATTCTCATTAGTTCCAATTTCTAAAAAAATATCATCAAATATGAATAAAGGAATAAAACGCAAAAAAATATAAAATCTCAAGTAGCTACATAATTTTTAATCAAATTTTAAAACCTCGAAACTACGATTCATTTTTTCATGGCACTTTCCATTCAGAGCCATCTCTAAGTGTGATTGGAGTGAAATACTTTTGAGACGTGCCAGTTTTAGGTGCGTTCAATTGAAATGCGTAGGTAACTTAGCAATAAAAATCTCGTTGTTCTCAAAAGTTACGAAAATTGCCTTAAACATAAAAATTACTTACATGTTACGCAAGGGGTCAAAAGTTACGAAAAATGTTACGCTGCCCGTGCGTGTTACCGCTGGCGGGCACCGCGTGTGCCCCGTTGCACGGAGGCGGGCCCCGTTGCGTGGGTGCGGGGCTTAACGCAGTTTTAGGCCTAAGTGTTTATTTTTACTATTGTTAGGCATACGTACATTGCATATGTTTGACCACTATCTCACCTGATGTTAAGCTATGATGCGTTTCGAACAAACGCCTGTAAAATTGCTTCTCCGTGAACACACTCATACAACGCCGTATGTTTACGAAAATACTCGTAGTTCTGAGGGGCTAGCACGAATATTTTGACGTTAACGTTAACGTAAGTGAATTTTGAATGTGTTAAACTACAACCACATAGTATTTTGGTTTATTTTAATGGGATATACATAATTTATGTCATTTAAATATATGAATTTGGAGATACCAATAATTATTATGTGTGAAACGAGTATTATTATAGCTATGGTAAAATTTTACGTAACGTTACTATACGTCAAAAATATTCGTGCTAGGCCCTCTGATCTAGCAATAATACTTACCTTAGAAGTATACAACGTTTCAACTGTTTTGATTATTAAAAATCAATATTCCGCTGGTATAAATGGCGAAGCTAACTGTTCTAAAAATAGATCGCCGAAGTGAACAAGATAAATGTTTAGGCTTTGATACCACTTAAGTTACTTAAATTATTTGAAGAGGACAATTTAGCATCGTTTATTTTTGTAACATAGAGGCATGTTTTTTTAAGGGGCTAGATAGTTGTCATAGGTTACCTAAATGATAGACAATGAGGTTATATAGTTATTATTATGTAGGTAAAGCGTTCTTGCTCGCTGAGGAAGGGGACAAAAGATATCGATCTCGTGTGAAGTAAATGAGACACATACATTTATAGTCGATAGCAGATTCAGATCAAACTGCCAGCGAGCCGGCTCTTATCACTAGTTGATCGCAGCGACACGAGCTATAAAAGATTGTACTCACTCAGCGACACTTACTCGGTGATGCTCGCTTGGCGGTCTGTAGGCTAATTCACGTAACTAAATAAGTGCTGTTGCAGTACAGTTGAAGTTAAGTTTCAATCAGAACAAGACTTTTCGTATTCTCTACCGCTGTCAGACACGCTCGCGTCAAGTAAGCGTCACGCGAGCCGGCGAGAGCAATAACGGCATTCTACTGTTGCGCGTTTTTGGTGCATGCTTCGGAACGCTACATGATCGGTATTCTACTTTTTTTTTTTTTTTCTTTTATTTTCCATAAAACGTTATTACAAGCTGCATTAACAAATATAACACTTGTCTGAAACCTATAAAGGTTAATGTGACAAAGTGGAGGAAGCAAACTCGCTCACAATATGTACTTACATAAAAATATAAACAGGTAAACTTATACCTACTTAAAACTGATGTCACCAGAAAAGTAATATTTTAATAAGTTTTTACATTTTTTATATGAACTAGAAACAATATTTGATTGTACATTTTTAGGAATTTTGTTTAAGGTATCAGGTAGAATATATTCCCACGTTCTCATGCTATACACATTAACAGTTATAGGTAGTTTATATGCAGGTAGGTAATCAAGATCACGTAATTGCTTTGGTCTAATGTTTAAAGTTAAGGAATTTATAATATTATTAAATTTATCCAAGATAATTGCTGACCTGAATTTATCAAAGACTGACATAACTTTACAATATTTAAATATTCCATATTCATCATCTTTATATTTAAGTCTAATATTCTTTGGTACAATAGTCTTATGTATACTTAGCTGTAGTCTATATATTTTATCTAAATAAGTTTTGTAGGAACGTCCGTAACTGGTTAACCCATAACTTATGACTGAATCCGCCAGAGCGAGATACAGCATGCGAAGCGTGTGGAAGGGTAGTTTATACTTGAGGATAGCCAACTTGGCGTTAATAGACCTGAGTTTGTTACTTACATTTTCAATGTGTGGTCCCCAATTGAAATGATTGTCTATAATGATATACTGTATATAATGGTATACTATTTGTTTGACGTCAGAAAATGACAGCTTTAAGATTAAGTTTAAGTTATAATATTATAATAACATTGTGTAGTCATATTCATTGAAATGTTATCAATTCAAATTTTGTCACGAGCACCCGGACAGACAACGGGAGCAAGTGGTCAATGTTCGAACAGTAGCCATGACCCTGTTGTCAGTTCTCTTGCTATGTTGGAGATAGATGAAACAGAAGTGGAATCTCTCATCTTACAACTACGTCATGATTGTGCCGTTGGATGGGACGGTATCTCCGCCACACTGTTAAAAAGATGCCGACATGTGTTGGTTCCACCTATTACCTATCTGTGTAATCGCAGTCTTCGAGCTGGTGTATTTCCGGATGCTTTCAAAAAAGCAATAATACATCCAGTTCACAAGGGAGGGGACAGAGGCTGTGTTAGTAACTATAGGCCAATATCTGTTTTAACAGCACTTTCCAAACTGCTGGAGAGGATCCTCACGAATTCTCTAAGGAACTTCCTGGACAAACACCACATCATTGCTGAAAACCAATACGGCTTTCGTACCGGAGTATCGACTGAAGATGCAGTTTTGGACTTTACGCAACAGGTTGCCAGGAAGCTAGACAACAAAATAAAGTGTCTGGGAATTTGTCTGGACCTCTCGAAAGCTTTTGACACAGTTTCTGTTCCCAAACTTATTGACAAGCTCGAACGTATTGGTGTGCGTGGAATACCACTTCAAATTTTTAAAAGTTACCTTAGTAACAGAACGCAACTTGTCAAAGTTGATGCGTACTGTAGTGGCGAGGAACCAATAACATATGGAATCCCCCAAGGTAGTATACTCGGCCCCATTCTCTTCCAAATTTACGTAAACGAACTTTGTAAAATGAACCTGCCTAACTGTGACATCTACGCGTACGCAGATGACACCGCGATCCTCGTTTACGGGCCTACTTGGGACATGGTTAAGACTACTGCAGAGGATGCCCTGTTCAAAATAATGAAATGGTTGAATTCTAACCTCCTCACACTCAACTTAACCAAAACCACTTACATCCCATTCGCAATCCGACGTAACATGAGGACATCACACACCTTTAGTATTTCAGCTCACTCATGCTCAAACTCAATCCCATCCTGTGCCTGTCCAACTCTTACTAGGTCAGACAATATCAAATATCTCGGAGTTCAGATTGATGACGGACTGAGATGGAACAAACAGATTGACACCCTAACCACAAGAACTATGCGCCTTATACACATCTTCAAGTCACTTAGAGAGTCGGCCAAACTTGATACTCTGAAGATGGTGTATTATGCTCTCTGCCAATCTGTTATTGGATATTGTATCACTGCATGGGGAGGAGCAGCAAAAACGAACATGTTGAAAGTAGAGAGAGCACAAAGAGCCATTCTTAAAGTTATGACTAGGAAACCCTATAGATTCCCTACATCTGAACTATACACTAACTGCAAAGTCCTTACGGTACGCCAGCTCTTTGTGCTCCGATCGATTTTAAAAACTCATGTAAAGCTGCCGCCGCCAAATATAAATAAGCGACAACAACTTATCACAGGATCTCAACATAAAACAACTTTTGCCAAGCACCAATTTTACACACTAGGAAAACATATCTACAATAAAATTAACAAAGAGCTAAAAATCCTAAATCTAAATTCCCATGCAGTTAAAACTAAAGTTACGGAGTGGCTACTAGAAAAGGACTATGCCTACACGGAGTCTCTGCTTGCATACATCACCTAATCTCTCACGCACCAGTTAACATTCACTCACTCAAACATGCGCGCACGCACCCCTCTCACACCCCACCTTATCATACATTCGAAGCAAGCAATACTCACTATCCACTACACGCACACACACCCTCACACACACATGCACACTATATAACTATAGCAGAACACAAAAATTATTGCAGCGGTAGGTCGACACCGTTCACCAATTAATGTATATAATATAAATGTATTGAGTTTTGAGGCTGTTCACTGTTTCTCAAAATACAGGTTATAACCTAGTTTGAGAGGCAGGGTTCAACATTTTTTGTACAGATTCTACAACATAGGTTCCTTAATTGTGTATTCTCAACCTACTTTTTATTGCTGTATGTATCTGTAATTTTGATGAATAAATATTTATTATTATTATTATTATTAATTGTATTCTATTATTTAGTGAGTAATATTTTTCTCTCCACCATAAGTAAGTTTGGCTGTCGTGCAGTTGACGTGCAGTTCACGCGCAGTTTACGCGCAGTTCAAAGATTACAAGAATACCGTTTGTCACTCAAACTTAAGGCCGTACCCTGTGCAAAAAACCTTGAGCATTTTTTCCCTCAATAACAGCGCAAGAGATACAATAGCGAATGCGCTCATATTGTTGAATAAAATCGTTATAAAATCAAATTTTGGTCGTTTGAAAAAAATACTTCTACCAAAATGTTCATAATTAAATTGCCTATCCATTAGTGTAAGTACAAAATCAAAATAATCGATAGTTTTCGAGAAGATGCATGTTTTCGCTAATTTTTTCTCATTTCGGTGGTTTCGTTGTGAGGAGATTACTTAAACATTATACTTAGTAATAAAAAAATAAATCTACCATTATGAAGCCAAGATTATGTAGAAATTTAATGTACTTTTTATTAGTTGATATTTCTTTTGGATAAAGAGTAGATAGCTCCAAAAAACTGCACAAAAAACGGCTAGCGCTGCGTTTTGCTCGGGGACGCGCCTTAACTTCTACTGTACTAAAACTTAATCGGCGCGTCATAAAATTACGTGAATTAGCCCTCAGAACTCTCCAACCAGCGGTCATTTTTAGTGTGCGGGGCCGCAGCGATTATTGCGAGTAATCGACCGTCGCACAAAACACTCGCTTAAAGCTGAACGACTAAAACTATCGAAAGTTTTCACTCGTTATACTCGCTGCTCGTCAATTTGCTACGAGTTTCCTATTCGCTACTCGCTGATCGCCGGCGGTGAGAAACTTGTCTCACATATCCTACTAATATAATAAATCCTACTTAATATTATAAATGCAAAAGTTTGTGAGTATGTATGGATGTTTGTTACTCTTTCACGCAAATACTACTGAACCGATTACGATAAAATTTGGTATGTAGGTAGCTGAAGACCCAGAATAACACATAGGCTTTTTATCCCCGAGGGATCGGGATTTACCCGGGAATAACGAGAATTTATACGCGGACGAAGTCGCTGGCGGCCTCCAGTATTATCATAAAACTGCCGCCATAAGAAAAACCGGCTAAGTGTAATCATAAACCGAAAATAAAACACGTTTCTTGTATGGAGCCTCATTTCATTTTTATTTTTTTACTATTGATAGGCATACGTTTGAACGCTATCTCACCTGATGTTAAGCGATGATGCGGTCTAAGGTGGAGCACGCTTGCCTAGAAGTAACCTATTCACTCTTGACTTAAAGACTCCCAAGTTGTAGCTATCAGTAAACACAGACTCAGCCAGAGAATTCCACTCCTTAGCTGTACGCACAATGAATATTTTTTGTTGTTATAGCAGCAATAAAAGTACAAAATATTTCAACTGTATATCTATTACGGTTCTTGAGATACAGGCATTTAGTGCCGCTGTTACAGCAAATAATAAAAATTAAATTACATCCATACTAATACGAGTATTATAAAGCAGAAGAGTTTGTTTGTTTGTTTGGTTGAACGCCTTAATCTCAGGAACTACTGGTACGATTTGAAAAATTCTTTCAGTGTTAGATAGCCCATTTATCGAGGAAGTTATAGGCTATTCCATCATCACGCTAAGACAGATAGGAGCGGAGCATTCATGGAAAATGTGATGCAGACGAAGTTGCGCGGGTCAGCTAGTTAAAACTAAACGGGGCTCACCAAGAAACGTGTTTTTAGGTTTATGATACGGAAACCTTCAAGTCAGAGTCCAACCCGCACTTGGCCTGTTTTCAAGAATGAAGTAGGTATTCCTATTAGTACAAAAATATTTATATCCATTGAAAAAATCGCCAATAGGCTTGTGTCTTTTCTTTTGTTACGGGAACCCAAATTGACGAAGTTACGACGCTTTTGAAATTCTCAATACGTCAAACCTTCGCATAATTTTTAGTGAGTCGAGACGTCACGAGCCCCCACTACCGAGTTTTGATGCGTTTTATCTTTGTCAATATTCATTGACTTACAAAAACAAAAAATACGTGTCCATGATTTTTCAATACTCTAACTGACGGACTAAATAGTTTTGCAATTTGTGGTTGATGGAAACTAGCCTATTAAAGCGCTTTTAATTTCTAACTTCTCTCACGACAACCCACCGATTCTGCGAACAATAACACTGATTATAATTTTCTATGCAAAACGAGGGACGCGGGTTCGACTCCAGTGCAAATTAATTCGTCTAGCATTGTTTGTTTATTCCTTTGTCCTTGATTAAGAACCGTCCTTTGTCCTCAAATGAGGACTGTCCTTCAATGGGAACTGGACTCGACTGAATAATGTTGGCTATTAGCTGATTGCTTTGATACGTAAACTAAGTTAGTAAAATAGGATTACTTGGATTAGTGGGCGTTTTTATTGGAGGTTACTTTACCACGCTTATTTAGGGGTTAGAGTGGCTGTAATTTACGACTTTTTTCCCATAGTAGGTAGGATTACATACTTTTTAACCGACTTCCCAAAAAGGAGAAGGTTCTCAATTCGGTCGTATGTTTTTTATGTTTGTCACCTCATAACTCCGTCAAATATGAACCGATTCTTGTTTTATCTGAAAGGATATACTTGCAGATTGGTCCCATTTAAATTTTATCAAAATCGGTTACGGAGTTTGGATTTTAAATCGAAATAGTTAATTAGAATTCGTTTACTTGGATGATGGTTTTATGTTATCCAAGTAATTGAAATTGCGTACCTCTTTTGCTTTTCTGCGCATTGCAGTGGTAATGTTAGGTGTACCCCACACCTAACAACACACAGTAAAAAATAACTTTAATTTCGGAAGTCGGTGTTTTTGTTTGTATAATCGTATTTTGACACCGACTTCCAAAATTAAAGTTAATTTTTACTTTGTAGTGTTTTTTTTATTCGGAAGTAGGTTGTATTTTTTTTTTGTAAAAAGTTTTTTATTTTTCACTTTTTATTGGTACCCATCCCCCACACCTAACAACACCACTGCATAATCGCAGGAAAGCAAAATACGCAATTTAAATTACTTGAACGACAAAAAACCATCCTCCAAGTAAACTAATTCCAAGCTTCGTAACTAATTTTAATTAAATTTAAATAAGACCAATCTACAAGTATATCCTTTCACATAAAACTAGAAAAAGAATTTTTCAAATCGGTTCATGATTATGAGGTAACAAACATAAAAAAAATACAACCGAATTGAGAACCTCCTCCTTTTTGGGAAGTCGGTTAAAAATGAATTCCTATTTCCCTTGGTCATCGCATCACGCGTGAACCGATTTTCGATTTCGCAAATTTTTTTTATTGTGTTTGTTATTCTCAAGAGAAGGTTCTATTATGAAAGAACATAATAATAAAGTTGCAGGGTAGCCAATTGACGGGAGCGAAGCCGCGGGGGACAGCTATAGTTCACGCCAGATAAACGTGGAATAAAATACATTGACCTTTTATCTCTTCGTAGACACTAGAACAATAAATTTTGAACCATTTTTCATTACTAGAGAACGTAAAGGATCACGATAGAAGTCGATTCAGGACACCTTTATGCCATTATTTCTGATTTTGTTCTTAAGAAAGTCAATAAATATAGGAACAAAGTGTTCCTAGCCGAGATAAACCTAATCACTTTCTAAAAAGTACATATTGCTCACTTAATTACAAATCAGGTGATATAAGTCACTGATCCGCACACAGTTGCATGTTATGTGAGTGTTGAACTGCCTGCTTAATTGTGTTTTATTTATTAAGCAATTTAATTTTCTGTTGTGTTTGCTTTGCTATTTGATCTTTGTGTTTATAATAATAATAAAGCTTTATGTATTTTATTCCGTACTTACATATTACAATCTAATGACATAAAAACAAAAAAAAAGTAAAAACAAAAAGAGAAGTATCAAAGTTATGAGTCAGGTACAATTTTTTTTTTTGCTTTTATAATATTATTTCATTTGTCCGTACAAATGATCTTTGTGTTTACTTAATTTAAATTCAAATTGCCAACTTTAATGATAAAGTATTCTACAGATACAGCCTATGGAATAATAATAATTAAATTTATTTATAAAAAGTAATGTAATAGTTGGGTAAAAACGTTAAATAATAACATATTAACTTTCACTGCTATGTACATTTAAATTGTCTAAGTTAGGTATAGTTTGTTTTTTCTCTATTGCATGACGGTCTCCTATTAGGCTAGTGTTCATCATCCACAAATTGCAAAACTGTTTAAACCGTCAGTTAGAGTATTGAAAATAATAGACACATATTTTTTGTTTTTGTAAATAAATGAATAATGACAAAGATAAAACGCATCAAAACTCGGGAGTGGGAGCTCATGACGTCACAACCCGCAAAAAATTATGCCACGGCGTGACGTATTGAGAATTTTAAAAGCGTCGTAACTTCGTCAATTTTGGTTCCAGTAACAAAAGAAAAAATACGGGTCAAACATTTTTTAATAATCTGACTGACGGACTAATTAGATTTTTTCAGGAGACAAGCCTATTGAGGAAACACATGGTTTTTTGTTCTATTACTTTATAATAATATAGCAAGTAAGGAGTATTCTTTGCTGGAGATCCTAATAAAATATATAAATAGTGTTCAAATGCGAGTCTACCAATAGTAAAAAAAAAACACGGCATGCAACCGAAAATTGTATATTTCAAACCGAACCAGAATTAGCACCTATTTCTCTGAACACTGTTGCGGATTTTCAGAAGCAATAGAACTGAAACTTGAACAAACCCACATGCAAAAGTTAGAACACAGAGTGCATTCATAATAAGCTCCCCTATGGGGTAGTTATTTATAGACACCTTTGACCCTCTCATTTGTACTGTGCGTTATTTGAATCGAATATAACCTTGTATGCGTCGGTAAATATAGACCTTCACGCTTTTGAAGCTGTAGGAAAAGCATCTTGGATTTAATAATTAAGGTTGCCTGTCCATTACAGCGGAGCGGAGAAACGGAGAAATATTAACTAATCATGTAAGTCAAAATGTCAGTGTTTCACGTAGTGTGGAGATTTTATGCAATTGCATTGGTTAAAATTTCTCAGTTTCTCCGCTCCGCCTCCTCGCTCCGCTGTAGTGCAAGGGACCCTAACTTTCTTTTAGTTAATGATAGTACAATAGTGTAGACTACCGCTTCTCGCAGGTCTTGATATCTCAGTGAAAAGTATGAACGAGCATGGTGGTTGAGAGCATGTCATGCTCACTCAAATGTTTCGCTGATGGCGGCGCGTGTGTTGGATCATTCGGTTCCCTTCAAAATGGTTGAGCTGATACATGCGTCAGATTCTGGTCATCTCTTAACCACCACCGGTTTATTTTGATCTTTATGTTTTAAGTTCTTGTAATAAGTTTTTTTATTTTTATTTTGCATTGTCCTCACATGAAGAAGCAAGTACATGTAACTAAATTTTTTGTAAAACATCACATGATTTAAGAGAGTGTCCGTGGAGTTTCTTGCACGTACTTCTCCATAGATATCTGATGTTTTTACTGACCGACCTTGACATTACAAAAGTGCCTGTAAATGGTTTATTTGAAATCAATGCTTTGAATCTTAGAAGTACTGCAGATCCAGAACACGAGCATTCAACCCGGATTGAAATCAATAAGACGCCTAGAAATAAAAAAAAGATTCTGATTTCCAATATATCTTGGGTCAATACCTACCAAAACAACACAATATATGTTCTTCGAGCAAAATCTTACGGATTTACAGTTTTATAAAATTTTCCGATATATTGAATAATCTCTACCTTGCAACGGATTTTTAAGCATCTCGTAATAAAAACTTCCTTTTCTAGTTTTTTTTTTACATCAAATTATTTGTGAATAGTTACTTTACTCATTGATAAGTCTTTTATCCATCAAAAACAATAATGGTTTCAAGAAAAATACAATTTTTAGTTTAAATTTTCACAGAACAATACAGTGGTGAAAAAAAAAATGTTAAGATTTTTCTGAACATAATATTGTGTTGTTTTGGTAAGTATTGACCCAAGCTATCACCCCCTGCAGTATGTCGTGCTATCTACTGGACACCCTGTATGTTTTTCCGACTATTCAATTTTTATATACTACTTGCTAGCTTGTGCCAGCGGCTTCGCCCGCGTAATCCCTAGGAAACATACTCCCGGAATATATATAACCTATTTACCCTCACAGTTCCCGTTCCCATGATATTTCGGGGATAAAATCTATCCTATGTTCTTTTTAGGGTCTCAAACTGTCTTTGTACAAAATTTCATCTAAATCGGTTCAGTGGTTTAGTCATGAAGAAGAGACAGACAGACAGAGTTACTTTCGCATTTATAATAAACTAGCTGTCCCCCGCGGCTTCGCTCCCTTCAATTAAGTATTCATTGAACATATCGAGTTTTCATTGTTTTTAAGATGTATTCTGCTATTCGGGTCGGAGACAAATCCAACTCGAATCAATAACCATGAAAATTGGTTCAGCAGATCTCGAGTTATAAGTGTTGTAACAAACAAGTCTTTGTTTTATATATATATATATATACCGCGTGTATCTGACATCGACGCACAAACGATTTCCATGGGTCCAGGGCATGATTCTGGACACCCCAGTGTTGGAATTTTTCGTCGGTTCTTTTCTCATTTTTTTCAAGAGTACCACAAAGTATCAGCTCAGCTGAGCTAATATCTATTTGTGGCTTTATTCAGATAGTTTTTTTTAGTGAAAGCAGTTAATTAATTATTTTTTTATTTAAAATCTCATTGGGTTAGGTCAGAATAACGATTATGAGCAGTCTAAAGTAAAAAAAAACCCTTGAAAAAAAATAAAAAAATTAGAAAAAAACCGACGAAAAATTCTAAGTTTAGGGTGTCCAGAATCATGCCCCGGACCCATGGAAATCGTTTGTGCGTCGATGTCAGATACACGCGGTATATTAGTTAGGATTAGGATCAATCAAATGACACGCTGTAAATAAATTGCTTTCACATTTCCAGCAGGCGTCTTCTTCGTACTTAAAACGTAGGTATATTGGCGTTGCAAACAAGAAAACTTAGAACGTTCTAGTAAATTTTCTTACATGATGCACTAAAAATCCTACTAATATTATAAATGCGAAAGTTTGTGAGTATGTATGGATGTTTGTTACTCTTTCACGCAAATACTGTTTGAACCTAAATTGAAATTTGGTATGTAGGTAGCTGAAGACCCAGAATAACACTTAGGCTACTTTTTATCCCGAAGTTCCCGAGGGATCGGGATTTATACGGGAATAACGAGAATTTATACGCGGACCAAGTCGCGGGCGGCCTCTAGTGATAAATAAATAAAATGTTTATTTCAATTACAATGGGCATTTCGATACATTGGAGATCACCTTTTTAGCCAGGAATTGCTTGTATTAGAAGATCGCGCACTTCCACTTTAAATTGAAATGCATACAACGTTAACATGCAAGACTAAAAATAAAATGGTGACCTAGGGGACTACACTCACTTATTCAGCTTATGACCCTAGAAAACAACCTTTTTGTATGAAGACGCGTACGCGTCCGTTCAGTTTTCCGCGTCTATTCAGCTCTCGCGGCAAACAAGTATAAAATGATGACAAATGATTGTGTTATTATCATGCGAGCGCTACAGATTGAGTTCAGCACTGTTCTGCCTCTTCTGGCTGGTTAATTGCGAGTCCGACTCGCGTGCAAAGGGTTCCGAACCTATTTTTTTTTTCATGTCTTTTTTAACATCACAGCTTTCTTAAAGGTTTTCTTGTAATATTTAGGTATAGATCTTTTATTTGCATTATATCTATACTATAAAAATGAATCGCTAAATGTGTTGGTAAGCGCATAACTCAACAACGCCTGGACCAATTTGGCCAATTCTTTTTTTGTTGTGTTTGTTATCATCAGGAGAAGGTTTTTAAGTAAAAAAAGTTGCCAGTTGACGGGAGCGAAGCCGCGGGGACTGCTAGTATATATATATATATAATTTAGTCTCAGTAAATACGGAGTAAGGAGGACGATAAGGACTGGTCATCTTTGGTCTTATTTTTTTAATAAATTCAAAATTGTTTATTTTAAAATTATGAATAGAATATAATTTAAACCCTCACAGTAGGCCCTGTCATTTGAAATATCGCACGATACAGTTGGAAAAACTTTTTTTTAATTTTCTACTATGACCTCCAAAACTGACCCTCATCCTCAAAATTTTATTTATTTACGAACATCGTCCATGTTTGGGTCATAGAAGTCCATATGTGTACCAAATTTCAACAGAATCTGTCCAGTAGATCTGGAGAAAACTGGCTGTGACAGACGGACAGACAGACAGCCACCCGAGTGAAAAAGGGTTCCGTTTTTGTACGGAACCCTAAAATAATATTGGTATAACTGAGATGAAAACCCATTTAAAATTCACCTTTGTCGGCCAACAAAACGACTATAACACACATGTCGGAAATGCCACGAGCACAATGCTGGCCTCGATCGAGGCCTCCTCCAGAGTGTGCAAAAGTTTAGTGGGTCGCATTGGGCCACCCTACTCAACCGGTGAGATTGTGAGAAATCTTAAAGTTAAGTTGTGCCCATTTGAGGACACAATGAAATGCTATAAATCTGTTGGTAATGCGATAAATTGAAGTTTTTTGTGTGGCATTTTTTTCCCGCTGTCAAAACTTAGGCCATGTATTAGATTATTTAAATAATTTTGCATGCCGTAAGGCAAAATGTATTGGGACTCTCCATAAATATTAACACCATATCTGTTACCTACATTATTGGCAAATAAATGATTTCTATTTCTATTTCTATTTCTAAAATACTTACATATTTTTATCAACGTAGATCCTGAAGGACTTTGTAGAAGTCCCTTTTTTAGGGGAACGGAAATCATCAAATGACTTCGCCCGCTCTAGCCGGACCGAGAGGGAGTGTCAGACTTCTACTGACTAAAACCCATCCATGTTCCTTCATTGCCCTTTGTGTTCCGGAGCCACGGTATCTCTTTCGAATAGTCCCGCGACTCCGATTGTAGAAGTCCCTTACCCATCAGTGGGTCTAAAGATCGGCGATTGTGAATGACATTGTTCATATTATTGAATTGTTGAAGTCATTCAAATTAATCGAATAACCTTATAATTCATTCGAATTTGAAAACAAAGCAGTAGTAAATAAGAACGTACCTATTGCGTCTTCTCATTCCTTCCGATATATTCGAATATCAGTAACCTCGTTTAAAAGTGAACTCTAAATCCTGAGAAAAACTACCCAATTTCGTGTAGCAAATTGAATCATTAAAACATTGAACTTAACAAACATTATTTGGATGTAAGTATTCGGATATTCGACACCTTACGTAGAGTTGTATAAAAATTAGTAGAATTGGCCCTCTGATATTCAACAAAGTTCCCCATTCATAATTCCCCGCTTCCATTAATTCAAATTCGCCCAAAGAGCGAATGACATCGACTGTCACTATCAATGCCCGTCCAGTGCCGCTGTGCGATTATTCATAGGCACACGACACGGCCTTTGATGTGGCTATTCAAAAGCCAGCGGTGCGATTCACTAAGGCAGAACATCTTTACAACCAAGAAATCATCGTTGAAACATCTGATAAATATATGCAACATGTTTCAACGATGATTTCTTGGTTGTAAAGATGTTCTGCCTTAGTGAATCGCACTACAGGCCATTATCATTGAAAGATGATATTGATAATGGAGAAAAGAAAGTCTGTGTGTTTCGCGGCTTTTCCGAGTTTAATTTAGATCATTTAACGTTTTTGGAACTTAGAGGTAACGCGGGCGCATTTAAAAAGTCATAATTTGAGGTTCGGCTTTCGCCTGTTTCCTCTTCTTCTTTTTACATACAAAGTCTCTTCGCCCGCGTTTCTTGGAAGAATTTTAACCGACTTCCCAAAAAGGAGGAGGTTTCCAATCCGGTTGTATTTTTTTTTCTTATATTTTTTACCTCATATCTCCGTCACTAAAATTATGAACTGATTTCAAAAAATCTTGTTTTATCTGAAAGGATGTACTTCCAGATTGGTCCCATTTAAATGTTATCAGAATCGGTTACGAATTTTGGATTTTAAATCTAAATAGCTGGAATTCGTTTACTTGGATGATGGTTTTTGTCATCCAAGTACCTAATCGAAATTGCGTATTTTGCTTTTCTGCGATTTTGCAGCGGTATTGTTAGGTGTGTGGGGGGATAAAAACCTTTTTACAAAAAATGCAATCGACATCCAAATAAAAAAACACCACAAAGTAAAAAATAACTTTAATTTCAGAAGTCGGTGTCAAAATACGAAGAAACTAACAAAAACACCACCACCAACAATATAAAAAAATTATATTTGTATAAAGAGATTTGGATTTTTATTGTACACACAAATAATATTAACACACTGGGATAACTTACGTACAACACGAGCTTAACTCAGTAATGGGTTCTCTAACAGCAAATGACAACAGCCGGTCGATTCTGTAAACATATGTCAAAGTGAAGGCGTGGGTGAAGTGATCACGAAGTGAGCTGTCGAAGCATACAAACAAGATGGAATCACAGCTCACTTGTCGTTCACTCCACCTAAGTGATCACGGTGAGATGTCGTGTGATGTGCACAACCAAAACTAAAACTAACTTCATCTATCTATCTATAATATAAAAATGAATCGCTAAATGTGTTGGGAAGCGCATAACTCAACAACGCTTAGACCAATTTGACCAATTCTTTTTTTAGAATATTCCTTGATGTACGAGGATGGTTCTTACGGAGAAAAAATATAAAAATTGCCTGGAAAAGACTAAAAACAACACTTTTCTATGCTCCCATACAAAAGATTCGTAATAATACTTAAAAGTCAATTTGAACTTTAATACCATTCCATAAAGTTTAAGTGTTAGTGGAGAGGTTTCAGGAAGGCAAAACAATTGAGTGACGTTTGTATCGTATAAATATTGACATTAGTCAAATACAAATTGTCTGTGAGTAAGAGTAAGAGAGTAGCAGGGTAGGTAGGTAGGTAGACAAGTAGCCATTTGACGGGAGCAAAGCCGCGGGGTACAGCTAGTATTTAAATAAATACAATAACAATAGCGCTTGACTCGGTGGAACGCAGAGCTAAGAGGCTCATCGGCGACGAACAACTGGTGGATGCCAAGCTTCACACCTTTGCTCATCGCCGCAAGGTTGCCTGCTTGTCGGTCTTCTACAGATTGTACTTCGGTGAGTGTGCCCAAGAACTCCACGACCTCATTCCACCGGCCCCCTTCTACCATCGGACATCCAGATGCACTGCAACTTACCATCCCTACCTTGTTGCTATTCCACGAACTCGCACTAAGTGTTTCCAAACGTCTTTTATAATGCGTACAGGAAAGGAGTAGAACTCTCTGCCTGCGTCTGTGTTTCCAAACGCCTACCACCCTAATCTCTTCAAAATTAGAGTAAACAGGCTCCTTCTGGGTAAGCTCGCTCCCTCGTGTACTTTGTCTCGGTCATCTCTGACGAAGACGAAAGTCAAGAGCAAACCCAACTCAAATAAAAAATAAAAAATAATATCTTACAAACACCAATAACTTAAATTATTTCTAGAGGCCCAAATGGCATCACTGACTCGACATTGATATTTCCCTAAAAACTTTAGACCCCGCTAATACCTAAACTGAACCAGTAAACCTAATAAATTAGGGCATTGAATTTCGTTCAGTGCTCAAGGTCACCTCACCTTCCATTGTTTGTGCTCTAAATATAGCTTTTTGCTAGTAACACCCTGTTAGGAGGGCGCGGTATTACGTCAGATTTAACGACGTCAATGGATTCATGGCCTATAGCCTGATTGCGAGGCATTTAGAGTACGCGGCCTTGATCGGGTGCGTATGGCGACAACTTTACCGGGAAAAGATGTTAACTATTCTAATGTCCATTTATGTGTTTTAATTGGTATCCTACTAATATTATAAACGTGAAAGTTTGTATTGTTTGTATATTTGTGGCTCAATCACGCAAAAACGGCTGAAGGGTTTTGGATAAAATTTAGCACACATAATTATAGTTTACGTTCTGGAATAACACATAGGCAAATTTGTATCCCAGCAGAAGGCATGGCTTAGTGGAGACGTAGGAGGAAGTGGAAATCCAAAGCCGCTGCTGCCTTAGTACTTCTGATACACAAGTACCAGGAGAGCAGAAACAATTAAAAGCTTTTTTGGGCAAGAATTGTTAACGTTAAAGTTTCACAAGTACCAGGTGACCAGAAATGTATCGAAGTGTACTAAAATTGCGAGTGGTTAAGACTCAAGTACCATTCAGGAGATCAGAAACATATCGAAGATTTTCCTGGGCTAAAATTGTGAACGGTTAAAACTCTCAAGTAACAGGAGACCAGAAATCATGAAAATGCATTTCCGAGGATGAGAATATGCGACCAAAAAGTCGCGCGCCAGCTCTAAAGTCTACGCAGACGACGAAATCGCGGGCAGAAGCTTCTGACTATCCGTAACGACTGCCAAAGACCTACAAGATGACAGCTAAGATCAACGGCTTAAAGTGCTTTCCTGCTTGTTATATCCGAACATCTATAAGTACACTTGCCTTTTCGGACCCCAAATATTTCGCATTCCACCCTTCTCCTCACAATAAAGTTGAACCCAAAACTTTACCTACCTCGATAAAGTGCACGTGCTAATGATTTGCTAAGTTTTCCATTGAAAACTTTGTAGTAGAGACGATTATCTGCTGTCGTTACGAGCCATCAGTGGAGGTGCTCCCATGTGAATGTGTGTTTATACATGTGGTGTGGGTAGAATATGACTGAAAGAGGATATAAAGAGTAGCTTCTCAGTTGCACATGTTGCGTGACGAGTGATTCTGAAAAATGTAAGTCTATGAGGAAGATGGGTGGATATTTTTTACTCTTTCACTCAAAACGACTTAGTCTGCCTAGCCTTTTCCCAACTATATTGGGGTCAGCTTCCAGTCATACCGGATTCAGCTGAATACCAGTATTTTACGTGGAGTAGCTGCCTACCAGACCTCCACAACCCATTAACTGGGTAACACGGTACTCCTTGGCAAGACTGGTGTCAGATTTTCTGGCTTCTGACAATCCGTAACGACTGCCAAAGATCTCCAAATGACAGCCGGGACCAACAGCTTAACGTGCTTTCCGAGGCACGGAGGAAACTCGGTATGTTAAGATGGTCACCCATCCACAGACCAACCTCGGCAAGCGTTGCTTAACCTTGAAGATCGACATGTGCGGCTGTTATTATTAAGCCACGAGCTCCACGCAAAACGACTTAATGTTGTTTTTTTTAATTTAAATGGGTTTGCTCTTGACTCTAGTCTTAGTCAGAGATGACAGAGACAAAGTCTTCGATGGAGCGAGCTTACCCAGAAGTAGCCTGTTCACTCTAACTTTGAAAAGATTAGGGTTGTAAGCATTCGGAAACACAGACGCAGGCTAAGAAACGCACAAGTACATAGTTTACAACCTGGATTGACACAAAGAATACTAACTAACTAACTAAACGTTCTCAAAGGAACTCTAGTTTCGACTTGCAGGCGAAGTCACAGGCAAAAGTTACTGTTTTCTTAAAAAGAAAACGCATACGTTTGTTAACTTTTTAATCGTGTTACTACGGCAGCCAACTTCATTTATCCAATGACTAGTTCATTGTAATTAAAAAAATGATATTTATGAACATTTTAATTATAAAAAAATATGAAAATATGATTCATTATCATGACGCATGACGTACTTTGAAACCTCCAGGAGCAAGCGCAATCCAAGCCTTGTGTGCCTAGGACGGCGACATTGTATTGATACGCAAAAACATTATTAACAGGGTGTTTAATATTTCTAATGCATTATTTACTTTTATTGTCCAACGCTGTTTTACTCTCCGATGCTGGCTCGCTGGATACGACTGCACGCAGTCATAATAGTGGTTTGTAGCCACCATCGATGAGTCCACCCGGAACTACCACTCAATCAATTAGTTATTTATTTAGTACTAACATTCGTTTTTTAAGTTTGCATTTTACTAACAAATAAGTATGGATCCGATATCTGAAATAAATGAGTTATTTATTTATTTACTAGCTTTTGCCCGCGACTTCGTACGCGCATATCCCGTTTTCTCCCGTTCCCGTAGGAATTTCGGGAAATCCTCTCTTAGAGCTCCCCTAAACTCCCCAAGGACCCTATGTGCAGCTTCATACGACCAGTCAGTAGTCTTGGTTGTGTTGTTGCGTTATCTGTCAGTCATTCACTCAGTAGGTAACGGAAGAATTTTATAAACCAAACTGAAAATAAAACTAATACCTATAAAAAAGTGAACGTAAATTAGCCAAAACTTATAAAGCTATCGGTATCTAAAAATCTATGCGTACTTCACCTAAAAATAAATAATTAAAATGTAAACTATTAATAATTTGTAGTTTGAACGAATATTTAATTAAACACTACCAAAATAACTTATACCTATTTTATAAAATAATAACAAAAGGAATCTTAAAATAAATTATCAAAGACTAAATTATGTATTGTCTGTCAATAAGGTCGAACGCTCTGAACGTCAATTCGCATCAACTGGCAAAAATTGTATGAAGCTCGCGCTTTTGGCCTCTCGCAGGTCAACCTGAGAAGATTGGCTTCTGCTTAACCCGACTTGCCTGTGAAGGCTTTAATATAGTAATAAAGCCTCCAGCCAGGCTTTGAAGCTCGCGCTCGGACGCCCCGCCTTTTTATAACTTCGGCCGCGAGACGCGTCGAGCGCGGTGACCATAGGCGCGACCGATTCTCGAACGTTCGCGACCGGCCGGCCGCACTGCGCGCTTGGCGCCTAGCTGCTAGGGCGGTCGCGAACGTTCGAGAATGTTCGTTTTACGAAGCTACTCGCTAGGTGACTCGCTAGCCTCTAGGCGCCAAGCAAGCTGCCTGCCTGTGCGTTCGCGACCTTAGACAATTAAAATAATCCATAAAGCATGATTCAGTATTTACGCGCAATGGCTTATTATTAGCGTATTTCATGTATAACTTTGGTGTTTCTATACCAATTTCTATGATTATTTTTTATGGAATAGTTAACAATGTTAACTTTTTTAATTAGGGATAACTGAGAGTGTTATAAACGTAAGAGTAGACAAATATAATCAGAAAGCTTCGAACTGCTAAGCTATCGGGAGTTACACGTGTTATTGTGCGTCAATCATAAAAGATAGACATATGCTGTCGTTGGATATTTTTTACATAATTTTAAGGAGAACATTTCCGTCATACATGATTTCTGTGTAGCTTTAACCATTAAGGTTGCACACGCGACGGAAGCTTAAAAAATGGAGTAACTTCTCCCGTTTTCCCAACATTTCCCTTCACTGCTCTGCTCCTATTGATTGTAGCGTGATGAAAAGTATACTATAACCTGCTCAGGAGTATGAAGAATAATTGTACCAAGTTTCGTTAAAATCCGTCGAGTAGTTTTTGTTTCTATAACGGTTATACAGACAGACAGACAGACAGACAGACAGACAGACAGACAGACAGACAAAAAATTTACTGATTGCATTTTTGGCATCAGTATCGATCCCTGATCACCCCCTGATAGTTATTTTGGAAATATATTTCATGTACAGAATTGACCTCTCTACAGATTTATTATAAGTATAGATATAGATATAGATAGATAGATAGAAGAAGATAGATTTATTGTACCATTACATTGGCCTCAGAAGTCAATAACAGGCAACAACGTGACGCACTTCGGCTCTATGTCCGCCGAACCCATACCACTCTTATGCGCAAAAGTGTGTTTCGTATGGCTCCTGAAATTTTCAATAAATTACCCAAAGAAATAAGGGCAATGAATACCACCTTATTTAAGAAAACTCTAAAGAGCCTCTTAGTTAACAAATGTTACTATAACGTGCGTGACTATCTGAGCGATAATTTTGCCAAGCATTGAGACCTCAGTGACATCCATTATCTTAACTATTTGTGGATTTGTATCTTTGAATAATTAATCTGTTAATATATTATGAACTGTGGGTGACATTGAAATAATTTAATTAATATTGGTATTAAATAAATAATTAATCTGACTCAATATAATTTCATGAAGTACATTCCATTGATTTAATTTATATCTAATTTTATTGATATTATATTTCAGTGTCAATCAAAAAGTGATTTTAAAAACATTTTGTAAACCATGATTGTACCTGTACATTTTGCATGCCTTACAGTCGAATCACTTGAAACATACTTTATCTACATACTTTAAATAACATCTTTGTAACAGTGTTTCTGCAAAAATAAATAATTTGAATTTGAATTTGAATTTACCTATTATCTATTATCTCAAAAAATTATTTAAAAAAATAACTGCGCCTACAGTTACTTTATGTCGGGTACATTAAGTAGCCCGCCTTTGTAAGCCGACTAAAAATGGCAGCGTGTTTTGATGCTAAAGGCGTAACAATCAACAAGCGAGTTGTATTCCTTCGCTGTACGTAGGAAGATTACCTTTTGCGATCAAAACAGTAATTTACTTTCCTCGCCACGACTTTTATAGAAAGCGTGGGTTGGTGAGTACTTCTCTAGATACTTTAGTTCTAAGAAAAGTACGAAAACATATTTTTTTGCAGCGCATATTGCTAAGGTAGGTTAGTATGGTGTAATATTGTAAAGGGCTGTTTCGTTTTTGGTGGTGACGCAGTTTCTGTAAGGAAATTCAAGAAAAGGCTTCCACAATGTTTTACATTAACTTTTAAACGCAATTTAGGTATTTGTGCATGGCAATCATCATCTCATGTTGCTGAGCTGCTCCATCTCTCCGCGGTGTAACCCTGCCGATAACCGACAGACTTGAGCTTCTTGGTGTTACATTAACATCCACCCTCAATTTTGGCCCCTTCATAGAGGCCAAGGCTCAAGTGGCTGCTAGAAAGTTGGGGATCCTGGCAAAGGTGAGACGGTACTTCACGCCGGAACAGCTTCTTAAACTGTATCAAGCGCAAGTTCGATCGTGTATGGAATACTGCTCTCATCTTTGGGACGGATCTGCCAGATACCAGCTTGATGCCCTCGAGTCAATTGAAAAACGAGCCAAGAGTATCATCGGTGATGATAAGCTCGTCGAATCGAAGCTCCAAAGTCTTGAGCACCGACGCCGAGTTGCTGGCCTGTCGGTTTTCTATCGTTTACATTTTGGGGAGTGTGCGACGGAATTGCATAACTTAATTCCGCCAAGCCCGTTCCACCATCGGACCACAAGACGTACGGCGATGTACCACCGGTACATGGTGGACATCCCACCTATACGCACAAAACGTTTTGGGAATACATTCATTGTGCGTACAGCTAAGGAGTGGAATTCCCTGCCTGAGTCTGTGTTTCCTGATAGCTACAACCTGGGAGTCTTTAAGTCAAGAGTGAATAGGTTACTTCTAGGCAAGCGTGCTCCACCTTAGACCGCATCATCGCTTAAAAAAAAAAAAAAAAAAAAAGGATGATGGAAGGTATAAATTAGGATCAGATGGTGGGATCTCATGAAAATTATGTTTGTTCAGCGATATTTGCGCCAATTGTCAACCGATTTGGATGATTCTTGTTTCGTTTGGAAGAATATTTTCCTTGACTGGTCCCATTTGAATTTGGTGAAGATTTGATGAAGAACTTCAGAGGTAGGCAATAGAGTAGGGAACTCTTCAATAAATGATAGCATATGGATCGGGATTGCTGAAATCGCATGTTTGTTTATTGTTTACACCAGTTCATAACATAACATCCCACCGGAACGCAGTGAATGGGTACGCAGGTACCACTAAAAAGTGAAAAAAAAAAAACTTTTTACAAAAAAATACAGCCGACTTCCAAAAACGAAACACTATAACTTTAACTGCGGAAGTCGCTAGTCGGTATCAAAAAACGAAAAAATAACCAATAACACCGACTTCCACAATTAAACTTATTCAATACTTTCCAGTGTTTTGTTTTTGAAACTTGGTTGTATTTTTTTTTTGTAAATTAATTTTTAATAGTTTGTTATATATTTCAACTGTCTTTCTATTACGGTTCTTGAGATACAGTACGCTGACAGACAGATGGACGGACGGACAACAGAGGCTTAAAATTAGGGCCCCGTTGATTACTCTTCGGTTTAAATTGTCTCTGTATATCATACTGGATTAATTTTAATGCATGGTTTAGTGTAGGTATAGTTTACACGAAACAAAAAAATCACAAGCCTCACAGTTATTCATTTCACTAGAAATCCATCGATAATTGATGATTTAAACGAACTTACCTGAAGTGAAGTTCTATCCCAATTAATGACTGATATCGTCAGCACTAAAACGCGAATGAGTTGCCGAGAGAGGGCGCCACGAGTCGTTGTTTTTTGTTTATCTGTGTAATTTCACATAAATTTTCATTGTAAACCCTGAGAACTCTAACCTATATTTGACGTTAGAAAAGCAAAACTTTAAGTAGAATATTCTTAACGATTAGTAGGAAACGCTATGGCAAAGGTTGGGTCCTCGTAAAATAGCTATAAAAGACGGAGCGAGATATGTCGAGTATCCGAGTTTGATGTTCTTGGGGACTAAGTTCTACATAAAAATAAATAAGTTCACACCTACAACTACTAGATGTCTATAAGTCACCGGAAAATTGCAAACCCCGTAAGATTGTATTGTATTAGGTATAATAATTAATCGGTATTTAATGAATATAGTTATTTATGATATAAGTGCGGTAAGTTGGTTGTTACAAGTCGAGGGCTTACCATAGTAAAAGTGTAATGCGCCTTATTTCGCTTCCCAGCTTTAATTTTTTTTATTATTCTCGTATTGTGAATCTCCTTGGTAAAATTCCTGTATATTTTTACAGAATATTAAAAAATAACTCCGTAAAGCTGTTTTCAGACTACGCTATAATATAATAGCTTATAGTATATAGCTCATAGCACAGCAATTTCGAGCACCATACGCGTGTGAACCATTACAATTTATGGACACGTTCACACTGTACTGTATATTATTGACAATGTTAAATGTATACTCTATGCTATATATTATAGCGTAGTCTGAAATACTTGAAGAATACGCACGCTCCGTTGTATGGCGAGGCGACGTTTTTTAAAGTTTATTTCCAGTTTAGCTAGGAAAAAAGTTGATTCCGTGCTTCGGAAGGCCGTATAAGCCGGTGGTCCTGGCCGCCAAATGGCGGTCGTCAAATAAAACATGTCAGAGGCCCTTGAGGCGGTTGAGAAATTCTGACACTAGTGTGTGTGGGGTCGTTACACGATAAGAAGATGAAGGCGAAAAAGATATAATAGGTAGCAGGTAGTGTGTTCGCTACGCGGCTACGCAGCTACGAGTTTTTTTCGTAGCACTCTTAACATTGTAGCCCAAAACGCTCTGAAAATAAAAATAACGTAAAAATATTTCTTAAACAATATTGATTAAAATACTAGAGGCCGCCCGCGACTTCGTCCGCGTATAAATTCTCGTTATGCCCGTGTAAATCCCGATCCTTCGGGAACTCCGAGATAAAAAGTAGCCTATGTGTTATTCTGAGTCTTCAGCTACCTACATACCAAATTTCATCGTAATCGGTTCAGTAGTATTTGCGTGAAAGAGTAACAAACATCCATAAATACTCACAAACTTTCCCATTTATAATATTAAGTAGGATATGCTTATCCTACTAATATTATAAATGGGAAAGTTGCTTATTATAATGCCGAGGGATCGGGATTTACACGGGACTAACGAGAATTTATACGCGGACGAAGTCAGGGGTGACCTCTAGTAGCTAATAGCTTTTATCTTAAAAAAATCTATTTCTGTACTATATAATTATTATGGCTTCTTCAGTACACAGGTTGTAACGTTACATTTTACAGGGGGAGCCTGTAGAATGTGAGGTCACATATAGCACTCCCCTACCTAGGAGGGGAATGCGTGCTAAAAGGAAAAAGGACAAATAAATACTAGTATAGATTTAATGAATTAAATACAACTTATACCAGAACGGCTGGTGAATGAAAAGGGATGAGTGGACGTGAGATGAGAATGAAGTCTTCGTTGAAGAACCGGAGGACTGGAGGGTCGTCACTCTTCAGAGGGCTGGAGAGTGATGGGCCGAGAAACGTCTTCATCCCAGGCTCGTTCAGCCCAGGCATCAAGGTGTCCTTTAAATGCGGCAAGGAGAGAGGCCGACTTATTAGGTTCAGAGAAGGTAAACTTAGAACTGTCCTCTTAGTCTACTCTTAATAAAGGAGAGAGACCGACTCCTCTGGTTCCAAGGAGGTAAACTGTCCTCTCAGTCTACTCTTAAGAAACTTTTCCCGACTTGTTGCTGATCTCAGCTCCAAACGTAGACTCCATTTTTTTACGACGGCTCTCAGATGAAGGCTCGCTGTTATTTTGAATTTGATATGAGAAGTGTTTCTAGAATTTGATGGAAAAGAAAAATGGACTTTAAGAAGGTCTGATAACAATTTCATATGCGACCTAAAACTCCTAGCTAACTTCAGAATAGAATTAAAAAGAAAACTAGGCTTATCCAACTGACATGGCAAGAAATGTAAACAAAGCATTGAAGATAGCAGAAAAACTTAGAAAATACAAGTTAAAAAATTCCTAGGAATCAAGTTATGGCTATGCAGCTATGTATTAATTTATCTAGGAAGTTTATAGAGAGCGTAAGTACAAACAATAAGACACACACTACAAGGTAAAGGGACACATCAACTGACTGATTTAATAGATTTTTTGGAAATCGACCGTTATCGCGTAGCCTAAAAAAAAATTGAATCCCAACATTTGTAACGTTACATTTTACAGGGGGAGCCTGTAAAATGTGAGGTCACAAGCACTCACCTACCTAGGAGGGGAATCGTGCTAAAAGGAAAAAGGACAAATAAATACTAGTATAAATTTAATGAATTACACAACGAACGTCTGATGAATGAGAAAGATGAGCGGACGTGAGATGAAAATGAAGTCTTCGTTGAAGAACCGGAGGACTGGAGGGTCTGTTGAAGAATCGGAGGGCCGGCAGGGTCCGTTGAAGAACCGGAGGACTGGAGGGTCCGTTGAAGAATCGGAGGGCCGGCAGGGTCCGTTGAAGAACCGGAGGACTGGAGGGTCGTCACTCTTCAGAGGGCTGGAGAGGATGGGCCGAGTAACGTCTTCCTCCCAGGCTCGTTCAGCCCAGGCATCAAGGTGTCCTTTAAAGGCGGCAAGGAGAGAGGCCGACTTATCAGGTTCGAGGAGGTAAACTTAGAAACGTCCTCTAAGTCTACTCTTAGTATAGGAGGGAGGGCGACTTCTCTGGTTCCCTGGAGGCAAACTGTCCTCTCAGTCACTCTTAAGAAACTTTTTCAGACTTCTTGCTGATCTCAGCTCCAAACGTAGACTGACCATTTTTTTACGACGGCTCCCAGATGAAGGCTCGCTTTTATTTTGAATTTGATATGAGTTTCTAGAATTTGATGGAAAAGGAAAAATGGACTTTATGAAGGTCTGATGACAATTTCATATGCGACCTAAAACTCCTAGCTAACTTCAGAATAGAAATAAAAAGAAAACTAGGCCTGTCTAAATGACATAATGACATAATACAAGAAATGTAAACAAAGCATTGAAGATAGCTAATTTGCAGAAAAACTTAGAAAATACAAGTTAAAAAGAATCTAGGAATCAAGTTATGGCTATGCAGCTATGTATTAATTTATCTAGGAAGTTTATAGAGAGCGTAAGTACAAAACAATAAGACACACACTACACATTTTAGTATTTTCTATCTCAATAATTTTAGTGTATGAAAATATTCATTTCGCTAGATTTAGTAGTGAATGGAATCACAAGTTTCCTCGTCAAAGAGATAAAACTACCTTATAATTTCCACATTGTCTTGTAAGTGCTTACTTACCCTTTAATTAAATAACCCGCTGCTTACCCCCTAAATTACCCTTGTAGCAATAAAGCAAACGTACCAAGTTATTTGCCTTTTCACATAAAAGTTTCCTGGAGTGTTGCCAAGTTAAAATTTGCATTAGCTTGATAGTAGTGACAGAATCTTCCATGTCGGTGAATGTTGAGTATTTTGCTTGTATTTTGAGAATAGATATAATGGTTATTTTAATTTTTCAGGGTTCTGTACCTCAAAAGGTAAAAGCGGAACCCTTATAGGATCACTTTGTTGTCGGTCCGCCTGTCTGGCAAGACCTCGGAAGATATATCGGGAACGCGTGGAGGTATTGAGTTGAAACCAAATACTCAGATCTATAGTCCGTTGAAGCTGTAAAAAATCAAACTTTTAAGTTAATGTAAAAAAAAAAATAGGCCGCTTGTACCACATAAAACGCATATTTCAACACTCTCAAGGGAACTACTAACTATGAAATTTGGCAAGTAATATTTTCTCACACTAAAAATATGGGGGAAAATCTGAAAACTATACATTTGTAATGAAATCATAAGAAATACTACTACTAAATTTTTTTACGGAACCCTCGTTGGGTGAGTCCGACTCGCCCTTGACCGTTTATTTATATTAATTTCAGATAAGTACTGACATTTGTAAACTTCAATAGAAGACAATATTAGAATCTCTTCCCTAATCTCTTTAAATTTAGAGTGGTCCTGGAGTCCTTTTGGGTAAGCTCGCTCCATCGCTGACTTTTTCTCTGTCATCTCTGACCAAGACTAGAGTCAAGAGCAAACCGATAACAAAAAATAAAATAAAATAAAAGGATAACAAATATCTGTGAAGTGCGTCTCATAAATTATAAAGTTATTTAACTGTTGATATTATTTCATTACTTATAAAATTTATATGCTCTTAAACTTATTTCGTACTAGCTGTTGCCCGCGACTTCGTCCGCGTCCATGTCGAAAAGTAAACACACATAGCGATGTACCTAATATTGATACGATATGATATACAAACAGTCAATATATGGCATGCTTGACCCCAGCTCTTACAATTAGGAATTTGGAAGACTGTAATGCAAGGCACTGGCTGTATTATCTACTAAATTTTTTTACGGAACCCTCGTTGGGTGAGTCCGACTCGCCCTTGACCGTTTATTTATATTAATTTCAGATAAGTACTGACATTTGTAAACTTCAATAGAAGACAATATTAGAATCTCTTCCCTAATCTCTTTAAATTTAGAGTGGTCCTGGAGTCCTTTTGGGTAAGCTCGCTCCATCGCTGACTTTTTCTCTGTCATCTCTGACCAAGACTAGAGTCAAGAGCAAACCGATAACAAAAAATAAAATAAAAGAAAAGGATAACAAATATCTGTGAAGTGCGTCTCATCCTACTATCCTACTAATATTATAAATGTGAAAGTTTGTATGTTTGTATGTTTGTTCGTCAATCACGCAAAAATGGCTGATGGGATTTGAATGAAATTTGGCACACGTATAGTTCACATCCTGGAATAACACATAGGCTACTTTTTATCCCGATAAAAGGCATAGCTTAATGGCGGCGGAGGAGGAAGTGGAAATCAGACGTTTCTGCTGCCTTAGTACTTCAGATTCACAAGTACCAGGAGAGCATAAACATGTCGAAATATATTCGGGTCTGAATTTGTGAGCGCCAAAGATTCTCGAGTACCAGGAGAGCAGACATATGTCAAAGTATTTTTGGTCAGGTTTTTTTTTTTGCTGGAAAATACATTGGCTTTCGTTGCAAGCGTTCATGTTTGTATGTTTGGATGTTTGTTTGTCCGTCAATCACGCAAAAACGGCTGAAGGGACTTAGATGAAATTTGGCACATATGTAGGTCACATCCTGAAATAACACATAGGCTACTTTTTATCCCGGTAACATACATGACTTAATGGAGAAAGAGGAAGAAGTGGAAGTACAAAGTTTCTGCTACCTTAGTACTTCAGATTAAAAAGTACCAGGAGAACAGAAACATGTCGAATTTTTTTACCGGGCTAGAATTTTATTACGAGTGCTAAAAGATTTACAAGTACAAGGAGACCAGGAACATGTCAAATTATTTTGGGGCAAGAATTTTTTTTAAGCCGAGCAGAAACTTTTCGAAGTATTTTCAGGTCTGGTTTATTTTTGCTATTGTTACGTAAACGTTTGGCCGCTATCTTACCTGATGTTAAGCGATGATGCGGTCTAAGGTGGAGCACGCTTGCCTAGAATTCTGAGCGCTACAGATTCACAATTACCAGGAGAGTAGAAACATCTTGGAAGTTTTTATGGCGCTTGAATTATGAGCGCTTTAGATTCACAAGTACCAGGAGATCAGAAATATATCGAAGCATTTTCCGCGTTGGAATTGTGAACGCTATATTTTCACAAGTACTAGGAGAGCAGAAACATGTCGAAGTTTTTTCTGGGCTGGAATTTGTGAACACTATAGATTCGCAAGTACCAAGAGAGCAAAACATGTCGAAATTTTTTACCGGGCTAGAATTTTATTACGAGTGCTAAAAGATTCACAAGTACAAAGAGACCAGGAACATGTCAAATTATTTTTGGGCAAGATTTTTTTTAAGCAGAGCAGAAACTTTTCGAAGTATTTTCAGGCCTGGTTTTTTTTTTACTATTGTTAGGTAAACGTTGGGCCGCCATCTTACCTGATGTTAAGCGATGATGCGGTCTAAGGTGGAGCACGCTTGCCTAGAATTCCGAGCGCTACCGATTCACAAGTACCAGGAGAGCAGAAACATACCGAGATATTCCGGGGCCGGAATTACGAGCGCTACAGATTCACAATTACCAGGAGAGCTGAAACATCTTGGAAGTTTTTATGGCGCTTGAATTATGAGCGCTTTAGATTCACAAGTACCAGGAGATCAGAAATATATCGAAGCATTTTCCGCGTTGGAATTGTGAACGCTATATTTTCACAAGTACTAGAGCAGAAACATGTCGAAGTAATTTCTGGGCTAGAATTTGTGAACGCTATAGATTCGCAAGACCCGGAGAGCAAAAACATGTGGAGGCATTTTGTAGCTGGAATTACGAGCGCTACAGATTCAGAAGTACCAGGAGAGCAGTAACATCTCGAAGTATTTTTTGGGCTGGAAATTCTGAACGCTATAGATAGATTCCCGAAAATAACCAGGAGAGCAGACACACGTCGATTTTTTTGCGGCGCCGGAGTTGTGAGATGGGATGAGATGAGATGAGATGAGATGAGATGAGATGAGGTGAGATTTTTCTCACCACAATACTACCAATATTATTAAAAAAAACAGTCCAAGTACTTTCTCGAAGATGGAAATATGAGCGCTAAAGATTTTCTTTCGAGTACCAGCAGAGCAGAAACATGTCCAAGTATTTAGGGTAGTTTTTTACTGGAAAATAGATGGCTTTCATTGCAAGCGATTCAAAAGTACCAGGATAACAAAAACATGTTGGAGTATTTCTGAGGCTGGAAATATGAGCGCTAAAGATGCATTGAGCAAGATTTTTTTACCAGAAGTACAGAAACATGTCGAAGTTTTTACTGTGCTGAAATTGTGAACACTTTAGACTCACAAGTACTAGGAGAGAAGAAAAATATCCAAATAGTTTTGGAGCTGGTGTTGTGAGCGCTAAAGTTTCACAAGTACCAGGAGACCACACACATCAAAGTATTTCCGGGGCTTTAATTGCAAGCGGTTTGGATTCAAAGGCACCAGGTAACCAGAAAGATATCGAAGTATTTAGAATTTAGGATTTAAAAGATACCAGGAGAACAGAAACATGTTGAAGTAATATCGAGGCTAAAAATATGAGCGCCAAAGATTCACAATACCAGGAGTTATTCAAAAAGTAATTTTGGGACTCACACTATCTGGATACCAGAATCATAAAGATGCAATTACAAGAATAACAATATGAGGCATTTAAGTTGCGCACCAGTTCTAAAGTCTACGCAGACGAAGTCGCGGGAAGAAGCTAGTAAATTATAAAGTTATTTAACTGTTGATATTATTTCATTACTTATAAAATTTATATGCTCTTAAACTTATTTCGTACTAGCTGTTGCCCGCGACTTCGTCCGCGTCCATGTCGAAAAGTAAACACACATAGCGATGTACCTAATATTGATACGATATGATATACAAACAGTCAATATATGGCATGCTTGACCCCAGCTCTTACAATTAGGAATTTGGAAGACTGTAATGCAAGGCACTGGCTGTATTATCTCTTCTGTTCAAAATGCCGTACAGCCCTAGTAATTTTTCGTAATGAGAAACTTCTGTGCAATATGTTGAAGAAAGTTAACCCCGTAACGGATAGAGTAGAGTAGATTAGAGACTGCGCTATCCGCACTTAGACTTCCATTAGAGTTAAAGTTCTGGCTAAGTTAACCAGTCTAGTATTTCGTATAACTTTATTGGATACTAGCTGACCCACGCAACTTCGTCTGCGTCACGTTTTCCATTAATGCTCGGCTCCTTTTAGTCTTAGCGTGATGATACATGGGCTATCTAATACTGAAAGAATTTTTCAAATCGGACCAGTAGTTCCTGAGATTACCCCCTACATACAAACTTGCAAACAAATGTTACCTCTTTATAATATTAGTATAGATAATGTACATTTAATCGAAAATCATTAGGTCTATCGTTTAGAAATAATATAATATGGTCTTAATAAGTCAAAAAAATGTGATACAAAACCTAGTGACAGAAATGAATCACTGCAAAACCGACACCACGTAGTCTTGTCTGCCCTACCCCTAAAATGTAATTTAACCCTTCGTAGTGGAGTGGCGACGTTGCCCGCTAGCTGAGGAGCAGATGGTGACTGATTAAACCATCCGCGACAATAAGCTCGCGTGGGACTGCTGGAACCCTTTTTTTTTTTAGGTATGGGATATCATCCAATGACTCCTCCCGTTCTGGGCGGAGCGAGAGGGAGTGTCAGACTTCTACTGATTAAACCCATTCATGTTCCTTCAGTGCCCTTTGTGTTCCGGAGTCACGGTATCTCTTTCGAATAGTCCCGCGACTCCGGCAGGCGTCGGCCCTTTCGGGCCCCTCCCAATGCTGACTCTCTTTGAGGCGACTGCTGGAGCCCTGGAGCTCCAAAACCGTGGCAGAAACCATGACTATTGCATGTTGCATGCGGCGTGCTTGATTACATGCTGCATGCTTGCTTGCATGCTGCGTATTTACTCGTATGCTGTTTGCGGAATCTGTTAGAAAGAGTCACGGCGGCCCTTTTTTTACAGATGGGAAATCATCAAATGACTTCTCCCGCTCTGGGCGGAGCGGAAGGGAGTGTCAGACTTTTACTGACTAAAACCCATCCACGTTCCTTCATTGCCCTTTGTGTTCCGGAGCCGCATTATCTCTTTCGAATAGTCCCGCAAGTCCGCAGGTGTCGGCCCTTTCGGGCCCCTCATTGTGCTGACTCATATTAGGCGCGCGTGGAACACGAACGCTCCGTCGACACGGCCTGTCGTCATAAGACGGATGAACGGCGAGCTGCCCATAGTTCACCGTCCACAGGCCCGCGCCTACGGTGGCCGGAAGCCACCAGATAGCCTCCAACGCCCGGGGCGTCTCCCGCGGCTGCTGGGACGAGAGGTTCTCTCCCTCTCCCATTCCGCCACCTCCTTCGCTAGCATGACTGCTTCGCAGAAGGAGGTATAGTGAGTAAAAGTCTGACACTCCCTTTTGCTCCACCCGGAGTGGATGGAGTCACTTGATGAATTTCTGTTACATAAAAAGGTGCACAACTGCACACATCATCGTCATCTCACATTACAAGTAAAATGTGTGAGTGTTTAAAATATATAACATCCAGAAGAAACTCGTATTAATTAAATTCAATCAAATTTAACCAACACCATCTGTGACAAACTGGAAAACCACATCAGGAAAGAAAGAAAATAGTTCACTTCGGACTTGCACATGACAAAACTAAAAGTAAAATAAAATTTTAAACTATGTAAGCTAACAACATGGATATTATTATCTCAGGCCAAATATGTATCTATCTCAGTATTTATTGGAAATCATAAAAAAAACACTTTAAGAGAATCATAATGTTAATCCCACAGGATTCTTTCAAATTTCATTTTCATCTTTATCGCTTACGCATTAGGTTCAAAGTTGATTGGGTAAATACAGTGAGGGGCGTAATTTGCTTTCTAAGTTTTTTCTGATTCTTAAAAAAAAAGTATAGTTACTAAAATAATAAATTATACATCAAAAAGACGGCTACGAATATTGACCACACCTCTCCCTACATTAAAGTTAAAAGCCAAACCAATCTAACAATTTAAATAAAAGTAGCTATAAACATTGCGCCCTGAACTTGTGTCAATATATTCTCGGTCACGGACATAAAACGCTGCAGCGGATGAGCGGTAAAATTTAAAGCAACAGCTTTGGATTGTATATATAGCGCTTTACGAGCCTTGCTCAATTGCGGATATTTGTTTGGTGTGTACAGGTCTAACCACCAACAGTATCCTGAGGGTGTTTGCTGAAATGCTGGATGGGCCTACCATGGACAGGTTTATCAAGATTCATGTATTACATGGGGCTTGATGAAACTATCTGTGGTCGATATATAATAACTTTTTTTTTGTTGTGTTCCAAGTACCTATTTACTAACAAAGTATATAACATAATTTAGACACTAACACAGTTTGGGCCTATGTAGTCTGTGAATAAAAGATTTTTATTTCTTTTTTATAACAGAATAAACGCAAAAACTGAAAAAAAAACTGACCAAGTGCGAATCGGACTCGCACCCAAAGGGTTCCGTACCATTAACCTTAATTTTTAGGGCTCCGTGCCCAAATGGTAAAAACGGGACTCTATTACTAAGACTTCGCTGTGTGTATGTCTGTCTGTCACCAGGCTGTATCCCAAGAACCGCGATAGCTAGACAGTTGAATTTTTTACAAACGATATATTTTTGTTGCCGCTATAACAACAAATACTAAAAAACAGAATAAAATTAATATTTAAGGGGGGGCCCATTACCGTGGCTCCGGAACACAAAGGGCACTGAAGGAACATGTATGGGTTTCAGTCAGTAAGAGTCTGACACTCCCTCCCGCTCCGCCCAGAGCGGGGGAAGCCATTTGATGATTTCCGACCCCAAAAAAAAGGCTCCCATATTTTTTTGTCGTTTTTATAGATAACTAGCTGACCCGCGCAACTTCGTTTGCGTCACATTTTCCATGAATGCTCCGCTCCTATTTGTCTTAGCGTGATGATATAAGCCTATAACCTTCCTCGATAAATGGGCTATCTAACACGGAAATAATTTTTCAAATCGGACCAGTAGTTCCTGAGATTACCCCCTACATACAAACTTACAAACAAATGTTACCTCTTTATAATATTAGTATAGATGATACGGACCCCTTCGTGTGTAAACTAGACATTAGTCTAGCGGTCAAAAAGCTGTGGTGGAGTGGCGTCCTTTTGTTTGAGGTGGTGGGTTTGACCACAGCACAAACATCACACCACACACTTTTATTGCCAGTTTCCATGTTTACGCCGAATTTGGAGATTCAACAGAATTTAATGTTATTGGAAACTTGATATGAAAGGGTGTGGAATGGTTAATACCATTCCACACCCTTTCATGTCAAGTTTTCAGAGAAATCACGTTAAAATATGAGTATTATTTTTTTGGATTATTTTGGTCAGTTTTATATAAATTAAAGTTATTTATTACGTAATAGTTTTTTTTTTTGTTTTATCCGAGTACCTACAATAAAACCCACAAAATCGGTGTCCACAAAGTACATTATTTTCAATTAGATATCAAATCTGAACGCCAAATGAGTTGTTGCTGATAACTGCTCGCCGAGTTTTTCAAATTGCGTTTCACAAAATAAAAAATAACTTTAATTTCGGAAGTCGGTGTCAAAATACGAAGAAACTAACAAAAACATCGACTTCTGAAATTAAAGTTATATTTTACTTAGTAGTGTTTTTTTTAACCGACTTCCCAAAAAGGAGGAGGTTATCAATTCGGTTGTCTTTTTTAACCGACTTCCCAAAAAGGAGGAGGTTATCAATTCGTTTGTATGCTTTTTTATGTTTGTTACCTCATAACTCCAACAATTATGAACCGATTTGAAAAAATCTTGTTTTATCTGAAAGCATATACTTGCAGATTGGTCCCATTTAAATCATATCAAAATCGGCAACGAACTTTGGATTTTAAATCGAAATACCTGGAATTTGACTATTTAGATGATTCTTTGATAATCGAAATTGTGTATTTTGCTTTTCTGCGATTTTGCAGTGGTGTGGGGTACCACTAAAAAGTGAAAAATAAAAAACTTTTTACAAAAAAATCCAACCGACTTCCAAACAAAAAAACACTACAAAGTAAAAAATAACTTTAATTTCGGAAGTCGGTGTCAAAATACAAAGAAACTAACAAAAACACCGAAACACTCTGAAATTAAAGTTATTTTTCGAAATTGTAGTTAACAGGAGCGAAGCTGCGAAACAGCTAGTCAGCTAATAAAAACAAAGCCACCACAACATAGACACCTATCCATCCTCATAATTTAAAAACTTGCTATCCTCATAAAAGTGTTAACTCGTCTCCTCCCAAAGGCACGCAGATTATAATGACTTTGAAAAACTTTCCCCCATATCAACTATGTACCACTTATTTCTCCCCTGGGACCTCAGGAATGAGATTGGTGGCGAAAAATCATTTTGTCACGCAACTATTCCGTAGAGAGGAACGTGTTAGCTGGTTTGTATTCAGCGATAATGTTAGAGAATTTTCAAGAATGTGCTTGGATCCTGGGAATCGTGAAAGACTAAAATTTCAGATATCTACACTGTTGGAATGTTTGGTGTAGTACTTGACGGTACTATGTATGTGTCTAGATTAGTAGATATTAAAAAGAGGTAGATATAGAGTAGGAACGTATCCTACATGGCGGATCGATGAGCCGGCAAAGTCAACGGCAGTCTTCATTGCGCCGCACAGGACCTGTCGATGTGGCGTCACTTGAGGGATGTCCAGCATTAGACATCTTTTGGCTGAAATTGTGGATGATGATAAATAGAAGCTTAACCCTGCAGTGTGATTTAAAAGTAAGGACTTTGATGATTTTTATCTTCAAAGTCCTTATGGTCATCAGTAGTGTACGATATTTTGCTGATCTGAATAAGCTCTGAATTTTAAGGCCGCATTTGAACCAGCCGCGTTTCAAATGCATCCTACCCGTAATGACTTACGGAGCCGAAACGTGGACACTCACCATACGCCTGGTCCACAAATTCAACGTTGCTCAGCGTGCAATAGAGATGCAATGCTTCGGGGTTTCTCTGGTGGATAGAATTCGTAACGAAGTAATCATTCGCCAGAGAAATAAAAGCACCGACACTGCGCGTAGAGTCAGCATGCTGAAGTAGAAGTGAGCCGGCCATGTCGGTAGACGGACAGACGGGCGATGTAGCAGACATGTGTTTGTGTATGAGCAACGTAGTGTGACGCTCTACACAACGATGGTTCGATGATTTATAGAAAGTGGCTGGCAGCGGTTGGATGCGGACTGCTCTTGACCGGGATGTTCGGCGCTCTTTAGGGGCTTAATGTCAGCAATGGACGGCAATAGGCTTGTGTCCTGGCATAATTTTTTGCGGGTCGTCACGAGCCCCCACTCCCGAGTTTTGATGCGTTATGACTTTGTCAATATTCATTGATTTACAAAAAGAAAAAATACGGTATCCATTATTTTTCAATACTTTAACTGATGGACTAAATAGTTTTGCAATTTCTGGATGACAGAAACTAGCCTATTGGGTGAAATAATATAAACCTGCACGTTAAAACGAAAAAATAATACAAGCTTCTTGCATTACTGGTCACGATGGAGTTATTGATCACATTATGGTTCGGAGCCCGCAATGTATTGCAACTTGCATGCGAAATCATTGCAGTTGGAAATGTGCCCTTATCAATTTGCAGTACTTTTTCTGTATGCATGTCTTTGTAAAATTAATGGCCAGTTCTCCTGGCTTTCTAAATCAAACCATGACACTTCTTGGCAACGGTACCAATCAGATAATTTATTTTCTTCTTGGCTCTAAACGAATTTATATCTCTGTTCACAAATGTCTAGATAGCATTTTTCTAAAACTGGGAAGATAAGCCAAGATACCATCTATATATATAATGTATTCTATGTCACTGGAAAATTGCAGACTCCGTAATGTTATAATATATTTTCATTAAATAATTTCTTGGTGTATTACGAAAACAAAACGTTTTGTATAATATGTCAATGGAAAATGGCATTCTCCGTAAGATTGTAAAAAAATCTTGATAAGATTAAAAATATACGTAACAAAAAAGTCAAAATAGTTTACAATTTCACGCGATATTTTACAATCCTAAGGCGTTTACCATTTTCCGGTGACATATTATACAATACATCTCATACAACTCGTGTTCGTGTCTTATTAAGAAGAAATAGTTTATAGTTTCACGCGATATTTTATAATCTTACGGCGTTTGCACATTTCCGGTGACATAATTATGCAAGTTAAGTACATATTAACTGCTGCTTGTGGCTTCGCCCTCGTGATAGGTAAGCATTTCAAAACTAAAATAGCCTAAGATACTCCTTATATGATTAGCCCAGTAATCAGTCCAGTCACTTCGGAGATTAGCCAGAAAAAAAAAAAACAAAAATTTTAAAATATTTTTTTTGTTCATTGATCGTTATACCTTCAAATGCAATTAGTAAAAAGCAGTTTTTTCGATATCACAAACATAAATTTTAATTGTATTTTTTTGTGTGGTGTCGTTTGAGTTTCATAATTATGTATTGTAAAGTTTCATGTTTTAAGTAAGTTCCAAGAAACAAACGTTCGTTAATAATATCTACAATTTCAACTTCTACTTATGAGTATAGGCCTTTGCCCTACATAGGCTCACTTAAAAAAATACACTTTTTACCCGACTGCGAAAGAAGGAGGGTTATGTTTTTATGAAATGATGTGTGTATATTTTTTGGCACGCCTTAGAGCCGTATTTTTTTTCGTTTGTCGTATTTTTATGTGAGTGGTGTCAATATAATATTCTTCTTAGTAGTGAAAGTGATACTGGGCACATCGAAATAAAAAAATAAAAATTTTTAGATTTTTGGCCCCAAAATATGTCTTTTTTTTTCTTCTCTAATCTTTTAAAGTGGGGTATCAAAAAAGAGCTTGCGGAGACGATTCCAAAAATATAACTCACTAAAATGTAGAAAATAGTAGAAATCACATATCTGATGCTAACAACTGCATCAGACTGCTTGAAAAGCGTCATGTTTGGAATTTTTTTGTCGTTTTTTGCGGTCGTTTTGATAAATCAATTTATTTTATTTAATACATGCTACATTTATACACTCGCACTCGTAAATAAAATACCTACACTACATACGGATACCGATGTGTCAGTGTTATATAGTATACATTCGTACATACAAAATGGCACCTTAACGTTAACTTGGAATGTAATTGACGGAGTTTTCTTGACAATAATCATATAAAGCTAATTGTTTCGTGAATGTAACATTCTTTTCAGTGTTATCAAAAACAGTGGGAGTTAGAAGACGCCAAAGATTAGGGATCGCAGAGAGGTGAGACGAAGTTAGGATCAAGTTCTGGCAAGGATTAAGCAAAGACTAAGGGCAGATTCAACCAATGAAACAGATCGCGATCAAGCTGCGTGCAAGAGTTTTCAGTGTCAATATTCCGTAGAAAAACTTTTTACAAAAAAATACAACCGCCTTCCTAAAAAAAACACTACAAAGTAAAAAATAACTTTAATTTCGGAAGTCGGTGTTTTTGTTAGTTTCTTCGTATCTTGACACTACACCTAACAGCACTCACTTTGACATGTTTACAGAATCGACCGGCTGTTGTCATTTGCTGTTAGAGAACCCATTAGGTACTGGGTTAAGCTCGTGTTGTGCGTAAGTTATCCCAGTGTGTTAATAAATTATTTGTGTGTACAATAAAAATCCAAATCTCTTTATACAAATATAAAATTCATTGTTGGTGGTGGTGTTTTTGTTAGTTTCTTCGTATTTTGACACCGACTTCCGAAATTAAAGTTATTTTTTACTTTGTAGTGTTTTTTTTATTTGGAAGTCGGTTGCATTTTTTGTAAAAAGGTTTTTATCCCCCCACACACCTAACAATACCGCTGCAAAATTGTAGAAAAGCAAAATACGCAATTTCGATTAGGTACTTGGATGACAAAAAACTGTCATCCAAGTAAACGAATTCCAGCTATTTCGATTTAAAATCCAAACTTCGTAACCGATTTTGATAAAATTTAAATATGAACAATCTGCAAGTATATACATCCTTTCAGATAAATCGGTTCATAATTGACGGAGTTATGAAGTAAAAAACATAAGAAAAAAAAATACAACCTAATTAAGAACTTCCTTCTTTTTGGGAAGTCGGTTAAAAATACTGGATTAGACAGCTAGTAAATGTGGTTAAATTTTGATCGCGTTCAGTTTCAGATTGATGAACTCCGCCCTAAGAATATGATGCTCTTTTTTTGTGCATTAAAAACTTTATCAACAAGACGTTCTATTTCTCACACACAGCTACGTTGTAGTGTAACCAGATAGCCAGTTCTACTAGTTTTTAAGTCGTTACCTGAAAAAAAAGCCAAATTGCGACTGCCATGCGAATGCGAACGTTACATTAGTAGAATTTGCACCCAGATCATGATCATTTCTTTTGTGATTTTTTCTTTTTTCATTCAAGTATTTTATTTATTTATTTTGTCATCGGAGTCAAGTATGTGAGCAACATTAAAATTGAAATGGATTGCAGAGTGTCCTCAGAAGAAAAGTCCGTCATAAAGTAACTTGTGTTATTTTATTTCTTTTGTTGATCGCCTAAATCGTCTTACTGAGTAACTCCCCCTTCCATTGCTCTGTTGCTGGCCCTCCAGTTTTTGCCACCATTTCTATTCCTCGATCTACCGTGACCCCTTTAGCTGTTTCAGGACTCAAATCTTGCCATATGGCACATGCAATTATCAACTTCTTATAAATAATAATTTATTGCACAGGAAAAATTAACGATTCATATTATGTAAATGGTCAATTCATAAGCACTTCATAATCCACCCATTAAAATGATATAAAATCTCTAACGAAACATTTAAAATCACAAGCACGATTATTGAAGTCACGTTATAATCATAACATTTTATAAGATCTTCGCACTACTACGCACTATAGTGCGTTACATGGAGCACTATCATAGGCGTATATATATCTAATCCTAAGATTAGAGGATTACGGCTTGGTGATCATCAATCACACTATCATGGATAATCCCTGTTAGGAAATTCCATGGATTTATCACCTTGAGGTACATGACCTTCTCATCTTTTCTATGGTCTTTGCAAGGGTGCATTATTTTGTCAATTCCGGGATATCCCTGGGGATTAGTTTCTGAAAGTTGACCCCTCGTACACGTACGAGGGGTCAACTTGCAGAAGCTAAGACAGTTCAAATGTTATGGAGCACCAACCGATGTTTATCCAAGTTCATCCAAGGACAATCCCCGGTTGATGCAGGACTATTGCGAAGTATGGAAAATAAACAAATTCCTAAAAAAAAAAGGAAAATAAAAAACCTACAACTATGCTTAACCAAAATTATTCAAATAAACGAAAAACATGGCAGGGAGCGATTTCCACAATTAATAAACGGGCCCCCATAAACTTTTGCCAGCTCCATAATGACATAGCAAGTATAGCGACAAGGGAGTAACATATCAAGGGTTCATAATTGTTATCAATATTCATCGGAAAGACATCTAGGTACTGCTAGACGTAGGTCTATCTTTGAATTGCCACAACAACCAGTTCAGTGCCTTCCATATTCAGCTGATCACCAACTTTGTTAGGGACCTACCCTCAGGTTACATGCGAATCATTCAGCCATTGATATTTATCAACTACGTCCTATGATTCCTTGAAATCAATTGATCATCAATACGGTATCGGTTCTACGCTGACCACCAAGGTCTTTCAGCACTTATCTCATCTGCATTATCTAGTCTATGCGCGACCGTAGAGCGGCGCGTGTGCCTGGGCGGGCGGGGTGCTGCGGGGTGCGGGGTCACCGGGCTCTATTGGCCCAGCTCACCTCGCAGGCTTCAGTCTGGCGCGGGACGCGACACCGAGCGCACGTCGCCCGTCCAAACATCTCTCACGTCCAAACCGCGTGTTGAAAATAAGGATTGCTAAATTAAATTGCTAGTGTAAACCTATTTTGTGGGTAGTGTTTTGTTCCCTGCTCAGTGACGTAATAAACGTGAGCTTAAGCGTGGAGGCGATTGTATCTATACGTTCGAGGGCTAAACAGTATTTTCAGTGGAAGTAAGTAGACGGATCGTAGATGTTATTATATGATTGGTAGTGCTTATTGACTGTTGCTTTTAGGTATTTCATTCTTCGGATCAGTAGGGGCATGGATTGTATGTCAGCAGGACGAGTACCACTCAAGACATTAACGTTTATGTGAAGAATATTGAACCGTCTACAGAATTATTGATTTGTTGTTTATTTACCTGCACCATAAAATTGGATGATTCCCAAGACTTAGTATGGCTTGAATCTGATGTCTCATTTTTCATTTTAAATACCGAAGTGATTTTATAGTCGCTTCGCGTTTAATTGCACAACGAGCAGCCTAAGCAAAGACTAAGGCCGCAGCAAATCTCTTTGACAAATATGGCAGAATGTCGTTTATTTTGAGCCCTTTAACGTAGTTTCATTCGATAATAAAGACAAAGAAAACATTTATAATACATCTGCCGGTAACAACAAACCCAAAGGAGTGATATTTGTATAGGCTATATTGTCAGAAGTCTTCCTTTTATGTCAAATTACTGAAGGTCAGTGATTCTCTCAAATTTTCTTTGTTACGCTTCAGCGAGACCCTGTTTTCAGCCTTGTCAATACCGGTCATACAATGAACCGTCATTTATTATTTTTCTTCCCAACTAAAAGTGTCAAATGATCCTAAATTATTTGGGAAAGTCGGGTATGTATAATAAGTTACGCCTGTATTTTGCATACCTACCTTTATTTTTTCCAAAATGTGGTGGACTTACATCTTGGGTTTTATCAAATCTCTATTCGCATTTTTTGTTAGTATGCCTTTATGGATGATGTTTATACTCTATGTAACCGACTAGTTTCTCCCGCGACTTCGTACGCGCATATCCTGTTTTTTCCCGTCCCCGTAAAAATTTCGGGAAATCCTCCCTTAATTCACCCCTACGGTGTGTAAGAAATTCAGCTTTCTAGAACCTATAGTTTCGGCTGTGCGTTGATATATAAGTCAGTGAGTCAGGATTGCCTTATAAATATATATAGATTACGTTAATCGTAGATTCTTGTATTTGGGTTACAGATCATCATAATTATTATCTGCTTTTATTTACATTTTGATAACTATACTCATTGTTCATACATCAAACCTTTACCTTCACCATCTTGTTCATTATATCTTTTAAATATTCATTTCTATCAAGATTTGAATCTTATATTAGGCTAAAGTCCATAACCACTTGAATGAATTGTGACAAATTGTTAGCCCATCGTTTACTGAGGATCACAATAACCAACTTCTCTGTTTGACCCTTGTCACACGCTGGGACGGCAACCTGAAGAAGTATTTTTTTTCTCTTTTTAGTTTTATAGAGCCATTTTGCTGTATTACTTTTTCATTTCTTATCTCTTTTGGTTCAATAGTTTCGTCAATATTTTAATTTTAATCGCCATTGTCAATACTACGCAATAATTTTTAATTTATTCCTTTACACACAAAACATATGAGTTCAACTACAATTATAACATGATAGCTTACGAAAAGTTAGTATTTTTGAATATTCTTCCTTAAGTTGACTATCTTCGAATATTTCTTTGAAAATCGTCACGATATCGTGACATGTGACTACATTTACATCACATGTGTGTACAATGTCTAAGTGGCTGCCTCAAAGGCAACTCAACGTGTTGCCTAGATCGCTGAGCGTAAATACGTTCTGACCACAATGACCAATTTCCTTTAGTTGACTCATACTACTTGCGGTATCACTAGCTCCTGACACGTTATGTTTTTCTATACAATTCAGACTAGTAACCTTTTGTTTCATTTGACCTGGTTCGTTTTTATTATTTTTATATAAATCATCGTCACCTTAACTTGATCCTAAGAATTTAGAGGCTAGCGTTTCAGCTTAATTTCTTCAAACTAAAATTCCACACTTTTAATTCCATCAAATGTAAAAATTATTGTTCTTGAATTGTCAAGTTGTCTTACATTTGAAGGCTTCTGGTTGTCTTTCCTATTTGTCGGACACCGTAACACGTTTCGTCTGATCGCACCAGACTAGTAAACAAATAAACTGCTTCACACATATTATCCCTCGATGGGATTCCTTGTGTCGTGGGAGTGAATGCTATCTATTACAGTCAAATGTCACGTACATCGACAGAACAAATATCTTTTAACGGACTTATGTTTGTCTTCAAAACCAGGACTTCTATTAGTATTGGTCCATTTACTTATGGTTTTATATGTATTTCTTCAATTATAAATTTGTAAAGATCATCATCATTATAGTTGTCACTGTCTACGAATTTGTTTCATAAATCATGTTAAAACTATCGTCATTATACATACACACGGGCAAACTTATTTGTACTTGATGAAATCCGTAAGTCAAATCCACAGACCACAAGCATTTCTACTCTCCAATTTCTGATAATGGATTTACCTGCAACTATTCCTTTCAATTAGCTGGACTAATATAATTCTTCCTTTATTTAAATGTGTTGGTGACGTAACATCCTCATTGCTTATTTCATTAAAAAAAACTTTATCCTTAACTAAACATCACTCATTGACCGTTACAAGCCAATGTTCCTACAAACTCAGTAGCGATTCACCAGAACACAATGTATAATTCTTGTGTCACATCTCAGCTGAGACAATGGCATGGGAAAACCGCAACACTGTGACCGCTAAATTAATATCAACAAGAATAGCCTGAATTAGGAAGGGACCACTTTAATTGAGTATCAAAACATATGGTTATTGTATGTAAATATTGCGGCTTTGTGCGCTGATGTTGTCGTTACTGGCGACATGAGGCGTGGCTATATTAGCAACGGTTTTAATCAAGGAAACTATTATTTTATCGGGTTTAAGATGGAAAGTGACAGCTTTAGGTTTATTATAAAACGTAAACGGGAACGCCGACCATGTGTGAGCTATTCATTATATTAATATTTAGTGATTTAAATCTTTCAGTAAGCCTTTAACCTAAAGTATTCAGCATATAGCTAGGTTGAATATGAAGACAGTGCTATTGTTTTTACTTTTTGCAATACACTACAGTAAAGTGGAACAACACTTATAATAAGTAAAATGATATATGGCCCACTTCAGGCGAAAGCGTTTCCATAGTTTGTTTACCATCACGGAAAAATAAATCTTGATTGTCACAACATCCCAATATCGTTGTTGACTTACTGAAAGCAATCGCAGAAATTAGGACAAATAAAATAATCTCCGTTCATTTATTAGACCAATTTGGAGTGAGCAAAGTTGATAAACGCCACTAGTTCGCGGAAAACGCTCAAGTTCAAGTCAACTGAGTAATTTCCCCATGACATGATTATTAAGAAACTAACTGATACCCGCGGCTTCGCCCGCTTGACAAATTATACACTAAAACCTTCCTCGAGAACCACTTTGTTCATTGGTGAACACAACATGAAAATCGGTGCAGTAGTTTTTGAGTTTATTGCGAATAGACACTTTATTTTTAACCGACTTCCCAAAAAGGAGGAGGTTATCAATTCGGTTGTTATGTTTGTTACCTCATAAGTCCGACAATTATGAACCGATTTGAAAAATTCTTGTTTTATCTGAAAGGAATATACTTGCAGATGGGTCCCATTTAAATTTTATGAAAATCGGTTACGAACTTTGGATTTTAAATCGAAATACATGGAATTCGTCTACTTGGATGATAGTTTTATGTCATCCATGATCCAAGTAATCGAAATCGCGTATTTTGCTTTTCTGCGATTTTGCAGTGGTGTTGTTGGGTGTGGGGCACCACTAAAAAGTGAAAAATAAAAAAACTTTTTCCAAAAAAATACAACCGACTTCCAAAAAAAAAACACTACAAAGTAAAAAATAACTTTAATTTCGCAAGTCGGTGTCAAAATACGAAGAAACTAACAAAAACACCGACTTCCGAAATTAAAGTTATTTTTTACTTTGTAGTGTTTTTATTTTTGGAAGTCGGTTGTATTTTTTTGTAAAAAGTTTTTTATATAATATGTAGTGAGGAATTTCTGGATCCTCACAACAGAATAGCCACTATCTCACCTGATGGTAAGCGATGATGTGGTCGAAGATGGAACACGCTTGCCTAGAAGTAAACTATTCACTTAAAGACTCCTTCCTCTTGACTTAAGAGTCCTATTACATTTTTTACGGAAATTCATGATTTTAGACGCTGTAATTATCAGCAGCAGTAAGATATTTTAATTATTTGATCCTGAATAACGAGAGTGCCAGTCTCTTTCTTGTAAGTTAGAGTTACACATTTTCATTTTTCTTTTCGTGTAATTTACTATAAATATTTTACGAACTCAGTTTGCAAGAAAAAATGTCGGCGATGGAACTTTGACGGTCCAATTCACATTGTTACAATCAATTCTTTTAAAAGCTATAATTACTAAAAGGTAAGTTGAATGTTTTACTTGTTTATTGGAGTTCTAGAATTTCTTTAAATTCCTTGAGTTTTCACGGAAAAAAACGTAAAGAAAGCCTAATTTAAGCCAGAAATGTCTTGATTCAGCGTCTATTATATTCCAAATAAAAACAATTTTATCAAATAAATTAATATGATATAAAATTTCAATCTACAATGAATATGTTTCATTAGTTTTCGTTTGTCAATATAATTAAACAAAATTACAATAAATAAAATTAAAGTACTATATATTCTGCGTCAATTCAGCGCGCGCGATCCTCAGTCTCGGGCGAGCGCCCAAATAAACTATAATCCTATTCAGACTAGTAAGTATCAAAATTGTTTCGCGGACTATAGATGTACTCCCAACGCAGACCAACGTAACTTGATCTATTGCAAACGAGCATTTACGATTCGTAATAGGACTCTTAAAGACTGCCAGATTCTAGGTATCAGGAAACACAGACTCAGGTAGGGAATTCCACTCCTTAGACACTGAATGAATTCCCGAAACGTAAGGACGAAAACAAAAAGAACATAGGGAGTTTGGAATAAAATAATTAAGCCTATTAATGAGGGAATATTTATAGTAGTGTGCTAAATAGATTAGGGATGGACTTATGAGGAAAATTTTTGGTTCCTTTTAAGTGCGCCTTTAAAAATCATTACACTTAATTTGAAATGTGAAAAATATTTAGAATAATTTTTCGTAAATAATATTATTATGTTTAAATGGTTGGATGGTGTAGGCAACAACATTTTGTCATATTTGAGGAAAAAGCTTTGATCAATTGGATCACATTTGTCACTAAAAATGAAATTACATATTACGCGTTACTTTTTCCGTTATTGTTAAACCTTATCATTAGTCACATTAATTGTGATCATAATATTATTATTATTTACAGATATTACATTATAATTGTAAAATAGTTAGGTACAGATATTGCAATATAATTGTAAAATATATTATGAAGAGATAATCGAGTTTGAGGGGCTTTTTACTGTCCAATTGTCCATGGTGTGATCATTAACTGTGGAAGTTTCTACCACAGACATCATGCCTTTTAGTGTGTACAAATAAGAAACAAAAACTAGGTTAAGGTTTCTAACATCAAGCTCAATTTTATCTAAGATACAGTAGTAGATTATGCACCGAGGGGATAAAGCAGTGTCTTATGTTACGGGCGTCATATTGAATCTCGAACCTAATGAAGCATTCCAAAGTTAACTCACGAGCGAAGCGAAAAGGTAGTTAATATAAGAACCCTGAATGCAGCGATAGATTTAAGCTAGGCAAAAGCAAAAGCACCCTTATCCCTGAGGAGCATATATATATGCTTTTCACACCTACTGCGAGAAAATTGTGCGCTAGCCGTGAGGATAGGTGGCACGCGTCGCCTCCACTGCATCGGGCAATAATATAGTACTTACTTAATTTCATTATAACCCGCTGAGCTCTAATGTGATTTGAATTTGGAACTCCACTTTGACTGCGCTCGCTGCACCTAGCAGCGGAGGCCGACGGGTGCCGCTCGCGGGTAGGAATGACGCGCTTTAAGTTAGGTTTGCATGTCAAAAACTATGACTTTTCGTGCTGGCCGTGTAAAAGACTATTAAAACCATCGTTCCAATTCTCCAAATTCAATTGGCCATCATCCTTTGAGCCGTGAGTCGTCCACTGCTGGGCCATTGTTCTTCAAGCGTCGCTTCATCGGTCTGATCCGTGTTTTTTGCCAAAAGTAGACTTCCACTGTTCAAACCAGACCGCCATCGTGATATACTGTATTACCTTAACACCTATACAGTGTCCTAAAAGTACCTACTGCTAAAGCCAACCCACGAGCCAAAAGAATACAAACAATAATTGCTCCTCCATTCAAGGTATGAGGAAAAGATTACGTAACGTTTTTGTAACTTTTGAGTTTTTTCCTCACAATATAAATCATGTCGAGGTACGGGAAAGTTTTTGAGATAGAAGTTTTATTATTGTAAAAGTGAATTGTGTTGCTTGTCTGCGGGTTCTCTGGGGTTATTGAGAACATAACTTACCTGTGAATAAAGTGAAAATGGAGAACTTGTGGTAAGTTGACCTATAAAGTTTTTGATTCTCGGGGGATAATACAGGGAATAATGTTCTTTTTTTTAACCTGTCGACGGTTGTAAGTCTTAGGCAATACTAGCTTTAACTAGCTGCTTCGGTCCCATTTATTTGGATTTTTTTCTTAAGAACATAAATAAAAAGCATGTCCTGTTCAGGGTCTGTCCATGTGCCAAGTTCCATTCAAATAAATTAAGCAGACGTGAAAAACAACGTGTTGGTACAGAATTAGTTTGATTCATCAGAGAGGTCACTTTGAAAAAGGCATTAGTCCTGAAACTTAAATCAAAAATATCTGTATGATAAGTGCTTTTTTATATAAATTTAAGTCATAAAAATTATAAATTCTTTTATTTATCTACTCCTATGTTCAGTTTCTTTACCACCAATAACTTTTTTTTAGAATTAACATAGTTTAGTTGTACATCTACATAATGAGACTATTTATTTAAAGAACAAACTATATACACTTAAAATAGAAAATAAAAGAAATAAAAACTCCTAACTAAAATATGGCATCAAAAAATTTATGTTTAGTTGTTCCTGAAAAGTTTTGATTATGGACTTGTGTCCTTTTTGAAATGACGAGTTCAATTAATATCGCATAATTATATATCTGGTAGGTATGGACTAGTTTTATCAAGCCATGTAAATATTGTACCTATATAAAAACACACTTAATAAGTTCCATTCGCGTTTCGCTGAACGAGTTTGGTTACACTTATACAGCTCTGCTTCTATCAGCCGCATACAGCTTCCTAAGAATGAGAAGACGGCATCAGCAGAACAGCGCTGAACTGTATCTATAGCACTCGCATGATAGTAACACATTATTTTTTACTCATTTTATACTTGTTTAAAGCGAGTTTCTCGCACGTTCTTCTCCACAGGATCTACTCTTTGGAACGTGCAACTGCCGCGCTGGAGACGGAGTCGGTGGGTGTGTTATGTTGCAGAACAACCCGCTGCTCTTGTCGCTAGTGCGGCAGGATTAGCTTCATCTATTTGACTGACAGAACTTGACTATTCAAAAGTGCCTGTAACTGGTCTATTTTAAATAAAGGATTTTGTCATATTTGCGAAAGCTGACGCGGAAAGCTGAACGGATGCGTACGCGTCTCCATACAAAATCGTTGTTTTCTAAGGGCATAAGCTGAATAGATCAGAATCAGTGTAAGTAGTCCCTTATTCAGGCCATCATAATTTATTATGCCCAACCCCTGTCTCAAATATCATCCATTTCTGATCCATTGCTGTTTCTTTTTTTTTTTTTAAATAGAACATTGCCCCATACAAGGAATTTCTCTTGTATCGTGGGTGCGTTTACAAACTTACGAAGTCACATACACAAATAGCCAGACCCGGAACAACTATCTATAGACGTGCGGAAATCGAACCCACGACACGCGGCGCAGCAGCCAATCGCTCAAACACTGCGCCAACCGTGCCGTCAATACATAAAAACATCAATACAGAAAGGTACACTTTATATTAGTAGTATACCAGGGAACAAGAAAAAATTAATAACACTGAACCTCCAGCGGGTCTGAGAAGGTCACTTTAGTAGAATCAGAAAGTAGGTACACACAGCTACTCGAAACTGCCAAATTTTCCCAATCAACCTTGAACCTAATGCTTTAGCGATAACGATAAAAATGCAATTTGGGAGTTTGTTAAATGATTTATATTATGATTCTAATATGATTCGCTATTGAACGCTGATCTGGTTAGCCATCAAATCAGAAGTAACATAATCAATATATTTCTCAGTAATGTGTTTTTTAGGGTTCCGTACATCGAAAGGAAAAAAACGGAACCCTTTTAGGATCACTTTGTTTTCCGTCCGTCAGTCCGTCTGTTTGTCAAGACCCTGTTCTCTGGAACGCGTGGAGGTCTCAAGCTGGATTATTTATATCAAATACTTCGGTCTACTGTCTCTTGAAGCTGTGATAAAATCAAACTTCTAAGCCAACGCAATCAAAAGATACAGCCTTTATTCCGCAAATTTTCGACACTCGCAAGGGAATCAAAACCTACAGGGTACTTCCCGTGAACTCCATCACATTATAAAAATCTTTTTAATAATTTTTAACTTATTACCCCTCTTTTCATGAACGCGTAGGGATATTACATTGATATTCATATCAAATACTCAAGTCTATAATACCTTTGTACTTTGGTTTGTACGGAACTCTCGGTGCGCGAGTCCGACTCGTATTTGGCCGTTTCTTTTTTAATATTTGTGATGGACTTGCTCTTGACTGTAGTCTTGCTCAGAGATGACTGAGACAATGTGTAAGATGAAGCGAGCTTACCCAGAAGGAGTTTTAGCCCTCATTTATTCTAAACCCAAGAGATAGAGACTGAGATGTATTTGTCAACACAAAGTGCCGCATTTTCAATGTTATCAGTTTCTATGATCTTCGAGATTCGGAAAATATTATTGTATATCTTCTCGTCCGAGATAAAATGATAACTTTGAGATATTGTGACCTTCTTGAAGACATAATGATGCCGGATTTGTATACATATTTGTATTGATTATAGCCACAGAACTTTCTCGTACTGATGCTCAGGTTATTTAGACCTATTTCTACTAGTGCCTTAAAAACTTTATTTTATTGTCCATTAAAATAAAATTTTGTATAATTCAATTTGTTTTAAAATGTAATAGTATTTTTTCCCAATTTCATTCGTGTGCAATTAGTCCCTGAAACATTTTTTTTGTCTTTACTAATAATATTATAAAGAGGTAACATTTGTTTGTAAGTTTGTATGTTTGTAAGTTTGTATGTAGGGGGTAATCTCAGGAACTACGGGTCCGATTTGAAAAATAATCTTTCAGTGTTAGATAGCCCATTTATCGAGGAAGGTTATAGGCTATACATCATCACGCTAAGACAAATAGGAGCGGAGCATTAATGGAAAATGTGACGCAAACGAAGTTGCGCGGGTCAGCTAGTTTTAAATATGTTGATATCGTCGTGGGTTACACTGTATATGTTTTTCTTTCTTTGTAAACACTTGTACTGTACCATTTTTGTGTAACTGTTTATTTTCCCTAATTAAATAAATAAATAAACTACTTAGGCTCATCTCTTGTATTTCAAGAAAACATTTAAGTTACCCTTATTTTTGATAGTGGACATGACTGGGTTTATCGAAATCAAAAGTACGAAATAAGCGAACGTAATTTTTAGTCCACAAGATCAAGAATATCACCCTGAATTTATTTCAAAGGAATGATTTAGTAGGTTTAGGAAAATGAAAATTTAAAAGTAGTTAGTGTTACACCGCCGTGCCTAGGAAAGGACGTTAAGCCGTTGGTTCTGCGCCAGGGTTGACACTCTCTAAGCCCGAAGTCCGCAGTTTCGGGCTTAGTTGCAGGCGTATCACTAAACCGCTAAGATAGTGACAACACGATTTGATAGTTACTGTGTTGACATTGATTGTTAGTTCGGGTTCGGAACAAATCGTAAGTCCGTAGGTGATAGGTACGGAGTAGAATACGCCCGCAAATAAGCCCGAAATTACGGACTTTGGGCTTAGAGAGTAACCCCCCTTTTTTTTAGGGATTGGGTTTCATCCAATGAAACCTCCGGCTCTGGGTGTAGCGGGAGGGAGTGTCAGACTTCTACTGACTAAAACCCATCCATGTTCCTTCATTGCCCTTTGTGTTCCGGAGCCACGGTGTCTCTTGAGAATAATCCCGCGACTCCGGCAGGCAGGCGTCGGCCCTTTCGGGCCCCTCTGTGTGCTGACTCTCTTTGAGACGCGCGTGAAACACTAACGCGCCGTCGACACGGCCTGTCGTCACTAGACGGACGGACGGCGAGCCACCCATAGCTCGCCGTCCACAGGCCCGCGCCTACGGTGGCCGGAGAACACCAGGTGGTGGCCCCCGACGCCCGCGGCGTCTACCACGGCGGCCGGGACGAGAGGGTCTCCTCTCCCGCTCCGCCACCTTCTACGCTAGCATGACTGCTTCGCAGAAGGAGGCAACGGCGTCCCAGTCCGTCTCGCTCCGGACCATGGCTTGGACCAGGGCCGGACGCGAGAGGTCGTCGCCGATCGCCGTTTCGAGGACACGGCGGTGCGCCGCCCAAGCGGGGCACACCTGCACAGTGTGCTCCACCGTGTCCTCCGGTCGATCCTCGCAGTGGTGACACCCGGGCGTTTTTCTCCCGCCCGATTCGGTGCAGGAACCTCCCGAAACATCCATGTCCGGTGAGGACCTGCGTCAGGCGGAAGTTGAGGACGCCGTGGCGCCTCTCAAGCCACTCCTCGAAGAGGGGACTTATCGCCACTATTGTGGCGTGCCCTGCGCAGGGTTGCGATAGTCGTCGTCTCCATGACGCCATGAGATCGCGCCGGAAGTTCGTCCGCTGCGCGACAATTTGCCGCGTCAGCGGAGTTTCCCCCCGGCTTAGTACCTCCGCGCGCCAATCATGCAGACGCGCGAGGACCAACGCCTCCAGATCCCATGGCGGCAATCCGGCAAGGAGACCCGCCGCTTCGCGCGAGATCTTGCGAGAGAGTAACCCCCTGATGTCAATATTACAGACTATCGATATTGTTTTTGTCTCGAAGATAGTCAGAAGTGTGCAAACCTAAACTTTTCCATCTCTGAATGGGCTGACCGCACGCTGAAATCAGCATTTTATTTACTACCAAGAAGCATCTGTAAGTCTAGTTCGAAAATGGTTTCTATAGTTGGTTGCAAGTCAATATGTAATCCGATTGTACAGTACGTTCAGATTCAGGCAGATCCAATCAGAGCTTACAAGATTTGTAGTATTGCTTACTACGTATTGGCTGTGTAAGCAAAATTTTCAGAAGAAATTTTTCAATTTAGTCTTTAATAATATCTTTATTATAACAGAAAGTTCTACATATGTTCACACAATTTCTTAACAAGCTACTTATAATTATTAATCTAAAAATTATACTCACATCAATTGTGTCTATTTTAGCATCTGCTACTAAACTAGGTTTATAGCCTGTATTTCGTTACGCAGCGCCTCAATCCCCAAACTAAATATGCCTTTTTTGCCTCGTATATGGTTTGTTTATGCTTCAAATGGACATGATCATTCAGACACTGCTAAAATACATTCTCATCTTGTTTCGACGTCCTTTTCATAAACAGTTACCGCACCTTGAATTCTTTTGACCCCGTTGACATCACTCCATTGTCTTTGTCTCTCAAGATTCATCTAATATTCAATCTCGCAGAACATCAAAGTAATCACTTTAATAAGAACGAAGCCGCGGTGCTCCCTTGTATCAACATAACTCTCTGAGCTCCTCTCAATAACTTATTCCCGTCCATTGACTCGTAGAACTAGGGTGGGAAGATAAGCGCCTGATATAGCCTTGTATACACTGATATAGCCTTATATATTTATTTCCGGATTAGTAGTAGATCCTTAACATTGTTGATGCTTTCAAAGGAGGAACGATATCAACAAATTTTTCCAGTTGAATTTGTTTGTAATGTTTTAAATGAAATTTTTGAACGTATTATCATCTGTACTTCTCGTAAAATGGCATAACGTAATAAATGACATAAATAAAGAATACTCGATTTACACAATTACTTTATATCTAAAACTTCGTCTGCGTCACATTTTCCATTACTGCTCCGCTCCTATTTGTCTTAGCGTGATGATATATGTATAGCCTATAACCTTCCTCTATAAATGGGCTTTCTACCATTGAACAAAGAATTTTTCAAATCGGACCAATAGTTCCTGAGATTACCCCTACATACAAACAAACAAAAAAACAAATAAATCATAAATCTTTATTGTCACAAATAATTTAAACAGTTTTTGTGGATTCCCTAGCTCCTGCGCTAGTGTCTTCCCCTAACAATGTTACATGTTTATTATGACATCCAAAGATTACAAAGACACAAAAATAGTAAAGAAAAAAAAAATTATAATAATAAAAAATATAAATATAAAATAAAAAAAATTGAGTTCAAAGTAAAACATGCATAATTTCTTTATTATGTGGGCGAGCATTATGTGCACGCACGTGTTAGTTGTGGTGTATATGGGTGTGAATGGGTGTGAATGTGTAGGTAAATGTTACCTCTATAAAATATTAGTATAGACTTCTCTGTCTTTTCGTAGTCCATGTTTTGTAGGACTTCGTACGCGCATATTCTGTTTTTTTCCGTTTCCGTTAGAAGTTCGGGAAATACTCTATTAATGCTAGTTTTAACTCCCCAAGAAACCTACACGCCAAATTTCAGTTTTCTATGACCAGCAGTGCTATTCTGTAACAACATTTTTGTGTCTCGACAGCGGAATCCGAGGTGAGTTTCAAATTCGTACAAATATAAGACCTTATGATGTGTGAAATAAAGTTCACTTTGTAAGCTTAGTCACTCAGGTGAAGTCGATATCGAAGTGGCAGTAGTTTCGGTTTTACGTTGTCAGTCAGTCAGTCAGTCACTCACTCAGTAACGGAAGAATTGTATGTTTAAGGATAAGGAAAATCTTTTTTTTTTTATGTTTGTTACCTCATAACTCCGACAATTATGAACCGATTTGAAAAATTCTTGTTTTATCTGAAAGGATATACTTGCAGATTGGTCCCATTTAAATCATATCAAAATCGGTTACGAACTTTGGATTTTAAATCGAAATACCTGGAATTTGACTATTTAGATGACTCTTTGATAATCGAAATTGCGTATTTTGCTTTTCTGCGATTTTGCAGTGGTGTTGTTAGGTGTGGGGCACCACTAAAAAGTGAAAAATAAAAAACTTTTTACAAAAAAATACAACCGACTTCCAAAAAAAAACACTGCAAAGTAAAAAATAACTTTAATTTCGGAAGTCGGTGTCAAAATACGAAGAAAGTAACAAAAACACCGACTTCCGAAATTAAAGTTATTTTTTACTTTGCAGTGTTTTTTTTTGGAAGTCGGTTGTATTTTTTTGTAAAAAGTTTTCTCAACTGCATTGGGGTCGGCTTCCAGTCAAACCGGATTTAGCTGAATATCAGTATTTTACGTAGAGCGGCTGCCTACACCTCCACAACCCGTTAACTAGGTAACACGGTATTTCTTGGCAAGACTGGAGTCAGATTTTCTGGCTTCTGACAATCAAGGATAAGGAAAATCATGACTCCAATAACTTTCGATACTCATAAACTCATCTTTTAATCACAATAATACTGATTCAATGGCGCCCATAATCGCGATAACACCTCTCCCTCCGTGTCGGCTCATAATATTGATGTTTTTTCTTATCCTCAACAGTTACACGGAAACGAGTATCTCTACCGTAATCTTGAAGATTGTGTCATTCAACTGTGAGTTATCTAAATTTTCCATATATTATACCAACATAATACCGCTGACTTGAAGAATTCGTGGATTTTTAGGTTTAAGAACAACTTTATTTCTCTAAAGAATTACATACATAATTCACTTACTGAGAAACTACATCTAAAACTAAGATCAATAATTAGAGCGCACAGATGTACGTATATAAAATAACAAAGCAATACAACAACAGAAATGTGGGTAAACAGATAATAAACTCGATTAGTTAACTGAGCACAACAGAACATTTTTAAGGTTAAGCAAGACTTACTAAGGTTGATCTGTGGATGAGTGACCATCTTAACATACCGAGTTTCCTCCGTGCCTCGGAAAGCACGTTAAGCAGTTGGTCCCGACTGTCATTTGGAGATCTTTGGCAGTCGTTATGGCTAGTCAGAAGCCAGAAAATCTGACACCAGTCTTGCCAATGAGTACCATGTTACCCAGTTAATGGGTTATGGAAGTCTGGTAGGCTGCCGCTCCACGTAAAATACGGATATTCAGCTGAATCCGGTTTGACTGTAAGCCGACCCCAATATAGATGGGAAAAGGCTAGGCAGATGATGATGTTCGCAAATGTTTTATGCTGACCATAATTGGCTTTTATGGGATTGCCTGGAAATCATTTTGTTGTCTTGCCAATCAGTTTGATAGTCAGCATTGAAACGATCAGGTGATAATTACTTATCGGTCATTATCCTAAATCTAGACTGTAATTGAGCACTTTGATAGTAATAATCAGACTGATAAGGCTTTCACTATCCATAAGGATTGTTTTTGAACGCACAGGACCGGATGTTGTGGAGAGACACGGCGAAGACTTAAGTCCAGTAGTTTACGTCTTTCGACTGGTAATTATGACTGTTTTTGGTTTTAAGACATCGTTAGAAAAAATCTGACCAGAAGACTATTTATTAAACAACTTTCACATTCGCGTGTCAATCGCAAACTGACAAAAAAGCCTTTCACACATTAATGACAGTTTGGAATTGAGATGCGAATGTGTAAATTAGTAGAATCGGCACTCTGATGACAATCTGTCGTTTTATTAGTTCATTATCATCTGTCTAGCCTTTTCCCAACTATTTTGGGTAGTCTTCCAGTCAAACCAGATTCAGCTGTACTGCCTAACGGACCTTCAGAACACGTTAATTGGATAACACAGTAAATTTTGGCAGGACTGGTGTCAGATATTTTGGCTGCTGACAAACAGTAACCAATAAAAAACAAATAGAATACACTTCCCTCCCCACTCGTGCGCTGTGCGGTGTCAATTATATCGCTCTGTTTTTATAAATTCGGAAATCGCGTTGCGTGTTTGTTTTAAGGCTTGTGAATTGCTTTCCGGTGTGCCTTAGTGTTTTAAGTGCGTGTTTTGTAAGTTTTTAAAGGTGTTTGTTTATTCATTTATTAGTAATTAGTCAATTTCTCCAGCCATCGGTAAGTTCATTTATTTTCTCTTTGTGTGGGTAACGCGAAATAACTTTATCGATCGTTATTTATCTGTTTCGTTTTTGTTTTGTTTCATTCAATCGCGTCCTAATACGTTTATTTAGTGTTTTTCGCCGTTAATGATGATGTCAACAAACGATGATCCGCCGGATCGAGGCGGAGAAATATTTCGTAGAAATACTAAAACCCAAAGGTCGCCCGTGGCAACCTCCGCTAGTTCTAAACGCTTGTTCAGTGAACTGTCTCCAACGTACAGTTCACCCGATGACAGGTCAAAACGGCTTCACCAAACATCCGAAACCGTGGAAAGATCCTCACCCTTTTTAAATATAAGTAATGCGAGCAATACTGATTATTGCGACTTAGTTTCCGAGGCGTCGGCATACCTGTCTAAAATTAACGACTTGGTCAATGATCAGGGGTCGCGCATTAACGTTGCAAATAAATCTGCCATCATGGACATGACGCAGCGAATTACGGGCATTGTTTCTATGCTAGCAATAAAATCGTCGTGCAACGAGACGAAGTTAGCCAGAACGGAACGCGAATTAGAAAAGGTTAGGTCGATTAACGCTGTCAATCCTAATCCTGTCGGTAACAACAATTGTAAAATTTCATATGCGGACTCGTTGAAACTACGTTTACCAAAAGTGGCGCCAGCGATTATGGAATCTCGTCCACCGTTACCTTGTGTGGTAGCTTATTCGACCGCGGCTCGATCAGCTGATTATAGCACCTCGTCCGCGACAAAACAAGCGCTTATGAAGGCAATTAAACCTAGTGATGACGGTTTCCAAATAGTAGGCGTGAAAAAAACCGCGAAATCCGGTGTTGTATTACGCGTCGCTAATGAAAATCAGCTAAAAAAATTGGAATCGGTAGAAGCAATCAAGGCCGCTGGTTTACGTCTAGAAAAACCAAAAGGTAGACGCCCTCGAGTGTTGGTTAAGGATGTACCATCTTCAATGGAAGATGGCTCTTTTTTGATTGCATTATTCCGTCAAAATATCAAAGATGAGCTTCAAATAAAAGAGGATGACTTTATAAAATCTACAAAAATTATCCGTAGGCGCACGTTAGATAACGGTCGTAAATGGATCGGAATTGAAATAGAGCCTGCCGTACGTAAGCACTTAGTGTCTACAAAGGATAAATTATTTATTGATTGGGCTACCTGCCGTTTTATTGATGATGTCGAAGTTGTTCGTTGTTTAAATTGTCAACAGTTTGGTCACGTTAAAAAACACTGCGTTAATAAAGAACCTACCTGTGCTAATTGTTCAGAGGCACATGAAACTAAAGATTGCCCGCACAATGACGACTTAAATTTTAAACCAACTTGCGTGGCGTGTAAACGCTTTAAAAAACCGTGTGATCATCGCTGCGGATCTCAAGAGTGTACTACCTACAAACTCAAACTCGAACAATTAATCCTAAACACTAATTATTAATAATGGATAGTTTAACCATAGGACAATTAAACCTTCACAACGATAGGGTGGCGACATCTGAGCTGGATAAATTGATTGTGGATTATAATCTAGATATAGTACTTGTTCAGGAACAGTATCAAAACGCGCGCTTGGGTCACAAGATGGTCCAGCTGAACAGCAAGTCACGTGCCGGAATTTATGTTGAGCGTTCTTCGAGCTTTACTGTAACAGCTATACGTAATCTCATGACGCCCCATTGCGCCGTGGCGGAAGTGTCATCGCCTACCTTTAAGGTTTACGTTGTGAGCTGCTACTTTCAGTATTCTGACCCTGTCACTCCTCATATACATAATCTCCGTCACGTCTTGCGGTCGCTCGCGGGCTGCAAGGTTATAGTTGGTGCTGACGTAAATGCATCTTCTTCCCTGTGGTATGGCAAAGTTCGGGCCACTGATTCCGAACGACGTTGTGCTGTTGAGGATTTTATTGCTGAGATGAACTTATCAATCCATAACACCCCAGACGCACCACCTACTTTTTGTAGCCAAATGGGCGAATCTTGTATTGACGTCACACTTTCTAGTGCAGACGTACGCTTGGATAGGTGGCGTGTTCTTCCTGACGCGTCTTGTAGTGATCATCGCCTGATCGTGTACGATTTTGTTCCTATTCTTACTCAAGGTTCTTCACACTTAATTGGAAATTTTAGATATAAGAGTAAAGGCGCGAATTGGGAATTCTTTAGCTCACTTTTTGCTTGTCATGCCAAAGACTTCACTCGCGATGGACTGTCAGCTGAGGAAAGTGCTGAGATAATGTCAGACACTTTCACTTACTGTGCTGACATTGCTATTGGTCGTGCATCTGTGACCAATATTCGTAGATGTGATTGGTGGAGTGACTACCTTGCTGAACAACGTAAGAGCTATCGCAGAGCGCGTAGACAGCTTAATAAGCTTAAAAAACGTAATGTTACCGGAGACGTTTTTAATCTTGCCATAAGTACTTTTAGAGTTGCCAAGTCGCGTTACAGAGCATCGGTTGAAAAATCTAAGGGTAATTTACTCCGGAAAATTGTTGATAAACTTGATAAGGAGGGTCCGTGGTCTCCTTTGTATCACGAGTTTAAGGCTAATAGATCGGTCGACCTTGCATACGTTCAGAACATTAAAGTAAATAATACACATACCACCGGCATTGAAGAAACAACTGATGTTCTGCTTGATTCTCTTATACCAGATGATTCATCAGTAAATGAAAATGAATACCATCAGCAGATCAGGGCGTGGGCCGCGGTACCACCTGAATCACCAGAGTCAGACCTTCCGTCCACTGACGAATTCATAAACGTTGTCAAGAGACTACCTCTCAACAAATCATCCGGTGAAGATAAAATATCTAATAGAATGATTATAGAAGCGTGTAAAACGTCGAGCGATGCGATTTTATCAGTATATAGCCGATGCATTGCGGAAGGTATTTTTCCTCGAATATGGCGACAAGGCTTTATACGCATTATTCCAAAGAGTGGCGACAAGCCCTCGGACGACCCTAAGTCATACCGGCCCATAACACTACTCCCATCTTTGGGAAAACTTTTAGAGCGACTGATTGTTCCGCGCTTGTTACCGAACGGACCTAAATTTCATAAAAATCAATACGGTTTTACTATTGGAAAATCCACTGTAGATGCGGCTCTATCTGTCCGTAAAATTGTCAACTCATCGGAACATAAATACGTGGTTGGAATCTTTCTCGACATTTCTGGCGCTTTTGATAACGCATGGTGGCCGATGTTACTACTTAAAATGAAAACCCGTGGTTGCTACAAAAACATCTATAATCTGATTTGTTCGTACTTTCTAAATGGCTCCGCGAAACTCAAACTTGGACATCATTCCATTACTAAGTCTCTAACCATGGGATGTCCTCAGGGCTCAGTTATCGGTCCATATATATGGAATTTTGGCTACGATGATTTCCTCGCGCTTCCACTCCCGTACGGCTGTTCATTAACCGGTTACGCGGACGATGGCTTGCTGCTCATTCAGGCAAGTACTCGGGCTGGACTCGAGAACTTGGCTGACACATGCCTACGTTTAATATCTCAGTGGGGCGATCGAAACCGTCTGACCTTTGCACCGCATAAAACCTATCAACTTCTTTTAAAAGGAAACCTTAAATCCTGGCCTAGTATAAAATTTAATAACGTACCCGTTAAAAGGAAAGAATCCGTGTGCTACCTCGGTATGTATGCTACTAGAAAGAAACTTTTCATTTATTGATCATATAAAAACAGTAGGAGAAAAAGCAAAAAAGAACTTCTACGCCTTGACGAGAATATCAAAGGCTACTTGGGGTCTATCATTTCAAACCCTAAAAACTATATATGGGGCTACTTACTTGGGTTGTATGTGCTACGGGGCACCTGTCTGGGCCAATAGGGCCACCATAGGGGCGGTACGACGTAAATTACTTCAAAACCAGCGTTTGGCTTTGATATTCTTATGCAAGGCGTATAGGACGGTGGGGTTTCCATCGGCGTCGAATCGACGCTGAAATACCTGGGGCTCGTCCTAGACAGCCGATGGAACTTCGTGGAGCATTTCCGACGTTTGGTCCCCAAACTGGAGCGGGCCGGGGCTGCTTTCAGGCGGCTCCTGCCCAACCTGGGGGGACCGAACGCCTCCTGCCGTAGGCTATACGCGGGGGTCGTGCGGTCCATGGCCCTTTACGGGGCCCCGGTGTGGGCGCGTTCATTGAGGCAGCGTGCTGCGAACCACTTGAACGCGCCCCAAAAGGTGGTGGCCCTCAGGATGACCCGAGGGTACCGCACGATCTCGCGCGAAGCGGCGGGTCTCCTTGCCGGATTGCCGCCATGGGATCTGGAGGCGGTGGTCCTCGCGCGCCTGCATGATTGGCGCGCGGAGGTACTAAGCCGGGGGGAAACTCCGCTGACGCGGCAAATTGTCGCGCAGCGGACGGACTTCCGGCGCGATCTCATGGCGTCATGGAGACGACGACTATCGCAACCCAGCGCAGGGCACGCCACAATAGCGGCGATAAGTCCCCTCTTTGAGGAGTGGCTTGAGAGGCGCCACGGCGTCCTCACCTTCCGCCTGACGCAGGTCCTCACCGGACATGGATGTTTCGGGAGGTTCCTGCACCGAATTCGGCGGGAGGAAACGCCCGGGTGTCACCACTGCGAGGATCGACCGGAGGACACGGTAGAGCACACTGTGCAGGTGTGCCCCGCTTGGGCGGCGCACCGCCGTGTCCTCGAAACGGCGATTGGCGGCGACCTCTCGCGTCCGGCCCTGGTCCAAGCCATGGTCCGGAGCGAGACGGAATGGGACGCCGTTGCCTCCTTCTGCGAAGCAGTCATGCTAGCGAAGGAGGTGGCGGAGCGGGAGAGGAGACCCTCTCGTCCCGGCCGCCGTGGTGGACGCCGCGGGCGTCGGGGGCCACCTGGTGACCTCCGGCCACCGTAGGCGCAGGCCTGTGGACGGCGAGCTATGGGTGGCTCGCCGTCCGTCCATCTAGACAGGCCGTGTCGACGGCGCGTTAGTGTTCCACGCGCGCCTCAAAGAGAGTCAGCAACACAGAGGGGCCCGAAAGGGCCGACGCCTGCCGGAGTCGCGGGATTATTCGCAAGAGACACCGTGGCTCCGGAACACAAAGGGCAATGAAGGAACATGGATGGGTTTTAGTCAGTAGAAGTCTGACACTCCCTCCCGCTACACCCAGAGCGGGAGGAGTCATTGGATGATTTCCCATCCCTAAAAAAAAAAAAAAAAAAAAAAAAAAGGCGTATAGGACGGTTAGTACTGAAGCCTTACCGGTGCTGGCGGGTGTTCTCCCAGTCGATCTTGAGGTGCAGCGGCGTGCTGCAATGTACTTCTACGCTAGAAAGATCACGGACCCAGAGTTTTTACCGCAACGCGACCGTGCTAAGATCTCTAGATTATTAAAACCCCAGACTGACGTCTGGGAGGCACTTTTATGCGAATGGCAATGTAGGTGGGAAGATTCCATCAAGGGCCGACACCTCCACCAGTTTTTTCCATCCGTTCGTGAGCGGCTGGAGAAGACATGGCTGGAGGTGGATCACTGTGTTGCCCAATTTCTCACAGGTCATGGCAACTTTAAGAGTAAATTATTTTCCTTTAGGCTTGTGGCCTCACCTTTATGTCAATGCTCTACAGCTGACCTTGAATACGAACAATCCGCACATCACATCTTGTGGGAGTGTATTCTTTGGCAGACTGAACGTAATGTTATGTTAGATAGTATTCAGGTCAAATCTGGAGTAGTTTACTATACGGACCTTGTAGAAACCAGAACAAATTTCCGTGCGTTCAGGCGATTTTGCCATACCTATTACTGGAATCAAAAGTAGCTCACAATTTAGGACCCATTAGTTTAAATGTTAATATATAATCCGTGGTGCTTGGCAACTGGGCCTAACCCAGTTGTATATGTCCCTTGGTGCCTATTGGCCTAGCTCTAATCTGTCTCCTGCTTGATATGGAGGGAAGTGGAAATTATATTTATTTTTCCTACTCCTCCGCTGTACTCTTCTGATTAATTTCGTTGCGGGATCCAAGACAGTTGAATCGTTTCTCCGGGACTCGTCGGGTTTCATTAACTCGGCGTTTTTCTGGTGGTCGCCACTGTTGATTCTGGCTTTCAGGAGTTGCAGTGGTTGGGAATGTGTGGCGGGCTTGTCCCAAAAAAAAAAATAGAATACATCTTGATACGTTAAGACGGTTACCCATCCACAGGCCAACCTCGGCAAACGTTGCTTAATCTTGTAGATCGACCCATGCGGCTGTGATTATGTAGCCACGAGCTCGTCTTTAGCCACGAGTGGTCAATAGCCACATATATTATATACTAGCTGACCCGCGCAACTTCGTCTGCGTCACATTTTCCATTACTGCTCCGCTCCTATTTGTCTCAGCGTGATTATATATATATATATTTAAATATATACGCCTATAACCTTCCTCAATAAATGGGCTATCTAACACTGAAAGATTTTTTCAAATCGGACCAGTAGTTCCTGAGATTAACGCGTTCAACCAAACAAAAAAACTCTTCTGCTATATAATATTAGTATAGATTGCTGGTGGTAGAGGTGCTGAATCAAGTGGATTCTTAATTTCGTCCAGAACAGTCCAAAAAGAAACACATTTTCTCCGATTTTTACTGACAATATTGTTGATCGTAGACCACTGATAAATATAGTTTGTTTTAAGATTTTATAATATCAAAAAAGTTTTACTGGGTTCATAGAATCGATTTATTATAGAGGAGCTCGTTCAAATCGGACCAGTAGTTCCTGAGATTAACGCGTTCAACCAAACAAACAAACTCTTCTGCTTTATAATATTAGTATAGATTGCATAATATACAAAATCTACGTTCAGTTACGTATCCTGATCTCTCTCTCGAATTAAGAATAAAATTATGAAGAGGGTACCTAATGCAGGGCACTGTATCATCTCTATCGGTTGAAATGCCGACCAGCCCAGGTACCTAATCTCCTGGTACAAACTAATCTTGAATCAAAATCAACAAACCCAACTATCGAACGAATGGTGCTGAATCAAGTGGATTCTTAATTTCGTCCAGAACAGTCCAAAAAGAAACACATTTTCTCCGATTTTTACTGACAATATTGCTGATCGTAGACCACTGATAAATATAGTTTGTTTTAAGATTTTATAATATCAAAAAAGTTTTACTGGGTTCATAGAATCGATTTATTATAGAGGAGCTCGTGGCTAAAGCCGCACGGGCCGATCTTCAAGGCTAAACTATAACAGACGAACGCATCGATCTTCAAGGTTAAGCAACGCTTGCGAAGGTTGGTCTGTGGGTGGGTGACCATCTTGACATACCGAGTTTCCTTCGTGCCTCAGAAAGCACGTTAAGCCTTTGGTCCCAGCTGTCATTTGTAGATCTTTGGCAGTCGTTACGGATAGTCAAAAGCCAGTAAAATCTGACTGAAATCTTGCATTGAATGAGTTGTGGAGGTCTGGTAGGCAGCCGCGCCACGTAAAATACCGGTATTCAGCTGAATCCGGTTTGTCTGGAAGCCGAGCCAATATAGTAAGGAAAAGGCTAGGTTGTTATAATGGTCACCCATTCACAGACCGACCTCGGCAAGCGTTGCTTAACCTTGAAGATCGACGTGTTCGGCTGATATAGTTTAGCCACATTGAAACATAATACCAAATATTCATCTCTTCTGTTAGTAAAACAGTTTACTTATGGATACAGGTAACTCCGGACTCCGGAGGAGACTCTCCTCTCCTCCCAGTAAATCGAAAAACTATCTAGTAATTCAATCATCAAATCCATACTTCCATAGCTAATAATTTCAACATTATTCGTCTTTAGTTAAACAACATAAAACATGGGGCTGGCCTTATGCTACTGCGGAGAATCTTAACACCGCGATTCAGAAAAACGCGTCATAAGTACAACGCCATCTATCGATCTACAACGTAACTGAACTGTCTTTATGCTCATAACTACTCATAAGTTCAAACTTAGAAGCTTACACGTTACGATAAATAATGATAATATAATAACATATAATTATAAACATTATGTGTTTAATTAAAAAACAACTCAAAAATACATTGTTTCGGGGTCTTTTCACACATTTCTTATTAAAAAATTTCTCAATAGATGGCATTGCAAGTATCTGAAGTCTCAATGAAAACAACCTATTTTAGCGCTCGATGAAGTTTCTTCGTAAACTTTAAAATTCGATATCTTTTGATTTTGTGGGTCGATTTTGATGAAATAAACACTAAATGTTGCTCCGATTATCACTTAATATTTCGAAGTACCTAAATTTTGAATCCAGTCAGTGGTTTATGCGTGATGCTCCTCCAAACGCACAGACATACAGACGCACAGACAAACAGACAAACAGAAAAGAAATTCAAAAACTGCTTTTTTGTGTTCTATGTCATTTTTCTGACATTTCTATGTATTTTTTATGCGAAAATATTCAATGTACAGACACGGCAACTCTACGATTTTATTATATGTATAGATGAAGAGTTTGTAAAATGCTAATGGCATTTAAACGTACTCTCTGTATGAAATCTGTATACTTGCGATTTTCATTCCCCAATGACTTAAGTCATTGGGGAATGAAAATTGCTAGTAGTAGTAGTATGGCAAAACATAACAAGAAATCATCATAATTATTTTCCTTACAAGGTAACCCGCACAACTTTGTCTACGTCACATTTTTTTTTTCATTAATGCTCCTCTCCTATTGGTTGAACCGTGATGTTATATTATACCTATTGCGACGGCTATCCAACACCAAAATAATTTTCCAATGCGAAACAGTTGTTTCTGAGACTGATTACCGCGTTCAACCAAACAAATTCTTCAGCTTAAGAATTATAAGTATCCTTTTCTGATTATTTTCGTTGCGGGATCCAAGACAGTTGAATCCTTTCTCCGGGACTCGTCTGGCTTCATTGGCTCGGCATTTCTTTCTGGTAGTCGCCACTGTTGATTCAGACTTTCAGGAGTTGCAGTGGTTGGAAATTTGTGGCGGGCTTGTCTTAAATATAAAATATGAAGTATAGACGTCTCTATTCAAGAAAGATATAAATAAAAAGCACAACCTAACTTAAATTATAAATAGTTATCAAGTTCAAAGAGGTCAGTCACCTAGTAGCAGGTCGGGCAGTGACGACTGGCATTCTGACGTTCCAACGTTCTCGACCTCTCTAACTTTGAGCTGACGAATTTCAGGCTTCAGATCTAAATATAATATCAGGTTTCTTTGTAAAAGCATTTGCTGGTTTATTGGAAACTTATTTTGAACTAAGTGGTTTTAAGTTGAAACATAATAGATGAGATTTCAACTAAAGCCAACTTAGTGACATTGTCATTTCAGTCAAAGACGTCCACTGCTGAAGGTTCTTTATAAAACTATAAGCGAATGTGATTGTCGAAATGTCAAAAAACTAGACACTACCTATATTTTTTTTTGTTTTTGAAATACTAACAAAATATGGATCACCATTGTCCGAAATAAATGAAGTTTGCTTTTTTTCTGCGGGTTCGAGTTTAGTGCGAGCTTACCAAGAAGTATGCGCTTTTTCCTATTCCCTTAGAAATTTCGAAAAAACCTCTTTTAGTGATCTCTACACACTTCAAGGAACCTGCATGCCAAATTTTAGCTTCCTACGACCAAAAGTTTCAGCTGTGCGTTGTCTGTCAAACACTGATCAGCCGGTCGACTGTCGACATTTTACCGTGGTCACTGAGGTGGAGTGAACGACAAGTGAACTGTCAAACTATATGGAATGACAGCTCACTTGTCGTTCACTACACCTAAGGGATCACGGGGAGATGTCGACAGAATCGACTGGCTGAAACGGATGTATTTGATATGTAAGGGTGATTGATCACTGCCGGAGTCGCGGGACTATTCTGCCGGAGTCGCGGGACTATTTGAAAGAGATACCGTGGCTCCGGAACACAAAGGGCAATAAAGAAATATGGATGGGTTTTAGTCAGTAGAAGTCTGACCTCCCGCTCCGCTCAGAGCGGGGGAAGTCGTTTGATGAATTCCCATCCCTAAAAAAAAGGGTGATTGATCACGTGAAATTTGGAAAGCGTTTGTTAATACCATGCATTTTAAATGTATTGGTAATCACCTAGATCACTTGTTTAAAGCACACTTCTTCTTCTTATCGTGGAAGCAGTAAGGTCTAACGACCCCACACACACTTTTTTTTTTTTTTTTGGATGGGAAATCATCAAAGAGAGAGTGTCAGACTCCTACTGACAAAAACCCATCCGTGTTCCTTCCTTTGCGTTCCAGGGCCGCGGTGACTCTTTCGAACAAATTCCGCAACCCCGGCAGGACCCCACACTCCCTTTTTTTTTTTTTTAGGGATGGGAAATCATCAAATACAAATACAATACAACTGTCGTCACTAGACGGACGGACAGCGAGCCACCCATAGGTCGCCGTCCACAGGCCCGCGCCTACGGTGGCCGGAGGTCACCAGGTGGTGGCCCCCGACGCCCGCGGCGTCTACAACGGCGGCCGGGACGAGAGGATCTCCTCTCCCTCTCCGCCACCTCCTTCGCTAGCATGACTGCTTCGCAGAAGGAGGCCACGGCGTCCCATTCCGTCTCGCTCCGGACCATGGCTTGGACCAGGGCCGGACGCGAGAGGTCGCCGCCGATCGCCGTTTCGAGGACACAGCGGTGCGCCGCCCAAGCGGGGCACACCTGCACAGTGTGCTCCACCGTGTCCTCCGGTCGATCCTCGCAGTGGTGACACCCGGGCGTTTCCTCCCGCCCGATTCGGTGCAGGAACCTCCCGAAACATCCATGTCCGGTGAGGACCTGCGTCAGGCGGAAGGTGAACCCCACACACCCTACTGTCAGAGTTTCTAAAACGCCTCAAGGGCCTCTGACAGGGTTTATTTGTTTATTTGACGACTGCCATTTGGCGGCCGAGACCATCGGCTTATACGTGCCTTCCGAAGCATGGGATCATCTTTTTATCAGACAGTCAGGTGACTCAAAACTGCAATGTCCTAGCCAAACTGTAACAGCGCTGCGTGGCAATACTGAATGTTGACATAAATCCTGTGGTTCTTTTGTACTATGAGAAAATATACTCATAAATTAATTAGAACTTCTGTGCACATGCTGCAATACTGATATTTTTGTCAGTGAGATAACATTTTACCTGGAACATTTTATTCAACTCTGATAATTAAAAGTTTACGCGTTCGAAGCCATCGAACGAAAAAGTTATACGTACTCAAATTACCTCATGTTATTTTGGCATTTTGTTTTAACTTTTTGCTCATATGAAAATCGCTAACTCAAAATTCAAAGATTTAACGATCCTCTCTCATAATGGCGGCATTAAACAACTTAATCTCTTCAAAATTATTTGAATATTTGGTGGTGAAGTTATTAAGAGAGTTTGCAATTTCAAGATATTTGTTTCGACAGTTTCTAAAACCAATCTCGAAACTTCTAAATTAAGGCAGATCTTTGTTCGACTAACAAAGATATCGATACTTACTTAGATGATGCTCTCTTGTGTATTGAAGAGACTGATATAATTTTTTTATTTGTGATTGGTTTGCTCTTGTCTCTAGTCTTGGTCATGACAGAGACAAGTCAACGATGGAGCGAGCTTACGCAGAAGGAGCCTGTTCACTCCATCTTTGAAAAGATTAGGGTTGTAAGCGTTCAGAAATACAGACGCAGGTAGATTTTCTTGTGCGCGTTATGAAAGACGCTTGGAAGCGCATTGAAGGCAAGCGTGCGATTTAATGGAATAGCAACAAGGTAGGGATGGTAATTATTAGTTGCATCGTCTAGATGTCTGATGGTAGAATGGGGCCGGAATCGTGCAATTAGCTTCATATTTTTGATTGACCGACCTTGACAAATCAATTTCCTATTAATAATTTTATTTGGAAATAAATGCTTTATTTTTATTTTTACCGAACTTAACTCAACATTTATTTAAGAAAGCGAAATAATCATTGAAAAATGTTTTATAGAAGACTAGCTGTCCTTCGCGGCTTCACTCCCGTCAACTGGCTTATTTTTTTTTTTTCATTTATAAGAACTTTCTTCTGACAATAACAAAACACAGCAAAAAAAGAATTAGTGAATTCGGTTCAGCCGTTCACGCGTGATACGATGTCCAAGTTAAATAGGGATTCCTTTTTATATAAGACTTTATAGATTATTGCTTATGAACAGACCCCAGAAAGTGAAGACCTCAATTTGCAATGTACAGTCGCCAGCACATCAACTTACCCAAAACTGACAAATTTTCCCAATCAAACTTAAGCTTGAAAATCTATTAAAGAAATTTGACAGATTGTTGTAGCTTGATTGATATACTGGTGTCTGTACGTACCAATCAATAAACTTACCCTATACAATTGTTTGCAAAAGTCACGAGACTACAATGGCCTGCATGAATTATTACTGTTAGTACTGTAACGTCAGCGGCAATAAATTTACTAAAAACACAACAGTTACATAAAACTTGTAATCTTATCTAGATAAGGATCTGAGATAAGCTGGGAAGACAACCAATGATGCATCAGTTATGAAGACAAATATCAATGGAGATGCGTGTGCAAATAATATTATAAACGCTCATAATAGAGACAGATAAGTAAACACACGAGAGGCATCTTTCTGAACATCATCATCTGCTTAGCCTTTTCCCAAATATATTGGAGTCGGCTTCCAGTCAAACCGAATTCAGCTGAATACCAGTGTTTAACGAGAAGCGGCTGCCTACCAGACCTCCACAACCCATTGCCTGGGTAACACGATACTTCCTGGCAAGACTCAAGTCAGATTTACTGACTTCTGACTACCCGTCACGACTGCCAAAGATCTATAAATGACAGCCGGGACCAACGGCTTAACGTGCTTTCCGAGGCACGGAGGAAACTCGGTATGTTAAGATGGTCACCCATCCACAGACCAACCTTGGCAATCGTTGCTTAACCGTAAAGATCGACCCGTGCAGCTGTCATTATTTAGCCACAAGCTCCTCGATACATATTCAGCTTTATTTACAAAAAAGTAACTAAAGCATAAATCTTTAGAACGTTCCCTATGCACATTCTTCATTAGTAGTAAAACAAACAATTACTGCATTATAATTTAAATAATGGTCTGCTTTCCGCTTATCTTTAGCAAATACAGCATACACACATAACACATTTGTGCGTCTTTCTATACGTACAAGGCCAGGACGAGGGTGTGAAACTATCCGCGTATAGATTGGTAATCACAGGCGCCGGCACCGATGTGACGTAGGTCTTACGCATGGTCATTGTATATTACCATGCGTACGACCCGCGTCACAGTGAAAACAACACTGAAGATAAAATAACGCCACCCGCATCCGGAAAGCACGCACGCGGGCTGTGCACCCGCAGCCAATCCGCATTTCACGCGCGTGCTGCCCGTATGACAGGAAATATAAGTAGGAAATTATGGGATAAGAGCAGCCCGCATGCGGACCAAATCCGCACTCGGGCGAAAACACGCATGACAGGAAAAGGGTAACAAAGGTAAAGGACACTTTTTTAAGGGTTCCGTACCCAAAAGGTAATATGGGAACCAACTACTAAGACTGTCCGTCCGTACATCTGTCTGTCCATCTGTATCTCATGAACCGTGACAGTTAGATAGTTAAAATTTTCACAGATGATGTATTTCTGTTGCCGCTATAACAAAAAATACTAAAAAACCGAATGAAATAAATATTTCAGGGGTCTCCCATACCCAACACAAACATGATTTTTTTTTGCTCGTTTTTATAGATAACTAGCTGTCCCCCGCGGCTTCGCTCCCGCAATTTTTTTTTTCTTTCATAAGTACCTTCTCCTGAGAATAACAAACACAACAAAAAACAATTTTTGAAATCGGCCCAGCCGTTCGCGCGTGATGCCGGACCAAGAGAAATAGGGATTCATTTTTATATATAAGAAGATGGTAAGGAACCCTTCGTGCGCAAGTCCGACCCGAACTTGGCCGATGACCTTTATTGAAATACAGGCAAGATGATTTGAAATGTTAAGTTACTAACAACATTAAATACAGAACGTTGAAATTAAAACATTCCAACCTTTATCAAAGAAAATAAAATCATTAGATTAGACATCGCGTAATACAATAAATTAATGGAAGAGTAAGGATGTTGCCAAAGTGGGTCAAATTCCTTTAGCTTTTGAACGGGTATGTGAAATACTGTGACACACTTTCCTCTAAATACAGTAAGTAGGTTATTGTTAGGATTAACTTAGTAAGACTTGCATAATTTGATGTGAGGGGCGTGGAACCTCTCGTTCTAATCCTTATGTCTTTGCCAGCTTTGTGTAATTTGCTTACGAGGATGTGCTGAAGTATTCTTACATGCATATAATTATGTCAAAATGTGTCTGTATTGTGTATCTGTGTGTCAAATAAAAACACTACAAAGTAAAAAATAACTTTAATTTCGGAAGTCGGTGTCAAAATACGAAGAAACTAACAAAAACACCGACTTCCGAAATTAAAGTTATTTTTTACTTTGTAGTTTTTTTTTGGAAGTCGGTTGTATTTTTTTGTAAAAAGATTTTTTGTTGTCTAGTTTGATTATAGTGCAGGTTTTATAGACAAGTTCAACAGAAAAACCGAAAATACAGAAGAAAATGAAATAAGAAAAATGCCATATCAAAATTTTTCAACAATGACAGATATCAAATTGCTTAGTGCTATCTGCAATACATCCATTTCCTCAACTGACACTTTACGTTATTCAAGATATAACTCCAAAACAGCGACGAATTTTAAGTAGAACATCATAAATCATTTATTTGGCAAGGACTAAAACTTCAGTGTATTTTTCAACAATGTAAAGTCAAGTCAGAACAGCTGGTACCATCAAAATGATACTGCAGCGTACAGTTCTTAATAAGAAAGCTAATTTCTTCTGCCAGATGACTTTGAATCCATCTCAACGCCCCAGGAAATTACTACAAAGAATACATAATGAAGAGTGTTCAAACTAGTGACAGTGAAAATGTAATTGTAATTGTGTCTGTTTCATGAAAGGAGATTGAGTTATTAAAGGATTCTTTTATAAGGCAGGAGTTAAGTTAATTAAGTAATCGCTCAGAAAGAGGACAAAGATAAATTAGTTGGGCTGAAAAACGAGAATGTAGCAACTAAAGGCTTTCTTGTTAAGATCGCTTAGCAAATTGAAAACTTGATTAAATAAAAAAAATAAAAAAAAAAAATAAAAAAATAAAAAAATTAATAACAAAAAAAAAAAAAAAAAAAAAAAAAAAATAAAAAAAAAATAATGTTAAAATGAGATGATGGTGATGATGTGAGGGGTTGTGTGTTGTTGATGTGTTGGTTTTGTTGTGTGTGTGTTAATGTTATGTTGTGTTGTGTGTTGTTTGTTGTATGTTGTTGTAATGTTGTTGTTATTATTTTTTTTTTATTTTTAATTGCGAAAAAAATTTAAATTATTTTTATTATTGGAATAAAAACACATTATTTATTAGACCACAGTGAGCTGTCAAGAATAGTATTATTGAAGCGTTGATTGATTAGACTTGAAGGAAAAACCAGCCAAGTGTGAGTCGTACTCGAACACAAAAGATTCCGTACCATAAACCTTAATTTTTTTATGGCTGTAATAGAAATATACAATCTGTAAAAATTTCAAGTATCTACCTATTGTGGTTCTTGAGATACAGCCCGCAGACAGACAGACAGACGGACAGTGGGAGTTCAGTTATAGGATTCCGTTGGTTAGGTACCATTTGCGGAGCCCTAAAAAAGATGGAATGCTAGCGTGACGGGTGACTGGGGAGAATAGAGCAGATTTGTTGCGACAACAAAACAGAATAAAAAAACAGAAGTGAGCAACTAGACGTGATGCTTCTTCCAGAAGAAGAAGAATTGAAGCAGACTTGCTGAAATGATCACATCAAAATAGGACAAGGGACAGAAACATGTTTATTGTAGAGAGCCACCAGATGCAATGGTTCTTTTCGGTCTTAACTGTTTAAACTGTTCATCTGCAAAGCTAGACACTGAACACAAAATATACATCAAAGCAACAGCTACCCCTATAGTATTTCCCAAATTTTATAGACTTAGTGAGTTATCAGGAATAGTGAGAAATTAATTTTGACACGTTGATGATTAGACTTAAAGGCAAAAAGATTTAATGATAGCGCGGCGGTTGAATGGGGAGAATTGAGCAGATTTGTTGCGACAGCAAAACTGGATATAAACAGCAGTGAGCAACTAGACGTGATGTTTCTTTCAGTGTTTTAATAATTCTTTGTCGGATCTAAATTTTCACAGCTTTGCCTATCGTATTTTTCAAATTTAATAGACATAGTATGAACATGCGAAACTTTTGAGAGGAAATAAGAAAACTTTTTCATTTGTAGAACTTTATACAAGCCATGTTTAAGTTTAGTTTCAAGACACGTGTAAGTTTTAATATTCTGTTGGTGTCTTCGTTGAAAGAAAACTTTATTATCCTGCGTTTTATAATAGATAAAGATAATATACAACCAACAAAACAGTACCTACTAACTCTTGCTCTGGGATAAGCCGGGTCTTATGTTTTCCTTTCCCAAAAAAAAAGCTATATCTGCTTCCAATGTCCTATTTATTTTTCTACCAAAATTCATCAAACTTAGTACAGTGGTATAGGCGTGAAGCGTAATAAACAAAAACAAACCGATTTTTATATATAATAGGATTAGATTAGTTAGAAAGAATTAATTATCAAGTTACCTCTGCATAACTTTTCATGAAATCTAGGCACAAACATCTTCTTAATACAGATAGTACTGCTACTGTTGGTTAAGTTGTAAAGATCTTGTTAAACAATCAAACTAGAAACATAAATTGATTTCGTAAAACTAGGGCACTTCTTCAAAGAACAATATTTATACTGTTGTAATTTGAATTGAATAGTCAAACAGTCGTAGTCGGTTGTCTAGATCAAACAGCAGTGACGTATTTTGTGCAAACAACAATACTACGCGATTATCTCGCGGTAGTGTTACTCATTTGTATCAGTACAAAACAAATACGATCCTAGAATTAGCCCTTGTGGAATACCTATTGTTACATGAGATTCAGACCTCTATTTATAGGTAATATTATATTTTCTTCTGATTTTGGAAAAATAAATTAGAAAATTTTGAAATACCTAGTACGCTTAAAGCAATATGTTAGGTTTCCCACAAACATTTACTTTGAAAACACAATCAGAAGCCTCTTTGTAATCCTCTTCGAAGGGAATAAGTTGGACTTACAAATTTATTTTAATTAAAAACATCCATGAAAATATTTTTAAAGATCCTAAAACTGCGTGATCTAAAACACGGAAACCGATCTGTCAAGTACAACAAGCATGTCAATCATACAATAGTATAATGAAACCTTTATCTAATCTCGAGTGTTTCGTACAAAAGCGACGTAAACACTTGAAGAGTTTAGAGTGAAACTGTTTCTATGAGGCTACGTTTTTCGTTCTTGTGTGGTTAGTTTGAATATATCATTTTCATGCTATAATTATATTTAAACTTCATGTGACATAACAAAATGGATTTTGGATAGACTTCTTGCTTGTCGAAAATCTTCGGAGATTGTAAAATATTAAATCGTACTGATGCTATAAAAGAGAATACAACATTGTCCGCCTGGCTGACGGATTTGGGAGAAAACTTAGCCACGAAGACACCATGTCTTGGATTAGGATATAATCATGACAATTTTTAACGCCAACTGCCTAACTGCATCCGTGGTTTGATTCCAATGTGAAGCATACTTTGTAAAGTAATTTCCAGTTTGGCTAGGACATTGCAGGCGTAAATCACCTGATTGTCTGATAAAAAAGATAATTCCATGCTTCGGAAGGCACGTATAAGCCGGTGGTCCTGGCCACCAAATGGCGGTCAGTAAACCATATCAGAGGCCCTTGAGGCGGTTTAGAAACTCTGCGGTAGAATGTTTGGGGTCGTAAGACCTTATTGCCCACACAGTAAGAAGGAGAAGAACGCCAGGTGAATTTTCTCTTGAAATAATATCCGACTTTGACACGGGCCTAGCAACTAAGTAACTACATAACATGACATACTAAGGTCAATATTGCGACATTTAGTTAATAAAAATATATTATATAATATAATAATGTACTAGAAACTCAGAAATTATCTTTTTTACTGATAACAAGCGATGATTCGGTCGAAGATAGAGTAAAGTATTCCATGCCTAAAAAAAGTTTTAATACCATCGAGTTACTTATTGTACCTCAAACCTGCAACCTACAAAAAGGACTGGAAAAAACTCCGAAGGACGACCGAAACTTTTCTCTGACATCACGTCCCCAACGTCAACTTATAGCCATGCACGGATAGCAGTGGCCAGTGGTATACGATATCGGACGTGACCACATTCAAGACGTTCGTGAGATCCTGAAAGTTATGACAGTGGAAATAGAATTTATCGCCTTGGAGACGTCGAATATTTTGCTATTAATATCCAATATCATAACAGGATACCTGTATTATGTAAAGAGGAAAGCCACTAATGCCGATTAGTTCGGTTAGATTTTGCCTGCTATTGCTGATTTCTACGCATTATATATTTTTATTTTTATAACGAGTAGGAATAACAAAAACTAGAAGAAAAATGACTGTGATAAACAGATGAACACACGAGTAATTCTATAAAGGTTTCGTTCTTTCATTTGGAAAACTAAAAAGGTGAAGATGGAAAGGATGGGCACAAGTTGAAAAAAAAAAAAGTTTTAAACAACTTGTGGAAGTTTGCGTTATTATTTTTAACTAAGTAGCTGATGCTCGTGGCTTCGCTCACTTGACAGATTATATACTAAAACTTTCTTTGAGAACCGCTCTATCCATTGGTGAAAACAGCAAGAAAATCGGACCAGTAGTTTTTGAGTTTATCGCGAACAGACAGACAGACGTGGCGGAGGACTTTGTTTTATAATATGTGGTGACTAAATGACCCGCGCAAATGCGCCACATTTTGCAATAATGCTCCGCTGCTATTGGTCGTAGCGTGATGGTATTTATCCTTCCTAGATAAATGCAAGGGCTATCCAAAATAAACATTATTTTTCAATTAACATTATTTAACGTTAATAATTGTAGTTTTATAGTTTTACGTTCTAATGACAGTAAGCATTTTGTTTTTAGCATTTTTTTTTTTAATAAATACCTATACATATTGATAGACTCAGAATAGCACAAGTTTAAACCTTAGTGGTTTTTGGTTGCTATGTAACACTACTAATCTTGTACTGTATTGTTTAATTGATAGTAAAGGAAAAAAAAATCGAACCAGTTGTTCCTGAGATCAGCGCGATTCTTAAGCTTTATAATATTAGTAATTACTATTAGTATAGATGAAAAATCTTAACGGACGCACAGCGGTTCAGATAATTTGTTCTTGAAATATTAGATCCAGATGGATAAGGCTCCTTCCTTGATCACACATACTCGTAGCCATTGTTAAATTCAGGTCACCGTAGAATTGCAATCATTGGTAGTGCAGCCTATGAATGGATTCTGACCTATTTTGCTGTCAATTTTCTTTTGTAAACTTGAGAAATAAGAGTAACGTTATCTGCAGTATTCGAGTAATTTTTAGGGTTCCATACCCAAAGGGCTGTCCGACCATCCGTCGGTTTGTGCGGCGAGCTGTATCTCAGGAAACATAATAGGCAGACCGATGAAATTTTATCTGCGTGGGTTCATTTGTTTGACAACGTGGGCCAACGTTTCCACAGCAGTACACACTACACTACACGTCCACAACTACGTACAAATGCCGCGTAGCCTAACGCGTCACACGGAGACACTATGTACATTTTTTGGAAGAATGTGGTTTGAACATAGTCGTGGGTATTCGTGTATCGCGTGTACCGCGTGCACAGCGTCCATGGCGTTGACAGCGTTGAGCTATGTGAGTGCCATGTTCGAGCAAGCCACTTTTGTACCAATGACGTCATTTGATGCGTAGCGTGTCCGGGGATTGCAGTGGAGACAATGGCACACATTTTCATGCAAAGAGACCTCACACACGTACGTAGTCTCTATGCGTCGCGCTTGGTTTCCGCCTTTGACCTTTCCTAGCCCAATTCTGAATCCCTCGGGCTGCGGCACAAATCCATAGATTAAAATAAAGAGGTCTATGAAAATCGTACGCCTAACAAAATCCTGGTTTAAATTGACAAGGTGTTGTCAGATTAATGCAATAAAAAAGGAGGAGGAAGGACACCGATTAATCCGGTTTGTGTGATTAGTACTTTTTAATTCAATACTTGCCATTTGGTTCCGTAAAAATTTAGTTTATATTGGCTCAGTATTTTTTATTTTATGAGCACTTGTGTATCACCACTTTAAAGCGAATAATATAATTATTAAAAAAAAAAATATAACCGACTTCCAAACAAAACACTATAAAATATAGGTACCCTTAATTTCGGAAGTCGGTGTTTTTTGTTTTGTATCTTAGTTTTTTAACACCGCCATTTTGTTTTGTTTGGAAGTCGGTTATATTTTTTTTGTGAAAAAGTTTTATTATTTTATTTATTGGTTTCCAACAATATCGTCCATTTTGTTAGTAGAATATATCTTATGGCTTAGCGATCTTTTGGTGTACTTTGTCCATAGATCCCTAGCATACAAACCTTGACAAAACGCCTTGAACAAGGTGATTTTGACTTGCTAAGCTTGAGACTGTTTAAGAAAAGCCTAAAGAACCATAGTTTTAAACAGAATCGACTCACCAAATTTCAAAGCGATGTGACGTCTCACATTGATCGGGCCGTCAACCAACACGTCTGTTCATGAAATGTCCGTAATTTTTGCGTCATGTCGGAAAACAAAATGCCAGGCACTCAAATTTCTCGTCATTTGACGCGTGCTAGCTCCACACAGTCCACAGCTCCGCTCCGCACTACCTCTCTCCGCTTCAATGAACAGACACAGTCCGCGATTCCGCTCCGCTTTATTCCCTCACTTCGGTCCACTACCTCCCTCTACGTCAATGGACAGGCAGCCCGAATGGACACAGTAGAAAAAGCTTTTCACTTCTAAAAATTTTGTGTTGTGAAATGTAAACCAGTGACATTATGAATAGGTTCTTTTTTTAGTGTTAAATGTTAATTGTGTGTTAATGTTAATTTCTGAATGAACTAATGTGATTTCACAAGTATATCCTTTCAGATAAAACAAAAAAAAATCAAATCGGTTCATAATTGTCGGAGTTATGAGGTAACAAACATAAAAAAAAAATATACAACCCAATTGATAACCTCCTCCTTTTTGGGAAGTCGGTTAAAAAGTTTAAGACTGTCACAGAGTACAATAAACTTTAGATTCTGGTAAAACGTCCATTTCATGTGAGATAGGCTACGTGTTTGGGTCATGAGTTTCCCCGTTATGAATAAAAAAAAAAAAAAAAAGAAGCGAAACCACGAAGAAAGCTAGTAAAAATAACTTCATTAAATAAAATAAAAAAATGGACAACTACGAGACAGAGAGAGAAAAAGAAAAATGTGTAAACCTTATCCTCACAACATTGAATTTACATACAGAAGAAAATTTCAGAACTTTTTTCAGCAACGTTATTGCACATAAAACAAGATAGTTAAATGTCTAGACGCTTAAATAAATGGTATTTTATTCATTGAAGTTAAGATGGATATTAAATTAAATCAGAATAAATGGAGACTAGACCAAGACTTAAATTGTACTAATAAAAAGTGGTCGATGGATATTGAAGAACTCGAGATGAATAATAAAACTACCCAAGTAGGATGGAACCACACAGGACACGTGACAGACTGTAGACTCGATTTATAAAGTTCTAAAGAGCTTTCTTGAAATAGGCTAGATTCCATCATCCACAAATTGCAAAACTATTTAGTCCGTCAGTTAGAGTATTGAAAAATAATGGACACGTATTTTTTGTTTTTGTAAATCAATGAATATTGACAAAGATAAAACGCATCAAAAATCGCGAGTGGGGGCTCGTGACGTCACGACTCAGTAAAAATTATGCGAACGTGTGACGTATTGAGAATTTTAAAAGCGTCGTAACTTCGTCAATTTTGGTTCCCGTAACAAAAGAAAAAACACGGGTCAAATATTTTTTGATAATCTAACTGACGGACTAATTAGATTTTTTTAGTCATCTACCCTAAGTAAGGCTCAACTCAACTCAACTCAAACATTTATTTCAATTAAACCATTTACAGGCACTTTTGAATTGTCAAGGTCGGTCGGTCCAAAAAGATGAAGCTATTTGCACGTTCCAAAGCGTAGATATCTATGGAGAAGAACGTGCAAGAAACTCCACGGACACTCTTTTAAAAATAATAAATTGTTACGAAGTTTTCTTGACATCGTGTTGAAATTATACATACATGTGAGAACGATGTGACGAGCATGATAAAAACATCCGAACTAAAAAAGGAACAATTCAAAGAAATAATTAAAATAAATTAAAATAAACCATGGCAGCTGAGAAATGACCAGTCCCAACCGACGGCGCCATGACATGCGCCAGGCCCATTCGTCTCAACCATTTTGAATGGAGCCACATAATTTAACGCATACGCCACCATCAGCTAGGCTTTTGAGTGAGCATGACACTCCCAACCGCCAGGGTACTTGAGTCTATACAATGCAAAATGGCTGTTTTGTGATTTTAGAGACCCTTAAATACTAATTTTTGGTAACGATTGATTGCATAGTAAAACAGACCGAAGGGCTTAGTGTGAGTTTTCTAACGTACTCGATCGCGTTAACGTAAACGTTGACTTATGTTATGGTGTACTGAAAATAGGTTATCCGTTATTCTCACCAGGCGGCGCTTATTCAGTTTCAATACAAATACGCATTTACGCTAACGCAGTCGAGAACGCTATAAAACTCATACTAAGCTCTCAGTTCGATCTTGTGATTCGTTGAATGAATATTCAACAGCTAATCGCATCTCTTGCCTCGCTTTTCATTTGCAAGACGTTAATTATTCCTTTCTAGGAACCTTACTTCAAAAATATTAATTTTGTTTGTCATTTAAACACCAGAAAAGTGTGAGTCGGACTCACATACGAAAGGTTCCGTATCATTACCTATTAAAAACCTCTTTTTTTGTTTGAGAGCCCCTTTGATTTTAATTTACATAAATTAACGAATTGACGCCTGATAGGGCAGAGTGGAAGAAAAAAACGTGTTGCGCCGACCCCAAGTAACATGGGATAAGGGCAGGAAGATGATTTATTTATTACTACTACACCAAAAATTAAACACAAAAGGAAACTTAAAACACATACAATGGGCGGCCTTATCGCATTTCGCAATCTCGTCTGGGCAACCTGGGATGAACAGTATTCGACTGGACATGAAATTGGGGCTGTTATTGGTGTGTTTTGTGTTAAAGCGGCATTAAAAATTCAAATTGAAAATTTCAACTATCTATCTTTAACAGTGCTTGAGATACAGTCAGTTGACAGACAGACGGGCGGAGGACGCACGGACGGACCGAACTAATAATACCAAGGGTTCCGTTCCTTCGTGTTCGTAACCCTAAAAGTGACAACCAGATGCAAATTCATCGAAAATAAGATAAATAAACGAACAATGGGTTACAAAAGAAACAAAATCACTCCTTCATTTCACCGCTGAACCCAAAGCCAGTCGCCATTGTTGCAGCAATACGACATACAATGCGTACTACAGGGATGGCGGATCGGCTAATTTAATTCAGCTTCGTCGTCTGTCCGCCTCACCAACCAGCTGTGTAGAGCTATAGCTCCCTAGGTCTCGTTAAATTGAATTTAAGTTTTTGCAGTGCGGATGGCGTTCAATAATTTAATCGTTCAATAATTCAATAATTTTCGTAAACTCGTGGCTAAATAAAAACAGTCAGATGGGTCGATTCTCAAGGATAGGCAACATTTTCGAGGTAGATCTTTGGCAGTCGTTATGTATTAGCAGAATCCATAAAATCTGACACCAGTCAATCTAAGAAGTACCATGTTACTTAGTTACAGCCGATCAATTCTGTCGCCATCTCACCGTGATCACTTTGGTGGAGTGAACGACAAGTGAGTTGTCATGCCATTTTGTATGGTTTGACAGCTTACATGTCGTTCACTTCGACATGTTTACAGCATTGCACTGCTGGTTGTGGAGGTCTGGTAGACAGCCGCTCGACATAAATACTGGTACTCAGCTGAATCAGGTATGAAAAGAAAACATGATGAAAAGATGCACGTATTTTATGTTTTACCAAACGTTGAAAGTTATTTTGAATAACAAATAAATAAAACATAAAAAATTGTTGCTGCAAATAGCAACTTGTTTTCCCATATAAGTACCCACATCAATAAAATATGTAAACGATAATGATAATGACACACTTAAATCAATGGATCCACAAAGAATCTCGTATTGCACGTTTTACAGTGCCAAGTGCGACTTAAGGCGCGTCCCGAGCAAAACGCAGCGCGAGCCGTTTTTTGTGCAGTTTTTTGAAGCTATCTACTCTTTATCCAAAAGAAATATCAACTAATAAAAAATACATTAAATTTCTACATAATCTTGGCTTGACAGAGATTTTTTATTACTAAGTATAATGTTAAAGTAATCTCCTCACAACGAAACCACAGAAATGAGAAAAAATTACTGAAAACATGCATCTTCTCGAAAACTAACGATTATTTTGAATTTGTACTTACACTAATGGATAGGCAATTTAATTATGAACATTTTGGTAGAAGTTTTTTTTTCAAACGACCAAAATTAGATTTTATAACGATTTTATTCAACATTCTGAGCGTATTCACTATTTTATCTCTTGCGCTGTTAGTGAGGGAAAAAATGCTCAAGGTTATTTGCTCAGGGTAGGGCCTTAATATATAAATAAGTTGTTATGCAATTACTTGCCACCTGCTCACCTTAACTTGAGATCTTGGCTTAAGACTTAAGGTTATTTAATTTTTTATTGAATGTGTTTATTACTTTTACCGACTGATAATAATTGACATATCAATTTAAAATTCAAAAGTCATTTATTCAAATTAAGCTGAGAGCCAGCACTTTTTGAACGTCAAGTTTTACAAAAGACAGTCCCCCAAAACGCCCGCCCGTCACCACTTCCTAGTGTTCATACTAGTTTTTTCCCGCGACTTCGTACGCGCATATCTCGTTTTTTCCCGTTCTTGTAGGAATTCCGGGAATTTCTCACTTGATTTCGCACTAAATTTGGCGTATATGTTTCTTGGGGAGTGTAGGGTAACTCCCCAAGAAACATATACGCCAAATTAATTTCAGCTTTTTACGACCAGTAGTTTTAATAATAATAATATAATAATAATATCCTTGGACATTTCACACAACGCCATATAGTCCCAAGCTAAACAACCTAATGCTTGTGTTATGGTAACGAGATGGCTGATAAACTACATAAATTTTTTTTTTTGTAAATACATACATATTATAGATAGAAAAACACCCAGACTCGGATCAAATACATGTAGGTCATACAAATATTTGTTCCGTGCGGGAATCGAACCCGCGACATGCTGCGCAGCAGTCAATCGCTCAACCACTGCGCCAACCGTGTCGTTTTGGCTGAGCGTTGTCTGTCAGTCACACAGGAAGAATTTTAATATAATAATATCGCAACATTACTTCATGGTAAGGGATGATGTGTTCGAGGATGGAGCACGCTTGCCTTGAAGGAAGTAACCTATTCACTCTATACACTTAAAATAGAAAAAAAAAACCCCTAACTAAAATATGGCATCAAAAAATTCGTCCCCATCGCTATCGGCTGGAAGTGAGCCCAAAGACTGGCTGCATAGCCACGTTGTATGGCAATGCTTATCATCTGTCCAAGGTAAAAGCCAGAACGCTCTTAGATTAGTTCATAAAGCTCTAGGAATGACTTTTTCTGTTTTTTTTGTTCCTACAATTTTATGAACTTAGAGCGTTGTATTGATGATTTTGATTATAATTCTGTAACTACATATGTCTTACAGCTGCGAATAATATTTTAATCAACATACAATCTAGCACTGGCCTGAAAATTACAAAAAACGTAAGAAAATTTGAACTTCGCGGGCTAGTTGGAGCATTCATCTTAAGATGATTGTGATTCAGAAAACTCAGTTCCTGTCCAGCTCTATTTATTAAAAACTCTGAGGCAGCCCAGTAACTACCATACTTATGCACATACAAATTATTATTATATGAATATACCATAGTTTCTGTAGTAGGTACGCTCATCCACAAGGCATAGTAACACTTCAACTGCAAAATCCGTCCTTACTGCTACGAAACGGCGATGCTAGCAAAGTTAATATGAAAACATGGATGAGCGGGCAAACTGTACATACCTATATTATGTGTGGTCTTTCGCAGGTCAGTGAACAGAATATTTTTATTATTAAGACCGTATCGCGGCGTCAAATCGAGTGCAATCAATAGCTGCATTTAGAGATTAGATAGACAATACTTCAAAGCAATAGTGTGGATTATTAACTTTTGCTTTGATTCTGCTTAAGTGTTGCATTTGCATGTTATCATAAATCTTTCTAAAGTGGTAAACAATGAACTTCAAACATTACAATGACCAGTTGTTGAGAATTTATATCGACCTATCCGCGTTGTGAGACGTTATCTTCACCATCATATCAAAGATAGGACCTATCTCAAGAATCGCCTGATATTTTACGCGTCAGAGTTTTGTAACAACAAACTCAGCAGGTTTTTCTTTTCTGTTAAGTAGTAGGACATTTTATTTCAAGCTATTCTGGAAAAGAATGCAGCAGATATGAGTAGCCATCCTTTTTGCATTCCATTAAGGAAATGCATTGTTCTTCGTAATATAATCATCTTACATAACCCTTTTTTTCTTGTGCCAGATCCTATTTCTGTACCAAATCCAGGCTCTACTCGCGTAGAATAGTAAACAATACAGCAACAACAACAGTATAATTTGTCTATAAACATCCACGAAAGCTATGAACTATCACCATTCAACATTATATACAAACATAGGCTTCTCACCACAATTTGATGAAACTATGAACTCAAAAATAACATGGCCAGCATTAAAATAACAAAGGTCAGTCGATATATTATTAAAGCTTTTCAACGCACCGTGTCAGCGTTAAATGTATTTTCAATTAGTAATTGGCTGAGTGCTAAGTTGTTATCTATACTTATAATAAATCTGTAGAGAGGTCAATTCTGTACATGAAATATATTTCCAAAATAACTATCAGGGGGTGATTAGGGATCAATACTGATGCCAAAAATGCAATCAGTAAAATTTTTGTCTGTCTGTCTGTATAACCGTTATAGAAACAAAAACTACTCGACGGATTTTATCGAAACTTGGTACAATTATTATTCATACTCCTGAGCAGGTTATAGTATACTTTTCATCACGCTACAATCAATAGAAAAAAAGAAAAAAAAAAAAGGAAAATGTGAAAGTTTGGTTGTTTGTTACTCAATCACGCCTCGTGGCGTACGGCTCGTGAAAGAATTTGTCTGGGGCCGTTGCTGCTGAACACGGAGCAATAGGCTTGTGTCCTAAAAAAATCTAATTAGTCCGTCAGTTAGATTATCAAAAAATATTTGACCCGTGTTTTTTCATTTATTACGGGAACCAAAATTGACGAAGTTACGACGCTTTTAAAATTCTCAATACGTCACACCTTCGCATAATTTTTAGTGATTCGTGACATCACGAGCCCCCCACTCCCGAGTTTTGATGCGTTTTATCTATGTCAATATTCATTGATTTACAAAAACAAAAAATACGTGTCCATTATTTTTCAATACTCTAACTCTAATGTACCTGTCATAAAATACCTCTAGGCGAGAATTTTATTGAATTAAGTACCTAATTGACTTAATGGGTACAATAAAAATCTTAACTTCGAAAGTCAGTGTTTTTCATTTTGAATTTTTGTTTTTTAATTCCGACTTCCGAAATTAAGGTTATTTTTTTACTTTGTAGTGTTTTGTTTGGAAGTTATTTGTAAAAAAGTTTTTATCTTTCACTTTTTCTTTTCTACGTACGAAAATTCGCAACTAAAAAACTGGAAGAGTCACTCACCTTCCAATCTTACTCATTAATAGGACCACACAAAGGTTGAACCTAACTGGCACACAAGTCTTATAGTATAGTGCAGTAATAAAGACAATAATCGTCTGTATGCAAAGCAGTCGGTGTTACGCCCGAATAAGTACAGGTATAGATTTGCATGCTATGCAGCCGCGTCAGCGCATTTGGGCAAGGCCGAGACGGGCTGGGTTATCAATCTACCTTTATCAATCAATCAATATAAATACAAATATATAATAGGGTAGATGACTAAAAAATCTAATTAGTCCGTCAGTTAGATTATCAAAAAATATTTGACCCGTGTTTTTTCTTTTGTTACGGAAACAAAAATTGACGAAGTTACGACGCTTTTAAAATTCCCAATACGTCACACGTTCGCATAATTTTTACTGACTCGTGACGTCACGAGCCCCCACTCGCGAGTTTTGATGCGTTTCTTCTTTGTTTTGTTCATTGATTTACAAAAACAAAAAATACGTGTCCATTATTTTTGTCAATACTCTAACTGACGGACTAAATAGTTTGGCAATTTGTGGATGATGGAATCTAGCCTATCCTTCCATTACTGAGTGGCTGAGTTTACTGAGTGACTGAATGAATGACAGACAACGCAAAGCCGAAACTACTGATCGTAAAAAGCTGAAATATGGCATTTAGATGCCTTAGAGAAAAGCTAGTTCAAGTATAAGGGTGCCTGTCCATTACAGCGGAGCGAGGCAGCGGAGCGGAGAAACGAAAAAATATTAACCAATGACCTGAGTATTTGATATGAATTTCAATTTAGGGTAGTACTAGCTCGTGGTAGACGCCGCGGGCGTCGGGGGCCACCACCTGGTGACCTCCGGCCACCGTAGGCGCGGGCCTGTGGACGGCGAGCTATGGGTGGCTCGCCGTCCGTCCGTCTAGTGACGGCAGGCCGTGTCGACGGCGCGTTTGTGTTCTACGCGCGCCTCAAAGAGAGTCAGCACACAGAGGGGCCCGAAAGGGCCGACTTCTGCCGGAGTCGCGGGATTATTCGCAAGAGTCACCGTGGCTCCGGAACACAAAGGGCAATGAAGGAACATGGATGAGTTTTAGTCAGTAGAAGTCTGACACTCCCTCCCGCTACACCCAGAGCGGGAGGAGTCATTGGATGATTTCCCATCCCTAAAAAAAAAAAAAAACTTTTTACAAAAAAATACAACCGACTTCTAAAAAAAAACACTACAAAGTAAAAAATAACTTTAATTTCGGAAGTCGGTGTTTTTGTTAGTTTCTTCGTTTTTTGACACCGACTTCCGAAATTAAAGTTATTTTTTACTTTGTTTTTTTTTAGAAGTCGGTTGTATTTTTTTGTAAAAAGTTTTTTATTTTTCACTTTTTAGTGGTACCTCTTACCTAACAACACCACTGCGAAATCGCAGAAAAGCAAAATACGCAATTTCGATTACTTGGATGACATAAAACTATCATCCAAGTAGACGAATTCCAGCTATTTCGATTTAAAATCCAAAGTTCGTAACCGATTTTCATAAGATTTAAATGGGACCAACCTGCAAGTATTTCCTTTCAGATAAAACAAGATTTTTTTAAATCGGTTCATAATTGTCGGAGTTATGAGGTAACAAACATAAAAAAACATACAACCGAATTGATAACCTCTTCCTTTTTGGGAAGTCGGTTAAAAATACAAATAATGCTAACCTAACCTAACCAGGTCCCCGGAAAATAACTCTAATAAATAAAGTAAAAAAAACCTAACCTAACCTATCTATCTTTATATTGAAGTTGCCCCTCAAGTTGCCCTCTGTGTATATTTTTTTATTTGTGATTGGTTTGCTCTTGACTTTAGTCTATTATTTCTAGTATTTCTAGTCGCTCACGTAGTAATATATTCGCACGGCTAGAATTTTAATATCTGAAATGAATTAATCGGAACTTACTTTTTTTACGCCCGTTCTGGATTTTATTATTAATCAATATTCGTCGTTAGTATAGTTATTTTTTCGCTTACTCAAACTCATACCGCTCAAGTTATTTAAATAGTTTATCACCATCAGTCGTTAAGTTTTTTTTATTCGATCGTTTTATAATTCCCCTTCAATTTAATACCTCTACGCGTTTATGAGAAAAAGGGCAGTAAGTTCAAAATTATTAAAAATAATTTTATTATATAATGTAACTAAAAATTTACGGTTTTCGCAATTTTTCTTTAATTTGCGCTATAAGACGTTCCTTCGTACCAAATTTCAGTATTCTGAGTTCACGGGAGTGAGGAGTCCCTTTAGATTTTGATTCCCTTGCGAGTGTCGAAAATTTGCGGCATAAACGGCTGTATTTTTGATTGCGTTGGCTTAGAAGTTTGTTTTTTTCACAGCTCCAAGGGACAGTAGACCTGAGTATTTGATATAAATTCAGCTTGATACGTCTACGCGTTCCTGAGAAAAGGATCATAACAGACAGACAGACGGACGGACGGACAAAAAAGTGATCCTATAAGGGTTCCGTTTTTTTCCTTTCGAGGTACGGAACCTTAAAAACGAACACACAAACTCTTCAGCTTTATAAAGATTAAGTATGGATTAAAACTCATCCTAAATTAAGAAAATAAATATTTGTTTAGTGCTAAAAATATTGCTGGTTCCGTTCTGACTCCGGCGTAATCTCGGCTGTATCCGGGCCTTACACGTGTCGGAGATCTATTTATGGTCCAGTCGATTTCCTGGCCGAAATATCTTGGTAACCTTCCCGAATATTGTGGATAATGACACAGTTCGACCTGGACTATTTTGTTAGAAATACTATGTATTTGCTGAGGAGTTCGTGGCTAAATAATAACAGCTATGTATGCTTGGTTTTTGGATGGGTCATCTTAACATACTGAGTTCACTCCGTGCCTCGAAAGTACTCTAAGGGCGGGTTGTATCAAACAGTTGGTCACACGTACGTCAAAAAGTAACAATTACGGAAGATCTTTAACGTTCGTTAAATAAGAAGCGTTGTTTCAAAACATTCCGGTAAAAATTTCTTCTCATCTCAATAGCTAAGTTATTGACACGGGTCCTACCTAAATAGCTTTTTTTGGCATTTCCACCACTTATTTGTGTCATCAGAAGAACTGGTATTGAGGAATTCAAAAGAAATATCACAATATTGTCCTATTTGACGCAACTGAAGTAACGTTAACCAGTGCTCAGACCATCTGTTAACGCAAACGTTATATTTTACGTGGGTTGACGCTGACCTTTTGTAAAAAACCCCAATTTTTTGATTTATTGATAGTTAGCACCATTTTTAACGTTTACGCATGCGTTAAGTAAACTTGAAACAACCCGCCTTAAGCCGATGGTCCCGGCTGTCATTTGTAGATCTTTGGCAGTCGTTACGGAATATCAGATGCCAGTTAATCTGACTCCAGGTTTGCCAAGAAGTACCGTGTTACCCAGTTAACGGGTTGTGGAGGTCTGGTAGGCAGCCGCTCCACGTAAAATACCTACTGGTATTCAGCTGAATCCGGTTTGACTGGAAGCCGACCCTTTTATAGTTGGGAAAAGGCTAGGCAGCTGATGATGACTATGTATTTGCTAACTACATACTGGAAACCGTATTCAGTTTTGGAAACCATTTAATAGTGCTTAGAATACTTTCCAGTACTTGAAACTTATAAAATTACTCTATATCAAAGCAGTAATTATTTTCTTCCATAATCATCATCTGCCTTGCCTTTTCCCAACTACATTGGGGTCGGCTTCCTGTCAAAGTGGATTCAGCTGAATATTAGTATTTTACGTGGAGCGGCTGCCTATTAGACCCCCACAACCCATGAACTGGGTAACACGTATTTCTTGGCAAGACTGGAGTCAGATTTACTGGCTTCTGACAATCCGTAACGATAACGACTGCCAAAGATCTACAAATGACACGATGAACGTGCTTCCCGAGGCACGGAGGAAACTCGATATGTTAAGATGGTAACCCATCCGCAGGCCAACCTTGGCAAGCGTTAGTTAACGTCTTTTCTTCCATAATGAGAGTGATGAAAATGAGACACAAATGAAACAACCGAGTCTGGTTCAGGTCGATTCTGTTAACATTTCCCCGTGCGTCACTTAGGTGGACAAGTGAGCTGTCATTCCATCTAGTTTGTATGGTTTGACAGCTCACTTGTCGTTCACTTCGCCACCGTGTTCACTTCGACATCTTTACAGAATTGCATAGCTGTATTTTATGAGTTATTAGCTGATTTGCAACGATTTGACCTCGAAAACAATTCCATAGTTGTTTTCGAGTTTTCAAAGTTTATAAGATTTTTTGACTACCTCATGTCACCTGGGGAAGTTCAGCTTGCTATTTACTATTCAGTGTATTAATACAAATATTCACTGTAGTTTTAACCGACTTCCCAAAAAAAGGAGGAGGTTCTCAATTCGGTTGTATTTTTTTTTGTTTGTTACCTCATAACTCCGTCAATTATGAACCGATTTGATAAATTCTTGTATTATTTGAAAGGATATACTTACAGATTGGTCCCATTTAAATTTTATCAAAATCGGTTTCGATGTTTGGATTTTAAATCGAAATAGCTGGAATTCGTTTACTTGGATAATGGTTTTTGTCATCCAAGTAATCGGTGTTGTTAGGTGTGGGGTGCAACTAAAAAGTGAAAAATAAAAAACTTTTTACAAAAAAATACAACCGACTAAAGTAAAAAATAACTTTAATTTCGGAAGTCGGTGTTTTTGTTAGTTTTTTCGTATTTTGACGCCGACTTCCGAAATGAAAGTTAATTTTTACTTTGTAGTGTATTTTTTTTATTTGGAAGTCGGTTGTATTTTTTTGTAAAAAGTTTTTTTTTATAACACAGCACCAACATACTTGATAGGTTCGGGATTTAAACACGCAATCAGTTGTGCAGAGTCGTACTATTTAAAAGTTGCGCCATAAATTTGCACCAAGTTCTTACTGTTAACATCATAATGTTTTAAGATTTTAAAGAGAAAATATGTTAGAATAGCCATTGTCGTCCATTTGCAACACATTATCGTCGTCACCGTATTTAATGACGGACAATCTCATTAAATAAGCATTGTATTCATTCGCCATTTTACTGGCTTCCAGCGTAGCCTTATTATGTTTTATAGGGTAAGCCTGAGCATCTGTTTTAGATCATAGGTTTTTTCCTATAGGTAATATTTTTTTTTTACTATTGAAAGGCATACGTGTGACCGCTATTTCATTCACCTGAGGTTAAGCGATGATACGGTATATGGTAAGCATCAATGATATATAAAACTATAGATACGTTGTCCGCACTCTAAAATGACAACAAGAAATGAAGCCAATTGGCCACATCGCGCTTAGTTACGCACCAACCTGTCGCGCGACGTGTTTTGATGTCAATTTGACTATTACTTATCCTGTGACGTAACTGAAGATGTATATTTATCTCCCTCTAGCAACTGGCATCCCGCCGTACGGTGACATATTTTCTTTCCCTTTCTTCATGCGTATTAGTAGCTATCTAGTATTTTCGCCGTTTTTAAGCACCGCGATGTTGGTTTAGGACGTGTCTATATATAATACGTCATTGGTAAGCATCATTGCTTCACATCAGCTGAGATAGTGGTCTGCCTATTAACAGTAAAAAAGGCCGTTTTCTGGTTTCTGTTTTGGCCTATCATCAACTCTAATGCCCAAATTATTAAACCTAAAAAAAAATTTACCAAACTGCTTCTTATCACGTGGGTAGTATGAACTAACGACCCCACACTCCCGTCAGAGTTTCTAAACCTACCTTCCGAAGCATGGAATCATCTTTTTATTTCTATTTTTAACCGAATTCCCAAAAAGGATTAAGTTCGAGAGAGAAGGAGGAAGAAGTTATCAATTCGGTTGTATGTTTTTTTTTTATGTTTGTTACTTTATAACTCCGACAATTATGAACCGATTTGATTTTTTTTTGTTTTATCTGAAAGGATATAGTTACTTGCAGATTGATCCCATTTAAATCATATCAAAATTGGTTACGATCTTTGGATTTTAAATCGAAATCGCTGGAATTTGACTATTTAGATGATTCTTTGATAATCGAAATTGCGTATTTTGCTTTTCTGCGATTTTGTAGTGGTGTTGTTAGGTGTGGGGCACCACTAAAAAGTGAAAAATAAAAAACTTTTTACAAAAAAAAAAAAATACAACCGACTTCTAAAAAAAAAAACACTACAAAGTAACAAAATAACTTTAAATTTGGAAGTCGGTGTCAAAATACGAAGAAACTAACAAAAATACCGACTTCCGAATTCAAAGTTACTTTTTACTTTGTAGTGTAGTTTTAGAAGTCGGTTGTATTTGTTTTGTAAAAAGTTTTTTTGTTTTATTTTTTACCAAACTAATATCTTCCTTTATAAAAGAAATGATTCGAAAATATTCTTCTCTTATAAATTTCTTCTGCTGAACAGACCAAGGCATTCAAAGTCGAAAATCCAATTTTCCTCAAAAGATCCCTTCATCGCTTTTCACCTAAAGGAAAAAGATAAAGAATATTTACCAATGACAACCAACAAATATAAGAAAAAGCCTGTCAAAAATATTTGACCCGACACGCCCTTACTAGAAAGTAAAAATAAAGTGAAATAGATGGAGCGTGAAGACCACCCACCGACCTGTCACTTGTGTAAAGAAGCCGGAAGCGCTAACAAAGACAATATGGCGACGTTATGGCGGCAATCTGTCACCTTCCTTTACGTTAGGAGAAAAGCTTTCAGAGGGCCTAGCACGAATATTTTTGACGTATAGTAACGTTACGTAAAATTTTACCATAGCTACAATACTCGCTTCGAACAAAATATTTATTTGAATTAGATACTATACCGCGTGGATCTGACATCGACGCACAAACGATTTCCATGGGTCCAGGGCATGATTCTGGACACCCTAGACTTAGAATTTTTCGGCGGCGTTTTTCTAATATTTTCATTTTTTTCAAGGGTTTTTTTACTTCAGACTGCTCATAATCGTTATTCTGACCTAACCCAATGATATTTTTAATAAATAAAATAATTAATTAACTACTTTAACTAAAAAGAGCAATCTGAATAAAACCACAAATAGATATCAGCTCAGCTGAGCTGATACCTATTTGTGGTACTCTTGAAAAATATGAAAAAACGAGAAAAGAACCGACGAAAAATTCCAACACTGGGGTGTCCAGAATCATGCCCTGGACCCATGGAAATCGTTTGTGCGTTGATTTCAGATACACGCGGTATTTACAGTAAATGATATGAATTGTGTAATGGCCCATAAAATTAAACCAAATAGGTAATATGGGGTTGTATTTTTCACATTTAAAATTCACTTACGTTCATTTTACTTACCTACTATACGTCCAAATATTCGTGCTAGCCCCTCAGATAATAGTGAGGTAGGTGTTTTGTTTCTTAGTCGTGGATAAATAATAATTGCATGTGGCGGAGATGAGAATGTTGAGATGGGTATCCATCTCTGCTTGCTTTTATGAATAAAATTGAATATTTTTTTTTTTTTAGTTTGTTTGCTAATCAATTTATTTAAGGTATTATTCCTATTCCTTTTCCTATTTTCCTGAAAGTCGTGGCTGAGGACCCGAAAGCTCCTGTGCTGAGGCATTTTATGAGAAGTCATTGTCCGCATGAAGTGCCTCGTAAGTACATGACTCATTAGTTATTTTTAAACTTGTTTTACTAACCTTAGTGTGTAAGTTGTACTAACAGAATTGGTTCCTTATGTTGTTCCCAATAAAAACAATTTGTATTTGTTGTATTATTAAATCACAATGTTAACAGTATCTACATTATGTACAAACGCATAAAAAAACAAAATAAATCATTTTTATTGAATTATTACTATTTTGTATGGATACAAAGATGGCGTTACAATGAGCGTAACGTTACAATGAGCGTAACGGAACAATAAGTCATCCTTTTTCGTGCGTGCAGCCGGAGTTCATCGATTATAATACCCACCGAATTGATGAACCTCCTCCTTTTTTGGAAGTCTGTTAAAAGTAGTCATTTGAGTATGAGTCGCCATTAGATTTAACACCTTGGAAAATTTCGAACCTGCTTGTTCTGTTAGAAACACAAAATTGACAACTTCAATTTACGTAGCAACTATGTGATAATTTGTTATGAAGTGATTTCACACACAACTGTTAATATAAAACAGGCTTACCGAATAATTTTAGTGGACCGTCGTGAATATCGTTACTAAATTAGAGTAATATTCAAGAGGCTGCTAATAAAATTACATTGTTACTAGCTGCTGCCCGCGACTTCGTTTGCGTGTAAAAATATATATTTTTTAACTAGCTGACCCGCGCAACTTCGTCTGCGTCACATTTTCCTTTAATGCTCCGCTCCTAATTGTCTTAGCGTGATGATAGCCTATAGCCTTCCTCGATAAATGGGCTATCTAATTATTCAAATCGGACCAGTAGTTCCTGAGATTAGCGCGTTCAACCAAAAAAACAAACTCTTCTGCTTTATAATATTATATATAGTATAGATATACCGCGTGTATCTGACATCGACGCACAAACGATATCCATGGGTCCAGGGCATGATTCTGGACACCCCAGTGTTGGAATTTTTCGTCGGTTCTTTTCTCATTTTTTTTAAATTTTTTTCAAGAGTACCACAAATAGTTATCAGCTCAGCTGAGCTGATATCTATTTGTGGTTTTATTCAGATTGCTCTTCTTAGTGAAAGTAGTTAATTAATTATTTTTTTATTAAAAATCTCATTGGGTTAGGTCAGAATAACGATTATGAGCAGTCTAAAGCAAAAAAACCCTTGAAAAAAATGAATAAATGAGAAAAATGCCGACGAAAAATTCTATGGTGAAAAAAAAGTCTAGGGTGTCCAGAATCATGCCCTGGACCAATGGAAATCGTTTGTGCGTCGATGTCAGATACACGCGGTAGATATAAAAAGTATCGTATGTTACTTCGAAAACCTCCAAAAATATGTGTACAAAGTTTCGTGATGATCGGTTTAGTAGATTTCGCGTGAAAGCGTAACAAACAAACTTACATTCAAATTCATAATATAAATAGGGATATATATAATTTTCATTGTCAGCCTATTACGGAAGTGTGGCTGTTTTGGAAACCATGATTGTATAATAATGTTATTATCGAATGCGATAGTGTCGGTCGTTCTGTGAAATGTTATCTATTCTTATTTGATGATTGGATTTTGATGAATTTTGACACACGGATAGACTTCAATCTACCTGGATGACTACATAGAACCGGGATTTTATGTATCCATTCGCAAATGTCAAATTTCAGTCACTGACAATTCTTCGGGTCATTAGAAGCAATTCCATCTTTCATTAGATACAAAGATTAAAGACACATTTTTCATCACATTTTTTCATTTTTTTCTAGATTTAAGTGACATACAAAAAATAAAAATTCAAAATTCTTTATTTCAAATAGACCAGTTTACAGGCACTTTTGAATAGTCAAGGTATGTAAGTCAAATAGATGAAGCTAATTCTGCCGCGCTAGCGACAAGAGTAGCAAGTTATTCTGCAACAAAACAAACTCACCGACCCTATCTCCAGCGCGGCAGTTGCACGTTCCAAAGAGTAGATCCTATGGAGAAGAACGTGCAAGAAACTCCATGGACACTCTTTTAAATACTGCCTTTTTATAAAATCATAGTTACATTATTTAATGAGTCTATACAACACACCTTTGTGTTACAATTTTATTAATTAAATAATAAAAATTTATGCGGAGTGAGGTAGTCGCGGACTGTGCGGAGCTAGTCCGAGTTCACGCGACGAGTAAGTTTTCCGCATCTCCGCTCCGCTTTCTCGCTCTAAAGCCTCGCCACGCTTCCTAGTCCACTGGAGCGGAGCGGATAATTTTTGAAATTCTATTCAGCAGTCTGGCAAGACTTCCAGTAAAATCTATACTAATATTATAAAGCAGAAGAGTTTGTTTGTTTGTTTGGTTGAACGCGCTAAACTCAGGAAATACTTACTGGTCCGATTTGAAAAATTCTTTCAGTGTTAGATAGCCTATTTATCGAGGAAGGTTATAGGCTATATATCATCACGCTAAGACAAATAGGAGCGGAGCATTAATAGAAAATGTGAATAGTTATATATACCTGATATTTGATGAACAATATTTAAATAATACTTAGATTAGAAAATATTTACTCGACACAACAACACAACAAAAGAAAAACACAGTATCGAAAAAAGAGAGACAATCATTTCCTTTTTTTTAGAAAGTCTGAGATACAAAGACACTCTATTAAAACACAGAAACTCCCTTTTTGAAGTCGGTTCAAAATAATGATTCAACCCCACGCCCTCGAAGTAACTCAACACGATACAATTTCATCAAATTTGAGCGCAATTACGTGAATAATTTTAATTATTAACGTGTGGAGTAATTATAGACACAAACTTAATACGCAGCTTAATTAAGAAATCCAATTAATATTAGTGGGCTTACTATGAGTGATTATAATGTACTAGCTACAAATTCTGGCTTCGAATAAAAAAAAAACAAAATTTTGTAACAGCCACACTCGTCGATATACCAGGTTAAGCAACGCTTGCCAAGGTTGATCTGGTGGTGGATGGGTGACGATCTTAACATACCAAGTTTCCTCCGTGCCTCGGAAAGCACGTTAAGCCGTTGGTCCCGGCTGTCATTTGTTGATCTTTAGCAGTCGTTACGGATAGTCAGAAGCCAGTAAATGTGACTCCAGTCTTGCCAAGAAGTATCGTGTTATCCAGTTAACGGGTTGTGGAGGTCAGGTAGGCAGCCGCTTCACGTAAAATACTGGTATTCAGCTAAATCCCGTTTGACTGGAAGCCGACCCCAATACGGTTGGGAAAAGGCTAGGCAGATGATGCCATAGCAAAATGTTCGAACCCCTTTGGTCGAGAGTGAGACTTAAGGTGGAAGCGCCAGGGTAGCCCGCGAAATTCAAATATTTTTATGTTTTTTGCAATTTGCCGGTCAGTGTGAAGGTGTATGTTGAACAAAATACAATTCGCGGCCGTAATGCATATTTATCTAAAGAATTATAGCCATTTTAATTATCAGTATAACCCTCTAAGTTTAGATAATTCGATTGAATGACTTTTTCACGAAATAACATTCAATCGAGTTCTATGAACTTAAAAGGTTATATTGATGATTTAAATGGTTATAATCGTTTAGATAAATGCTCTTTACAATCGCGAACCGTATTTTGTTCTACATAAAATTTCACACAGACCGGCAAATTGCAAAAAACATAAAAATATTTGAATTTCGCGGGCTACCCTGGCGCTTCCACCTTAAAACAAGATGAACATTACTCAATCGTAAACCAATAGAAGGATCTGTCAATAATCTCATCAATAATGCATAACACTTGCAATCAAGGAAAAACAAGCGATTATCTGTGCGGCCCTCATCTTGCATCCGATGGAAATACTGTTTTCCTTAATGAAACCAGCGTTTTTGTGATATTTCCAATGCATTCTTGAGAATTGTGTATTGCAATGTTATTTACTTGAGATCTTCAAGGTTAAGCAACGCTTCTTGAGGTTGGTCTTTGGACGGGTGACCTTTATACCTTACATATCGAGATTCATCTTTGCCCTCAGACGACACGATAAGCCGTGGGTATTGTTGATATGGCCTATGCATATCAAGATTCGGGACGGAATGGCAAAGGATTTAATTTTTTATTTAAGGAAATTCAAACTTATCTAGTTGGAATACGACATAATTTGCAATGTTATGAAGTGATTCCGTGATCATCAAAAGTAGCTCACAATTTAGGACCGATTAGTTTTAGTGTTAATTCGTGGTGCTCGGCAACTTATTGTCTTAATCCAGTTGTATGCTCCTTGGTGTCCATTGGCCTAGCTCTACTCTGTCTCCTGCTTGTTAAGGAGGGAAGTGGAAATTATATTTTTTTCCTACTCCTCCACTGTACTTTTCTGACCTGCTTGGATCCTACTACGAAATTATCGTTGTAGGATCCAAGACAGTTGAATCGTTTCACCGGGACTCGTCGGGCTTTGAATTTGTATTGTTTGTATTTGTTCAAAAATGTGACTTCGTGCCAAGGTTTTTCTACAAAGGGTATTTGAGAGCGTGCTAAGATTTCCCGCGGCGACACGTCACAGGATGACTTGGTAGTTCGCCAGAATGATATACAGGGAAATTGAAAAAATACCCGAAACCTCTTAGGCAGTGAAAGTACACATGATTATAAGCAACTTTTGTTTTGGTAAAACTCCGAAATCTCGAAAAAAATATCAGCTGTTTCATACAAAATGCAGTATTTAGCCAATGAAAATGTATGAAACAGCTGATATTTTTTCGAGATTTCGGAGTTTTACCAAAACAAAAGTTGCTTATAATCATGTGTACTTTCACTGCCTAAGAGGTTTCGGGTATTTTTTCAATTTCCCTGTATATTAAGCACTCTGGCGGTGCCGTGGCCACAGCATCCCTCCGCGGGATCTAAACGGCTAGTTTACACTGCCCAGTGACAAAATCCTCTGCCATTTCGTCCCGGTGAGCGTAGGCCTTTATTTTTACTTATTTTTTGTACTTGTAAATACGTGTAGTCAGAAGCCAGTAAATCACCAGTCGTGTGAACTGCTTCCGTGGTCGTGTAGTTTAGGCATTTGCTTGGTGACACGGTGGTCGTGGGTTCGATTCCTACGGGAAAGCATACTTTGTAAAGTTATTTTCCAGTTTGGTTAGGACATTGCAGGCTTGAATCACCTGATTGTCTGATAAAAAGATGATTCCGAGCCTCGGAAGGCACGTAAGCGATGTCAGAGGCCCTTGAGGCGGTTTAGAAACCCTGACACTAGGGTGTGTGGGATCATTAGACCTTTCTGCCCATACGATAAGAATACCAGTCGTGTTACCAAAGAATGTTGTACTACCCCGTTACGACCCATGACGGGGAGAGTGGAGCTCAGATTGAAAGGCCGTATTTAATTGGCTGGTAATCAGTTACATGCAGTTAGACTGGAAGGTCGACGACCCCAACTCAATGGACTTGTGTCCTGAAAAAATCTAATTAGTCCGTCAGTTAGATTGTCAAAAAATATTTGACCTGTGTTTTTACTTTTATTACGGGAACCAAAACTGACAAAGTTACGACGCTTTTAAAATTCTCAATACGTCATACCTTCGTATAATTTTTAGTTAGTCATGACGTCACGATCGCCCACTCCCGAGTTTTGATGCGTTTTGTCTTCGGCAATATTCATTGATTTACAAGAACAAAAAATAGGTACATTTTCATTATTTTTCAATACTCTAACTGACGGACTAAATAGGTTTGCAATTTGTGGATGATGGAATCTAGCCCATTGGGGAAAGACCTCCTACAGAAATAGGTAGGTTTATTGATTTCAAAATTGAGGAGCTCGTGGCTTAATAATAACAGCCGCACAGTTTGATCTTCAAGGTTAAGCAACGCTTGCCGAGGTTGGTCTGTGGATGAGTGACTATCTTAACATACCGAGTTTCCTCCGTGCCTCAGAAAGCACGTTAAGCTGTTGGTCCCGGCTGTCATTTGGAGATCTTTGGCAGTCATTACGGATAGTCAGAAGCCAGAAAATCTGACACTAATAGTCTTGCCAAGGTGTACCGTGTTACCCAGTTAATGGGTTGTGGAGGTCTGTAGGCAGCCGCTCCATAAAATACTGGTATTCAGCTGAATCCGATTTGACTGGAAGCCGACCCCAGTATAGTTTGGAAAAGGCTATGCAGAGATGATGATTGATTTCAAAATTAATCTGTGCTAATACACGGTGCCATCTTTGCTAATATATAAATGCGAAAATAACACTGTCCGTCTGTCTGTCTCTTTTATGCCTAAACCACCGAACTGATTTGGATGATTTTTTTTACAAAGATAGTTTGAGACACGAGAAAGGACATAGGATAGTGTTTATCCCGGAAATCCTACGGGAACGGGAACTGTGTGGATAAATAGGTTATATATATTCCGGGAGTATGTTCCCTAGGGATCATGCGGGCGAAGCCGCTGACAGTCGCTAGTTTTATATAAAACTAGCTGACCCGCGCAACTTCATCTGCGTCACATTTACCATTATTACTCCGCTCCTATTTGTCTCAGCGTGATAATATATAGCCTGTAACCTTCCTCGATAAGTAGGCTATCTAACACTGAAATAATTTTTCAAATCGGTCCAGTAGTTTCGGAGCCTATTCAATTCAAACATACAAACAATTGTTTCCTCTTTATAATATTAGTGTAGAATGTAGATTCCTCAGCAACCAGGCGTCAGTCTCTCAGTGACGAGGAGGTTAAGTCTTTGACTTCTTGGAGCCCATGTATTAGCTTAGCAACGTACTAAATATTATTTTCTTCTTCCCAATCTATACATTCGTTCATTAATATGTATCTAGTAAACAACAGATAAACACGCATTAGTAAACAGCTTAGAAAGATTGATAGCGACCCGTTTTTGTTAGTAATTCCTCTGTAGGTAGGTATATAGTACTAGGGATGGTACGAGATGGTTTTATCAGAACCAAAGTTTTAGTCGGAATTTCTAATTTGTCGGAGTTAGAACCGGAGTCGGAGGTTGCAAAAGAGTGTTGTACTCAAGGCGGTGTAAGGTTGTTACTACATCAATCGATCAACGTTAATCGATTGGTGTGGTAATTTTGGCTCATTGACGGAAACCGGGCGATAAACCAATTATCGATCAATTAGTGTGGTAGCTTTAACTGATCGAAGAAAGAAGAAGAAACTATCGATCGTACTCGACTTTATTCTACCATCGATCAATGGCATTTATCGACGATCTATCGATTGGTGTAGTAATACTTTAAAAATAACTAGCTGACCCGCGCAACTTCGTCTGCGTCACATTTTTCATTAACGCTCCGCTCCTATTTGTCTCAGCGTGATGATATATAGCCTTCCTCGATAAATGGACTATCTAACACTGAAATAATTTTTCAAATCGGACCAGTAGTTCCTGAGATTAGCGCGTTCAACCAAACAAACGAACAAACTCTTCTGCTTTATAATATTAGTATAGATTGTCGTCAGAAAGCATGTAGGTATTTCCCCACGAGAAATGCACAAAACCGTTCCTACACGATATCTATAATATGCTTTGACCGCCGATTTAAAAGTGCTGATGTTGAAATCGTTGCCGGAGGTGTAATATCAAACGGATTTTTTTGTTCTTGATAGCACGCTTTTGACCACTATCTCACCTGATGGTAAGCGATGATGCGGTCTAAGTTGGAGCACGCTTGCCTAGATGTAACCGATTCACTCTAGACAGGCTTCCGACTTATCGGAGTCAGAGTCGTGTATCCATAACATCCCTAGTACAGACGCTAGCACATCAAGCTACAACAAGCTGTCAAATTTCTTTGTTAGATTTTCAACTTTTATTTCCTGAGACATTGGGTTCAAATTTGTTTGGGAAAATTTTACAGTTTCGGATAGTTTGATGTACTAGCGACTGTACCTATTACGTTTTGTTAGCAACTACGGGCCTCGGGGTCGTTGTTATAATTTCAGGTGTTTTGTGGATACATTGATCACATTTTAATTAATTGGGCAGTTTATATAGTACGATATGACGACGAGTCGGCGCGACGACGTTTTGAATTTTTATAGTTTTTTTTTTTTTTGTGATTGTCTTCCGGTACGGAGTTGCCATTGCACTTTTCGACCATCGGCTATCATATCATAATATTTTAATGAGAACAACTATATTTAATTTTTGATTTATTTATTCAAAAAAAAATTCCATTGTGTACGAATATTAAAGCTTAACAAGTAGGTACACATGCAGTAAAAACTTATTATTTTTCTCCGTTTCTCCGCTCCACTGCCTCGCTCCGTTGCAATGGACAGATAGCCTTAAACCGGCATCGTTCGTTTCTCGTCCAACTTCAATTAGATTGAACCCATGTAGTGTTTTCTTAACAAATTGGTACATAATATGCAATTACCCGCTGTGAGTGTATCGATTGACAGGCGGCGCCGTTGGAAATGCATTAGTGTTAACACCGCAGTCTTTGTATATCATGTACTGTACAGTGTTATGGTGTAAGCTTGAAATGAATAAATGATCTGTGTTTTCTTAAGTTTTGTGGCTAAACATTAACAGCCGCACAGGTCGATCTTCCAGGTTAAGCAACGCTTGCCATGGTCTGTGGATGGGTGACCATCTTAACCTACCGAGTTCCTCCATGCCTCGGAAAGCACGTCAAGCTGTTGGTCCCGGCTGTCATTTACAGATCTTTGGGGCAGTCGTTACGGATTGTCAGAAGCCAGTAAATCTGACTCCAGTCTTGCCACGAAGTACCTACCGCGTGTTACCCAGTTTACGGGTTGTGGAGGTCTGGTAGGCAGCCGCTCTACGTAAAATACTGGTTTGACTGTTACCTACCCCAATGCAGTTGAGAAGGGCTAGGCAGATGATGATGTTGTTGATCAACCACGTGGTGTAGAACTCACAATAACTACGAGTTTTGAGTTTCGTAAACTTTAGCAAAATGCTTTTTTGTGTGTTGTCAAAAGGCAGTACTTACAGTATATTTTTTTAAACTTTCATGGTCACTAACATTAGAATAGTTCATGATCATGCTCCGTGATCATGGCGCTTGCAACAGTGCCGAAATATCAGAAACTCGCAAATAAAAAGGTACACGGTAGCAATCCGGATAAGAACTATTCTAAGGCAGTACTTACTCTTCGTACTAAAAGATTTAGTTAGTGGTAGTGGTAAGTAGTTGAGTGCTGTAGTTTTGTCCATCCGTCTTCGGATTTCGACGTTTTGAACTTGATCTATTAGACGTAAGTATGTCAAGCATGGAACGCTCCAGGGTACCGGGATTTGTTGGAAAGAGTCAAATCAAATCAAATCAAAATTGTTTATTTGTCAGAATATGGTACAATCGATGTTATTATAATAATCACCGCGGCCCTGGAACGCAAAAGGCACTAGGAGGCAGTAGGTGGAACATGGATGGGTTTTAGTCAGTAAGAGTCTGGCACTCCGTTATGCCCCGCCCAGAGCTGGAGGAGTAATTTGATGATTTCCAATCCTTTAAAAAAAAAAAAACATGGAACGGTCCATGGCGCTCTGTGCAACTTGCTGTCTGTACACAGCCTCCTGCGTGAGCGTCCATGTCTCAGCAGCGTAAGGCAATATGGTTAGCAAAACACACTGGCTGTAGAGAAATGGTAATTTCCATACAGATAATAAGAATGTTTTTTTTCGGACCCTTTCAACGTTCAGTAAAATTATTCTAAGAACTAACAAAGCCGTGTAACTACGGAATAAAAATTCAAATACGGTGCATCAACCTTACTATTTTTTAAAGAAAAGTTCATACTTTTTCACCAAACGAGAAGGTACCTACTTCATTTTTTTTTTTTTTTATGCAAAACGGGGAAACTCTTGGCCCAAATCTCACCTGATGGAAAGTGATGATTAGGCCAAAGATGGAAGCGAGTTTCACCCGGAATCCTCTTACACAGAGGAACTGGCTATCATACCTCTAACTGCCGGAACACAACAATGCTGTTAACATTGTTGTTATGGCGACAGACTTAGACATGTATGTATGTATTTATTATGTTTTGAGAGTTATGTTTTGTACTTTAGAACATAAATAGTTGCCAAAGTCGATATTTTTGCTAAAAGTGGCCACTTTTAGCAATAATTGCCGTTTTGGCTATTTAGCCATGAGTTATATATTAAAAATAGCTGTCAAAAAATAATAGATACATTTCTTCAGTGCACTACAGAGCGGTTTTTTATCTACGTGTCTTAAATTTACCACAATTAATAAAAAACGATAGGCGGCGCTAGTGGACGGAATACACACTCTTAAGGTCTATTCATCAGTTTTACGTCTTAATAAATTTTATTAGGAAAAGCAATGAACGTCTTCTGATACTGATAATTAATTATCGTCTCGTTTCAATATTGGATTAAAAGCGAATTGATAATATGGTAGCAAGGCGGATAAGGCTTTGCTATGAAGTAAGCGGAGCGGATTTGACGGTCATCCAGAGTTTGAAACACAGAACAGGTGGAGTTTCTTGCACGTTCTTCTCCATAGAGATCTACGCTTTGGAACGTGCAAATAGCTTCAATTGTGCCTGTAAATGATTTAATTGAAATAAATGCTTGAGTTTGAATTGAGAAATTGTGAGATAACTTAAACTCGTGTGAATGTTAATCCTCCCACATAATATTATCTCCTATTTACAATTTGCTAGCTTTCGCCAGCGACTTCGTACGCGCATATCCCGTTTTTCTCATTCCCGTAGGAATTTCAGGAAATCTTCTCTTAGTTCTTCCCTACACGCTCCAAGGAACCTATAATTATGCCAAAATTCAGCTTTATACGACCAGTAGTTTCGGCTGTGCGTTGTCTGTCAGTCATTGAGTAAGGGAATAATTTTATTTTTGGTTTTGGTTTAGGCTTCGTTTTTTACAAGAAACCACTGAATAACACTGAATAACACTGAACTCTTATAATTTGTCACGATCGCGGTCAAAAACGCACTAGTTCGCTGAGACGACTATTTGCCTATAACATGGTGAGCTTGTCTGGTGTTCTGTGAGAGACAGTATGCGAGGGTGTCCACTGTTTCATGTTAATTTCTTATTACAATTCCAAATTTGCACACATTTTGTATCTTTGTTTTCTGTTAATTAATTTAATTGGACTTGGACCGTTTTAATTAACTATAAATAAATAAAATACTAAAAGTCAATAACGATGGAATGTTGTCGCGACAAGCCGCTCTCACCTCAGCTTCGCTACCCGCTTTCTGTATGACCTAGCCCCAAAAGTGATTTTTCTTTATCATCGTAAATTTAATTAAAGCTAGATAAATTAACGTTGTTAATTATATCAACGTTTTGGGTTCAAAGGAAAAGCTGAGTTTATTGAGTAAAAATAATTGAGTGTCAAACGGAATACTTAAATAATTAAGTTTTTAGTGGAGTGAGATTTTTCGTTTCATTCATTTTGGTAACTTTTATAAAACAATCATGGAGGCAAAGATTTATCTTTTTCATGGAAATGGAACTGGAAGGTATGGATTTTTAAACATAATCCATGATAAAAAATGAGATGGAAAATACATACATAGATAGACACTTTATGGTACACATCGAAAACAGTTACACAAACTTTATTTGCATGGGTACAATTGCGGTCTTATCGGTGACAGCGACATCTATTAGAGAAAATTTGGAAAACTTAAAATAAAAAGGAGGGCAGCAGACGACTCCCTATTTTATTTAACACCGCAGACCGTGTAATAGATCTAAATATTATTTCTTTAAATATAATATGAAACGTAAAATGTTTTCAAATGTTCATCAGCGAGGCCTAAAAATAAAAAAAGCTGTTTTGTATTTCTTACTTATTTAGCAAAATACATAGTTAGGAAAACATCACCTAAAAATCCAAATTTCAAGTTGATAGCATCAGTAGATCTTGAGATATCCAGCGGCGACAGACTGAGTCAGACTGAGTCGCACCATTTAGGGTTTTTATCATATTGGTATTGAACCCCAAAAACTATTCAAATACACGGCTTACCTATCACAATTACCTATACATAAAAAAGCCAAAGCAACGCATATATTTATTTCTAATCTTCAGCAAAGATGGTTTAACAAACATAATCTCCTTAGCGAAGCCTACACGACACCTTTGCACCGACGACCTTGTAATCCAATATTTTCGCTAACTATTCGTCTTTTCCCTGATGTCACTATACCATACTCGCCTTAATACATACATAATAATATATCATCTGGCAACCCCAGGGATAGCACGTTCGGTACGTTCATAAATTCACCATCGGATATTATTTGTTGCGAACTAGCGACCCCGATCGGGTCGACCGTATTTATGAGACTGGGACGAATCACTCTTATTCACATCCATTGGCGTTACGCTGAATGATTTTGGACACACTTATACAGTTCCACTTCTATCAGCCGCGTACAGCGTCGTAAGAATGAGAAAGCGGGAGTGGCAGAACAGCGCTGAACTCTATCTATGGCACTCGCGTGGTAATAGTATTTGTCCTCATTTTATACTTGTTTGCCGCGAAAGCTGAATAGAAGCGCAAAGCTGAACGGATGCGTACGCGTCTCCATACAAAATCGTTATTTTTATGGGCATAAGCTGAATACCTGTGAGTAGTCCCTTATTCGTGATTCTTGGTAATACGGTGTAGCTCCATCAGGTTTATGCGGCCCTGGTACTTGGTAGTTCGTTTTATATGAAAATACGGGGAAATTGCATTTACCTAAGGTATCTGAAGCAGGAACATAAGCAATAGCACATTGTTTTTCATTTTAAAATGGTGCATATTTAATTTTGCAATGTCATCATCATATGCCTAGCCTTTTACCAACTACATTGCGTCGGGGATATTGTAAATCTGCGAAACTAGCATTGATTGAAATGATTCCGCGTATTTGCATTCTGTGTAGGTTTATAAATTAATATTTTTCTTATAAACGGCTGTTGACCTCATTTTTTAGGGTTCCGTAGCCAAATGGAAAAAACGGAACCCTTATAGATTCGTCATGTCTGTCTGTCTTTCTGTCTGTCTGTCCGTCACAGTCACTTTTCTCCGAAACTATAAGAACTATGCTGTTGAAATTTGGTAAGTAGATGTACTTCGTGAACCGCATAAAGATTTCCACACAGAAATAGGAAAAAAAACAATAAATTATGGGGGTCCATACTTACAACTGAAACTCAAATTTTTTTTTTTCATCTTACCCATACGTGTGGGGTATTTATGGATAGTTTTTCAAAAATGATATTGAGGTATGTCATATAATTTTTTTCTAAACTGAATATTTTGCGCGACAGACACTTCCAAAGTGGTAAAATGTGCGCCCCCCCTTAACTTCTAAAACAAGAGAATGATAAAACTAAAAAAAATATATGATGTACATTACCATGTAAACTACCAGCAACAATTGGTTTGAACGAAATCTAGTAAGTAGTTTTTTTTTAATACGTCATAAATCGTAAATCGTAACTTCTGCTTACGGAACCCTCAGTCCAAGAAACCGGCTAAATCCGACTCGCACTTGGCCGGTTTTAAATGGAGAGGAATAATTCATCAGTATTATATAATATATTGGTAGAAATCAATAAAAGTCTAGACTATATTGTCTGGCTACATGTTTCAGATACGTGAAAATATCCAATGCTAGTTATGCGGATTTGCACTATCCTGAACGATTGGTGTCGCTTTCCTTTCAAACCGGATTCAGCTGAATACCAGTATTTTACGTGGAACAGCTGCCTACCAGACCTCCACAACCCATTAACTTTCCGAAGCACAGGGGGGTCTCGGTATGTTAAGATGGTCACCCATCTACAGACCAACGTCGGCAAGCGTTGCTTACCTTTGAAGAATGCTCCGTTGTTATTATTTAGCCACGAACTACTCTGCTTGCCTTACCTTTAACTGTGGTTTACCTTGGCTTTACCAGTGCTATGTATATTTTTAAATCTTCTTGCATACACAGCACTTTCTGTTCGCCTAGCCCAATGCACAACGGCTGTATGCTTACCACAACTTCCTAACTCCGGGCTACTACTGAAAAAATGCTACTGGAATAACCCAATAACTCGACCCAGACTGGGCAATTGAACCTGAATGATTCCAGTTTCCTTTTGTTAAAAAACACAAATGCGCAACTGCGAGTCAGACTGCCACACGAAGGGTCCCGTATCATGAATCGAAAAAACGTCTCTTGTAAGGGAGTCCTGTTTTTAACCGAATTCGGTTGAATTTTTTATTTTTTTCTTGTGTTTGTTACCTCATCACTCCGTCAATCATGAATCGATTTGAAAAATTCTTGTTTTATCTGAAAGGATATACTTGTAGATTTAATTTTTATTAAAATCGGTTACGAAGTTTGGATTTTATTTCGAAATAGCTGGAATTCGTTTACTTGGATGATGGTTTTTTGTCATCCATGTAATCGAAATTGCGTATTTTGCTTTTCTGAGATTTTGCAGCGGTGTTGTTAGGTGTGGGATACCACCAAAAAGTGAAAAATAAAAAACTTACAAAATAAGATCAATCGACTACAAAATAAAAAAAAAAACACTACAAAATAAAAAAAAAACACTACAAAATAAAAAATAAATTTAATTTTGGAAGTCGGTGTCAAAATACGAAGAAACTAACAAAAACACCGACTTCCGAAATTAAAGTTATTTTTTACTTTGTACCTAGTATTTTTTTTTATTTGGAAGTCGGTTGTATTTTTAATTTTTATAATATTTTTGTTGTTACAGCCGCAATAGTAGTAATTTAAAATTTCAAGTGTCTACCTTTAACGGTTCTTGAGATACAGCCCGCTGACAGACAGACAGACAGAAGGACAGCGGAGGCATAGTAATAGAGATCCGTTGATAACGCTTTGGGTACAGAACCTTAAAAACAAACCATTAAGTAGTGTTCAAAGCTACAGAATATGTGTACTTACTCAGTTTAATTTATGGCCCAAATTCTCTTCATCTTTTACGGAATGCTTGCAGTGTCGTTAAAAGATAAAGCAATTTTAATGCTCATTCTTATGAGACATTTATTGCGAACTAAACCTCAGTTGGTATTGCACCAAAGATGTTGTTTTCGTAATTCTGAAATACGACTCGTTTTATAAAGGAAGACTTTTTTGAAGTTTAATTTGTTACCGTGGGTTATCCACTTTTGTTTCGTGTAGTTGTAAATCTTCCCTTTGAAAACGACGCGACGCTAGAATGTCGTGTTTTGCTTTGGAAGATGGACGATTGCTAACTTGGGAAACGTGCTGAGCCTTTTAAAAAACAAGGATAAAGATTTTATGATATGTTTCTGTTGATGTATCGTCATGTTTCAACGCGTTGTGTTCCACGCGCGCTTCAGAGATGTCAGCACAGTAGACGGGGTCCGCCAGGGCCAGTGCCTGCCAGGTTTTCAGAATTGTTTCAAAAGAGTCACCGCGGCCCTCGAACGCAAAGGGCATTAGAAAGAACAAGGGTGGATTTTAGTCAGTAAGAGTCTGACACTCCCTTCCACTCATATATACTCTATGCTTCCGCTCCACCCAGAACGGAAGGAGTGAGTCATTTGATGATTTCCCGTCCTAACAATGGTTAGGCTTACTATGTTTTAAAGTTTCAATTCACACTTTATATAAAAGTTTGTGCAAGTTGAATAAAACAGTAAAGTTTAGCAAAAACTATTACGGCTGTTTTTCTATTTCAAAAAAACAATACAATCCAAAAAAAGAAAGTATTAAAAATGGCTTCGTCACAAAAATATTTAGAATATCATTTTATCGATCTTTGTGTAATTAAAATGAAAAATCTATCAAATGCTATTTGAATGTTATTTGTTTTTAGTTGTTTATTCGGATAAAGAGGCATGCATATCGGCTGATTTACGTCAAGGTATTTAGTATGAATGAAAATTAACAAAAAATTAAAAATAAGAATTGATTAGTGTGTCCATAATGAAAAATGCTTATTTCCATATTCTGAACTTCCGGTTGAAGTATATGTATGTGTTTCGGAACACGGTGTATATATAACCGACCAAGTGCGGGTGCTCTTTACTATTTCATATGCTATTTAAAAACACTTCTTCGAAATTTTCTTGTAATCTTAATTCGGAAGTTGACCCTAAAAATAACTCAAACGGTTTCCCTAATTGCATCAGACCTGATTTTCTTTGCATGTACTCTTAAAACACGAACTAATTTGATTCGTCGGTCGCTCAAATAACTCAATTACTTACGTTCAAATGGCAGCACTTAAATAAACTTCAGACTTCTAAAAAGCTTAATGAATGAGGAACTAAATTCGCGCTAATTGGCACTCGTTTGCAGGTGTATAACGACGGCAAGCCGAAAGGTACCAGGGTAAGAGGAGCTGTACTGAGAGCTTTAAATTTTCTAACTTTGTTAGAGTGAACTGGCTCCTTCTGGGTAAGCTCGCTCCATCGTAGACTTTGTCTCTGTCATCTCTGACCAAGACTAGAGTCAGGAGCAAACCAATCTCAAATAAAAAAACCGGCCAAGTGCGAGTCGGACTCGCGCACCGAGGGTTCCGTACAAACCTGTAGGTATATATTAAGCAAAAGTTGCGATTAACGATTTATGACGTTTTAAAAAAGAACTACTTACTAGATCATGTTCAAACCAATTTTCGCTGGTAGTTTACATGGTAATATACAATATATATTTTTTTTAGATTTATCATGCTCTTATTTTAGAAGTTACGGGGGGGGACACAAATTTTACCACTTTGGAAGTGTCTCTCTCGCAAACTGTTCAGTTTAGAAAAAAATCAAATTAGAAACCTCAATATCATTTTTAAAGACCTATCCATAGATACCCCACACGTATGGGTTCGACGAAAAAAATTTTTTTGAGTTTCAGTTCTAGGTATGGGGACCCCCAAAATTTATTGATTTTTTTCTATTTTTGTGTGAGAATCTAATACGGTTCACAGAATACATCTACTTACCAAGTTTCAACAGCATAGCTCTTATAGTTTCGGAGCAAAGTGGCTGTGACAGACGGACGGACGGACAGACAGACATGACGAATCTACAAGGGTTCCGTTTTTGCCATTTGGCTACGGAACCCTAAAAATTAAACTCATTCATGTTTAGTGATTGACCAGGCCCAGATACTTACAGCGGGTCTAAAAGAGCCATTTTAGCAGAATCAGAAAATGCTAGCGAAGGAGGTGGCGGAGCGGGAGAGGAGACCCTCTCGTCCCGGCCGCCGTGGTGGACGCCGCGGGCGTCGGGGGCCACCTGGTGACCTCCGGCCACCATAGGCGCGGGCCTGTGGACGGCGAGCTATGGGTGGCTCGCCGTCCGTCCGTCTAGTGACGACAGGCCGTGTCGACGGCGCGTTAGTGTTCCACGCGCGCCTCAAAGAGAGTCAGCAACACAGAGAGGCCCGAAAGGGCCGACGCCTGCCGGAGTCGCGGGATTATTCGCAAGAGACACCGTGGCTCCGGAACACAAAGGGCAATGAAGGAACATGGATGGGTTTTAGTCAGTAGAAGTCTGACACTCCCTCCCGCTACACCCAGAGCGGGAGGAGTCATTGGATGATTTCCCATCCCTAAAAAAAAAAAAAAGCAGAATCAGAAAGCAAATCACGCTACACTGTAAAATTTTCCCAATCAATCTTGAACCTAATGCGTTAGCAATAAAGATAAAATTAAATATGACAGATTGTTGTGTGATAAATATTATGATTCTCCTAAAGTGGCTTTTTAGCGCCTCTGGTCACACTAGACTTTCACAAGTTAAAAGCCAATCGATTCCAAGTACCAATCACTAAACAAAAATAAACGACAGACTTTTAAAAAGGTTATAAATGAGGAACTAAATAGTACTAATTGGTACTCGTTTGCAGATCTTACAACGACGGTGAGGGAAATGGTACCAGGGTAGGGCTATACATCCATTGACTCCGTTTTTCTGCTCCGCGTAATTGGACAGGCAATATAATATACGGTACTGAGAGTTTTCATTATACTCGTTAATGTTTAGTGATTGGTACTGGGGATCGATTGCCTTTTAACATGTGAAAGTCTAGAGCATTGGTTCCCAACCTGTGGTCCGCGAGCTTAAGAGGAAACGCGGGCGGAGAGACTTTGTATGTAAATAGTCATAATTCGAGGTTTGGCTCTCGCCTGTTTCCTTCTTCAATATTGGACAGATTTAAGAGATATTTCATGAACTGAATAAGAAGAATATATTTTGTGCCGCTATGTTTTCTTTTTTGATGATATATTAAACGTAAAAGCACTAGGACCCTCAAAACATGCTCAAAATTGTCCAATAAACTGCTGTCAAAAGAGCCTTACTGAACAAGTTTGGCAACTATTAATGAATAGAGAAAAACATAGGGGCACAGTTTATATCCTTCTTATTCAGCTTGTGTAATATCTATTGAATCGATTTAATATTGGAGGAGGAAACAGGCGAGAGCCAAACCTCGAAATATAACTTTTACATACGAAGTCTACAAGCCCACATTTCCTCTTAAATATGGTGTATGGTACGCGTATTTTAAATATCAAACTTACCAATTGCAAAGTAACGTAACGTTGTTGGAGTAACTTTGAAGCTAATTGATTTTCAGTTTCTATCAGGAATATTGTTTTTCTATGTTTATGCTCGTTACTTTTGAGTTTAAAGAATAAGTTTACGTTAGGTAATAAGTTTTTTTTTTAGATTTAAACATTTTTTTTTTTCAGGATTTGTGGTCCCTACTAAAAATTAAGAAACAAAAATGGTCCTCGATCAAAATAAGGTTGGGAACCACTGGTCTAGAGTGTTACTTGCGGTGCGATTCTGTCAGCTTGTCGAAGTGAAAACTTGGGCGAAGTGAGCGACAAGTGAGCTGTCAAACTATACAAACAAATGGAATGACAGTTCACTTGTTGTTCACTCCACCTAAGTGAACACGGTGAGATGTCAACAGAATAGAGTGGCTAAATCTAAGCGTTTCCAAACGTCTTTTATAATGCGAGCAAAGTAGTGGAACTCTCTCTCTGCCAGCGCCTGTGTTTACGAACGCATAAAACCCTAATCTCTTCAAAGTTAGAGTGAACAGGCTCCTTCTGGGTAAGCTCGCTCCATCATAGACTTTGTCTCTGTCATCTCTGACCAAGACTCAAGATTCAAGAGCAAACCCATCTCAAATAAAAAAAAAACTTTCTAGTTTAATGGGATAGTATACCTAACCCTCGATTTTTTATTTCATTTCAAAAATTCAAGAGGACTGCGATTTGAATGCCTTAATTTAAGCTGACTTTTTTATTACGTCACTGCAAATAAATGAGTCACTTTAACGTAAATGTATTTTAAATGCTAAATTATAATGAACTGTAAAATTATGACAGTCAAAAGTGCTTTTTAATTCTCGTTTAATTGAAATTAACGTATTGACTATGGTATAAAATTACATTTATGGATTGTCTAAAATACATATAACTAACCATAATAATGGCTTTTTATTTCTAAAATAATCCATTAATTATGGATATAAATTTTCCGGGAAAAAGTCGCTGCAAATCAGTTCTAGTATAACCCATTTTCAGGATCGTGCTCAATTGCCAGTAAACACCTGTATATGCGGTGGACTCGTGCATATTATGAAGAACACAAGTTTTTGAATCGCTTTGACTCTAAGATGGTGATGGATTCTAAGGAAAAAAACGTAATTTTTGTTAATTTATAAATATTTGCCTGACATATCTACAGTTTTGGTCTTGCCTTTTTTATGGTAAAACTCACCATTTGGCTGAAAATGCAAAAAAAGAAACACATTTTTGCGAACTTTGAACTTGAATCTATTTTTTTTTTGTACATTTCTGACAGATCAATAAAGTCTTTCCACATTCCATTTTCAACGGTGTCCCCAACATCTCAATTTAAATAAAGCTAAATATTGTTACTATTTTAGCTCTATAACAATTATAGTAACCCTAAATGTTTATTTTGGCCGGACAACAGTAGGTTGTTTTTAACCGAATTTCCAAAAAGGAGGAGGTTCTCAATTTTGTTGTATGTTTTTTTTTTATGTTTGTTATCTCATAACTCCATCAATTGTGAACCGATTTAAAAAATTCTTATTTTATCTGAAAGGATATACTTGCAAATTGGTCCCATTTAAATGTTATCAAAATCGGTTACGAACTTTGGATTTTAAATCGAAATAACTAGAATTCGTCTAATTGGATGATGGTTTTATGCACGGAACAGAAAAAACTGGTTTTATGTCATCCAAGTAATCGAAGTTGCGTGTTTTACTTTTCAGCAATTTTGCCGTAAGTGAAAAATGAAATCTTATAATTATTCCAGTAAAATCAAGACCAGCGGCAGTCGGTTAATAAAATTTAATCATTTTCCCCATATGCAGGAATATAATTTCAACAGCGCTCTGGACTTACAACAATTTCAAAAGCCAACAATGAAATATTCGCCACAGGGTCGTTTATTATTGAATCACTTCTGGTCACGTACCGACTGCTCGTGTGACCTGCGGTCTACCGCTAGGGGTGTCGAAATGGTGATAAAAAGATGACATTGTTGCCATATGACCTTGGGTCTTGACAGACAGACAAAAGGGTAACTATGTGATCCTATAAGGGTTCCGTTTTTCCTTTTAGGAGGTCCTTAAAGATTAAAATAATACCGATTGCCACAAAGACACCCCAGACGCACTGCAACTTACCATCCCTACCTTGTTGCTATTCCACCAATTCGCACTAAGCGTTTCCAAACTTCTTTTATAATGTGCACAGCAAAGTAGTTGAACTCTCTGCCTGCGTCTGTATTTCCGAACGCTTTCAACCCTAATCTCTTCAAAGTTAGAGTGAACAGACTACTTCTGGGTAAGCTCGCTCTATCGTAGACTTTGTGTCTGACTAGAGTCAAGAGCAAACCCATCTCAAATTAAAAGAAATCTAAATTAGACTTGCTCACCTGATTTGAATGATTTTAAAACACGATCATTGGCTTTTAGAAAAATCATTTGTCTTGCCTTTTCCCAACTAACTACATAATTATGTTGGGTCGGCTTTCATTCAACTGGATTCAGCAGAATACAAATATTTCATGTGGAGTAGCTGCCTACCAGACCTCCACATCGCATTAACTGGGTAACACGGTACTTTGAGGCAGTCAGATATCTGGCTTCTGACAATCCGTAGCGACTGCCAAATAATTAACCAAAGATCTCCAAATAACAGCAGAGACCAACAGCTTCTCGTGCTTTCCGAGGCTCGTAGGAATCTGGGTATGTTATGATGGTCGCCCATTCATAGACCGACCTCTGTAAACATTGCTTAACCTTGAAGATTCGGCTGTGCGGCTGTTGTAGTTTAGGCACGAGCTTCATTTTAGAAAAAGGCTTTTTGTAAAAAATACAGAACTTGTAAGTAGCTCATTGAAAATCTTAAGTAACCTACAACATAAATAATAAATCGGGGACAAGTGAACATTTCTAGGAAGCCTCGCTCCCCGAAGAATAGGAACTCTTGACACAAAGTCGACAGTTGACGTTTTTTTTGCAAAATCGGAAGATCCTACTAAGGAAATTAATATGCAAAAAATACGAAAAAAACTGTACACTTTTAGTGCTGTTAATGTTATCCGCAATTATAATCAATATTTTTGCCAGCAGACAAAAAGCCCGCGTTAAATCTGAGAGACTTACTTATAATCCCACTCATGACTGCTCACCATTTTAAAATAAAATGGCGGTTACTGTGGCCAGTAATTTAAATTATAAATAAGAGTAGGTACAGAAGGTCAGTTCAAAACAGCGGATGAAAATAAGCTCACGTACACAGAAATGTACGGCGATCTCAATCAAATGCAATGGTCGTCAAGCGGACATGAAACATTTAAAAACTTCTAGTTGATAAAAGTTCAGCAACAGAGTAGTTACATTTTTCTATTAGAAATTGGAAAAAATTATTTTTAAAACCATGAATATTGCTACATTATTTTTTGTAATTAGGTATTTTATTGTGGTTCTTTGTGGCCATAGCAAACACACTTTTCCCAAAGAGGGTTGTTCTATACTGCCTGGTAAGGTTATTATCCAGGTGACTTCTATTTCGCGATTTAAGCTCAAATGTAAATAGTGATGGATGATGTCTAATAAACAAAGCCATTTCAAAAATATATAAAGACTAGCTGACCCGTGCAACGTCGTCTGCGTAACATTTTTCATTATTGCTCCGCTCCTATTGGTCGTAGCGTGATGATATATAGCCTATAGCCTTCCTCGATAAATGGGCTATCTAACACTGAAAGAATTTTTCAAATCGGAACAGTAGTTCCTGAGATTAGCGCGTTCAACCAAACAAACTCTTCTGTTTTATAATATTAGTATAGATGGCACGGTAAGTATTTTCAATTGTTTAAAATATTCCTTGCAGCTGTCAGTTCTTTTGAGAGCACACATAGCTCGCAAGCACCTTTTTTTACTATTTATAGGCATACGTTTCACCGCTATCTCACCTGATGTTAAGCGATGATGCGGTCTAAGGTAGAGCACGCTTGCCTAGAAGTAACCTATTCACTCCTGACTTAAAGACTCCCAGGTTGTAGCTATTAGGAAAACAGACTCAGGCAGGGAATTCCACTCCTTAGCTGTACGCACAATTAATGTATTCCCAAAACGTTTTGTGCGTATAGGTGGGATGTCCACCATGTACCGGTGGCACATCGCCGTACGTCTTGTGGTCCGATGGTGGAACGAACTTGGCGGAATTAAATTATGCAATTTCATCGCACACTCCCCAAAATGTAACCGATAGAAAACCGACAGGCCAGCAACTCGGCGTCGATGCTCAAGACTTTGAAGCTTCGATTCGACGAGCTTATCATTTGAAGACTTTATCCCAGTTAGTAAAATTTCCCCAGAAGCTACATAACTATGATAAGCTACTAGTAATGTGTTAAGATTGACTTTTTTTGCTAGCATGTATAGACTATAAGATGACTGTGACACTTTTTTGCAAATAAGGTAGATAATTTTAATAGGAATCTGTCCTATTATCAGTGGGCGTCAAATTCTGTAAGAAAACGGTGACACTTACTGACACTTTTGTGTTTCATTTTTAGGGTACAATACAGTAGTAACCCTAGAGGCATTTCAGTGCTTTGTGGACTTTCTGTTCTTATCTACTCTGTGACTCTTGTTACCTTAAAGGTTAATATAATTCTGGAACCGTGCAATCCCGCCATTGTACGTGAATGTGGCTTAGCATAATCATGAAGGCCCCAGTGTTAATGTGTGGGGAAATTGCCCAGCAGTGGACTGAGATAAGCTTTTGGGGAGGAAATAGGGTAGCAATGTAACGGATGTTAGTTGATTAGGTTGCCAGATTATAGTGTTTGGACTGCTGGATGGGACACAAATGTTTTTTAATTAGAAAATGTTGTGTACCTACAGCAGCCAGACCGGTTTAATTCTTATTTTTTCAGACGAGGTTTATTTATGTCTGTAGGTGCATAGGTTTTAACTAGTAAGTAAGGGTTGCCAGACATACAAGCGGGCTAACATTAATTGGCACAGCCGGGTGGTAAAATCGATTTTACCGCCCGGCTGTGTCGATTAATGCCGCGAATTCATCTGAATTTTCGGGAAAAGTGTCGGGCACAAGCCGAATGATGCCAAACGTAATGTAGTAGTTGCTAAAGGTTTTTTCGTTCCAAAAATACTGATCGGCTGAATCGACTTGTGTCGATCGGGTAGATACATCATTCGATTCGACCGTAAAATAATTGGTAGACAATAACAATTTTCACAGGGTATGTATTTTTATTGCCGCTATAACAAAAAATAATTCAAATTAAAATTAAAACTTAAAACCCATGTTTTTATTGATATATTGTTTTTTTTTTGTAACTATTCTAATGTTGTTATCGGTTTTTAGAATAGAATAGATAGTTTTTATTTCAGACCGGAGTCCATAGGGTTAGTAACAATTTTACTTAACAATTTGTTTGAGAGTACGACTCGCACTTGACCGGTTTTCATCTAAAGGTTTAGTACAAACCCGTTCTGCTCCGGAGCAATCCGGCTATTGTACGACCGTGTACCAGGCTCCCAGTAGTCGAGAGAGGCTTAGCGAAAATATGAAAAGGGGTCGTATGAGCCTCGAGATTACTCTGGAATGGTGACAAGACCTTAAAGGGTTTCAGTTTGTAGTTAGTCAGGGTTGGGATTTATGATTTAGAGTTAAATAGTGTATCTTACAATCCGACAATAATTGCGTATGTTATTATGCGGTTATTTATTCAGTTACTTAGGTTAACGACACTGGAGGAAGATCGATGTTCAACAGATCAGTAGCTGTTTTTCAGCAAATGACAATAACGGTGACTTCACTATCACAGCTGGAAACTGGGGGGCAACTCTTGAAGCCCGAAGTCCGTAGTTCCGACCTTAGTTGCGAGCGTTTTATCACTCGTAATCGTGATATCATTAATTTTAAGGCGGTTATCACATTACCACGCATCACGCTGCATGTTGCGTGTCAACGCAGTTACGCGCATACTTGCGGGACTGCAGACCTGCAACATCGTGCGGGTATTTTACGCACTCACGCGCGTAGGTGCGTTTTGTGGATTCACGGCTCTGACACTTTCATTCAATGCCGTTCGCTGTAGTGATAGTGCATTGCAGTGCAGAGCATCGCGTCTGTTTTGATATTATAAATGGTAATTCGTATGGAACTCATTCAAGATGCTGCAGTAATACTAACTGTTTGGTTTTTGTAAAAACACACGTCAAGCCTATCCATAATCACGCACGGCACTGCAAGACTCGGTGTGCCATAACATGCGCCTAGCCCCGCACCCACGCGCGTGCTCGCATTTATCTCAGCTTGTAGGCGCGTGATCTGCATGAACGCGCATGGATGTATTTTCTGTGTGTTTGACTATGGATGTTTTCTATACCAACGGAGATACTTAAAAGCAACGTTAGGACACGCATTCACGCGCTACGCTGCGTGGTGCGTGGTAGTGTTTTAATCGTCAAATCGTAAGTCTGTACGTGATACGGAGTAGAAAAAGCCCGCAACTAAGGCCAAAACTACAGGTTTGGGGCTTAAAGAGTAGCCCATTACTTTTCAAAATCAATTTCGAACAACCAACAACAACAATAATTCCTGCGTAAAGTTTATTTCAATAAACAGCTTTGTATTTGCAAGACAGTTCGAAATTTAAATAAAACCTTTGTTAAGTTACCTCCTTGGTTGCCATGTTTCGCATAAGATTGTTCGATTTTTAAATTACACGATAGATATGAGTTTATTAAGTCATTTACCTATTGGGCAGCGAAACACGATAGATATGGATTTTCATACAACTTTTGCCGGCCGCTGCTCGGCCAGTAGGTACGGCAATTTTGATTTATCTCGAACAAGGTTGTCAAAATAATGCTCACATTTCCAAGCATGTTTGAGAAAAAGGAGTTATTACGCGCATGTGGACAAAGTTAACTCGGTTCTCAGGCAAAACTGGTGTCAGATTTTCTGGCTTCTGACTATCCGTAACGACTGCCAAAGATCTCCAAAGGGACCAACGGCTTAACGTGCTTGCCGAGGCATGGAGGAAACTCGGTATGTAAAGATGGTCACCCATCCACAGACCATCCTCGGCAAGCGTTGCTTATCCTTGAAAATCGACCTATGCAGCTGTTATTATTTAGCCAAAACACCAGCCAACAGTGAAATTTGACATGTCGAAGATCTCACGCTACACTAGCGCCTCTACCTAGTAGGTAGTTCCTGAGATAAGCGCGTTCAACCTAACAAACAAACTTTTCAGTTTTATAATATAAGTATAGAATAAATATTATTTCTCTTGTTATGCCTTGATGTTAATACTTTTTTTCTTTTGTTTCCAGGGTAAGAGCAACCATTGCATCAACAAAAAAAAGTTCAGAACCGTGAGTTTTAGTTTAAAATTCTAATCTTAACTTATAATAAATTATAATACTTACTAGCTGACCCGCGCAACTTCGCCTGCGTCACATTTTCCATGAATGCTCGAATCCGCTCCTAAATAATAATGCGACTTTAAATTGAGATGTAAGCTACCCTATCTTTCAAGTTGGGTCAACCTGCACACTGTGTGCAAATTTGGTTAAAATCGGTTAAGTAGTTTAGAAGTCCATCGCGGACAAACAACGTGACACGTGATTTATATATTTTAAGATATTTATATCACTTTTTTATTTATGGGAAGTCATCAAAATAATGACTTCTTCTGCTTTGGGCGAAGCAGAAGGGAGTGTCAGACGCAACCCTGGACTCCTCAACTCCTGTTAACTTGAAAAAGTTGGCCTATGTCAAATTTGTGAAGGACCGCCTTCACAAATTCAAAATTCCCATTCGTGTGGATACTATAAAAAAAATCAGAATTTTTATTTTACTGTACCTAGGTTACTGCGGCCTATCATGACAAAATAGTAGAAGCGCAATGTGTCTCAGAGGGATAAAAGGTTGAGTACAGATGCCAACGATCTGTTGGCATCTGTACTCAACCTTTTATCCCTCAATAGATTTTCAACTTTGAGACTAAAGTTTTAAGGTTCAAGGTTGATTGGGAAAATTTGACAGTTTCAATGTACAGACGCCAGCACATCAAGCTACAACAATATGTCAAATTTCTTCATTAGATTTTCAACTTCATTGTTGAAGTTTTAAGGTTCAAGGTTGATTGGGAAGTTTTGACAGTTTCGGTTAGCTTGATGTACCTACTGTTGGTGACTGTACCTACGGCTGCCCTAGTCGTCTCCCAACTATATTGGGGTCGGCTTCAAGCCTAACCAGATGCATCTGAATACCAGCATTTTCCTATCTGACCTTCACAACCCAGTAACTGGGTAAACGATACCCTGGGCAAAACTGATTTTCTGGCTTCTGACTATCCGTACCGAATGTCAAAAATGTTTGAATTATACTTTCCGGAGCACGGAAGAAAATCAACATGTAATAGATGGTCACCCATCCACGAATCGACCTCGGCAAACGAAGCTTAACTTCGAAGTTCGATCTGCGTTGCTATAATTAAAAATTTTCTACTCCAGATTCGTCCTTGTAATGATCAGAAACTCAGTGCTACCTCTTTGAAACTTCATAGTTAATAGAGCTAGATATACCAATCTTAGAGAAAACATCGCAACTAACGCTCAGTTCATCTGTACAGTACAGTGACCCCGCCGTTGAACTGCGGGTAATACCGTCTTACACAACACGCAGATAACCGGCGACTTTAAACTATACCCGGCTAAGTACAGTCATGGACAGAAATATGTTGACACTGAAAAATTCATCGCTGATATTCGCTAGGAAATTGGTTGCGACAATTTTTCCCAGAGAAAACAATAAAAAATGGTGACGAGAGGGCGTTTTGGAGTCTGTCAGTATATTGGCGTTGTCGTTCAAAAGTACTGGTATTCAGCCTAATTTTAATTTATTTTTATTATGTTGAACCACACGCGTTTCTCTAATGAGACATAAACCAAATCCACTACCAAGTACCTGAAATCGTGCGGTGAATTATGGCTCATGAAAACAAATTTCACAGTCGGTGATCAAAACAAATTGTCTTCGACTTTTTGATACTAAGACAAATGCAGTATTCTACTGTTTTCTTAAAGGAGCATTCAAACAATAAATGGTGCAGATACTTTAGTGACACGCAGTAAGCATTAATTAAACTTCAACATTTAAAGTTATATATTTAAACTTTATGTACAGTAGTGTTTCATGTGCAGACTTAGCTAAAAAAATTGTTTGTACAAAAAAGTACAACCGACTTTCAAAAAAACCACTACATAGTATAAAATAACCTTCATTATGGAAGTCGGTGTTTTTGGTGTTGTAGCTTCGTTATTTTATACTATGTAGTATTTTTTTTGGAAGTCGGTTGTATTATTTGAACCGATTTCCCAAAAAGGACGAGGTGAGGAGAAGGAGAATTCAGTTGTATGTTTTTTTATGTTTGTTACCTCATAACTCCGACAACTATGAACCCATTTGATTTTTTTTTTCACATCGGTTTTATCTGAAAGGATAATATCTATATACTTGCAGATTGGTCCCATTTAAATTTTATGAAAATCGGTTTCGAACTTTGGATTATCAAAATAGCTGGAATTAGTCTACTCGGATGATAGTTTTATGTCATCCAAGTAATCGAAATTGCGTATTTTGCTTTTCTGCGATTTTGCAGTGGTGTTGTTAGGTGTGGGGTACCACTAAAAAGTGGTAAAAACTTACTTCAGTTTCCCTTAGTAGTTTTGATTTTATGAGCATTTTTGCTTATTTGAATTTCTATGTAGACCAAGTATCACCACTGAAAGGTGAAATATATAAAACTTTTGTACAAAAAAATACAACCGACTTCCAAAACGGCCACCATCCATCCGCACCCATCCATCGCATCGCTTCCATCTTCGGCCTAATCATCACTTTCCATCAGGTGAGATTTGGGCCAAGAGTTTACCCGTTTTGGATAAAAAAAAAAAAACCAACAAAGTAAAAAATAACTTTAATTTCGGAAGTCGGTGTTTTTGATACTTTCTTCGTATTTTGACACCGACTTCCGAAATGTACATAGAAATTCAAATAAGCAAAAATGCTCTTAAAATCAAAACTACTAAGGGAAACTGAAGTAAATTTTTACGGGATCAAATGTCATCGAACTAAAAAGTTATCGATGTACATAAAAAAATAGCCGGTGAATTGAGAACCAGCTCCTTTTATGGAAGTCGGTTAAAAAGACTAACCCACTCGCTGTTGAAGTTTGCAGAGAGTGTGAAGATATTTTTGGTCTTGACTGTACGTTGCTTTCGAGAATAGATCTGATCAAATAAATAGGGTTTAGAAGAGCCGCAATAGATAGAATAGGTTACAGACTATGGAATGGCTGTCTTTGTTGACGTCATACGATAAGAAAATGCTTTTGTTGTGTTTAAAACTCTGCTTGGGTAAAAACCAGTCAAGTGCGAGTCTGGCTCGCTCACGAAGGGTCCTTTACTTTTATTATTTATACTAGTTGATGCCCGCGGTATACAAATCTATACAACTATACATACATACCTACTACATACCTACACACATACACACACATATAAATAAAATTGGAGTGTCTGTTTGTAAAATTGAAATAACCGTTTTTTACTACATGTATATTAATGTTTATACGGTACATACACCAAAATAACTTTTTTACAATTTTTGTATGTCTGTCTGATTGTTCCGGCTAATCTCTGAAATGACTGGACCAATTTTGACGGGAGTTTTATTGGCAGGTAGCTGATCTAATAAGGAGTAACTTAGGCTACTTTTATTTAGGAAATTATATTTATTTTACAGATATATAAAAAAAAAATATTATTCAGCGCGGACGAAGTTGCGGGCACAGCTAATATAAACTAAAATATGCACATACAAGCCAGATAGCGACTGCCTACCAGACCTCCACAACCCATTAACTGGGTAACAAGGTACTCCTCGGCAAGACTGGTGTCAGATGTTCCTGGCTTCTGATTATCCGTAACGACTGCCAAAGATGCTTTCCGAGGCACGGAGGAAATTCACTACGTTAAAGTGGTCACCCATCCACTAACCAACCTCGGCAAGCGTTGCTTAACCTTGAAGACCGACCTGTAGGCCTATTCACGTAACTAAATAAGTGCTGTTGCAGTGCAGTTTAAGTTACGTTTCGATCGCAAAACAACGCTTTTCGTATTCTCTACCGCTGTCAGACACGCTCGCGTCAAGTGCGCGTCACGCGAGCGCAATAATGGCATTCTAAGTGTTGCGCGTCTTTGGTGTGTGTTTCGGAACGCAACGTGATCGGTATTCTACTATTTGTTTGACGTCCCAAAATGACAGTTTATAAGCTTAAGTTTAATTTTTAATATTATAATACCGTCTATATTCATTGAAATTTATTCGTTTCTAGTAGATTATTTAGTGAATAATATTTTTTCTCTCTACCGTCAGTAAGTTTGGTAGTTTGGTTGTCGTGCAATTGACGTGCAGTTCACGCGCAGTTTACGCGCAGTTCAAAGATTACAAGAATACCGTTTATCACTCGAACTTAAAATTAATTGCAACTGCACTAAAACTTAATCGGTGCGTCATAACATTACGTGAATTAGCCCTCTGTGCGGCTGTTATTGTTTAGCCGCGAGCTATTTTTCACTGAGTTTAAGTATTAGTAGACATTTTCTGACTTTTCACGTACCTAAAATCAGGATGTAGGTAAGTGGGATTAGATATGTCACCGAAAAATGGCTGAATTCGTAAGATTGTAATAAATCTTGATTAGGTACATTATAATTTCTGGAAATATTATGAAAACATCGTTTTGTATAGAATAAATTCCATACACAAAATACAAATTCAACAGTTTCCAGATACGTCGGTGTCTTATTTAGAAAAAATTGTTTACAATAATTCACGCGATATTTTAAAATCTTACGGCGTTAGCCACTTTCCGGTGACAGATACAAACAGGATGTACTACCGACTGTTTCCTTGTTCTCTAATTATAAGTAGGTACGTCTTCCATGAAACTGGAAGAAAATAATATAAATAGCAATAGGAAAGTAACGACACTTCCTCTCACTTGGTCTAAATATCAAAATGATGACCTAATTACTTTTTTTAAACCGGCCAAGTGCGAGTCGAACTCGCACTTGAAGGGTTCCGTACCATAAATCTTAATTTTTATTATTTGTTGATATAGCAGCAACAGACAGGCTACCAATTACAGTTTTCAGATACAGCCCGTTATCAGACAGATGGACGGACGGACGGACGGACGGACGGATGGACGGATAACAGAGGCTTAGTAATACGGTTCCTGTTGTTTTTTAACCTCCTCCATTTTGGGTAGTCGGTTCATAAATGACGGAGTTATGAGGTAGGTAACAAACATTAAAAAATACAACCGAAATCAAAGTTATTTCATACATTGTAGTGTTTTGTTTTGGGAATTCGGTTGTATTTTTTTTCAGTTTTCATTGAAATGGCTGTAATACATTCAGCTTAATTCAAAGTAAGGGTCAAAATTAATAGCGTATTTTAACATACCCACTATAAATATTTTGCATGTATATTTTGCACTTGCTTTTATATATTACTAGCTGGTCCGGCAAACTTCGTTTGCCATATAAATTACCTATTACCTATTCTCAGACCTACTAATAAATATACTTACACAATAAATGTCATGAAAATCGGTCAAGCCGTTTCGGAGGCGTTCTTGAGATTTTATGTTATTAGGTAATTGCATTCCGTATTTCCCGTTCACGTAGGAATTTCAGCTATTAACGTCCAGTAGTTTCGGCTTTGCATTGTCTGAGAGTCACTCCATCCCTTAGTGACGGAAGAATTTTATATATTTGTGAAAAGTACGCCTACGCTAAATAGGTTTTTTACCATTGATAGGCACGCGTTTGACCACTATCTGATATATGATGCGGTCTAAGATGAAGCACACTTGCCTAGAAGTAACCTATTCACTCTTAACTTAAAGACTCCCAGGTTGTAGCTATCAGGAAACAGACTTCGGCAGGGAATTCCACTCCTTAGCTTTACACATTATGAATGTGTTCCCAAAATATTACCCGTACTTCTATTCCATGCTAGTATTAGGTAACATCCCTAGCTATCCTGTAGTACGTGTAGTACGGCGAAAGCCTGATTAGTAGCTAACTAACGAGCTCCTCTAATTAACGGACAAACTTACATCGTTTGAGCCAGACTTTGTTTGGGAGTTACAAATGCATACGCGATGTCGGTATTACGACAAATATAGGGAATAAGAGACTTGTGTGTGTTGTGCTTTCCGAGGCACGGAGAAAACTCGGTATGGTAAGGTGGTCACCCATCCACAGACCAACCTTGGCAAGCGTTGCTTAACCTGGAAGATCGACCTGTTGAAATTGATCTCTACTAAATTGTTTTAATTTCAAAGAAAATAATTAATGAACAATATTGTTTAATGCGGCTAATTCATAACTACCAACAAAACAATACCATTGTAAACTTAATTCGTAATAAAAAAAATGACTTTGACTTTGGCAGTAATTGGTTTATCGGTACATAAACTCGCCTAAACTAGATCACAATTAACCATACATATTTTCACGTGTTCTGATCAGACAGTAACAAAACACGAGAGCAAATTGGATCCGAAACCAGATCCCCGGATCCGTACACGTAATGATACCGGATCCGCAAATCTGTGGGTAGTAATGAAGGTCTGATTAGTGTGCCGGTAACCAGCAGATGTCTAATTAACGTCTTAATTAATCTGGCCGTTAGTTTGTTCGGTGATAAGCTTTCAACGTGAATGACTGACTATTATGTAGGTACGTTTGTGAGGAGCGTTTTTGAGACTCTCTTTTTAGGTTTGCGTACCCAAAAGGTAACCAATTTGAAACCCATTAGTGTTTGCGTAACCAAAATTCAAAAGTCATTCATTCAAATTAGGCTGACAGCCAGCACTTTTTGAATGTTTTACAAAAGACAGTCCCCCAATACGCCCGCCCGTCACCACTTCCTAGTGTTTAGCTGTGGAGAAGAAGTGGCCAACAAACTCCGTAGCAACACATCTTCCGTCTTTTACGTTTTAGGAACTAGAATTTATACAATAAGTATGCAAAGTATCAAAAAAATAACATGACATAAAAATCAGTTGTCAGCTAACACACTATGACAATATAAAACAAAATACACACGCAAGCAAGTGTTGACGAATGTGGATTCAATAAATAAGTAAAAAAAAAGATTGACCTACATAATCAGATAAATAAATAATAATAAAAATAACAATATAAGTAACATGAACTTATATAACAAACTAACTACTTATAGACAAAGAATAAGATAATATCATGTCTGCTCTGAATCTTTTGGACACATTCACTTGGGTAAACACATATGAACTTTTTAAACCAAAACGCATTACTTAAATAAATAAACAAACGTTGATAATAAAGTTTTTATTGTGACGGTTGCTAATCCCCTTTTTGTTTTTTTTTTTTGTTTTTAATTTTTACATTTTATACGTTTTCACAACAACTATGCACACTTTTAATACAAATCCAACTAAGTGAAGTGAATATGAGAGTGTTTAAGGCGAGTCATAGCACAAAAGGCCAGGTTAAGGGCCCACCTGTTGGGCTGCGACACTGGCTGGTAAGCTTCTCAGGGATTTACTGAGAATGCCATTAAATTAAGTGTTGCTGGCTTACTGCTACTTTTTTTATGAAAACCTTTTAGTATGATGAATGGCATTTAAATTAGATGATTCCAAATTTTATATTTATTGCATGGAGCTTGTGTTAGCAACAATCTAAAGGTCAATTCTCCTCATTTTAAAGCAACGCTCGCATATAAATTCAATCTGTTAAAAACATAAAAGACATCAAATTCTATAAAAAAATTACAGATTGCGATCCGTCAAACATGTTTAGAAATTGAGGTTCTTTTGGCTGAATGCGAACATTGCTCAAAAATTAGTAGAATTGACCCTCTGAATTCTTAAAGTCAGGAGTGAATACTTCTAGGTAAGCTTGCTTCGCCCCTCACATCATCAGACCTCGTATTGAAAATACTATGAAAATTTTCTACAAAAAAATATTGTAAAATGCAGCAACGTCTTTCGACAAGACGTTAGGCGTTTTTCGAAAAATAATTCACCCCTAAACTTTTTGCTACGAGTACCTACAATAGGGCAGAGTTTCCTGCTATTTTCGGAGCATCATAAACAATATGCATATTGATAAGTCTTCCATTAAGTAATGTACAAAGAATTAAAAAATGACTACACACACACACACACACACAGAGGTAGTTTTAAAGTGGCGCCAGCGACGGAAAAGTTAAAAGGGCATCTCTTGGTATGGTCATATATGATGAGGAGGGAGGAAACGCATTTAACTAAAAGAGTAATGAACATACATGTGAATGGACGGAGAGGGAGAGGGAGGCCAAAGAAAAGATGGATGGATTGTGTGAGGAGTGATATGAAAGATAAAAAACTTTTTACAAAAAAATACAACCAACTTCCAAAAAAAAACACTACAAAGTAAAAAATAACTTTAATTTCGGAAATCGGTGTTTTTGTTCGTTTCTTCGTATTTTGACACCGACTTCCGAAATTAAAGTTATTTTTTACTTTGTAGTGTTTTTTTTTGGAAGTTGGTTGTATTTTTTTGTAAAAAGTTTTTTATTTTTCACTTTTTAGTGGTGCCCCACACCTACCACACCACTGCCAAATCGCAGAAAAGCAAAATACGCAATTTCGATTATCAAAGAATCATCTAAATAGTCAAATTCCAGCTATTTCGATTTAAAATCCAAAGTTCGTAACCGATTTCGATATAATTTAAATGGGACCAATCTGCAAGCATATCCTTTCAGATGAAACAAAAATTTTTCAAATCGGTTCATAATTGTCGGAGTTATGAGGTAACAAACATAAAAAAAAAAAAAAAAAACATACAACCGAATTGATAACCTCCTCCTTTTTGGGAAGTCGGTTAAAAAGGGAGTTAGTGATAGTTTGACGGCTGATAGGGCAGAGTGGAAAAAAAAACGTGTTTCACCGACCCCAAAGTAACATGGGATAAGGGCAGGAAGATGATGATGAGATAATGTATAAAGAATGTACTTACAAAGGATGGTAAAGCTGCGCGGATGGGGCTGGAGTTGCTTACTGTTAATCCCTAAGCATTTCATTTCAGGGTATTGAAAATCTCATAACAGAACAATATTTGAGGAGCTTGTGGCTAAATAATAACAGCCGCACAGGTCGATCTTCAAGGTTAAGCAACGCTTGCCGAGGTTGGTCTGTGGATGGGTAACCATCTTAACATACCGAGTTTCCTCTGTGCCTCGGAAAGCACGTTAAGAAGTTGGTCCCAGCTGTCATTTGGAGATCTTTGGCAGTCGTTACGGATAGTCAGAAGCCAGAAAATCTGAGGCCGGTCTTGTCAAGGAGTACCGTGTTACCCAGTTAATGGGTTGTGGAGGTCTGGTAGGCAGCCGCACACTGCATACTGGTATTAAGCTGAATCCGGTTTGACTGGAAGCCGACACCAATATGTTATAGTTGGGTTGGTTTGGGCTAGGCAGGTGATGCTGTAAGATGCGTCCTTATATTGCTCCACAAATAATCAGTAAAATTGTTACTAGTTAAACACGTATGTAAAACTGCTGAATATTTGTTAACGTTTTCATAGAATTAAAGTGAGCTATGACCTGAAGTTTTGATGACCAGCATTTCAAAAGTATACATTCCGGCCATCCATTCAGCCCGCTGCAGGCTAGGCTAATAAAAGTTTATATTTTATGATTTAAACCTACTTTCATTTATACTTTTTGAATAAAGTATTTTTTCACACACTAGCTGACCCGTGCAACGTCGTCTGCGTAACATTTTTCATTACTGCTCCGCTCCTATTTGTATTAGCGTGATGTTATATAGCCTATAGCTTTCCTCGATAAATGGGCTATCTAACACTGAAAGAATTTTTCAAATCGGCCCAGTAGTTCCTGAGATTAGCGCGTTCAACCAAACAAGCAAACTCTTCTGCTTTATAATATTAGTATAGAAGTATAGATTTTACAAAGTACATTTCGCCATTTAACCGACTTTATATCAACATTCACGAAATTCTTCCTCATTCTTTCCATTTTGCAAATAAAATGCAAAGTTTTTCCCATTTCGTCGTTTTTCTTAAAATATCAAAGGTAGCATTCCGTCTTTATTGGCAAAGCTCAGGAACCAAACAAAATAAGATACAACAGAAGGTTAACTTTGCATGACGCGCAGGTGCTTGTACAAGGCTCAACTTATCATTCTTAACTACTATATTGGGGTCGACTTCTAGTCAATACTGGCATCTAATAATGCGTAACGACTGCCTAATATCTGAAAATTGCAGCCGGGAACAACGGCTTGACGTAAAAAGCTTGGTATAAGTTGCAGCACGCTTGAATTAACTTTGGGTTAAAACGTCAAGATGGGAACTCGCAGGTTGTAGCAAATTTTCAGTCAAAGTGTTTATTGACTGAGACTCAGACTCCGACAGAGAATTTCGCTCCTCAACTGTGAAATTATTTACAATGTTATCGAGAAAAAAAAAATACAACCGACTTCCGAATAATAAAAAAACACTACAAATGAAAAAATAACTTTAATTTCGGAAGTCGATGTCAAAATACGAAGAAACTCACAAAACCACCGACTTCCGAAATTAAAGTTATAGTTTACTTGTAGTGTCTTTTATTTTTCACTTTTTAGTGGTACCCCACACCTAACAACACCACTGCAAAATCGCAGAAAAGTAAAATACCAATTTTGATTACTTGGATGACAAAAAACCATCATCCAAGTAAACGAATTCCGATTTCGATTTAAATTTCTAACTTCGAAACCGATTCTGATAATGTTAAATGGGACCAACCTACAAGTATATCCTTACAGATACAACGAGACAAGACAATTTTTTTTTAAATCGGTTCATAATTGACGGAGTTATGAAGTAGCAAACATAAGAAAAAAAAATACAACCGAATTGAGAACCTCCTCCTTTTTGGGAAGTCGGTTAAAAAGGGTCTTGATAGACGGACAATAAAATGATTCTATAAGGGTTACGTTTTTGCCGACTGAGGTACCTACCTCGCGTACTTGGTACGGAACCCTAAAAACGAATGGTCATGATGGTTCTGCAGATCTTCTTTGCCTATCTGTACACTGGCATCTTATAAGTATTGATCCCACCACAATGAGGCAACTCGTAAGTTTATCGCGGAATGTTTGACGGTCGGTCATTAAAAGTTGAAGGAACTGGGAACTTTGTACTTTGAGTATTGCTTTGTTACTGTACTTTAATAAGGCAGTAAAGTATTGGGTATTTAAGCTGGAAAACAAAATAAAGTTTTAATGAAAATTCGGTATTTTTAACCGACTTGTTCAAAAAGGAGGAGGTTCTATGATCGTGTGTATGTGTGTTTTTTATGTATGTTCATCGATATCTTCGCCAATTGTGGACGAATTTTAAAAATTATTTTTGTATTCGAAAGCCCAACATGCCATACTTACAATACTTCTGACAACAGCATATAATACTTCTGAGGTAGTCCCACTGTCACCAAGTCAAGATCTGATGATGGTATCCCATGAAAATCGAGGAAAACTCTCAAATACAGCTCGGGTCGAACTTCAAGGCTAAGCAACGATTGCAGAGGTTAGTATTTGAATTATTTTGAACTAGCTGACCCGCGCAACTTCGTCTGCCTCACATTTTCCATTACTGCTCCGCTCCTATTTGTCTTAGCGTGATGATATATAGCCTATAACCTTCCTCGATAAATATGCTATCTAACAATGAAATAATTTTTCAAATCGGACCAGTAGTTCCTGAGATTAGCGCGTTCTACCAAACAAACAAAAAAACAATCAAACAAACAAACTAACTCTTCTGCTTTATAATATTATAGTATAGATGGGTCAAATTTATGGAGCATTTTTTTCAGTCAAAGTCAATTTCGGCTGTATTTTCCTGATATGGGCTTAGCTTCCAGTCAAACTGCAAGCAGCCGAATACCAGTATTTTAAATGGAGCGCCTGCCTATAAGATGTATATAAACCATCAGTGACTGGGAAACACAGTATCCATTTAGAAAGCCTGGTGTCAGATTTTCTTGCTTTCAAGAAAGAATTTCAAAGATCTACTGCGAACGCAAATGACAGCCAGAAGCGAGGGCTTAACATGCTTTTCAAGAGACAGACGAATCTCGGTGTTTACGCATGGTCACCCATCCAAAGACTGACCTCGGCAAGCGTTGCTTAACCTCGAAGATCGAGCCGTGCGGCTGTTATTATTTAGCTTCACTTCAGCTCCTCTTAAGCTTCAACTAGTCGAAAAGTATTAGGTACAGTACAATCCAAAAACTGAAAACGCAAAACCATTTAATCCGGGCGCATACGATAATCTCAACGCACACACAACACATCCCAAGCACACAAACGTTCAAATCGCACACAAGAATAACTTTCCCACAGTTATGTTCATATGTGTGACTATTATTTGTTGTACAGGCTGTTCCAAAATTTGCGTAAGATTTGATTTTTGTGGTAAAGTATAGGCAGCCTCAAAAATAAAACAGTTTGATAACAGGGGATTCAATACTGAGTCAAGGAAATTCAGTTATTTATGTAAAACTAGCTGACGCCCGCGGCTTCGCCCGCTTGACAAATAATATACTAAAACCTTCCTCGAGAACCACTCTATCCATTGGTGAAAACGTAAAAACTGTAAAAAAATCGGTGAAGAAGTTTTTGAGTTTATCGCGAACAGACAGACAGACAGACGCGGTGGAGGACTTTGTTTTATAATCAAAATCAATAATATTTAATAAGACAAATAATCCATTTGTTAGTAAAAAAATTATCTTACAAACTAGTAGGTAGTGTAGGTACTACATTTTTACATTTTAGAAAGGGCGGGTTCATAACATTTGGTATGCAATAATGTCATGAACTCTTTCGCTCGAGTTCAGCCCAGACTTAGTAGCAGTGATGGTAATGGAAAATTTCGATAAAATAGTGCGATTTGTGCAAAGCAGAAGATATATGCCAAAAGTATTATCCAGTTAAATCAAATCTTGCGTTCATTGTGGGACACCCTTAATATGAATGTGTGTGGTGTAGTTGTGTGTGTGAGTCGGACCTACATTTAACTGACACATTATTCTTGTTGACAATTTGCGTCCGCTTGCATCTTGGCTAGGGATGTGCTGAGTTTCTTTATAAATAACGATAATTTTTGTCATCATCACTTTACATATATTTTCATTTAGAATTCTTGTACTGTATCATACATTTAATTAAATTTAATAATCATTTATTTCAATCCATTCAGATCATAATTAATTAGTTTGCACATTTGACTTTCATTAAAATTTAAACTTCAGTTCATTTAATTATTTAAAAACCGGCCAAGTGCGAGTCGGCCTCACGCACTGAGGGTTCCGTAAGCAGAAGTTGCGATTTACGATTTATAACGTATTAAAAAAAAACTACTCATTAGATCTCGTTCAAACCAATTTTCGCTGGAAGTTTACATGGTAATGTACATCATATATTTTTTTTAGTTTTATCATTCTCTTATTTTAGAAGTTAAGGGGGGGACACACACATTTTTCCACTTTGGACGTGTCTGTCGCGCAAACTGTTCAGTTTAGGAGAAAATGATCTTAGAAACCTCAATATCATTTTTAAATACCTATCCATAGATATCCCACACGTATGGGTTCGATGAAAAAAAAAAATTTGAGATTCAGTTCTAAGTATGGACCCCCAAAATTTATTGATTTTTTTCTATTTTTATGTTAAAATCTTTATGCGGTTCACAAAATACATCTATTTACCAAATTCCAACAGCGTAGTTCTTATAGTTGCGGAGAAAAATGGCTGTGACATACGGACGGACAGACAGACAGACATGACGAATCTATAAGGGTTCCGTTTTTGCCATTTGGCTACGGAACCCTAAAAATGAATGATTAAACAAATCGGTGCCAACCCTGTGGACCAGTCTTGACCCAAAAACTCGATGTACAAACAAAACTCTCCGCTGACGTAAATACTTCCTTTGATGTCCATTTTATTGCACATCCAATGATTTTAATGCAATTCCATATTTTGAGCTGAAACAATATTTATGCGAAATATAAATGACATCAATGTTGTGATGTGGACTCAACGTATTAATGGCCGGTTAGAAATGGGCGCGAAATATTTGTGAGAGGACTTGCGAAAATAAACGGTAGGTATGGAAATAGGAAGTTCATTGATAAGTTGTGCTAATATTGTTGTGAGGTGCTTATATTAGTTAATTTCTGTTACTTTTTTATTTGAGATGGGTTTGTGCGACGGGCGATTACTCACAATACTCTCTCTGGCCCGTACTATAGGTAGAAATTACAGCTGATTTGTGAGTTCTGACAACTCAGCGAGCATCACCGAGCGTGTGTCGCTGAGCGAGTACGATCATTGATAGCTCTTGTCGCTACGATCAACACACTGGTACGAGCCGGCTCGCCAGCAGTGTGAACAGCCAGCTATCGACGTAAGTGCATGTGTCTCTTTTCACACGAGATCAATATCTTTTGTCCTTTTCCTCAGATAGTCGACAGCTAAACGCTTCCTCGCCGGCGGTGAGACTACCAGTCTAAGTTGGGAAGAAGTTACACAGATTGATTTTTACTTGATGTTTGCTTAATTTTAGTAACATTCATACTTGTAATATTCCATTCTTCTATTTTTAGGGTTCCGTATCCAAAAGTGCAACTAAACCTCTTACTAAGCTTCCGTTGTCCGTCTGTCGACAGAAGACTTCTTGAAGTAGATTTTGTTTTTTTTTTAACCGACTTCCCAAAAAGGAGGAGGTTCTCAATTCGGTTGTATTTTTTTTTTTGTGTTTGTTCCCTCATAACTCCGACAGTTAAAAACCGATTTCAAAAAAATCTTGTTTTATCTGAAAGGATAATATACTTGCAGATTGGTCCAATTTAAATTATATCAAAAGCGGTTACGAGCGTTGGATTTTAAATCGAAATAGCTGGAATTCGTCTACTTGGATGATGGTTTTATGTCATCCAAGTAATTGAAACTGCGTATTTTGCTTTTCTGCGATTTTGCAGTGGTGTTGTTAGGTGTGGGGTACCAGTATTTTTTTGTAAAAAGTTTTTTTATTTTTTTATTTCACAAGGTGTGTATTTCTACTGCCGCAATATTATGGTACGGAGCCATCCGTGTGAGAATCCGACTCGCACGTCTTATTCTTAAATTATCAGTAGCTGTGAACCAAATAATTTAAAGACAAGACGTGCGAGTCTTCCACAAAGTAAAAAAAAATAGGTACATTATCGTGCTAATACATGGTAATACAATAAATTAATTATTACTCACATACGTAATTATTTATTACGACAGTAAGTCTAAACCGCATACAAACGTATTATATGAATTTTATATAACCACAATTTACTGCATGTGGTCACATGTGAACGTGCGTATGGACCTGTGGTCTCAGGGAGCGTTTACACTGGTCGAGTAACTAGTCCACTGGAATGTACAGTACCGATATGTGTACCTTACACATATTCATAATAGAAAATCAGAATCCAGTCTTGCCAAGTGGTATCGTTTTATCTAGTAACTAGTTATTGTAGAGAAATGTGTTTATCCTTTCGCAACTTAATATCAAGACACGATTATTTACAGTTTGTTTGCGGGGTATTTTGACCTATTTTGGCCACATAATGCAAACGGCAGATAGCAGTCTTGAAAAACCTTACTAATTTTTCTTTTATCAGTAATGGGCTTGCTCTTCACCACAATCACGCTTGATGGAAAGCGATAGATGATGTCTATGATGGAGCGAGCGTGCCCAGAAGATGACTGACAATTGTTGGCAATACCGAAGGAACAAGAGCACGTGACAGGTTGCCAACACGATGATCTTACCAAATTAAAGAAGCTATATCGTCAAGCACATTCCAGCAGGTGGTGGTGGAAACTTTGGACCGGAATCAATGGAGACAGATTGTCCGGTTAAAGGGGTCCAGTGACCACGATCCTCAGTAGTGAGGCACCCACTGAAGAAGTGAGAGTTTGTGGAGTCCAGGGCGTCTAAAAAGGCCACTTTAGCAGAATCATAATATTAACCACGAAACAATCTGTCAAATACAATTTTCATATTTATCGCTAAAGCATTAGGTTCAAGTTTGATTGGGAAAATTTGACAATTTTTTTTGTGTTGTTGTGAATAAATAAATAAATGTCGGGTAGCGTGATGTGCTTTCTGATTCTGCTAAAGTGGTCTTTTTAGATCCCTGTTCTCCTTTTAACTCTCCATTCTGTGCGAATTCTGAGATTGCCATAAGACAATTGAAGGAGTGGAATTCCCTGCCGGAGTCTGTGTTTCCTGATAGCTACAACCTTGTCTTTAAGCCAAGAGTGAATAGGTTACTTCTAGGCAAGCGTGCTCCATCTTAGACCAGATCACCGCTTAACATCAGGTGAGATAGTGGTCAAACGTGGGCCTATCAAAAGTAAAAAATAAATCTTTTCACATCCTACAACATTATAAATGCGAAAGTTTGTGAGTATGTATGGATGTTTGTTACTCTTTCAAACAAATACTACTGAACCGATTACGATGAAATTTAGTATGTAGGTAGCTGAAGACCCAGAATAATACATAGGCTACTTTTTATTACGGAGTTCCCGAGGGATCGGGATTTACACGGGAATAACGAGAATTAATACGCGGACGAAGTCGCGGGCGGCCTCTAGTTTCTTTATACTTTCAGAATCCAAAACAAAAACTTACTGTAGGTACCCAGGTACTTAGCAATAAGCTGCTAATCCCTAGCCCATTCTACCCGCAGTCCAACGCGTCAGCCTCTTATGAAAATTTCACTAAATTAAATACACGTAAAGGTTTGAAACCCACTTAATTTGGAGCCGAGCCTCGTCATTTAAGTTTTAAATTACATCACACGGACTTCATTAAAACCCCTTTTGCGGTTAAGCCGTGATACGGTTGTGGTATACGGATGTGGTAATCGCGAATCGCGTTAAGTCCCAACTTTTATTGTAAATAATATTTAAAATGGTTTTCTTTTTTTAACAGCGTGAAATGTTGGGCATGTTTCATCGAGAGCATGATTTTGTTGTTCAAAATTTTTGGATTATGCACGTTCACTAAAATAATGGAACGGGCAAATTGCAACAAAATCATAAATAACTAGCTGACCCGTACAACGTTGTCTGCATCACATTTTTCATTAGAGTTCCGGTCCTATTAGTATTAGCGTGATGATATTTAGCATTTAGCCTTCCTCGGTAAATGGGCTATCTATCGAAAGCTGTAACACAGAAATAATTTTTCAAATCGGACCAGTAGCTCGTGAGATTGGCGCGTTCAAGCAAACAAACAAACTCTTCAACTTTATAATATTTCAGAAGTAATTTATAATTTCATATGCGTTTTTTTATGTATGACTGATGACCTGGTCAGGGTCGCGTGTAGCCGATGGACGCTAGATGCAAGGGGGGCTACTCTCTAAGCCCGAAGTCCGTAGTTTCGGGCTTAGCTGCGGGCGTATTCTACTCCGTATCACATAACCACTAAGAATTAATGACAACACGATTTGATAGTTACAGTCATTGTGTTGTTATTATTTCTTAGTTCAGGTTCGTAACTAATGGTGAGTCCATGCGTGACACGGAGTAGAATACGCACGCAGCTAAGCCCGAATCTATGGACTTCGGGCTTAGAGAGTAGCCCCCCAGGACTGGTTTTTGTGGCGACGACGCCTGGGGGAGGCCTTTGTCCAGCAGTGGACGACTACCGGTTGACATTTTGATGAAAATTATGTTTTTTTTTATCCTGATTTAATTTATAATATTGATACTGGCTTCAGCTACCGGCTTCTCTTGCGTAAAATACTAAAATCATTTTTTATACTGATTTGATTTATGATATTGATACTGGCTTCTGCCACCGGCTTCTCTTGCGTAAAATACTAATTTCATTTTTTATACTGATTTGATTTATGATATTGATACTGGCTTCTGCCACCGGCTTCTCTCGCGTAAAATACTAAAATTATTTTTTATACGCCTGGCTACCAATGATTATAACACGCGTAGTCCCGGGGGTCTAACAGGCCAATTTAGCAGAATCATAATATTAATCGCACAACAATCTGTTTTTCATCTTTATCGCAAACGCATTGGGTTCAACATTGATTGGGAAAATTTGACAGTGACGGGAAGCGTGATTTTCTTTCTGATTCTGCTAAATTGGCCTTGTCAGACCCGCTGATAAGAAGCTTTGGCATATGTTTTATAAACAACGCATTAAAATAAAATATTTGAAGTTCTGAATAAATACAAAAACGTTAGTCGACATATTAAGACATTAAAAATATTGCCCTCGTACCTATTATATATCTAAATCAAAACTATTTAGTTCTATTAAACGCTATAAAGCTACCAGGCAAGCATGAACCAGCGAGGTAACTAAATCAAAAAACCCATTAAACCGCTATTCGCATGCAGCTAATTCCACTGAATATGCAGAGAGCGCAGTAATTGAATCGATAGCCCCCAGATGCTGCACAGCTATGATACCCTAGTACTCGTATAGATATCTCCTGAGGTCAATTTGCTACGAAATTGGATAAAATCTTGACTTTAAAGGCAAACTTTGGATAACGACGTTAATAATTTTGTGTGCTTGGAGGAATTGGATTTGGTATATTTTGAAGGTGATATTAAATAGGTACTTTATTCATTTATTATTACTTATTATTTCAGACAACAGTAATTTATATTTAAATTCAAACATGTCAACATTAAAAATACACCAAAATAGAACTGAAACTAAAATAAAACTGAATTCAAATTAAATGAACGAAATAAAGGCAATTTTAAATATATATAAATTAACAATTAAAAATAAAATCTAATAATAAAAAAGAATTATTGGCGAAATAGAAGGCAGTCGTGAGTGAAATTTTATCTTCAGTGTAAGAAACTCATCGCGTAGTTAATCCTAAACATTTTGACACATTGAGTTATCGCTGAGAAAATGTCAAAAGGTTGTCTTCTTTTGAATCTATATATAAAAATGAATTGCTGTTCGTTAGCCTCGCTAAAACTCGAGAACGGCTGGACCGAATTGAATCATTCTTTTTCGTTTAGTTCGCCAGAATACAGGGATGGTTTAAAAGCAAAAAAAAATTGTGTAGCCAATTGACGAGAGCGAAGCTACGGGGGACAGCTAGTTAAAAAAATATTTTTTAAGCGTTGCCCCACACTAAAGAATGTAGTCTTTTTAACCCAAAGGTTGACTGGTAGAGAATCCATTATTGCATTAAGTCCGCCCATGTAACACTGTTGTGAATAAAGTAACTATCTGAAGGCTATCCAAATATGTAATCCGTACGGGAATCAAACCCGTGACACGCAGCTAGTCAATCGTTCAACCCCTACGCAATGTGGGAGAGCAGTATCACTAAATCCATTAGTGATACTGCTATCCCACTGATATAAATAGCTCTTTTGTTATTTCCAGTGAAGACGTATTTTACTTTAGAGCAAAAGCTTGCATAGAAAGTTATTTCCTGCATTCATTTTCAATTCTGAGTCAGAAACAAATCAAACTACGATGAATAACCTTATTCAATTAACCAATACATTTCTTTACCCGGAAAATGAAGTACCAGGCATTCATGTAACACGAGCGGTATTCTATGAGTAAGCGCAGCTACATATTTGCCTACAATATCAAACAAAGCGACAATCAGGCATGACTTGGTTGTTCATCCAAACCAGCTGGGTTTGAACAAGACTGCTATGTTTTGTTTTATAACTAACTAGCTAGCCCGCGCAACTTCGTTTGCGTCACATTTTCCATTAATGCTCCGCTCCTATTTGTCTTAGTGTGATGATATATAGCCTATAACCTTCCTCGATAAATGGGCTATCTATGACGACACGGTTGGCGCAGTGGTTGAGCGATTGACTGCTGCGCAGCATGTCGCGGGTTCGATTCCCGCACGGAACAAATATTTGTACGACCTACATGTATTTGTTCCGAGTCTGGGTGTTTTTCTATCTATAATATGTATGTATTTACAAAAAAAATGTAAATAAGTAGTTTATCAGCCATCTTGTTACCATAACACAAGCATTAGGTTGCTTAGCTTGGAACTATATGGCGTTGTGTGAAATGTCCAAGGATATTATTATTATTATTTTTTTGTTTTCTTTCTCGGGTCTCTGGAGACCCGGTCCTTTGGTAGGCGTACGAGGGGCCGAAACCAACTCGCAGAGGCCCCGTTAGAAATTTCAAATGTAATGGGGCACCAACCGGCGATTATCCCTGTATGCACTGTGAAAGTATTCCCAAGGACAATCCCCGGTTGGAGCAAGAATATTGCAGAATATGGAAAAAAAAAAGATGAAACGCTATGGGTTTGTTATTATTATTATCTAACATTGAAAGAATTTTTCAAATCGTACCCGTAGTTCCTGAGAATATCCCCTACATACAAACTTACAAAACAAATTTACCTCTTTATAATATTAGTATAAATATAGAAGTGCAAGTGCATCAATCCAACGTCAACGGTGTAGTTTATTATCTTTGCGGTCACAATGACATAATTCTAGTACGATATCCAGAAGAAGCGTCGTAATGTCTGGTTCGCCAAAGTGTATTTTCATTTAGCTAGGGATGCTATCCTTGTACCTACAACTATGGTGACTTGAATACTGACTTTCCAGCTATGATATCAAAAAAATGACTGATAAATTATATTAGAATAGTTCATATCGGGATTGCTACCATGTACCTTTCTATTAGCGAGTTTCCGATTATCCGTTACTCTGTGATCATGGCACTTGCAACAGTGCCGAAATATCGGAAACTCGCAAATAAAAAGGTACATGGTAGCAATCCTGATTTATGAACTATTCTAATGTTAGTTACCATGAAGGTTTAAAATAAAATGATAAATTATATTTCTCAAAAGGCATATAATAATTTATACTAATCTATACTAATATTATAAAGAGGTAGGTAACATTATTGTTTGTAATCTATACTTGTAAGTTTGTATGTAGGGGGTGTTCTCAGGAACTACTGGTCCGATTTGAAAAATTCTTCCAGTATTAGATAGCCCATGTATCGAGGAAGGATATAGGCTACATATCATCACGCTAAGACTAAAAGGAGCCGAACGTTAATGGAAAATGTGACGCAGACGAAGTTGCGTGGGTCGCAGCTACTATTATATTAAGGTAAAGTTTGTGAGGATGTAGGGGGCTATGTCTAGATCTACTGAAACGATTTTGAAAATTCTTTTACCAATAGAAAGCCACGTTATTTATGATTGTCATACTTAGGCTATCTAAAACTGAAAGAATTTTTCAAATTGGTCTAGTAATTTCGAATTCTATTCATTTCAAACAAACAGACAAATTTTACCTTTTTATAATATTAGTGTAGATTATACATAGTAATATAATTATATTCTACTAGCTATCCCCCGGCTTCGTTCCCCTCAAATGTAACATTATTTTCAGTATCAGTATAGTTTAAATTTTGTATTTTTATTGTTTAAGCATTAGTTTTATTGTATTAGTAGCCACCTAAATAGCAAAAGAAACGTTTCGCGTAAACAGTTTTGTAACGTCGTTGATGGCGCTCCACTGGGTCATATCCTCTTTTCCCCCTGTTCAGAGTTGGATTATAAGTCAGACAAGTGTGCTTTTTCAACAGAGTGTGCAGTATAAACAGTTGTTGTACTGTCAGGACTTGAGTGCCTTTGGATAACTGTTCTGTGGGGTAGCGATAAGGTAGAAAAGACGATACTTTAAGTATACTCAATTTACTAAAACACTAGGAAGTGGTGACGGACGGGCGTTTTGGGGGACTGTCTTTTGTAAAACTTTACGTTCAAAAAGTGCTGGCCCTCAGACTAATTTGAATAAATGACTTTTGAATTTTGTTTTTTTTTTTTAATCTTGATCTCCTTTGCGCTGTTTCAATTGCTTCACCCATGAAACACCTACAGCTATCAGGGTGCCATAAAAAAAAACTTTTTACAAAAAAATACAACCGACTTCCAAAAACTAAAAACTATAAAGTAAAAAATAACTTTAATTTCAGGACTCGGTGTTTTTGTTAATTTGATTGTTTTTTGACACAGACTTCCGAAATTAAAGTTATTTTTTACTTTGTAGTTTTTTTTTGTTTTTGGAAGTCGGTTGTATTTTTTCGTAAAATGTTTTTTTTTTATTTTTCACTTTTTAGTGATTTTGCAGTGGTGTTGTTAGGTGTGGGGTACACCTAACAACACCACTGCAAAATCTCAGAATAGCAAAATACGACTTCTCTGGGATGCCAACATCAGATCCTGGTTTCCTTATCATGGGACCATTTGGGAAGTATTCCCTTTCCAACAAAAAAAAACATTTTTAAAATCGGTTGGCAAGCGACGGAGTTATGCCCGAACAAACATAAAAAAAAAATACAAACATCCGAATTGACAACCTCCTCCTTTTTGGAAAGTCGGTTAAAAAGTAAAGAGATATATACAATGAGTAAGTTCAGCGTAGTTCCTGTTACTATTGACGCATTGACCACACACATTTGAGGAAAAACGTTGTCACATTGTCTATAGAACGCTTTGCGTGTAGTTTTTAAGTTGTTCAATTAACAATACATAAATTAAACATTACGAGGTCATTTACCTTTATGTTTGAGGAAGCACGTCTGAGATTTGGTTTGAGGAAACAGAGTTGCAAAACCTAAGTATTGTGTTACTTGTTACTCATGATCCTGTAAGTTCCTGTAAATCCCGCGATTCTCAAAAAAGAGGAGAGCTATAAGATAAGATAAGATAAGATTTATTTATTTGTTTAAACATTGTATACATACAGGAGCATGCAAGATATTACATAGTTTAAGTCTAGTCATGTTTAGCCGTAAGTATCGGCGTACAAATATTTCCATGCCATTTAATGAAATAACAATTTGAGAAAATCGAATAATTTCCTAGTTCCTTACAAGGATTATAAATATTCTTTCAAAAAATCTTATGTAACAATGTCAAAATAGTAATAAGTAATACTGTCATAGTCGTAATTAGTTATAATGTCAAAATAGAAATCAGTTTTAATGTCAAAATAGTAATAAAGGATAAAGTCAAAAAATATTAGTATATTATAAATGTCAAAATTATTAATTAGATATAATAGTATGTCCAGAAAAGGTGAATTATTTAATCATACCAAAAATCCTTTTCGACTAGAAATTCGGAGACACAATAGTATGCTTTTTGCAAAAGAAACATTTTTAATTGACGCTTGAGTGACTTTCCAGTTAGCTCCTTCCACTTTTTAGGCAATATACGCTTTTGAAGTTATTTTTTATGCGTTATTATTCTTCTTGGTGCGAATAAAAGCCTTGACAAGGATAGCAGAAGAATAACTTTTGTGTTCGTAACTTCACTACCCTGGTATCTATTCATTACAAACATTAGATACAAATTGTACTTTTTTAGAAACACGCTTAAACAAAAATTGTGCTAAATACTCCCTTACTTGCTAAATAATAACAGCCGCATGCAACAGCTACAGCAGCAACAGCAACGCTTGCCGAGGTTGGTCTGTGGATGGGTGACCATCTAGACGTACCGAGTTTAGCAGTCGTTACGGATAGTTAGAAGCCAAACAATCGGACAGCAGTCTTGCCAATGAGTACCATGTTAGGTACCTAGTGTGTGAGGTTTAGTAGGTAGCCGTTTCTCGTACAATAGTGGCATTCCCCCCTTTATTTATCAATTAAACAAAAGAGTACAGGATTAATCGTATGAAATAGCAACCAAAACCTGAAGTTTAAACCTGTGCTTATTAGGAGTCTACCAATATTAAAAAAAAACCGGCTAACTCCGAGTCGGACTCGCGCACCGAGGGTTCCGTACAAAGCTGTAGGTATTATATTATAAGCAAAAGTTGCGATTTAACATTTATGACGTATTAAAAAAAACGGACGGACAGACAGACAGACATGACGAATCTATAAGGGTTCCCTTTTTGCCATTTGGCTACGGAACCCTAAAACGCTAAGTACAAAATACATACATTTATTACAACAATAAACTATCTAATATTACTGTTTTAAACAATTAGTAACATCGTTAACACATAATATTTAGGTTTTTAAATTATATGAATAATACTATTTTGAACTGACTCCGCTTTGACTGAAAGCCGACCTCAATATAGTTTTGAAAAGGCTAGACGGATGATGAAGCTTACTTGCAAAGATTTCCATTTATATAGCACTAGCGTCCGCAACTTCGTACGCGCGTATAACGTTCTTTAACGTTTCCGTAGAAACATCGAAAAATTCTCTCTTATACCGCGTGTATCTGACATCGACGCACAAACGATTTCCATGGGTCCAGGGCATGATTCTGGACACCCTAGACTTAGAATTTTTCGTCGGCTTTTTTCTCATTTTTTTCAAGGGTTTTTTTTTTACTTTAGACTGCTCATAATCGTTATTCTGACCTAACCCAATGAGATTTTTAATAAAAAAATAATTAATTAGCTACTTTCATTAAAAAGAGCAATCTGAATAAAACCACAAATAGATACTTATAAGCTCAGCTGAGCTGATACCTATTTGTGGTACTCTTGAAAAAAATGAAAAAATGAGAAAAGAACCGACGAAAAATTCCAACACTGGGGTGTCCAGAATCATGCCCTGGACCCATGGAAATCGTTTGTGCGTCGATGTCAGATACACGCGGTATGTTTCCCTTACACTCCTCATGGAAAATATACCCAGCTTCCTACGACACAAGATTGTTCTTTAAAATTATGAAATGTTTATACAAACAATTTTATTCGCAATTCCTTTGTAAAATTTAGGCCACAGATTAAAACATAAGAGAAAATAATGAAGAACCCATTTATAAGGTTCTTCAACAAAATTATTCCACTACATTACCTTGCGAAATTACTACGCAAATCATCTTAAAATTCAATTACATTTTCATCTCAAAATACCGTTTCACTGCGTTACTTTTATTCATAAATATTTTGTTTCACTAATGACCAGAAATAAATTGTTTTTAATGAACTGTGGGACTCGAGCTTTAAGGTGTCCGCAGACAGACATGACGTGGCAATGCGACATTGATGAGACAGCGATGCGATATTTTTATTTGGGAACCAGCTTCTGCCTGTGATATCATAACATAACATGACATAACATAACATAACATAACATGACATGACATGACATAACATAACATAACATAACATGACATGAAATGACATAACATAACATAACATAACATAACATAACATAACATAACATAACATAACATAACATAACATAACATAACATAACATAACATAACATAACATAACATAACATAACATAACATAACATAACATAACATAACATAACATAACATAACATAACATAACATAACATAACATAACATAACATAACATAACATAACATAACATAACATAACATAACATAACATAACATAACATAACATAACATAACATAACATAACATAACATAACATAACATAACATCCCGTTCCGGTAGATTTTTTTGGGAAATCCCCTCTCAGTGCTCCCTCCCGAAGGAATTAACATTACAAGGTATTTATTTTGTGAGAAAACTAACAAAAAATAAGAATTGATAAATGTGTCCCTCAAGAAAAATGCTTACTTCCATGTTCAGAAGATCCGGTCGATTACAGAAAGAAAGAAAAAATGAAGAAAGAAAGAAAAGCCGGAAGCCAGGCAAAATACAACTGCTTGGTGTGATAAGGAAGGTGAAGAATTCTGAATATTATCACAAAAAAAAAAAATAAAAAAAAAAATATAACGAACGATAACGTTAAAAATATACGTATATAATACGTATCTGAATAAATTAACCAACAAAACTCTAATTCAACTTCTCGCAAAATCATTGAATCGACAGCTAATTAGCCACGAATGCCTGAACCCTTCAAATGAAGTAAAATTTCCATAATTAATGGTTTTGACGAATTCTCGAATATGTAATTTCTCGGTAACTTCGAAAACCATTGTTCGAGTTCTCTTTCTATGCCTAATAAAGGTAAGTACTTTACATCAGTAACGCTACCGTCGTGGCACCAATCACGAATAATGATGAATGCCTGAATGGCCATCATCATTTTAGCCAATAGACGACCACTGCTGACAACAATCCACCCGGCGGCTCTTGTTCACCACATAAACCGGTCCCATGAGTCTCACATCCAATGAATGCTCTCGGCCTTCACCAGGGGCCCGAGTCTGCTATTACAATAGTGTCAGAATGGTCGATCACTGATTTCAAAATGGTTGATTTTGACAAGTTTGGCAATCTACTAACATAATGGCGTCATAATGGCGTCACTATGACATTCCAATGTTCGTCCACTGACGGTCCACTGACTCGCCATTGAGAGAAATGGCTTAGAATGGTAATCTCGTACATAATGACAGCTGAATGTTTGACGTATGCGTTAGTCTGCTAATATTTTGACAGTTACTTTGATCGGTGAGCTACCACTGTGCCACCATTGGAAATAATTGGAATTTGGAACGTCATTGATATATAAAAGTACTCTGTGATTGTGCAGCACAGAAGACAATAACCTAGCGGTTGTGCAGACATTGCATTTAAATACTTTTAATTCATAATTCGACAGCTCAGTATCAAAAACTTTTTGCTTTAAATCGAGTTTGTGGAATATTATTGCATCCAAGAATGATTCACGGCGATCAAATATTCTGGAACTAGCCAATGCAGTGCATGCTAGAGAAAAAAGATGCAGGGAATCCAGAAGACGCCGTTTAGCCCGTCGGTTGATGACAATCAACACGAACCCTTTTACTTACTTATGTTACTGAATACTGAGGCGAAATTCGTAAAAACGTTCGCCTTGGAAAGGACTCGGTAAGGGGGTTAATTGACGAACTCAATTCCCGGCCAGACCGCGACGAAATGATACTATATCGGCAGAAATGAAGGTGAGAAAACTGAATTTGACATTAATTTATTATTCTATAGCCAGAAACGCGAAATAGATCGATTAATGTTATATGTTTTTTGTTGCAGGATTCTAATAGCACTTCGTGCATCAGGGTCCTCTACAAATTTGGTTGGACAGAGTGCCCTTCATAATGTTTTGCAGGTGAATGTGTCGAGATCGATAGAAGTTACAGAGGCACTAAATAAAATATACCACAAATATATAAAAGGAAAATATAGGAAAGGAATATTATAAAAACTAATTGAGAAATGAAATCTACCCTAACTGTTATGGTTGTAGCTTGCTTGTTGTACCTAAGCAGAATATAAGATATTAAAAACTATGCAGGTTATATCAAAAATTTGAATTGTTATTTTTGGTAACCATGGCCGCACATACAGCACATGCTTTGCCCAACTGCAGGCAAGATTGTGATTCCATGTAGCATAATATTGCAAACATGGCAAGAGAACCATTCCCTTCTGATGAAGTTTATGCAGAAGGACTTCGCTTGCAACAGGTATGCGATTTCTATTCGACTATTTCTATTGATATTGAATATGTATCATGAATTTGGAATTTATCAGGTAATATAAATAATACTACTTACTATACTAAAAAATCTACATTTAGATTAGTCTTTATTTCTCACTAACTAAATATTTATTCAACAATATTAAACTTGACTTTCCAGCCTGAAATGTAAATAATATCTAGAACAAAAAAAACATTTATTATAAAAAAACACCAAGTTACAATACTTGATGTAGTAGTCTTATAATAATCAGTCTTCATATAAAATAGTCTTAAAAAGATCTTCAATACTTTAATCATCATTTGAATAACACATCATAAGTTTTAACTAGTATAATAAAAAATTACAACATTAATCACTAATCAGTCTTTTAATTTAAGGAGGAAAATAATTATGCAGCACCCAATTATCAAGACCATCGAAGGGTGAACCGGGACCTTCTTGTAGGTCGGGCACTGCAGCAGGCTCTTGTTGACAGACTGTGGAGAAGAGAAATGCATAAATTAAATAAGCAGGTAATTAATGCAAAACCACCTTAATATTCTAGTGAAGTACGAAAACTTATTATTATTAAAATGATTTAACTTTGTTACAGGTCCACAGTATTGAACAAAATACAACCGAATTGAGAACCGCCTCCTTTTTGGGAAGTCAGTTAAAAACAGAGATTTAAAATAAATAAATTAATGCTCTTTTTATAAACACTGTTTCATTTACCTTAACAACCATTTGGAATGAACTGCTGGACATAGACTACTCTTAAAATAGATTTCATTGTAAGTCAAAAACTACTGGATTGATTTCAAAATTCTTTCACTACTAGAAAGTTACTTTATCACTATCACTGAATAACACAGGCATATAATTATCTATTTTCATGCGGGTGAAGTCACTGGTAATATACAAAAGTTGGAACTTTGTATATAGCTTGTGTAACCTAGTGCTTAGTATCAGAGTTACAATCAAGATGTCAAATTCTAGGGACAATGTACTACTACTAATGTCCCCAAGCTTTTAAGCTTAGCTGGAGGGGTTATATATTTTGTTTGCATTGTTTTCAATGCTCCTTAATACTCATGATGGGTATGTTTGTAGCACACATAATGAGTAGAAGTTCAGATTTTGAGTGAAACCATTTCATAAAGATGAATTACCTATAAATAAAGAGTAATCACCTTTTTTAACACAGATGTCACAAAGGGGTCCAGTGGGTCAGTTTTTCTGTGGATGAGCTCTGTTGGTTTATGGCCCCAGCTAAATTGTTTAGGGCCTCAGTTTTAAAGTCGCCTCGGAGTTCCTGGCTTCTATTGCGTCCAGCCTCGATTGAGCAGCTTCAAGAGCAGCATGGTCTCTATCTATAAAAAGAATAATATTTTGTTACATCAGGCGATATACTTTATTCTAGAGTGGGTAGTTACTGGTCATACATAACAAATAATTGCAAGATCTTTACCTTCTGCTGCGTAACGCCGTGCAGATTTTTGACGTTTGCGTCGCTTGGAGTTCCATATATATAAAAGTACTCTGTGCTTTGGAGGCTGGTCAATATACAAATTAAACACAAACAAAAAATCTAAACACTTAGGTAGATGAAAATAAACAAAAATAAAGACATATCAGTTAAACGTCAGTAAGCAATAATGTCACTTATGTCATATTTGACTTTGACAGCTAATCAAAATAATATTGCATTTGTATAGTTTCGCGTATATATCTAATGTTTTTTGGTATTTACGAACTTCTCACTAATTCAGATTGCTTATAACACTAATAAATAATTTTGCTAAAAAGTTCGTAATCTGCTAAATTTATAATGACCGATCATTGGCCGGTCAGCGACAAGCCATCGGCCGATCAGTGATCGTTCACTGGCAAGCCAATGGTCTCGTAATAGTGCTCGTAATAGAGTTGTGTTGACATTGCCGTATTGCCATTATAATAAAACCATTGTGGAAAATCATTTCTAAATGATTTTCTAAAAACTACTACTAAATTTGAATGTTTATTCCTGCCAGATTTTATTTATATTTAATTTGATATTATTTATTAGTGTTATAAGCAATCTGAATTAGTGAGAAGTTCGTAAATACCAAAAAACATTAGATATATACGCGAAACTATACAAATGCAATATTATTTTGATTAGCTGTCAAAGTCAAATATGACATAAGTGACATTATTGCTTACTGACGTTTAACTGATATGTCTTTATTTTTGTTTATTTTCATCTACCTAAGTGTTTAGATTTTTTGTTTGTGTTTAATTTGTATATTGACCAGCCTCCAAAGCACAGAGTACTTTTATATATATGGAACTCCAAGCGACGCAAACGTCAAAAATCTGCACGGCGTTACGCAGCAGAAGGTAAAGATCTTGCAATTATTTGTTATGTATGACCAGTAACTACCCACTCTAGAATAAAGTATATCGCCTGATGTAACAAAATATTATTCTTTTTATAGATAGAGACCATGCTGCTCTTGAAGCTGCTCAATCGAGGCTGGACGCAATAGAAGCCAGGAACTCCGAGGCGACTTTAAAACTGAGGCCCTAAACAATTTAGCTGGGGCCATAAACCAACAGAGCTCATCCACAGAAAAACTGACCCACTGGACCCCTTTGTGACATCTGTGTAATGTAGTTGGGAAAATGCAGGGCTATGCTGAAGTTTATTATAGTGACGATTCAGAAGTATTCGCAGCTGAAAAATCTAGCTAAAGTCAAAAAAGTCAAAATGTTTATTTCAATTTGGCCATCAAACGGCACTTTTGAACGTCATCGTTACATTTTAATTATATTGTGCGTCTCGCCCGACGAAGAAACGTCGCTTTTTAAATTCTCAATACGAGGCACTCAGTGGTATAATTTTAGTTCATTCTGACGTCACGAGCCCCCACTCCTGGATTTTGATGCGTTTTATCTTTGTTAATAATCATTTATTTACTTAAACAAAATACACGTGTCCATTATTTTTATTATTATTTAGATTTGCAATTTTTTGATGGTAGAAACAGGACAATTGTTGTATCTGTGGCTCAAAAACATGAATAAGGGTAGAACATTTTTCAGAATGAAAACCGAATAGAAAGTTTCGGTAAGAAAAAGGGAAGGCCTTTGTACAACAGTAGCACACACATGCGAAACATCTGCACAGAATAGAATAGAATAGAAAACATATTTTATTCGACACAGACACAACACAACAGCAAAAACACGTTATCAAAAAAAAAAACACACACACACACACACAGGAAGGAAAGAATTTACTAGCAATATCCAATTTCTGCGGAAAATTTTTGAACCTTAGCAAAATGGAATGAAATGGAATACTTACATTTATTCGACACAGACACAACACAGTAGCAAAAACATATTATAATAAAAAAATATAAGAGAAACAAAAACATAAAATAAAGAAAAATAATGGTACAGTGAAACGGTACTTAATGCCGCTTAAATCTTATCAAGCTCCAGTTCTATCATGTATGAATAAAGTTCTGCTGTCCATCTTGGACGGATTTGCCAGATACCAGCTCGCTGCGCTTCACTCGTTTGAGACGCAACCACGAAACTCATCAGCAATGATGCACAGGTTGAACCAAAACTCTAAAGTCTTGAACATCGACGCCATTTTGATTCCCGAAGTAAGGAGCTATTCCTATGGTTTCAAGAGACCAAAACCGTTCGGTTTTCATCCACGTATTCATCATCTGCCTAGCCTTTTCCCAACTATATTGGGGTCGGCTTCCAGTCAAACCGGATTTAACTGAGAACTAGTATGTTACGTGGAGCGGCTGCCTACCAGACCTCACACAACCCATTAACTGGGTAACACGGTTCTCCTTGGCAAGACTAGTGTCAGAATTTCTGGCTTCTGACTATCCGTAACGACTGCCAAAGATCTCCAAATGACAGCCGCGACCAACAGCTTAACGTGCTTTCCGAGGCACGGAGGAAACTCGGTATGTTAAGATGGTCACCCATCCACAGACCAACCTCGGCAAGCGTTGCTTAACCTTGAAGATCGACCTGTGCTGCTGTATTATTTAGCCACGAGCTCCTCATCTACGTATTATGGGGCATTAAACAAGAATTACCCATCACGGAAGCTACAATAGTACTCAAGGAAGCTTGCCTCATTGCCACCGCCACCGGATCGCGTGTCTCAAAGATAGACCAATAGTGTTTCTTGACTGTCGCATACTTGAGACAACAATAGCGAGTACTGTCGCGTTCATATTGTTCCACTGATGGCTAATAATTGACGAGTGATGGTCGTCAATTGTTTTATGGTGTAATATTGTTTTGTTGTAGTTGTTCGGTTTTAATTGTTTGTTCAAGGATTGATCGTTTTGTGGGAGGTAATATTGATAATTCAAAATAATATTTATTGACATAATTATACACTATGATTTTTGAGCTAGTGTGCACTGGTTTACAAATGCTAGAAGGAAGTATTAGGGGTTTTTTTTTTGACAAGCCCGCCGTACATTCCCAACCACTCCAACTTCTGAAAGCCAAAATCAACAGTGGCGACCACCAGAAAAATGCCGAGCAAAAAACCCGGAGAAAAGATTAAACTGTTTTGGATCCTGCAACGAAATTAATCAGAAAAGTACAATAGAAGAGTAGGACCTTCTGCTTTCAAAGCTAGAGTGAACAGGCATCTTCTGGGCAAGCTTGCTTCATTGTACACCTCATCCATCGCTCTCCATCAGGCATAACTGGGTCAAGAGCAAGCCTATTAAATAATAAAAAAGAAGGAAAATATAATTTCAACTTGTCTCCTTATCAAGCAGAAGACAGAACAGAGCTAGGCCAATAAGCACCAAGGAACATAATACAAATAAGGAGTTAGTATTTTCTTCTGAGTTGGAACTAGTAAGAGTTCTATCGATGTAAGTACCTATTATAGCAGGAATACGCTAGTTTCCATCATCCACAATATTGCAAAACTATTTAGTGCGTCAGTTAGAGTGCTGAAAAATAATGGACACGTATTTTTTGTTTTTGTAAATCAATAATGACAAAGATAAAACGCATCAAAACTCGGGAGTGGGGGGCTCGTGATGTCACAACCCGCAAAAAATTATGCCACGGCGTGACTTTTAAAAGCGAAAAATAGCGAACAAAAGGAAAAATACGGGTCAAATATTTTTTGACCCGTATTTTCTCTTTTCTACTGACGGAGTAATTAGATTTTTCAGGACACAAGCCTATTAGTAACCAAATTTTTGGACCGAAGAAGTCTAATTTCATGAGGGAAATAAATAATTTGTTTGTGAAACACAGATAGACTAGAAATCTCGAAACGAGCTGTTATTCCATCTTGATTACATGGCCTGACAGCTTACTTCGCGATCGCTTCGCACAAGCCGGCTTCACTTCGACATGTTTACAGAATCAACCGGCAGAGCTATGTACATATAATGTGGTAGAAATAGATACACGTATTTCAATAGAGCTGCGTACGGAACATTTTCACGAAAGCTTCGGCGTTATAAAAATGTAAATGTAGCATCATTTCCATTTCTATGAAGCAGAGGTTACTCGTATTTACAGAGTGCGGCTTTAAACACGAAACATCGAGTTCTCGTAAAAAACTGCTCTATCTAAATATATGAAAGGCAAACCTGACTCACGGACTTTATAATATCAACGCACAACCGAAAATACCGGTCGTCGAAAGCTGAAATTTAACTCCGTAGGGGTGCAAATTACTACCGCGCGCATATCAAGTTTGTTCCTCGATACCGTATTAATTTGCACCGAGGAACAAACGGGATATGCGCGCACGAAGTCGCGGGCGAAAGATAGTAGAGTACATAAAATTGTGGACGCACACAAGTTATATGTGTATGGGAAATTCATGATTTCCCGTATACATTTAAGGCGCGTCCCCGAGCAAAACGCAGCGCTAGCCGTTTTTTGTGCATTAATTTTTGGAGCTACATATAATTTTTATCCAAAAGAACACGGTCTACGTCATATTAAGCGTTGTTCAGACGCGTGACTGTCGGCCGGTCTACCGGGTAAGACGTCATGTGGAGCGAAAATGGCTTGGAGGTACTGCTTTTCATTTTGAACTCTGCAACCAACCTTTTTGAAGAATATATTCATATTCCATGCACGTTCTAAATATAAAAGTGAGCACAGCGCCTTATGTAAGTACATATAAGTGATAAAATAGAACTTTTATGATGAAATATGAAATTCCAAGCCAAATACTTAAAAAATGCATTAAAATTTATATGACGGGTTGTTGAGGAGTTGAGTTAAAAAGACTCTCTGGCGCGTGTAGTGCATTGTTTGAACGTTATTTATAAACTAGTTTTCTCCCGCGACTTCGTGCGCGCATATCCCGTTTTTCCTAGGAATTTTGGGATATCCTCTCTTAGTGCACTCTTACAGAGTATAAGGAAGCTTTATGCCAAATTTCAGTTTTCTACGACCAATAGGCTAATTCACGTAACTAAATAAGTGCTGTTGCAGTGCAGTTGAAGTTAAGTTTCTATCAAAACAACGCTTTTCGTATTCTCTACCGCTGTCAGACACGCTCGCGTCAAGATCGCGTCACGCGAGCAATAACGGCATTCTACTGTTGTTCGTCTTTGGTGCATGCTTCGGAACGCTACATGATCGGTATTCTACTATTTGTTTGAAGTCTCAAAATGACAGCTTATAAGTTTAAGTTTAAAAATTTAAACATTATTATAACGTCATATTCATTGAAATGTAATCGATACTTTTCGATTATTTAACATGACCTCACCATATTAAGTAAGTTTGGTAGAGTTTGGCTGTCGTACAGTTGACGTGCAGTTCACGCGCAGCTTACGCGCAGTTAAAAAATTACAAGAATACCGTTTATAACTTAAACTTAACTTCTACTATACTAAAACTTAATCGGCGCGTCATAAAATACGTAAATTAGCCCTCTGTAGTTTTTGCTGTGCGTTGATTTATAAGTCAGTGAGTCAGGTTTTCCTTATATGTCTAAAGATTTGTTTATTGGGAGTTTTCATCATCTATCCTTCCAGCAGCCCCCACTGGTCAAGAAAGAAAATCCGCGACAAATTTAGGAATCCCTGAGGGTCACGGGTAGGTTTCAGTCAGTAAGAGTCGGTCACTCCCACACAACCCAAAGTAGGAGAGCTCATTCGCACGCAAGTTAAGGCAAATATTTCTACCAAAATGTTCATAATTAAATTGCCTATCCATTAGTGTAAGTACAAAATCAAAATAATCGTTAGTTTTCGAGAAGATGCATGTTTTCAGTAATTATTTCTCATTTCTGTAGTTTCGTTGTGAGGAGATTACTTAAACATAAAAAATACTTAGTAATAAAAAATAAAAATCTACCATTTTGAAGCCAAGATTATGTAGAAATTTAATGTATTTTTTATAAGTTGATATTTCTTTTGGATAAAAATTATATGTAGCTCCAAAAATTAATGCACAAAAAACGGCTAGCGCTGCGTTTTGCTCGGGGACGCGCCTTAAATGTATACGGGAAATCATGAATTTCCCATACACATATAACTTGTGTGCGTCCACAATTTTATGTACTCTACTATCTTTCGCCCGCGACTTCGTGCGCGCATATCCCGTTTGTTCCTCGGTGCAAATTAATACGGTATCGAGGAACAAACTTGATATGCGCGCGGTAGTAATTTGCACCCCTACGGAGTTAAATTTCAGCTTTCGACGACCGGTATTTTCGGTTGTGCGTTGATATTATAAAGTCCGTGAGTCAGGTTTGCCTTTCATATATTTAGATAGAGCAGTTTTTTACGAGAACTCGATGTTTCGTGTTTAAAGCCGCACTCTGTAAATACGAGTAACCTCTGCTTCATAGAAATGGAAATGATGCTACATTTACATTTTTATAACGCCGAAGCTTTCGTGAAAATGTTCCGTACGCAGCTCTATTGAAATACGTGTATCTATTTCTACCACATTATATGTACATAGCTCTGCCGGTTGATTCTGTAAACATGTCGAAGTGAAGCCGGCTTGTGCGAAGCGATCGCGAAGTAAGCTGTCAGGCCATGTAATCAAGATGGAATAACAGCTCGTTTCGAGATTTCTAGTCTATCTGTGTTTCACAAACAAATTATTTATTTCCCTCATGAAATTAGACTTCTTCGGTCCAAAAATTTGGTTACTAATAGGCTTGTGTCCTGAAAAATCTAATTACTCCGTCAGTAGAAAAGAGAAAATACGGGTCAAAAAATATTTGACCCGTATTTTTCCTTTTGTTCGCTATTTTTCGCTTTTAAAAGTCACGCCGTGGCATAATTTTTTGCGGGTTGTGACATCACGAGCCCCCCACTCCCGAGTTTTGATGCGTTTTATCTTTGTCATTATTGATTTACAAAAACAAAAAATACGTGTCCATTATTTTTCAGCACTCTAACTGACGCACTAAATAGTTTTGCAATATTGTGGATGATGGAAACTAGCGTATTCCTGCTATAATAGGTACTTACATCGATAGAACTCTTACTAGTTCCAACTCAGAAGAAAATACTAACTCCTTATTTGTATTATGTTCCTTGGTGCTTATTGGCCTAGCTCTGTTCTGTCTTCTGCTTGATAAGGAGACAAGTTGAAATTATATTTTCCTTCTTTTTTATTATTTAATAGGCTTGCTCTTGACCCAGTTATGCCTGATGGAGAGCGATGGATGAGGTGTACAATGAAGCAAGCTTGCCCAGAAGATGCCTGTTCACTCTAGCTTTGAAAGCAGAAGGTCCTACTCTTCTATTGTACTTTTCTGATTAATTTCGTTGCAGGATCCAAAACAGTTTAATCTTTTCTCCGGGTTTTTTGCTCGGCATTTTTCTGGTGGTCGCCACTGTTGATTTTGGCTTTCAGAAGTTGGAGTGGTTGGGAATGTACGGCGGGCTTGTCAAAAAAAAAACCCCTAATACTTCCTTCTAGCATTTGTAAACCAGTGCACACTAGCTCAAAAATCATAGTGTATAATTATGTCAATAAATATTATTTTGAATTATCAATATTACCTCCCACAAAACGATCAATCCTTGAACAAACAATTAAAACCGAACAACTACAACAAAACAATATTACACCATAAAACAATTGACGACCATCACTCGTCAATTATTAGCCATCAGTGGAACAATATGAACGCGACAGTACTCGCTATTGTTGTCTCAAGTATGCGACAGTCAAGAAACACTATTGGTCTATCTTTGAGACACGCGATCCGGTGGCGGTGGCAATGAGGCAAGCTTCCTTGAGTACTATTGTAGCTTCCGTGATGGGTAATTCTTGTTTAATGCCCCATAATACGTAGATGAGGAGCTCGTGGCTAAATAATACAGCAGCACAGGTCGATCTTCAAGGTTAAGCAACGCTTGCCGAGGTTGGTCTGTGGATGGGTGACCATCTTAACATACCGAGTTTCCTCCGTGCCTCGGAAAGCACGTTAAGCTGTTGGTCGCGGCTGTCATTTGGAGATCTTTGGCAGTCGTTACGGATAGTCAGAAGCCAGAAATTCTGACACTAGTCTTGCCAAGGAGAACCGTGTTACCCAGTTAATGGGTTGTGTGAGGTCTGGTAGGCAGCCGCTCCACGTAACATACTAGTTCTCAGTTAAATCCGGTTTGACTGGAAGCCGACCCCAATATAGTTGGGAAAAGGCTAGGCAGATGATGAATACGTGGATGAAAACCGAACGGTTTTGGTCTCTTGAAACCATAGGAATAGCTCCTTACTTCGGGAATCAAAATGGCGTCGATGTTCAAGACTTTAGAGTTTTGGTTCAACCTGTGCATCATTGCTGATGAGTTTCGTGGTTGCGTCTCAAACGAGTGAAGCGCAGCGAGCTGGTATCTGGCAAATCCGTCCAAGATGGACAGCAGAACTTTATTCATACATGATAGAACTGGAGCTTGATAAGATTTAAGCGGCATTAAGTACCGTTTCACTGTACCATTATTTTTCTTTATTTTATGTTTTTGTTTCTCTTATATTTTTTTATTATAATATGTTTTTGCTACTGTGTTGTGTCTGTGTCGAATAAATGTAAGTATTCCATTTCATTCCATTTTGCTAAGGTTCAAAAATTTTCCGCAGAAATTGGATATTGCTAGTAAATTCTTTCCTTCCTGTGTGTGTGTGTGTGTGTTTTTTTTTTTGATAACGTGTTTTTGCTGTTGTGTTGTGTCTGTGTCGAATAAAATATGTTTTCTATTCTATTCTATTCTGTGCAGATGTTTCGCATGTGTGTGCTACTGTTGTACAAAGGCCTTCCCTTTTTCTTACCGAAACTTTCTATTCGGTTTTCATTCTGAAAAATGTTCTACCCTTATTCATGTTTTTGAGCCACAGATACAACAATTGTCCTGTTTCTACCATCAAAAAATTGCAAATCTAAATAATAATAAAAATAATGGACACGTGTATTTTGTTTAAGTAAATAAATGATTATTAACAAAGATAAAACGCATCAAAATCCAGGAGTGGGGGCTCGTGACGTCAGAATGAACTAAAATTATACCACTGAGTGCCTCGTATTGAGAATTTAAAAAGCGACGTTTCTTCGTCGGGCGAGACGCACAATATAATTAAAATGTAACGATGGCGTTCAAAAGTGCCGTTTGATGGCCAAATTGAAATAAACATTTTGACTTTTTTGACTTTAGCTAGATTTTTCAGCTGCGAATACTTCTGAATCGTCACTATAATAAACTTCAGCATAGCCCTGCATTTTCCCAACTACATTTGGGTCGGCTTCCAGTCAAACCGGATTCAGCTGAATACTTCTTCAATCTTGGCAAGACTGGAGTCAGACTTACTGGCTTCTGACAATCCGTAACGACAGCCTATGATCTACAAATGCCAGCCGGAATCAACGGCTTAGCGTGCTTTCCGAGGCACGGAGGAAACTCAACATGTTAAGATTGTCACCCATCCACAGAACAACCTTGGCAAGGGTTGCTTAACTACTATTATAAACTTAATGGGACATAAATAGCACAACTACAGTCCATTTTCGCCAGTACAGAGTAATTAGGTGCCATTAAGAGCACAGCGCGGCGTCACGCAATCTGTAGTGTTAATAGAAGATGTTGTTTCCTTACTAACGACTCCATGGCTAACACAATGCTGTGGAGAATAGATTGTTAAGTGTTTTTTTTTATATAACTCTCTATACTTACCTGGTTTTTCTAGTCTACATACTAGAAAATGAAGTTGCTTCCGCTGTCTGTTCTAGATAAAATAAATAGAGTGATTCAAGAGGAAAGTAACGTGAGAGATTGTAAACTTTTTTTAAATTGTAAACTGAACATTTGGGTTGCTCTTTTACCCTTCAAAATTTGATAGCTATAAATTCTTGATTTCATTCCGAGAAATTGCGAACTGAAATAAAATGGCGACCAATCAGAGCAGAAGTCTGCTCTCATTGGTCTGTTCATATGTGACGTCACACTTACGCCATAGAGTTACAAATTAAATGGACTTCATGGTGCCCGATGTTGGTTCAGTTTATTTGGGGTGTGTAATTTTAGGTACCTTTAACTAATTTTTAATATTGATTGTTAATTTCTGCTGTTACGGTTGTGACCAGGGCAAATTGTCGCGGTCGCTCTTTGTTAAGCGGTTAGATATATACATATATTATGCCTAAAAAAGTATTCCAAATATTCAGTTGACAATTTATCGAGAGTTTACAAACTCTCAAGTTATTTTATAACCTTAGGAAGTTTGCCACTGTCCTGTGACATATTATGTATATTTTGTCTCGAAATTCCTAAGGGAACGGAAAAAGCGAAATATGCGTGTACAAAGTCGCGGGCATTGGATAGTAACAAAAAAAGCCTACCTATGTAATTCAGGGAAGTCAGGGATAATTTTGCAATGTAATGTTGAAGGAAATTTTGCAATCGGTAGTAGTTTTTGAGTTTATTAGTTACAAACATACAATAATACGAATCAGTCCACTTTACTACAATGTCACCTGATAGAAAGCAAAGATCTGGTCAAGGCAACTGCCGCGCTGGAGACGGGGTCGGTGGGTGTGTTATGTTGCAGAACAACCTGCTGCTCTTGTCGCTAGCGCGGCAGGATTAGCTTCATCTATTTGACTGACAGACCTGAACTATTCAAAAGTGCCTATAACTGCTCTATTTGAAATAAAGGATTTTGTTGTATTTTGTATTTTAAGGACGGAGCACGCTTGCCTCAGAACAGAGTGACGCTTAGCTCGCTTATTCCACTCTTTATTAAATAGAAACCCGTGTCGTTGCTATTGCGTCTTTTTTATTTGATATGGGTTTGCTCTTGACTCTAGTCTGTCAGAGTTGACAGACACAAAGTCTACGATGGAGCGAGCTTACCACAAGTAGCCTGTTCACTCTTACTTTGAAAATATTAGGGTTGGAAGCGTTCGGAGACACAGACGCGGGCAAAGAGTTCCACTTATTTGCTGTGCGCATTATGAAAGCAGCTGAACAATTTTTAACTGTCCCTGTGTGTTGGAACCCGTAACGAAGTTATTCAGAAAAGAAACATGATGTTCTTTTAACCATAACGCTACCACTTTCTCCCTTTTCTTTGATATCACTTTTCACACAATCCATCCATATTTTTTTGGCCTTCCTTTCTCCTTAACCTTTTATCTTTTTTTACTATTTACAGGGACTTTAGAAATGTCAAGATCGGCCAGTCAAAACATGAAGCCATTTGCACGTTCCAATGCGTAGATCTCTATGGAGAAGAAAGTGCATGAAACTCCACGGACACTCTTTTAAATCATGTTGTGATATTTTACAAAAATCTTAGTAACAAACGTACTTGTTTCTTCTGCATATGAGGACAATGCAAAACAATATCTCTAAGGGCCAATTTTTCAATAGCCAGATAAATTTTATAACAATGTCGGTTTGACAGCTTTTGCATAGAAAATATGTCAAGCAGCCATATTTATTATTCAGTTAAATATTATCTGACTATTGAAAAATTGGCCCTAAAAAAAACAGAGGTATGTTAAGAAAATGAAATCGATCTGGCAAATTCGCTACAAAAACATGGCGTCTACCTACAGCATACAAAATACAGTCCATCAGATTATCCTACCTTGAACGGATATTTCACCTGATTTAAGTGACGTAGCTTCCTTTACTCCTCCCTGGGCTATCTCATGTCCACCGCCATCCTGTTTTTGTTGTCCCAGTCAGTTAAATAGGATTTATAACTTTGCTTTTTCCATTTGAACTTTGTTAGTGTTTTATACATGTGGCCTTAGCCTCTGGCCAATTTAAACGCCAGCTCGTGGGTTCACAAACTTATAATAAACAAAAAACAACATTTTTATCTTAAAAAAAATGATAAGATCATCATCTGGCTATGCATTTCTCAACTATACTGGGGTCAGCTTCCAGTTAAACCGGATTTAGCTGAATACCAGTATTATAAGTGGAGCGGCTGCCTGCCAAACCTAGACAACCAATTATTTTGACTGGAGAATACGGTATTCCTTGGCAAGACTAGTGAAAGATTTTCTGGCTTCTGACTATCCATAACGACTGTCAAAAATATACAAATGACGGCCGGGACCAACGGCTTAAAACGCTTTTCGAGGCATGAAGGAGTCTCAGTTTGTTATGATGGTCACTCACCCTCAGACTAACCTATCTATACTAATATTATAAAGCAGAAGAGTTTGTTTGTTTGTTTGTTTGGTTGAACGCGCTAATCTCAGGAACTACTGGTCCGATTTGAAAAATTATTTCAGTATTAGGTAGCCCATTTATCGAGGAAGGCTATAGGCTATATATCATCACGCTAAGACCAATAAGAGTGGAGCAGTAATGAAAGATGTTACGCAGACGACGTTGCACGGGTCAGCTAGTTTTTTATAATATTTTTAGTACAAGAGTGCTAAAAAGGCCACTTTAAGAGAATCAAGGAATCATAATATGAATCACACAACAATCTATTAAATTTCATTTTCATCTTTATCGCTAACGCATTAGGTTCAATGTTGATTGGGAAAATTTGAAAGTGGCGGGAAGCGTGATGTGCTTTCTGATTCTGCTAAAGTGATCTTATGATAGACTTGGTAAATATTAGGTGTTCAATCCTGGAATTCGTCACAGTTAAGTGCATTTACATTAACATAAACGGGAATTTAAGTTACTACATAAATTGACAATAGGTCTTGTTGCGGCATTCCTATTAAATTTTCATTAAATCCAGTTATAACATATCATTTCCATCGCATAAAATATTAACGTCGAAACAAGAAAAAAGAATTACCTTGGGTAAATTGCTCGCCGTCGGTAACAAAATTGGTTTAGCCTGTAAATCTGTTTTCAAAGGGTTTTCCTATCCTGTTAGGGATCTCTAAGACGGGTTCTAATTGACGTGTCGTTAGTTTGGGTCCGGTCCGGCTTATCTAAGGACGGGTAACAATGCGCGTAGGGTGCTTCTTTGGGATGATGTGGGTAAAAGGTGGAATTACAGTGAGTCTGTCAAGCAAAAAATTAACCTATTTCATGCTGCTTGACTATTTTTATGGTCTTCTTTTGGAGTTGAAATAAATGAAGGCAAGAATTTATTTCAAATCACCGTGTAAAGCTAGCCTATTTAGCTGAATACCAGTATTATAAGTGGAGCGGCTGCCTGCCAAACCTACACAACCAATTGACTGGAGAATACGGTATTCCTTGGCAAGACTAGTGAAAGATTTTCTGGCTTCTGACTATCCATAACGACTGTCAAAGATATACAAATGACGGCCGGGACCAACGGCTTAAAACGCTTTTCGAGGCATGAAGGAGTCTCAGTTTGTTATGATTGTCACTCACCCTCAGACCAACCTATCTATACTAATATTATAAAGCAGAAGAGTTTGTTTGTTTGTTTGGTTCAACGCGCTAATCTCAGGAACTACTGGTCCGATTTGAAAAATTATTTCTGTATTAGGTAGCCCATTTATCGAGGAAGGCTATAGGCTATATATCATAACGCTGAGACCAATAAGAGTGGAGCAGTAATGAAAAATGTTACGCAGACGACGTTGCACGGGTCAGCTAGTTTTTTATAATATTTTTAGTACAAGAGTGCTAAAAAGGCCACTTTAAGAGAATCAAGGAATCATAATATGAATCACACAACAATCCATTAAATTTCATTTTCATCTTTAACGCTAACGCATTAGGTTCAATGTTGATTGGGAAAATTTGAAAGTGGCGGGAAGCGTGGTGTGCTTTCTGATTCTGCTAAAGTGATCCTATGATAGACTTGGTAAATATTAGGTGTTCAATCCTGGAATTCGTCACAGTTAAGTGCATTTACATTAACATAAACGGGAATTTAAGTTACTACATAAATTGACATTAGGTCTCGTTGCGGCATTCCTATTAAATTTTCATTAAATCCAGTTGTAACATATTATTTCCATCGCATAAAATATTAACGTCGAAACAAGAAAAAAGAATTACCTTGGGTAAATTGCTCGCCGTCGGTAACAAAATTGGTTTAGCCTGTAAATCTGTTTTCAAAGGGTTTTACTATCCTGTTAGGGATCTCTAAGACGGGTTCTAATTGACGTGTCGTTAGTTTGGGTCCGGTCCGGCTTATCTAAGGACGGGTAACAATGCGCGTAGGGTGCTTCTTTGGGATGATGTGGGTAAAAGGTGGAATTACAGTGAGCCTGTCAAGCAAAAAATTAACCTATTTCATGCTGCTTGACTATTTTTATGGTCTTCTTTTGTAGTTGAAATAAATTAAGGCAAGAATTTATTTCAAATAACCTTGTAAAGCTGGCCTATTTAATTTTCCTCTCAGGGCCACATTGCGCTTCTACTACTGTCGTGATGGGCGGTAATATAATAAGCTATAGTAAAATAAAATGCTAGTTGAATAGGACTTTAAAATGTATTATTTACTAGCTGTTTTTTTACATAAAAACCTTCTCCTGATAATAACTAACACAACAAAAAAAGAATTAGCGAAATCGGTTCAGCTGTTACGTCAACACTTGCTTGAGTGTGTATTTTGTTTTAGTGTCATAGTGTGCTAGCTTTTAATTTTTTTGTTTTGTGTCATGTATTTACATTGCATAAATTCTAGTTCCTAAAACGTAACAGAAAGATGTGTTGCTGGGGAGTTTGTTGGCCACAGCTAAAACGCTAGGAAGAGGTGACGGGCGGGCATTTCGGGGACTGTCTTTTGTAGAACTTACGTTCAAAAAGTGCTGGCTCTCGGCCTTTGAATAAATGACTTTTGAATTTTGTTTGAAAGTGATTAGACGGATCCGTGAAAAGGAACAGTACAGGGTTTTTAGACAGACCTTTTGCTACTGCGAAGAGCCGTCTTCGTATCCAGGTATTGTGTGAATGAATCTGTCATTGAGACGGCACCGAGGATCCTCCCTCCTACCACGATCACCATGGATTTCGCCGCTTTCCGTTTAACTTTAAACAGACGTCCCGTCTAAGTATGAACACACACTTGTATTGTCGTCTTTGTGTTTTTTCTGATGTTCTTTGTTTCTAAAAAACAAAAATACTATTAATAGTAACACGTTTGACAAATATCTCACCTGATGGTAAGTGATGCTGCGGTAGAAGATGGAGCACGATTGCCTAGAAGTAACCTATTCACTCTTGACTTAAAGACTCCCAGATCGTAGCTATCAGGAAACACAGACTCTGGCAGGGAATTCCACTCCTTACCTGTACACACCATCCACCCACACGTACAAAAGTGCGTGTGGGTGGGATGTCCATGTTTGTCTTATAATCCGATGATGGAACGGGCATGGCGGACATAAATCACACACTCTCCAAAATTTAACCGATAGAAAACCGACAGGCTAGCAACTCGGCGTCGAAGCTCAAGATTTTGGAGCTACGACTCGACGAGCCTATCATTGCCGATGATCCTCTTGACTGGTTTCTCAATTGACTCAAGGGCATCAAGCTGGTATCTGGCAGGTTCGTCCCAAAGATTTTAAATGTAGGTTATTATTGAAAAATCGATACTAATATTATAAAGCAGAAGAGTTTGTTTGTTTGTTTGGTTGAACGCGCTAACCTCAGAAACTACTGGTCCGATTAGAAAAATTCTTTCAGTGTTAGATAGCCCATTTATCGAGGAAGGTTATAGGGTATATATCATTACGCTAAGACAAATAGGAGCGGAGCAGTAATGGAAAATGTGATGCAGACGAAGTTGCGCGGGTCAGCTAGATATAGTATAATGTTTTCAGTAATTACAGCGGTCGTGGCTAACAAGACAACCCGTATGGTTGTCTTTCAAGGTTAATAAACTCTTGCAAAGAGCGTTCGTGTATGAGTTAGGGTCTTTACACAGGGTGTTTATCTGTGCGCCGTGCGCACGCGTTTACAAAACATGCGCCGTCGTAGCGTTCAAAATACGCCATGACGTATCGTGACCCACCATACCTTGGATAGAACGAAAAGCTGCTGGTCCTGTTCGTCATTTTTAATCCTGGACAGTTGTTATTTTATTTAATTTATTTTATTGAAAACCTAGAACCCAGTAAGGCTTGCCAAGAGAAATCGTGTTACCCAATAAGCAGGTTTTATAGGTGATGAAGGCAGTCATCTACACTAATATTATAAAGAGGAAAGATTTGTTTGTTTGTTTGATTTGATTAGGCTCCGAAACTACTAGACCGATTTGTATGAAATTTTATACAAAGATAGTTTGAGACCCGAGGAAGGACATAGGATAGTCTTTATCCCAGAAATCCCACGGGAACGGGAACTGTGCGGGTAAAATGAGAGCGAAGCCGCGGGGGACAGCTAGTTTCTTTTATTAAATACTTGCTGTTCCCCACGGCTTCGCTCCCGCATTTTTTTTTTGTTAATAATAACCTTCTCCTGAGAATATCAAACACAACAATAAAAGAATTAGTGAAATCGGCCCAGCCGTTCACGCGTGATGCCGGGACCAAGGGAAATAGGGATTCATTTTATACATAGAATAAAAAATAGAATAGAATAGAAATAGAAATAGAATAGAATAGAAAACATTTATATCAGATTGGTATTCAGCTGTACCTGTCTGACAGCTTGATGGTGGAAGCCGACCCCAAATAACCTAGTTTATACTATTGATTGCGAAAGTCAACCCACACACCCAAGTTCTATCCAGGTCTAATTGAGTAGAACGCATTATTTTCAGTGATTTCAGCGTATTTGTGAAATTATTTGTAAGTAATATTTTCAACCAAAGCTTATTTTAATTTTTTTCGGAGAAAAATAATGAGTTTTTGTACGTTTAAGCTTATTTCGCAGAAAAAGCAGTTCAATTTAATTATGATTGAATGTTTTAAGTTTGTCGAGATTTTGAATAATATTTGTTGAGTTGTTCGATATTATTCGTGGAAACTTGGAAATAAAAACACATACGCTAAAAAACTTTTCTTTATCTATTTTCAATTTATTCAAAAGTTTTACAGAATATTCTGAGAACTTTAAAAAGCTCTTTGCCTAATTTTTGAAAATGTTTAAAATAAGTTAGAAATACAGTAATTTATTCGGCATACACGAAGAACACACACGATGTAGGTACAATAGTAGAAAACTTTAAAAAAATAGGATTGTGTGCCCCACGCTGCGCCAAATAGGCGGTATGTAATACTTAAGGCGGGGTTGCAGTGCTTTTTAGGATTTTTGAACGTCTGAAAATCTAATTAATTATGAGTTTTTAATAAATAAAAATCATTACATAAAAATTGAATATACCCTCAAGTAAATCGTAAAGATAGAAACGCGATTTAATGATTGGCTCGATACTTTTTTTTTATCAAACATGACACTGAATTACAATTTTAAACGTGTACTGCTAAGAGATTTTATCACAAATATATATAAAAGTTATATCAATAGATAGAGCTTTTTATTTTGAAGTAAATTTTGAAACCATATTGTATTATTTCTTTATCAGTTTTCGCCAAGAAGAAAAAACAACCAAAATTTAGGCATTATTTCGCTGGCCGGACAGTCGCTGTTGTTCGTCAAAACACACAGTACTGTAACCTCCCCTTAAGCAAAATGCCGGTCACCTAGGTGCTGCCTGACGCTGGTTTTCAACTGCACTATTTTATTTTTCCTATGATCTTTACATAAAGCTCTATCACTTATTTTCTATGCAAACTTCAGAGTTATCTCCTGCTCGAATGGTCAACAAAAATCGAAAAAAAAAAATCAAGGATGGAGGGGGGGATTTTTGGTTAGTAGTTCTTGAGATATCCAGCTGTGAAAGATGGACAGACTTAGTCACACCATTAGGTTTCATTTTTACCATTTCGGTACGGAACCGTTAAAAGCATACACGTATTGTATTACATAACATCCTTAATCTATCTGCTCCATCCACCCGCTGAGTGCTGGTTCATACAGTTAATTCGTAACAAAATGGACAAACCATTACAAAATGTATCCCTAATAATGGGGATACAAAATATTACGATTCAACCGTTAGGGCGCTGATGCATTCACAAATATTGGCACACGCGGCCAGCCACGAAGAAGTTTTTATTTTGTAAGTAATTATAGGTAAATTAACCAAATGTTACCAGGAAACCAAAATGACACAGGATTTATCCACTGGCGGGCAAAAATCTCAAATGTACCGTTATACCGCACTCCTGTCAACGCCTCACCTCCTTGTAGCATTACATCACACGAGCTACCAGGCGCGCAGAATTCGGAAGTGCTCGTTAGTATTCGGAGCCAGTATTATTTAACACTTGACTTACACGTGCGCATCGTGTGGGGAATATGACACGATTGTGTAAGGTTTCTGATAGGTTGCTAACCTCGGAGGTTCTACTAACCTATTTCTTGATGATTTCTCGGACTTCGATACATGATTGCTGCTCTTGTCTCTTCTCCCTTCTTCTAACATCATGTTAGAAGTTCTCTCCGGAACACCTTTTTTTGTTTGGGATGAGTTTGCTCTTGACTCTAATCTTGGTCAAAGATGAAAGAAACAAAGTCTACAATGGAGCGAGCTTTTCCAGAAGGAGCCTGTTCACTCTAATTTTGAAGAGTTTAAGGTTGTAAGCGTTCGACAGGCAGATAGTTCCACTCTTTTGCTGTGCGCATTATGAAAGACGTTTGGAAATGCTTAGTGCGAATTGATGGAATAGCAACAAGGTAGGGATGGTAAATTAAAGTGCATCTGGGATGTCCGATGGTAGAAGGGGGGCGGTGGGATGAGGTCGTGGAGTTCTTGGGCACAGTCTCCGAAGTACAATCTGTAGAAGACCGACAAGCAGGTAACCTTACGGTGATGAGCCAAGCTGTGTAGCTTGGCATCCACCAGTTTTTCGTCGCCGATGAGCCTCTTAGCTCTGTGTTCCACCAAGTCAAGCGCGGAAAGCTGGTACTTATCTGAGCCATCCCAAAGGTGGCTGCAATACTCCATGCAGAATCAGAATTGTGCTTTGTATAGGGTTAAATGCTGTCCAAGCTTGAAGTCCCCTTAGTTTCAGATTTTATCGCCTACATTCAATCTTATAAAATGTAAAATATTATTGAAAGAGAAGAGAAAGTTCATTCTAAATCTCTCGGTTAGAAACGAACTATCTAAAAATTCTTTTGCTCGGGATAAAAATCCAGTGGTCAGTTTCCATTAAAGCCTAGCAAACAGATGGTCAATATTATTTAAATAAGATACCTATCGAGTCACTAATATCGAAATACTAAACCATTTACATGTAAATAACATGATTGTTTTTATAGCAAAAGAGCTTTTTGAAAAAAAAAAAAAACACGACTCGACTGCGATGCGCATGCGAAAGTTTTCCGGGAATTGCCTCGTAGTTAAGGGAATTTGCATGCGTCGATTGTCCTTTGGGGGACTTTTAACAGAGATGCAGGAGCATAGCGCAGCTCGTTGTTTATGTTCTGATGGGTGTCTCGACAATTCTACTCAACCTTTATGGAGTTTCTTGCACGTTCTTCTCCACAGGATCTACTCTTTGGAACGTGCAACTGCCGCGCTGGAGACGGGGTCGGTGGTGTTATGTTGCAGAACAACCCGCTGCTCTTGTCGCTAGCGCGGCAGGATTTGCTTCATCTATTTGACTGACAGAACTTGACTATTCAAAAGTGCCTGTAACTGGTATATTTGAAATAAAGGATTTTGTATTGTATTGTATTTGTATAACCGAGCACATTATGGGCAATGTGTGGCCTGTCCTTCTTACTTTCCCCATTACCGCTGGGATTACGTAACAAGCACACAATTGCTTCATTGCTTCGCGTGGCTTGCGCATGCCACACATGGCTAATAAACACAGACAACGTCTTTATAATAAGTATGGTTGGATAACAATCGTTAAGATGCCAATACACCCAGTCGTTGTCCCGAATTTGATTGTCTGTGGAATGCAAGTTAGATGAACAAGCACCCCTATCTTCCCACAATCTAGTCAAGTGTTAGGAATCAGTTACAAAATAGTATTTTTTTTTTATTCAAAACGGGAAAACTCTTGGCCCAAATCTCACCTGATGGAAAGTGATGATTATGCCGAAGATGGAAGCGAGCTTTACCCGGAATTCTCTAACACAGAGGAACTGGCTATCACCTCTAACTGCCGAAACACAACAATGCTGTTAACATTGTTGTTATGGCGACAGACTTAGACAAGATGGTGGTAGCTTGCCAGACGGACTTAGAACAAGTCCTACCACCAACCAAACCGAGCAAAAAATTTGCTCCCGGTCTGGGAATCGAACCCGGGACCTCTGAGTCTGAATCAGGTGATATAACCACTAGACCACGGAGGCGGTTAGTGTCACCTGTTCAGCACCACCCGGGGACCAAATGTAGGGATTCGCTAAAGAGATTCGTGTCATATTCTCCTACGGATGCGGGTGACTCGGCCCCCAAAAATTATAGATTTAATAGTTTAAACATTAGAAATAATTATTACGGTAAGTTATTACGTTGGGACGCCGTTGCCTCCTTCTGCGAGCTAGCAGTCATGCTAGCGAAGGAGGTGGCGGAGAGGGAGAGGAGACCCTCTCGTCCCGGCCGCCGTGGTGGACGCCGCGGGCGTCGGGGGCCACCACCTGGTGACCTCCGGCTACAGTAGGCGCGGGCCTGTGGACGGCGAGCTATGGGTGGCTCGCCGTCCGTCCGTCTAGTGACGACAGGCTGTGTTGACGGTGCGTAAGTGTTCCACGCGCGCCTCAAAGAGAGTCAGCACACAGAGGGGCCCGAAAGGGCCGACGCCTGCCGGAGTCGCGGGATTATTCACAAGAGACACCGTGGCTCCGGAACACAAAGGGCAATGAAGGAACATCTCATCGTCTGACACTTCCTCTCGCTACACCCAGAGCGGGAGTAGTCATTGGATGATTTCCCATCCCTAAAAAAAAAAAAAAAAGTGATAACGTAATTAGTTATTTCATTGATTTTTGTTTCCATCCTGGCAACACTGACTTGTCGCCACCCCGTTGCGGGCTTCCACCAAGCAGTGGAAGGGAAAGCGTGGGCGCAACGGGCAAGGCAAGCGAGTCCGGTCAGACTTGCTGCGGAAGCCGAGTCGAATGGACTAAATCGAGTCGGAGTTATACGAGTATATAAATTGGTAATTTAGGTAAAAGTACTGTTTAGAATAAATTCAGGTATACTGTTAAAATACGCGTAATGAAAGTGACAATAATTATTGTCACTTTCAAAAACAGAAACATATCGATGACCCAATAATTGTCTAGGCTATCGCGGTCTACTTGTAGAATCAAGCCTCTCAAGTGGCGCCAGTAAGTAGGTACCTAGTTATAATATAACTGAACACTTCATTTATCTTCTTGACACTTAAGATAATATCAAAACTCGCTAATATCCTACAAACATTAGTTTGTTATTAATTACCTAGGAACATGTTTTCGTTTAATTATTCAATAACGACACGCTCTGCTTCGAACCATTTTTAGGGTTCCGTACGCAAAGGGTAACCAACGGAACCCTGTTACTAAGCCTCCGCTGTCCGTCCGTCTGTCTGTCAGCGGGCTGTATCTCCGTAACAGGTAGACAGTTGTAATTTTCACAGATTGTGTATTTCTATTGCCGCTGTTATAGTAAAATGCTGAAGACTCGCACGTGGCCAGTTATTACAACTCGACAAATTATCGGCAATTTTTTTTACATTTATGTCAGACTTGCTTTTGTCCGCGACTTTGTACGGGCCTATTTCGCTTTTCCCGTTCCCGTTAGACTCGCAAGGAACCTACGTGCATGCCAAATTTCAGTTTTCCACGACAAGTAGTTTTGTGCGTTGTCTGTTAGTCACACATTAGTAATAGAAGATTTGTATTATTATCGCTTTGCCCGCTTGACAAATCATATACTAAAACCTTCCTCGAAAACCACTCTATCCATTGGTAAAAACAAAAAAATACAACCGAATTGATAACCTCCTCCTTTTTGGGAAGTCGGTTAAAAATAATTGTCTAGTTTCTCGTTCATACAATTTTGATAGACATTGATTAAATTGCATTAACTGCTATTTCCATGCCGTTTTCGCAAAATGTAATTTTCGCATAATGCCTTATCGCAAAATACCATTTTCGCACAGGAGGTTATCAATTTGGTTGTTTTTTTTTTTTGTTACCTCATAACTCCGACAATTATGAACCGATTTGAAAAATTCTTGTTTTATCTGAAAGGATACACTTGCAGATTGGTCCCACTAAAATTTTATGAAAACCGGTTACGAACTTTGGATTTTAAATCGAAATGGCTGGAATTCGTCTCCTTGGATGATGGTTTTATGTCATCCAAGTAATCGAAATCTGCTTTTCTGCGATTTTGCATTGGTATTTATAGGTGTGGGGTACCACTAAAAAGTGAAAAATAAAAAACTTTTTACAAAAAAATACAACCGACTTCCAAAAAAAAAAAAACACTAAACTAATTTCGGAACTCGGTGTCAAAATACGAAGAAACTAACAAAAAACACCGACTTCCGAAATTAAAGATATTGTTACTGTGTAGTGTTTTTTTTTTGTAAGTCGGTTGTATTTTTTTGTAAAAAGTTTTTCGCATTTACCGTTCGTCTGTGAACCATGCTTTCTGTAGACAATTATATATTTCAAGGGTAATTCGATATACCGTACGGGACTGGGGCCATGGGGCCCTAGTGCACATAAAGTTTATTTTATTTTATTTATTTATTTAGGCACACCAACGACTTATTTACAAATAAATATTAATTTAAAAACATTTTCCAAGGGATTCTCTGTAAATAAGTCACTTACAGGCATGCACATCATTCTCTAAGTAGGTCTAATTAAACTATTATAATGATTAACTAACGTGAACAAAAAGTAAAATAAAAAATAAAATAAAATAGAATTTACAAAAAGATGTCCTGACTTAAATTAAATTAAAATTAAGATACCAATATGATTGCTAAAAATAAATGACATGGGTACAATTAATAAATAAACTTAATTATATACATTTTCAACATTATAAAATTATGAATCAAAATTATGAATTACGATAAAAATGATGAAATAAAATTATGAATTTAAATTATGAATTAAAATTATGAAATAAAATTATGGATTAAAATTATGAATTAAATTACAATATATTTCATTTAAATTTCGACACTTTTAAACAAAATTTATTGCATATTACGTAACAGCTGTAGGTACAAAATGGATGCAGGCGGCTGATCACAGGTCAAGTTTATCGGGACATCAGCAAACAACTTGTCGACGGTTCACGTGACCAGAGGGCTGGGTTTTTCTTCGGTCAAAGAATAAGCATTGCCATTCAACGTGGCAATACTGCCAGTGTTCTGGGCACTTTATAATATCAAATTCAACCATATAACCAAATTACACCATTTTATAAATTTTATTACTCAACGTTGACAGACACGATATATTTTGTGATAAGTCATTCTGTAGGCGACAATAGGTACCTATACGTTACTACAATAATAAACTAAAAAAAAAAAAATATCATCGACTCGGGACCTGTGACGCAGAAGAATTCATGATATTTAAAAATCCTAAATGAATGTACTTATCATCTGCCTAGCCTTTTCCCAAGTATATTGGGGTCGGCTTCCAGTCAAACCGGATTCAGCTGAATACCAGTATTTAACGTGGAGCGGCTGCCTACCAGACGTCTACAACCCATTAACTGGGTAACACGGTACTTCTTGTCAAGAGTGGAGTCAGATTTACTGGCTTCTGACAATCCGTAACGACTGCCAAAGATCTACAAATGACGACCCGGACCATCGGCTTAACGTGCCTAAATGAATGTACCTACCTACCTTCATTTTAGTATTAAGCCGTCAATTTAAGCCATTTCTAGGAAAGCATTTAAATGTTTCATATTCAAGTGAAATCAACGAATTAATGAAATACCCCAGAAATGGGACATACTTTGTACTAGTGTTTGTATTAGGTATTTATTTCTCTAGGGTAATGGAAATTAGAGGGCAATTTTGTACTTTAATTTGCTTAAACAAACATGTACCATGTACTGGTATAAATGTATCATTTTAATTTGATAAACTTGTTTTTCTACGGTTACAAGTATTTTACACTAGCTGAGCAGCTTTGCCCACTTGACAGATTATAAACTAAAAACTTCCTCGAGAACCACTCTATCCATTGGTGAAAATAGCATGAAAATTGGTGCAGTAGTTTTTGAGTTTATCGCGAATAGACAGATAGACGCGGCGGAAGACTTTATTTTATAATATGTAGTGAGAACATAGGTTAACAAAAATTGAAAAAAAAATGGTGCAAATATAGGGTTAATGGTTTCCTATTAATTTCCATTGGTCACTCTAAAATGTTTTTTTTTCCCTACGTGTAAATAAGTATATATATTAGACAGTTATAAACAACAATGTATTTATAGAAATGTACCGATAAGTAAGCAAATCGCACAGCTGAAAGTACAAGGCTCGAATTTCCATTATAGCCCGCTGTTGTGGAAGTTTGTATTTTTTTTTGTAGATAGTACTCACAAATAGAAAGCTTTTTACAAAGTTTCAAGATACGTGGAATCACGATTTACGAGATAAAATTCAGTAAAGTTTTAATAAAAATTGTTTTTGTCACTAAAACTAGTGTTGTCACTAAAACTAGTGCTGTCACTAAAACTAATGTTGTCACTAAAACAAATTGTATTCAACTAGTGTTGAACACTAATTTACCCTACGTAAACCTCTGCCAAACCTTTTGGGCATTACTGGCATGGTGGGCGTTATGCACGTTTATATACTATGCCGAAAAGAAAAAAACTCCGAAATTAAAACTAGACTCACCGCTCATTATAATCAAACTGCACACTAACCTCAAATTAATGTCATCTTCATTCAAAACTACCCACCGATTTGCACAACGACCTACAATTGTGACGACTAATGTCGCTCGGTGAGATCAAACGACGCTTTACTTTAGTTTAAATAACAGACATTAGGTTCGGGATATTTTGTTTAAGTGGGCAGTTATAATGGTAATGGTGCGTCAACCATGCGCGTGGTTGGCGTTCAAATGGCTGGAACAAATAATAAATAGTCGCAGACTGTAAATGTAGCCTGGATTCGTCTAGAATTTCCATTATAGCCCGCTGCTGTGGAAGTTCGTATTTTTTTGTAGATAGTACTCACAAATAGAAAGCTTTTTACAAAGTTTCTAGATGCGTGGAAACACGATTTACGAGATAAAATTCTTTAAAATTTCAATAAAAACTGGAAAATAGTACGCATTTGCAAATTTTTAGGTTAGATAAATTTTCATGGTAGACGTCAAAGTTGACATTTCACGTTCCGTTGACGTTAGAAGTGTTTTTTATTAAATTTTATGTCTTATTTTTTTTTTCATAATTATAATATTAATTTTATATCGACTGGGCCTCCGTTGACTGACCAACTGAACTGCCATTGGATGCAAGAGCGAGCTCTTGACTTGTGGGCACCCCAACTCGTTTTTTGGTGAACCGACAGGTCACCAAGATACATAGAATACTACTTCTTTTTCGCAACGGAATTAAGACGGCATTCGCACATCTTGGCTGCAGATTTCCAATTGTATGACCAACTAGCTTGACTAGCTAGATCGCTCTTAGCGATAAAGCCGCCCTTTGTGCCACCCTATGTTAAGTTTTCTTCATCTATTTTTTCGGTAACTTATATGGTGTACATAATAAAGTTTAAGAGTATTCTAATCTAATCTAGCTTCTGCCGGCGGCTACGCCCACGTGATCCCTAGGGAATAAACACCCGGGTTAAAAGTAGGCTACGTGTTATTCCAGACTTTAATTTACCTCTGTGACAAATTTCATGAAGACCTTTCAAGTGTTTTGGCGTGAACGAGTAACAAACATCCATCCATCTATCCGCACCAACTTTCCCTTTTATAATATTAGTAGAAAGTAGGATAGGTAGGTAGTTGGATTTTTAAGATTTCTTTACTATGTTATACAGGGTGTCCCAAAACTCAACGTCAAGCCGGAATCGGGTGATAAGAGTGTGTATTCCGTCCACTAGCGCCGCCAATCGCTTTTTATTAATTGTGGTTAATTTAAGACACGTAGATAAAAAACCGCTCTGTAGTGCACTAAATAAATGTATCTATTATTTTTTGACAGCTATTTTTAATACATAACTCATGGCTAAATAGCCAAAACGGCAATTAGAAAAGCCCAAAGTGGCCACTTTTAGCAAAAATATCGACTTTGGCAACTATTTATGTTCTAAAGTACAAAACATAACTCTCAAAACATAATAAATACATTTCTTCAGTGCACTACAGAGCGGTTTTTTATCTACGTGCCTTAAATTTACCACAAATAATAAAAAACGATTGGCGGCGCTAGTGGACGGAATACACGCTCATAAGACAAATCATAATAGTTACCAGAAAAATATAAAAAAACATTAGTCATGATTTTTTAAATTACGGTAATTTTTTTTTTTTCGAAAAATGGACACCCTATGATGATGGTTTTGAGCTCTTTTAGCTACAAATCTTTACTTTTTTGTTTTTTTTTTTCGTAATTTTGAGTAGTGCTTGTGTAACCTGTTGTTTAAAATTCTTAGTTATTTTCATTTTTCGAAAAAAAAAATGAAATTACTGCAATTTAAAAGAAAAATAAAAAAAAATACATGACTAAGATTTTTTTTATTTTTCTGGTAACTGTTACGATTTGTCCTATCACCCGAAACCGGCTTGACGTTGAGTTTTGTGACACCCTGTATATGCTACTGTTTACACTTACGATAGTAGAAACTCCTTGCAACCGGATCTTCAGCAGGTTTGAGTACCTAAGTAGTTGCTGCTAAATATTTATGATGGTTTCAATTAAGTCATTAAATTATAAAAAGCAATAGCAGAAAATATTATGTGCATAATTGCAGCAAAAAATGCAATAGTAGGCGCCGTTCTGGTTAAACGATCTACTGCTGCTGAATAAGCGATTAGTTATCTTGTAGTACTATAATTGCGTTGGAAATGATTATTGCCCTGATATTATTATCAGTCCTAGATCATAATAACCAAATCTACAAATGCCACCGTATAATGTAAAATGTTGTAGGTAAGATTATAAAAAAAAAAACATACAATCATCCGAACATAGTACCTCCTCCTTTTTGTGAAGTCGGTAAAAATACTAGCTCTTACAGCGGATTCACCCGCGGAACTAGGGAAAATACTCTTGGAGTAAAAAGTAACCTATATGTTATTCCAGACTATAATCTACCACTGTGCCAAATTTCATGAAGATCCTTTCAGGCGTTCTGATGTTAAAGAGAAACAAACATCCACTCTCACAAATTTTTGTGCATTTATAATTTAAAGTAGGAGTTTAGTATATTTAGAGAGATTTTGAAGTCTCGATAAATTTATCTAATAAACTTATTTTTTACTGTAATACTAAAATGGTCTATCAATATGAAATCTCTTGAGCGACTGACAGAAAACGCCAAAGATACTGGTCGTAGGAAACACCTACATGCCAAATGGGGAGCAATGACCTCTTATAACATTGCCTACCCTACATTACATTAAATAAAAAAAATAAAATAAAAAATTACGAACGGGCAAAAAACCGGCCAAGTGTGAGTCGGACTCGCACATGATGGGTACCGTATCATAAACCCGAATTTTAATGCGGCAATACAAACACGCAAACAGTGAAAAATTCAACTGTCTACGTATTACTTGTTGATTGTAAAGTGATGGCCTGAAACACCGGTTTAAATTAACCTAGATCGGGCTGGTCGCTACCTAACATTGCAATTCCGAACAACCATCGCTTGCACCAATAATATTATATATATATATATATATGGCTTGGCTTTTATTGGCTGGCCAGAGTGAAAACTGACGAGGAACTGAGCTCCCACCTCTTTCTTGCCTTAATTGGCCGGTCTGAGTGGCGATTCGCTAGAGCACACGTGCTCGGGAGAAGGATGTATAATCCAGTAAGGTGCTGGTAGGGATCTTGACCGCACTTCCGGAATTGTCCTGATAGCCGTGGTATACCTCTCCACTCCTCTAGCACCTCAGGCAATGTTGCCTCCTTGGCGCTACGTCACTTTGTGCTAGCGACCGTTTTCGGGGCCCATTCACTGAGTGTGCAAGTCACCCCCTGCCATTTAAAAGCCGTGTATATTGTTAGTGGTCAGGCAGGGGCCAATAGTTCTTCTATAATAAACGATTATCAATCCACTAAACCACCCAAACCCATAGCGTATCATTTTGTTTCCATAATTATTCTGCAATAGTACTGCTCCAACCGGGGATTGTCCTTAGGAATACTTTCAGTGCATACAGGGATAATCGCCGGTTGGTGCCCCATCACATTTGAAATGTCTAACGGGGCCTCTGCGAGCTGGTTTTGGCCCCTCGTACGCCTACCAAAGGACCGGGTCTCGAGGGACCCGAGAAAGTAAAAATAATAATATCTTATTTTTAGTTATTATTAGGCGCTACAATTGTATGTTAAACTTAGTACTGTTAGCTAAATGTATACTTTTGTTAATGTTTTTAATTGAATAAATTGATTTATTATATTACGGTTCTTGAGATATAGTCCACTGACAAACAGACGGACAGCGGAGGCTTAGTAATAGCGTTCTGTTTGTTACCCATTGGGTACGTAACCCTAAAAATGGCATATGCGCGTAGTCGAGGGCAAAAGCTTATAGTTTTACAAAGACCGTGTCAGGCCGAAATTAATAAAAAAACAGGTTTGTCATTGCCGCACGGTCGCCTGCTTGTTGGTCTTCTACAAAAGTGTGCCCAAGAACTCCACGACCTCATCCCACCGGCCCCTTTCTACTATCGGACATCCAGACACACTAAAACTTACCATCCCTCTGTTGCTATTACACTAATTCTCATTAAGCGTTTCCAAACGTTTTTTATAATGCGCACAGCAAAGGACTAGAACTCCCTGCCTGCGTCTGTGTTTCCAAACGCTTACAACCCTAATCTTTTTAAAGTTAGAGTGAACAGGCTTCTAGGTAAGCTCGCTCCATCGTAGAATTTGTCTCTGTCATCTATGACCTAGACGAGAGTCAAGAGCATACTCATCATAAATAAAGAATAACTGAAAATATAGATAACCTTTCAATATTTTGTACAAAGGATATATTGGATTGAAAACGCCAACACATAAGATCATAATCGGGAACAACTATCGTATATTTTCTTTGAGTAAAAAGAGGGATTTTCGAAAATCTGTTCTATCTACCACAACGGTTTCATAATAATGGCAATAAGGCAATGTCATTCTACCGCAACCGCATTTCTATTAAGAGACCATTGACGTGCCATTGACCGACCAATGATCGACCATTATGAAATTAGCAGATTACGAACTTTTAGCAAAATGACAATGGCATGACAATGGGATTGTGTGGGAATGACAAATTTATAAAAATAGCAGACTCGGGCCCCTGTACAAGCTGGCCATCCCTTGTAAGATATTCGTTGTGCGTACAGCTGAGGACTGGAATTCCCTGCCAGTGTCCGTCTGAATTTCCTGATGGCTACAACCTAAGAGTCAAGACCTTAAACTAAAGTCAAGAGTAATTAGGTTACTTATAGCGATGATGCGGTCAAAGATGGAGCACACTTGTTCTCCATTTTCGACAACATCGTTGCTTACCATCATGTGAGATAGTTGGCAAACGTGGGCCTACCAGTAGTACAAAAAAAAACCAGGTGAAGAAAGGTAAATTAACGAAAACTCCATTTAGAGTTTTTGAAACAAGACCTAAAGACCTTTAAGCCAGAAGGTTCTCCACATTGATGATACCTATAATCTCAACGCGTAAACGAACGTAAAAAATACAATTTTTAGTCCTTGGATTTTTTTTATTTCGCGAAATGAAATCGACTCCATTCAATTCGTAACTCTATGGCGTACATGTGACGTCACATCTAAACAAACCAATGAGAGTCTAGTCTTGTAGACTTGCGCTCTGATTGGTCGCCATTTTATTTCAGTTCAAAATTTCTCGGAACAATATCGAGAAATTACAAACTATCAAATTTTGACGCGTAAAAAGCATTCCAAATGTTCAGTTGACTATTTATCGAAAGTTTACAATCTCTCAAGTTATTTTGTAATCTTACGAATTTTGCCACTTCCCGGTGACATATCCGTCAAATATATTAGTTAATTTATAATAACGGCCTGGCAGGTGATTACACGACGCACGTTCCTAAGGGATATCACTAAGATTAATTGTCAATTAAGATGAAAACCATTAATTTAATTGACATATTATTATGGCATTCAATTTGTCGTGTTTGGCGTTAGGTAGGTGGATCGGCATTATTGTTAGTAACAAGAACCTAGGAACGACAATCACTACACATTATAAAACCAAGTCTGCTGCCGCGGCTGTCTGTCTGTCTAAAACCTACTGCACCGATTTTCATGCTGTTTTGACCAATGTATAAAGTGGTTCTTGAGGAAAGTTTTATATAATTATTAATTTTTCTAGCGGACAAAGCCGCGGACATCAGCTATCCGTTTTACAAAAAACATTTTTTTTTTTGAAATCGGTTCATAATTGTCGGAGTTATGAGGTAACAAACATAAAAAGAAATTCAACCAAATTGAGAAACTCCTCCTTTTTGGGAAGTCGGTTAAAAAAACAAATTTCGTCTGTTACGTTTTAAGATCTTGATTCTATACAATAGTATGCAAATTCACATAATGACATATGACCCAAAATGTTAGAATGATACATGCATTTCTTAGAAGGTCCATTTTTTTTACTTTACCATAATCTAAGAATAGTTAGTAACGGGATTGCTAGGTACCATGTACCTTTTAATTTGCGAGTTTCCGATATTTCGGCACTGTTGCAAGCGCTATTCTAATGTTAGTGAACATGAAAGTTTAAAACAATTTACCATAATCTTTTTTTTTCTTCTTGTTTCAAACCTATATTGTTCTAATGCTAGGCAAGGTATCTCCAAAAGCCTTCCACTCTTTTTGGTGTGTTGCCCTGCCTTGCCTTCGACGCTTCTAAGTTGTCATGTAATCGTTACTTATGAGTCTGGCTACTTTGGCAGATTGCTAGACGGCTCAGGGTTAGTGAATGCAAACCGGTTTCACCGAAAACCTAAAAACCGGTTTTTCGTATGCATGTTTTGAATGGCTAAAAATCCCGGTTTTTTTTCTTGTGTAAAACCCGGTTTTTCGAATGACAGCATTACTACTGCAAATGTAAGTCAAAATGATGCATTTGATGTCAGCTATTTTGTTTTGCCAAAGGGTTCAAAGTGAAAAGATGTGTTGTTAATCGTAGTATTGGTAATTTGGTACCTTTTAACAAATATTCCTTTAATTTTAACAAAATTTCTGCTTTTTTGACTGATTTCAAAGAAAGGAGGTTCTCAATGCGACTGTGTTTTTTATAAAACGTTTATTTTCACTACACACAATGAAATACAAAAAAAAATTTAAAATACAGTACAATCGGTATAAAACTTTTATGTTGTGGAGACTGAAGCCTATACTAGGAAAACCTGTGTTACTAGGTTCCAGGCCTCGGAACCTACCCGGATTAGTTGCTACTGTACAAAAGGTTACAAGTTAAATTATGACTTAATTAATGGAAAAATAAATAGGTAATTAATTTTAAGACTTAGTTACTTAGTAAATACAAAATAACGTTGGGTGTGGATGTGTTATGTAAGTTACGCAATTATTTCGCCAATTATGAATCGATTTTGATCATTCTTTTTTGTTTGGTAGATATTTAGATACTTTAGATACTTTTAGATACTTCAGAGGTAGTTTCGCTTTTAAATCAAAATAGCGGGAATTCGTTTACTAGGATGACATATTTTGTTTGTCATCCTAGTCAATATAATTGCGTATTTTGCTTTCTGGCGACTCTTCAGTGCCAGTGGTGTTGTTAGATGTGGAGTACCACAAAAAAAAGAAACAACCAAAAATAGCAACTTCCGGAATTAAAGGTATTTAAGATTAGCAGCGTTGTAAGTTTAACACTTTGGAATTACTTAAAAATCAAACCTTGTAGAGTCTCTTGAAACGGAATAAAAATTTAACACGTTCTAACAAACCAGAACAATACCAACAATAACACTGAAAACATGAAATACTTAAGCACTAAGACATCAAACAGCAGAATAGGAACACACAATAGTGGGCACTAATGTACTTACTGCTCTGATTGTGTTGGTCGTGTCGCCAACTGATGGGCTCGCGGAACTTGTTCTGGAGTTACACGAAGCCTCTTAGTCTAGATATCTTGCTAACTCTGGTCACAGATCTAAGCATTGGCTGGAGTCGTCATTACTATTAACTGTCTCATCATCAATTCAACTGTAGAGAACCAAGATTACCAACATAGACCGAATCGCCAAACTAAAGTGGCAGTGGGCAGGGCACATTCCTCGCTGAACAGATGGTCGATGGGGCCGTAAATTTCTGGAGTGACGACAGCTTATCGGAAGACGAAACGTCGGAAGGCTTCCTACAAGGTGGACCGATGTTCTGGTGAAGGTCGCGGGTAGCCCCGGTCGTTGTGGCGACGCTTGGGGGAGATCTTTGTCCAGCACTGGGCGTCTTACGGTTGATTTGATGATGATGATGATTTCAACTGCAGTGTCCACATGTAAGAATCCACATCTAAGTATCAACACATACATTAACCGGTCTAGTGCGTCTAGCAACCAGAAGATTTCGGCGGCCTTACCACTGTGTCTGAAAATACCACTTTGGTAGAATTATATTAGAATCATAATATTCTCACTCAACCTGTCAAATTTCATCTTTATCGCTAACGCACTAGGTTCAAGGTTGATTGGGAAATTTTGACAGTGACGGGTAGCGTTCTGATTCTGCTAAAGAGGCCTTTTCAATGTGCACTAAGCACTAGTTTCAGCTGTTTTAGGACGTTCACTTGCTAAGGGCGGATTTCATCAATCTAAAACTGAACGCGATCAACATTTGAACCACGAGCAACAAATTTTAACACTAGTTTTTCTACGGAAAAATCTTGAGTTAAGCTAGCGTGGCCGGTTTTTTCATAAACTGATTTCCATCTTTCTTGACGTCCAGTGTACAGTTCTATTTTGTTGCTGACACTCTGTACTCGGACAAGTAGAAGCAGCAGCAAATTTTAATTTAGCTTTTTCACGGAAAACTCGAGAGTTAAGCTGGCATACATTATTTATTACATTATTTATTTTGGCATAATTAAAAAGAAAACGATTTTTTTTTATTTTATTATATTTTTCCTAAGCATCTGTCAGCAACAAATTTACCTCTATTCGCTTCATCGATCAGTCCACATCCAGTGATTTCCACGCTATCTTAATGAAAGTTAGCGTTATTGCTGATTTTTTGAGATCGGTTGCAGCAAAAAAAAATTTTCTTAGCAACTAATTAGCAACAAAAAAGCAACAAATTACGGTGTTTTTTTTTCAATTTCGCTGATTTTACATTGCCAATTTTTTAGACCTCGTTTACGGGCTGTCAGTGTCATTTTTTTCTTTGGAATCTTGACACTCACAGCTCTGGAACGCAGCTTGATCGCGATCAATTTCATCGGTGAAATCCGCTCTAAGCGTTCGATCGTTGAGCCTGTGGACGGCGAGCGGGCCTGTGGACGGCGAGCGGGCCTGTGGACGGCAAGCTATGGGTGGCTCGCCGTCCGTCCGTCTAGTGACGACAGGCCGTGTCGACGGCGCGTTAGTGTTCCACGCGCGCCTCAAAGAGAGTCAGCACACAGAGGGGCCCGAAAGGGCTGACGCCTGCCGGAGTCGCGGGATTATTCGCAAGAGACACCGTGGCTCCGGAACACAAAGGGCAATGAAGGAACATGGATGGGTTTTAGTCAGTAGAAGTCTGACACTCCCTCCCGCTACACCCAGAGCGGGAGGAGTCATTGGATGAATTCCCATACCTAAAAAAAAAAAAAGCGTTTGATCGTTGATCCATGCCAATGATCCAATTTGATTGCTGTCTGTTGATTGTTGTTGGTGTAGTACAAAGTGTCGATCGGCGCCGACTAAAAAGCTGGAAACCTTACTCAAACTGTTGCCGTTTTGTTAAGAGAATTTAAAGTGTGTGTGTGACACTAATATTTTTAGTTACAATGGATTATCCTTGCTATCGAATTTAGAAACCTTAGCTATGCTAAACTAAGTTCTGCGTAAAACAAAATCAACATCGGATCTTTTACTAGTAATCTACTCAACTTTCTACTGACCTTCATTCGTGGCTTCTCTCATGTACGTATCTAAATTCATCAAAATCGGTTCGGCAAATTAAGCGTGATAGTGTAACATACAAACAAACTCATTTTAGCATTTTATATTAAGAACTAGCTAACCGGGCAAACGTTGTCCGGTCAAGCCGTTTCGGAGGAATTCGATAACAAACACCGTGACACGAGATTTTTATATATTAGATTTGAAGAAGATTATAGGACTCCTTGTCAAAATCTAAGGTTTTTAGTTTCAATGGAAGCTTGTAAAATGTCTTTCTGTTATTCTCCTTTGTTACTTCTTCCATTTCTTCCTGTCAACAGTTACTCGATCACTGACTTACTGCTCACTTCCTCACGATCTTGTCTTCAAAAATGTCCAAGTCAACAGTTATTCCGGGATCGATTCACAGCGGGGGCAAATTTTTTGCTCAGTTTGGTTGGTGGTAGGACTTCTAAGTCCGCCTGGCAAGCTACCACCATCATGTCTAAGTCTGTCGCCATAACAACAATGTTAACAACATTGTTGTGTTCCGGCAATTAGAGGTATGATAGCCAGTTCCTCTATGTTAGAGGATTCCGGGTAAAGCTCGCGTCCATCTTCGGCCTAATCATCACTTTCCATCAGGTGAGATTTGGGCCAAGAGTTTCCCCGTTTCGAATTAAAAAATAAAATAAAATAAAAATTACAACCACCTTTATCTTCAACCTCCATATAAAATCCCACTAATGCACTACACAACATTATCCTCACCTAAACCCTTACAATTTGAATAAAACTCCCGTAATTACCTCATAACGAGACAATCCATCGCTTTCCCATATAAAGGTGACTCCGCACCCAACCCAAAAGGGTTTTGGAATTATGTCCCTCCCTGACTCACGGCAAAAATTAAAATAATAGGCGGAGGCAGATGGCCTACAAAACCCTTCTTGATATAGGTATGTGGATTGTATCACTCCTATTTTCCGCTCTTGGCTAATATTATTTAGCCAAGAGCGGAAAATAGTACAACCACACGGGTCGATCTTTAAGGTTAAGAAACGCTTACCAAGGTTGGTCTGAGGATGGGTGACCATCCTAACTTTACCTTTGATCTAAATTTCCTCCATGTCTCGGAACGCATGTGAAGCCGTTGGTCTCGCCTGTCATTTGTAGATATTTGGCAGTCGTTACGGAATGTCGGAAGCCAGTAAATCCGACTCCAAGAAGTACCGTTTTACCCAGTTAACGGGTTGTGAAGGTCTGGTAGGTAGCCGTTCCACGTAAAACACTGGTATTCAGCTGAAAGCGGTTTGACTTGAAGCCGACCCAAATGTAGTTGAGAAAAGGCTAGGCAGAAGATGATTTACCACTCCTATTTTCCATGAATATAAAACCGGCCAAGTGCGAGTCGGACTCGCGCACCGAGGGTTCCATACAAACCAGTAGGTATTATAATATTATAAGCAGAAGTTGCGATTTACGATTTATGACGTATTAATAGAATAGAATAGCAAACATTTATTCGATTAAAAAAAAACTACTCACTAGATCTCGTTCAAACCAATTTTAGCTGGTAGTTTACATGGTAATGTACATCATATATTTTTTTTAGTTTTATCATTCTCTTATTTTAGAAGTTAAGGGGGGGGGGACACGTTTTACCACTTTGGAAGTGTCTCTCGCGCAAACTGTTCAGTTTAGAAAAAAATGATATTAGAAACCTCAATATCATTTTTGAAGACCTATCCATAGATACCACACACGTAAAGGTTCGATGAAAAAAAAGTCTTAGTATGGGGACCCCCAAAATTTATTGTTTTCTTTTTTCTATTTTTGTGTAAAAATCTTTATGCGGTTCACGGAATAAATCTATTTACCAAATTTCAACAGCATAGCTCTTATAGTTTCGGAGAAAAGTGGCTGCAGACAGACATGACCAACCTATAAGGGTTCCATTTTTGCCATTTGGCTACGGAACACTAAAAAGTGAGCAGAGGTATAATAGCTGTACGTTTCGATTGTCCCTTCCAATATCACTGGGTTATGACTTGTGTTGGTGTGGTGAGTCATAGCAAAGAAAGCAAGCGTGTACTGTGTTGACTAGGTTAATTAATTTAATTTTTCTATGGGTCTATGCCACCCAAAATAAAAGTTTTATTTATTCATTTATATAATAAATTTGTTAGCTGAATTTCTGCCTGTGACAATCAAAACTTTGCCTGTGACAATCAAAAATTTCTAATCCTTTAAGGATTTTGGTGCTTAAATACATCTGCTTTACGTCAGTCATGAGACATATTTTATGCAGCTTTTTGACACCAACAGAATAACAAATCCAGTACAGACGCCAGCAGATGCTACAACAATCTGTCAAAATGTCTTCAATAAATTTTCAACTTTATTACTAAATACAAAAGGTTCAAGGTTGGTTGGGAAAATTTGTCAGTTTCGGGAGGCTTGATGTGCTGGTGACTGGCAGGCCCATTGCTTCGTCTTTTGATCATCTGAAAGTTTATTTCACTCTGGTACAATAGCTTCTGACATTATTCAAACAACAGGGAATACGCATGGAAAAAAAAATTCGCCATACAGTTTTTTTTAATAGAAAAATGTAATACTAACAGCTCAGACCAACAAAAAACGAAAGACGGCGCACTGCGAACAAAAAAGTGAAGCTACAAAACCGTGCTCCTGCAAGTAAAAATACACGCTCACGCACACACCTACACTAAAACCATGCTCATCGCTCTTAGTACGTCACGAGTCGTTGTCTAGTGAACTTAAAATTTAAAAAATAATGCCTTCCTGTTCTTGATACTTCACATTAAGAGTACCATACTAAACAATAAATCGTCCTCGTAAAATATTATTCTAACTAACCTAATATTATTCCCCAAATTATAGGGAAAAAAGGCAACAAATGCCCTATGACCCTATGGCCCTTCGACACATACAAAGATAAAAAGTTGGCTTCATTTTTGGTGTTAGCTGCGCGCTGTCTTCCCTTTTTTGTTGGTCTGAGACTAACACTGAATGTATGAGTAGAACCAATAGAGGCTAGTTTCCATCATCCACAAATTGCAAAACTATTTAGGTTGTCAGTTAGAGTATTGAAAAATAATGGACACGTATTTTTTGTTTTTGTAAATCAATGAATATTGACAAAGATAAAACGCATCAAAACTCGGGAGTGGGGGCTCGTGACGTCACTACCCGCTAAAAATTATGCCACGGCGTGACATATTGAGAATTTTAAAAGTGTCGTATCTTCATCAATTTTGGTTCCCGTAACAAAAGAAAAAATACGGGTCAAATATTTTTTGATAATATAACTGACGGACTAATTAATTTTTTTCAGTAAACAAGCCTACTGCTTGAAAGCAAACGAGATGTAATTCACAGCTCTCTCTCTTGCAAAAACGCTGTTTAGTATGGATGGATGGGCTTGACATCAAATTCCAAATCGAACTTCTCATTCTAATTACAATTATCTTTCATTTATAATAATAACTTTATAATAACTTCATTGCTGATGAAGGTATTAAAAAAAAAACCATGATTGTTTGCTATAGCTGATACGTATTTCATTTTGCAACGAAAACTATTGCGTGCATATTCCTTGTCTGTGTTAATACCGATCATAAACGCGCTACATTTTATATCCAAATGAATGTAAGGAAAAATAATTATAGTACTCGTAATAGACTACATGTCGGTGTAATTGAGCAATTTTATTTGTTGCATTCCACGATCGCGTGTGTATATGCTCTTCAATTGATCTGTTTGTTGCTTTAGGATAATAGTGCTTAGTATTTACGTCATACACGCAAGTTTTCTTTGGCAGTGAATATATTTGCGTAGCCAGGATGTCCGACTGTATCTTTTAGTTTATATTTGACTTATCTCCAGAATCCAGCTCATAAATTATGAGATGGTCTCGACTGTGAATTATTAATGTTAGTTCAGCTGTTTTAACCCAAAGTATCTTTGAATGAAAACATGTAACAAAATTATAATTATTTTATTTACTTCAATTAGAATATAAAACTAATTTATTACATTCACCGTATTTATTTAAAACTCCAAGCGAACAGAATAGCCAACGGAACTTCGTAATCACAAACAACTTGTAACAATATTGACTATTTGTCTAGTGTAGTTGGATCCAACCCTCATTGTGCTTCGTTTGTTACAGGTAATCGAAAATAGCCGAGAGATGACGAACATGCCCGAAGTGAGAAACGAAACGAAAGTGTCCCAAAATTAAACTGCCATGACCTCCGAAGAACCTATCGATGTCGTCGCTAAAAAAGACGCCAAAAAGACTGATGAGTGCGCCAATTTCAATATACCCGAACACAAAAAGGACAAAAGTGTAGTTGATCAAAAACAAAAACGTTCACACGAACTCATGAGGCTAGTCTACGAGCTACCTGATGAAATCAAGAACCCAGAAATAATAGAAAATAACAATATGTTGAAAGAAAACCCACCGATCACCATCGTGGAGATCATAGAACAGAATGGTTGTGCTGAGTTAAATGCTACTCAATGTGATAACGATAATTTAAACGTAGACGGCAGTCCTAAGGACTTAGGCAGTAAGGTGGTATACGACGTGCTAGCAACTAATGAACTAATAATGCATTGTGCGGAAGAATTTAAAGAGGTTATAGACAGATCATCACCGGATGATTGTAGTGATGAGGACTTGATAGAGTTGAAGAAGCTATTGGAAGGGAAGCCTAGGGTTTTGGATAGGTATATACGGGAATGTGCAACGACAGACGAGGTGACGAGGCTTCACAGCTTAACATCATCGGGTCCTTTATCTCCAAGGCCACACCACGAGGCAAGGAGTACATCGGTGACATCAGATCTCTTCCAACTATGGCTGTCGTCGTCTCCAGTTAAGGTTAGTGATAATTTTTAATGTTTTATGACGTCTTTGACGTGCTAATGTTCGTGATGATTGAATACGTAATTAATGTATTTTTAATATCAGTGTTTAGCTGAACAGTTTTGGGCAGGCGGAAATGTTGATGGTTAGTTGGGGCACATCTCAAGAAATAATGTATCCTGTTTTAATTTTTCAGTTTGACTTCCTCGTTTTGGTACTGTATTTCTTTGGCAGGGATATTTTTGTTTCTCGTACCAAATTGCTGTTCCTGTACAAGTAGTTCATACTACCTACTAGTAAATTTATTACCAAAAGTAGTTTTATATCACAATAGGGAACTTGCATGCGATTTTTCATTTACAAAATCACATTATTATTAGCTCTACAGTAAACAAAAATGAAATTATGTTTTTATTAACTTCATCAGCGATAAAGTTATAAAGTTTCAAAGATAAAATTAGAAAACAGGGGTTTCCCGAGAGGGGCAGATATATTTAGTTAAAATAATAAAATCTCGTTCGTTTTCTGTGCAATTATGATTCTATTGTCACGGTTAGTTTTAGGATTTCTAGATAAACTGTATGGGTAACAAATGTTTTTTATATGCATATTCCCTATTGTGTCGTTGCTATGGCGTCTCACAAGATGTCTCCGAACGAAACTGAAATGCAATTCGAATGGTAATCTAGTTTTTTCGTTACATCAATTGTTTTTCTTCCATTTCTCTTTAGTACGGAGTTTCTATCTATCTTCACAAACATTCAACATTTCTAGAATTTGAAATCATTTATTTCTCATTTTTCCTTTTGATTCAGAGTCTTATAGCTTCTTTGACATTTAAGTTGTTCACCGTTTTATTAATATTTAATTTGATAACAGTGCTACATTAAGTATTCTCAAAGAGACTGTTTTTTTAAGTATTCTAAGAATTGGTCCTCTATTTATTTCCTCCTTTATTTTTAATTTATTCGTCGTACGGTTCTCAAAGAAATTAATTCGGTAAAAGAATTCCGTAGTTAAGTGGTTCATTTTTGTTACTACAAACACATCAAACTTATTAAAATCCTCATTTTGAGAAAGTTAGCAATTTGATTTTCCTGTGTAAGTACACAGGAAAATCAAATTGATAATGAAGAAGTATTTCTTTAAAATACCCACTAAACCTATGTTGGAAGTTCCGCGCATTATGCTGATAGATCATGAACAATGAGCTATTGGGAGAAACAATGGCATGCTTTGACCATACTTGCCTGTAGAATAATATATGATGTAACTTTACTACTGTACTATGCGGTCATCGCTAGGACATTTGTATGTTTGATGCTACTAAGTTTTCGGTAAGTAGGTACTTCTATGGGGAAAATGATAACAATAAAATGCATTTGTATGTTGTTAATTATATCAGTCTTAATTGTGACTTCGCTGCGAGATGAGCTGTTATTAAGAGCTCGGTTTTAAGATCGAAACTATGTATGTAGTTGTGTGAACTGAAACTAAATAAATTTGACATATAACAACAATAATTTGTGAGTGTCAAAATATCTTAATGATAATCTGTGTCCAAAAACGTTCGCATTTGTCCATTGTGTGTCCAAAATGTCCTTTATTAAAACGGAGTGAAAAAAAGCAGTGTGTGTACGTGACAGAAAATAACGGATATATAAAAAGAAATAATAAATGATGGCTACTAAATGCTCAAACTTTTTGTCAAAATCTAAATAAATGTCTCGTTATCTTGTAGTACGAGTTCAAAGTTTGTATGAAATGAAAATAATTTATTCATTTTGTGAAAAAAACTAGTGTCCCATCGTAAAAATGCCCCTAAACTTAATGCAACGGTTACATAAAAGCGCTGTAGCCTTTGTGCTGGAATGGCGTTGTGATAATAGACCTGCCATTATACATCGGACCCAGGTGAGTTTATCAAAAAATACAGAACCTAGTCTATAATACAGGCTGTTTTAGTAGTACGTGGTCATATTTAAATAAAGTATCTAAAGGAACTAACCGATTTTTCTGCCTGCGTCTGTGTTTCCGAACATATTCAACCCTAATCTCCTCAAAAGTAGAGTGAACAGTCTTCTTCCGGGTAAGCTCATTCCATCGTCGATTTTGGTCTCTGTCACCTGAACCTTGACTAAAGACAAGAGCAAACCCATCACAAATAAAAAAAACTCAAACAAATATTAAAAACGTCACCTTTCCCAAATTAGCTTTCTAAATCACAGTTCAACACAATGCCCCATCTTTCCTGCTTACAATAACTTCTCCGACGTGTGCTCGTTCAGATCACGGATCAAAAACCATTGAACGCGAAATAAACTTCGTACCTCGATGTACTTACATAATATAACCAGCGAGGTGATATTATGATAAATCTAACTCAACAAAGAGATAATACAGTAACTAAACTAAGTGACAGAAATGATGCTCTGCAAATCCAAACTTATCCTGAGAAACCTTTATGAGCTATTTTCACGACCTCGTAATATACATACCGACTCGCTATTCACATTCCAACTGAAAATCAGGTACGGTATGTGAGAATGTGAGTACGTGAATACCTTTACCCCTGCTCATGCGTAACAATATTTAAATTTATTTTATCGACGTCACACTTTCATCCCTCCATTACCATATAAACAACAGCCGGTGTAACTTGATTCAAGATGGCCGCCAAACTGTCAAAGATGAACTGTCAAGTGGCGTACTTTTGAGGTTAGTTTTCTATTTTCTCGTGGGTCTTGGTATGTTGGTGGGTAGAGAGGCAGGTAGCCAAGGGCATCGATATCAATCGTGAAGCTTGCTACTCGATAAAGATAATATGGTAAAAGCATTTCAAGTGTTGTGTCCACTTTGTAGCGAGGCCTGTCATGGCGCTTGCTGTGGATGTGGGGGGCGGTTGATATGGCATTTTGTTCGAATTATTCTCTGATTTGAGTGACTTGAGTGGCTTGGGAAATCTTTAGAAGAAATAGAAGTGAACCTTTTAGAATTCGATTTAAACTTTATGCGCCTGATTTTTTTTTTTTTTAACCAGGGAAGAATATTTTGAAAGTCCTTTCTACAATGATCTTTTGTGCAAAATATTAAGCTTTTAGACTGAGTGTTTTAGGCTTTCCGCTGTACGTAATGAAGACAATTTAAATGGAGGCATTTGCCCAGGAGTGGGTCAACATTTTAATTTTATCATTTTTAATTTATTTTAGCTCTGTCCGTATTATTTTGTTCTTTTCTATGAATAGGCACATGAAAAAATCTTTAGTTTTAGTTGTTTAAATAAAGTGCCGTATTTAAGTTGATTTTATGCAAAATATTCATGCTTTTATAATATGTTTGTTTATGTTTTCAAGCTTATGGCATTCGTGGGCTGTAGCTGAAAATCAGCATCAGTTAGTATACCGCGTGTTGCCAGCTGGCATAATGCTGAGCTGAGGCCCTTTTTGGCATTCATAGAGTTAATTATCTGTTTTGTTTAATTTTTAGGTGTTTTTATTTATATAATGTCCATAAACACAATTTTCTTTAATTTCCTTTCTAACATAGGCTTATTAAAAATATGGGGGAAGTCTTTGCCCAGCAGTGGCTCAACAAAGGCTGGCTTAAAAAAAAATTGCTGACCCACGCAACTTCTTCTGCGTCACATTTTCATTAATGATCCGTTTCTTTTGGTCGTAGCGTAATGTGAAATAGCATATAGCCTTCACCGATAAATGGACTATCCAACATTAAAATACATTTTTTTATTCGAAACAGAGTAGTTCCCGAGATTAGCGCGTTCATACAATCCAAGTAATGTTGGTTTTTCATCGCACAAAAAATACAGGAAAAAACCAGTCATAATTACGTTTGTAAATTACATTTTCCCATTCATGATTACCTAGTATGGGAGTTAAATACGTTTATGAGAAGTAAAGAATGTACCTATGCCTAAATGCGGTAAACCATATAGGTAAAGATTTAGTTCGTGTTGTTATAACTTCATGGCTAAAACTACAATAGACTCCCCACCTGTGTACCGTCACAGGGGGAGTCTATTATCGTCTGGCGGTACTTTAGTAAGGATATATTATGTCGATTAAACTAAAGCACTATGCGCTTCCAAGCGTCTTTCATTTTGCGCACAGCAAAGGAGTGGAACTCTTTGCCTGCGTCTGTGTTTCCGAATGCTTACGACCTTAATCTTTTCAAAATTAGAGTGAACAGGCTACTTCTGGGTAAGCTCGCTCTATCGTAGACTTTGTCTCTGTCATCTCTGACCAAGACTAGAGTCAAGAGCAATGCCATTTTAAATAATAAAAAAAAAATAGCTTAAGGTGGAGATAAATGAGAGTAGCTGAATTTTAAATGAGAATCGCGTCTAAACAACGAGTCGTATTTTTTCGGAAAAAATGTATGTTGTATAAGACTTTTTAAATAATTTGATGTATGTAAAATTTAAGTTTTATTCGTTCAACTAAGGGCTGATTTTTCAATAGTACAATAACTCTTACCAGAGGAATAAAAATGGCCGTTTCACAGCTTTTGTATGGAAAATATGTCAATATGACTTATTTATTCTTCGAATAAAAGTTATCTGACCATTGAAAAATCAGGCCTTAATGTAATTAATTTGTAAAGCTATGTCAACACGACATAAAAACGACAATCGAACCAAAACCACCAGGCGTATACAAATGGAATTGACACTATCTCAAAGACAATTTAATTATCTACATTTTGATTTACGGCTATATTTTTAATTCATAGAATAGTAAGGTAAGTACAAAAAACTACAGAATTTTGGGTCGCGCGGTTTTTTTCCCTCAAGGTCATTGGCGTATGTTGTCGCCTTAATGAAGGCACTTGCTTGGGGACATTTCAAAACGTTCAGTTTTATAATAAAAACAACATTGCCATTTATCCACTAAATTTACGTTTATATACATGCTGACTTTATAATATTCTGAATACGTCATGAGCTTCAGTAAAAAATTATTCTTCAATCGTCTGCAATCATTACCTACTTTTCTTACAAAAACTGTAAGTTACAGCAACAGCCGCACAGGTCGATCTTTAAGGTTAAGCAACGCTTGCCAAGGTTGGTCTGTGGATGGGTGACCATCTTAACATATCGAGTCTCCTCCGAGCCTCGGAAAGCACGTTAAGTCGTTGGTTCCGGTTGGCAGTTGTACATCTTTGGCTGTCGTTACGGATTGTCAGAAGCCAGTGAATCTGGCTCCAGTCTTGCCAATAAGTACCGTGTTACCCAGTTAATGGGTTGTGGAGGTCTGGTAGGCAGCCGCTCCAAGTAAAATACTGGTACTCAGCTGAATCCGGTTTGACTGGAAGCCGATCCCAATGTAGTTGGGAAAAGACTGGGCAGATGATGAACAGCATCTATAAAGACCAATTGTTTCATTAATGATGTCCACTACTAGACATAGGTCCCCTCCAAGCGTCCCAATTTTGACCGGTCCTGTACATCTGGCATTCAGCAAATCCCGCGCCCTTCACCAGGTCATTCGTCCACCTTGAGGCCTTCCAACGCTGCGTCTTTCCCGTCGTCGTCTCTCAAGTACCGTCTTTAATGGGCTTGTGTCCTGAAAAAATCTAATTAGTCCGTCAGTTGGATTATCATAAAATATTTGACCCGTGTTTTATCTTTTATTACGGGAACCAAAATTGACGAAGTTACGACGCTTTTAAAATTCTCAATACGTCACACCTTCGCATAATTTTTTTATGAGTCGTGACGTCACAAGCCCACACTCCCGAGTTTTGATGCGTTTTATCTTTGTCAATATTCATTGATTTACAAAAACAAAAAATACGTGTCCATTATTTTCAATACTCTAACTGACGGACTAAATGGTTTTGCAATTTGTGGATGATGGAATCTAGCTTAGTATCCTCGTACGTTTCCGCAAATGCTCCAAGTGAAGGAGCATCTTTAGAACAAACTTGGCTGTTTAACTTGCCAAGTACTTGTGGTGGCCATGATCAAGAGCTGTTTTGGAATTTCAACATAGAGCGGTCATCCATCCAAGCAATGGTTAACCCAGTAAATCGATCTGACCAATAGCCGCGACCCCTTTTGGCTAACCACTTCAGTTTGCCAAACAAAGTTCACAACTGCGGTCGTTTCGTTTGCTCTAGGAACCGCTAAAACTATTATATAGTATTAATTTGATTCAGTAGTCTTTTAATAGAGCTTGGAGTGGTTTTTTAATAAAATATGTTTTAGAATGTGATATCAGAAATATAGAAAAAAGCGATGTGTTTTCTTTCTACAATTTTCACCTTTATCGTTACACAATAAGGTTTGAAGTTGATTGGTAAAATTTGTGTGCTAGCGTCAGTACAGATATTTTATTAAGTCTTAAAATAATCCTTATTATTCTAAACACAAAAAAAACAACAGAAATTTGCGTCACGTGGTTGTTAAACGAGTGCAATTTTTTTATTGATTTGTGTCATGTATTAATTACTTTACATTCTACTCATTGTATAAATTCTAGTTCCTAAAACGTAACAGATAGATGTGTTGTGTGGGAGTTTGTTGGCCACTTCTTTTCCACAGCGAAAACACTAGGAAGTGGTGACGGGTTTTGGGGAACTGTCTTTTGTAAAACTTAAAAACTTTTGAATTTTGAGTGCGCGTTTTGTTCCCTCAAGGTCGCTGGCGTAAGTCGCCTTAAAAACTGACAGCAACCAACTGACCTTTTCATTCATTACAGTCTTTAGACACAATCATGTTTACACAAGGATCCTACTTTCAATCAGGATACAAATGTAAACAAGGGCTCTTTGAGTGATTCCCTGTGTAAGTGAAATCATTGTCGATTTGATTGAACCACAGTTAGCCAATCAGGAGGATCTATTTATACCTTAGCAATTGGGTTTCCATTGAGATGAGGTCTAATTTATTATGGGCAGGGTGATTTATAGCTTGGCTATGTTGGTCTATATTGGTTGAATTGATTGCTATGGTAGACGTCTGCTACCCATGCGATAACGGTCATTGACTCACATACATTTCTTGACTTTTTAATATAAAAATCAGAAATAATTATCACTACGTATTATAAAAAACTTTTTACAAAAAATACAACCGACTTCCAAAAAAAAAACACTACAAAGTAAAAAATAACTTTAATTTCAGAAGTCGGTGTTTTTGTTACTTCCTTCGTATTTTGACACCGACTTCCGAAATTAAAGTTATTTTTTACTTTGTAGTGTTTTTTTTTTTGGAAGTCGGTTGTATTTTTTGTAAAAAGTTTTTAACCGACTTCCCAAAAAGGAGGAGGTTATCAATTCGGTTGTATGTTTTTTTTTTTTTTTTTTTTTTTTTTTTATGTTTGTTACCTCATATCTCCGACAATTATGAACCGATTTGAAAAATTTTTGTTTTATCTGAAAGGATATACTTGCAGATTGGTCCCATTTAAATCATATCAAAATCGGTTACGAACTTTGGATTTTAAATCGAAATAGCTGGAATTTGACTATTTAGATGATTCTTTGATGATCGAAATTGCGTATTTTGCTTTTCTGCGATTTTGGAGTGGTGTTGTTAGGTGTAGGGCACCACTAAAAAGTGAAAAATAAAAAACTTTTTACAAAAAAATACAACCGACTTCCAAAAAAAAAACACTACAAAGTAAAAAATAACTTTAATTTCGGAAGTCGGTGTCAAAATACGAAGAAACTAACAAAAACACCGACTTCCGAAATTAAAGTTATTTTTTACTTTGTAGTGTTTTTTTTTTGGAAGTCGGTTGTATTTTTTTGTAAAAAGTTTTTTTTTATTTTTCACTTTTTAGTGGTGCCCCACACCTAACAACACCACTGCAAAATCGCAGAAAAGCAAGATACGCAATTTCGATTATCAAAGAATCATCTAAATAGTCAAATTCCAGCTATTTCGATTTAAAATCCAAAGTTCGTAACCGATTTTGATATGATTTAAATGGGACCAATCTGCAAGTATATCCTTTCAGATAAAACAAAAATTTTTCAAATCGGTTCATAATTTGTGTTGTGTGGGAGTTTGTTGGCCACTTCTTTTCCACAGCGAAAACACTAGGAAGTGGTGACGGGTTTTGGGGAACTGTCTTTTGTAAAACTTAAAAACTTTTGAATTTTGAGTGCGCGTTTTGTTCCCTCAAGGTCGCTGGCGTAAGTCGCCTTAAAAACTGACAGCAACCAACTGACCTTTTCATTCATTACAGTCTTTAGACACAATCATGTTTACACAAGGATCCTACTTTCAATCAGGATACAAATGTAAACAAGGGCTCTTTGAGTGATTCCCTGTGTAAGTGAAATCATTGTCGATTTGATTGAACCACAGTTAGCCAATCAGGAGGATCTATTTATACCTTAGCAATTGGGTTTCCATTGAGATGAGGTCTAATTTATTATGGGCAGGGTGATTTATAGCTTGGCTATGTTGGTCTATATTGGTTGAATTGACTGCTATGGTAGACGTCTGCTACCCATGCGATAACGGTCATTGACTCACATACATTTCTTGACTTTTTAATATAAAAATCAGAAATAATTATCACTACGTATTATAAAAAACTTTTTACAAAAAATACAACCGACTTCCAAAAAAAAAACACTACAAAGTAAAAAATAACTTTAATTTCAGAAGTCGGTGTTTTTGTTACTTCCTTCGTATTTTGACACCGACTTCCGAAATTAAAGTTATTTTTTACTTTGTAGTGTTTTTTTTTTTGGAAGTCGGTTGTATTTTTTGTAAAAAGTTTTTAACCGACTTCCCAAAAAGGAGGAGGTTATCAATTCGGTTGTATGTTTTTTTTTTTTTTTTTTTTTTTTTTTTATGTTTGTTACCTCATATCTCCGACAATTATGAACCGATTTGAAAAATTTTTGTTTTATCTGAAAGGATATACTTGCAGATTGGTCCCATTTAAATCATATCAAAATCGGTTACGAACTTTGGATTTTAAATCGAAATAGCTGGAATTTGACTATTTAGATGATTCTTTGATGATCGAAATTGCGTATTTTGCTTTTCTGCGATTTTGGAGTGGTGTTGTTAGGTGTAGGGCACCACTAAAAAGTGAAAAATAAAAAACTTTTTACAAAAAAATACAACCGACTTCCAAAAAAAAAACACTACAAAGTAAAAAATAACTTTAATTTCGGAAGTCGGTGTCAAAATACGAAGAAACTAACAAAAACACCGACTTCCGAAATTAAAGTTATTTTTTACTTTGTAGTGTTTTTTTTTTGGAAGTCGGTTGTATTTTTTTGTAAAAAGTTTTTTTTTATTTTTCACTTTTTAGTGGTGCCCCACACCTAACAACACCACTGCAAAATCGCAGAAAAGCAAGATACGCAATTTCGATTATCAAAGAATCATTTAAATAGTCAAATTCCAGGTATTTCGATTTAAAATCCAAAGTTTATAACCGATTTTGATATGATTTAAATGGGACCAATCTGCAAGTATATCCTTTCAGTTAAAACAAGAATTTTTCAAATCGGTTCATAATTGTCGGAGTTATGAGGTAACAAACATAAAAAAAAAAACACAACCGAATTGATAACCTCCTCCTTTTTGGGAAGACGGTTAAAAACAAAGTCCTCCGCCGCGTCTGTCTGTCTGTTCGCGATAAACTCAAAAGCTTCTACACCGATTTTCATGCTGTTTTCACCAATAGATAGAGCGGTTCTCAAGGAAGGTTTAAGTATATTATTGGTCAAGCGGGCAAAGCTGCGGACATCAACTAATAATGACATTAAGCTTTCCTGAATCAACTTCTATTGTGATCCTTTACGGTCTCTCTAGTATTGAAAAACGGTTAATAATTTGTTGTTCAAGTATTTTCGAAGGGATATTAGAGAAAGGTCATCTTTGGCAGTCGTTACAGATTGTCAGAAGCCAGTACCTAAATCTAACTTCAGTCTTACCGAGAAGTACCGTGTTACCCAGTTAATGGGTTGTGGAGGTCTGTTAGGCAGCCGCTCCACGTAAAATACTGGTATTCAGCTGAATCCGGTTTAACTGGAAGCCGACCCCAGTATGGCTGGGAAAAGGCTAGGCAGATGACGATAAGAGAAAGGTCATAGTACTTTATTGCACGTTTATCTGGCATAGTATTGGTATTATGAGTATTGGCCTCAAGTGTCGCTAGTTAATTCAGCAACGTAATGGAAACCTTGATTGCATTGTTACCTATTATGCATATGCCCAGGCATGGCTCAGCTATGGGGTCATGTTGTGGGGTAACAGTACAGATTCACAAACCTTATTCATTCTACAAAAAAAGTTAATTCGAATAATAACAAACATAAATCAAATAGATAGCTGCAAACCATACTTCCGTAAGCATAAAATACTCACACTTCCCTGCCTATACATATTAGAATTATGTAAATTTGTCAAAAAACATCCAGATCTGTACACAACTTGCGAAGAAACACAAACAAGATTCAATTTTCGACACAACAAAAACAAAATAAACGTACCTCAATCCCGACTCAAAATGCACTCAACCAGTCCTTTGGTAATGTCCACAAAAATTTACAACAAACTGCCAAATGATATTAGAGAAATAAACAAATCAAACATATTTATTAATAGATTGAAACAATTTCTAGAATCCAAGTCATATTACTCAGTTAAGGAGTTTTTTGAGGACAAATCGATTACAAAGTAAAATTATTCTCTCACTTATTCACCAAACATTATAAAATATATTTAATAAAACTTAAAATACTTACGTACTTTTAAAAACTAAATATAAATACCTGCATATAATAACAAAATTTAATTACTTATTATAAATAATAATTAAAAAAAAAAAAAAAATACAATCATTCTTATTTACTATTCCTATTCAATAAATATACTGTTATATACCAATAAACTTATTCACCAAACATGATAAAACATATATAATAAAACCTGAAATACTTACATAGGAAGGTACTTTTAAAAACCAAATATAAATACCTACATATAATAATTCAAACAATTTTTACAATAATTCTTATTTACTATTCCTATTCAATAAATATACTATACCAATAAACACAGACCTAATAAATATATACATAATTATACATCCAATTTAATTTTTTTTTTTTTAAATAATTTTTGATACTATTTCATACCTTGACATACTATTTAGCACTCTTCCTCTCTCCTATTATTTGCAGTGCCCGACAGGGTCCATATTTGTTCTTTAACCATTTTAAACCATCTTTGTAATACATATGGAATGCAATAAATTATTGAGTATTGAGTATTTTGAGTAACCTAAATCTATACTATAATATTATAAAGCAGATTATAAAGCAGAAGAGTTTGTTTGTTTGTTTGGTTGAACGCGCTAATCTCAGGAACCACTGATCCGATTTGAAAAATTATTTCAGGGTTAGATAGCCCATTTATCGAGGAAGGCTATAGGCTATATATCATCACGCTAAGACAAATAGGAGCTGAGCATTAATGGAAAATGTGACGCAGACGAAGCTGCATGGGGTCAGCTAGTAATACATATTTTTTTCGTACCTTAGTTCATATAAAATAATCCCTGGAAATACAGCTCCCATTTTCAATTCAAAATTCATTCATATTTAAAAAGCTTCCACTATCGTTGTGTTTTTTTTATTTCGGAAAAATGCACAGGAGCGAAGCCTTTTAGTGTATGAATTTTCACTTTCATGATTATGATGTCTACCAATTTTTTTTTCGTATAAATACGCAATTCAGCGTATTTGTCTCGCCCACTCCCCACAAATACACATTTCATCAGTATGTATGGAAACATCTTTTTTTTTAGGATTGGAATACGTTTTTTCTTCAACTATATCCTATCAGACGTTAAACTATCACTAACTCCCTTTTCTGTCATATCGCTCCTCACACAATCCATCCATCTTTTCTTTGGCCTTCCTCTCCCTCTCCATCCATCCACATTTATGTTCATTACTCTTTTACTTTTAGATTCAACGCATTTAGCGTTAAATCGAAATCTAAAATGCAAAAACTGGCAACTATTTTGTGATTTCAATGGACCCCGTTTGTGCTAAACCACGCGTCCATTGGTTCAATCAAAACGGCAGTGATTTATTACATAGGGAATCGCTAACAGAGCCTTTGTTGGATTGAAGTCAGACACCATTTGAGCAAAACAGGGAATATGCACAAAAAATATTTATTGTCTATACAATTTATCTTAAAATATAATAATAACAGTGAAAATATAATCATAAGTACTCGGAAAACAAACGAGTTATAATTATTTTAAACAAATATATCTGTCCCTCTCGCGAAAACGCTGTTTTCTATGGCAGCGATATGAACTTTGACGTCAAAGTTCATATCGGACTTCTCTTTCAACGTTACTATACGTCAAAAATATTCGTGCTAAGCCCTCTGTACTGCTGCGCAACGGCATTTTTCTACTAAGCATCTGATCCGCTATTCTTCTGACATACCACCACATCATATTTTCATTAGCACATCCCCAACATAATAACATTTTACGTTAAAATGTACCACACTTTGGCACACTAAAACATTATCATTATCTGATAAGATAGTCACGCTAAATTGAATTGAATCCTGCTCTTATCAGCGTTTGTCAATGATGTGACGTATATGCGATGCCAAAGATTTTCTCTTGTTTTTACCCGACTGCGACAGAAGCAGGTTAATTCGAGGATCATCTGCCTATTCTTTTCCAAAATTTGTTGGGGACGGCTTCAGTCAAACCGGATTCAGCTGAATAGTACACATTGTACACTAATAACTAAACTAACTAGTAAACGACCAAGTGCGAGTCCACACGAAGGTTTCCGTATCATTAACCTTAATTCTGTTATTTTTTGTCATAGCGGCCAATGATATATCCTACTAATATTATAAATGTGAAAGTTTGTATGTTTGTATGTTTGTATGTTTGTTCGTCAATCACGCAAAAATGGCTGATGGGATTTGAATGAAATTTGGCACACATATAGTTCACATCCTGGAATAACACATAGGCTACTTTTTATCCCGATAAAAGGCATAGCTTAATGGCGGCGGAGGAGGAAGTGGAAATCAGACGTTTCTGCTGCCTTAGTACTTCAGATTCACAAGTACCAGGAGAGCATAAACATGTCGAAATATTTTCGGGTCTGAATTTGTGAGCGCCAAAGATTCTCGAGTACCAGGAGAGCAGACATATGTCAAAGTATTTTTGGTCAGGTTTTTTTTTTGCTGGAAAATACATTGGCTTTCGTTGCAAGCGTTCATGTTTGTATGTTTGGATGTTTGTTTGTCCGTCAATCACGCAAAAACGGCTAAAGGGACTTAGATGAAATTTGGCACATATGTAGGTCACATCCTGAAATAACACATAGGCTACTTTTTATCCCGGTAACATACATGACTTAATGGAGACAGAGGAAGAAGTGGAAGTACAAAGTTTCTGCTACCTTAGTACTTCAGATTAAAAAGTACCAGGAGAACAGAAACATGTCGAATTTTTTTACCGGGCTAGAATTTTATTACGAGTGCTAAAAGATTTACAAGGACAAGGAGACCAGGAACATGTCAAATTATTTTGGGGCAAGAATTTTTTTTAAGCCGAGCAGAAATTTTCGAAGTATTTTCAGGCCTGGTTTATTTTTGCTATTGTTACGTAAACGTTTGGCCGCTATCTTACCTGATGTTAAGCGATGATGCGGTCTAAGGTGGAGCACGCTTGCCTAGAATTCTGAGCGCTACAGATTCACAATTACCAGGAGAGTAGAAACATCTTGGAAGTTTTTATGGCGCTTGAATTATGAGCACAAGTACTAGGAGAGCAGAAACATGTCGAAGTTTTTTCTGGGCTGGAATTTGTGAACACTATAGATTCGCAAGTACCAAGAGAGCAAAACATGTCGAAATTTTTTACCGGGCTAGAATTTTATTACGAGTGCTAAAAGATTCACAAGTACAAAGAGACCAGGAACATGTCAAATTATTTTTGGGCAAGATTTTTTTTAAGCAGAGCAGAAACTTTTCGAAGTATTTTCAGGCCTGGTTTTTTTTTTACTATTGTTAGGTAAACGTTGGGCCGCCATCTTACCTGATGTTAAGCGATGATGCGGTCTAAGGTGGAGCACGCTTGCCTAGAATTCCGAGCGCTACCGATTCACAAGTACCAGGAGAGCAGAAACATACCGAGATATTCCGGGGCCGGAATTACGAGCGCTACAGATTCACAATTACCAGGAGAGCTGAAACATCTTGGAAGTTTTTATGGCGCTTGAATTATGAGCGCTTTAGATTCACAAGTACCAGGAGATCAGAAATATATCGAAGCATTTTCCGCGTTGGAATTGTGAACGCTATATTTTCACAAGTACTAGAGCAGAAACATGTCGAAGTAATTTCTGGGCTAGAATTTGTGAACGCTATAGATTCGCAAGACCCGGAGAGCAAAAACATGTGGAGGCATTTTGTAGCTGGAATTACGAACGCTACAGATTCAGAAGTACCAGGAGAGCAGTAACATCTCGAAGTATTTTTTGGGCTGGAACTTCTGAACGCTATAGATAGATTCCCGAAAATAACCAGGAGAGCAGACACACGTCGATTTTTTTGCGGCGCCGGAGTTGTGAGATGGGATGAGATGAGATGAGATGAGATGAGGTGAGATTTTTCTCACCACAATACTACCAATATTATTGAAAAAACCAGTCCAAGTACTTTCTCGAAGATGGAAATATGAGCGCTAAAGATTTTCTTTCGAGTACCAGCAGAGCAGAAACATGTCCAAGTATTTAGGGTAGTTTTTTACTGGAAAATAGATGGCTTTCATTGCAAGCGATTCAAAAGTACCAGGATAACAAAAACATGTTGGAGTATTTCTGAGGCTGGAAATATGAGCGCTAAAGATGCATTGAGCAAGATTTTTTTACCAGAAGTACAGAAACATGTCGAAGTTTTTACTGTGCTGAAATTGTGAACACTTTAGACTCACAAGTACTAGGAGAGAAGAAAAATATCCAAATAGTTTTGGAGCTGGTATTGTGAGCGCTAAAGTTTCACAAGTACCAGGAGACCACACACATCAAAGTATTTCCGAGGCTTTAATTGCAAGCGGTTTGGATTCAAAGGCACCAGGTAACCAGAAAGATATCGAAGTATTTAGAATTTAGGATTTAAAAGATACCAGGAGAACAGAAACATGTTGAAGTAATATCGAGGCTAAAAATATGAGCGCCAAAGATTCACAATACCAGGAGTTATTCAAAAAGTAATTTTGGGACTCACACTATCTGGATACCAGAATCATAAAGATGCAATTACAAGAATAACAATATGAGGCATTTAAGTTGCGCACCAGTTCTAAAGTCTACGCAGACGAAGTCGCGGGAAGAAGCTAGTATAAAACTATAGATACGTTGTCCGCACTCTAAAATGACAACATGAAATGAAGCCAATTGGCCACATCGCGCTTAGTTACGCACCAACCTGTCGCGCGACACTACGTTTGTTTTGATGTCAATTTGACTATTACTTATCCTGTGACGTAACTGAAGATGTATATTTATCTCCCTCTAGCAACAGGCATCCCGCCGTACGGTGACATATTTTCTTTCCCTTTCTTCATGCGCCTTAGTAGCTATCTAGTATTTTCGCCGTTTCTAAGCGCCGCGATGTTGGTTTATGACGTGTCTATATATAATACGTCATTGATAGCGGCAACAGAAATACACAATCTGTGAAAAGTGTCTGTCTATTACGGTTCCTGAGATACAGCCCACTGACAGGCAGACGGAGGGAACTGGCGGACGGATAGCAGAGGCTTAGTAATAGGATTCTGTTACCATAGAGTAACTAACAAGTAACGGAAATCCCAAAGGATCTCAAAGGGGTATGGTATGAAATCTGTTACTGTGCACAGTGTCTACCTATATGCGTCATTGTATTGCATGGAAGACCTGGAGGCTTTACTTGTCTGGACTCTGGGTAGTGTTGTCGATGTGTGTTTAGGACGTTTTAAGATTGTTTAGGCGCACAATTTTCAATTCGCAAAAATCCCAGTGGACGCAAAGTGTCCAGTTGGCAGAATGTCCAGTTCGAAGAATTTTCATCTCGCAGAATGTCCAGTTCGCAGTATGTCCAGTTTGCAGAATGTCCAGTGCGCTGTATGTCCGGCTCGTAGCTTTTAACCATCTACTTTTACTTATAAATAATCAAAGCTTAATTAACTAACCATAGAAAGCTTTAAGATAACCACTGCGCTCGGCAGGGATGGGTGACCATAGTTGCTTATTTTCTTTTCTCATTAGAATATGTGGGTGTGTATGAATTTTCATAATAGCAACATAACAAATCAGCATATTCAAAACCAAATATTTGTTTTATTTTCTCGTGGCAACTTTTGCAAATAAACAAAACTTGGTAACAATGTTTCCTCCGTCTTTAAATAGCTTTGGTAAGTTAATGAATATTCCAAATACTCCAATTTATTTGTTGCGAAGCAGAGAAAAGCCCAACTTTATTAATAAGTAAGAAATGAGAAATTTATCATCGGTTTCCCGCTCTGAATATTTATTTTCGGAATCTCGTTTAGTGTTTGTGTCATTGAACATTGAAGCTTTTCTTTTATTGAACGCTCAAGAAATGGATTTGTTACTCAGTAACTGGGACAAGCCCGCCACACATTCCCAACCAGTGCAACTCCTGAAAGCCAGACTCAATAGTCGTGACTTAGTAGTAGGTATGTTCACTCACGCCTCAAAGAGAGTCAGCACACAGAGGGGCCCGAAAGGGCAAAAAAAAACAGAGCCCTGTCAAGGCGCCGAGCCGGTGCCGTTCACTGGAAAAACCGGCTGAAAATAAAATGGAAAAAAAACATGCTTGGCAGATTTAAATACACACTACAACTACGACTAACAAGGCAAAAAAGAAGACCCCGAAAATATTTTGTCCCATAATCTTTTAAATAAACCGACACTTATGTAGCTGAAAAATAAATTGTTTTCCTTACCCCACGGAATACCCACAATTTCAAAATAATCTTCTTCAGAGACCACCAAGTGATTTTCAAGATGAACTGACATAAACAGACGAAGGTAACGATGCAAAGGGTACTTCGGGCTAACAAATGCAAATTCGCCGAAATTTCCACCAACCTGCGGTTTTTGTAGACGCGGAGCCCGGCGGAGCTAAGTATAAAATGTTTTATACACAAGGAGCTAGTGATGCGGACGGTCAAAAAGACTTTTCCGTTTTTATTTTGAAAAGCTGTTCCCCGCGTCTTCGCTAGACCAAAATCGGTGAAGAGCGAGTCGGACTCGCTCACCGAGGGTTCATTTAAAACGTGAAATATTTTTTAAACGACTTCACAAAAAGGAGGAGGTTATCAATTCGGTTGTAAGTTTTTTTTTTTTTTTTTGTTTTATCTGAAAGGATATACTTGCAGATTGGTCCCATTTAAGTTTTATGAAAATCGGTTACGAACTTTGGATTTTAAATCGAAATAGCTGGAATTCGTCTACTTGGATGATAGTTTTATGTCATCCAAGTAATCGAAATTGCGTATTTTGCTTTTATGCGATTTTGCAGTGGTGTTGTTAGGTGTGGGGTACCACTAAAAAGTGAAAAATAAAAAACTTTTTTAAAATTTTCTTTGGCGAGACATATATTCGGCAGAGAATTTTAACACTGCGCTGTTTATTATAATTTTAGATCAGCGCCATCTTGACTGATAGTGGAGCTAATGTACATTTTACTGATGATTTTTGAAAAAGTGTGCTATATAGAGACATCATTTTATTTTTCTTGTAATCTTTACATAAACTTCTATCACATAAAATTATTTCTCTATGCAAACTTTGGAGATTAGGGGGGGATGGTCAAATTTTATAATTTTTCGTCAAAATTCGATAATAACGCGGCCTAAAAAAAAAGTTTGAGAATGTGCAAAAAGCGTTCTTTTATATGATACCACATGCCCTAGTGGTCTCATTTCAATTTTTTAAGAACCCATTTCCGTCGCTGTTGCAAAAAAAAATGGATGCATAATAGTTCAACAAATGTCATCTAAAACGATTCCAAATTTCAAGTTGATAGCATAAGTAGTTCTTGAGATATCCAGCTGTGACAGACGGACCGGCCTAGTCACACCATAAGGGTTCCTTTTTACCATTCCATTAAAAACAATCCACGCTAAAACACCTTAATTTTCCATTTTTTATCACATTACATAATTGGGAGCTCAGCTGCCTCCCGGTCTAGACTCGGCTAAATGTATTGACAACCGCTCTTAAATACACCATCTGAATGCTGAAGGTTATATTTAAATACACTTAGGGAGTGTCTAAGCACTAGTTGTCTGTGAAATTATCAGAAGGACCACGGAATATTGAGTTTTTCTTGCACTGAAAGAGTATTGAAGGAAAAGGTGGTACGTTATGAAGCAGTAATGTAAAGGTACAATCCCTTCTTGGAGACCGCGATGCGCAACAGCGACGTACGACCGCGTCACGACCGCGACCGTGACGCGCAACCACGACCGGCGACAAGGACGTGTCACCGCGACCCACTTTTTTTTTGTGAATTATTATAGTACACTAAGGCTAAGAACTCACGGAGCGATTTTTCACCCGCGACCGCCGCGGTTGCGGGCCCGCAGCTTCTGTAGAAAGCAGTTATGTATGTTAAAAATTATAGCACAACTCACGACGCGATTTACGCCCGCGCGAGTCGCTGTGGATCGCGGTCGCCAAGATCGGAATTGTACCTTAGGTAAAGGAGGAGGTAGGACGCGTGAGGGAAAGGCAAACCTCACGCCTAAGCCACCGCAGTGGAAGAAGACGCCCCAGGCGATGGGGGTCGCAGGTAATTCAAAAAAAAAAAAAATGCATTCTATTCCAATAACCGTAGGCGTGGGCCTGCAGGCGGCGAGCGATGGGTAACTTACTGTCCGGTTAGGACCAGGCCTAGAGATGATAGCGTGATGGACGGGTCCGGCTATGGCCAGTGCTTGACAGGGTTATAGAATAGGGAATATGCACGCGATTTTTTTATTTACAAAATGAAATACTTATAAGCTCCAGTAAACACTAAAGAAAATATTTTTAAATATCTTCATCAGCGATGAAGTTATAAAGCTTCAAAGATTACTATTAGAACGAGAAGTCCGGCATGGAATTTGACGTCAAAATCCGTGAGATTTAGACAGCTGCTATAGAAAACCGCGCGCGCGAGAGGGACAGATATATTTGTTTAAAAAAAATTTATCTCGTTTGTTTTCGAGCAAATTTGGTTCTTATATCACTGTTAGTAATATATTTTTGTATATTTTTAGATAAACTGTTTAGATAATAAATATTTTTTATGCATATTCCCTATTGATAGAAAGAGTTACCATGGCGCTGGAACGCAAAACGAATGCCGTGTTGCGTTCCAGGTGGGTTTTAGTAATAAAGAGTTTTTTTTTTACTTTTGATAGACACGCGTTTGTCCACTTTTTCACCTGATGGTAAGTGATGATGCGGTCTAAGATGGAGCACGCTTGCCTAGAAGTAACCTATTCACTCTCGACATAAAAAATCCCAGGTTGTATCTATTAGGAAACACAGACTCCAGGGAATTCTTTCCTTGGACAGAGTTTGACCATGTGGCAATTTGAAATTGAGGCTTTTTTGGCAGATTATGGTTAACGATTATTTTTGACAGATTGCGACTGACATGACATGCGAATGCAAACGTTGCTTAAAAATTTTAGAATTTTATTGCCATTCCGTCTGATAGACTTTGAATTTTTAAAATAGTTTGATGGATGTATTTTTGTTAGAGCAGGATTGCAATTTAAAGAAATATCGGACATAGCAAAACTATCTGTTGCAGGGATTATTGAATGCTGCGCTGTGGAGATATTATCTTACAAAATTATTATTGTATGTGTATATAGAATTCCTAAACCTAATTATGACGTATTTTATGAAAAATTAGATAGTATTTTGACTAAAGTTTGTATATCCTCAAATAAAAAAATTGTCGTGTGTGGTGATTTTAATATTGATATTTTAAAAAGAAACAAAACTACATTAGAATTTGAGTATTTTCTTATGAGGTTCAATCTAAAGCTAGCGCTTTATACTCCTACAAGGTTAAGTAGTCACACATGTATTGACAATTTTGCACACAACTACAAGAAAAACTGCAAAGCTGAAGTTAAAGATTTGGTCCTTTCTGATCATACATGTCAAATACTTAAAGTACCTATTAACAAAACTTGTAAACTACAGTATTGGAAAACTAAAAAGCAGGACATGAGTTTGAATAATTTAAAGACTTTCAAAACGCATCTTAGCTCCCTCATCTCATCTTCCATACATGTTTTTGATACTATGGATGCAAACACAGCTTTTGACAATTTCATGGACGATTTCTCTCTTTTATATAGATTGTGTTTTCCAGAAAGAATTATAACCATTAAAACAAATAAGGAAACGAAATGGATATCTCGAGGAATAAAAATATGTGGTAAGAAACAAAGGCAGCTACTTTGGGAATATAGATTAAATTCTGACTATAAGAACAAAAAAGTTCTTAAAAATTATACAAAACTTTATAGAAAAATTATCAAGCTAACACAAAAAGCACAAAATAATCATTATATAAAAACTGCCGAAAATAAATCAAAAGCTACTTGGCAAATAATAAATAAAACCAAATTGTTTTTGCCACAGGAGCCAATTACGTGCATTAATAGAGATGATTTGTCGTTTACAAACCCTACAGACATTGCAAACGAATTTAATAATTATTTTATTGATGACATTGAACAAAATTTAAAAACTGACATCACGACAAATAATATTAATTTTAACAATCAGACATTAAATTCCTTATTTATGCAACCTGTTACAATTGACGACATAATAAAAATAATTTCTACCCTAAAAAACACAAGTACTGTTGGATACGATGGCATTTCCACTAAGGTCATAAAATTCACTAAGGAGGTAATAGCACCTCCGTTGGTGCATATAATTAACTTGTGTATTACTGATGGCATATTTCCAGATAGGCTAAAAAAAGTTATAATAAAACCCATACATAAAAAAGATGACAAAACGAATTTAAAAAACTATAGACCTATTGCAAAAATTCCAATTTTTTCAAAAATTATTGAGAAAGTCATCTATAATTCCCTTTACGCATATTTCGAAAAATATCAATTATTTTGTAAAGAACAAAAGGGGTTCCGTAGGAATACTACAGTTAATATGGCACTTTTTGACCTATTAACTAATATTATGTCTTCTGTAGATAATAGAAATCCAGTTTGTGCAGTCTACACTGATATGACCAAGGCTTTTGATTATGTGGACCATAAAATTCTGTTACACAAGTTACATAGTTATGGTGTAAGAGGGAACATCCTTCAGTTGATAGAATCATACTTGACAGATAGACTGCAATGCGTGGAAGTTTCTAGAATTTGTCCAAAGAGTAAATTAGAGAAAATGTATGTATCTAAACCAAGGAAAGTAAAATATGGTGTTCCACAAGGTAGCGTACTTGGACCGCCACTTTTTTTAATATATATCAACGATCTCCCAAAAGTAACAACTAACAAAATGGTTCTTTTTGCGGATGACAGTACAGCAGTAATTAAGTGTACAAATCAAAATGATTATGAACAAGACATAAATACTACTTTAAATAATATAATACACTGGTTACATAATAATAATTTAGTAATAAACCTGAACAAGACAAAAATAATGCACTTTTATCAACGTAGTGAATACCCAAATGTATGTGTTGATTACCAAGGCTGTAATATTGAGGAAGCAAATGAAGCTAAGTTTTTAGGTATAGTGATTGACAGCAAACTGACTTGGAAACCTCATATTGAAGTGCTTTGCAAAAAACTTTGTAAATCTGCATATGCTCTCTTTCAACTTTCAAAAAAAGTCAACAGTCAGGCTCTTTTAACAGCCTACCATGGTCTAGTTGCCTCTGTCCTGCGGTATGGTATTATTTTCTGGGGGCAGTCTACCGATAAGGAACTGGTATTTAGAATGCAAAAGAGATGTATAAGGTCAATGTTTGGTCTTAAAACAACAGATAGCTGTCTTCCCTATTTTAAATCTTTAAAAATTTTAACTTTTCCGTCTTTGTATATTTTGGAAACAGCTTTGTTTGTAAAAAAACACCCACAATTATTTAAAAAACTGTCGGAAGTCAGAATAAATCCAATACGGACTCAATATTTAAACCAAGTATGTCATGTCAAATGTAAAACTGCGCTAATGAAGAAAAGTTTTTTCGGTATTGCCCCACGCATTTATAATAAAGTACCTAATGTAGTAAAAAACATGACTGTAATACAATTCAAAAGGGCACTACACGAAATTTTAATCGAAAAAAGTTATTACAAAATTGACGACTACCTTAATGATGAATCGCTAATTGATTGACTTATTTTATTATTGTTATAGCTTCTAATAACTATGGACATAATTTTATTCTGATTGACATACTTAATATTATTTTTATGACATCATTGTGATAACTTTTACTGATTTGACATTTTTCTGATTTGTAACCTAAACATGACATATTTTACCTAACTAATTTTGACATTTATAATTTTATGATTTGATTTTATGATTTGAAATGTATAATTTTGATAAGATCTTTATTCAAACTGTTTTATTACTTTAATTTAATTTTGGAGTTGAATTTTATTTGCATGCCCATACGACGGTAGAATATGGAGGACTTTAATATGTAAAAAAGAACATCTATGTACCAAATACCCATGTTTGCAATAAATAAATGATTGATTGATTGATTGATTGGAACTTAACATAAAATTAACGGAAAGTTTTGTTCGTAGTTGTCCTTCTTCATGGTTTCCTATCTTGTAACATTCGCTTACATTTGTGGAAATAATGTAGTTACGCACTTTAACTGAGCGTTAGGTATGTGAATATTGCTTTGTATTATGTTATTTCCATGTTTTCAAGGCTTCTTCGTGTGTTTTGTATAATGTATGGCCGTCCAAGTGATGTTTAGCTATAAAGATAATTTTTAAAAAGGTTTTTTGAATGAAGTATTAAGTTGTTATTGACGTGTTATATATATATCATATATATCATGTCTAAGTCTGTCGCCATAACAACAGTGTTAATAGCATTGTTGTGTTCCGGCAGTTAGAGGTATGATAGCCAGTTCCTCTGTGTAAGAGGATTCCGGGTGAAACTCGCTTCCATCTTCGGCCTAATCATCACTTTCCATCAGGTGAGATTTGGGCCAAGAGTTTCCCCGTTTCGCATAAAAAAAAAAAAAAAAAAATTAATGAATAAAAAAAAGTGTTGATTTTTTAATATTATTACGACAGTCAATAAATGTATGTGGGTCAATTACCGTTATTACAGGTTTTCTGACGCCTACCATAGACATGGTCATTAGTTGTGGCGTTGACATGGTCTGGGGTACACACCTTTTTCCAGTGGCTCTAGACATTAGACAATGTTCTATAATAATCTGTCAGCGAATGCAGACGCACTGCAACTTACCATCCCTACCTTGTTGCTATTCCACCTATTCGCACTAAGCGTTTCCAATCGTCTTTTATAATGCGCACAGCAAAGGAGTGGAACTCTGTCTGCATCTGTTTTTCCGAACGCATACAACCCTAATATTTTCAAAGTTGAGTGAACAGGCTACTTCTGGGTAAGCTCGCTCCATCGTAGACTTTGTCTCCGTCATCTCTGACCAAGACTAGAGTCAAGAGAAAACCCACTTCAAATAATAATAAAAAAATAATACAAAAAAATACAACCGACTTCCAAAAAAAAAAAAACACTACAAAGTAAAAAATTACTTTAATTTCGGGTGTCGGTGTTTTTGTTAGTTTCTTCGTATTTTGACACCGACTTCCGAAATTAAAGTAATTTTTTACTTTGTAGTGTTTTTTTTTTTTTGGAAGTCGGTTGTATTTTTTTGTAAAAAGTTTTCACTTTTTAGTGGTACCTCACACCTAACAACACCACTGCAAAATCGCAGAAAAGCTAAACACGGAATTTCGATTACTTGGATGTCATAAAACTATCATCCAAGTAGACGAATTCCAGCTTTTTCGATTTAAAATCCAAAGTTCGTAAACATTTTGATAAAATTTCAATGGGACCAATCTGCAAATATATCCTTTCAAATAAAATAAGAATTTTTCAAATCGGTTCTTAACTGTCGGAGTTATGAGGTAACAAACATAAAAAAAAAAACATAAAACTGAACTCCTTTTCGGAAAGTCGGTTAAAAAAATACGTTGCTTTCCCAAATTAGCTTTCCAAATCACAATTCAACACAAAGCCCCATCTTTCCTGCTTACAATAACTTCTCCGACGTGTGCTCGTTCAGATCACGGATCAAAAGCCATTGAACGCGAAATAAACTTCGTTACTCCACAAAAGGGTTCCCTATTACCATTATTCTGTACAATCATCTTTTTGAAAAGCCCACCTTTTTAGCTACGAGCCGTTTCAATTTGAAAGGGTCTTTCATTGAGTTACATATATCGAAGTCATTTTCGAAACGTGTTTTGTAAAAAAATATTTATCTAAGGAAAGAAAATGAAGGTGATGATCAAAACAGATTTTGTATTGGATATTTTTTAGGGTTCCGTACCCTAAGGTTAAAAATGGGACCCTATTACTAAGACTTCGCTGTCTGTCTGTCTGTCACCAGGCTGTATCTCAAGAACCGCGATAGATAGACAGTTGCAATTTTCACAGATGATGTATTTCTGTTGCCGCTATAGCAACAAATACTAAAAACCGAATAAAATAAATATTTAGGGGGCTCCCATACAACAAACTTGATTTTTTGCCGTTTGCATAGATAATGGTACGGAACCCTTCGTGCGCGAGTCGACTCGCACTTGGCCAGTTATTTTTTTAAATACTACACCTGCATACCCCGTACCTGCTATTAAGCAAAGTTTTTTTTTTTTTTTTTTTTCTTTATTGATTTTAAGGGATTTTTGTACATGATGAAAATGACGATGACAATCCCATCGTACCTTATACTACTGTCTTATTCTATTAAAAGTTATAATTAACACTTTAGTTAAACTTAAAGGAGTATAGTATTCTAGCTGCATCCGATGTTGGCGAAGCTAGAATACTATGAAAGGCACCAACATCTAGATAATTTAACTTAAATTGCCTTGCCAATTGATCTCTTTTGATTGCATTGCGCACACATTCCATTAAAAAGTGTTGCACGTCGTCAATTTTCTGGCATATGTCGCAATTAAGCAAAGTTGTAGGTACTATACACACAATCCAGAGTCCACAGGGTTCAGTATTATCCTATCCTACTTATTTTTTTGGGATGGGATTGCTCTTGACTCTAATCTAGGTCAGAATGACAGAGACAAAGTCTACGATGGAAAGAGCTTACCCAGAAGTAGCCAGTTCACTGTAACTTTGAAAAGATTAGGGTTGTAAGCGCTCCGAAACACAGACGAAGGCAGATAGTTGTAAATGCGTAAGTGTGTAAGGATGGATGGATGTTTGTTACTCTTTTACGTCACAACGCCTGAAAGGATCTTCATGGAGTTTGGCACTGAGGTAGATTAGAGTCTGGAATAACACAGGCTATAATTATATTCCCTGGGAGTATGTTCTCTATGGATCCCGCGGGAGAAGCCGCTGGCCGAAGTTTTTTTTTTTTTTTAATAAATACCTATACACATATTGATAGACTCAGAATAGCACAAATTTAAACCTTAGTGGTTTTTGGTTGCTATGTAATACTAATAATCCTGTACTGTATTGTTTAATTGATAACAAAGGAAAAAAAAAGTAAGTACTAGGTATCTAAAGATATTTAGTTTAGTTGTGTTATTAGTTGCTGTTTTTACTATTTCCAAGATTACAACTACTAAAGAAATAAAATCAATACAAACGTATTCCCTACCCATTTCATCATCGTTTGACACGGTAAAAATTCACTACAGAACCATAGTAATTATCTCCCAATATAAATGTAATCCTCGTTACATTTCCATAATATCTGACTACATCAAAGGAAACAATTTCTTCTCGATTATCTCCTAAATGAGGAGGGGGAGGGGAAGGCGGCCATTAGGTATTCATTACCACTGATGATGACGCCTTGTTCGCGCCTCTTTGTGAAACGTTTGGATACGAGTGGCTAATGTGTACAGCAGTGGGATTCTGTAAAGATGTCGAAGTGAAAAGTTAGGCGAAGTGGACAACAATAGTGAGCTGTCAAACCATACCTATGCGTTACGGCCAATAAGGGATAAGCGACATTTTTTTTTGCGAAATCTACTTAAATATTTATATATTGTTTCAAACTTTCATGGTCAGTAACATTAGAATAGTTAGTAACGGGATTGCTACCATGTACCTTTTTATTTGCGAGTTTCCGATATTTTGGCACTGTTGCCAGCGCCATGATCACGGAGTAACTGAAGATCTCGCGGGTGGGATGTTATTGGCAGACATAATATACATCATTGGTACATGGTAGCAATCCTGTCATTAACTATTTATTTATGGTTAGAATCGAAATCGAAAAGCCAATTCAAACCATTTATAAGCCAATTTCGCAAAAAAATGTCACCGCTTTTTGGCCGTAAGGAATAGATACTTACACAAATGAAGAAAAATGACAGCTCACTTGTCGTTCACTCACTTGAGTGTACACGTTGAGATGTTTACAGACCGGCTGTGCTTAAATGAACTGTTCCTTGTTTGATGTGGAATGGGCTTGTGTCCTGAAAAAATCTAATTAGTCCGTCAGTTAGATTATCAAAAAATATTTGACCCGTGTTCTTTTTTTTGTTACGGGAACCAAAATTGACGAAGTTACGACGTTTTTAAAATTCTCAATACGTCACACCTTCGCATAATTTTTACTGATTCGCGAGTTTTGATGGGTTTTATCTTTGTCAATATTTATAGATTTACGAAAACAAAAAATAAGTGTCCATTATTTTTCAATACTCTTACTGACGGAGTAAATAGTTTTTCAATTTGTGGATGATGGAATCTAGCCTATTGTATCAATAAATAAAACGATCAAGTGTGAGCCGGACTCTTACACGAAGGGTTCCGTACAAAAACACGTTTGCTGTATGGGAGCGCCCTTTAATATTTGTTATGTATTGTTATAGCGGCAATAGAAATACACACTATGTGAAAATTTTAACTTTCTGCCTATTGATTTTCTTGAGATAAGGTCCACTGACAGATAGACGGACGGGAGGCCGGACAGCGGAGGCTTAGTAAAAAGTTTCCTTCTGGTACGGAACCCTAAAAATATAATTTAAATGACTAGGTTTTGCCTGCAGCTTCGCTCGGGTTGCTGTAGATTTTAGCAACAACCGTGTCCTATTAACGTCTCCAGGGTCCTTTTTATCTGTGTACCAAAGTTCATCATAATCGGTTCAGCGATTTAGGCGCGAAAAGTAACAAGCGGACGCCCTTTTTTTGTTTGATATTTATTTCTGAATAATATCTGAATACATCAAGGAAACAATTTATTCTCGATTATCTTCTAAATGAGGAAGAGGAGGGGAATTCATTTAAAATTGACGTCATGTTTGTTTTTCTTCGTGGAAAGTGTACAAGTGTGTATTGCGCTTTTAGTTAAGTGTTCCTTTTTTTTTACTATTGATAGGCATACGTTTGACCGCTATCTCACCTGATGTTAAGCGATGATGCGGTCTAAGGTGGAGCACGCTTGCCTAAAGTCCAGTCGCGGAGCAGGAAGAATTTCGTACAATGACCTTTTTACCTACTGATAGTGGTCCCAAACATTTTTGTATTAAGTGCGGTTTACATGAAATATTTGAAGGAGAAAGTATCAACTTAGAAAATAAAAAAAATATTATTATCATATAAATTTAATGATGTATTTAGATTTTATATTATAAGTTATAAAAATCGAGTTTCAATTACTAATACGGCAAAAAAAATCAAAAATCAGAATCCGGTTCCTCTGTATCGGAGTTACTGCTTTCCGAAAACGTCTCGCCTATCACATTTATTACAAAAGAATCAACAGTATTATCTACATTATCATCTACGCGGGAGTGACAGAGACAGGTAATAACAGGTCAACGGACGAAATTCTTCCTGCTTCGCGGCCGGACTTTAGAAGTAACCTATTCACTGTTGACTTAAGAACTCCCAGGTTGTAGCTATCAGAAAACACAGACTCCGCGAGGGAATTCCACTCCTTAGCTGTACGCACAATGAATGTATTCCCAAAACGTTTTGTGCGTATAGGTGCGATGTCCACCATGTACCGGTGGCGAATCGCCGTACGTCTTGTGGTCCGTTGGTGGAACAGGCTTGTCGGAATTAATTTATGTAATTCCGTTGCACACTTCCCAAACTGTGACCGATAGAAAACCGACAGGCCAGCAACTCGGCGTCGATGCTCAAGACTTTGGAGCTTCGATTCGACGAGCCTATCATTGCCGATGATCCTCTTGGCTCGTTTTTCAATTGACTCGAAGGCATCAAGCTGGTATCTGGCAGATCCGTCCCAAAGATGAGAGCAGTCCATACACGATCGAACTTGCGCTTGTTAAAGTTTAAGAAGCTGTTCCGGCGTGAAGTACCGTCTCACCTTTGCCAGGATCCCCAATTTTCTAGCAGCCACTTGACTTCCTTGTTTTGGGGAGGAGGAATATTCGATGAAAAAGAAATAGTAGTTTTTTTTTAAGTGTATTAGCGTAAATAATAAACGCTCTTATTTTAAGTGTATTAGCGTAAATAATAAACGCTCTTATTTTATTAGGGTTCCTCAAACTCAAAGACTCAAACATTTATTTCAATTAAACCATTTACAGGCACTTTTGAATTGTCAAGGTCGGTCGGTCCAAAAAGATGAAGCTATTTGCACGTTCCAAAGCGTAGATCTCTATGGACAAGAACGTGCAAGAAACTCCACGGACACTTTTTAAAAAATAATAAATTGTTACAAAGTTTTGTTGACATCGTGTTGAAATTATACAAACATGTGAGAACGATGTGATGAGCATAATAAGAACGTCCAGAATAAAAAAAGAACAATTCATAGAAATAATTAAAATAAACCATGGCAGCTGAGAAATGACCAGTCCCAACCGACGGCGCCATGACATGCGCCAGGCCCATTCGTCTCAACCATTTTGAATGGAGCCAAATAATTTAACGCTATCAGCTAGGCTTTTGATCTCACTCAAAGGGTTACCAACGGAGTCCTATTACTGAGGCTCCGCCGTCCGTCCGTCCACTCATCCGTCCGTTTGTCTGTCAGCGGCTCGATAACCGTAATAGGTAGGCAGTTGAAATTGTAACGGATAGTGTATTCTGTTGCAGCTATAACAAACAACACATAATAAAAATCAAATTAGATTAACAAATGGCTATACAAGAAACACGTTTTTTTTTCTTATGGAACCCTTCGTTTCCAGATTTTCGAACCAACTCTAGGGCCTCTGACTTGGTTTATTTGACGACCGCCATTTGGCGGACGCGACCACCGGCTTATACGTGCCTTCCGAAGCACGGAATCATCTTTTTAATAGACAATCAGGTGATTGAGTGACGACTTGATATAAAAATGATTCCGTGCGAAAGCGATAAACAACTTTACAAATTGCTTCCCGTGGGAATCGAACCCACGACCACCGGGTCACAAGGCAAACGCCTAAACCTCTCGACAACGGAAACAGTTTTTAGGGTTCCGTAGCTAAATGACAAAAACGGAACCCTTATAGATTCGTCATGTCTGTCTCGGGGGTCCCCATACTTGTTCTGAAACTCAAAAAAAAAATTTTCATCAAACCCATACGTGTGGGGTATCTATGGACAGGTCTTCAAAAATGATATTGAGGTTTTTAAAATCATTTTTTTGTAATCTGAAAAGTTTGCGCGAGAGACACTTCCAAAGTGGTAAAATGTGTCCCCCCCCCCTCCCGTAACTTTTAAATTAAGAGAATGATAAATCTAAAAAAAGTATATGATGTATATTTCCATGTAAACTACCAGCGAAAATTGGTTTGAACGAGATCTAGTAAGTAGTTTATTTTTAATACGTCATAAATCGTAAATCGCAACTTTTGCTTATCGCGCGAGTCCGACTCGCACTTGGCCGGTTTTTTATGATAATATTAGAAGCTACACTAAATAATTATAAATTTGTATAAACTTAAAACTTCCCCGTGAATCACTAAAAAAATCTATAAAAAATAATTTGGTATTCTCTGAGTTTATCGCGTTCAAACAGACGACAGAAGTTTTAAATTTTATTCAACAGCACAAAACAACAACATTCATACAAACAAAGCTTAACTTACAAGCTTAAGCTTAGCTTACTTATCTTGCTGTGCCCGACAACCCCACATGAACCAATTTTGTTTTTACCACCTAAGAATACATGTGGAATGCAATATAGATATTGAGTATTGAGTATTAAGCTCTGCGAAATTTTCAAGCCAATGATTGATTTACATGTGCTTATGTAACAGATCAAACGCTGTACAGATTACAACAAAAATTTGTGAATCAATTAGGCGACTAGCCCCAAAAGATCCCAAATTAGATAGAACAGCAGCAGATAATAGTAGCCATTACCCGATATTAACCAATAATGAAGGCTTCGTTGTCCGACGCTCTCGTTGCGGTAATGTTAGTCAATTGTTCTATTGGATAGCCATTGCGCCCATTTGTAGTTTCTTTTTGTATACTAGCTTCTGCACGCGGCTTCGTCCATGTGTATAATTTTCATTAGTTTTTTAACCGACTTCCCAAAAAAGGGGAGGTTCTCAATTCGGTTGTTTTTTAATGTTTGTTACTTCATAACTCCGTCAATTGAATGAACCGATTTGTAATTGCTCCCATTTAAATTTTATCAAAATTGGTTTCGAAGTTTGGATTTTAAATCGAAATACTGGAATTCGTTTACTTGGATAATGTTTTTTTTTTCATCCAAGTTATCGAAATTGCGTATTTTGCTTTCTGCGATTTTGCAGTGGTGTTGTTAGGAATGGGGTACCACTAAAAAGTGAAAAATAAAAAATGAAAAACAGGCAAAAGTTTTATTTACCAATAGGTGTATTGCGGCATATAATTTTTAATTTACTTTACCGAAATCGGACCCCTGATAATCTTATAAAATTCACAAGAAATCCAAGTGGCTACTATAACTCATTAAACCAATATATGCGCCTTTGCCCCGTTCGAGCGAGTAGCTTAGCATATTCAAATATGTATTAATTAGTCCTCTACCGAACTGCGAACAGGTACATAACGATTATATACAACCTAACACATAAGCTTGCTACAACTAATCTTGGTAAGCTCGGTGTTACCTACGTTTGTTAGTTGGAATTTGAACTAAAATTAGTTAGGCAAGCATTGTATTTTCAAGCACCGAATATTGTTCTAATTACTTGGTATATACTACAGGGTGCCAACAGAAAACCAGCGTTGGATGCTTGATACAAAGTAAATGCTGAGGTGGTAACGTTTTCGGTAAGAGCACGCTCAGCGCAAATGTCCTATCGCTATGTTGTTTGTGTAGAATATGTTTTCTATTCTATTCTACACTTGCCGTGTGTATGGATGAGCTCACAAACGTATTGAGAATACTATCATTGTGCGTAAAGTAAGTGAAATTCTCTGCCGGAGTTTGAGCTTCCTGATAACTAAAATGCCAACACCCGGCCTGTTCGAGCCAACGCCTGCTCGTTTAAAATGAGCAAATCAACGTAACGCACTAATTAGGTTATGTGATTTCATTATCTGCAGTGCGATTCTGTACACATGTCGAAGTGAACACTTAGGCGAAGTGAACGACAAGTGAGCTGTCAAACCATACAAACAAGCTGGCATGACAGCTCACTTGTCATTAACTCCACCTAAGTGATCACGGTGAGATGTCGACAGAATCGACCGGCTGTCCTTGCTTTTCATTTTATTCTTGCATTTAAGTCCGTCATCAAGGCAATGCAAGTTTGACAAAATTTTAGCATTTTCGGAGTATTTTCGAACAGTCATCTATAATTTTCCAACAGGGGGGTGTTTAAGTCTAAAGTGAATAGGTTACTTCTAAGCATCGTCGACCACCATCATCGCTTAGCATGAGGTGAGATCCGCTAAATGCGAGCCTATCTAGATCAATACATTTAGTATAATATAGACTGATGTTCTCTTAAGGTGTATGTTTGCAATTAGCGCGAAAATCGCTGCACACTTTGTTCTAATTTTGTATAAACAATCCTTATGATTCGATCAATCGTAAAACTTAATCCTATCGTGTTTAAATGTTAGTAACAATATAAAACATATAATATACCGAATAAATAGAGATATGGGAAATAAAAATTCATGAAAGCTTCTTAAGTATAAGACCGAAAAAAAACCGATATTCTCGAGCTTAGTTGTTTTTTTTTTATTTGGAGAAAGTAATGCTAGAAACACGAACAATTATAATTGTCGATTTACACACGCCGAAGTAATAAAAAAAACTGGTGAATGCCAATCGAACTTGCAAACGAAACGAATTTTCAGTTTTGTATCATGTTATTTTAATACTATAGATTTCCTATAGCTTTTCCTGTCTTAACGTAAAGTAATTTACTATTATCTGCATATTTCTTTTTCAAAGTACGATTTCTACTAATTTCTTGAATAGCTCTAAAACCATTTATTAAAAAAATATTTAGAACCCTTACAATATCTCACACGATATAGTTAGAAACACTTTTTTTTGTAATTTTATAGTTTTTCCCCCATAAGTTACCCCCATATTCAAACTTTATTGATTAACGTAACGTGTTTGGGTTATATGTGGTCCTGTACATCTCGCATCCATCGGCTACCCGTGACTCTAATAATGTCATCGGTCCTCCTTGTGGAGGCTTAGCAATGTTTTATATTGTTTCTTTCATTGTTACTTTCATTGTCACTGAAATTAGAATAGTTCAGATCGGGATTACTACCATGTACCTTTTTATTTGCGAGTTTTCGATATTTCGGCACTGTTGCAAGCGCCATGATCACGGAGTCACTCGCAAATAAAAAGGTACATGGTAGCAATCCCGATATGAACTATTCTTTCATTTGCAATGTTTTGTCTGCCTGTACGCGGTCATTACTCTAGAACTTTTCGGCCCCATTGACCATCTGTTCTGTGACAAATGTGCCGCGATATGAAAATTGTCATGACCTCCATCTCTCTTCGAGCTTCAGACAATTCCAATACTCTATCGCAACCTACGCTCTTAGTGTGAAGCGAGTGTGTAGTGTATTATTTTGTGTTCTTTTTCGCAGTTTTGACTAACGTTGTCTCTATATTGGGTTATTTCTAGAAATCGTTATTTTTTATTTTTACTTTAAAATCGTGTTTTTGCTGTAGGTAATCCTTTTACTATCCGGGGGCGGCGTTTTATAAGGTAATCTAAAACACCTATCTAACGTCAAAATAAAACCAATCTGCGGGTCTAAAAATGCCACTGCTGAATTATAAAAGCATTTTGATTGGGAAAATTTATAATGCGATAAAGATGAAAATGTTTTACAAATTGTTGTATGAATAAAATCATGATCCAAATATTATTCTACTAAAGTGGCCGTTATAGACCCGCTGAAAATTAATCCCGTACTATACCGAAAATTGCAAATATTTTCCCCAACTGCTACTACTACTTCGACCATAAATACTTTGACTAGCTAATCTAAAGTTTCGTCGCATACAAGGTGAGCTGTGAACCGTGCAAATCTAGCGGAATCGAAGCGTCGCTGCAGCGATCAAAGTCGTGCCGTGTAGGAGCGATGGAAGTCGAGTCGAGCAAAGCGGAAGTCGTGTCGCCGTGTCGTTGCCACGAATTTGTTCCAATTCGAGAAGTTTGTACGATGAGATGGTTTATGTGCATTTAGGATCGAAGAGAAAGACTTGTTGTTTTAGTTACTGATGGAATTTGTCTTTTGGAATCGGGTAAAAGATATTCAACTGCATCCGGTTCGACTAAAAGCTGACGTCAATGTAGTTGATGGCGAACGTTTTTTGGTGCGCGATTTTCATCATAAAAAATAATAATGTAGCCATGATGTGCCGCCAAAATAATCTTAATTTGATAATTCAATAGACAAAACTACTTTAAAGTGGTGATACTTGGATGACGTCTTTGTCCACGCAGAAATTGAGATAAGCAATAATGCTAATAAATTAAAAACTGCTGAGCCAAACTGAATTAAATTTTAACGGGACCAAATGACAAGTAGTTTGCCGGATCGAACTAAAAAAGAATCTGATCAGACACCTCGGAGTTATCGATGTACATATAATTATAACGAATTAAAAATAATGAATGATATTATTATAATTATAATGAATGATGTACGTATTTCCTGTATTTCTTATGAGGTGTACAATAAATTATAAAATAAATAAATTATATAAATAATAAATAACTGCCTAATTGAGGAATTCCTCCGTTTTTTGGAAGTCGGTAAGAAAAATATGAAAAATTACAACTTAGAATTTAACTTAATAAATTAGAAAAATATCATTAGTTTGTAAAGGATTTACAGTAAAAGTGTAAACGACAATTAGTTTACATGACAAAAATGTTAAATTATTTCCTAAGCAGGTACAGATGTAAGAAATAAATAAAGGTCTACATCGTATTTTGTATATTATAGGATAGGTACATACTGGAAAGTGAGCAATGCTGCCTTTTAAATAGGTATTGCTTTTGATATTGATCTTGCAATTTTTTATACTTTTCTTTGTTAACCACATCGGAAGGCCTTGTAGCAATTACACCAATGTCGACGATAAATTAATGCAAAATCTGCTTCAATTTTAATGTAAAACGTAGGAGCAAGACTCTGACAATAAAAACAATTTCTCAATCCTTCAGTACCAGGGCACCAGGTTTGCGTGGCGTATATAAGGTATAGAGAGCGCGATCAGTGTCATGTCATTTGTCAGTGCTTGGTTCATTGATTTTGTCGCTCCGATGCGGAAGCTGTTCAGTACAATGTATTACCGATGTGCGATTGTTTGTTGTATTTTGACAAGGTGAGCTTTTGTTGTATGAGTTGGGTTGATATAGGTTTATTTCGTGAATTTTAATTTCTGCATTTTCACTTAATTTTTCTGTCACATTCCGTTTCTTCCAACCGTCGACTGCTAAATTATTCCATCTTATAACACTAAAGCTGCTTTCAGACTACGCTATAATATATAGGATAGATTATATAGCTCATAGCACAACAATATCGCGCACCATAATGTACAGAGGCCTTAGTGTGAGTTTTTTCGACTCACGTTCGAACGCGTTCGATTGCGAGCGCGTTAGAATTTAGTATGGGAATTTAGTTATAGTGCCACCTGGTGGTCACTCGTAGAACCTAATTTCTCATTCTAAATTCTAACGCGCTCGCAACAGAACGCGTTCGAACGTGAGTCGAAAAAACTCACACTCAGGCCTCAGTATAGTGTGAACGTGTCCATAACAATGTAAGGTGCGCAATATAGTTGTGCTATGAGCTTATGCTATTATATTATAGCGCAGTCTGAAAGCAGGTTTACTACTAAACATAGGGACATTCCATTATTGTATCTTAGTTTCCCGACTGCCAAAAGCCGTCTTTTTACACAACCTTCAACTATATTTTCCTTTGCCTTCTTCCTTCCTCTAACTTTAAAAAATAATGAGCTAACATACCAAAATAAATATTTCATATTAGTTGTTTGCAAAGACTCACACGTTCATGATCCTTTCCTTATTAAAACTTATCAGATAAGGAATTAAAATGATGATGATCGTTAGCCTCATAACTGCAGAAGATCTTACTCCAAACTACACAATTCAGTTAAAAAGTTTGCCTTGGTCATTAAATGTTCTTAGTTCTCGATGGACTATTGCACCCATATAAACTCAATCAGTCCCCAACAAAAGCTCACTGGTGCTCGAAATAGAATTTTCTTCGAATATACCCACCGACCCATATGTTGGCACTCCTCGGAAGCCAAGTTTGATAGTAATTGGGTAGCGGGCAGTCCGGACGGGTACGTTAACCAATTTGACAGCCGCAAGTAGGAAGCAGGAGTCAAACTTACTGATTTTCGATAGGTTACGGGGCTTACGGGTCATCTTCTCGCCAGTATGTTTGTGTGAAATGATTTATATTACTTGGAATCCCGTCCTGTTTAGTGTATTGTGTTTTTGATGATTCAGATGGCTGATTTCCTCAGTTTTAACTGTAGTTATATTCAAGTAAAACAGATAGATCTGAAAATTCTCCAGGTTTACCAAAGCTGAATACCTCTAAATTACTTTACGGTTCGATTTTGAAACTTTAATTTATGATGCACCATTTAAAAATCACTTACATCGGCTGCAGAAATTTTGTGGAGAGAAATAAAAATTCACAAAATATTACCAAGGCTGTCTGCTTGACGGTCTTCTACGGATTGTACTTCGTTGATTGAGCCCAAAAACTCCACAACCTCATCCCATCGGCCCCTTTCTACCATTGAACATCTAGTTGCACTGCAAGTCTTGCAAATTGGTGGAACAGCAAAAATGCTATTCCACCAATTTGAATAAAGCGTTTCCAAGCATCCTTTATAATGCTCACAGCGTTCATTAACTGCGACTGTATTTCCCTAATTTCGTCAAAGTTAGAGTAAATGAGCTTCTTCTAGGTAAGCACACTCCAACGTCGACTTTGTCTCTCCCACCTCTGACCCAGGCTAGAGTCCGTATCACTTTAAAAATAAATGTGTATAATCAGCCTGTTGCTCTTTACTCGTTAAGTTAAAAACCATGACACCAATATGAACAAGATAAGACAATTTCTAAACATAGTCATTTTATAACACCAAGAAAGAGAAATTTCTAAAAACCATCAGTCCTCGAGACAATAAATATCCCAATCTGAGTCAGAAGCCCGCACGCACATTTATTGGGATATTGACAAAAACGAATATCTTATACGTGACCAGAAATACACTGGTAAGGCTGTGTCAGACTTGCGACGTGCTTCGACAGAGAGCTTAAAATAAGCATGAGTTAAGGGTGGAACGACGGAGGAAGGTATTACCTATATCCATAATGTGAGGATTTTGTTAGGTCATAGTGCTATCCAGGGGGACTTGTGTGGTCGACGGCGCGTTATGTTCCACGCGCGCCTCAAAGAGCTGTCAGCGTAGTAGACGGAGCCCGCCAGGGTCAGTCCCTGCCAGGGTTGAGGAATTTTTTCAAAAGAGCCACCACTGCCCAGTAACGCAAAGGGCATTAGGAGGAACACGGATGGGTTTTAGTCAGTAAGAGTCTGACACTCCCTTCAGCTCCGCCCAGAGCGGGAGGAGTCATTTGATGATTTCCCATGATTAAAAAAACAGGTGGACTAGTGTGGTCAAATAGGGGGAACAATTATGTACACGAATATTATTTATATTGTCGATAGGTGAAAAAGATGATCAAAAAGTCAAAAATATATTGGGTGTGATGTACAGGAATAATATTTGACAATCGTTTTACTGACGGAATGTTACTTAAATAATCTTCCTCTTAAATTGTCTCAGTTTTAAACGCTTAAAGACAAAGTGAAGAAAATAATTGCTCTTATGGAAGACTGACGTGGGATGGAAGTTCAAAAACCACAAATTGTAATTCGCATAGGTATCTTCAATTTTGTACACACACATATTAATTGTACCTGTGTTTTAGCAAAAACACAGGTACAATATTATGTATTCACTTAGTAAAACCGATCACTCATCACAAACTCTTTGCAAATAAAACCGTTCAATTCATCCCATCAGAGCACCGTGTCGACAATTTGTAGCAGTTCTAGCGAACACGGCATGATGACGTCACGCATCGATACAAATTTTATGGCTTCTGCCACGGTTTTACAACGTACACAGGGCGTTACGTTTTCCATTACCTTCCTATATTGTTTCTTGTAACCCTCGGGGGATATCTTCGGATTTTATGCTGTTTTTTGCCATATTGGAAACGTGATTTTGTATTTGGATATTGAAATAGGTTACGCCATTTTTGTTTCGCTGAAAGTCCTGATGGAAAATGTTTTTATTTAACAAAAATATTCCGTTGTGTTGTTTTTGCCACTTTTGTGATGAATTTTTTTGTTTTGTTCAGCGCGTGCGTCCAACAAAACCAACAAAATGTCGTGCTTTAACAATAATAATTTGTTGTTAGGAACTACGCAAAAAAAATAAAACAGTTACAGTGCATTCGTGTCTATGAATAGCATTAAAACTCACTTTGAACGAAATTTCAATGTAAAATTCGCGAGCAATTCTACAAAGGATGCCACTTTGGGCTGATCACCGACCAGATTTAGACAGCTATGCACATTACAGGTGCATTGCTCGCGTCCACAGGCCAGGGACAGTACCTTTCCAGGGTTGCGGGATTTGTTCGCAAGAGTCATCGCGGCTCTGAAACGCAAAAGGCATTAAGAAGAACACGGATGGGTTAAGTAAGTAAGAGTCTGACACTCCCTTCTGCTTCGCCCAAAGCGGGAGGAGTCATATGATGACCTTTCCCACCTTTTAAATTTTCACTTTTTACCAAGTCATCATCAATCCAAATTGTGATGGCCTTACAAATCTTTGTTTTAGTTCCAGTAATCAATCGTCACTCCTTCTATTCCATCCCATCCGCCATGCGTCCCAGGTGGCTACTCTAGCCCGTAGTCCGTATCCATATCATCCAATCAGTGAGAGTTAATGCCAGCACGATTTGACAGTTACTGTCAAATGTTGTCATTCATTCTCAGTTCGGGTTCGGTACTATTGGTAAGTCTGTAGATGATACGAAGTAGAATATGCCCACAGCTAAGCCCGAAACTGCGGACTTCGGCTTAGAGATTAGCCCCCCTGTTAGCAAAATGACTTCACCTACTGCCAGATATATTTTTTTTTTTTTGAGCTTCGTCTATTACCTAGGTTCTCCAGTTGTATTATTTATGTCAATTAGATCACACAGCATCAGCTTTCAGCCGATAACGTTCACAGCTGGACATAGGCCTCCTACAATTGTCACCATACCATCGGTACACCTTGTGGTCTTCCAACTCTTTGACTTTCCAGAACGCGGTGGCCACTTCCAAACCTTTCCTCTCCATCGACCAACTGTTATGCGAGCAATGTGTTCTGCTCACTGCCACGCAGTTAATTATTTTCAAGATAGAAAATTTCACTTTGAAATACAATAAAAATGAATCCAAACGTGACAATCTTAACACAAGTTTCTGCTAAAGAACGACAGTTGTTCTCAAAGACCAGTTGACGAGCGCTCACTAACGAGGGCGGTATAATTACAAAGATCGTTATCAGAAACTTTTGCGGCAGCTGTAGCAATACCTTGAGGGAGATATAAGCCTAGGAGATAACAGGTCGAGACATGACATTACATAATATAATAAGTTCTGGTCTAATGCTGAATTCAATTGTGAATGTGATGTCTGAGAACTTTGCGTGTTATGGGGTTTAAACAGTTAGCGGTACTGTCACGCAAATGAGTCCTAGCGTTATGTTTAGCGATGGCCGTTTAGTTTAGATGTGATTTATATTTTTCCTGTCTGAAAAGAACATTTTTTTTTTCGGTATGCGTCATTCTTGGCACCAAATCACTTTTTCTTACTACTTCAGATATTTAAGGACTTCATTTATAGTCATCTCGGTATCCACCTAAAATAAGTTTATTGCTGGATGGGTTCCCTCAAAGTATCGCTACAATAGCCTCCGTCAATTAAAAATACAAACAGTTTGACTAGCTTCTTCGCCTTGCTGCCCTTGTCCTAAGTTACCTAGCATTTACTGCAATCATCCTTATTTTAAGTATCCTTCCTTTCCGTATCGATAAATCTTTAATATTCATTAGAATCAAACGAAAGTCAATTTTATAAAAACAATAGCTTTCAAAAACAACAATAAAATAATTCATGATCACTTCAAAAGACATGAATATAATTACATTATCTTCAGATTCTTTACAACTGAATGTTGCCATTAACATAACCTTGTTCAATAGCTAAACAGTAGGAAGATACCTACCGCCACTTTTGATAAAAAGATGTCTGAGATTTATTGGAATTGACGGGTAAAATTGGCGTATCGATTTGCGAGAAATTGTTATTGAAACTGCAAATTTGGAAAGCTTTTATTGTATGTTTTTGGAATGTATGCTAAGGTTATAATATTTGCTGTGGGCATTTCAATGTTGACTCTTTTGTCAGGGAAATTTCAACAATATTTGAATTCTTTGATGATTTGTTTTTTTTTTTACTCTTGATAGGCATATGTTTGAACACTATCTCAACTGATGTTAAGCGAGCGATATTTATATACAGTAAAACCGTATGTAGCTGTTTACAACCATTTTAAATCAGGCGTCTTGTTTAAAATTCATCGCATACTTAATATGGATGGTTTATAGTCTAAGATCCCACTGGTCGATTCTGCAGCTATCTGTTTTTTTTTGGTGAAATTAATTTTAAAATAAAATTTTATTGAGAAGGTATTCTATGGATTAGCGATAGGTTGCCTATAAAAAATAGTTGGTCCAAAAAGATGACTGATGATAATATCTACAATCTCGAAGTCTTTAAGTTCAGAGTGGATTGGTTACTTCTAGGCTAGAGTGCTATATTATCGCTTTGCGTCAGGGGAGATTGCGGACAAAACGCGAAGCTATCGATAACAGTACCTCTTATTTGTACTTTATTATTGTCTTTTAATTCCTCAATATACCTTTATCTATGTCATGTATTATTTGAACCAGTCCCATCGTTCACCAAAAATCTAACGAGAGTTAATGTAGACCTCATTCTTAACCGCCATAACTCACTTACAATCACTTATCATTTAAACGTTAGCAAATCGTGCGAGGAAAATCTTTCCTTTACTTTTCTTTGATAGTATGACAAGGAAAAATACTAAAGAACAAAAATAAACTAGCCATTAGCAAAGTATTTTCCGCTGTTTTAATTTAAGGTTAAGCAACGCTTGCCAAGGTTGGTCTGTGGATGGATAACCATCTTAATATAGGTAGGTTCCGAGTTTCCTCCGTGCCTCGGAAAGCCGTTGGTCCCCGCTGTCATTATTTTTGAGGGGTAAGTTTTGCTGGTGTTTTGGTTGAGGGGCAGTCCCAACAGCTACCTGAGTGTCATTGCGGGTTACATTCTTAGTCCTATTTGGAGGCATTGAATAGGTTTGCATGTGCTGTAGGCCAACATGCGTTTTTTTTTTGTTTTTTTTTTTTTCTAGGTATGCGTAAATTACTAACATAGTTTTAAGTTATCTCGATGTACTAATACTCTATGGACCGAAAAGTCTGAAATAAATGTTTTTGAATTATTTGTAATAGGCTAGATTCCATCATCCACAAATTGCAAAACTATTTAGTCCGTCAGTTAGAGTATTGAAAAATAATGGACACGTATTTTTTGTTTTTGTAAATCAATGAATATTGACACAGATAAAACGCATCAAAACTCGGGAGTGGGGGCTCGTGACGTCACGACTCACTAAAAATTATGCGCAGTTGTGACGTATTGAGAATTTTAAAAGCGTCGTAACTTCGTCAATTTTGGTTCCCGTAACAAAAGAAAAAACACGGGTCAAATATTTTTTGATAATCTGACGGACGAATTAGATTTTTTTAGTCATCTACCCTATTCTGGTATTCAGCTGAATCTGTTTGACTGGGAGCCAACCCCAATATAGTTGGAAAAAGGCTAGGCAGTTGATAGGCTCATTTGACCACAATCTCTCCTGGTGGAAAGCGATGATGTGGTCGACGATGACGTTTGCCTACAACAGGTCGTTAAAATTATTTTCCTTCATACTTGTGGCTTTACCTTTATGTCAATGTTCTACAGCTGTCCTTGAATACGAACAATCCGCACGTCTTATGGGAGTGTATTCTTTGGCAGACTGAACGTAATATTATGTAATATTAATTTCAGTTTTAATATATCCGTGGTGCTTGGCAAATGGGCTTAACCCAATTGTATATATCCCTTAGTGCCTATTGGCCTAACTCAAATCTGTCTCCTGCTTGATAAGGAGGGAAGTGGAAATTATATTTAACTCTTCCTACTCCTCCGCTGTACTCTTCTGATTAATTTCGATGCGGGATCCAAACAGTTGAATCGTTTCTCCGGGACTCGTCGGGCTTCATTAGCTCGGCGTTTCTGGTGGTCGCCACTGTTGATTCTAGCTTTCAGGAGATGCAGTGGTTGGGAATGTGTGGGGGGTTGTCCCATTAAAAAAAAACTCCAGGTCGTAGCTATCAGTAATCATGGATTCCGGCAGGGAATTTCACTCCTAAGCTATAAGCACAGAGGAAATACTACCTAGACTGCTGACATGCGAGTTTAAGAGAAGTAGCAATATATGGATTCACGTATAGCTGTGCCCATTTGCCCCTTTCGTAAAACACAGGCTTCATGTTATCTTAAGGTGAATGCTCCAACCAGCCTGCGAAATTCAAATTTTCTTACGTTTTTTGCAATTTGCAGACCAGTACTAGTATGATGATTAAAATATTATGCGGCAGTAAGACATACGTAGTTACAGAATTATAATGATCAAAATCATCAATTCATAAAGCTCTAGGAATGACTCTTTCTATTTTTTTTTTTGTTCCTAGGCTGTTATGAACTTGGAGGGTTGTATTGGTGATTTGATGATTATAATTCTGTAACTACATACGTCTTACAGCCGCAAATAATATTTTAATCAACATACAACCTAGCACTGGCCTGCAAATTGCAAAAAAACGCAAGAAATTTTTAATTTCGCGGGCTGGTGGCATTCACCTTAAGACTATTTACTTCATTTTTCAAATTGTAACATATCCTCCCTCTGATAGCCCTACAAAACTGCGTTAACATACAAATCTCACATCCAAACATTCAACGAGACTCGACAAATATCCGTTGGATACACAAAAATGTATCCCGGATTCCGGCGCGGCGTGATCCAGCCCGGAATTCACATGTCGAGTAGGTATGAAAATACCGGATCTGTCGACTAGACAAGGGATGTTACGAAGAAGAATTTTAATTGGAATCTAAGTCGGAGTCGGAGTTTTGAAATTTGATTTATCGATATAGAAACCAGAGTCAGAGGTAGTGGTGAACGAGAGACTTGTTAAGGTCAGACTTAATAAAACCATCAATAAAATTAAGGCATTATTTATTTAATCACATTTATTTATTCAGGTAGGAATAAACAAATGTTACAAATAAATATAAAGAGCACTGTGTCATTGCATAATGAATGAGGTACGCAAAATGTTATTATAATGATTATTTAACTAGATTTGTAATAATATATATAATATTACTATAAATCTAGTTAAAAATCATTAAAATAACAGTACAAAATTGTTTTACTCTAAGAATAACAAAAATAAAATACAGAATACTGCATAATACAAATACGTAATATACAAATATAATAAAGTAAAGTAGCTAAAACATTATTCCAACCGCCTCTTTTATTGTGCTCTTCTTTAATTGGTAACCTCCTTTTTAAATAAAAAATAATAAACAAACATACTCGTAACTTAGGCATTGAAATAAAAACAATGAAATTAAGTGACTCAAAAAAAATTACTTTGATCTCCGATGAAAAAGTCGGAATCGGAGGTCAAACGGAAGTTCCGACTTATCGGAGTCGGAGACAAAGCTCCGTACCATCCGTAAACCAGCTCTGAGTGATCCTGGAGAGCTCTGCATACATACCGTTTCTGGATGAATAAGCAGCATTTACTGGAGCCATTTAGTGTTATTGTGCTATACATTTTAGTGGGGATTTCATCAATCTGAAACAGAACGCGATCAACATAAGAACCAAAGTTTACGAGCTGTTATTGTCATTTTTTTCTATGGAATATTGACACTGACAATTCTTGAATGCAGCTTGATTGCGACCAGTTTCATTGACGGCACAGTTGGCGCAGTGGTTGAGCGATAGGCTGCTGCTTCGCGTGTCGTGGGTTCGATTCCACGGAACAAATATTTGTATGGCCTACAGATAGTTGTTTCGGGTCTGGCTGTTTGTGTATGTGACTTTGTATGTTTGTAAACGCACCCACGATACAGGAGAAATTCCTAGAGTGGGGAAACGTTTTAAAAAAAAAAAAAAATTGGTGGAAATAAATGATAATCATGCTCAAAACGTTACGGTGTGACAACCGCATTGTGACCGCGTATTAAAAATGGACGTTTTTTCCACTTGAATTCGGGGCCCTCTTTTGTTTGAATTTCTAAATAAAAAGCCAGGACAAAAATGCTCAACCTTTTGTACATTTATATATTTATCATTTCAGTTTGTAATCAATTCACATGACTGTAAGATAACTTAAACAAAAACAAATACAAAATCCTTTATTTCAAATATACCAGTAACAGGCACTTTTGAATAGTCAAGGTCTGTCAGTAAAATAGATGAAGTTAATTCTGCCGCGCTAGCGACAAGAGCAGCAACAAAACACTCTCACCAACCCTTTTTTCCAGCGCGGCAACTGCCTGTGCTATTTCTAAAATGTTCGAATTTGTAGGTTTGTGAGTTTGTAGGGGGTAATTCCTAGATCAACTGAACCGATTCTGTAAACTTTTACCCATAGAAAGCCACGTTATTTGTGAGAGCCATTAGCTATAATATATTAACCCTAAAAAATCGCCTAACGAAGTGGGCACTTGTCAGCTAGTCTACACTATAATCTATACTTATAATAAATCTGTAGAGAGGTCAATTCTGTACATGAAATATATTTCCAAAATAACTATCAGGGGGTGATTAGGGATCGATACTGATGTCAAAAATGCAATCAGTACAATTTTTGTCTGTCTGTCTGTCTGTCTGTCTGTCTGTCTGTCTGTCTGTCTGTCTGTCTGTCTGTCTGTATAACCGTTATAGAAACAAAAACTACTCGACGGATTTTAACGAAACTTGGTATAATTATTTTTCATACTCCTGAGCTGGTTATAGTATACTTTTCATCACGCTACAATCAATAGAAAAAATGAAAAAAAAAAATGAAAATGTGAAAGTTAGGTTGTTTGTTACTCAATCACGCCAGAACGGCTTAACGGATCTTAATGAAATTTAGAACAAAGATAGATTATAGTCTGGAATAGCACATTAACTACTTTTAATCCCGGGAACATGTTCCCTAGGGATCACGCGGGTGAAGCCGCTGGCAGAAGCTAGTAATATTATAAAAAGGAAAGATTTGTTTGTTTGTTTGTTTGAATTGAATAGGCTCCGAAACTACTGGACCGATTTGAAAAATTCTTTCAGTTTTAGATAGCCCATGTATCGATGAAGGTTATAGGCCATATGGCATCGCGCATTTGACGCAGACGAAGTTGCGCGGGTCAGCTAGTCAATAATAACTTAAACAGCAGTTCCAGCCGTCATCCACTGGTTTGAAATATTAAGATCTAGTTTGTCCCTGAAAGTTAAATCTAAAATTAAAACAACATGAATTCTAAGTTTATTCCAAAAAAAGTGTTGTATAACAGAATTAACATTAAATTGCTATACTTTACTTTCTTTTGTGTCTGAATACCTGGGTAGGGGTACCCTATGTAGTAGTACAAAGGCTGCTTTTTCAGGATTCAGTTATAAAACGCTGTTATTCAAACGTATTTTTATGGCAAAGGGCATTTTGTTCGCGTTTCCTGTTTTATTTTGTTTTGCATTTAAGTGTATTTGATAGTTTAAAATAGGTCTTTTGAAAACTGCAGGTGTTTTTACAAAGGCGATGCAATTATTTTGGGTTAGTCCTAAACACAACGTGTTACGGAATAAACGCAATACCTCTTAGGGGTCTAGGCGGCGAGCTACCCATAGCTCACCGTCCACGGGCCCGCGCCTACGGTGGCCTTCGACGCCCGGGGACCCTACGTGCAGCTTCCTACGACCTGTAGTTTTGGCTGTGCATTGTCTGCTGACGCGCAGGAAGCTGAAATCTTGCATATAGCTTCCTTGGGGAGTGAAAGGTAGCAAAAAGAGAGTATTTCCCGAAATTCCTACGGGAACTGGAAAATCGGAATATGCGCTTAAAAAATCGCAGGCAATAGCTACTCTTCTATTATTCTAATTGTCCCTTTCCTCAGCGAGCAAATAGTCGATAGCTAATCGCTTTCTCGCCGGCGGCGGCGGTGAGGCAAGACTCATAAGTTCAAGTTCCCTTACGATATTTACCGTGAATAGCACAAAATATTCACAGTTATTCAGAAGGACGTCCCGACCATACAAATTAGTCCCCCAAAAGATTGAATTACATATTTTTCCGAGAAATTTCGGTTAGTACGTGCTTCTCATAATAGAAGCGGATAGTAATCAGATTTGCACGATCTGAATGTTATGATTTTATTTGGGCGGCCATTTTGCGTGGACGGTAATGATTTGAATATGAATGGTCTGGAGAGTATATTATAAAATATAAGATTAAAAAACGTGTTTTAGGCAATTAATGTGTGTCAGCAACACAGAGGGACAAGAGACACAGGCTCCGGAACACAAAGGGCAATGAAGGAACATGGATGGGTTTTAGTCAGTAGAAGTCTGACACTCCCTCCCGCTACACCCAGAGCGGGAGGAGTCATTGGATGATTTCCCATCCCTGAAAAAAAAAAAGGCAATTAATGTGTGCAATAATAATAATAATTTCTCCACTCCTCTAGCACCTCTGGCTATGTTGCCACCTTGGCGCTACGTCATTTTGTGCTAGCGACCGTTTTCGGGGGCCCATTCATTGAGTGTGCAAGTCACCCCCCCATTTAAAAGCCGTGTATATTGTTAGTGGTCAGGCAGGGGCCAATAGTTCTTCTATAATAAACGACTATCAGTCCACTAAACCACCCAAACCCATAGCGTTTCATCTTTTGATTCCATATTCTGCAATAGTACTGCTCCAACCGGGGATTATCCTTGGGAATACTTTCACAGTGCATACAGGGATAATCGCCGGTTGGTGCCCCATTATATTTGAAATGTCTAACAGGGCCTCTGCGAGTTGGTTTCGGCCCCTCGTACGCCTACCAAAGGACATAATATATTATATAATAATTTTATTAATGTATTGTAAAATTATTGTTGAGTTTTATGGGCTGAAATAAATGTTTTTTTTTTTGTAGGCACTGACATATATTAAATTATCTAAGTACTACTAGCTAGAACCCGCCACGGCTCCAAAGTATCCAATGTGTTATACCAGACTATAATTTATCTCTGTGCCAAATTTTATCAACAACCGTTCAGCTGTTTGACGTAATTGAATACCAAAGCATTCATTTATCAAAACTTCCGCATTTATAATAATAGTGTAAAATAATAGATTTAGAGTAAGTAGATATGTACTACATAACAACAAGCAGAACTTCAAGCTCACACTTATTCTGCTCTATTCAGCTTATGCCTATAGAAAACAACGATTTTGTAAGGAGACGCGTACGCATCCGTTCAGCTTTCATTTCAACTTTCGCGGCAAACAAGTACAAAATAAAGACAAATGTGTTATTATCATGCGCGTGCAATAAATAGAGTTCAGCGCTGTTCTTCCGCTGCCGCCTTCTCATTATTACGACGCTGTACGCGGCTGATGGAAGCCTTCAGAATGAAGCTGAATAAGTGTGAGCAGACCCTAAGAGTACTCGTTGAGATATCGGATAAAAAGTAATTATAAAAATAACAAAACACAATTGCCTAATAGTTTTCGTCGCCTCCACAATTTACCCAACCAATATCATAATTTAATTTAGAATCCCCAAAACCGAACAACAGACCAGCCGATATCCTTCCTACAAATATTATAAATGCGAAAGTTTGTGAGTATGTATGGATGTTTGTTACTCTTTCACGCTAATACTACTGAACCGATTACAGTGTTTGGTATGTAGGTAGCTAAAGACCCAGAATAACAAATAGGCTACTTTTTATCCCGGAGTTCCCGAGAGATCGGGATTTGCACGGGAATAACGAGAATTTATACGCGGACGAAGTTGCTAAAATAAACTAACATACCTGCTGCTATTAAATATTAATAGAAAGAGGATTGCAATTAATTGGACTCGCCATCAATTTCAAGTGAAATGCAATTTTGTCAGCACCACTGCAGATTGCGATTCGGACAGGGTAGCAAGATAAGTTGGGGTTTATTGGACGGTCTGAGTCTTGGCACAAACATTTGTAAAATTTATAAAGGTAGATTTTGGTTTTAGGTCGAATAGTAGCTTGTTGACTAAAGTGGATGGATGGCCACCATTTTTTTATATATAACACAAAAAAAATAATTTCTTATAAGTGAGCCCCCTTAATTTTTAATGTAATTTAATTTTAATTATTTACCGTTAATGCCGCAATATAAATACAAATTCAAATGTTAACTGTCTACCTATTACAGTTTTTGAGATACACTCCGCAGACAGCCATATGGACAGTCGGACGGATAGCAGAGGCTTAGTAATAAAATAATAAAATGAGGTTTCGTTGGTTAACCTTCAAAACAAAAAAAATAACAGTTATTCGAGATAAGTACTTAAAATGACTTGAAATAAACCGACTTCTCATAAAGGAGGAGGTTCTCAATTCGATTGTATGTTTTTTTTTCTTACGTTTGTTAGCTCATAACTCCGTCAATTATGAAACGATTTGAAAAATTCTTGTTTTATCTGAAAGGATATACTTGCAAATTGGTCCCATTTAAATTTTATCTAAATCGGTTACGAAGTTTGGATTTTAAATCGAAATAGCTGGACTTCGTTTACTTGGATGATGGTTTTATGTCATCCAAGTAATCGAAATTGCGTATTTTGCTTTTCTGCGATTTTGCAGAGGTGTTGTTAGGTGTGGGGTACCACTAAAAAGTGAAAAATAAAAACTTTTTACAAAAAATACATCCGACTTCCAAATAAATAAAAATACTACAAAATAAAAAACAACTTCAATTTCGGAATTCGGTTTCAAAATACGAAGAAACTAACAAAACATTATTAGATTTTTATTTGGAAGTCGGTTGTATTTTTTTTTAAAAAGTTTTTTTTAATACTTTGTAGTAATTTGTTTGAAAGTCGGTTATATTTTTTTGTAAAAAGTTTTTATTTCTATTTTTACCTAGCAACCCTTATAACTTTTGAAAAATAATATCTACCGTGGTCAGTCTAGTTTGAACAGCGAGATTGGTTCGCTGATTGGGAGGCGGCAATAGCCCAAACAGCCCCCATTTTATATACAGTTCTGATGGACTTACAGTTAAGAGTCCTATTACATTTTTTACGGAAATTCATGATTTTTGACGCTGTAATTTTCAGCAGCAGTAAGATATTCTAATTATTTGATCCTGAATAACGATAGTGCCAGTCTCTTTCTTGTAAGTTAGTGTTACCCATTTTCATTTTTCTTTTCGTGTAATTTACTATAAATATTTAACGAACTTAGTTTGCAAGAAAAAATGTCAGCGACGGAACTTTGACGGTCAAATTCACATTGTTACAATCAATTCTTTTAAAAGCTGAAATTACTAAAAGGTAAGTTAAATGTTTTACTTGTTTATTGGAGTTCTAGAATTTCTTTAAATTCCTTGAGTTTTCACGAAAAAAACGTAAAGAAAGCCTAATTTAAGCCAGAAATGTCTTGATTCAGCGTCCATTATATTCCAAATAAAAACAATTTTATCAAATAAATTATTGTGATATAAAATTTCAATCTACAATGAATACGTTTCATTAGTTTTCGTTTGTCAATATAATAAAACAAAATTACAATAAATAAAATTAAAGTACTATATATTCTGCGTCAATTCAGCGCGCGCGCTCCTCAGTCTCGCGCGAGAGCCCAAATAAACTATAATCCTATTCAGACTAGTAAGTATCAAAATTGTTTCGCGGACTATAGATGTACTCCCAACGCAGACCAACTATTGCAAACGAGCATTTACGATTCGTAATAGGACTCTTAAAGTACTCGTATATTTTGGCGATTCTTTAATTAAAAGTAGCTTTTGACCTCGGATTTCAATGACTCCGCTTCGATTTTGTAAACAGCGAAACAGGATGCATGTTCTATTTACTCTTTTTAATTTTATTTTTAAAATACCTACTTTAGTTAAGGTTACCTACGTAGCCCGAAAGATCGCCAAACTAAAGTGGCAGTGGGCAGGGCACATTGCTCGCGGAATAGATGGTCGATGGGGCCGAAAAGTTCTGGAGTGGCGACCGTGTACCGGAGGTCGCAACGTTGGAAGGACTCCCACAAGGATCCCAAATTCAGATTGCCAATAGGCTAGATTCCATCATCCACAAATTGCAAAACTATTTAGTCCGTTAGTTAGAGTATTGAAAAATAATGGACACGTATTTTTTGTTTTTGTAAATCAATGAATATTGACAAAGATAAAACGCATCAAAACTCGCGAGTGGGGGCTCGTGTCGTCACGAGTCAGTAAAAATTATGCGAATGTGTGACGTATTGAGAATTGTAACGGGAACCAAAATTGACAAAGTTACGACAACTTCGTCAATTTTGGTTCCCGTAACAAAAGAAAAAAACACGGGTCAAATATTTTTTGATAATCTAACTGACGGACTAATTAGATTTTTTTAGTCATCTACCTTATTCTACTAATATTCACATTCGCATCGCAATTACAATCTGTCAAAAATTTATGAAAATTAAGGCTTCTTTGACAGTTTGCGATTGACATGCGAATGCGAATGCGAATGTTGAATTGGGCTTCAGCTGTCTTTCTATTTTGGATCGACTTCGAAATTCAAAAACTTCCTAAAATGAAGGCCTCATTTCTTCCTTTACAAAACAACTTGACCTACGACAAAAGTTCAGCAAACTCGAATACTTACACAAGAGTTAGAAACTTCGCCGTAAATTCTAACTTTGAAATAAGACACTCAGTCCAAAGCCCATTATAACGAGCCAAACTTAATACTTAACAAAAGATAATCAATAGTATTTCTCTCGATTATAATGGCGGCCAACGGTGAATTTATTTCGAACAAAACTCCGGCCCAAAAAGAATATAAATTCCAATTTCAAAATTACAGGATACTAGTTAAAAATACATCTGAAAGTAATCGTTGGTTTGGAAAAGCGTTTCTACTACTGTTCAATTTAACGTCTGTTTTTCCTTGGCTGGTTAAGGGTCTTTAGTTTATCAGATGGTTTTTTTTTTTTATCCATAAAAATAATCAAAGGAGTTCGTTTCAGTAAGATCCCTCTGTATTAAGGGCGCTTTCACATTTTTTCTTGAATTTTAGCGTTTTATTCGAATATTGATGTGTGATTTTGCTTTAGAGCCTTAAAAAAAAATAAAAATATGCCTAAGACAGTTTTGTCAAAGCGCTATTACAAAATCGAATTGCTCAGGTTGACTAAAGTTGAATACCGCGCGTCACAAGATTATATTGATTTTCGACAATTATTTAAAAATATTTACTTTACTTTTAATTAGACCAATATTTTTTTTAAGCAATATAGCAATGCCACCTTAATTATTAAATATTTTTTATTTGAATTTTGATTATAATTTCATAGATAAAAATTATAGTTTCGTACGGTCAATAACTCTCAGTTTTACAGAATTATTTTTGGTGTATTACTGTATGAATCGTAATAAATTGATTTGAGCATTCCAAAGTAGAAGATACAGTTGTACCGTGGACATTTTTATAAATGATTAAATTATAATATCTTCGGTGTACCAAGGTATCAAAAGATACCCTAAAGCAACGTTTTGTGAAACATCCTTTGCGGAGTCAAGGATTTTACTGATGTACGTGAACAAATTGAAATATTTATTTAGAACACTCCCAAGATAAATGATCAAACTATCTTAGGCATATTTTTGTTTTTTTTTTTATATCGGCTATATCTAAAGCAAAATCACACATCAAAATTCGAATAAAACGCTAAAATTCAAGAAAAAATGTGAAAGCCCTCTTAACATATTACTGACTTTATTTAATATAGATATTTTAAGAATATCAACCCTAGTTGGCCTTTTCAAATATTCGTAAATGTACGAAATATTTTATTCAATCCTTGATAATGGATGAATGGGCAACATTGAAAAGATTTGAAACATGGCTAAGAAAAGATAAGGAATATTAATATTCAGATGCTTTTCGGCAAAATGGTTGTATCTCTAAATTGACAAAAGATTTCCAGCTCAGTGCTTCTCGTCTACGAGAACTGAGAACAGCAGGATTAAATTACACTTTTTTATTGCTATATTATTAGCAGTATCTGCTAATAGGCACGGTAAAGAAGTCTCCATGTTTTGTTATAATTATCTCATAATGTACCCCGCGTACTCGCTCCCGTCAATTGGCTACCCTTTTTTTTTTTTTTTTTTTAGGGATGGGAAATATATAAAACCCATCCATGTTCCTTCATTGCCCTTTGTGTTCCGGAGCCACGGTGTCTCTTGCGAATAATCCCGCGACTCCGGCAGGCGTCGGCCCTTTCGGGCCCCTCTGTGTGCTGACTCTCTTTGAGGCGCGCGTGGAACACTAACGCGCCGTCGACACGGCCTGTCGTCACTAAACGGACGGACGGCGAGCCACCCATAGCTCGCCGTCCACAGGCCCGCGCCTACGGTGGCCGGAGGTCACCAGGTGGTGTCCCCCGACGCCCGCGGCGTCCACCACGGCGGCCGGGACGAGAGGGTCTCCTCTCCCTCTCCGCCACCTCCTTCGCTAGCATGACTGCTTCGCAGAAGGAGGCAACGGCGTCCCATTCTGTCTCGCTCCGGACCATGGCTTGGACCAGGGCCGGACGCGAGAGGTTGCCGCCAATTGGCTACCCTACCTACCCATTTTTTATTTTATTTTAAACCTTCCCTGTATTTGGTGAAATAAACGAAAAATAACTATTAAACTTGGCCCGGCCGTCCTCGAGTTTTAGCGAGACTAACGAATATAAATTCATTTTTATATATAAGATAGACATTTAAAATATTTTTTCAAAATCTTTTAAATTCTTAGCTCAAATAATGCATACTTGTATTCAATACCTTCGACTAAAGAAAGGGGCTTTTTAAAGTTTGTTTGTATCTGTGTATCTTCTGTGTGTCTATGCATAGAAGCAGCAGCTATCGTAGGTCTATGTCGGATTTTGATAAGGAGAACCGATTTTGAGCTTTTTATATTGTCTACTACTAAACAGGGCAAACGTTATTTCGCCACATAAAGCCCAATAGCCTACGACTTATTCTCTGACCTACTAAATATACAAAAAAAAAACATGAAAATGGGTCAAGCCGTTTCGGAGGAGTTCGATAACAAACACCGGGACACCTGAATTTTTTATATTAGATCTAGTCATAACGTAAACTTTAAAGTACATTCACGTAAGTACCTAGTTTTTAATTAGTTAACAGGATATCCAAACTAATTAATTAAGTTGTAAAATAGATTATTTGCTGGTGGTAATCTCTGGAATTACTAATCCGATTACGAAAATTATTCCACTGATAGAAAACTAGACAATCTCCTTTTTAATAGAATAATAAATTATGAAAGCAAAATCGTCAAAAAATTTAGTACCTACACACATCACCAAAACATTTACCCACCGAGCTATGCCAGAAACCGACGCCAAAATATCAACATAATCTTACAGCTGCATTGCATTTCCCAATTTCCTTAAACTCTACTAAAATAGAACAGACACTATCAGAGGTAGTGAACTCAGGTACACTGAGGTGCGGCCGTGGATTGGCAACCTGCCACGGACCACAACCGGAGGTGGTGCACCTCTGCAAGTTTAAACTAAAATGTATGTAGATAGAAGCCTACTTTATTACTGCAGTTATTCTAATAACTCTATCCTATACTAATATTATTATAAATGCGAAAGTTTGTGACGATAGATGAATGGATGGATGTTTGTTTGTTTCTCTTTCACGTCAGAACGCCTGAAAGGATTTTCATGAAATTTGGCACAAAGGTAGATTATAGTGTGAAATAACACATAGGCAATATATATATACCGGGAGTATGTTCCCTAGGGATCACAAGGGCGAATCTGCTGGCAGAAGATAGTGAAACTATATGTGGCTGACATAGATATTACATAGCGTACTTACTAAGTTATGAAATCAGAGGGCTAATTCACGTAATTTTATGACGCGCCGATTAAGTTTTAGTGAAGCTGCAGTTAAATTCAAGTTTGAGTGATAAACGGTTTTCTTGTAATCTTTGAAATGCGCGTAAGCTGCGCGTGAACTGCACGTCAACTGTACGACAGCCAAACTCTACCAAACTTACTTATGGTGTGGCCATACCTATGAGAGAAATAATATTACTCATTAAAATATATCGAATAGAATCGATTACATTTTAATGAATATGACGTTACTATAATATCAAAACTTAAGCTTTAAATTTATAAGCTGTCATTTTGAGACGTCAAAAAAATAGTAGAATACTAATCATGTTGCGTTCCGAAGCACGCACCAAAGACGCGCAACAGTAGAATGCCGTTATTGCGTTCGCGTGACGTGAACTTGACGCGAGCGTGTCTGACGGCGGTAGAGAATACGAAAAGCGTTGTTTTGATCGAAACTTAACTTCAGCTGCACTGTAACAGCACTTATTTAGTTACGTGAATTAGTCTACAGGTTGTAAACTAAACCCGGTTTCCGAATTGAGATAAATAGGTACACACAAAAAATACAACCGACTTCCAAAAACAAAACACTACAAAGTAAAAAATAACTTTAATTTTTGAAGTGGGTCATTTTGTTAGTTTCTTTGTATTTTGACACCGATTTTGTGTTTTTTTACTTTGTAGAGTTTTTTTTTTTGGACGTCGGTTGTATTTTATGTAAAAAGTTTTTTTATTTTTCACTTTTTAGTGGTACCCCACACCTAACATTAGCACTGCAAGACGCAGAAAAGCAAAATACGCAATTTCGATTACTTGGATGACATAAAACCATAATCCAAGTAGACGAATTCCAGCTATTTCGATTTAAAATCCAAACTTCGTTACCGATTTTGGTAAAATTTAAGTGGGACCAATCTGCAAATATATCCGTTCAGATAAAACAAGAATTTTTTGAATCGGTTCATAATTGTCGGAGTTATGAGGTAACAAACAAAAAAGCATACAACCGAATTGAGAACCTCCTCCTTTTTGGGAAGTCGGTTAAAAATGACTTTAAAGAGTGTCTCAATCTTTTTTTTAGGACGGGAAATCATCAAATGACTTCTCCTGCTCTAGGCGGAGTAGAAGGGAGTGTCAGGCTCTTACTGACTAAAACCCATCCGTGTTCCTCCTAGTGTCCTTTGCGTTCCAGGGCCACGGTGACTCTTTCGAACAAATTCCGGAACCCTGGCTGGCAATGACCCTAGTGGGCCCTGTCTTCAAGTCATCATCATCGTATCAGCCGAAAGGCCAACGACCGGTTCTGTGCATCCATCAGCTACCCGCGACCTTCACTAGATCATCGGTCTACCTTGAAGCCTTCCAACGTTGCGTCTTCCGACAAGCGGTCGCCACTCCAGAACTTTTCGGCCCTATCGAACATATTCTGTTCTGCGAGCACTTTAGTTTGGCGATCCTTCGGGCTATGTCGGTACACTTGAATTTTTTTTTGCGGGTTTCTTTATTCCTCGTTTGATCACGCAAAGAAACCGCAGCATTGCCCTCAAACTCAATTAGACATATATTATAAAACTAGCTGACCCACGCAACTTCGTCTGCGTCACAATTTCCATTAATGCTCGGCTCCTTTTAGTCTTAGTGTGATGATATGTAGCCTATATCCTTCCTCGATACATGGGCTATCTAATACTGAAAGGTTTTTTTCAAATCGGACCACTTGTTCCTGAGATTACCCCCTACATACAATCTTACAAGTTTGTAAGACAAATAGGAGCGGAGCATTAAAAGAAAATGTGACGCAAACGAAGTTGCGCGGGTCAGCTAGTGCTTTATAAATTTGAACAACCTAAAAAACAACGACAATGTGTAGTAATATGGTGTAGTAATATCAAAGACCCTTTGCTTTTTACTGAAATAGAAAACTCCACTACGCATAATGAAATAATGATTAACCCTCTCCGAAAGCACAAGAACTTGACTCTTCCATTTCTATTCATGAAAGTCCATATTTGTTTACTATTCTGAATATTTAACTGGAAATAACTGGAAAAAAGCGGTGCTAACCGGTTTTTTCATTCAACTTACGCTTCTATTGTATAAGCTAGTCTCTTTGACTCTTCGAGCGTTTACACAGTTGAAAACTGTTTACGAAAGGTTAATTTGGAACCGCGAGCCGTATTCAAAAGTGTATTTTTAAATTGTGGTCCGTTTTTTTACGTTTCGGGTCTGAGGGGTGACAATTTGAATCAAAATGGTTGGAAGTTGTTGAAGAAATGATGATGATGTTTGATATCGAAGGAAAGTGAATGTCATTTTAATCACTAAAGTCGGTTCCAGATAAACGTGCAATAAAGTACATTGACCCACATACATTTATTGACTTTCTTAAGATCAAAATCAGAAATAATGACATAAAGCTGTCCTGAATCGACTTCTATCGTGATCCTTTACGTTTTCTAATAATGAAAATCAGTTCTTAATTTATTGTTCCAGTATCTACGAAGAGATATTAGGGTAAGGTCAATGTACTTTATTGCACTTTTATCTGGAACCGACTTTAGGGATGTTTCTTGGATACAAAAATACTTATTTCATAAATGGAATTATTATTTTTATTCGCATGTAATTTACTTTTCTACGCTACGTGTCCAATTTTTTTTTAATGTAACTGTACTGTATCGAATTACTTTTTAGAATAATATCCTGTTATCTTCTTGGTCTTAACCAAGAATATAGATAACAGGGCATTATTCTGGGCATTTGGACTCCTTCAGGATCACTTGGATCGCAGAACAGGATCCTTGTCCCGGTTACTTGGGGGGGGGGATCACTACAACTCGTTTTTACCGACTTCCAAGATTAGCAGTTTAACTATTCGGATGTTTATATGTTAATATTTTTTATGTAACTTCGGGTATAACTCCGTCATTGTACCTATAGACGGATTTACAAAATATATTTTTTGTTCGAAAGATGTTTATTTCGAAATCGTCCAAGATGTGAAGGAGAAATTCGGTAATAGACAGCTAAATAGGTATCTACCACTTGGTATTTTGGGTGTAGCACTAAATATTAAAAAAAAAACTTCTAAACAAAAAAAAAACTGACTTCCAAAGTACAAAATAATTTTAATTTTGGATGTAGGTGTCAAGAAATGAAGAAACTACCCGAGATACGTTTTTTTATTCCATTTTGCCCTGAACACTATCATGTTCGTGTTATTTCTTTCTTTTTCATCCTTACCCAATAGATTATTTTAATAAAGTAATCTGTAGTTAAATTCCTCTTTAATATTTGCATTTAAAACTGCTAATTTTCTTCCTACAACTAGGAACTCATTTCACAGAACCATATTTCTTGTACAGGGAAAATGTTCCTGATAACTCAAGCTAACATCGCATGCGCTACGCTTGTGGAAAAGCTGTTGTAATAAGCGTAGAAGGCTCCAGGCTACACTATGCTTGATTCCATACGATATTATTATAACGTACTTGGAACAAGCTTTCATCCCGCGGCTCCGCTGACAATGCGTTTTTCATAAGAGCTGTATTTTATTCTGGGACAAAATAATATGGTCTGTACTTAGATTATATTTTTTATTTTTATTTTCGTCTATTCTATTATTGTGCTTTTGGAGATTTTACATCGATGTCCTTTTTGGAGCTCGTCCGTTAGAAACGGAACCCTTACCCGATCACCCGGGTTTTTATCTGTCCGTCTGTCACAGCCAATTAACTCTGGATCTACTGAATCGATTCTGTTGCAATTTGGAACACATAATGGATTGTGTAACCCAAACACGATCGCGATACGTAAATAAATACAATTTTGGAGCCAAACAAGAAATAACAGTTTTTCAAACTGTATCGTGTGATATAAATCTAATAAAAGAACTTACTGTAAGGGTTATTATTAAGTATATCTATACTATCTATACTAACATTAGCAGAAGAGTTTGTTTGTTTGTTTGCTTGTAATATTATAAAGCACAAGAGTTTGTTTGTTTGGTTGGTTGAACGCGCTAATCTCAGGAACTACTGGTCCGATTTGAAAAATTCTTTCAGTGTTAGATAGCCCATTTATCGAGGAAGGTTATAGGTTATCATCGCGCTAAGACAAAAAGGAGCGGAGCAGTAATCGAAAATGTGACGCAGACGAAGTTGCGCGGGTCAGCTAGTTTTCTTATACAATTTTAGAATTAATAGTTTTGAAGTAATTCAAGAAATTGAACCAAAAATGACCATACCCCTATCTCCGAAATGTAAGAGTAAAAATTAAAAAAAAAATCAAATAATAATTCTTAACTTACAGATTACAGGAATATTATTTTACTAGCTGACCCGCGCAACTTCGTCTGCGTCACATTTTCCATTATTGCTCCGCTCCTATTTGCCTTAGCGTGATGATATATAGCCTATAACCTGCCTTGATAAACGGGCTATCTAAAACTGAATTTTTCAAATCGGACCAGTAGTTCTTGAGATTAGCGCGTTCAACCAAACAAACAAACAAACTCTTCTGCTTTATAATATTAATAATAATAAATAATACAATTGAAATTTCTAACGGGGCCTCTGCGAGTTGGTTTCGGCCCCTCGTACGCCTACCAAAGGACCGGGTCTCCAGAGACCCGAGAAAGAAAACAATAAATAAAATGAAAAAAAGTAATAAGTTTTAAAATAACTTGTTATAATAATGAAATTGGTTCCGACTGTTGTCCGAAAGTTTGGTGAGTCCGACTCGCACATAACCAGTTCTTGACTATTGGTTGGCTCGCGGCTAAATTATAAGTGCCGCACAGGTCGGTCTTCAAGGTTAAGCATCGCTTGCCGAGGTTGGTCTGTGGATGGGTGAATATCTTAGGTAACATACCGAGTTTCCTCCGTGCCTCGGAAAGCACGTTAAGCTGATGGTCCCGGCTGTAATTTGGAGATCTTTGGCAGTCGATACGGAGAGTCAGAAGCAAGAAAATCCGACACCAGTCTTGCTAAGGAAAATCCTGTTACCCAATTAATGGGTTACGGAGGTCTGGTAGGGAGCCGCTCTACGTAAAATACTGGTATTCAGCTCAATCCGGTTTGACTGGAAGCCAATATAGTTGGGAAAAGGCTGGGCAGATGATGATGATTGGCTCGCGATTGACGTCAATCTCACCTAATGGAAAACGATGATGCGGTCTAAGATGGAGCACGCTTGCCTAGAAGAAACCCCCAGGTTAGCTATCAGGTAACACAGACTGGCAAGATATTCCTTTCCTTAGCTGTACGCACAATCTAAGTATTTCCAAAACGTTTTGTGTTCATGAGGGGGATGTTCTACGTAACAGATCGGCATTACTCCCATTGATTGGGAAGACATGGTTCTTCAATCAGCCTTCACCAGAGCTACAAGTCCTTCGCCCCCATTCCTTAAATGCTCAACTTCTTCCAGACTGATTTTCAACTCCTATTTTTTTGTTGCAGAGATCCAGGTCACCAAGTGGATCGGCACAGAAGCAGCTAGATGAGGCGGACCTGTTCATGGACCTTATTAAAGACGTTGCCAACGAACTAGACATAGATGTGCTTTGTCATAAGGTAAGAATTTCTTCATACACTTAAAACCCTGAATACATGTATACGTGCCGCTCTATATGTTGCCATTTTCTAAATTTTTACACAAAATTTAATAAATTTGATTTGATTTGATGTGATTTTAGTTGACCACACGACTGAAGTGAAACTTCTTTCGCTCCATTTGTATGTACTACTGACTGAGATATATACATTTATTATTATTTATTTATTATACAAATTTCATTTACTAGCTATCAGAGAAAGAGAGAAAGAAAATGTGCGCGTGCACTACTCTCTCTTGCTCCTACACTGTGATACAGACAATAGGCCTGCACTGTGCTTAGATATATGGAACGTATTTGGCTATGAGAGGAAGTGAGAAAGAAAATGTGCGCGCGCACTGCTTTCTCTTGTTTATATCCCCCACTCAACTCCCGTTCGCCTCGCCCGATCACACTTTTCGTAACGTTTACGTCACGCGTTCGCCAGCTTACTCCCCAAGTCATGCATGCGTAAAGAAGTTTCACTTCAAAAATTGGTTGTCCCTAAAGTCTGTTTAAGAACGATAGTTTAACGTGAGAACGTCATAACAAAACATTGATAAAATGATTGCATACTTTTATGAATAAAATTGAATATTTTTTAATGACTTATCACTATTTTGTATGGATACAAAGAAGAAGTTACAGTGAGCGTAAAGTTACAATGAGCGTAACGTGACAATGAGTCATCCTTTTTCGTGCGTGCAGCCGGAGTTCATCGATTTATTAGACGTTGTCACGTAAAAATATATTTATGACTAAGAATTGTTACAAAGATGAAATTGCCGTATGACGTAGTTTGTTAATATTATTAATAGGTTGTTTCATAATTTGACTGCATCGTTTATTTTCTTGTACCTATAATGTTAATGAAAGTATGAAACCATAATCATTATAGATTCACGATTTCCAACTCCAGCTTTTAACCTTAAATACGACATTTGCGGAAAAGCTAAATTTGGCTCAAACACCCACCACGTGCTAATCAGAGATTCAGCTTATCAAACAATGGAAAGGGCGCGACTGTTATGAGATCTCATACACATGCTGTCTAAAGTTTGATTAGTGTTATGATTTTATGTAACTCCTCACTTAGCGGCCTCATTTTAGTCTAAAATGGCCACTTCGGCAGAATTAGAAAGCAAATCACGTAATCCGTCACTGTCAAATTTTCCCAATTAACCTTAAACCTAATGCGTTAGCGATAGAGATGAAAATTAAATTTGACAGATTGTTGTGTGATGGTGGGGTGGGTGGTAGACTGATCAGGTTTACATAGGTACGTCACGTGATAGTACCATAAGGCTGCGTTTCCACCAGAGATGTGCGAGGATGTGTAGCGAGGAATGTGTTTGTAAAGAACCAATAGAATCGCTTCATTTACCTCGCCTCGCACAGCTCTGGTGGAAACGGCTCAGCGGAGCTAGATTTTTGCGCATATAAAACAAGCGAGCGATGTGTGCGAGGGACGTGTACGAGGGATGAGTGCGAGGGATGTGTTGCGAGGAATGTGTGTTGAGAAGGATGAGTTGCGAAGTTTGCGCATACTGTACCAGCCAGTTAATTTTTCTTCCATTACGCCACGCAACCGTACATGCGTACGACTACAAGCGCTAACGACAGCAAAGTGAGACGTGAGCGGCAGGCAGGCGTTCGCGTAACTCCGCTTCCACTAAACCGCACCCCCGTCGACACATTTCACAGCTTCGTAACGCATCCTCGCACCACACATTAATGCGCATTTTCACAGCTCCGCTACACATCCTCGTATGTATGTACATTTCCATCACACAGCTTTGGTGGAAACACCCACACATTTTCACAGCACAGCTAGACATCCTCGCACGACACATTTCCATCGCACATCTCTGGTGGAAACGCAGCCTAAGAGTCAGTTTTGCGCGGTACACGAAACTCTTTCCTCTGGTCTAACCCAGCGGACCCCGGGCTCCAGCTGACTTTGCAACCGAGAACACGCTCAGATGAGATGTGAATAAAAATTGTGATACGTGAGTTGCCGACGACGATGAAGTGAAAATCGACAAACTGGTCAATGTGAACAAAATATGTGCCAAAAATACTCCGACTCTTTTTCTGCCCTTATTTGACGCGAGCCATACATCATGTACCACTTCTTTTTATTCCCCTAAATAACACGCCCATACAAAACCGACAATTACTTTAACTTCAGTACGTATTAAAAAGTTGAACTGTTATACCAAACCTACGCAGAACAGCGGGCGTTAATTTAAACTTCAGTTTACGACGCTGGTTCCAAAGCTCATACAGAATAATGACGGAAGAATGTTTGTTTGTTTAAATTGAGTTGTTAAGAGCTTTTCGAATATGGAGTAAATGACCACATGGTGTACATAATAACACGTTATTAATAATATCGCTAGTCCGAGCCTTGTTCTTCTTCTTCATGTGGGCGCCTACGCATAATCTCATAGCAAAAACTTGCAGCATTAAACATTTTGTTCTATAGAGAACGCTAGGCTCTTTATCTGTCATCGCCCGCGATATTTAACATTATATCGCTAATCGCCAATCATTGCAAAACGTAGAAAATATTCAAAATAAGTTCAAATATTACTATTAGTTATTCACAAATGCTTGACAATTCACAATGATTCACAACGATTAAACTTTATTAGATTTTCTCTGTAAACCTTACAAAATGCAAAATGGCGTTGTTTGTTATTTTTATGCACAAACTTGTAGTGGTGGCGAGGGACTTAAGTTTTTATATTTAATCTCAGTTCTTTGTAAGCTGTAAAACTTCGGAGATTTAGTTCGCGTCATATAGAATGCGAGTAGACTTGCAAAATAACACCAGCTTAGTACTTTAGTTCAGCTAGTGCAGTAAAAAGTACTATATACGTTGTAAGTTTTATTGCGAAACTTTACCTCTTACCAGTTGCACTCAGGAAAAAGCAATGACTGCTTTGCTTGCTCACTCTAGCTCCTGTCATACTCTTCGAATTGGGGTGCCCTGAGCTCCCTGTGCCCTATGTTCTGCTAGTAATACCACAAAAAGTTAGGCTCGCGTGCATAAACCAGTTTAAATTGGCAACAAGGGCAGTACAAATCGTCGTTTGACCGAATTTATCTTAGTAGCTTCTAGAATATACAGATAATACTTGTTTTCAGATGCTTTTAAGTTTGACTAAAAATACATCAGTCTATTTCGGGGTTTGGCGAAAGGCGTTGGTCAGACCTAGAACAAACTAGTCATTCCGCGAAGAGACTGCAAATCGACGTTTCACTGTAATATATCAACAACATTTTCCTCTCGGTCGAGATCAACAGCGGTCTGGTCAGTGGTCAAAGTTTAAAACAATATAACAGTGTGGTCTTTTTGGAAAGCACTGAAGCGATTGCGTTTCCAGAAAGACTGTTGTATACATAATAAGATGCAATGGGAGATGAACGATTCGTCCAATAGTCAGTGTAGCTGTGGTACTTTAGATTGTAGCATACCCCATTTCTAACTGCCCACTGCACCCAAAAAATCCTCAAACCAAGGACCCAAAGTTGAAGTGTGGTCTTGTAGAAAGTGTACCAAGCCATGACGTTATACACCATTTCAACAACGCACTGTAATACCTTCATTTTTAGGGTTTCGTACCCGAAGGTAAGGTAACCGAATGAACTCTATTACTAAGCCTCCGTTTGTCTGTCTGTCTGTCAGCGGGCTGTATCACAAGAACCGTAATCGGTAGACAGTTGCAATTTTCACAGGTAGTGTGTTTCCATTGCCACTATAACAACTCATAATAAATATTAAGGTTTATAGTACGGAACCCTTCATGCACGAGTCCAACTCGCACTAGGCCGGTTTTTTTTTACGTAACCAAAGAAATTAATACATATCCAATAAGTATTTTCTGACAGACAAAATAATTTCTTTAGTAACCTACCCAAACACCCTCGTTACATTTTCATACCTACTTCCATAAAAGGTCTAACTTTCCCCCGAAGAAAACTTCGACCCCTCCTTCAAAATTAACATTTAAAACGAGAATAAATACAGCTAACATAAAACTAGTTGAAACGGGCTAGTTTTAAATATACAAAAGTGTTGAATTCTTTTATTTCAGGGGAATGTTTTATTAGGTACTGAAACAAGTTAGGGGCGAAGTTTTTGACTTAATAAAAAGTTGTTTTAGTTTCATTCTACACTATCCTTCTCAGTAATTGGAGAAGTTTTTGAATTGGCTTACATGCCTCACACCCCGGTCTCACTGCCGGCGAGGAAGCAATTAGCTATTGACTATTTTCTCGCTGAGGAAAGGGACAAAAGATATAGATCACGTGCGAGTAAAAGAGACACATACATTCATCGTCGATAGCTGGCTGTTCATAAGGCGAGCGGCTCGTACCACTATCGAAGATTGTACTCGCTCAGCGATATTCTCTCGGCAATGCTCGCTTGATGGTCAGAACTCAGAACCAGCGGTCATTTCTACCTACAGTGTGGGCCGGAGCAAGCATTGCGAGTAAACGCCCGTCGCACAAAAGCATTCGCTAAAAGCCGAGCGTCAAAACTATCAAAACTTTTCACTCGCTTCTCGCTGCTCACCAACACGTTTCGAGTTTGAAGCTTTACTCGTTACTCGCTGATCGCCGGCGGTATGACATGACAAGTGCCTTAGGGCCGGCGCACATGTAGAGGAGCGCATCTCACAGCATTTCTCACTGTTAAACATTATCGATATTGTCCTCATTGAAATAATATCCAAACTCAATTAACGCAACAAATGATTCCGGAAGAACATTGAAGCGATTTTATGCGAAAGGTAGCGCACAGAAACGTGACTGCGCGAGCATGCGCGATACTCCACGCGCATCCGCTTCCGGTAATAGGTACACGTTTGGACTCTCGAAAAATAAAATTGCAAAACGAATGACAGCGGTGGCGGCGGTGGGTTGAGTATGGGCAGTCTCACTCATATTCGCGCATCCGTGCGCAGTCTCGCGGGTACTCGCGCATTCTCGAGTAAAAGATTGCCCAATGTGTCTCGCGATAAGAAAACTTCGCGGGCATGCTCTGCACTGCGCTTCGCCATATGTACGCTGCGAATTATTTAGATGCTAGTGGTGTTGTCTTCGGCGGATAATTGGGTAAGGTGGTATATCTTTACGAGGTTGTCGAAAGATGTAACTAAGGTCATCATCATCTGCCTTGCCTTTTCCCAACTATATTTATGTTGGCTCTCAGTCAAACCGGATCCAGCTGAATACTAGTATTTTTGGTGGAACGACTATCTGACCTTCACAACCCAGTAGCTGGATTACAAACACGGTACTTCTTGGCAAGACTGGAGTCAGATTTACTGGCTTCTGACAATCCGTAACGATGACTACCAAAGATCTACAAAAGGCAGCCGGGGCCAACGCTTTATCTTGGTTTCCGTGGTACGGAAAAATCTCTGTATGTTAAAATGGTCACCCATCCACACATCAACCTCGGCAAGAGTTGCTTAACCTTGTAAATTGACCCGAGATGCTTTTAGTATTTAGCCAGAAGCTCCTTAAACTTCAAATTCCATTACAAACCCAAAATGATAATTACCTGTTATAAAACTTTTGTACTTAATGGAAGTTTTTTTTTTGTGTTACGGTTAAAGGTGGTTTACAATTCAACTTTAAATACACTGTTCTACTTCAATAGGGAATATGTATAAAAAATATTTATTATCATACAGTTTACCTAAAAAAAAAATACTTTCAGTGTAAATAGAATCAAAATTACTCGAAAAACAAACGATGAAAAATTATTTTAAACAAATATTTATCTGACCCTCGCGAAAACCCTGTTTCCTTCGGCAGCTGAATAAATGGATTTTGTCGTCAAAGTCCACGTCGGACTTCTCTTTCTATTTCTAATCTTCCTTTTCTAAATTTCCAACTATTTCTTTTCATCCTTACAACTTTCTCGCTGATTAAGGTTTTTTATACTGTATTTGATTCTGCAAATAAAAAAATCGATACTTCAATTGGAGGCAAAAAATTCTAGCTTTCTGCTGTTTTCTTCAGTAGATGGAGATGAAACGTCAATTTACGTCGTCGTACAATTTCTGTGAAATTACTTGTGTTAAAGCGAAATTATGGCGATGGTATAAAATGGTGGGAAATGTCCCGGCGCCTGATGTTTTATGTTTGATGTTTGCAACGGCGGAAACATAAAGACAGATAAGTGGAATTGTATATTTAGTTTTATTAGATAAAAGCCTCGTTGATTTAATAATAACAGCCGCAGGGGTCGATCGTCAAGGTTAAGCAATGTTTGCCGAGGTTGGTCTATGGATGGGTGACTATCTTAACATACCGAGATTTCTCCATGCCTTGGAGAGCACGTTAAGCCATTGGTCTCGGTTGCCATTTGTAGATCTTACGGATAGTCAAAAGCAAGAAAATCTGACTCCAGTCTTACCAAGAAGTAACGTGTTCATTATCCAGTTACTGGGTTGTAAAGGTCAGATAGTCGCTTCTCGTAAAATACTGGTATTCAGCTAATTCTGGTTTGACCGGTAGCCGATCTCAATATAAATACTTTGCCTAGCCTGGCAGATGATATTGATATTTTTCAGAATTAATAAATTAATTTGTATTAAAATATTTGTCTGTGTAAATGTTTAGCTTGAAGAAAACCAATCAAAATTTGGTATTAAATGTATACGCAATCCAGAAAATAAACTTACATTTATTTTTAACCAACTTTCCAAAAAAGAGGAGGTTCTCAATTCGGTTGTTGTTACCTCATATATATATATATATATATATATTGTTTTTTTAATGTTTGTTACCTCATAACTCCGTCATTTATGAACCGATTTGAAAAAATCTTGATTGTAATCGAAATTGTGTATTTTGCTCTTCTGCGTAAGTAAACAAATTCCAGCTATTTCGATTTCAAATCCAAATTTTGTAACCGAATTTGATAAAATTTAAATGGGACCAATCTACAAGTATATCCTTTCATATATATAAAACTAAAAGAATTTTTCAAACCGGTTCATAATTGTCGGATTTATGAGGTAACAAACATAAAAAACAACCGAATTGAGAACCTCCTTCTTTTTGGGAAGTCGGTTAAAAACGCTTCTTATTTAACAAACGCTAAACATCTTCCGTAATCGTTACTTCTGCCGTACTTATGTTACGTGAACCAGCCGTTTGAAACAACCTGCCTTAATCGAGTTAAGAGGGCGCATTCCGTCCACTAGCGCCGCCAATTGTTTTTTATTAATCGTGGTAAATTTAAGACACGTAGATAAAAAAACGCTCTGCAGTGTTTTAAAGAAATGTATTTATTATTTTTTGAGAGTTATGTTTTGTGTTTTAGAACATAAATAGTTGCCAAAGTCAATGTTTTTGCTAAAAGTGGCCACTTTTAGCAATAATTGCCGTTTTGGCTATTTAGCCATGAGTTATGTGTTAAAAATAGCTCTCAAAAAATAATAGATACATTTCTTCAGAACACTGCAGAGCGGTTTTTATCTACGTGTCTTAAATTTACCAGAATTAATAAAAAACGATTGGCGGCGCTAGTGGATGGAATACACACCCTTAAAATTTCCCATTTTACGATCGAACAATATCTTTTAACCCATCACAGCATAATTCCTTCAAACACTTCAGAAAACTATAGAACAAAAAAATAAGCCTCTGTCAAAACTAACCCTTCGGGACCCACGTTAGTGTATATTGGACTCAAACGCTATGATAATATTATTACTCAGTCCCGATCTTAGGGTACATTGTACCCTGGGGAGGTCAATTCAGCTAAATCGGTTAACAAGCGGAATGGTATTGGACCTTTATCAATACGTTTTGTTTTGCTAAACAAATATGGGTCAAAGTATTTTGAGTTAGAAAAAGTGATGTGTAGTTTGGGAGAATAGGTTTTATAAAGTAGCTGTCATCTTTTGTGCCAACAGTTTTAACAAATATAAACAGAATAAAGTGTTTTTGGTGCAGATACGATTCCAAAAAAAAAATACTCAAAAGAAGCTACACGAATTCGACTACTATCAATAATCTACGTGAATAAAAATACTTATGAGAATTTTTTTTAATAAAAAATAACCGGCCAAGTGTGAGCCAGACTCGCACACGAAGGGTTCTGTACCATTAACCTTAATTTTTATTCATCATCATCATGTGCGTAGCCTTTTCCCAACTATATTGGGGTCGGCTTCAAGTCAAACCGGATTCACCTGAATACCAGTATTTTACGTGGAGCGGCTGCCTACCATACCTCCACAACACATTAACTGGGTAACATGTTACTCCTTGGCAGGGACTGGTATCATATTTTCTGGCTTCTGCCGTAACGACTGCCAAAGATCTCCAAATGACAGTGCCGGGACCAACAGCTTAACGTGCTTTCCGAGGCACGGAGGAAAGTCGGTATGTTGTTGTTGTTATAGCGGCAATAGAAATTTCAACTGTGACAGCCGGACGGACAGTGGAAGCCTAGTAATATGTAGGATTCCGTTGGTTACCTTTGGGGTACGAAACCTTAAACAGTGTCTAGGGTTTGTGAAAAAAAAAAAAAAAAAATCGAGAGAAAAATACAGGAATGACAAGTTTCTGAAGTTGGTCCTAATCATTTAGAAAGATACTTCTAAAACCAGGACCTGTCATGACAATGAAACGTACTTTTTTAAACTTGTGGATACAACAAAACAAAAAACCCGAATGCTTAAAATTAATGAACTGAAAAGGAAGAAACAAGTTAAAATTGCAAGTTAATTTACATTACACGCAGTCGGAGGCAATGGTAGTTTGTATCTTTGGTCAACAAAACATGTCCGGTTTTTGTTTTAATAATAATAACTTTATTTCCAACTTTTTACTTAGTAACAAATATGAATATTAGTGAGAACCCCAATTAAAAATAATTAAATCGCTGTAAATCCTAAAATATTATTTCATCTGAAAAATGGTTTAAGAAACCTCACAATGATTTCAAAATAGCTACTCAACGACACCCCACATGACATAGTTTGATGACTTTATTTTTTTTCATTTTCACAATATGGCGTCCAGTAGTCGCCATATTGAATTAACTGCCGGACTAAGAGGAATCGATTGAGGTATGAATCATAAAAAATCGGACCAGGCGTTTGGTCTGTATAGCTTCAAAGGAACATAGAAACATACATACATAGGCTGATAAATACATTACCACTCCTTTGCGTCCCGCAGACGGGTAAAAATAGCCTATCAAATTAATAACAAAACAAACCCAAGCCGCATGTCTTTTCCAATATCTATCCTATTTTAAATTCAACTCACCCTGCACCGCTTATAACGCGTTATAAAAAGAAAAATATCTTGTACGGGGAATCTGCGATAAATGCAAACCACGTACTCTTGAGCTAGGTACCATCCCCTGTCAGTGTTGCTAGAGAGAAAAACTTTAAGTGCATGTCATCTCACATAATTGTTGAGAATTTTCTTGGAAAGTACTGTTCCAAGAAAATTCTTAAAGTTGCCAGTAACAAAGACATTACAGGATAGTCTGCGAATATTCTCAAATTGGGATTGCGGGATTTTTGAGAACTATTTTCTATAATATAGGCGTGAAAACTTTTCTCAAAAAGAAAAAAACCGAACGCGTGGAGGTATCCAGTTGAAATTAAAACCATATACTCAAGTCTACACAGTCCTTGAAGATATAAAAAAAACAAACTTATAAGTTAACGTAAAAATAAACCCGGCCATTTATGACGTTAAAATCGGCCAAGTGCGAGGTTTAGAGTTTAGCGGGAAAATACATCCGTTGTTCAAGTACACAACAACTGGATAGCACGGTACTTCTTGGCAACACTGGAACAAAGGGTTAGCGTGTTTTCCGTGGCACGGAGGAAACTCGGTATGTTAAGATGGTCAGCCATCCACAGACCAACCTTGGGAAGCGTTGCTTAACCTGGAAGATCGATCTGTGCGGCTGTTAATGTTTAGCTACAAGCTTCTATATTGAAAAATACTAACATTGAAAATATAACCATAGTTACTCGAAATTCGCAATTATTTTAAACGAATATTATATCTCTCCCTCTCGCAAAAACACTGTTTTCTATGGCAGCTGTATTATAGGCGTCATGGACTTTGACGTCAAAATCCATATCGGACTTCTCTTTCTAATTGTAGTCTTTGAAGCTTTATAGCATCATCGCTGATGAAGGCATTTAAAAAAAACAATTTCTCGATTGTTAACAAGAGCTAGTAAGTGTTTCATTTTGCAAATAAAAAATCGCATGAATTTTCCTTATTTGTTTTAGGCCGTCTTTACTTTCAGAGAACGTTAAGCCATTGCCTTACTTACCTACACAAATTACTTACCTTTGTGCATCTACATTATATACAAACGCGTATAAAAACAAAATAAATCATTGGGCATCAAAAAAATAATCCACATCGCTGTCAATGGCAAAAGTGCCCAGAACACTGGTAGCATTGCCACGTTGAATGGCAATGCTGATTCTTTGGCCGAAGAAAAGCCCAGCCCTCTGGTCAAGTGAACCGTCGACAAGTTGTTTGCTGATGTCCCGAAACTCGGACCCCATGGGCCTAGTGTTGCAACGCCAAAAGGCTCAATTAAATAACTCCCAATTAGGTTATTATATTTGCGCCTTTTGAGATTTTCTGCACCTGCAGCAGCCGCCCCAGCACAGCCCGCCGTGCTAAGAAGATGAGATGGCGCAAGGGTGTAAACATTGTAATTTAATAAATACTTATGTAAACATTTGTGCATGAAATGAAACACTGGTATTCAGCTGAATCCGGTTTGACTGGAAGCCGACCCCAGTGTAGTTCTGCCGTCTATAAGCTTAAAGGCCGCTAAATGACATTTGGTCATTTTTCACTTTTTTAATGTCATGGTATCAAAAAAAAATTCTCTATCGATCTGTCTAGGAACGGTTATTCTATCTTTTACCGTTATCAAGATATATTCTTTTAAAAGGCAGCTAAATACAATAAGAAAATACTTTACATCGCTTAAAGGTCGCTAAACATCACAACTAGATTAGAAGGCAGCTATACTACTTTAACGTTTGGATCGATTGAACATTTTTGCTATCAACGCTTAGCTATAAAACAGTTATTATTTAACTGTTAACTAAAAGGTAGCTAGAGTATTTTAGCGGTTTTTTGCCTTGGTTACGTTGGAGTATAATACCTTGCATAGACTAAACTAAAAGGCGGTTATACGCTCTTACCGAACTAAAACGCAGTTAAAATAATTTAGCGGCCTTTAAGCGTTGTAGGTTTACTACTTTTACATTTAATAAACTATTATAGAAAGCCTTATTAGACCGTACGTAAAGTAAAGTAAATATTTTCTTCTGTGTCTTGCATAACAAAAAAGCCGTTAAATAACAAAACATCGCTAAAAAGCCGCAAACTGCACAACCCCCGCGCCACTCATAGGGATTCTTCCGGAGTGCGGGGGACGCGCTTGGGGCACGCACGGGAAAGAGCTAGCCGGCCAGTTTAGTGCATATATTAATATACTGATAGTTTAGTGCAAACTCTCAGTATATATATAGTAGTCTATGGTGAAAACCAAGACATCAACGAGGGAGGCACGTTTGCACGCCGCGTTTCGCGCCAAAATCATCCAGTCATTATGGCGGGAAGGGTTCCAAGGTACGTATTTTAATATGTAGTTTTTTCAAACCAATAAAGTTATCCAATGCGATATTATAATAGGACTCAAGGACATTCTTTGAGTCTATAACTAATAAGCGGATATAAATTACTTATTTACCTATCATACTGCTTAGAATGAAAACTGAGTGCTGTCGAGCAGTGTCATTCGTTCATCCGTCAGCTATGAGTGTTTCATCAATCCAGTACCTACCTACGAAAGGATTTGTTATGTAATTAGTTGGTTTGATTGGTGTTATAATAGCTATCATCTAAGTATTTTATAAGTAGCTAGAGCTTATAATATGGGTGCACGAATGCACGTTAGGTTCCGGGTTCGATTCACGGAAGGGTAGGTATATTTTAGGAAACGATGTTTGATTTGTCTTTAGACGTTCCAATTTAATTATTGTTCATTTAATACCTAATAGCATATCATAACATACTAACCTAGCCTAACTTTACCTACTTATAATAATAAATATCTTTAAGGTTGGTACTTAATGTAAAGTTTCGATGTTACCGTGTGTTTGAAGTGTAATAAACCATATAATTATTTCATAGAAGTAACATTACTTGTTACACATACAATGCAAGAGCTAAAGCCATTTTGAAAATGGTTAGTGATCATGGTGAATTAAATAATCAGTTCTCTGTTATTTAAGATAAAAAAAAAAAAACAAAATTCCGAAGTTTCCAACAGTCAACATTCAAGTAATGATTCGAAAGTGCAAAAGTTGAAAGAGAGTACTGAACAAGATTTAGCTAATGATTTATATTCCCGAATTTTCTTTAACAACTCCGGTCATCAACCAGATGTGTGAAACACGAATTTCGCAAAGTTCATCCCATCTTAATAGATTTAGAGGCAATTAAAAAATATTTTGAAAAAAAAAAAGACGTAGATCTGATGGAACTTTGTGAATCTATTTCATTAGACCTGACGTGCAAAGAAACTTTTGAGTTATCACCACCATGTGAAACTGATAGTAACAATATCGCTTTGGTCGAAGATTCACAAATCCATAAGGCTAATCAGTTTGGTGAAGATTAAGACTGAGAAGATTCTGTTCGAGACAAGGATTATTACCCATCTTCATCTGAATCGTCATCTGAAGAGGATAAAGATGGTACCTACATCGACTTCAAAAGTAAAATTATTAACTGTTTTTAGGCTAGCACTATCCACATCTGTATTTTTCGAATCCTGCAAATTAAACGTTAACTTATAAAATCAAACAAAGTTTTTGCAAAGACAAGTTCTTTATTGCCACAAAACTATCGGGCATAGTGATTACAAAATAAAAAATTTGCAACTTCTTCTAAACAAATTAAACATTAAATAATTATTAAAAAAAACTATATCCAAAAATCGCATGGCAAACCACAAAATATACCTGAAATTGAAATTTCAGGTGATAAAAACTCGCACTTAAAAATAATGTCATCATTCATTAAGTATCAGTGTTTTACATATTTTTTTTTTGCAATTAGTAATTACATAACAGAATCAAACATATCGCGGGCTCTACAACTGAGTTAACCTCGAAAGAAAATAAATGCACTAACGTTTCACTTACTTAGATACATAAAACAAAAAACAGTCGGTTTGTACTAGCATTAAATGTCATTAGAAAAAACATTCTTATCAAAAATAAAAGTAATCACTCTGAATTCAAACTTGATACACATTAGAAAACAATATATACATATTTTTACATTTTATTTATTTATATATAAGTACTTTATTGTACACCAAATTTAAAATACGTACAGAAAATCAAAAAAAAAAATATATTTTGACAATGATGTATGACAAAATTGAAATTATTAACAGCTCGTTTGAATTCAGAGTGATATACTTTTATTTTTCACTTCACTTACCTTCACTTACCTTCACTTACCTTCACTTTACCTACTTAGATACATTAAACATAAGTTTTATGTATCTAAGTAGGTAAGTGAAACGTTAGTGATTTTCTTTCGAGTTTAACTCAGTTGTAGAGCCCGCGATATGTTTGATTCTGATAAGTAATTACTAATCGCAAAAAAAATTTAAAACACTGATACTTAATAATGAATGATGACATTATTTTTAAGTGCGAGTTTTTATCACCTGAAATTTCAATTTCAGGTATATTTTGTGGTTTGCCATGCCATTTTTGGACATAGTTTTTTTTAATAATTATTTAATATTTAATTTGTTTAGAAGAAGTTGCAATTTTTTATTTTGTAATCACCATGCCCGATAGTTTTGTGGCAATAAAGAACTTGTCTTTGCAAAAACTTTGTTTGATTTTATAAGTTAACGTTTAATTTGCAGGATTCGAAAAATACAGATGTGGATAGTGCTAGCCTAAAAAACAGTTATATGAAAAGGTTTAATAATTAACCGCCTTTAAGTTATGCATAGCTGTATTAAAAGTTGTTAAAAATTCTTGGAAGAGAAGCAAAGCGATATCTACTTGGCTAAAAGGCGGCTATAAGTAATTAGCTGCTTTTTTGTTATGGATAAGATCAATATAATAACATTCGGTACTAGGTTTAAAAAACGCAAAATAACATAACTGCTTTATAGCTATGTAAATGTTAATAACTTCCTGTTTCTAAAAAAATACTTTTGGCAGTTATTAATAAATCCATAACTTTAAAGCAGTTATGATTCTTTAGCCGCCATTTAGTTCTGCACACTTGAAGCGAGCCTTAAAATTTTACAAGGTTATAAAGGAAAATGTGTATTTATTGACATAATTATTAATATTTTACAAAATCATCTTACTTCATGAAAAAGTTGAAAAAAAAACCTTTTTTTTGGTATATGACAACACGACAAAATGTCTATAGATACTGAGGAGCATCGGTTTTAAAATTTTGCCGCCTTTTTCTGCTCTAGCTCAAAATAAGAATTTGTCATTTAGCGGCCTTTAAGCTCATAGACGGCAGAGTTGGGAAAAGGCTGAGCAGATGATGTTTTTTTTTACTTAAAACGGGGAAACTCTTGGCCCAAATCTCACCTGATGGAAAGTGATGATTAGGCCGAAGATGGAAGCGAGTTTCACCCGGAATCCTCTAACATAGAGGAACTGGCTATCATATCTCTAATTGCCGGAACACAACAATGCTGTTAACATTGTTGTTATGGCGACAGACTTAGACATGATGGTGGTAGCTTGCCAGGCGGACTTAGAAGTCCTACCACCAACCAAACCGAGCAAAAAATTTGCCCCCACTGGGAATTGAACCCGGGACCTCTGGGTCTGAATCGAGTGGTATAACCACTAGACCACGGAGGCGGTTATTGTCACCTGTTTAGCACCACCCGGGGACCACGTGTAGGGATTCGCTGAAGGGTATTCTCCTACGGACGCGGGTGACTCGGCCCCCAAAAATTGATGTGCATGAAATGAAATATTTTTTCTGAATTTTAATATCGTTCCTTGACTTACCTGAGACCTCTACCTACCCAACATATCGACGATAAAGGAAACACACAAAAAACCCATAACTGCGTAACGGTTGAACAATATGTCTGCTCCACATGACGCCGCACTTTAACAGTTATGGCTTCAGAGAGCAATATAAGGCGATATATGAAGGAACATCTCACGATATAAACGAACATCTCATATGGAATGATTAGATACTTTCAAATTATGGTTATGTCTAAGTTATTCTGGGTTATTGTCAGGTTTATTTAAAGAATAACAGCCGCACGGGTCGAGTTTTCAGGGTTAAGGCGAGGTTGCAGTACTTTTTAAGATTTTTGAACGTCTGAAAATCTAATTAATTATGAGTTTTTTAATAAATAAAAATCAATACTTAAAAATTGAACATACCCTCAAGTAAATCGTAAAGATAGAAACGCGATTTAGAATGATTGGCTCGATACTTTTTTTTAACAAACATGACACTAAATTACAATTTTAAACGTGTACTGCTAAGAGATTTTATCACGAATATATATAAAAGTTATATCAATAGATAGAGCTTTTTATTTTGAAGCAAATGTTGAAACCAAATTGTAGTATTTCTTTGTCAGTTTTCGCCAAAAAAACAATCAAAATTTAGGCATTATTTCGCTCGCCGGACAGTAGCTGTTGTTCGTCAAAACATACAGTACTGCAACCTCGCCTTAAGCAACGCTCGCCAGTGTTGATCTGTGAATGGGTGGGTCTTATCTTAACATATTGAGTTTCCTGTGCTCCGGAAAGCATGTTAAGCCGTCGGTCCCGGCTGTCATTTGTTAATCTTTGGTTACATACTAAAGTCCTGTTTGTACCACACCGTAATACAAAATGAGTTGGACTTTAGTAGGTATGAAACCGAATTCCGCCGACTCATTTTACGCGACTCACAAAATTACGCTCGTTTGGTTGCACCTTAATTCTCCAATTTTTTAAGCATCGGTCGCAGTCACAATCTATCAAAAATGTGGGAAAAATCAGGCTCTTTTGACAGTTTGAGACTGACATGCGAAAGTGAACGTTATTAATAAAATTATTAGTATACCTAATACTCTGACCTCCACAAACCCGTACCTAGCTGGATAACATGATATCACTTGGTATGACTTGTGACAAGGTTCTTAGTTTCTGACTACTTGTCAAAGACTTAACTGTCAAATTTCTACAAATGTCAGCTGGGACCAAAAGCTTAAAGTGCTATCCTCCATGTCTCGACACGGAGAAATCACGGTATGTTAGTATGGTCGCCCATCCACGGAGCAAGCTCGGTGAGCGTTGCTTAACCTTGTAGATCAACCTGAAAGTGTCTAGTTCTTTAACCTGGCAACATTCGTAAGGATCTATTGGGATAAACTTGTTTTGTCTTAGTATTGTTCTTTTAACCTTCCAGCGGGCGCGTGAGTGTTTGAAGCGTCGCGCGTAACCTAAAATACCTGTGTGAGATTTCAGGAATATAGCATACTGAGAATTTTTTTTTGTTCCCTTGGAAGAATGGTTTTTGTTCTCATTTTTTATTTTTTTATGTTTTTTTTTATTTTTTTATACAGTTTAATTATAAATATCAAAGATTTTTTTCTACCAGCTTAAGTATTTCACTTCGAATTAAATCTCCTCGTCAAGGTAAAGGAAAGGGCTAGACGCGTGTTGTCGTCTCAACGCCTGCGCCGCGACCTAAACACATGCATTCTATTTCTCTCTGTAGGCTCGGAGAAGAAGGAAATACAGTAATTTTCAAGAAAAGTGAACTAATAGAAAGCTACTGGAAACGATTATTGCTTGTGACAAAAAATCTCGATGCAATATACGAAAACGTATCGAGTGCGGTCGATTCGACGCTTCCCGACCGCTAGAAAGTTAATTTGCGGGTGCTGACAGATTATTATTAATCAGATTTTTATATAAAAATAATTAAAAAAAAAACAGCCAAGTGCGAGATAGACACCAAGGATTCCACAACATAAACTGAAAAAAAAAAACTCTTTTCATGTATGATGAAAATTTCATCCACGCGGGCGCAGTGCGTTCAAATGAATAGATTTATATGGAACTGTTCACGAATGCAGCGACGTGGGACCGGCGCGGCGGCGGCGTACTAGCGGCGCGTGCCAGTCGAACGGTGTCTACGCGTTTGCAGTGACGTAGTCACAGATAGGCACCATCTAGAAACAAAACACTACGCGTGCCGCTATAGCACTGCGCGATCTGCCCGCTGGCTTCGTGAACGGGTCATTGTCGCCGCGCCGCTGCCCGCACTACCGCCGTCGTCACTCTTTGCCTGTTGAGTTCGTGTCCGCGGCCTTACGGTTCTTGAGAAACAGCCCGCTGACAGACAGACGGACGGACGGACAATGGAGTCTTAGTAATAGGGTTCCGTCGGTTACCCTTTTGGTACATAACCCTAAAAACGTGCTCTCAAAGTCAATACACGTTCGTGAATACAAAGTTACTCAACACACAAACAGTTTTCTATGCAATTTTAATCCGGGAAAAGACTCGAACACATTGTGCTAGATTCAATTTTGAGCTAACAGAATACCAATAAATTTTCTCACGCTACAGTTGGTTTTTTGGCATGAAACAACATGTCGATAAATTAGACGTGTCGTGGAAAATGTTCTCTAACTTTCGTTGATTTTTTTAATCAGAGTTCCAATTCTATTCGCATCTCAATCGCAAACTGTCAAAAATGTATGAAAATTAAGGCTTTTTTGACAGCTTACGATTGACATGGTAATGTTAATGTTGTTTAAAAATGAGTAGAACTGGCCCTCTGTTTAATTTACGTGGTTTGTCTACATGAGGAAATTCTATTGCTTTTGAACCGACTTCAAAAAAAAAGAAAGAGGTTCTCAATTCGGTTTTTATTTTTATTGGAAAAATTATTTTGTGTCAAAGATATACTTTTCGATTTGTCCCTTTTAAATTCCATCAAAATCGGTTTCGTAGTTTGGCTTATAATCAAAATAGCTGGAATTGCGGTGTTGTTAGGTGGTACCACAAAAAACTTGCCAAGTGCGAGTCAGAATCGAGTCTCGAGTTCAAAGTTCCGAACCAATTTAATTTTAATATGTTCTAATATTGCCGACTTTTTTTAAGGTTTCCCTGTTACCTTTAGGTATAGAAACAATTATCTGCATTTTTTCCAAAAATATTAACTCAGAGCTATTATTATTTATTATATACTTCATTTTTTTTATTATCTGCCTTTTTTTCCTAAATATAAGGCTCAGTAGTTTCGAAGATAATGGGAATGGTCTTATTTCTTGGAAAACTTCAAAATTATTTATTTTAAAATTATGAAAAACTAGTTGATGCGCTCGGCTTCGCCCGCTTGACAAATTATGACCAACAAATTAAAACTTTTCTGGAGAATCACTCTATCCATTCGTGAAAACAACATATAAATCGGTGCAGTAGTTTTTGAGTTTATGGCCAACAGACAGACGTGGAGGAGGACTTTGTTTTATAATATGTAGTGATATATAATTAAAACCTTCACAGTAAGCCCTTTCATTTGATATGTATCCATTTGTATCATTAGAAAAACCACTTTTTTTTTCAATTTTTGAGTTTGACCCCCAAAGTGACTCCTATACTTAAAAAAAAGTATTAAGTACGTAATGCGGGCGTGTTTGGTATCAAATTGGATATGAGTAAATAATAATAAATTGGAATTGGAGAAAACTGACTGTAACAGACGGATAGACAGACACCCGAGTGATCCTATAAGGGTTCGCAACACGCAACAGACATGTGTTGCTGGGGAGTTTGTTGGCCACTTCTTCTTTCCAGCTAAAACACTAGGAAGTGGTGACGGGCAGGCGTTTTTGGGGGACTGTCTTCTTGTAAACGTTGACGCCATGTTGTCACGAGCGACCTAAGGGATGACTTAGATATAGAGAGGGAGCGCAGATCGCTGTCGGTGAGGAGCAATATGCTTGCCCGTAGGTGCGCTCGTTGTACTGCAGACGTCAAAGTTACCCTTTTTAAGGCGTTCTGTCAATCCTTTTACACGAGTGGCCTGTGGTATCATACACGCGCCGAGCCTACAATGTCTTGCGTGTCCAATTTTAATAATGCTTTTAGGATGCTGTTGGGACTGCCATGGCGTTGTAGTGCTTCAGAAATTTTTCATGCCATCATGCGAAAGAAAGCGGCCTCCTTACTACAGCGCTTGCACGGTAGTGACAACAGCATCCTGAAAATGATAGCTGCCAGACCGGACTGTCCCTTCCAGGGACACTGGGTGGGGACAGTCTTAGGTTTAAATAAATAAATATTTTATATAAACTAATAATACTAACCTACTTTGTGCGGGGTGCAAGGTCATAGGTAATATAAAAGCACTGTTTGGATTTGGATGTAAAAGGTTTATTAAAAGTTCTTCAAAGCTAATGTTAAATGTTATGTTAAAATGTTATCGTTAAAATGTTATGAATGCACCCGGTCCGTTTGACGTATGTCATAAATTTGTTACTTAGATACAAGTACAATTGTTGTAAATTGCTGCGTTAGCAAGTGTTCGGTTGCTTAGACCGAACATTTTCCGGGGCGGCAAAGATGCAGTTGAGATGAGTTGATGATAGAACAATCATGTTAGATAAGATGATAGTAACCTAATGTTAGTAGTGATTCTTAAGATAATCTTAATGTCTCTAGTTTTTGTTTAATATTGGCGAACACGCTTTATTTTGTTTTTTAACCACGCACATTTGCACTGCACTTTGAGCCGTGGGCTGACGGTCAGCCTCGTTAAATAGTCGCGCACAAGCACTAGCACTCGCATCGTTAACACTTCGTAGCTCGATGTCTGGGGAGATGTTCACGCGTCGCATGCGGCGTCGTCGCCACCGCCACAGGAGCACGGCCGCGCCCGCAGCCGCCACCAGCACGAGGGTGTAGCTTACCACGTAGTGATGGATGTCATGTGGTGACAACATCTCATCTAGTTCTACGTCGCTGTTTTCCATCTGCTTGATTTGTTTGTAGATTTTGAGCATGTCATCATCTACTTCGTCCTCTTCAGTTTGGTTGTCGTGAGACTTCTCCATCGGTATGCTCACATTGATAATGTAGTTTAGTTGGTCAATCTTGGGTACGTAAATATTTGACTGTACTGTTATATTGTTGTCAAATTTTGTGTTTGCATGCAAGGTAAAATCTTGCCCTTTGATAACACAACCTTGTCCGAGGTATATTACTCCTGCTTGGTTGAGTTGTTCGACTTTGATCTGCTCTCCACAAATTATTTTAATGGAATAGTTGTTGCAGCAGTGATATAAATGACCATGGCGAATATCCGTCAAAGTGTCCAGTAAAGTATCTTGATTTCCCCGCAATGTTTGGAGCAAAGTATTTGCAGTTAATGCAGTTATGATCTGTCCTTGTACTGCACTCATGTTACTCATTGCTAGTTGTACTCCATTTGTTAACCTGTCCAATGTATCTAAATGTTGATTTATAGTTTTATGTTGCTTATGAATAATCCTTTCAGTTCGTTTCAGAATGTTGTATTCCGACTCTACAACAGATGTTTGATTTTTCCATAATTTCGCCAAATGATTTTGATTTCGCTTAATTAGTTCTATGTCCTTAGTATACTGTTCCGCGAAACGCTCGTCCAATACACCGAAGAGATAATTCGCCACGTAACCTATCCCATTGATAAGCCCACGACGCTGTCTGTAATGTGCCATGAATTGTTGTGTCAGCAGGAGCGTGTTGTAGTATTTTAGTTCGAGGAACTCGTGCTGTAGTTGTGGCACTATCATGTTACAAACACCGCTGTTTATATTAGTACATGTGTTATCTAAATGACTTAATAGTTTTTCTAGCGCTGTCGTGCCCTCCCAGTAGGGTGACATATCGTAATAAACGACTAAAGTCCATTTGTCACGGATGAGATTCATTTTGGCCACAGGATCAAAATATAAGGACTGGTTATTCCTTAATTTTGTATTGTTGTAGTACATCATGCCATGCGCAGTGTTGATTGCGATCGACATAAATAATGTTAATGCTAGGGCCAAAGAAATGAAATTGACACGACCTTGTTTTACCGGTGGTGTTCTTTTTCTTGTTTTGTTTTCTTCTTGCCTTGTATTAGGTTCACTTGTTTCTAGCGAATTAATAGGTAATAGAGAAAGCTTAATGATAGGTCGCTTCACGATTCCATTTTTGGTTTTTAAGGATACCACCCGTACAAACCCGTCTCTGCCCGGGTGGACCTCTACCACTCTTCCCATAGCCCATTTTCCAGCGGGTATGTTGTTTTCTTGTTTGACGACCAAATCGCCTACTTTCAAGTTTTGTTGTGGTTTCAGCCATTTACTTCTCGCTGTTAGTTGACTTAGGTATTCTGACTTCCATCTTCTCCAAATGTCTTCAGATAGTTTCTGTATTAAATGCCAACGTGTTCTAGCATCTATTTCTGTTTCAATAACTGTTAATCCTGTGCGTCCTGTTAAAAAGTGTGCTGGTGTTAAAAAATCGAGGTCTTCTATGTTTTCTGTTATGGGGCACAGAGGTCTAGTGTTCAAGCAAGCCTCAAGTTGAGCAAGAATAGTTGAGTATTCCTCAAATGTGAGTCTCTGTTCACCAATTACACGCTTAAGGTGGAACTTAAGGCTTCTCACAGCTCTCTCCCATAAGCCTCCGGCACTCGGCCATGACGGCGCGTTGAAGTGCCATTCGATTTTCATTTCGGTCACCTCTGCTAAGAAGCTATCGTGGAAAATTCGTTGTAATTGTTGGTATTCATTTTCCAAAATGTTGCAGGCGCCAACGAAATTAGTTCCTTGGTCGCTGTAAAAATGTCGTGGAGCTCCTCGTCTAGCTGCCATCCTTTTCAACGCAGCCAAGAAGGCAGAGCTCGTTAAGTCCGAGACCAGCTCCAAGTGCACGGCTTTTGTGACCATGCAAATGAAAACCGCCACGTATGTTTTTGTTGTTTTCACTCCACGACCTTTATTTGTTTTAATTTCCACAAACCCCGTGTAATCGACGCCTGTGTGGTAGAAGGGTGGAGCGGGGTTGCATCGCGCCTCGGGATGATCGCCCATTAGTTGATACTGTCTTCCTGATTCATTTTTTCGGCAAATCACGCATTTTCGTATTTGTTTCTTGGTAGCATTGTTCCCACTCGTTATCCAATAGTAAAGACGTAGTTTGGCGAGGGTCACACGTGGTCCGCCGTGAAATGTTAGTTGATGTGCCTCGTCGATGAGAATCTCCGCCAACCGACACGTATGTGGTATGATTATCGGATGCCGCATCTCCTCACTTATGTTAGCGTTTTTCAATCGCCCACCAACACGTAACAACCCGTTTTGATCAATAAAGGGATCTAATTTTAATAATTGGCTTTTAGTGCCAACGCTACCATGTTTACTCAATTTTTCAATTTCCGTCGCAAATTCCTTATTTTGCACAAGTTTTATAATAATTGTTTTAGCTTTGCGGATCTCTTGTAATGTGAGATAGCTTGGCAAATGTTTACGACACCGTGCTGGTGTTATCGCTCGGTTTATCCATGCCAATATATGTGTCATTTTCTTTGTACTGTTGTATTTTTGTAAGAAGTTATCGATGAAATTTGGACAATCTTGAACGATGTTGACTTTTTCTTTGACTGTTTTGACCTCCTTGTCCGTTATAAATGACTGTTTTTTCGTTTCATCTTCTGGAGTCCATGTTTTTAGCCATTGGGGGCCTTGCCACCACAATGTATATTGTTTCAACTGTGACGCTATCATCCCGCGGCTGGCACAATCCGCTGGGTTATCTGTTGATTTAACATAACGCCAGCAGTCAGGAGGCATTGTTTCTGTGAGTTTGGCAACCCTATTTGCGACGAACGCCTTCCATTTGTTGGGCTCACCCTGTATCCAGCCTAGTGTTACCTTTGAATCCGTCCATCCAAATATTTCTAGCTTATTTGTTAAGGCCTGTTGTATTTTATTTATTAGTTTAGAGAGTAGATATGCTCCGCTAAGTTCCCGTTTTGGCAACGTAAGGGTTTTCTTATGTGGCACGAGTTTTGATTTTGCGGCGATGAGTATTACGTCCGATTGATGTTTTATGCGTGCGTAAACCACGCATGCAAATGCTTTCATGGATGAATCACAGAACCCATGAATTTCAATGATGTCATCGCTGTTGTTCTTCAACCATCTTGGTACCTCGCAGCTGTTTATGTTGTCTAGGTCTGCTTTTATTTTGGCCCAATCGTTGAAAATGTCATCGGACACTTCCTCATCCCAATTTAAATTATTTTCCCATAGTTTTTGGAACAGTAATTTTAGTTTAGTTGATAATGGCGTTAACCAGCCTAACGGATCGAACAATTTCGAAATTTCCGATAGTAGATTGCGTTTTGTTGGTCTTGATGACTGTTTAGTTAAGTTGCATCGAAAGAAGAATAAATTTATCCGTGTTTGTGTTCCAACACAGACCCTGAGTTTTTGAGGTTGACTCTGATTTTGTATTGAATACAATGTTTGTATCAGGATTCTGATGACTCGGTATGTCTTTGATTAATGTTGGTTCGTTGGACCCTTTTTGATGGGGGTTATCTTGTTTGCGACGAGCTGACTCCAAACTGATGAATTTAGTTTCCAGGAAATCCAGAAATTCCTGAAGTACTGGTAGCTCCCGCGGGTTTTTCATGTGCTCTATGTAATCGGTATACGTTTCAGAGTCTAGTTTTTGGGATAGGATGTGTACTACCATAGGTTCCCACGATGTTATATCAATATCTAAATTGCGGACAGCATTTAGACATTCTAATGTTGTGTCATGCAATTTTTTGATTTGTTGTAAGGACTGCTGTTGCATGTTGGGCAATCCTAGAAGAATGTTTATGTGAGAAGAGAATATAGCCCTTTTGTTGTTGTATCGATGATTTAGAATATCCCAGCATATGGAATAGTTATCTGTGCTAATTGGTAAATGTTGGATTAGCCGTTCAGGTTCCCCTTTGACTTTTCCTTTTAAAAACTGCATTTTTTGGGCACTTGAAATCGAAGGATTGTTATGTATTGCTTCTTGAAATAAATCTTTGAAGCACGTCCACTGGTTGTAGTTCCCGCTAAAAACGGGTATTTCTAGTGTAGGTGTAGTTTTTTCTCTATGAACCACGGACCACATTTTAGTATTAATCGCCTTCTTCAGACTGTTGTATTGTTTTTCATGACTCAAGAATGTTTTTTCATACTCTCCATTTTCTTCGCTTATTTCAGAATCGATTTCCCAATGCAGAGTATCGACTGCTGTCCACCTAGATTGCAGTGTTTTGAGGACGTCTTCAAATTCCCATTTGTCATAAATAAGTTCCAAGTTAATGTTAGAGACCGTTCTTCGGAAAGCCTTAAAATTAGCTACCTGCTTGCGAAGCATTTCGTCGAGTTTGCTGTTTGTACCTTGATTTACCATCCAAGCACGACGGGCTTCTTGGTCCAACTCCGAAGGTTGACCATCTTGCTCCTGCTGCTGTTCCTCTGGATACTCCTCATTACTTCCAGATGGAATTTCCAGCAATTGTTGATGCATCTGATTGATCAGTGTTTTGACGGCTTGGTACGACTTGTTTGTTTTCTCATACTCCTGTTTCGTAAAGTATGCATGCGTCCTACTTACTTCTGTTGAAATGCGTTCGTGGTTAAATTGATACTCCTTCCAGTATTCTTCTAAATTGCTCAAACACTTTTTCAAGTATTCTAAGGTTCGTCTTTGAATACCGGTCTTCTTCAAATTAACTCCGATCTTTTCGATGTCGATGGCGAGCGTCAGTTGGACTTCGTAAAGCTCAGCCATTTCGCCCATTGTTTAAGAACGCAAAATCTCCCAAAGTGTTGAAAATAATGGAAAGATCTTACTTGTTGTCTGCTGTTATACCACCGTTGATGTTCTCCTTGGATCAGGAGCGTAATCCGGTCACCAAACAGTCCAGGATACCACCTTAGTCCACAACACACCAAACTGTTTACGCAACACTCGCGATTAATTTTCGAAAACCGCGCGCGATATCCGGCTCGAAGGACCAATATGTGCGGGGTTCAAGGTCATAGGTAATATAAAAGCACTGTTTGGATTTGGATATAAAAGGTTTATTAAAAGTTCTTCAAAGCTAATGTTAAATGTTATGTTAAAATGTTATGAATGCACCCGGTCCGTTTGACGTATGGAAATGCACTGACATTAAAGTATACATAAAGGAGAATGGCAGAAGTTCATAGAACGCTGGCATTAAACTTTTTAAGTTTCTACAGAAATCAAAGTGGCATGGTTTGATAGGGAATATTATAAGCTATAATTAAAAAAAAAAAAAACGTTAAAATAATAGGGTTAAAGAGAAATCGTAATTTTTGTAAAAGTGAGGTTAAGTGCGTTAATGATTGTACATATAGGGTCTTTCAACTCTATTTCTATCATAACGCATAAATGTTTATTGTATACATAACATATTGCTAATTATGCTTTCTAATGACTTGAAAACTACTTGTTGAAGTTTGTTTAGTTCAATGATTTACCTACACACTGATCATTTACCTAATGACAGTTTAGGTAAGTGTACCTACCTACTCCGTCAGCTTTATGTAGGTAGTCACAGGAAACTCAGGAGAGTTTTTAAGAGACTCATATCTAAGAATCTAAGCACATAAGGAATAATAATCCTGTTAGGGATAACAGGATTATTTAAGGTAAAATTAAAAACTCATAAGTATTGTAGGTATTATATTTTATTCATGGTCATCATCATATATCAGCAATATATTATCTAAGAATGGTGCAGGGGGAGACAGGCTATCTTGATGCCGTGCCCATGCCAAATACCAGATTCCAAGAGAAATTAATATAAGTTCACTGTATGATAGCCGAGGAAAATCTGTTAGGTTATCATTTTCAACAGTAACACTTACAAAATCAGCTCGTCTTCTGTTTAGTTGATTAACATTGACAAAATCAGACAAAAGATTGTTTACAAACATGTTCGCATTTATTATATTTAGGATTTCCCCGGCATCACTTCTATCAGTTATTGGAGGGTGAAAGCGATTAATTAATGCAGCAGCTATTTTAAAATCAATCATAACATGTTTTGAGGCTAAGTTAAAATATTCCTGTCTAAACAATTTAAAATCTCTTTTAAACCTACCATTGACTGCTTCTACAACCCATCTAGAAATAGTAACGGACCTTGATTTGTTTGCTGCTAGTGTTGATAGTTGCGTTTCACCCCTCTGTAATGAAGCTGGAACATGGGTTTTATAACCACAAGCATTCAGCAAGGGCAAGGCATCTCTGAAACCCCTATCCAGTACAAAAGCATCACCTTCTTGAAAATGTCTGCGTAAATAACTATTTTCAGTTTCAAATTCCCTTTGCATTATAGCTGCATCTGATGTTGTAGCTGGATAAGGGCCCAGAACATCTATAATATAACCATCAGAACATACTAACATAAATGGTTTAACAAGATTTCGATATTTATGTAAGCTGTAAGTATTTTTTTGATATAGATAATTACAACTTTTTTGTATGTAGCAATATGAACCATCAGCTATGACTATAGGGTTTTCCTGGCCATCACTATGAACTCCAAACAATCCACGGGGTATCAATAGATTTCTTTGTATTATTTGTTCTCTTGATATATGTGCTACTCCCAAGTGAGTTGGAACGAACAACAACAGCAACAGTTCTCGAACCTTTGCCATCAACACCTCCAAAGTTCTCCTTGGAATTTGAAATAGTGATGCCAACCTTTCATTGGGTTCACCTGTCCTCAGTTTCATTAAGAATGCAGCGAGAGCCGTGTTACCTCTTCGCATTTAATTTATGGTAGGTATTTCGTGTAATAACTGATTGAACTGATCTTTTGTGTAGCCAATCCAGTGACGTACAAGATGGTCTTCTATATTATTTATATTTGAAAAATCTAATGCATTAACATTAGTGCTCTTTAAATTCAACATATCTTGTATATGTGTTGCATTAAATGCATTTGAATAACCACTAATACCAGCTTGAAAGTCCCATGTTTCTGTATTTAGATGGTTACTGCACACGCGACTATTTACTGGTACATAATAATTAAACTGTAAAAGCAGCATTTTTCTAGTTGAAACTGGTAACCTGAATCTTTCACTACCCTGACAACCTTCAATAATGCACCTTGACCCAGAGTCTACAGCTCTGATATAATCAGGCAACACAATTGTCTCTTGTCTTCTTGATATGGGCTGAATTACAAGATTAGGTTCAGGCTGATCTTCAACAACAGGTTCGGGATGATCTTCAAAATCAGATGCAGGCTCATTATCTCCATTAGCTTCAGACACCATTTCAACATTAGGTTGAGGCGGAGTTTCAGGATCACGTTGAGGCAGTCTTTCAGGACTGTCATGGGTCATGGATACATTATCAAGTGTACCTTCAGAAGTTTCAGAGTCAAGATGAGAGCGCCCACTTGACGATGTGGATGCCCTGGATACAAAATGACGAGAAGCTTTGTGTGCTCTCACCCAGCAACGGTGACAGACATTGTTTGTAGTCCGTAGCTGCAACAATAAAACATTTATGTAAAACATACTCACACATGTGGATTTTATATATAAGTGTGAACACATTATAAAAGAAAACTAATAATACTAAATGTATTGATGCATAATCACATTATGCGTCAATATAATATTATATATATTACTGCGGGGACATCCAATTTTTGACATTGAGGTCAGAATGTTATTTTTATGTAATGTATCTAAGCTTGTTTTGAAAAGAGTTAATTGATGACTTCATTGCAAGCTCTTCTCAGCAAATGCAACTTTCCCAGCTGGTATTAGAGCCAGACTATTCATAAGTATGTATGTCCAAAGTCCAAAAAGTAGTAAGTATTATATTTACAAACAAATAAGTATATGTAGTATATCAGCTACTTCGTTTTCAGATGTATGAGTAATGTCCCAGGATTTATGCATGTCTTAATGAATAAGTTTGAAAATAATATATTACAATTAACTTACTTGTCGGGGTAGTATCCATTCTCGAACCACATTATATATGCCTCGTTCTCTGTCCGAATCAGTCCGTAGTTGGTGATTTCTTGAACGTGCTGTAGATGATCCACAATTGACACACACCTGTCGGTGCCCAAGGGTACAAGAAGGTGGATGTGGTTCAGGCGTAGTGTGTACTTGATTTAAATAATTGTTTACAAGTACCCAACAGGCGTTACATAGACGATCCTGATTGCACACCTAAAAAAAAAAATGAATTAAGGTTAAATTATTATTATAAAAACCAATCGAAGTCTTTCATAAAATAGGTGCATAGTAAATGAACTTACAGGCTCAGGAGCAATCCAGGAGCGAATGACCGATAGAATGGATTCATCTTCCAAAGAATGTGTTGTTATCGTACTGCAACGATTTGTAGATATTCTACAGTTTACGCAGCGGTCCATGGTTGACATCACGTTGACTCGTAATGTTAAACACACAAAGGATAGATGAACATAAACTATCTTAAGTAATATCAGTGTCCAAGATAGAGCGCCAAGGTCGATCTTATAAAAGTAGGAAACGTCGAGCTCCAAGTCTTGCAACAGTTGTACAGAAAGGTAGGAGTCTTCAAAATCCAAAGGCAAGCCAGGTCGTTGTAAAAATCCACGTAAAACTTTGGAAGCACAAAACATTCAGACCAGCACAAAGCAAAGGAGCGAGCGAATGTGAACATGAACAATCGGAATCGCGAATGTCACACTGACGTATTCAGTGGAATGTCACAACAAATGTGACACGCGGGTTTTAGTGTTGCCAATAAGCAATAAACATTTCTTTGCTGGATCAAGTCCTCGTAAACTGTTCGCATAGTTTTTTTTGTATTTATTTTTTTGTGATTTAGTTGTTTTAATTATGTATACACAATTAATTAAAACATTATGCAAATTAATTTAATGTTTTTTTTTTATATTTTTCAATGACAAACAAAACTATCAAATAGTTATGGTTATGACAGTGCTAAAAAGCCTCGTATCCCATGGCTTTAGAAATAAAGACCGCCTCTGTGCTAAATAAAATCAAGTTATCCACTCTTATTATCGAGATTTTATTTCCACTGTCAAAAATAAAGTTAATCTGGCTATTAACTCATAAAAATAAGCGTTAATTTTTGAAATAGCTTTGAATTCTGTACCTTTCCAAAATCAGTAATGCCAAAAACTGCCATCTCCTTTGTTACTTAGATACAAGTACAATTGTTGTAAATTGCTGCGTTAGCAAGTGTTCGGTAGCTTAGACCGAACATACTTCGTAAGCGCCATTGTTACTAACACCAAAATACTAACTTAATTATGGACTAATAGTCTGAAGAAAAGATTTATTTAATTTAATTTAATTTTAAAAGTGCTGGCACCCAGCCTTATTTGAATAAATGACTTTTGAGTATGATTTTGTTCCATTTTTGACGGGTGTTTGAAACCTTAAAAAGTAAAAATAGAAAAAGAAATAGAATTCATCATTCAGGCATCATTTGTTTTAGAAATCTTATTGCTTGCGTTTGACAACTACTTCAGGTGATGGTAAGCAATGAAGTGGTCGCTTAATGAGCAAGGTTGTCCAGAAGTTACCTGTTCACACTAGACTAAGACTAGAACCCAAGACTGTAGCTATCAGCAAACAGAACTCCAGCAGGGAATCCCACTCCCTAGCTGTAAGCACAATGAGAGTAATCACAACATCTGTTGAATATATTATGTATAGGAAGGGTTCATAATTATTACTATGTAATACCATCGTTGAGATTCGTACTCAAAACCTAGTGTTACCGTGCCCTACCTCCTTGGATAATCATAGGTTGGCAATCATTTATTTACGCTAACTGTCGTAATGCTGAGCAACTTTCAGACGCAGCTTATTTTTTTTAATTAAATGAGAGAAAGAAAAACTTGTTTACCCCCGTCTCTGTTCAAGAATAATCCCGCACTTGTCCTGATGGAGTATTCTAAATGAAACGGTTGGACTTGAACTTTTTCTGTCGTAAAGTAGTCCAGAGAGGGATTAAGTAGTTAGGAAGCTTTGAAGATGGTCTGCGTTCCGAGGGAAAGATTTATTCACGTTTTAAAGTAAAACGTCTTGTAACTTATTATGTCATCTTTGTTGAGCACGACAAATGGCTTTAATTAACGGCACGACAAATTACTTAAATTACATACAATTTGTTTTGTAGAGACACATACTCATTATACCTATATCACGCACATGAAATATTTAAAAAAATCTTTACTTTATGAAAGACATAAAAATGGAATGAGACAAAGTAAAAGCTCTGTTTTTGGTTTAAAATAAATTTGGATTCAACAATAATTTAATAGAATCACAACCTCGTCGTTAGATATTTTGACTGAGAGTGTCTTACTAATCTGAAGCACGGGCAAACGAAGAGTTCAAAATGAGCATTTCACACGGATTTAAAAAAATGGCGTAACCTAAGAGTGTATATTCCGTCCACTAGCGCCGCCAATCGTTTTTTATTAATTGTGGTAAATTTAAGACACGTAGATAAAAAACCGCTCTGTAGTGCACTGAAGAAATGTATCTATTATTTTTTGACAGCTATTTTTAATACATAACTCATGGCTAAATAGCCAAAACGGCAATTATTGCTAAAAGTGGCCACTTTTAGCAAAAATATCGACTTTGGCAACTATTTATGTTCTAAAGTACAAAACATAACTCTCAAAACATAATAAATACATTTCTTCAGTGCACTACAGAGCGGTTTTTTATCTACGTGTCTTAAATTTACCACAAATAATAAAAAACGATTGGCGGCGCTAGTGGACGGAATACACGCTCCTAACATTCTCGCTGGTAGTGGTAAAATACGGCCCAGACTGTCCACCGGCCCGGAGAGGATCGGAACGAAGAGGAGAGCAGCAGAGAAATATTAACCAATGGAATTGCATAAAATCTCCGCTCTGCATCAGGCGGACTGCTCACTGGAGCGGAGAAATATTTCCTAATGGAATTGTGTAAAATCTCCGCTTTGCGGCAGGCTGACTGCCCACTGGAGCGGAGAAATATTAACCTATGGAATTGCATAAAATCTCCGCTCTGCATCAGGCGGACTGCCCACTGGAGCGGAGAAATATTTCCTAATGGAATTGTGTAAAATCTCCGCTTTGCGGCAGGCTGACTGCCCACTGGAGCGGAGAAATATTAACCTATGGAATTGCATGAAATCTCCGCTCTGCATCAGGCGGACTGCCCACTGGAGCGGAGAAAAATTGCCTAATGGAATTTCTTAAAATCTCCGCTGTGCATCAGGCTGACTGTCCACTGGAGCGGAGAAATATTAAACAATGGAATTTCATAAAATACCCGCTCCGCGTCAGGCTGACTGTCCACTGGAGTAGAGAAATATTAACCAATGGAATTGTATAAAATCTACGCTGCGCGTCAGGCTGTCTGCCCGCTGGAAATATTAACCAATGGAATTGCATAAAATCTCTGCTTCGCGTCAGGTTGTCTGCCCACTGGAGCGGAAAAATATTACCCATTGGAATTGTATAAAATCTCCGCTGCGCGTCAGGATAACTGCCCGCTAGAGTGGAGAAGTATTAACCAATGGAATTGCATAAAATCTCCGCCCCGCGTCAGGCTGACTGCATACTGGAGCGGAGAAATATTAACCAATGGAATTGCATAAAATCTCCGCCCCGCGTCAGGCTGACTGCACACTGGAGCGGAGAAATATTAACCAATGGAATTGCATAAAATCTCCGCCCCGCGTCAGGCTGACTGCACACTGGAGCGGAGAAATATTAACCAATGGAATTGTATAAAATCTCCGCTGCGCGTCAGGCTGACTGCCCGCTGGAATATTATCGGTTAATATTTCCCTCTGCTCTCCTTTCAGCTACAGTGGACAGTCAGCCTCAGTCACTGAGATCTTATGCAATTCCATTTGATAATTTCTCTCAGCTTAAAACCGGCCCGTAAGAAATTCTGTTAGGGACCTTATCATCCTATTTAATAACCTAACTTATTAACGCCATCTATCGAGCACCTCTTAATTAAGTCACGTAAACAAACGACCCAATTTACTCTTCACACCAATAGATGGCGTTACTAAGGAAAAGTTAGTGCCCGTAAAATCCCCTTAATTCTTCGCTATAAATCAAGCTAGGCTATTTTTATTCCACATAATGCGATTCCTTGTAAGTAAACTGAAATACGAGACCCTTTTGCAGGAAGAACTATGCCTGTAGAGGATGATTTAGAGTAGCTTCCTTACCTTTGTGGTTTCGCTAAGTATGTAGGGACACAGCGTAATAGTATAGGTGCCACACGGCTGCGCCTGTGACACAGCGAGGATTTTTAGTCGCTGATACCCACCATATAACCCCAGTCATAATCGGTCATTTCTATTAAACCTGCACCCCAACTCGAAATCACAGAAACAAAATATTACCTATATAAATAACAATAATTTGAATGCCCCTTTTGTTAACTGGGAGAGATAGGGCGAGACGATAAATTGTTGTCTTAGGGTTCTGTTCCCGAAAGGTAACTAACGCCCAACGGAACCCTATTCCGTCCGTCGGTTTGTCTGTCAGCGGACAGTATATCTCATGAACCCTAATATTAGACGGTTGAAATTTTTATAGTGTGTGTTTTTGTTTCCGCTATAACAACAAATAACCCCTTTTAAATTAAAAAAGAAGGGAGCCCCCGTTTATTCTCAATTTTAATACATGAAATTTTGTTTTCGGTTTAAGGTACGGAACCTTTTGTTTGAGAGCACTTTGACGGTTTTTAATAGTCCTTTTGTGTAAACACACTTCAGTAACTTTTACTCAGTGAATTTAATTATTTTGTTATCTTCTCGGGTCTCTGGAGACCCAGTCCTTTGGTAGGCGTACGAGGGGCAAAACCAACTCGCAAAGGCCCCGTTGTCAAGATCCCTACCAGCATTTTACTGGTTTATACATCCTTCTCCCGAGCACGTGTGCTCTAGCGAATCTCCACTCAGACCGGCCAATTAAGGCAAGAAAGAGGTGGGAGCTTTGCTCCTCGACAGTATTCACTCTGGCCAGCCAATAAAGGCAAGCCGTAGATGAGGAACAAGACTTCTCCCGGGAGATAAGGTTCGTGGCGTCGCTACTGCCCAACAGTTCGCCACAAAACTGTCTTGCGGATTGTATCTCTCTTTGTCTGGCCCCTCACCCTAGGTATGACCTAAGGTCCGTCAGGACGCGCAAGCCCCACCACGACGTCAACGTAGAGATACTGCGGTAGGGGAATTTAATTTATTATTAACGATAATATTTTCGAACAACTCTATCAAAAATACTATAGGTACGAGTAGTAACTAAAGTCCCACAAATCCATGCTCGTACAATATGCGTTTGCTTGCTCCTTTAGCGAACCCCTACAGGCGTGACTTCATATTTATGTTAAGTTCGTGCATGAGAACTATAACAGAACTTTGAACTTCCGAGCAACCGCCATATTGATCGAGTATTTACTAGCTAGCAAGTACAACATGAGGTGGTGTTCAAAGCAAACATCTGTGATGCATTAACATTATGTTAGGTTAACTTCTACAAGTGCTCTCCTAGTCCTTACAAACATACATGCAAGATACGCACAAAAAACCCTTCCTTGGCACTCGGGTAAAAAATAGAGTGAAAGCGATGCAAAGGAGTTATAGAACACAAAAAAACTTTTTACAAAAAAATACAACCGACTTCCAAAAAAAAACACTACAAAGTAAATAAAAAATAACTTTAATTTCGGAAGTCAGTGTTTTTGTTAGTTTCTTCGTATTTTGACACCGACTTCCGAAATTAAAGTAATTTTTTACTTTAAAGTGTTTTTTTTTTGGAAGTCGGTTGTATTTTTTTGCAAAAAGTTTTTTATTTTTCAATTTTTAGTGGTACCCCACACCTAACAACACCACTGCAAAATCGCAGAAAAGAAAAAAAACGCAAATTCGATTACTTGGATGACATAAAACTATCATCCAAGTATTTAAAATCCGTAACCGATTTTCATAAAATTTAAATGGGACTAATCTGCAAGTATATCCTTTCAGATAAAACAAGAAGCTTTCAAAACGGTTGATAATTGTCGGAGTTATGAGGTAACAAACATAAAAAATAACATACAACCGAATTGATAACCTCCTCCTTTTTGGGAAGTCGGTTAAAAATTATTTCATCACACTAGAAAAACAATGAAACAGCAGGTTTCTTTAATTCCAATACGCCGCGTGCCGTTCCGTTACAAAAACTATAATCTCGAAAAGAACCATTCTTAAGTCTCCGGATGCAAATGGCGCTCGTTTGAAAGCGGGGACCGACAATAAGCTGGAAAACAAAAGAAAAAGCCTGTTTTATCCAGTTATCCTATTGCATATAAATTACTCACTGATTAAGTCAAATTAGAATCGTATCGATTTGTCTTGGAGTTCATAGAATAGTGTTGTCTTTTTACGAGGATTTTAGAACGGTGTTCGGAGATTATTTGACTGGCGTTACGAAACTTCGAATCTAGTGTTTGTTACATGAAAATTGTAAAAGCGACTGCAAAGTTTTGAAACTGTGTTGTATCTACACTCGGTTCCAAAAATAACGGGTCAGTCACATAAACCCGAATATCTCCCGAACTACGTATGCCATCCTAATGAAACGAAGACTGTTCAATTGAGAATTTAATTATACAGATAAAAAATAAAATAAAACTTAGTTACACCCACAATATTAATCTTAAATTAAAAAAAAACTAAAGTAGTCATATTTTTCTTAAGATTACATTTTTTTTATGATTGTTTTTTTGCTGTTTTTCATCACTTTCTTCATTTAATACTTTGTATTGCCTCCACGAGCTCTTCTGACAGCTTCCAGGCGATTAGGCATGCTGTACACCAAATTTCGGAGCCGGTGCTGAGGAATACCTTCCCATTCCTCCACCAGTGCTTGTATGAGCTCGGGAAGCGTGATTGGTGGGGGGTTTCGACCTTTCACGCATCTCTGAAGCTCGTCCCAGGCGTGCTCGATGGGGTTTAAGTCCGGGCTTCGCGCTGGCCACTGCATGAGTTCGATACCGACCTCTTCAAGGTAGTCATGTACAATTCTGGCGGTATGGGGACGCGCATTATCATGCATTAATATGCCATGCCGGTCCATCCTGGCCATGAAAGGACCTACATGTTCATTGAGGATCTCTTCCACGTACCTCTCTGCATTTAGAGTTCCATTTTGAATGAGCACCAGCTCGGTGCGGGCCTCAGCAGAAATCCCAGCCCAAACTTGTACGGAGCCTCCACCGTACGCCACTTTTTCCTCCACACACGCTTGATGGAAGCGCTCCCCTGGTCTTCTGTACACCAACTGCCTACCATCATGCTTATAAAGCATGAATTTAGACTCGTCCGTGAACATTACCCTAGACCAATCGTCTAGTGTCCAGTTTAGGTGTTCGCGCACGTATCTCTGTCTTGCAATTCGATGTCCCCGTTCCAGTTTGGGGCCATTTGCGGGCCTCAATGGTTTCAAATTTGCTTCAGCAAGACGTCTTCTTACTGTTTGAGCGCTTAAATTGCCACCTCCAAAGCGAATAAAGTGAGTTTTTAGACCAACAGCAGTTTGAAAACGATTTCGGAGCATTGTAGCCACCAGTTGTCTGTCTTCCCTGGCCGTTGTGCATCTTGGTCTGCCATTTCCTGGTCTTCTAAGGTGTGATCCGGTCTCTTGGTACCGCTGGACTACCCGCTGAACAGTCGACAAAGATACACCAATGTTTCTGGCTGTTTCACGCTGGCTCCGCCCAAGTTCCAAAAAAGTTAGGATTCTGGTACATTCCTCTAGCGTGACTGCCATGCTTCACCTCACAGAATAATAATTATGCACGTGGAAGACGTTCACGATAATTTTTTTTGTGACAGAATAGAAATGGAAAGCATCCATAATGACATGAAACAAAAATTTTGTTTTTAAAAATAGTCATTTTTTTAAATTTTGTTTTTCTAATGAAGTTTTTTTCATCAACCAGTTTAAATAATATGCTATTAGAAGGTCAACTAAAAAATCTTTATTCTGTTTTTTATTTCATTGATCTAGCTTTTACAGTTCTGGAGGTATTTCAATTTTTGTGACTGACCCGTAATTTTTGGAACCGAGTGTATCTATCTATATGAATAAAAATGAATTGCCGAAATGTATGTACGCGCATAACTTCGTAAGGACTGATCCAAATTGGATAATTCTTTATAGTTGTGTTCGTAATTGTGTGAAAAAAAATATTTGAAGGTCCCAGTTGGCGGGAGCGAAGCCGCGGGGGACAGCTTTCTAATAAAATCTTAGATGTTGCTCCTAACAACCACATTGCTCTTAATGAATTTGGTACAAACTCTATTATTTTAAAAAGATATGGTGACGTAGATACTATACACTTGCAGCAAAAACTCATTTTTTGTTTTTCAAAAAAAAATTCAAAATTCAAGCATTTATTTCAATTAAACCATTTACAGGCACTTTTGAATTGTCAAGGTATATATTATCGCTTGATTCGGTTTTCCATAAAACAGTTCATTTTCTGTGTCTTAATCTTCGATCTGTGTAAAACTGTGTGGCTAACTTGTATGGTCTTTAGAATTTTTGGTCACCGAAGTACCGAACATTTCATGCCTCTCAACCGCTCTATTAATGAAGCCGGAAACTGATAGAAAACAAATGAATAACCGAATTCATAAGTATTACCTATTGCTGGACTTCAAAGAATTATCTGAGCCTGAAAGATTTTACACCAGCATGTATTTGTAGAGAAATTTCCCATCTTGTTCTTTTAAACCAATATAATAATCCCATTAATTCGTCCTCAGATCCTGGTGAACGTGTGTCTTCTAACATCAGCAGACCGAGGCAGCTTGTTCTTGGCCAAAGGAATCCCACCCCACAGATACCTGCAGGCCAAACTCTTCGACGTCACAAGAGACACAGGTAATATCTCCTTAGATATACTGTTGCTTTTAGGGTTCTAGACGTCGACGTCGACGATTTTTAATATTATAGAATAGAAGGCTCTCATGAAGACATGGCTGGGGTCTGTCTCTCGGACCGAGTAAGAAACACTACACTGCGCGACAAATTCAGATTTATGAACGATACCTGGAAAAGTTACCAACATAGCCCGAAGGATCGCCAAATAAATGTGGCAGTGAGCAAGGCACATTGCTTGCAGAACTGATGGCACATGGGGCTGAAAAGTTCTAGAGTGGCGACCGCGTAAATGACAAGATGGACCGACCTGGTGAAGGTCGCGGGTAGCCGATGAATGTGAGACACACAGGACCATTAGTTATGGCGATGCATGGGGGAGAACAATGGCCAGCTGCAGTGGACGTCTGTCGGCTGATATGATGATGACCTAGAAAGCTGTTAAGCTTAAGTAAAATTGGGTCAGCCATTACCGATTGGGTCGGCCATTATCGATTGGGTTGGCCATTACCGATTGGGCCGGCCATTACCAATTGGGACGGCTAGTACCGATTGGGTCGGCCATTACCATACCATATACCATACAATGACCATAAAATGAGAAATGGGCGAAGAAGCTTACCAAAACGGTTTTTTAAACACTAGATGCAATTTCGGCAGACAAAAGCGACGTTGGCAGAATGAGCTCGATTCTTGCCGAATAAACTAGCAACTAGCTTGCATTAACAAATACAAAATGTTTCGAAAAGGGAGAGGAAAGGGTTTGTCTAGCTGTGGGCCAGTATGTTTAATAGAAACTCTAAAGTTCGACAATACTTTTGGCTCATTATCCCTGATGATCAGGTCAGAGTTGAAACACATTATCAACCGCTATTTCAAAAATCAATACTCAGTTCAGGTACTTATATAACCTGGAAAATCCTTGTCTAAATAAACAGATAATTTCGCTAGAGGTGGCGCTCCCAAATTATTATGAATCATGAATTCCTACCCTTCGCAGGAAAATTACACGCTATCGATTCCGACGCACCCCTAAGCGTGTAGTCTGCGGAATTGTCGAAAATAAATGTTAATAACGCTTGTCACACCTAAAGGGAACAGGCAGAAAGGTTTTTGATGGCCCTGTCATAAAAATCCAAATTGGGTTTGTGGGTTTTGATCCCTTTGATCCTTTTGGTGCCGTTAAAATTTTCTACAGTAGTGCGATTTTGTGAATATCTCTCCATGTAAGCTTAGGTGAAGTGAACATATCGTGAGCAGTCAATCCATTCAAACAAGATACAGTGGCAGGTAGCAGTTCACCAGAGCTAAGAGTCTAGAGTGAATGGGTTACTTCTAGGCAAGCGTGCTCTATCTTAGACCGCATCATCGCTTACCATCAGGAGAGATAGTGGTCAAACGTATGCCTATAAGTACACTCTACCTAAGTTTTCACAGCAAGATGTTTACAGAATATAACTTAACATGGGTGTAGAGAGGGGGGTGCAAGTAGGGTGCACTTACATTTCCCTAGCTTTCACGTAGCAAGAGGGCCCCGCGCATTGGGGGGCCCCGCACTTGGACTATAAACCATGGAACTATCTCACACACTAGTTCTTCTAACTGCTACAGCCGTTGTCTGCGGATGAAGGCACTAGTTTGGTTTTAAATATATTATTATGGTATGCATAATACTTCCCGCAAAAAACGAATTTTCTTATGCTACCATGTGAAATCTAAACAGCTCGAGATTCTTACTGTAATTCCATACGACAATGTAGGCAAAACGAAAAAAAAAAAAAATGCTTTGGCGCTTTTTAGGGGCACCGGGGTCCAATGGATGAGGGCTATTATTGTTTTAATTGGACGTTTTCACTTTACAAAGGTTTTATTTAGGTTATGTTTGATTAGTTTAATTTGCTACACAGGCGTCGCGCTGGCTTAATCCGATATTGAGTGCTCGGCTCGGCCTTAAACTCGTCTTCTTTCGTTCTATCTGTGTGAATTGGCAAAAGAAAACCTATCCTATTCGAGGTAAGGTTTGAAGATGCACCTCCTGAAAATAGTCCTGCTGACGCCTATTGTACAAGTATTGCAGCTGATGTAAAAAGCTGCTTACTGTTGATGTGAAAACAACAGTCCTCAATGACCGAAAATTTTGTTTGTATATGGTTTTCACATAACAACAATGCTAATGGATTGTTTCCACAATATGAGATTGTAAAGTTAATCTTCGTGTCTCATCATCGTTTTCATCATAATAGCCGAGAGACGTCCATTGCTGACACAGACCTCCCCTAATTGTCGCCACTACAACTTGTCCAATGAGTCTTGCATCCATCCGCTACCCGCCATCCTCATCAGGTCATTGCTCCACCTTGTGGGAGGCCTTCCAACGTTGAGTCTTTCGCGTTGCGTGTCACATATGCGTATTTATGTACTTCACACGCTAGGAATCTGCGTTCTTCTAAAAATCTTCTCCTACTCTGTCCTTATCATTCTTCTGACTTTGTACATTCTTCCTTTCATATACAGTCTATTCTTCTTTGGAACTCGCTATCCCTTAATATCAGAACGACCACCAGTCGGTTTGCATTTAAGCGGAAATTGCAGACTTATTTTAACACCTCTTTCTCCTGATTTTGTATGTACATAATAGTATAGGTATACAGGGTGTCCCAGAAATCAACGTCAAGCCGAAATCGAGCATTAGGCCAAGTCGTAACAGTTATCAGAAAAATATGAAAAAAAATCTTGGTCATGTACTTTTCAAATTATAAGGATTCAAAAATAAATCTTAAAAACTGACACCATGTGATGATCTTTCAAGTCCTGTGACTGCGAATATTAACTTTTCTTCAGTTTTTTTTTCTGTAATGTAACTACGAATAACCTTTCTATCAATTACAGTTAAAAGTTAAAACATGACTGCCTCAGTTTCAAAGAAAATCTTAGATTTTTACCCAACATTGAATTCAAAATAATTACATCACCCAACTTTAACCGACTGTACTGTAAAAAAAATGTACTACACTATTTTGGCAAGTAACATTAAAAGATGGCGCGTTTAGTCTGGATTCCAAAATGGTATGACACTTACTAATTGCTACTTCTTAATAAAAAAAAATAAAAAAAAACTTTTGAATAAAGTCGGATTTTATACAATGTCGACCGAGATGAATGCTGCTTACAGACGTCGCAATCTATCAACTCAACTGAGAGAGACACCGCTCTACAAAGAAAAGAGAGGAATTTATCCATCCCGTTTCTTTTTAGAGCACTGTCTCTCTCAGTTGAGTTGATAGATTGCAGCGTGATTAGCGACCAGAAGAGGGACGTTATTTTGACTAGACCAAACCTATCCAAGATTTAGATGAACTGCGCGAAAGAATTTCAGAAGCCGCTGAATACATCAACTCGAAAAGATACGCCCGTCTTATCACGCGATCATTTTTAAAGAGGTGTAGAGCTTGCATTGCAGCTGAAGGCAAACAGTTTGAACATTTGTTACATTGAACATTAAATCTGATTGAATAAAAATCATAAGGAAACCCAACGACTAAATTTTATTTCAAATGCACCTAAAACTAACAAATTACTTTTTTAAGTAGTGGTACCCTTTGATCAAGGTACCGTCACTATCTATCTCGCTCACTCTTATTAAAGCAGTAAGTCACGTCACATTCATAAAATTTTTTTTTTCCTTAATTATGAAGAAGCAATTAGTAAGTGTCATACCATTTTGGAATCCAGACTAAACGCGCCATCTTTTAATGTTACTTGCCAAAATAGTGTAGTACATTTTTTTTACAGTGCAGTCGGTTAAAGTTGAGTAATGTAATTATTTTGCATTCAATGTCGGGCAAAAATCTAACTTTTTATTTGAAACTGAGGCAGTTATATTCTAACTTTTAACTGTGTTTGACAGAAGGGTTATTCATAGTTATACGGTAGAAAAAAAAAATGACGAAAAGTTAATATTTGCAGTCACAGGACTTGAAAGATCATCACAGGGTGTCAGTTTAAAAGATTTATTTTTGAATACATATAATTTGAAAAGTACATGACCAAGATTTTTTTTCATATTTTTCTGATAACTGTTACGACTTGGCCTAATGCTCGATTTCGGCTTGACGTTGATTTCTGGGACACCCTGTATATAATAGTAAATACGTATGTATGTGTCTTATAAGTAATAACTTATTTATGTACTGTGTACCCATTATATTTATCACTATGATATATTTGAACTATTAATTTTTTTTTTCATTGTTCCTCTCAAAGAGAGAACCAGCCATCTAATCTCTTCACCACCCTTGGTTGACTGGCAGATAATGCTTATGGCATTAAGTCCACCTTTATACCTCTATGTGCGAGAAGTTTAAATAAATAAATATTAACATTATTCACGATCAAAAAATGTATCACCTAACCAAATACGTCCATAGACTTTTGAAACTAAATACCTCCAAGAAAATTCACCTTTAGAAGCAAATTACTTTGGGCTTAAAAACACAAAATTCAAAGGCTCAAAATTGGGTTACGTCAAGGCAATAACCCTTCGGGCTTCGTCGCCAATTTTCGGGAATGCGAAGCATCTGAGGCATTTCACGTTTTTCCTTTTCCCAAAGTGAAAATTACTTAACGGAGAGTATTCATGAACATTGCGAGTGTTGGCTTATAGGCGATACATTTAGAGCAATCATTACAGTACATACCTATAGGTAGGTCTAAATTGACGGGTAAATTGAGATGGTAAAATGAGAGAAAATGTTCGCTTCGTTCATTACATACATTGACTTCGTTTTAGACGTTCTTATTTTCGTGAAAAAAAGCTATTGTACTGAATGCTGTTTTCACTGATCTTTTCTCATTAAAAGAGATTGCCCATGAACAGTACTCTTGATAAATTACTTGTGTCTCAAAACCTTGAACGGCATGAAATATTTAAAACAAAAATATATTTTTAAAAAAGATTTTGATTGATATTTAAAATGGGATAATTTTTTGAAAAACAATTAGTACTTTTATGTTTCCGACGTTATAGTACGCCATTTTTTACTACCGACTGTCAATACTAGGGATGTCCATTTTTTCTATTGCGGGTAATTATGTGCGTACCTACCTACATAAAATAAAATGATATCGATTTTGTATTGATTGATCAATATTTTATTGTAAAGTAATAACTGAGTTCTAAATCACAAGTTGTTGCTGGCATTATCAATATCAGTGGTTGTAAACGGCGACATCGGCGCTAAGTTGTATTTGTGAAATACCACTGGCTGGTTTACGGAAATCGATCAAAAATCGATATTTCATCAGTATGGGTACAACCTTATTTGACGTTTATTGCGCGTCTGTCATATTTTTGCAATACAATACTGTTATTTCTGCTGGTTTTGGTAAGTTGTGCTTCGAGTCGAGCCTTTTAGTTCCTCCGTTACTGCTGCCAACCCATTGAAAATAAACATATTTTTAACGCCACTGCACCGTGTGTATTGTTTATTACTAAAAGCCGGACTTTTTGAGTTGTGATCATGGCGAGTGCGACTGTGATGCAATGTCGCAACTGCTCTTTGAGATTAACGCCACTTAGGCACAGACACATGTCGGAGATTTCGAATAACATCATTTACATTTTACGAGTCTGGATCTCACCAACACCGGTAAGAATGCATATTGTATTTTTAACGTAGTAGGTTTTTTTTTAGTTAGGAACTGTGCTTTAATGTATACCTACCATATAAAAAATCTTAGATAACCTATATAGGTAGAAACCTTCTACTGATGTGTTGGTAATAACCAACTTATTTACTAGGATTGTTTTTTTCAATCACTTAAGTGTATTTGAGGATATGAATGAATTGTGTGTAGTATCATTTAAGATTGCAGTTGTACAGAATTTTAGTATTGGGAACTAATAATTATTTAGTAAGAGGAAGAATAAAATCGAGGCATGTGTCTAGTAGAACATATTATAGTTATATTTTAGTAAATAAAAAGATGAAAATGTCAAGAAATACATTAGGCGCTATAGTAGGATACTTTGTTCTTGCCTTGTGGGAAAAAGAACTGTAAGTTGCTGTGTGCATGTAATGTGCATAGTGTGGTATTTGAGCTGGGCACGTTATGACAATGTTAGTGTTCCAGCACTATTTTTGGATAACATATTTTTAGAAGAATAAAATACAAGTTTAAGAAATAATCATTTTTTTATTTGTTGTATTTGGTTTTGTGTGTTTTATTTTCCCTCTCTACTTACAAAGACCATTTCATGATACCTACCACATCTATGATTTGAGTGGGATCTAGATAATAACACTGAGCGATTGACTATTTTAGTAATGATTTCTTCCATGCTTTGCAATTTCATGAAACGCGGGCATGAGATTTAAAAATGCACAAAATCTAAATCAGTAAGACTTGGTGAGGTAAAACGATACAGATTTTACACAAATTATACTTCAAAGATACCAAGCTCACCCGTAAACCCATTCAGACCCTTTTAAATAGCTTTTTTCAACTAATTTTTGGTCGAACATAACCTCAAAATAGTAATTTCATTTTCGTGAATATCTCAGAAATGCCATTGTAGTTTGTGTTAAATCTTTTGAGGTAGTATTTAGACATGCCATCAAGTATTTTAAAGATGATTTTATGAAGACACAACAATGTTGAATTGAGTACATTTGTCCATAGTGCCGTGGGCATTCTCCTTTGCTGTAGGACCCAAGACAGTTGGATAGTTTCTCTAGATATTGTTGAACTTCATTGCATCGGCGCTTTTCTGGTTGTCAACATTTTAATTCTGGTTCTCCTGAAACATACAATGCTTCTTATATTTTCCCAAACTAATATCGTTAAACTCTTAGCTGATCCAATTGAATATCCAGGCAAAAATACACACTAAAAGCTTCTGATGAATTCCGAAATTATCATAAATCTGCCACAGAATCACTATCCGGCAGACTGACACTGCCTTACCAAGGGATTGAAACTTTTTTTTTTCGGCTGGGAAAATATGCGTTACGCATACCCTCTCACTCGGGGGAGTGGGAGGGGTATGTGGGACTCCACGGGCAAGCCCGGTATACCCACTGAAACAACCCAGCACCGAAATTCCCGCTTTGTCTTAGTGGGGGTGGACTGGGAGATCGGCGTAGCCTTTGCGTCCAGTCCACAAGGGGGGGATTGAACCTGGCAAATTCTGTTAACCCCTCAGATCACTGAAGACAGCAATAAGTCGTACATTTTTAGGACGGGACATCATCAAATGAGTCCTCCAGCTCTGGGCGGTACAGAAAGGGTAGTCAGACTCTTACTGACTCAAACCCACCTGTGTTCCAGGGTCGTAGTGACTCTTTTAAACAAATTCCGCAACAATCAAATGTACGCTGTGTGGTCGCCATATGAAGGTAGTTTTAACGCCATTTTAAAGTGCCATTGTCCACCGTTGAAACGCAATAAAGGTTTGAATAGCCAATCATTTTTTGATAGTAAATGTCAGGTCATTGTTCACTTGTAATTAAGCTTTATTGAATCTTGCTGGCTGTGATGTTGTGAATTCTTAATTGATATATTTTTATTACTTTTTGTTTGGTTTTGGGTGACTTATGCAAAGAGAAAAGGAAGAATTTTAATGTTGTTTACTTGGAGATCTGCTTTTATAATTTAAAGTATTGCCTTTATGCGCAAGGAAATAACTTAAGATTCCCGATGCTTTTCCAATCTTACATGCAGTGCAATTTTCTAAACAACTCACCGGGTAAGCTTAACAGCAGTGCGATTCTGTAAACATGTCGAAGTGAAAACTAAGGCGAAGAAGATTTAATGACAGTTCACTGTCGTTCACTCCACCTAAGTGTATACGGTGAGTTATCAACAGAATGGACCGGCAGAACACGAAGTGAGCTATCTCATGTTGTGATCACTTCACCCCAGCTTTCACTTCGACATATTTACAGCCGGTCGATTCTGTTGACATCTCACCGTGATCACTTAGGTGAAGTGAACGACAAGTGAGCTGTCATTCTTATCTTGATTGTATGGTTTGACAGCTCACTTGTCGTTCGCTTCGCCTAAGTATTCACTGCGCCATGTTTACAGAATCGCACGGCAGAATCGAACAGCGTTTACGGCGTGAGATGTTGTCAGGATTGACCGGCTGATGTACGGTGTGGTCGACAACACTTGCCTAGAAGTAACTTTTTCACTTTGACTTAAAAATACACAGACACTGGGCGTTTTTGGGACTTCCTTAGTTGCACGTGCAATTTTTAATAATCGTTTATTTTCAGACATTGAAAGCCATATGATAACACTAATTACATAAAAATAAACACAATACACACACATAAAAATCACAAATAGGCAGAAATAAAACAACATAATAGTAACAAAGACAAAATAAAAGAAATGCACGTACATTATTGCTATTCTGTAACAACATTTATTCGTATCCCAACAGCGGAATCCGACGTGAGTATCAAATTCGTATAAACATATAAAACCTTTATGTTGTGTGCAATAAAGCTCACTTTGTGTGCTTTGTCACTCAGGTGAAGCGAATCGTTATTTACAGAATAGACTGGCAGCTATCTATAACCTGTGTGTACAGTTCCACCCAACGACCAAGCATCGGGCAGTCTTACCGGTCATTCAATGCTCTCAACATGCCGTGGGTGCTGGTATCAATGCAATAATGGCAATGAAAGTATTCTCAAAACATATTCAGTAAATTTCTGGTTCAAGTAGTTTCCCTTATAAACCCCAAAGACAACAGACCCTTAGCTAAGAACTCACGGAGCGATTTTCACCCGCGACCGCCGCGGTTGCGGGCCCGCAGCTTCTGTAGAAAGCAGATATGTATGTTAAAAATTAAAGCACAACCCACGACGCGGTTTCTACAGAAGCTGCGGGCCCGCAACCGCGGCGGTCGCGGGTGAAAATCGCTCCGTGAGTTCTTAGCCTTAGAATGCAATGTTCTCCACCCCTTCGCGGAACAGGAGTGTTATTTGAGGCATCCTAAAAGAAAGTCCTGAAATAAATGAACACGACAACAAGTAGAAATTTACTTACTGATGTAACTTGTAAAAGTACAGAGGCAAAAATGTAGGTTCGTGTTGTCTAAAAATAGAACACCCCAAACGCGTGAAAAGGAATTCCGTTCAGCTTCGGGGGTGTTTCCCGATCAACATTTTATACGTCAAAGATTAATTGGTTTCATATTTCGACAGCCATGTTCCAAGGAATAGCTCTAAAAGGAGATATTGGAGATCATAGAATGATTTGTCTGAAATAGGCTTGTATCCTTAAAAAAATCTAATTAGTCTGTCAGTTAGATTATCAAAAAATATTTGACCCGTATTTTTTCTTTTGTTACGGGAACCAAAATTGACGAAGTTACGACGCTTTTAAAATTCTCAATACGTCACGCCCTGCCATAATATTTAGCGGGTCGTGACGTCACAAGCCCCCACTCCTGAGTTTTGATGCGTTTTATCTTTGTCAATATTCATTGATTTACAAAAACAAAAAATATGTGTTCATTATTTTTCAATATTCTAACTGACGGACTACTTAAATAGTTTTGCAATTTGTGGGTGATGGAAACTAGCCTATTCAAATATGATACAGATTTACCATGAATTGAATGATAAATAAATAAATAAAAATAAATAAAATGTTTATTGCATCAACTAAAATTCTTATTTCTATTTACAATATGGAGCATCCTTTTAAGCAAATAGTTTGCTTGTGTTAGGAAGCTCTGCCATTCTCTTAGTTTTATTATAATAATGACTACAAGGTTGTCTCAAGCTCGTTCAGAATGACTGGTGCACATCGAAGTAAATACCAGAAGATGCAGCGTTGGAAGGCCTCGTACAAGCTGGACCGATGACTTGGTGAGGGTCATAGGACTGGCAGTCGATGGACGCGAGAGGCACAGGTTTTAGTGGTCAAAAATACAAAGGTTTCGTTAACAAAAAGACAGAGATGTGAAAGACAGAGAGCATCAGACTCTTATTGACTAAGGGCGGATTGTTTCACGTTCACTTAATGCATGCATAAATGTTAAAAATGGTGCTAACTATCGTTAAATCAAAAAATTGAGTTGTTTCATAAAATGTCAGCGTTAACGCACGTTAAATATAACGTTTACGTTAACAGATGGTCTGAGCACTGGTTAACGTTACTTTAGTGGCGTCAAATAGAACAAAATTGTGAAATTTCTTTTGAATTCCTCAATACCAGTTCTTCTGATGACATAAATAAGTGGTGGAATGCAAAAAAAGCTATTTAGGCAGGACCCGTGTCAGTAACTTAGCTATATAAAAATTATACCAGAATGTTTTGAAACAACGCTTCTTATTTAACGAACGTTAAATATCTTCCGTAATTGTTACTTTTTGACGTACGTATGTTACGTTAACCAACCGTTTGATACAACCTGCCCTAAGCTTTTCTATACGGACTAGCGGTTGACCGCGCGTCTGTTCGCTTTTCAGTTTTTACTAGCTGACCCGTGCAACGTCGTCTGCGTAACATTTTTCATTACTGCTCCGCTCCTTTTGGTCTTAGCGTGAAGATATATATTATGGCCTATAGCCTTCCTCGATAAATGGGCTATCTAACACTGAAATAATTTTTCAAATCGGATCAGTAGTTCCTGAGATTAGCGCGTTCAACCAACCAAACAAACAAACTCTTCTGCTTTATAATATTAGTATAGATAGTATAGATATGCAACCGCTAGTAATTGTGTGCACTGAATCGTCATCAAATGACAAGCGGTTGCATAATAAACTGAAAACGCGCGGTTGTCCGCCCCCGCGGCTGACCGCCCCCGCGTCTGACCTCCCCCGCGGCTGACCGCCCCCGCTGACCGTTAGTGCGTATGTACGTAGGCTAAGGGCGGATTTCATCAATGAAATTGAACGCGATCAGCATATGAACCACGTTTACAGTTGTCAGTGTCATCATTTTCTGTGGAATATTGACACCAGCTCTTGAACACACTTTAGATGAAATTATTCAGTTTCATTGATGAAATTCGCTCTCAAACCCGACCGTGTTACTCATAATGCCTTTTGCGTTTGCCTGCGTCAATTCCGCAAAAATACACCATTACATTATTTTGCTTACCCCGTGAGAGTCATCAACACATACTTTATTGTCGGTAGGTACCTCCAAGGACTGAGTACCAATCAGGCTAATTGACTGCCAAACTACTGAAACCTGAAACTAATGGTGTCGATGACCTTTCAGTTTTTGCTGGAAACTATTTCAGAGTCAGAACTATGTTGTTCTAATTTTGTTAGTACCCTTTGTACTAGTTACACTGTTTTGTAGTGTAGGGATGCGACCCTCTGCCGGGGTTGCGGAATTTGTTCGAAAGAGTCACCGCGGCCCTGGAACGCAAAGGGCATTAGGAGGAACACGGATGGGTTTTAGTCAGTAGGAGTCTGACACTCCCTCCTGCTTAACTCAGAGCGAAAGGAGTCATTTGATGATTTCCCATCCTTAAAGGGATGTGACCCTAATCGTTACTAATAATACGGTCGTAAAACTATCTTTTAATTGGCAGGAAACTACTTTTTCAATTCTTGATACTTAAAGGTGCCTGTCCATTATAGCGGAGCTAAGAAACGGAGCGGAGAAACGGAGAAATTTTAACTAAACTACAGCAGAGTTTCTCCGAAAATTAATCTTCTCACCACGTGAGTCACTGACATTTTAACTAACATGGATTGGTTAATATTTCTCCGTTTCTCCGCTCCGTTGCCCCTCTCCGCGCAAATGGACAGGCACCCTCATGGTAGACGAAAATAGTCCGTAGTACAACTAATATGTAAAATTCTTCCAACTGAAAGACAACGCGCAATTAAAACTACTGGCCGTAGAAAGTTGAAGTTTGGCATCGTATTTTTATTTTGTTTTATAAGTACTTTTTTGTTATTTTTTTCTTAAAATAGAACGTTCTAAACTTATTGTGATCATCCCAATCTCGGCGTGAGGGGCCTGGAGTCCATAGCATAGGGTATCCTAGTTTGGATTCCTGACTCCCACAAACCTTAGTACCTTCAATATATTTTGCAATCCTAAACATTACAATTTGTACTTTGTGGGAGAAATAATAAGGATTCTTAAATTATATATTATTCTATACAAATCCTAATAAAAATAATTCCTAATAATAAACCATGGTTGTTATTTTTCCAGAATTAAACGACGCCCTCCGAACTGCACGCTCGCAAGAGATCAAGATACCTTTCGGCGTTGGAGTGGCAGGACTAGCAGCGCAGACCAAACACCCCATCAACATAAAGAACGCTTACTCTGACCCCAGGTATGTATTCCCTTTTTTAGGAAGAGAAACCATCAAATGAAGCCCTCTCCCTCTGGGCAGAGCTTAAGTTCATCCTAATGCCCTTTGCGTTCCAAAGCCGCGGTGACTCTTTCGAACAAATTATGCAAAGGTTCGATCGAAAACAATTTTACAGCAACAACTGACGCGATGGTTTGACTACAGATGTACCTAAGGATAGCGAAAATAATAGTAGCCGGTCGACTTTAGGTTGCGTTTCCACCGGAGATGTGCGAGGATGGTTGTTAATAACCAATAGAATCGCTGCATTTATCTAGCCTCGCTCAGCGCTAAACGCCGACAGACACTACGCCGACAGACTGAACACCGACAAGACTTTACTTCGACGGAACTCTTCGCCGACAGGACACTTCTCCGACAGGACTCTTCGCCGACAGGGCTCATCGGCGTTCTTAACAAACAATTCTTTGCTGCGTACGTCCTCGCACTTCCGATAAAGATCGATTTCTAAATCGGTTCACAAAAAAATTGAGGTCAAAAAATTCAATTTCTAAAACTCGTTTTATTTTTTTTCAAGTTTTCATTTATAATGTAAATAAAATTAATTTTATGAAAAACAAGAATGATGCCATAATAAATAATCTCTTCTTATATGTATATTCAGTTGTATTTTCGTTCAGAAAATCGAATTGCAATTTTCAAAGGTGAAATATCGGTTCACTAGATCGATTCAATCAGAAAATTCGTTTCTTCTACTCATCTATCTCAGATCACCATCCCTACCTTAGCTGTGGATGGTCTTACACTTCAAAAGAAAAACAAGGCTGAATAATGAAGGTAAAAAAGAACTGTAAGTCACTTTACGCATGTGAACGTCGAAAATCATTCTCTAATTTTATGAAAATTTAAATAAAAAAAGGTTTTCTTTCTAAGAAAACCAATAATATGACATAACAGTGATCTCCGCACTTATTCAATACGTTTGACGGTACACTAACATACAACCGCAGAGCTAGAGCTCTTCAAGTCCAGTGCTAATCACTTTTCCATGTAAAATCTCAGGTTTAACAGCGAGATCGACGCTCGAACCGGATACAAGACTGAGCTGATCCTGTGCATGCCCATCTGCAACTACGAGGGTGACGTGGTCGGAGTAGCGCAGATAATCAACAAGACTGATGGTATGTTTAGTATTTTGTCTTTGAAGACTATGACAATTTCAAAAATTATGACTAACTCAAACAACTACGGCAAAGGCAAAAAAACCGGTCAATAGCGACTCGGACACGTAAACAGAGGGTTCTGTATCATTATATTAAACGTGAAATGTATTTAAATTTTCATAGGCGAGGCCTGTATTCGTCAGTGAATTTTAAAACTGCGGTGGATATTGCAGTTTTAGATCAGCGCTATCGATAGATATAATAATCAAGGAGATATGCCCGATGGACGAAAATGTATAGGAACCATGTGTCTCCAGTATGCCCCTTCCACGCGGCAAGTACTACTTATGCACTTCAGTAAAAGCAATTTACAAGCAGTCGCCCGCACACCCGCATTTCTCAAAACAGAACGTACTACACACACAATCAATATTATAAACCTTTTCCCATCAAACACAGCGTGATTTTACGGTGCACCGTAACTCACGCACACAAAAACAATTTATTTAACATTTACTTACTTATTTCGGAGACATGAGGTTAAATTTTTTACAGTTTTCGTCAAAAGCCGAAATCATGCGGCCTAAAAGAAAAATGTTTGTTAATGTTTCCACTATACGCTTACAGATTTTCGACTTATTTTCTATTGAGTCTTCTATATAGCCTTCTGCAACCGTATTGGACTTCCACCCGCTGTGACGTTTTAAAGTGAGATCGGCTCCGGAATCAGCCAAGAGCGTTGCCGAAGTTCTCCGACAGCAGTGACCCGTGTATCTAGCTGAGGCTCTTCCAGTTCCAGAAAGAGGCAATTTCTCGCGGTATAGCACCTATTTTATTTATTCCCATAGGCTGTCTTGAGCATTTATTATTATGGAATTATATGAAAAATCGGCACGTTTTTCAGGTCGTTAGAGTCACTGTCTTCTATAACGTCACTATCCGATAAAATACTCAGCAGTGCGATTCTGTAAACATGTCGAAGTGAACGACAAGTGAGCTGTCAAATCATACAAACAAGATGGAATAAAAGCTCACTTGTCGTTCACTCCACCTAAGTGATCACTGTGAGATTTCGACAGAATCGACCGGCTGTTGTGAATGTTGTGACATATTGTGTGGCATATTAACTGCGTGCTCTAGGTACTTGTTGGGTTGAACTGAAAATAAGAAATAAAGTCACAGACAATAGGTATAGGAAAATAGCTTAGATAAAAGTTACGGTTACTATAAACGTTTAAATCATTTTGCAATAAAAGTTTTCGTGTCGATTCGAGTCCTTAAAAATGTTTATTGTATTATTTTAAATTAAGCTTTTAAATAAAATTAAAACATTATCTATCTGGCTACATTTTAAAATTCTTTTCGTTATCATCACCGCAGAACCAAAATTTTATGCCATACAATATTGAACCTTATGTTTATAACAGTACGCGTTGTTTTACTATGTGCTCGGGCCACGATTTTATTTTGCAATTAAAGGGTTTTAAAGCCATCCCTTAATAAAACGTGAGGTGTAAATGCAGGTCTAATATTAGTAGCATGTCGTTGGAGGGAATAAAAGAAAATATTTTAAGCAAAGAAGGTCGTAAAAACCATTTCCTGCAAGATGACGAACATTGTTTATAATTTTTGTTACTTCGTACCTGCCAGTCTATTATAAAGTATCATAGCTTGAAGGGTGTATAAACCATTTCCTATAGCCTTGTGTGTTGGTAGTAAAGTGATTTTTGAAATGAACATGGTTTATACACCAACGTCGCGAGCTGCCTTTGGATTTACGACGTCGAATTTAAACTATGTTTTAGGTAATGCATTTAACACGTTAGGGCGTATAAACCATTTACAATCAACGACTATTTTTACGCCCTGAGTTACCTAATATAAATTATGGTCACATATTACATCACAAAAAAACTACGAAAAAAAAAAACCTTCATCTTTTACATTGAAAATTTACCGGGGTTCGAACTTACGCCGAATCACTTGGAAGGAAACACTTTGTACCGCTGGGTCTATGAATTCAGTTGACGTTAAATTTTAATAGCCGATCTTATAATATGTTATGGTTATTGACTGCTTAGCTCCTCGAAGATTTAGCGTGATGATAACCATTTCAATAATGTTTAAAAATAGCTAATTATGCTAGACTAAACGAATAATTTTAAATTGTACAAAATTTGTCGAAAAACGTTGATACGAAATTTAGAGAGAGTAGCCTTAAGAGTGTGTATTCCGTCCACTAGCGCCGCCAATCGTTTTTTATTAATTGTAGTAAATTTAAGACACGTAGGTAGATAAAAAACCGCTCTGTAGTGCACTGAAGAAATGTATCTATTATTTTTTGACAGCTATTTTTAATACATAACTCATGGCTAAATAGCCAAAACGGCAATTATTGCTAAAAGTGGCCACTTTTAGCAAAAATATCGACTTTGGCAACTATTTATGTTCTAAAGTACAAAACATAACTCTCAAAACATAATAAATACATTTCTTCAGTGCACTACAGAGCGGTTTTTTATTTACGTGTCTTAAATTTACCACAAATTATAAAAACGATTGGCGGCGCTAGTGGACGGAATACACGCTCTAACAAACTGTACAAAATTGGCTGTGGATGTTATATCTATACTAATATTATAAAACAGATTAGGAACTACGTTCCTAACTACTGGTCCGATTTGAAAAATTATTTCAGTGTTAGATAGCCCTTTTATCGAGGAAGGCTATAGTTTATATATCATCACGCTAAGGCAAATAGGAGTGGAGCATTAATGGAAAATGTGACGTAGACGAAGTTGCGCGGGTCAGCTAGTTATACTATAACAATACCTAACAGAACACAAACTCAAAATGAAATTCCTTCAAGCCAGTTCCTCGTATACATCTTGATCTATAATCCACTAGTTAATCATCATAATTCAATTTGGTGCAGATTCCGCGGCATCGACTTTTCTTCAAGTTGCCAACGTTCGCAACAGAAAGCCATTGTTGGTTCTTAACTGTTATAACTAAATTTATGATGGACTCGCGACTGAGCCACGCTTCGTGCTACATTTTTAAAGGAAAAGAGTTTTATTTTGTTGGCTATTTATTTTCTTGTGTTCATTTTAAGTTTTGAAGTTCGTACGTTAGGTTTTTTTATTATAAGTGATGGGTTTGCTTTTGACTCTAGTACAGGTCGAAGATGACAGAGACAAATGACTTCTGGAGCGAGCTTACCCAGAAGGATACTGTTCACTCAGGGCCGCGCCGGCCCCACACAGCGCCTGTGTGCAAAACCTATGAAGCGCCTCTTTTTTTCACGAATCTTCATGTTTCAACTTGTTTTTTTTTTATTTGTTAATTTTGACCGAAATAAAGCCACTTTTATCCGAAACTTAAGAACTATGCTGTTGAAACTTGGTAAGTAGATGTATTCTGTGAACCGCATTAAGATTTTCACACTAAAATAGAAAAAAAAAAACAACAAATTTTCACTTTGGAAGTGTCTCTCTCGCAAACTCATCAGTTTAGAAAAAAAATGATGTTAGAAACTTCAATATCATTTTCAAAGACCTATCCATAGATACCCCACACGTACGGGTTTAATGAAAAAAAAAATTTGAGTTTCAGTCTATAAGGATTGAGGTTCCGTTTTTGCCATTTGGCTACGGAACCCTAAAAAATAAAATGTTTTTTTTTTTGACATTACAAACAGACTAAAGTTATATTTATTTGTATAGAAAATTACATAAAAAGCACGTACCTGAAGCGTTTTTGAATCAGATTTTATAACACCTTCATCGATAAAATGACTGGTTTCTGTCTCTAATGATTCTTTGGAAGTAGATGGTAGAGCCGTAAAATATTTACTTATTTTAGTTGTATTTTTATCACGTTCTTCTTTTTGTTTTGTTTTCATTATTAAATTCTGGTAACCAGATTTTTTTTTGTCTTGAGAACTATCACTCATCGTGAAAACACGTTAAAACAATCACTAACACACAAACTATATATTGGTTTTTTAGAGCTAGAACCTAATCTTATTTTAAAAAATCGATGCGCATCTTGCACACACTTTCGATTGACTAATTGTTCAATTGTTTTGGTACGCTCGTTCCTTACAGTCGGGGAATCCCCGTGACCCAACCCCGCTTGCGTCGCACCCATCGTTTCGGGTTGTGATCATAATTCATTCAAACAAACTCACGGCGCGGCGGTTCTTTTGATTTTAACGCTGAGCCCGTAACTAATGTAAACTAAAACCTAAAGCGTAAAATTAAACCACACACACGTGAATATTATCTTGGAAGACTTGTACAATAAGTGCATTATAATTATGTTTTGTTGTTTACAAGGCATATGTTGCGCCTATTGTAGCTACTTACTTATCGATACTCCACTACAAAGAATATTTTGTTGTGTAAGTTAACATAAATAATTTCGATGGCGGCGCCTCTATTGTCTTGGCGCCTGTGTGCGCCGCACACTTCGCACACAGGGGCGGCGCGGCCCTGTGTTCACTCTGACTTTGAATAAATTAGGGTTGTAAGCGATCGGAAACACAGACGCAGGCAGAGAGTTTCACTCCTTTGCTCAGCGTATTATAAAAGACGTTTGGAAACGCTTAGTGCGAATTGGTGGAATAACAACAAGGCAGGGATGGTAAGTCTATATATTCTATGGTAGAAGGGGGGCAGTGGGATGAGATTATTAAGAGCATAGGTACTTATGTAGTTCGAATGGAATATGTGGTATTGTTATTTTTCAAATAATCGGCCTATCCTTTTCCCAGCCATACGTAACGTCTGTTTTGCTGGCTTCTAACAATCCATCTCTCTTTATTTTAAGATGGTTGGACCTCTACAGACTGATCTCAGCAAGCGTACAGCCGCTCCTATTTGTCTTAGCGTGATGATAATTATATAGCCTATAGCCTTCCTCGATAAATGGGCTATCTAACACTGAAAGAATTTTTCAAATCCGCCCAGTAGTTCCTGAGATTAGCGCGTTCAACCAACCAAACAAACAAACAAACAAACAAACGAACAAACTCTTCTATTTTATAATATTACTCGCTGACCCTCGCAACTTCGTCTGCGTCACATTTTCCATTACTGCTCCGCTCCTGTTTGTCTTAGCGTGATGATATATAGCCTATAGCCTTCTTCGATAAATGGGCTATCTAACACTGAAAGAATTTTTCAAATCGGACCAGTAGTTCCTGAGATTAGCGCGTTCAACCAAACAAACAAACAAACAAACAAACTCTTCTGCTTTATAATATTAGTATAGATAAGTATAGATTTTCCATTGACCTAAACCATGAATTTCGGCAAGTCTAAAAAGTCTAAAAGCTATACATGCGTAATTAAATCATAAAAAATATAATAGTCTTGTGGTGTGAAAACCAGCGCTGTGGATCTGTCTCGGACACGAGTGAGTGAGAGATGGTCGATTTGAGCGAATATGACGCATATCTTCCCAATTTTTCTTAAAATCGTAATTTCGTCTTTCGTATTATGTTTTATAATCGTACTTTCTTATTTTTTATTTGGGTACCTATGCGTCATGCTTGGTGCAAATAAATTATTTTTCTTTCTTTTTTTTTTAATTTAAAGTCATATGTACAGTCGCCAGCACATCAGGCTATCCAAAACTGTAAAATTTTATTAATCAAATTGAACCCAATCTTTTAACCGACTTCCCAAAAAGGAGGAGGTTATCAATTCGGTTGTATGTTTTTTTTATGTTTGTTACCTCATAACTCCGACAATTATGAACCGATTTGAAAAATTTTTGTTTTATTTGAAAGGATATACTTGCAGATTGGTCCCATTTAAATCATATCAAAATCGATTACGAACTTTGGATTTTAAATCGAAATCGCTGGAATTTGACTATTTAGATGATTCTTTGATAATCGAAATTGCGTATTTTGCTTTTCTGCGATTTTGTAGTGGTGTTGTTAGGTGTGGGGCACCACTAAAAAGTAAAAAATAAAAAAACTTTTTACAAAAAAATACAACCGACTTCTAAAAAAAAACACTACAAAGTAAAAAATAACTTTAAATTCGGAAGTCGGTGTCAAAATACGAGGAAACTAACAAAAACACGTCCACCGACCGTCGGTTGTATTTTTTTGTAGAAAGTTTTTTAGCAATAAAGTAGAAAACCTAACAAAGAAATTTAACAAATTGTTGTTGTTTGATGAGCTGGCGTCTGTACCTAAAAATTTGTACGGAACCTTTGGATGGCAAGTCCGAGTCGAACTTGACCGATTTTTTTCTTATAACGGCAGTTTTGCTTAACCTTATAGTTTTGCCACTATCAGGCTGCACTAGACTATACTGCCCTGATAACAAAGAATGCAGTAATCGACATTTTTGAGATTATCTTTTTTCCAGAAATGGATTCCCAAGAGGTTCATGTACATGAAACAAATATATTTTCATAAAAAAATTCACTCGAAGTATGTTTTTTATGTAATGATTTTCGCCATACTTGCATAAAAACTGCTTCAATGATAAGAAATAACGCAGTTTTAAACATGACCTAAGAAAGAATGCAGTACTTGCAAGAATACCCTAAAACAGAATGCAGTAATATCCAATACTGTATTATTTTGTTTTAAATTCAGTAAACAAATTGCTAAATTGAAACGCAGTACTCCACATTACTGCATTTAAGTGTAGTTTAGGCTTGCGAAGTCGTAGCCGTGCGATCCATTGCCGTGTTTTGTCTTAGTAAATCAGTTCGGTGACGTCATTCGGTGGAGTAATACGAATAACCTTTTGCAGCGGTGTGGCATGCATGCAGCAGTATCTGGCAGAAAATAAGAGGACATAATAAGTACATACAGAGCTCTTTTTGATGAGTTAACGTGATTTCAATGAAATTGTTGTTCGGACCGACAATTGCACCAGTCAAAATAAAAATTGGGCATTTTTTACATTTCTGGTACAATTTATTAATAGCCTTTTAGACAGCGCAACAAAAATTATTATTCAATACGAGTATTTCGAACCGGGACACACGTTTATTTCTGCAGACAATTTTCTTTATCAAGTTGAAAATCAGCTTCAAAGAGCAAAAAAAGTTCGTAAATGATGCCAATATTGTACCTACTTAATTATTTTTTAATAATTATTTGTTAATTAATTGTCTGATTGAATTTTGTTATTTTTAGTTATAATTGTTTTCTTATTAAAACTAAATTGTGTGTAACTAAGTTGTGTAAAAAAAATGTTTTTTTTTTATTGCACCCTAATGCTGCATATTATAAAAACATGAAGTAGGTTTTTAACATCCGTATAAAATTCAAAATTCAAAAGTCATTTATTCAAATTAGGCTGAGAGCCAGCACTTTTTGAACGTCAAGTTCTACAAAAGACAGTCCCCCAAAACGCCCGCCCGTCACCACTTCCTAGTGTTTTAGCTGTGGAGAAGAAGTGGCCAACAAAGTCCCCAGCAACATATCTGTCTGTTACGTTTTAGGAACTCGAATTTATGCACTGAGTAGAATGCAAAGTAATTAGTACATGACACAAAACAAAAAAATAATTATATAACAGCTAGCACACTATGATTCTATGATACTATAAAACAAAATACACACTCAAGCAAGTGTTGACGTTAAAAAAAAATTACCTACATAGTGACCTACATAAATAATTAATAAAAGACAAAAACGAAAAAAAAAATATATATAGTTAACTCAATACTTTATTTGCATTCCACGATGTACAAACTTAGGTCCTAGCTAAGAGACTAAAGAAACCTTAACCTTAAAATGCACCTATGTAAGTCCTTGGGAAGTTACTTAAGTACACTTGGATGAACGCACACAACCTTGAAATAAATTACTCCAAGACTAAACTAATTGCTTTTCATCCCCATCAAAAAACACCTTTAAATATAGATTTTACTTTTAATGACGCAAAAATAGAAATAGTTAAAGAATTTACACTACTTGGACTAGATTTGGATACTCATATAAACTGGAAATCTCACATACAAAAACTTAGATCAAAAATTTCAAGATTTTCATTTGCTCTTCGTGAAATAAAAAAAAACACAAATCTTCAAGCAGCGCTCACCACCTACTATGCGTATGCTTATGCATGGCTAAGCTACGGTGTTATCCTTTGGGGAAATAGCACAGATGCTCCATCACTATTTACCATTCAAAAAAAATTAGTTAGAATCCTAGCAAATATCGATCAAACAGACAGCTGCAAACTTCACTTCCAAAATTATAATATTTTAACACTCCCCAGTATATACATATTAGAAACTTGCAAATTTGTTCGTAAGTATCAGGAATTTTATACAAAGCGCGAGGACATACAATCACGTTACACACTCCGACACAAATCGAGATTAAACATTCCACATTCTCGGCTAAAAATACATTCAACAAGCCCCTATGTAATGTCCATAAAAATATACAATAAACTACCAGAATTAATCAAAAAAGAAGATAAATTAAACATTTTCACAAATAAACTAAAACAATTTTTAGTACAAAAATGCTACTATAGCATAAATGAATTTTTAAACGACAAGGTATAATTTTTTAGCTGTTTATAACTCCCACCCTCCTACTATGTAAATCTTTTGCTGTTTCCTTAATGACATCCTATTCAATTAATGATAATAAACAATAACATTGTATTCTATTGATGTTAATAAATAAATGACATTCTATTCAATTGATATATAAATGACTTTCACAATAATACATAAATGACATAATTCTCTATTAATATAATAAATAATATACTGTTCTATTAATAATAACAAATAAATATACTATTCTATTGATGATAATAAATAAAATGACATGGTATTCTATTAATAATAATAATTAAATAATATACAAAGTATTCATCACACAAACACACTAATACCAATGCACAAAATGCAAGCTATTAAACAATAAAACAACCAAACATTTTATTTAATCCAAAAATAAATATGTAGGTAATAATAATATGCATAAAAATTTTGAAAATTTATAAAACATTTATATTGCAAGGAAAGTTATTTAAAGCGCTCTTCCTCTCTCCTAATTATTTAAAGTTTTGCTGTGCCCGACAGGGTCCATAATTTGTTCTATTTATTCTTTTACCACATGTATGTGTACATTATGGATTGCAATAAACAATTTGAGATTTGAGATTTGAGATTTGAGACTTCTACTTAGTTCCGAGCATATAATAATGGCAATAATTACTAAAAAATAATGCAGTAATCGACTTGTGCTAAGACATAATGCAGTAATACGCGCAAGTGCTGCATTTAGTTTTAGTATCCTGTGACTCGGAAACGATTTGATACTAAACCGAAACGCAGTAATACGTTTTATAATTGCAATTATTAGTAAATTAAATAAAGGAAAATTATCTTGTAAAAGCTTGATTTTTTTCCGAATAAATATATATTATGACCAATACAATACGAACATCTTCCTCAGATAGATGATATGAAATAAGTTTTTTGCGTTTAACTCGTAACCTTTTGCGATTACTGCATTCTTAGTTATGACGGCAGTATAGTAATCTCTGCTTTCCTCCATTTCAGGCTCCAAAGAATTCTCTCCCCGAGACGTGGAAGTCTTTCGCCGATACCTCACCTTCTGCGGTATTGGCATCCAGAACGCGCAACTCTTCGAGTCCTCAGTTCTGGAGTACAAGAGGAATCAGATCCTGTTGGCGCTGGCGCGGAGTATCTTCGAGGAGCAGAGCAACTTAGAGTGTTTGGTGACGAAGATCATGACAGAGGCGAGGGAGCTGCTTAAGTGTGAACGATGTGCCGTGTTTATTTCGGATACGGATCATTGTGAATCGGTAAGTTTCATCAACAGCATTATATCAGCTGAAAGACTGTTTTATAAGCCTCCCCCAAGCGTCGTCACAACGACCGGTCCCGTGCGTGTACCGATGACCAGGGGGGCTAAGCCCGAAGTCCGTAGTTTCGGGCTTAGTTGCGGGCGTATTCTGCTCCGTATCACCTACGGACTTACGATTAGTCCCGAGCCCGAACTAAGAATGAATGACAACACGATTTGACAGTAACTGTTAATTCGTGTTGTCATTCATTCACAATGGTTTGGTGATACGGAGCAGAATACGCTCGCAACTAAGCCCGAAACTACGGACTTCGGCCCGGAACAACAAGATAGCTGTTCCGGGTCTGGACTATCTAGTAGGCCATACAAATATTTGTTGTCATGTCTATATCATATATCATGTCGTCATACAGCAGTTGGAATCTGTAATCATGTCGAAGTGAAAAATTAGGCGAAATGAACGACAAGTGAGCTGTCAAACCATACAAACAAGATGGCATGACAGTTAACTTGTCCTTCACGTCAACTAAGCGTACACGGAGAAATATCAACAGAATCGACCGGCTGTTGACACCACGCTCACTTCACCAATGTATTCACGATGACATTAAAACAAACCAGATCTCATTCAGTACTTCAAACTTTTTCTCTTTATCTTCCAGAGTCACTTGGAGCGCATAGTGCAGCGGCCGGGCGGGCAGAAATCGGCGCTGCCGGCTCTCCCTCCCCCCGCACCCTCCCGCTTCCACACGCTATTCGAGCTGGGCGCGCACCAGTCGCGCACCACTCTCACACACAGGCACGACCACCGGTCCACGCTCGCGAGCATTGCACTAGCGGTAAGTCAAATATTTTGAACTAGCTGACCTGAGCAAATTCGTCTGCGTTACACCCTTCATGAATCTTCTGCTCCTATTGTTCGTCATCATCATCATAACAGCCAATTGCCGTTCACTGCTGAACGTAAACATCCCCCAAAGAGCGCCAACCATCCCGGTCCTGTGTAGTCCAATGAAAGGACATTTTACCCAAAATATGTCCTTTCATTGGCATTGTTTGTCGAGTTGTTGAGCTCCTTATTGATTCTAAGTTGAGCTAATCGACTACTGACCAAGGCTTGCATTGACTGGACAGGTCCACTCAAATCTGTGTGGTTCTTTCCTCAAAAGACCATTTCATACAGTGATCTGCATGGTCCTCATACAACGTATTGTGAATATTAGGACCATGTAGATTGCGTTGTTAGGGGTTCGTTTGATTTAATGTTAGTCTGACGGTTTGAGTTCTTTATGCGGCCTACTCAAATGTCCTTGCTTTGGTATTGTTGTTCAGGTCGTTAAGCTCCTTAAAGTTCTTAGTTTGAGCAACACGATAACTGGCAAATGCTTGGTTCTCATTGACTTTAAAAGAGACTTTGACCTCTGAGTTTGTTTTGGTGTTTATTCTTAGAGCAGTCAGCGAGGAAACACCGGTCTCATCTAGTTTTAAATGGCCAAAAAAGATTGACGTGTAAAAGTGTTAGAAAAAAGTCAAATTTACAACCTACTTACAAAATAAATATAATTTATCATTATCATGGTGCTTTTTAACCGACTTCCCAAAAAGGAGGAGGTTATCAATTCGGTTGTGGTTTTTTTTTTTTTTTATCTTTGTTACCTCATAACTCCGACAATTATGAACCGATTTGATTTTTTTTTTTTTATCTGAAAGGATATACTTGCAGATTGGTCCCATTTAAATCATATCAAAATCGGTTACGAACTTTGGATTTTAAATCGAAATAGCTGGAATTTGACTATTTAGATGATTATTTGATAATCGAAATTGCGTATTTTGCTTTTCTGTGATTTTGTAGTGGTGTTGTTAGGTGTGGGGCACCACTAAAAAGTGAAAAATAAAAAACTTTTTACAAAAAAATACAACCGACTTCTAAAAAAAAACACTACAAAGTAAAAAATAACTTTAATTTTGGAAGTCGGTGTCAAAATACGAAGAAACTAACAAAAACACCGACTTCCAAAATTAAAGTTATTTTTTACTTTGTAGTGTTTTTTTTTAGAAGTCGGTTGTCAAGAAGTTTATCTAAGGCGGCCTACTTAATGTACCCGATGTAAATTACCTCTAGATGCGCTTCTAAATTATGAAATAACCTGCTAATAATATTAACGTTACAAAACAATGTCGCCGTTCCATTCAGAGCCGTCCTTGAAACACAAGACTCGGAGTGCGCTCTTGTAAGTATCGAACTACGTAATGCGTCATGATAATGAATATTTTACTCATTTTATTAATAATTCAAATGTTCATAATTAGATGCACACACTATTTATGTAATGAATGTGGAATGGATGGGTGAAGTGAAAGACGACTAAAATGGCACCGTGTGTACAGAGTCTTCCAGAAGTGCATGGTCATACGGAGGTTGGTGTTCTGTCTGCTATATTGTAAAGAAATATTAAAAAAAAAATGACTTAAATAAACAACCGCCTAATAGCGATTATAAAGATTAAAAAAACTTATCAAGCAGTTTAATGCAGTTAGCGTCAGACTCGATGCCATCAACTGCATCAGGCCGCTCGAAAATATTATTTTTTGTCGTTTTCGAGGTCGAATTTTTCGAAAAAGTCAATATTTTTTTTATTTTCATGTTTTACATAGCTGTAAAGCAGCTACAGAACACCACCTTTAAAAATTGCCGCGCACTTGTGGGGCACCCTGTGGATGCATTAGGTACCACACACAACAATGGCAACAATAACCAGCCAAGTGCAAGTCGGACGCGTACAAGAAAGGTTCCGTACCATAATCCTTAATGTTCATTATTTGTTGTTATAGCGACACTAAAAATACACAATCTGTGTAAAATAAAATAAATAAATAAAATAATATCCTTGGACATTTCACACAACGCCATATTGTCCCAAGCTAAGCAACCTAATGCTTGTGTTATGGTAACGAGATGGCTGATAAACTACTTATATACATTTTTTTTTGTAAATACATACATATTATAGATAGAAAAACACCCAGACTCGGAACAAATACATGTAGGTCGTACAAATATTTGTTCCGTGCGGGAATCGAACCCACGACATGCTGCGCAGCAGTCAATCGCTCAACCACTGCGCCAACCGTGTCGTCAAATATCATCTGTCTACATATTACGGTTTTTGAGATATAGCTCGCTGACGGACAGACGGACGGACGGACGTATGGACAGACGGACGGACAGGGGAGGCTTAGGGTTCGGTTTGAGTACTAGACCCTAAAAAGAAGATAACTATCGCAATAGGCTTGTGTCCTGAAAAAATCTAATTAGTCCGTCAGTTATATTATCAAAAAATATTTGACCCGTGTTTTTTCTTTTGTTACGGGAATCAAAATTGACGAAGTTACGACGCTTTTAAAATTCTCAATACGTCACACCTTCGCATAATTTTTAGTGAGTCGTGACGTCACGAGCCCCCACTCCCGCGTTTTGATGCGTTTTATCTTTGTTAATATTCATTGATTTACAAAAACAAAAAATACGTGTCCATTATTTTTCAATACTCTAACTGACGGACTCAATAGTTTTGCAATTTGTGGATGATGGAATTTAGCCTATTCTGTACCCCGTGCGCATTTATTTCGCTACCAATTAGTTTCTATAGTGCTTGCGATGTTTTTAAGAGTTGTGATGTTGGTGCATGATTCGTTTTCATTTAAGGTGCAGATACCCCTCAATAGAATTATTTTACACCTAGCTGTTGCCCGCGACTTCGTCCGCGTCTATGTCGAAAAGTAAACACACATAGCGATGTACCTAATATTGATACGATATGATATACAAACAGTCAATATCTGGCATGCTTGACAGCTGCTGCCCAGCTCTTACAGTTAGGAATTTGGAAGACTGTAATGCAAGGCACTGGCTGTATTATCTCTTCTGTTCAAAATGCCGTACAGCCCTAGTAATTTTTCGTAATGAGAAACTTCTGTGCAATATGTTGAAGAAAGTTGCTAGGGTTGATAACACGCGATAAAGCTACATAAAGTTTGGGTGGGTATACCAACCCGAATAGAAATCTAACCCCGTAACGGTTAGAGTAGAGTAGATTAGAGACTACGCTATCCGCACTTAGACTTCCATTCGGTCTGTTGACCGTAAGTGTTCTGGCTAATTAAGTTAACCAGCCTAGCTCCGCCCAAATGCACTAAGGCCTTCTGGGTGATCCAGAGGTTTTGCGCTGCGACCTCATCGGTTGTTCAGGTCGGGAAGCAAAGGCCTCATTTCCAGGAAGTCGGCAACTTCTCGGCGTCGAAGCAACCTCTGCAAATTAGGCTGTCTATGGAAGGCAATGTCTCATGATACGGTCTATTATTATTCGAAATATATTTCTACTTAGACTGATACGTCGTTAAGAGGGCTTTCACATTTTTTCTTGAATTTTAGCGTTTTATTCGAATTTTGATATGTGATTTTGCTTTAGATATAGCCTTAAAAAAAAAAAACAATAATATGCCTAAGATAGTTTGATCATTTATCTTGGGAGTGTTCTAAATAAATATTTGAATTTGTTCACGTACATCAGTAAAATCCTTGACTCCGCAAAGGATGTTTCACAAAACGTTGCTTTTTGATACCTTGAAGCACCGAAGATATTATAATTTAATCATTTATAAAAATGTCCACGGTACAACTGTATCTTCTACTTTGGAATGCTCAAATCAATTTATTACGATTCATACAGTAATACACCAAAAATAATTCTGTAAAACTGAGAGTTATTGACAATTTTCCGTACGAAACTATATTTTTTATCTATGAAATTATAATCAAAATTCAAATAAAAAATATTTAATAATTAAGGTAGCATTGCTATATTGCTTGAAAAAAAAATTGGTCTAATTAAAAGTAAAGTAAATATTTTTAAATAATTGTCGAAAATCAATATAATCTTGTGACGCGCGGTATTCAACTTTAGTTAACCTGAGCAATTCGATTTTGTAAGAGCGCTTTGACAAAACTGTCTTAGGCATATTATTATTTGTTTTTAGGGTTATACCTAAAGCAAAATCACACATCAAAATTCGAATAAAACGCTAAAATTCAAGAAAAAATGTGAAAGCGCTCTTAAGCTGGTCGCATGTGTAGGTTTGATATTGGCATTTTAGTTGAAATTGAGAAAAATATCAGGAAGAGTAGGTATGAATGGGTCCAGCACTACTACCTCTGGAACCTCTTCGCAAGTTCGTTTGTGGCGTCATGGCCTAGGGATCTACAATTCCCCTATGAGACCCGCTGCGGATAATTTATGGCCCTGAGCTGGTCTTAACCTATCATAGGCTTACTGAGAATTGAACAGCATTAAAAGTAAATAGAAAATAATTGGGAATGAGGGAGACTCTGGGAATGATCACAACGTGATTGGAGCATCACGCTAGAGCAAATTAGCCGAAATCTTATAATTATGCTACTTTAAAAGTTTGTTGAATATATGTGTGACTTTCAGCCAAGTACCTTTGCAAAATTTAATCGAAATTAAATATGTAAATAAAAACATAATTGGATGATGTGTACCTTTTCTTTCACGGCCATCGTAATAAAAATATTTTCCTTATCTTCCCCACAAACATTATGTCAATATAATGGGTATTGATGCTTACGTCGGTGGGTTCCCCGTACATAGACAAAATGAATGAATGCTGAAGCAACGGGAGGCTATCTTCTAAAATAAGCTAACCGCCGTCTTGATTGTGGTGTGTGCCGTCAGTAATTTTTATCATTTTTTGTATAATTATGCCCATTTGTGTGGCATTCATCTTTTTCTTCGTCGTTCCCTCACTGCTGGTGAAACATCGCGTTTCCAAGCCACTCGGTAGTCTGGAGTGTGGAAAGCTCTGAAATACTATCTCTTATAGCCTTCTTATGGCGTTGGACCATAAAAAAGACCACATGTTTGCATATTTGAACTTTAACGTGTTGATAATAATGTATTGAATAATAAATTTTGGTTTAAAGTTGGCAAAAATATCGCTGAACAAACATTTTTCATGAGATCCCATCATCAGATCCTAACTTATGCCTTCCATCATTAGCTCAGCAACATAAGATGATGATTACCAGACACAAATATCTGAATAGCGTTCGAAAGTTTTTGTAAAACATTGTTTCTGCCTACAAAATTTGAGGGTTTCCCTCGATTTTCATGGGATTCCATCATCAGATTCTGACTTGGTGACAATGGTACCATCTCAGGAATATAGGCTTTTGAAAACAAAAATATTTTTTAAAATCGGTACACAATAATTGACGGAGATATCGGTGAACATACAAAAAAATATATTAAATACTATAGCCTCCTCCTTTTTGAAGAAGTCGGTTAAAAACTCAGTTACCTAGCTAATTCAACTGTTGTTGCGTCTCTACGATTGAACCTCGCAACTTGCTCGCGGGTGGTATGACATGATCCCTGGCTTCAGGCCTGTAAAGGTTTATTCTTCGTCTTTTCGAGTAGATGATTGACTCTGTATAATGTTTTGGCCCAGTAGGTTGCTACGTTTATTTTATCTTAAGTGGCAATCATTTAATTCTCCAAAGTAGAGATGGTCTAAGAAGACTACTTTAGCAGAATCAGAAAGCACATCACGCTACCAGACACTGTCAAATTTTCCCAATCAACCTTGAACCTAATGCTTTAGCAATAAAGATGGAAAAGAAATTTGACAGGTTGTTGCGTGGTTAATGTTATGATTCTAATATGATTCTGCTAAAGTGGCCTCTTTAAACCCACAGGTGTTATTGAGCAGCTTTATCTTATTGAGCTTCGCAAATCTAAGCGCGCGCCTGTTGACGAATATTATTGTAATCTTAAACACCGCGAAAATGAGATCGAACGCATAACGCCATCTATGGAACATGAAGTAGAACTATGAAAAGATTAGTTAGAGTTCGTTTTATTTGAGTTAATAGGAATATTACGTTCATTTGGAACGATATGTTTTTAAGGTATTAAAATAATTACAATTTGGTGTTATGTCATTGTAGTCGAAAGTACTATTTGTATCAATAGATGGCATTGCAGGTGTTACGTAGTAAGTTGATTTCATCTACATTTAATTAAGGAATATTACGTTAATTTGAATGGAACGATATGTTTTTTAGGTATTAAAATAATTACAATCATTTTAAGACGTTTTAAATGTACCACTTAAAATAAGTTTTGGTGTTATGTCGTCTTGTCGAATGTACTATTTGGATCAGTAGATGGTATTGCCGGTATTAAGTAGTAAGTGATTTCATCTACATTTAAGTAAGTTAATTTTATCTACTTTGGTTTTGTAGGAACTTTGCGATGCGGACAAACAGAGTACAGAAAATAGGTTCTGTTAATTATCCTACTAATCCGGCATTACAGCGCTTTGGCACATCCACGCCCACACATTTTTAAACATACAGGCAAATGATGTCGCAGCCAACAAAAATTTTAGAGCAGGACATAAAAAAGTGTGAAATTATTCAAAAATAATAAAAAACCGCTTCAACTACCGGGGTTCGAACATACACCCATTCACTCGAAAGGCAGCCATTGTACCGCCGGGTCTATGAATTCAGTTGACATAAGTTCTAAATAGCCGATCTTATATGTTATGGTTATTGTCTGCTTAGCTCCTCTAAGATATAGCGTGATGATAACAATTTCTGAGAATGTTTAAAAAAATGCTCGTTTTATGCTAAACTGAACGAATAATTGAAAATTGTACAAAACTTGTCGAAAAACGTTGATACGTAAAGGAGATTGGCAGAAACCCATGTATTTTCAGTACCACATAAAGGCTTAGCGTTTCATAGAATGAATATATGGATTTGAATGCTAATATAGAGTACAACAGAATATGTAATGGTAAGCCATACATTAGACTTGGGGTTATTTAATTGATTTTAAACATAACCTCAAAATGGAACACCAAAAATAATTCTAAAAGATACCTACCTACATACTTTGTAACTAAAGGAAAACCCTTATAAATCATACATTTTAATCAGATAAAGTGTATAGATTGTACTTTATTAATTATAGAAAGATTTTTGAGTTACTAGTAGATGTTACAGCAAGGTGTTCTTAGTTGCGTGGAGGCGCAACGCCGCCCGGGGCGAGACTCCTCTGCCGCTGCAAATCGCAGCACGGCGGACGGAGCTCCGGCAGGATCTCATGGCGGTATGGAGACAGCGACTGTCGCAACCCAGCGTTGGGCACGCCACAATTGTGGCGATAAGTCCCCTCTTTGAGGAGTGGCTAGAGCGGCGCCACGGCGTCCTCACCTTCCGCCTGACGCAGGTACTCACCGGACACGGTTGTTTCGGAAGGTACCTGTTTTGAATTCAGCGGGAGGATACGCCCGGGTGTCAACACTGCGAGGATCGCCCGGAAGACACAGTGAAGCATACGGTGGAGGTCTGCCCTGCGTGGGTGGAGCAACGCTGTGTCCTCGTTGAGGCAATCGGTGGCGGCAACCTCTCGCGTCCGGCCCTGGTTCAAGCCATGAACCGGAGCGAGCAGGCATGGGAAGCGGTCACCTCCTTCTGCGAAGCAGTAATGCAAGCGAAGGAGGAGGCTGAACGCGTGACGGAGACCTCGCACTCCGGCCGCCGCACCAGAAGAAGACGCCCCGGGCGTCGGGAGTCGCAGGGCGATTCCCGGCCACCGTACCTGCGCTTGGGGCCTGCGGACGGCGAGCATTGGGTGGCTCGCCATCTGATCAGAATCAGGCCCGGGTCGACGGCGCGCTGTGTTCCACGCGCGCCTCAAAGAGTTGTCAGCAAAGCAAGTGGGGCCCGCTAGGACCAGTGCCTGCCGGGTTTGCGGAATATGTTCGAAAGAGTCACCGCGGCCCTGGAACGCAAAGGGCATTAAGAGGAACACGGATGGGTTTTAGTCAGTAGGAGTCTGACACTCCCTCCTGCTTTACCCAGAGCGGGAGGAGTCATTTGATGATTTCCCATACTTAAAAAAAAAAAGTTGTTCTAAGTTGAGATAAGGAAACGGCAAATATAGGTTCTTCAACTGGATAGCCTAAAATCATTCAAAATCTTCTTAGATTTTGAATGATTTTAGGCTATCCAGTTGCTGTGACGTCACTTATAATAGTTATACTAACGTTCCTTTAGCGGGATTTGAATCTGTATCCAAGATGGTCCATGACCCACCCACAAGATGGTCGTCAACAGGACAAAAGATAATGAATAATTAAATAGAATAGGTAAAAAATGCAACCATAGTATTCATAAAACTTTTTATTGTAATGTTAACAATACATTGTCAAGAAATACCGCAGGGGGGGTTGTTCCTTCGTGTCGAGCGTAAGCGAAATACTATACAGTTACAACAGTCGCCGATGATGGAGCTCTGACCTTGCTGTTCCTTTTCAACGGCTATGAAAACAAAATATGTGATCCGCCCCACATGACGGGATTTTAATTTTGCTCTTAACAAAAATGGATTTTCTCCTCCTAAACTGCTCAAATACAGCTGGTCGCGATCTATTTCGGGTGTGTACATTCCTTGAAAGCGGAAATGTTCTCCAACGTATGATCTAGCTTGACGGATCTAGCATGTGCCACACACAAACAACACCAATTCTTCCAAGGAGAGCCGTGGGAATTATATGTATATTTGAGGCATCTATATTCGGAAACATATAATACTGCGACGATTCAGGCGCTCCATGGCTATAATCGCTAATTCGTTCTCTAAAAATAAACGTTCATTTATTATATTTTACATTATTTGAGTATTTCCTGGGTCAGTAAATCGAGTTCCAAATGCATTTAGTACAGCACAAGCAGTTTTTAAATCTTTCATAATAGTCTAAGATCCCGCTATACAACGACCTTCACCGAGATGCTTATTTAATGAGACGTATTTTTTATGTTATTAAATATGCCAATAAATATATCCTATATGGGTTGCCTAACAAATTTCAGTCCAGAGTATTTTTAATTAATAATTTAAAAAAATTTTTTTTTTAAACATTGCACCGGTGTGATTATTAAATAAATTTGATACCAATCGAAAGTTTGAAGCCCATAGAATATGCAAACGTTAGGTTGCCTATTTTTTTCCGGTCACAACCACGGGTTGCCAGGTGTAAACAGGTAAATCTATACTAGCATTTTGCAACGGTCTGATTATTGAATCAAACTTAGATAAAATGAAAGATTATTTCATAAGGAACACGGTGGTATAGGGTTGCCTGCGAAAAATCAGTCCCGAATTACGGTTGTCGAATTTTAAATAATAAAATATCGCTGCGAGTGAATGTGTGTGAGAGAGAGGTCCCAGACCAACCATCCCATGCGGTAAAAAAGGACGCAGCGTAGCAGCTGTTTAAAGTCCGCCCATTTAAAGAAGGAGAGTGCGCATGCTATTTGTGCTTGGAAATGAAAAGGATAGCGATAGACTCGTATATGTTGTGCATTATTTTGGAGTAGTTAATTATTAATATACAGAAATAGTTATTTATTTTTTTATTTTTTAATCAATTAATTATTTATCTATGTTTATTGTTTATGTGACACTAAAGTATATACACATCTTTAGTAAAAAAGACAGTTAGAGTAAAACATATATATTACTTATCTGGCAAATTTTATCTTTATTATTGGGAGCCGAAATAAAAAACAACAATTAAAAGAATACTTCTGTTTATTGAAAAAAAAAAATAATACAATTTTTTTTTAAATTATTCAGGTTCCGAGTCATCGGACATATAACTGTGATCTCCAACTTCTGAATCTTCTTCGTCATCACTCTCCGTTTCAGTTTTTTCGACAATGTCTTCTATTTTTAAAGGTGTATGATCCCCAATGAATCCTACTGGTTTTAAATATTCATCTAAGAACCAACCGCAGTTCTCAGGCTGAAGTTTCACGCATATTGGATCCGTTGCATTAAGCCACATGGAATTTACGAAAATAGTTCGTAAATTTTTCTGAGTTAATGATATCCAGCATGGTGGTATGGAGTTGGAGTCGAAGCCTTTTATTTTTTTTAAAAAGTGCTCGCTGTCTTCTTTTGCAGAGTAATTCTTCAAAAAAATGCGATGTCTCGCATCATTCACACTGGTACAGTTCCTGATACCATACATACTAGACGTAAATTCTTGAACAGTCTTCATTTTTTCACCAATGAAAATATCAGCAGCATCTGTTAATGACGCAAAAACTGTTTGATATTTTTCATTTTTTGAAAATTGCTGAAAAGGTTTTACTTTCCCTCGAACTCGCAATATTTCGCGCAGCGGCGAATTGTGACACTCAGGTCGTTAAAATTATAAGAAAAAGAAGAAATAAAATATGTATCTACTTTACTGTTACACACTTCTTGACTAACTACTTTTCTACTTATACTCTTAAACTATTCGTCTATTCTTTTTTACAAAATGTCCTAAATGTAAAAAAATAAAAATCAACCCAGCTTTTATGATAATGTTATCATAAAGCTGGGTTGATTTTTAATTTTGAAAAGGATATTTCCTCAGTCAACAATGATCTTTCAGACAGCAGTCTACTTTCACTAATGCCGCCATGCTATCGAATTTACTCAATAATAACAAAATCACTACTGAAATAACTACTTTCTTAAAAAACAACAAACTAAAAAGCTATCTCAGTAATCCTTACTTACCTAGGTAAACACCTATTTAAATAGACGATCACCAAATAATACAACACCAATAACCTTGTTTTCACTGCACTACTACTAGTTTACACAAATAAATCAATTTCAACAATAATACATGAATAATGCTATAATAATCTAGATTATGATAGGTACGAATATATCAAATCAAATGAAATTGAACAATTAGTGCAAACAATAAATATGACACATAAATAAAGAAATCTGTTGTGAATGTGTCAAGTGTCATCCAAATATTACTCTCTGAACAAATTCAATATACAACTTCAGTATCATTCCATCTCGTTCTGGCGTACGCATTTCCTATCTCTGTCCGTATTGTAACTCGAAAAATACCGGCTTGCCACCTTTCTATATCTGGCGGTATAATGTCGCCTCAAGGTCACGATCGCTACAAGAGAAACATGTACTAGGATTCCTAAAACGCCGGCCGGCTTATTTAAACATAATGTCGGCGTTGATTTATTTCTTTGATTGTAACTTTCATAAGCAAATGTTATACCTGCAATGTAACTTCGTAAATAATTATTTGTTTAAATGATAATTGAAAACAATAGATGCTAGTATTTGCCATATTTCGAAAGGGAAGCCGATAGGAATCGAGTTGTATGGAGCCTTCGCCACTGATACCTATTAAGTATCGTAATTACTTGCCTAGAGTTGGTTAAAGACTTTACTGCCAATCCAAGAGATAAACTTTTTGCGGGCTAAAGCTAACTTTAATGCACAGTTTTCAAAAGTTTCATCATCAAAATCAATTATTCCGTCATCCGAATCACACAAAAAACACTTTTTGGCCATTTTTTCCAACAATAAATAGCAGCACGTTTTTGCACTTGTATCTATAGCGACAATCTACTCCAAAATAATGCACAGCATATACGAGTCTATGCTATCCTTTTCATTTCCAAGCACAAATAGCATGCGCACTCTCCTTCTTTAAATGGGCGGACTTTAAACAGCTGCTACGCTGCGTCCTTTTCTACCGCATGGGATGGTTGGTCTGGGACCTCTCTCTCACACACATTCACTCGCAGCGATATTTTATTATTTAAAATTCGACAACCGTAATTCGGGACTGATTTTTCGCAGGCAACCCTATACCACCGTGTTCCTTATGAAATAATCTTTCATTTTATCTAAGTTTGATTCAATAATCAGACCGTTGCAAAATGCTAGTATAGATTTACCTGTTTACACCTGGCAACCCGTGGTTGTGACCGGAAAAAAATAGGCAACCTAACGTTTGCATATTCTATGGGCTTCAAACTTTCGATTGGTATCAAATTTATTTAATAATCACACCGGTGCAATGTTTAAAAAAAAAAATTTTTTTAATTATTAATTAAAAATACTCTGGACTGAAATTTGTTAGGCAACCCATATAGGATATATTTATTGGCATATTTAATAACATAAAAAATACGTCTCATTAAATAAGCATCTCGGTGAAGGTCGTTGTATAGCGGGATCCTATACTATAAGATGAGGACTCGCTCGATTGAATATTCTTGTCTGAAGATTTTGAAATCTCTCTTTATTTGGGCACACAACGGGATCGACATTCTCAGATTTGAAGTACAAACAATGTTAAATAAGATTCCTATCACCAGTTCCGTCCTGCACAAAAGTATAATCAACTGAAGGCAAATTGTAATGTTATAGCAACATGGTGGCTGAAAATTCACATGGTTCACACTTCATTTATAGACGCATATGAACACTACAAATATCCTAAACGACGAACTAAATAGGACACCTACATACAACACAGAAATATGACGTTTTGCCTACATATTTTTTGTATTTGACATAAAGTGACAGCTGGGTTGCCAAATATTAATTATCAATTTGAATCGAAATAACTTTGGCTCTATTTTATGCGTTTTGTTGTGGATTAATGCGTTTTGTTTTCGTAACGGGGTAGTACACTAAAATCATGTTTTTTTAATTACTACCAACAACTAATTAACCATTTTAGCTTGGAAAATAACTACGAATATAAGACCTATAATTTGCATATAAGAAGATTTTGGAACATTTAGATTTAATGAGGTACCCAAGTCGCCAATCTTCTTTAAAAACTTTAAATGTTCATAACTTTTTTTCCCGGCCACCGATTGTAATGAAACAAAGCCTATAAGTTGCTCAGAAATAAGCTGAATCTAATTTTGAAAACCCCAACCAAATCCGTTCAGTATTTTCTGAGATCATCGCGTACAGACAGACAGACAGACAGACAGACAAAAAACGTAAAAATGCTCTTTTTGTGTTCTATAGCTTTTTTTTGAAAACTTCTACTCGATTTTTGGTATTTTTCTTTAATGTACAGAATTCATGGCTTCTACTGTTTTATTATATGTATAGATTTTTGTATTTGACATAAAGTGACAGCTGGGTTGCCAAATATTAATTATCAATTTGAATCGAAATAACTTTGGCTCTATTTTATGCGTTTTGTTGTGGATTAATGCGTTTTGTTTTCGTAACGGGGTAGTACACTAAAATCATGTTTTTTTAATTACTACCAACAACTAATTAACCATTTTAGCTTGGAAAATAACTACGAATATAAGACCTATAATTTGCATATAAGAAGATTTTGGAACATTTAGATTTAATGAGGTACCCAAGTCGCCAATCTTCTTTAAAAACTTTAAATGTTCATAACTTTTTTTCCCGGCCACCGATTGTAATGAAACAAAGCCTATAAGTTGCTCAGAAATAAGCTAAATCTAATTTTGAAAACCCCAACCAAATCCGTTCAGTATTTTCTGAGATCATCGCGTACAGACAGACAGACAGACAGACAGACAAAAAACGTAAAAATGCTCTTTTTGTGTTCTATAGCTTTTTTTTGAAAACTTCTACTCGATTTTTGGTATTTTTCTTTAATGTACAGAATTCATGGCTTCTACTGTTTTATTATATGTATAGATAGCTGACCCACGCAACTTCGTTTGCGTCACATTTTCCATTAATGCTTGGCTCCTCTTAGTCTTAGCGTGGTGATATGTAGCCTATATCCTTCTTAGATACATGGGCTATCTAATACTGAAAGAATTTTTCAAATCGGACCAGTAGTTCCTGAGATTACCCCCTACATACAAACTTACAAACAAATTTTACCTCTTTATAATATTAGTATAGATATTAGTATAGATTAGACAAGTTATTGATAATTTGATATACAATACGAGTCTTTTTAGTGTGCACGTAACAAAATGAGAGAAACTTACCTAATTTTATCGACGGAAAATGTCTTTTTAAAATTTTTTTTTTTCGTTCAACATATTGTACTTAATAATTGGTCAGTGGGTCGTCTTAGGGGCGGAATTTGTAAAATTATGTCTAACACGGAAATAAAAACAACAATTGGACCAAAACCGCTAGGTGTATTTTAATAGCATTTGCACTATATCTAAAAATATTTAACTCTACATTTTGATATACGGCTATTTTTATTAAAAGTCACAAGGAAAGTACAAACACTACTACACTTTGCGTCGCGCGGGTGTGAAACGAGCATGAAACGAGTGTGCATTTTGTTCCCTCAAGATCGCTGGCGTATGTCGTCGCCATTAAAGCTTTTCTCCTGATTCTTCCAGGTGGCCCAATCAAACAAAGCGCTGAACATTTCGGACGTGGCGGACTGGCGGAGAGAGAATGGCATGTTCGTGGCGGACGTGTCCGCCGACGACGCCGCCAATGTCAGGACCATGTTGTGCATGCCCATCGTCAACGCCAACAAGGACGTCATTGGCGTTGCGCAGCTTATAAATAAGGTACAAATTATAGTAAGGTCGGTCAGATTTGTGAGTAAAGTGGGCAGGGCAATTTTTTTATGTTCTAATCGTATGGGCAGTAAGGTCTAACGGCCCCACACACCCTAGTGTCAGAGTTTCTAAGCCACCTAAAGGGGCTGTGACATGGTTTAATGACCGCCATTTGGTGGCCGGGACCATCGGCTTATATGTGCCTCCCGAAGCACGGAATCATCTTTTTATCAGACAGGTGATTCAAGCCTCTTTTTTCTATTCTAACCTAATTCTAACCTTAATCTATTCTAACCTAATTTCCTAACTTTAATATTATATTCTAACCTAATTTCCTAACTTTAAAAAAAAATCTGGTCTAACCAACCAATACTTACCGTCGAAATTAGTGTCAACTGAATCGTTTTCTCCCAAAAAATCTATTACCTAAGCATAAATTTTATTGAGAAAAGTGTTTGATATTTTTTTTAGCTTTTTGCTTTTGTTTTCTTTCTCGGGTCTCTGGAGACCCGGTCCTTTGGTAGGCGTACGAGGGGCCGAAACCAACTCGCAGAGGCCCCGTTAGAAATTTCAAATATAATGGGGCACCAACCGGCGATTATCCCTGTATGCACTGTGAAAGTATTCCCAAGGACAAACCCCGGTTGGAGCAAGACTATTGCAGAATATGGAAAAAAAAGATGAAACGCTATGGGTTTGGGCGGTTTAGTTTTTTTACTAATCAAAATATAAGTTAAATGTAAAAAAATAAACTTTTTGAAACGGTACTCATAAAATAATATCTTAGGTTTTCAGAACTGTGTCACAGCAAAGTTGACCTTAGCTTCTTTAACATGAAATGAAGAAATATTTTGTTGCAGGAGAATGGATGTCAGTTCACGGAAGGCGACATTTCGATATTCGAAGCGTTCGCCATATTCTGCGGCCTGGGCATACACAACACGCAGATGTACGAGAATGCTTGCAAGCTCATGGCGAAACAGAAGGTAGGCTCTCTTGAGAAACTACAACTTGTAGGTCTGAAAAAAAAACTACTATCTAGAATTATTAGGTATACTTAGGTTTTGCTCTATGAGAAAACATCTGTCATATTTTTTGGGTCAGTAGTTTCAGAGTAAAATGCTACCGTTGCCGTGAGGCTTTCATTCGATTCATCACACACAAGTAAAGTCAAAGAATATTAATTTTTATTTTTGTAATTTGGCGTGAATTTGTTCCCTCAAAGTGACATCGTAATCAAAATGAATTTGCTTTCCGCGTCCATTTTTGTGTTGGGTCTCAGAAAAATATAGTTTAGTGTTTTCGTACAAAAATTAAACTGTATCAGTCCATGAATCGGAGTATTTTGGACAAAATTGGCTGTGACTGACCGACACACGACTCATCCTACAAGGATTTCGTTTTTATAGGGTTTTCTGGTCTGACTGATCCCTAAAACCATTGAAATGCTTACAATTTCCAAAATCAGGACTTCGTTCAATACTTGTATTTTCATTTTCTGATTCTGGAATAACTGTAAAAAAATAAAAAACTAGGTATTCAGTTTTGTTGTTATATGTATTTTGTAACCTGTTGATTGACTTAAAAAAAAGGAGGAGGTCCAATTTTTTGTAATGTTTGTTTCCTCATAACTCTGTCATTTATATTTTTTTAATCGATTTGAAATACTCTTAGTTTATTCGTCTCATATAAATTTTATCAAAACAAATTTTAAAATTTATCTAGATGTGGAAAATACTGGTACTCAGCTAAATCCGGTTTGACTGGAAGCCGACCCCAATATAGTTGGGAAAAGGCTAGGCAGATGATGATCTAGGTGTGGAGTACAACTAAAAAGTGAAAAAAAAAAAAACTTTTTACAAAAAAAAAAATACACCAACTTCCAAATAAATAAAAAATTGCAAAGTAAAAATTACTTCGATTTCGGCAGTCGTTGTTTATGGTTCTTCGTATTTTGACACCGACTTCCGAAATTTAAAGTTATTTTTTTACTTTGCAGTGTTTTTTTTTATTTGGAAGTCGGTTGTATTTTTTTGTAAAAACTTTTTATATCTTTGCAACAAACATCAAAGTAATACCAATATTGTCCATAGGTGGCGTTAGAGTGCCTCTCATACCACGCGACAGCATCGACAGAAGACACGAGCAAGCTGTGCCAAGATAATATCCCCTCAGCAGAGATCTACAATCTTTATAGTTTTCAATTTCATGGTAAGTTGTGTATCCGTCCGTCCGTCCGTCTGTCTGACAGTAGGCTATATCTCAAGAACCGTAATAGGTAAACAGTTGAAATTTTCACCGATTGTCTATTTTGCCGCTAGAACAACAATTTATAAAAATTAAGGTGCATGGTACGGAACCCTTCGTGTGGGAGTCCGGCTCTGCTGGTTTATTGGTTTCGTGCTTTCAACGTTTGCCAAGGTCAGTTCTCGGATTGGTGGCACGTTAAGCCGTTACCAATTTTATATCTTTGACGGGTGATTCGGGTGGTCAGAAGTCATGAAATCTGGCACCAATCTTGCCAAAGAGTACAATTTTCCTGTTACTGGGTTTTGAAGTACATAGAAGTAGTCATAAATTATCATCATCATAACAGCCGAAAGACGTCCAGAGGTGGCCTATGTCCATGCTGGGCATAGGCCACCTCTAAGCGTCGCCACAACGACCGGTTCCGTGCGTCTCACATGCATCGGCTACCCGCGACCTTCACCAGGTTATCGGTCCAATTTGTGGGAAGCCTTCCAACATTGCGTCTTTCAGTACGCGGTCGCCACTCCAGAACTTTTCGGCCTCATCGACCATCTGTTCTGCGAACAATGTGCCTTGCCCACTGCCACTTTAGTTTCGCGATACTTCGGACTATATCAATAACTTTGGTTCTCTTGTGGATATCATAATTCCTGATTAAGAGCGCTTTGACAAAATCGAATTGCTCAGGTTGACTAAAGTTGAATACCGCGCGTCACAAGATTTATATTGATTTTTGCATTGCATACAACAATTATTTAAAAATGTTTACTTTACTTTTAATTAGACCAATTTTGTTTTCAAGCAATATAGCAACGCCACCTTAATTATTAAATATTTTTTATTTGAATTTGGATTATAATTTCATAGATAAAAATTGTAGTTACGTACGGAAAATTGACAATAACTCTCAGTTTTACAGAATTATTTTTGGTGTATTACTGTATGAATCGTAATAAATTGATTTAAACATTCCAAAGTAGAAGATACAGTTGTACTGAGAACATTTTTATAAATGATTAAATTATAATATCTTCGGTGTACCAAGGCATCAAAAGATTCCCTAAAGCAACGTTTTGTGAAACATCCTTTGCGGAGTCAAGGATTTTACTGATGTACGTGAACAAATTGAAATATTTATTTAGAACACTCCCAAGATAAATGATAAAACTGTCTTAGGTATATTTTTGATTTTTTTAAGGCTATATCTAAAGCAAAATCACACATCAAAACTCGAATAAAACGCTAAAATTCAAGAAAAATTGTGAAAGCCCTCTTAAATCGCAAGGAAACTCCAAGCATTGCCCTCTCCATTCTCCTTTGAGTGACTTTATGCCTTCTGATGAGACCCATTGTGAGCGACCACATTAAAGTTCCATAAGTCAACACTGGCAACACGCACTGGTACTACACATATAGACTTTCGTCTTGAGGTAGTGTGGTATGTGGGACGAGAAGATTCCACGCAACTTCCCGAACGCAATAGGCAGTCGCTCTATGTAAAATACTTGTATTCAGCTGTATCCGGTCAGTCTGGAAGCCCACCCAAACATTCTTCTGTAAAGGCTAGGCCGATTGATATTTACTCATTGGTTTCTTAACTTCCTTTAGCCGAGGCCATCATGATATCAAATACCCTATTCATACAATTTTTCATATTCTTCTATCACCGTCAATTGATCATATTTAGCCAAGTTAGTGTCTGTATTTTTATATTCTGTTTCAGATTTCGACCTATCAGATGAAGACACATGCAGAGCGACACTCCGCATGTTCCTTCAGTGCAACCTGGTCGAGAAGTTCCACATACCTTACGATGTAAGTACACGAGTACACTATGTCCCGGATTAGGACGTAGAATACATTTTATCTAGGAGTTTGTTCCCTTAATAATAATAGAAGAAGCTACTTTATATTATGTGTCGCATCATGGATAAGAGCGCCTTCACATTAGCATTTGTCCAGCGTAGGCGTTCGATAAACGTATGCGCAGCGTAGACGCCGCGACAACACGGCGCATGCGTCGCGTTGTTGCGGCATTTCTTCTGGAGTTAATTGAACGCTGCGTTATCGCGGCGCAGACGTCACAAAATTGCATTGTCGTTTCGGAAATAGCATTAACAAAATAGATCTGACGGGGAAACTCTAATGTTGGCTATGCTGTTAAAAGCAACACGGCTCATGCGTCGCAAAACACCGAGTCTTCTTCGCAATCAGTCATAGTTTTGGGTGTGGACGCTGTCGCGGGTATTTGAACGAAGGAAATTCAAATCAAAATAACTTTATTCACATTAACAGTTCACGTAGGAAACAAACGTGTGCCTTGAAACTGAGCGTTCAGCCGAGACTGCCTTTGCGAGCGCTAGGAAGACCATGCCCTAGCTCCGCCAGTTTATTTATTATTTATTTATTTAAACTTTTCGCACAAAAAAAGTACAAAGGCGGACTTAATGCCTTAGGCATTCTCTACCAGTCATCCAAGGGTGGCGAAGAGATTAGATGGCAGGTACTCTCTTTGAGAGGAACAATGATAAAAAATAATAATAATAAAAGATGTCATAATTATAAATAGAATGGGTACGCAGTATATAAATAAGTTATAAACTTATAATACACATAAATACATATTTACTATAATACCTATACTATATACATACATATATTGTATATACAAAAACAAGAGAAAGAGGTGTTAAAATAATTCTGCGCTATTTATTTAGAAAATAGCTCTGCAATTTCCGCTTAAATGCAAACCGACTGGTGGCTGGCCAGTTCAAGACGTTCAGACGATCGTGTTCAAGCCGTAGGGCGCGCTTGCGTTTCCGATCACGTGACTATTAGGCTTTCAAACCGATTAGTAGATGGCGTTGTCCGTTACACAGTAGCGCCATAAATCCACGACAAATGGATGTATACGTCGAAGCTTAAAAATGTCGTCTCGACTAATTTTCAGGTCCTCTGCCGCTGGATACTAAGCGTAAAAAAAAACTACCGTCCGGTAAAATACCACAACTGGAGACACGCTCTCAACGTTGCTCAAACCATGTTCGCAATGCTGAAGACTGGGAAGATGGAACGGTTCATGTCTGACCTGGAGATCCTGGGTCTGCTGGTAGCCTGTCTATGCCACGACTTGGATCATCGAGGGACCAACAACGCGTTCCAGACGAAGACCGAGAGTCCTCTAGCGATATTGTATTCGACTTCCACTATGGAACATCATCATTTCGATCAGTGTGTCATGATATTGAATAGTGAGAGTAATAATATTTTCCAGGTGAGTTTTTTTATTATTGATAGTTATACGTTTGAAAACTGCTGTGGTAATTGCCGTTGGCAAAGTGCCGCTCAACTTCGTGAGCCCCTAATATCGTGGGCTTGGCTCGTTTGGCATATACCAATCAAATATGAAAAAAAAAAAAAAAGATGACAGTATTTTTATGATTTCGGTGTCGATATGCCTCATCTTTGTAAAACTGTGTTTTCTATAGTCAAACGTTTCAAGTCCGGTTCATACGTCAGTGATAAATTATATTTATTTTGTAAGTAGGTTGTAAATAACACTTTTACACGTCAATCTTTTTTGGTCATTTTAAACTAGATGAGGCCGGCGTTTCCTAGCTGACTGCTCTGAGAAGAAACGCCGAAACAAACTCAGAGGTCAAAGTCTCTTTTAAAGTCCATTGGATACAATCGTACTGGTCAAATCATATGAGAACCATGTAGGTTAATGTCTGAAGTGGTATTTTGAGGAAAGTACCACACAGATTTGAGTGGACCTGTCCAGACAGTGCAAGCATTTGCAGTTATCGTGTAGCTCAAACTTAGAACTTAGAGGAGCTCAACGAACTGATGAACAATACCAAAGTAATGACATTAATTTGTGTAGGCCGCTTAAAGAACTCAAACCGCCAGACTAACATTAAGTGAAATAAATCCCTAACATAGCAATCTACATGGTCCTCACATTCACAATACGTTATATGAGGACAATGCAGATCAGTGTCTGAAATGGTCTTTTGAGGAAAGAACTACACAGATTTGAGTGGACCTGTCCAGTCAATGCAAGCTTAGGTCAGAAGTCGATTAGCTCATTTTAGAACCAACAAGGAGCTTAATGACTCGACGAACAATGCCAATGAAAGGACATTTGGGTAGGCCACAAAAGTACTCAAACTGCCAGACATCGTTCAAAATGCTTTAAGAGAGTGCTTTCGCCACGCTACTGTTGTCAGTATTTTACTCTTTTATCTTTACTCTTGTCATATCAAGCTCAATATGAAGGCAAAGTTCAGTTTTAAGAATGTTTTAAATAGAGCTTATTGAAGTATGAGACAACAGCTACAAAACTCTTCGGAAAGCAGGGATTTAAAAAGGAATTATCTTGCAAGACTATTTCTAACAGGGCCTCCGGACGGCGAGCGTTGGGTGGCTCGCCGTTAGACACGGATAAAAACGAAGAAATGGGCTACATACTTCTGGCTTATAGTTTTTTTTCCACACCCGCTTCAATGAGATCATTAACAATGAAAATTGCACCATCTGTCAGGTCTGCCAGCATTGCGGAATTTGTTCGAAAGAGTCACTGCTGCCCTGGAACGCTAATGGCTTTAGAACTCTAGAAGGAACACTAAAGGGTTTTAAGAAGTAAAAGTCTGTCACTCTTTTCTATTCCACCCAGAGCGGGAGGAGTCATTTGTGATTTTTCATCTCTATAGCAAAAAAAAAAAACTGTTTCTACCAGTGCTGATTTCACAGATTCCACTTGAATATTCCACAAATAATAAAAATCTGAACTTTTTCAACTAAGTCCTGGGTATCTTCCAGGCGCTTTCCCCGGTGGACTACAAAGACGTGATGCGCGTGGTGGAGACGGCCATCCTGTCTACTGACCTGGCGATGTACTTCAAGAAGAGAGCCAAGTTCCACGAGCTTGTCGAGAACGGAGAGTTCGACTGGCAGAGCCCAGAGAAGAAAGAATGTAAGTCGGTATTTAGTTTTTGTCGCTCTAAATACAATAGCACATGTTTCTTGGTTTGTTACTTATTCCGAAATCTACAGACACCTAAATATGTCCACTATAAAAAAAGAACATCCAGGCCTCAACAAAAGTTGCTAGAAAAACATCGTCGTACTTGCGGTGAATCTACTCACGCGCAGCGTGTAGTGAGATTTGGATTTCATTAGTTAGCATTCTCGGCAACTCGAATCCAGCCACACTGCGAAGATCGTCTCCTCAACTTACACGGCTTAACTGGAATCAGTAATTTATTACCTTCCTCTCTGTTTCAGTGCTATGTGGTATGATGATGACAGCATGCGACGTGTCAGCGATTGCCAAACCCTGGGAGGTGCAGCACAAGGTGGCCAAACTAGTGGCTGATGAGTTCTTCGACCAGGGAGACCTGGAGAAACTGCAGCTCAACCAGCAGCCTATAGCTATGATGGACAGGTACTTACTGTTCACTTTACTGTGGTTTCCAACAAGGAACAGCATCAAGAGTTCGAGACTGGTTGAAGTAATTTTGAGCCTCTACCAAGAAAAGTTTTGCTTGGGACAATTGCCTGCCTATTTGTCTGATATTTCTTCGATCACAAGTGCAACGACCGACAAAATTTTTACTAGATTAGTTTGAAAGTTGTTAGTGTGCTCCTGATCTCTCCCAAGTCGTTTCAGATTGAGAGTAAAGGAACAGAAAATATACCTAAGTTTGCGCACACACTGGGCACTAGAATACTATCTGCGTACTTGGCTATTCTTCGTTGAGATTGGTTACAGAGGTGTCCGTGGTTTCTTTTTAAGTTTACAAAAATGTATCATAAAGTTAAAGATACTTTAAAAATATATAGAAATAGCAACTAAAACAAGACTAATAAACCAATAAATAAATTTCCAGAGAAAAGAAAGACGAGCTACCACAAATGCAAGTGGGCTTCATCGACATGATCTGCCTGCCCCTGTACAAGGTGCTCTCCGACACGTTCCCCTGGATCCTGCCGCTGTACACCGGCACGGCGGACAACCGCCAGCGCTGGCAGGACCTCGCGGAGAAGGTGGAGATGGGGCTCACGTGGATCGACCATGATACTATTGATAAGCCTATTGAGGAGTTTACTGGTAAAAATTCTAACTTTCATATTTTAAAACGAAAATAGGTTTGTGTGTGACACTTTCATTCAATTGGGACCCTGGCTATCTGGGGGCTAAGCTACATTTACAAAACCAAAAGTCAAGTCAAAAGTCATTCATTCAAATTAGGCTGAGTGCCAACACTTTGTCAACGTTTACAAGTAGACAGTCCCCCAAAAAGCTTTATTACTACAAAGAAAAATTATAAAACATGGGTAAGACGTACAACCTTAAAACTAAAATCATTCGACACTTGTAAGCTAGCACAATCCTCCGCTAGCACAAACCGCATGCAAAAGCTATTAAGAGATATTTTTAATGACAAACTTTGAGATTTGCATTGCATCAGTGTACTTCTTGATTGACCTTCATCAATCCAGCCTATTCCTAAGGCTTGTTAAATTCCACCCTTATTCCATTTTCTAAAATAGAAAGATCCAAAAGCAATCTCTTGAAAATACCAAAGAGCATGACACCAAAATATGCCACAAAATGGCTGCTTTTCTTAAAAGATCATCTTCTGGGGCTGCTAATCAATTCCATATTTTTTCTAGCATTGAACGAGCCAATAAAAGACGTGGAGTTTACAGTCACGACCCTGAACTGCTCGAAGCCGATACCTGAAAGCAGCAGCAGCAGCAGCATGGCGCTGGTGAAGCCGCTGAAGACTTCCTTCCACTCCTTGAGGAGAGGGAAGAGCTCCAACTTCACTACGAGACCCGCCAGGAGTAAGCTGACGAGGTAAGGCTGATGTGATGCTGTTGGGATTACTTGGCTTCTATGCTTACAAGTCCTTATGTAGACTAGAGATTTTACCGAATTAATTTTTTCCAATAAAAATCTTATGCAATTGAAAAATGCTTGATGTAGTCACAGGCTAGTAAGTTGCAATTTTATATTCGACTTTATTTTCTTTACTTATGTAGTTTATCGGAATATTCTATTTTGCGGCTATTTAAGTTATTATTGTATTACATCTTGACCATAGTGTCCAAAACCTGCAACCTCATAGAAGATTGGTTTGCTGTCCTAAATTATGATATCACGATCATTTAAAATCTGTGAGAGAAAATATATAAAATAAAAATGAATATTCTCATTCATCAAAAATCCACCAGTTAAGAATCACGGGTAAGATTAAATACGTGGAATACTGAGTGATCTTAAAAACGCAGAAACAAATTGGGAACATTTGTTTTCGAAAACCTAGTTTACGAAGTTTGTAGAGGTCAGCCATGAATTTGCTTCACGTAAAATATCGGTACTCAGCTGTATCTAGCTAGACAGGACGCCGGTCCTAACATAGTTGAGAAAAGGCTAGACAGACAATAATACGTGACAAAGGTTTATGTTATTATGAGGGATAGAATCTGAAAAGATTGGGAGTAATGACCCAACAACATTTAATAACGACAACCAAAAAAAGGGATAGGCCAATAAACTCACGTTAAACACAAAACAAAAAGAAACAGTTGTAAAATCAAAGTAAAACAAAAGCATGTTCCAGATCAATGTACGCGGCGGCAAGCTCTCGGGAAAGCGAGAAGCCACCCATCGTGAAGAAGAGCACCGTAGTGACGGACAACAAGCTCACGAGCGTGCTGCCTGACGAGCCGCCCGCGCGCTCCAAGCACAAGGCTCGCCTGTGCCACATGTTGTGACGGTTGAGCTTGAACTGGTGAGCCCCTTGCTCAATAGGGAATATGCACGCAATTTTTTTTTAATAAAATGAATTACTTATAAGCTCCAGTAAACACTCTAGAAAATATTTTTTAAATATCTTCATCAGCGATGAAGTTATAACGCTTCAAAGATTACTTTTAGAACGAAAAGTCCGACATGAAATTTGACGTCACATTACGTGCCGTCTATTACATCTGCCATAGAAAACAGCGTTTTCGCGAGAGGGACAGATATATTTGTTTAAAATACCTATATCTCGTTTGTTTTTCGAGCAATTTTGATTCAATTTCCACTGTTAGTAATAAATTTTTGAATATTTTTAAATAAAGTGTTTAGATAATAAATATTTTTTTTATGCATATTCCCTATTGTAATGCTACTCTTACTGTTGAAAACGTTGTATGTAAGTGTTTAGTGAGTGCACAGTTTCAGAATATTTTTTCATCATCGTCCCCCCCCCCCCCTTCCTTATCTCGCCTTGTCTTTTCTTTGTTCCTATATTACTTGAGGTCGGTGCAATATGCTCATTCTTCTTCAATTTCTGTGTTATCCTTAGTTTCAATAGTCGCCTCCTTTCTATCATCTTTCACACAATCCTCGTCATCCACTTCTCTTCCTTCATCTAAGTTCGTTCATCATTCTTCTTCTGTATCACATGTACAGTCATGACAACTGATTTTCAATTTTTTTTTTAGTGTTGGTGTGCTTTTAGATTTCGTCTTACGTTCTTTTCACTTCTATGTAAATCAATCAGCAAAGCAAATGAAGACCCACATTATTAGAGAAACGTTTCAAGGTAGTTGTACTAGCTTTCTAATGTTGATATTATTTTTTTCAGGGGTAGCCAGAATAGTACAGAAAAACCTGATAAGCTGGACAGAGTGAAGCCGTCCAAATCGATTGATTAGAAAAAAAGGGGGTCGTCACTATAACGTCATTTTGTAGAAAACCCTAAGACAAATGTCAGATTGAACCCGGAAAACGGAGTCAAAAAATTTAAAAAGTGAGTCGAAAACCAGATACACATTTAAATGCTGTTAATTTTTGTAATGCCAAAAAATTATGGTACAATATTGACGTAAAAATAAGTATTTGACAAGTCAAAGTTGTTTTTCAACTAGTTGACGTCATAAAAATTATGACGTGAGTTCTACAAAATGACGCAAGAGGACTTGGTTGTACTCTCTACTTCGGCTCTTGTGAGTCAAATGTCGTTTTACTAATAGTCGTTACCGTTGTACATTTCTACTGTTAGAGACTTCGCATTAAGTAGACTACGTGGGACTTGTTTTTTGTTGCGGGTGAACGAAATTATGTTTTTGATAAATTAGAAGAGTAAATAAAAATGTTGTTGTGAAACTAGCCGTAATGTATGAAATGCAATAACAGATATGAAGTTTGATTAGATATGAAATGTCAAGATTCAAGACATAACCTGTCATTTTCAAATTTTAACATAATTTCGTTCAGCTAAACGAAATTTTTAGAGAACAAAAAATAACTAAAAGTAATTTTTAGTATTTTAATCTCTGCGTCTTTTTGACGTTAACATGTTTCCTGTAAAGCAAACTTTAGGTAAATGTTTATCTAATTAAATGTATTATTTACATAGACTGTGATCTAGTATTACTTCACGATGTTCTATTTTAAAACAACAGATTAGATCGACTTTCCAGATTTCTGTTACTCTGATTTCCTAGTAATTCTGACAGTCAAGGTTTGTTGGTATTTTTAGTGCATTATACAAATTTTGAGTTTTGTCACTATCCCCTGCATTATCTCATCAGTATTGTAAAGGACCAGAGGGGCAATTATCGTTATTTTATTTTAGGGAGCGTTCACATTCGTATCGCAGTAGCAAACTGTCAAAAACACATCTAATTTTCCTAAAGTTTGACAAGTTTTTGACATTGTATAACCAAGATAGTCAGTGTCACAAACTGAGATGCAATAATGCGAGTTCACTTTGATTTTTATTTAATACGAGAATTAAAACGAAAATTGGCCTGTTGAATAAAAGATTACATTGTATTTTTAACCGACTTCCCAAAAAGGAGGAGGTTATCAACTCGGTTGTATGTTTTTTTTTTTTTATGTTTGTTACCTCATAACTCCGACAATGATGAACCGATTTGAAAAATTCTTGTTTTATCTGAAAGGATATACTTGCAGATTGGTCCCATTTAAATCATATCAAAATCGGTTACGAACTTTGGATTTTAAATCGAAATACCTGGAAATTGACTATTTAGATGATTCTTTGATAATCGAAATTGCGTATTTTGCTTTTCTTCGATTTTGCAGTGGTGTTGTTAGGTGTGGGGCACCACTAAAAAGTGAAAAATAAAAAACTTTTTACAAAAAAAAAATACAACCGACTTCCAAAAAAAAAACACTACAAAGTAAAAAATAACTTTAATTTCGGAAGTCGGTGTCAAAATACGAAGAAAGTAACAAAAACACCGACTTCCGAAATTAAAGTTATTTTTTACTTTGTAGTGTTTTTTTTGGAAGTCGGTTGTTATAGGTAGTCCTTTTCAGCATTAGTGCTATTTTTTTTGTTGATCACGTGATTATTGTGTCCTCTGGAACAACTTTACAGCTATATTAATATTTTCTTCTAATAAATTATAAATTTATAATCCCTATCTGACTGTTTAAAATAGAATGATCGTTTCTTGGCCTGTGGAATAAGGTGTACGATATAACTACCTACTAAGTGTGTAAGGGAAGGTTTTCGTATTTTACATTATGAACGTTCAATTAAATTATTTTTTATTATTTATTGGAGCTAAAAGTATTATGATGCTAGTCGTGTGTTATGTTATTATATAGATATATATTAATGTTACTGTCGAACGTAATAATACGTCCAATTTGCTTATGAAGCTTATTTTGTGCAATATTATATTACTGATTCGATTCAGTCATAAAGTATCTATTTGAGATTATTTTTATTACCAGTACTTTTAAGTGTCAGCAATATTTTAGGATTTTAATGTGTAATGATTTCAGTACAAGAAAAGTGGGCATGCTCCTACACAGTCGCCCATGTAACAATAGCCCATTGATATAATAATATAATTATGTAAGTTATCATGCACTTTCATTCGTGGTGTCTTATATGTCAGTGGACGGTGCAATGAATAACTGTGCGCAAAAACACAAGATTTTAAATCTTTTTGGATTAACAGTTTTACGAGTATTATTAAAAGAATAACTATTACGATGTCATACTTTGTCTTTACCAATGAAGTAGTCCAAATGTAATGAACATAATTTTGTCATAGAAATTAGAATGTTTATTTGATATCCTGTATTCACTTCTTTTTTAGAATTAAAAAAATAATTAAGAAAGCCTTTTAAACAATATATCGATGTCAAAATATTGTGCAATTTCTACTGTTGTTAAAATAGATTAGATATTCTGCTTCTACATTGGCAGAATGAAAAAAATTGTCTTTGGCAGAAGTCAATATAGTTTTAACTATAGTGATTTTTTGTGTTATTCCTAACGAGTAATATTAAAGCTATTATTTTTAGCTTATTTTATTCACTGAGTTTTGTTTTAGCCTAATAGTGATTTTGTTACCTTTCAAGGGGTTTACCAGAGGGAGTCAAATTAATAAAAATATCAAACTAATTATAGAAGGGATATAATTAGCAAATTAGTTTGAGGTTGTATGGTAGTAAAAAGTAACTCTTGATCTTCAAAAACCATTATATTTACCTTCTTCTGCCTCAGACGTCATGTCACGTCTTTTAATGAAATATTCATAATATTGTTCTGGCAATTTGAATTAATATCTACTTGTCCATATACGTATTGAATATTTTGAGAAGTTAAATAGTAAACAATCGCTTTTTACATTTGGTCTAAAATAATAAATCGTTACGAATTTCGGCCGCCGAAAGAGCGTAAATCATTTCAGAACATTTAATTTACGCTTTTTGGTATTTTGGTGTCCAATATTATCTTAGCCGTTGGTCTGCAATTGGTTTTACTATTTTAATAATATAGTGCATAGACTAGATATATTTTTTTTAACCTACATTATATGTTTTTATTCTGCCAATGTAAAGCCACATAGTCCCGATGTTGTGAAATAGACTATACTTGATATAATAAATAGAATCACGACTGTTCTTTACCAACTTGATATAAAAAATATTTCTTTGAAAAATTAGTTTAAATTTTATTAATAATCAAAATACATGTTTAGTTGATTTTTCCAAAGAAAAAGTTACCTTTCATGTTTTTTCTAAAAATGTGACAAATATGTCTGTTGAAATTATTTTATCCTAATTAAGTTCAGTTATCATTTGAGGAGTAAATAATTATGTTTGTTTGATTTTTAAGAAATGTATTTGCTCAGTATTATTCTTTAATACTTCGTGAAAACTATTTATTATTATTTTTTTTTTCATTGATGACGCTATCCTAATGCTTATGACCAAGTACTGAATTTTATTGTAAATATCGTTGAAGATTTGTTTTTTACACTACATTTGTAACTGTTTTTGTTTATGAACATCGTTAAAAATATGTATTTCTTTAGTATATTTCGTAAATATCTTGAAATATTTCCGTCATAAACATTTGGATGTCACTATCTACGCAATAAATATTATTTTGTTATTGTTTTTTATTAAAGGACAATATTGTAACTACGCTTCTCAGAACAATAACTATTTCTTCGTTATGATTCGATCAATTTGTAAAAAATACCTACTGAATGTGTTTTGACGAATAAAAATATTGTGAACAATAACTTTGTGTTTTCGTACCATTATTTATGTGGATGTGTACTTATATCTAAATTTCATGCGTGGGAAATATCTGTCAATAGCGCTTTGAAATAAGCAAATCTAGCTTAACATTAAAGCCTAAGGTATTAAGAGTGTGTATTCCGTCCACTAGCGCCGCCAATCGTTTTTTATTAATTGTCGTAAATTTAAGACACGTAGATAAAAAACCGCTCTGTAGTGCACTGAAGAAATGTATATATTATTTTTGACAGCTATTTTTAATACATAACTCATGGCTAAATAGCCAAAACGGCAATTATTGCTAAAAGTGGCCACTTTTAGCAAAAATATCGACTTTGGCAACTATTTATGTTCTGAAGTACAAAACATAACTCTCAAAACATAAAAAATACATTTCTTCAGTGCACTACAGAGCGGTTTTTTATCTACGTGTCTTAAATTAACCACAAATAATAAAAACCGATTGGCGGCGCTAGTGGACGGAATACACGCTCTTAAGTCCGCCTTTGTACAGTGGTTTTTACTTGTGCATAAAGTTTTAATCTATACTAATATTATAAAGCAGAAGAGTTTGTTTGTTTGTTTGGTTGGTTGAACGCGCTAATCTCAGGAACTACAGGTCCGATTTGAAAAATTCTTTCAGTTTTAGATAGCCCATTTATCGAAGAAGGCTATAGGCTATATATTATCACGCTATGACAAATAGGAGCGGAGCAGTAATGAAAAATGTGACGCAGACGAAGTTGCGCGGGTCAGCTAGTAAATAATATAAATAATAAATAAATAAAATGAAATGAAAAATGACACAAAATTATAATTTCACTATTATTTAATTAATATTGTCTTTCTTCGATGTTCACTGAATGCCCAGATACTGGCTTGATCATAACTTTGCATTCTAGTTTCATCTGTTTATGGTCCGCTGTGAGCTTGTACTTGCGAATCAATGGGATCATTGTTGCTTTTAAATACATTAGTGCATACGTTTTTCCTGAAATATGATCAATTTAATTTATGTTAAAAATGGAAATGGTAAAAAGTGGTGCGTTAAATAATTACAATCATAATCTTAAGAAAAAAAAGGCTCCAAGATACTGCCCTGTGGGGCCCTAACTACAAGTCTGAGTCGTTAATTTCTTGTGCAGTCCAAATGATGACAAAATCAATTCAATTTGCAAGTTTTTATTAAGATTCTCTAGTTTTTTAACCGACTTCCCAAAAAGGAGGAGGTTCTCATTCGGTTGTTTTTTTTTGTATGTTTGTTACCTCATAACTCCGAAAATTATAAACCGATTTGAAAAAATCTTGTTTTATCTGAAAGGATATACTTGCAGATTGGTCCCATTTAAATTATCAAGATCGGTTACGAACTTTGGATTTTAAATCGAAATTGCTGGAATTCGTCTACTTGGATGATGGTTTTATGTCATCCAAGTAATCGGAATTTCGTATTTTGCTTTTCTGCGATTTTGCAGTGGTGTTGTTAGGTATGGTGAAAGGTGTCCCACTAAAAAGTGAAAAATAAAAAACTGTTTTACAAAAAAAAATACAACCGACTGCCAAAAAAAACACTATGGAAGTCGGTTGTATTTTTTTTGTAAAAAGTTTTTTTTGATGTTTAAAAATTGAATGAGAAACTATCTCGATCAAACAATTAGCTGTGATTTACAATATCAAACGCCTTTGAAATATTGTCGCTTTTTTCAAGTTATCGTGAACTCTGGCAGCTTACCAATACACCTCCTTCGTCCTGGTGAAAAGCTAGCATAAGCGGCGCGATGATCCGGTACAGTGTCAGAACTAAGCCATCTTTCTGGTTTGAACTCCTCGGCATCTAAGCCCCAATACTAATAAGTGTTTCTGTTTAAGCTCCAAACATGGAATAATATGCTGCTGCCAGCGGGAATAGTGACATTACCTTAACAGAATAAACACGAATCATGATGAAAAAGAGATGCAAATGTATAGGATAGGTTTGTTCAGATACAAATTGGTTGCTAATAGAATCTTCTTCGGTTCTACTGCAATTATTCAACAATAAATTAGAAAATAATTCAGGATATAAGTGACCGTCTTATTAGAAAACCCTACGTACGTAATCTTTGTATCTGTGTTTGCTTCACGACCCACGATTGGTCCTATCGGGTATAACCTGATGGATTCTTTAATTACTGTTTCTAAATATACAAGCTGAGAGAAATTCTCCTTCGTCACTGTACCATCTTCACCCAGCACTTTAGTTATTCTTAGAATGAAACAATATATTTAATAACACATCGATTGTATACCTACTAGGGTTGATGAGGATTCCTTTTCCTCATCCTCATAATGCGGAAGTTCCTCATTTTTTAGCGATTCCTCATTCTCTTCCACATCCTCAAAATCCTCAAAATTAGGCATAAAATATTCCTCTTCCTCTTCCACATCCTCATTAATTAAGAGGAATTTAAGAGGAATCAATAATAATTAATTATTTTAAAGAAACAGAGAATAGGTCTTCAAGAAGACAGCCTTTTGTGGTGGAAAATGAGCCCATCTTTCAGCCCCTCCAGTGTCCCAAGGGAGCGCCTTTTCAGTGGCGCTGGATTAGTTTACGACGAATTACGAAACCTGGAGAAACAATCTGGAGAAACAGCTTCAAAGTTAATTTTCGTTAAATTCAACCTCCCTATTGTGAATTTTGACTATTAAATTGTCTTTTTTTCTTTCTAAATATTAAAGGGCCCATTCGCAATCTTTCTTTTATTTAAAATTTCAGTTCCAAATCACAGGTTCTATATTCCTCTTCCGCATCCTCATCCTCCTCATATCCTCTTCCTCAAAATGTATTTTTAATAGTTCCTCATCCACATCCTCTTCCTCATAACCGGTTCCTCATCAGCCCTAATACCTACCTCCTTGATTTGTTAAAAAAGTGTTCCAACTGACATCATTCGCAATGCACAAAATGGCGATAACAATTCTTCAGATTAAATGTGTAACGTAAAAATAAGAAAAATTGTGAATTCACGGATTTACTCAATGTAGGAACAAAAATTATGTTACCTAATTTGAAAACAATAACATTGTATGCTTCACGAGTGTGCCAAATATGTCCTGTTTAGTAAAATGCCAGACAACTAGTAGTCGTCTGACGATGGTTTTTAACCGACTTCCCAAAAAGGAGTTGCCGCGAGGCACGCGCTGAAAAGGTCCCGAAACCTATCCTCCATTTGAGCGGCAGCTATGGCCACCACTCGTGCGGGAACGCCGTCCGGTCCGCGGCGAGGGCCGTCTTCTTGGCGCGGAGGCCATGAAGACCCTCGCGGAACTCTTCTGCCGTCACCGGGGGCACCTCTGCCTCCGTCGGTGGTGCCGCCCCTATAATACAGTACCCACATTATGTACAAGCGCGTTTAAAAACAAAATAAATCATTGAGCATCAAAAAAATAATCCACATCGCTGTCAATGGTAAAAGGCGCCCAGAACACTGGCAGCATTGCCGCGCTGAATGGCAATGCTGATTATTTGGCCGATGATAAACCCACCCCTCTGGTCACGCGAACCGTCAACAAGTTGTTTTCTGATGTCTTAAAAGACTCTATGTGCACTCGGACCCCATGAGCCTAGTGTGTCAACGCCAAATGGTTCAAATATCTCCCAATTAGGTTATTATATTTGCACCATAAAAAGAAAGCCTGATGTAAGTGGAAAAATTACGGTAATTTATCCGACTACGAAGTAGATTCTTCGCGCCGGCACCTCGAGTCCGGATGAATGGGGTGACGGAGATCTCCAAGTCTGCCACCCCTGAACCCAGTTAGGGGGGGCGGGTGAAGGCAGCATATGCCTTCCTCCGACACCCGGTACGCCTACTGTAGGCCGAGAGAGTGGTCGAAATCTCCCTCTCTCTTTCCGCAACCGCATTCTTCGCGATAACTGTTTTGTGGAAGGAGACTACCGCATCCCAGAACTCCTCGCCGTTGACCATAGCACAGATTACGGCCGGGAGCGAGAGGTCACTGCCTACCGCAGAGTTGAGGGCACGGCGCGGCACCTCCCAAGCGGCACACTCTGCCAACTTATGCCACGCCGTGTCCTTCCGACAGTCGACGCAGTGGTGACACCGAGCGTCCGTCCTTTGCGACACAGGAACCTCCCAAAGTAGCCATGCCGCGAGAGGACCTGCAACTCATGGAACGACAGGGAGCCGAGCCTTCTCCCGAGCCGAAGGTACACTAGCCGGATGGCCTCGATAGTGACGAGGCCGGTAGACGGGCGTGAGAGCCTTTTCATTTTGCCACCAGAACCTCGCGCAGCTGCGACCGACACAACGCATCAGTCTAAAAAAAAACACCTCGCGTCCTCACGCCACCGATGCAGTGAAGCTAGGACATACGTAATAACCTAACCTAACAATTGAAATAATTTAACCTGTATTATTTTGCAGTATAAAGCATATTGATTAATTTAAATCACAAACATTGCGCAACATGAATATGCAAGGAACTGTTTCACTATTTTTACAAGAATTTAAATACAAAACAAAATTAAATACATGGTTAGGAGAACAATATAGAGGAAAACGATAATAAATCATCGCTTCAGCCAATTGCTGTCCACTGCAGTTGAATGTAAGCCTCCCCCAAAGAGCGCCAACCATCTCGGTCTTGAGCAGTCCGCATCCATCCGCTGCCAGTCACCTTCTTTAAATCATCGGTCCATCGTGCCGCAGGGTGCCCCATACTACGTTTGCCCATACACAGTCTCCACTCTATGGCAATTCACTCACTGTCCCGCGACATGCTGTAGGGTGCGTGGTGACGACGTCAAAAACTGCGCGTATGTTACATCTTTGTCCATTTTTAAAACAATGGTCAAAGATGATCACCTTTCTCAATGATCGTTTTTACTTGGGTTCTATGCTTTTTGATTCAAAATTATAATTGTATTTATTTATCTATCATGTATTTATTCATTTAAATCGTACACCTAAGACTACCTACAGTACTGTTTTTCCTTTCTTTTTAAAATCCATCCAAAGGTTGTCTTGAAAAGATCGCTCTTAGCGATAAGGCCGCCCATTGTGTCACCCGATATAATGTTTTCTTCATCTATTTTTTCTGTGACTTAAATGGTGTACATAATAAAGAGTATTCTATTCTATTCTATTCTTCAGCGTGTTGCACTACGCGTGCTTTCAATACAAAGAGAGATATTTTCAAGCAACGTAAGACATGCACTCCCGCGCTACACTGCAGCGCAGCGGTTCAGTGTGTCAATCGTCTAACACATATCTGCTCCACCGGCCGACTGTTCGTCTAGAAACATCAACATCGTCAACTTCAGCATGCTGATTCTACGCGCAATACCGGTGACTTTAATTCTCTGGCGAATAACTTAGTTGCAAATTGTATCTACCAGAAAATCACCGAGCATTGTTCTCTCCATCACCTGACCTATCGTGAGTGACCACGTTTTGGCTCCGTAGCTCATTACGGGTAGGACACACTGGTTATAGAGTCTGATCTTAAGGGATTGTGGGATCGACGATTCAAAGATATCAAGCAGCTTTCCGAATGCTTTCCAGCCCAAGCGAATTCTGAAGAGAAAATAAATATTTTCCGAAAAGTTTATAAATATGTGCATTTATTTACAATGTATATCATGTTACCCAAATTACTTAACATAGACAATTATTACATGTACCGAAAAGTTTATGAATAAGTGCATTTATTTGAATAGATAAACTTCAATGTACGTCATGTTATACAAATTACTTAACATAAACACTAATCACATGGACTATAGCAGAATAACACAAAACTATATACCACTGTAGTCAATGTAATTAGTGTTTCATCATCTGTCTAGCCTTTTCCCAACTGTATTGGGGTCAGCTTTCAGTCAAACCGGATTCAGCTGAATACCAGTATTTTACGTGGAGCGGTTGCCTACCAGACCTCCACAACCCATAACTGGGTAACACGGTACTCTTTGACGAGACTGGCTTCTGACTATCCGTAATGGCTGCCTCCAATTAATGACAGCCGTGACCAACACCTTAACGTGCTATCCGAGGCACGGAGAAAACTAGGTATGTTAAGATGGTCACCCATCCACAGACCAACCTCGGCAAGCGTTGCTTAACCTTGAAGATAGACCTGTGTGGCTGTTATTATTTAGCCACGAGCTCAATGTAATTAGTGTTTATGAACACAAAAACGAACAAGACCATAATTATTATTCAAATAGAAGAGAATAATAGAAATACTGTCGTAATGTGCATGCTGGTGTGTATGACTTTACGACAAACACCAGCCGCAGGTAGACTTAAAAGCCAGATATTTTTTTTCAGCTTCATGCAGATTTTTTTTGGGAAACTCCCATCACATATTCCCAGCCACTGCAACTCCTGAAAGCCAAAATCAACAGCAACCACAAGAAAAACGCCGTGTCAAAAAAGATCGACGAGACCCGGAGAAACGGTACTACCAATTTCGCGACGAAATCAATCAAAAAAGAGCGGAAGAGTAGGAAAAATTTAATTTAGAGCAGCCACCAACAAGTGACTTTCTGAAACGTAAGATACACTTGCTACTTGAACTGGTGTAGCACACATCAAAGCACTAAATTTGTTTATTTATTTAATTGAACTTTATGCACAATAGTGTTACATGGGCGGACTTAATGCAACAATGCATTCTCTACCAGTCAACCTTTGGGTTAAAAAGACTACATTGTGGTAGGTGTACAACAATAAATAATAAAAAAACAAAAACATTTAAATTGAATCTATTCAATTCAATACATTACACGAATAATATAATAACATAATATGTCATTATATTATTTGTCAAACTTATTGATAATGTTTGTATTAATATATTTAGTATATCTATAAGATGTCTTTGAAGACTTTTATATTTTATTTAACTCACACACTGATCCATTGCTGTTAATTTGATAAATCTATATAGTCTGATAGAAATAGTACCAACATTTATAAATATTTGTGTGTTTGCACTGTATAGACTCAAGTACCCTGGCGGTTGGGAGTGTCATGCTCACTCAAAAGCCTAGCTGATGGTGGCTTATGTGTGCGGTCCATGGCCCTTTACGGGGCCCCGGTGTGGGCGCGTTCATTGAGGCAGCGTGCTGCGAACCACTTGAACGCGCCCCAAAAGGTGGTGGCCCTCAGGATGACCAGAGGGTACCGCACCATCTCGCGCGAAGCGGCGGGTCTCCTTGCCGGATTGCCGCCATGGGATCTGGAGGCGGTGGTCCTCGCGCGCCTGCATGATTGGCGCGCGGAGGTACTAAGCCGGGGGGAAACTCCGCTGACGCGGCAAATTGTCGCGCAGCGGACGGACTTCCGGCGCGATCTCATGGCGTCATGGAGACGACGACTATCGCAACCCAGCGCAGGGCACGCCACAATAGCGGCGATAAGTCCCCTCTTTGAGGAGTGGCTTGAGAGGCGCCACGGCGTCCTCACCTTCCGCCTGACGCAGGTCCTCACCGGACATGGATGTTTCGGGAGGTTCCTGCACCGAATTCGGCGGGAGGAAACGCCCGGGTGTCACCATTGCGAGGATCGACCGGAGGACACGGTAGAGCACACTGTGCAGGTGTGCCCCGCTTGGGCGGCGAACCGCCGTGTCCTCGAAACGGCGATTGGCGGCGACCTCTCGCGTCCGGCCCTGGTCCAAGCCATGGTCCGGAGCGAGACGGAATGGGATGCCGTTGCCTCCTTCTGCGAAGCAGTCATGCTAGCGAAGGAGGTGGCGGAGCGGGAGAGGAGACCCTCTCGTCCCGGCCGCCGTGGTGGACGCCGCGGGCGTCGGGGGCCATCTGGTGACCTCCGGCCACCGTAGGCGCGGGCCTGTGGACGGCGTGCTATGGGTGGCTCGCCGTCCGTCCGTCTAGTGACGACAGGCCGTGTCGACGGCGCGTTAGTGTTCCACGCGCGCCTCAAAGAGATTCAGCAACACAGAGGGGCCCGAAAGGGCCGACGCCTGCCGGAGTCGCGGGATTATTCGCAAGAGACACCGTGGCTCCGGAACACAAAGGGCAATGAAGGAACATGGATGGGTTTTAGTCAGTAGAAGTCTGACACTCCCTCCCGCTACACCCAGAGCGGGAGGAGTCATTGGATGATTTCCCATCCCTAAAAAAAAAAAAAAAATGGTGGCTTATGTGTTAAATTATTTGGCTCCATTCAAAATGGTTGAGACGAATGGGCCTGGCGCATGTCATGGCGCCGTCGGTTGGGACTGGTAATTTCTCAGCTGCCATGGTTTATTTTAATTTATTTTAATTATTTCTTTCAATTGTTCCTTTTTTAGTTCCTTCGCCAGACTACGTTGTCTCTCAGATTCTCACGGGTCATGGGAGCTTCAGAAGCCGGCTACACAAAATGTCACTTAGTGAAACGGCCGAGTGCCACTGTGGTCAGGCGGATGAGACTCGGGACCATGTTCTGTGGGACTGTGAGCTGTACGCGAATGAACGGGACGACATGCTGTCGAATTGGAGCCGAAATACGGTAGGCCCAATCTTCCACCGGCAGTTGGTTGACAGTCCAGAGGGCTTCCAAAGGCTGAAGTCATTTGCTCACAGATGGCACAGCCGGAGGAAGGACATGGAGCCGCGGTAGGGTCTGCTGGGTACCGTACGGACGGCTAGACGCCGCAACTTCAACTGGACTGTCGGAACTGAGAGGTGGCAGACTGTATAGAAAAGGCCTGCTCGGATGCGAAGCACGTTCTGTGCCGTCGTTTGCCCCAGAGGGGGGGAACTGACATATTAAGAGGAGGGGAATGGAGCCTGGATACGCAATGGTCCGTATGCCGCAAGGCGGGAAGGACCATTGGCGCGAGGAAGGGGGTTTGTTCCTTTTTTAGTCCGGACGTTTTTATCATGCTCGTCACATCGTTCTTACATGTATGTTTAATTTCAACACGATGTCAACAAAACTTTGTAACAATTTATTATTTTTAAAAGTGTCCGTGGAGTTTCTTGCACGTTCTTCTCCATTTAGATCTACGCATTGGAACGTGCAAATAGCTTCATCTTTTTGGACCGACCGACCTTGACAATTCAAAAGTGCCTGTAAATGATTTAATTGAAATAAATGTTTGAGTTTGAGTATTCTATTCTATGCTGATGAAATTCAATGACAGTATTTTTGTTGATGCACCTACTTACCTAGCTTGCTGTCTAATGCTGTTTGCCAAACAAATTAATGCTTAAGGGCCAAAGTTGTTTGAGAATAATTATTTATGTAATTTTTTTTGCGGCCGGCTCCAATAGACACTGCCGAAAAATACATGAATATTAACGTGTCACGTGTTTGCTGATGGCAAAATAGTACGGGTCGTTCTTCAAGGTTAAGCACGCTTGATGAGGTTGGATTTGGATGTCCAGTCATTTCTGGACGAACTTCTCCGCTCATAGTTCAATATGGTCAAATCTGTTATGTAATTATTCAGATATTAAGTTGTAGATCAGATAAGTAATAATACCATACCAGCTGCAAAACCCTTGTAGAATCACTCGGTTGTATGTCTGTCTACCCGTCTGTCTGTGTTCCTTTGTCACAGTTGATTTTATCCAAGTCTACTGAACGGTTTAGTTGAAATTTGGTACACATAATAGGCATACTAGAGGCCGCCCGCGACTTCATCCGCGTATAAATTCTCGTTATTCCCGTGTAAATCTCGATCCCTCGGGAACTCCGGGACATTAAAAGTAGCCTATGTGTTATTCTAGGTCTTCAGCTACCTACATACCACATTTCATCGTAATCGGTTCAGTAGTATTTGCGTGAAAGAGTATCTAACATCCATACATACTCAAAAACTTTCGCATTTATAAATTAAGTAGTAGGATAGGATGACGTGTTATGAGGTGTTTGGATACTCTAACTCCGAAATGAATGAGTCAAAATTTTTAAATAGAGCAAATATAATTATTCTTATCTATACTAATATTATAAAGCAGAAGAGTTTGTTTGTTTGTTTGGTTGAACGCGCTAATCTCAGGAACTGCTGGCCCGATTTGAAAAATTCGTTCAGTGTTAGATAGCCCATTTATCGAAGAAGGCTATAGGCTATATATCATCACGCTAAGACAAATAGGAGCGGAGCAATAATGGAAAATGTGACGCAGACGAAGTTGCGCGAGTCAGCTAGTTCTACTTAAGCTGCTCCCCTCATAAAGTTTATATGACTTACTAGCTTCTGCCAGCGGCTTCGCCCGCGTAATCCCTAGGGAACATATTCCCGGGATGAAAAGTAGCTTATGTGCTATTCCAGACTATAATCTATCTTTGTTCTAAATTTCATTAAGATCCGTTAAGCCGTTCTGGCGTGATTGAGTAACAAACAACCAAACTTTCACATTTATAACATTACTCGTTTGGTGTAAGCGAAATTATAACCATCTTCCCCTCGACATTATAATTATTAAAGGATATTGCAAACTGTCGTAAGCCGTTTTCCGAAGCTACTCGCTAGCCTCTAGGCGCCAAGCTAGCTGCCTGCTTGTGCGTTCGCGACCACAAAAATAATCCATAAAGCATGATTCAGTATTCACGCGCGATGGCTTATTATTAGCGTTTTTCATGTATAACTTTGGTGTTTCTATACCGATTTCTATGATATTTTTTTTATGGAATAGTTAATAATGTTAACTTTTATTAATGTTAATTAGGGACGACTGAGAGTTTTATAAACGTAAGAGTAGACAAATACAATCAGAAAGCTTCGAACTGCTAAGCTATTGGGAGTTTACACGTGTTATTGTTCGTCAATCATAAAAGATAGACATATGCTGTCGTTGGATACTTTTTATATAATTTTAAGGAGAACATTTCCGTCATACATGATTTCTGTGTAGCTTTCACCATTAAGGTAGCACACGCGACGGAAGCTTAAAAAATGGAGTAACTTCTCCCGTTTTCCCAATATTTCCCTTCACTGCTCTGCTCCTATTGATTGTAGCGTGATGAAAAGTATACTATAACCTGCTCAGGAGTATGAATAATAATTGTACCAAGTTTCATTTAAATCCGTCGAGTAGTTTTTGTTTCTATAACGGTTATACAGACAGACAGACAGACAGACAGACAGACAGACCGACAGACAGACAGACAAAAATTGTACTGATTGCATTTTTGGCATTAGTATCGATCCCTAATCACCCCCTGATATTTATTTTGGAAATATATTTCATGTACAGAATTGACCTCTCTACAGATTTATTATAAGTATATAGATAGATAGATATAGATATAGATAAAATGTGCGTGTATTAGTTTATGTCTATGCATCAAAACAAACAATTATTTGAACAGTTTGAAATAATGATTGCCCTATAGAGCGAATAAATTAATTAAAATAAGTAATTAGTTACTTTCAATGTAATGACCATTATGTTAGGGTTCTAATGTAAATAAAACGAAATATAGTTACAGCTACGAACTATAGTTATAGTTGCTTATTAATTTTCCAGAAGGGATAAGAAATATAGATACAGTTGATAAAGATCATGTACCTTCTTATTTGACACCAAAATATTGTAGACTCCGTTAAATTGTAATAATTATTTTTTAGTTTAGAAAAAAAATATATTTGAAAAATCAATATCATTTTTAAAGACCTATCCATAGATATGGGTTTGACGGAAAAAAAAAATTGAATATGGGGAACCCCCAAAATTTGAGAAAACCTTAGTGCGGTTCACATAATAACTACATCTACTTACCAAGTTCACAACAGCATAGTTCTTATAGTTTCGGAAAAAAATGGCTGTGACATACGGACGGATAGACAGACAGACAAGACGAAACCATAAGTGTTCCGTTTTTTACCATTTGGCTACGGAACCCTAAAAACACTATAAATACCCATAGAAAACTTTTACGAAAGTTTATGGTGGTTTTTAGTAATGATAGGCACGCGTATGAACGCTATCGTACCTAATGGTAAGCAATGACGTGGTCAAAGATGGGTCACTTAAACGTTTCATTGATATGATGTTATGGGCATGCATTGCATTTAATTTAATTTTTCTCATTTTTCGTCGCAATCAGCTGGCCATGGCATATATTTATTTTTATTTATATATTATACCACGTACCATACACCTACATAGTTACGGTTTAAATATATATATATATATTATTTTGCCTTGCAGAATGATAAGAGTCGTTTTATTTTTAGTGTTATTTAGTTATTTCAATATTTTTCTTATAGCCTATACATACATACTTATCTACATACATTTGAAACCAAATTGTCGTTTATCGTTTTTCCGAAGGAACCCTTAGCGAGTTGAACTCGCGCACCCCGGCAGTCATTGTATAAAATAAAAATGAATTGTGTAACTTGAGTCAGACTAGTTAAATGATTTGAAAATGTACTGTTAGTTGCAAAATGTTTACAATATTAATGTCAGACCAAGATAAAAATAGCCATTAGTGTTAGTGCGAGATAAATAAACAAATCGTGTTTGACAGTCGTGTTCAAAAATCAGGAGAGGCATATCAAAGAATATTAAAAGAGGTACTACTTTTGGTTTTATCTGTTTAAGTGCATAATATTATTAAAGCTTGTGATATTACTATGAAAATACGTTCATAATTCTATTGAAATCAACTGTTAAAGTTGTGAATGTCCTTGAGGAATATTGAGCTCCAGGATTGCGGAATTCGTTCAAAAGAATTGTACGGCCCTGGAACGCAAAGGGCATTTGGAGGGACACGGGTGGGTCTCAGTAAGTCTGGACCCCCTGAGTACGTTACGTACCCAAGAGTAAAAAGAGTCATTTGATTTTTTCCAATAAAAAAATCTTTTTCCAAAAAATTAATCGATAGTCGGTGTCAAAATACGAATAAAGTAACAAAAACACCGACTTCCGAAATTAAAGTTATTTTTTACTTTGTATTGTTTTTTTTTTGAAGTCGGTTGTAAAAAGTTTTTTATTTTTCACTTTTAGTGGTACCTACCCCACACCTTACAACACCACTGCAAAATCGCAGAAAAGCAAAATATGCAATTTGATTACTTGTATGACATAAAACCATCATCCAAGTAGACGAATTCCAGCTATTTCGATTTAAAATCCAAAGTTTATAACCGATTTTGATAAGATTTAAATGGGACCAATCGTAACAGATAAAACTAAAAATAAGATTTTTTCGAATCGGTTCATAATTGTCGGAGTTATGAGGTAACAAACATTAAAAAAAAATACAACCGAATTGAGAACCTTCTCCTTTTTGGGAAGTCGGTTAAAAAAGGCATATTAGTCTATATTTGTTAAAAAAAACATCGGGTTGCACTCGGAGTGCCGGCAGAAGTGAAAACTTGAACATTAACGTTATACATTTTTGAATCAACTGTATTATGAATATATCGACCTGTGGGCCTAGCACGAATCATTTTGACGTACTGTAACGTGACGTAAAATTACCATAGCAACAATACTCGTTTCGTACATAACATTTATTTGAACTAGATACAATATTCATATTTTTAAATGATATAAATTGTGTATGTCTCATAAAATCAAACGAAAATACTATGGGTTTGTAGTTTTTCACATCAAAATTCACTTACTTTAACGTTATTATACGTCAAAAATATTCGTGCTAGCCCCTCAGGTCACTTGTCCTGACGCGAGTTTAACATTTTATACCCATTCCAAGAAAAGTGCTCAACGCCGATAAAGAAGTTTTCACTTCGAAAAAGAAAAAGTGTTTATTCTCTGCAAACTACTAAGCAGTTTGTTTTATAATAGTACAGGCCGGGCCGGAGCAAGCATTGCGAGTAACCGCCGTCGTCGCTCAAAAGCACTCGCTGAAAGCCTATAGCGTCAAACTATCGAAACTTTTCACTTACTACTCTCTGCTCGACAAGACATTTAAAGTTTGAAGTTTTACTCGCTACTCGCTGATTGCCGGCGGTGAGAAAAGGGAGTCCGCCTCTGTACATGTGTGCGCAAAGTATTAAATAAATAAAAAGTGTTTATTCTCTGCAAACTACTAAGCAGTTTGTTTTATAATAGTACAGGCCGGGCCGGAGCAAGCATTGCGAGTAACCGCCGTCGTCGCTCAAAAGCACTCGCTGAAAGCCTATAGCGTCAAACTATCGAAACTTTTCACTTACTACTCTCTGCTCGACAAGACATTTAAAGTTTGAAGTTTTACTCGCTACTCGCTGATTGCCGGCGGTGAGAAAAGGGAGTCCGCCTCTGTACATGTGTGCGCAAAGTATTAAATAAATAAAAAGTGTTTATTCTCTGCAAACTACTAAGCAGTTTGTTTTATAATAGTACAGGCCGGGCCGGAGCAAGCATTGCGAGTAACCGCCGTCGCTCAAAAGCACTCGCTGAAAGCCTATAGCGTCAAACTATCGAAACTTTTCACTTACTACTCTCTGCTCGACAAGACATTTAAAGTTTGAAGTTTTACTCGCTACTCGCTGATTGCCGGCGGTGAGAAAAGGGAGTCCGCCTCTGTACATGTGTGCGCAAAGTATTAAATAAATAAATAATAATTGCCTAATACTAATCAAAGCTGCCAAGTCTTTCGAGAAAGGCTCGTCGTCGAGAAGTTGAGAATACTCAGCGTTTATCAATATTATTATCAATGGCTTCTCTAGTCACTGTTTCACGGACGCTATAATTTTTATCATAATTACTCTTTTCTATGTTTTCTCATTTCAGTGACAAATTATAAGCTCAGCAATGCTCGCTGTGGCACTACTTTGCATAGCGTGCGCTGCATATTGGTGGTGGCGACAGAAGAATGTGAAAGCTACGGAGCCACCGAGCTTACCGGGAGGGTGGCCTCTTCTGGGACATGCTCCGCGTCTCATCGCGGACAGCTGCAGTATGTACTTTTAATTATTAACCGACTTCAAAAAGCACGATTCGTTGGAACGTTTTTTTTATGTATGTCCCCCGATTACTCGAAGATTGGACCGATTTGTTTTTTTTTTTATAAAAGAGATTTTACTTTCCAGGTGCCCCAGGATATACGTATTCTTAGTTCGTAATATGCGGTTTGTTTGTCCTAAATAAACTGTTATTCTGTCTGCCTTCTTTCTTTAACTTTGTATTTTATTGATTACTTTATCTCTTTTGATTGTAGCTATATGGAACCGAGTAAACGTTGTGGACCAAGAGATTAGCGAGTTGGGAGGAGTAGTTAGAGCAAACCTTGGACCTAAATATGTTTACGGTAAGTTTACAGATCAACACAAATGTGACTAAGAATTGATTGTTATGCATGGAAAGAAAAATGCGCCTAAGGAATTTTTGCGAATTGTCCAAGGTATTCAATTGCGATGAGACTTAAATCCGGAATCTACACAGTAACAAACTCCGGGACTGACTTTTATCTTTCAAACTAAAGTTCAAGATTCAGACAGTTATGTAATACGAACGGTAAAACATCACCTGGAACTTTCTGTAGCGAGAGGGAGTGTCACTCTCTTACAGACTTAAAGAAGGATGGTGTTATCACAATTTACTCGCAAAGAGGGGCTACCGTGATGGACCAACTGTAGGGTGTGGATCTGGAGCTGAGTTACACACCATGCTTCACCTCCTATCTTGTCGTCAAGCTAGGAGGTGAAGCATGTGCCCAAAAACAGGCACTTATTGAGATACCAGAACGCTACGAACCAAGCCATTGTACACTAATTTCATGGTGTAGAGACTGGCACCCCATCAAACATCCGTAAGTACTTTTAAAATTGAAATGGTTTTTTTTCACATTTCTGGATGAGAAACTTTATGTTAGGTTTGCCAGTTAATTTGGTATCTAAAAAACACCTAATAATTTTGCTTTATTTACTAGTGGGATATTATGACCTAAACACTTACTGGAATAGGGGGAATTAGTTTTTTGCGAGTAAAAACTACTGCTGAACTTGCAGAAAGTGATAGGCCATGGTATAAAAGCCACTGGTTCAAAGAGTCCAAAGAGAAACATAGAGATGCAGCAGCGATGGAGGCATCTGTCACAGCCCTGTACGTGTCATCGGCGTATTGTTAAATCTGACAATTGTTATTTACGCAGGACCCAATATCAGCCGTATACAGATTATATAAGACTAGCTTCCTCCCGCGACTTCGTCTGCGTAGACTTTAGAACTGCCGCGCAACTTTTTGCCTCATTGTCTCATCCTTGGAATTGCATCTTCATGATTCAGGTATCCAGACATTGTGAGTCTTTGCGGTGCCGCTGAAAGTAAGATTTCAGCCCCGAAATTACTTCGACATGTTTATGATCTCCTGGTAGACCCTTGTGAATCTTAAGCGCTCATATTTGCAGCCTCGAAAATACTCCGACATGTTTTTGTTCTCCTGGTATTATTGATCCATGCCACTCATAATTCCTGCACGGAAAAAACTACATGTTTTTGGTCCCCTGGTACTTTTGAATCGCTTGCAATGAAAGCCATCTTCTTTCCAGTAAAAAAACCTACCCTAAATATTTTGACATGTTTCTGTTCCCTGGCTTACTCGAGAATCTATGGCACTCACAAATTCAGCCCCGAAAATACTTCGACATGTTTCTGCTCTCCTGGTACTTGTAAATTTTTAGTGCTCATATTTCCAGCCTCGAAAGTACTTCGACATGTTTTTTCTCCTGGACTAATTGATCCAAGCCACTCATAACTCCTGCATGAAAAAAAAAAACATGAACATGACATGTTTCTGATCTCCTAGTTATTTTGATTCTTTAGCGCTCATAAGTCCGGCCCCGAAAATACCTCGACATGTTTCTTCTGCTCTCCGGATACTTGTGAAGTTTCCAGCCCTGAAAAAACTTCGGCATGTTTCTGGTCTCCTAGTACTTGTGAATCTATAGCGGTCGTAATTCCGGCCCCGGAATGCCTGGACATGTTTCTGCTCTCTTGGTACTTGTAAATCTATAGCGTTCTCAATTTCCAGCCCTGAAAAAATTGTTCCTGGTCTCCTGGTACTTGTGAATCAATAGCGCTCATAATTATGGCAACGGAATACCTCGACATGTTTCTGCTCTCCTGGTACTTCTGAATCTGTAACAATCGTTATTCCAGCCCCAGAATGCCTCAACATGTTTCTGCTCCCCTCGTACTTGTGAATCTATAGCGTTCTCTACTTCCAGCCCTGAAAAACTTCGGCATGTTCCTGGCCTCCTGGTGCTTGTAAATTAATAGCGCTCATAATTCCAACACCACAGAAATTCGACATGTTCCTGCTCTGCTGGTATTTGTGAATCTGTAGCGCTCGTAATTATAGCCACGGAATACCTCGACATGTTTCTGCTCACCTGGCACTTCTGAATCTGTAACGCTCGTTATTCCGGCCCCGGAATGCTTCGACATTTTCCTGGTATCCTGGTACTTGTGAATCAATAGCGCTCATAATTCCAGGCCCAAAGAACTTGGACATGTTCCTGCTATCCTGGTATTTGTGAATCTATAGCGTCCTCAATTTCCAGCCCTGAAAAATTTCGGCATGTTCCTGGCCTCCTGGTGCTTGTAAATTAATAGCGCTCATAATTCCAACACCAAAGAACTTCGACATGTTCCTGCTCTCCTGGTATTTGTGAATCTGTAGCGCTCGTAATTATAGCCGCTCATCCTAACCACTCACCAGCAACTTGAAAACTTTCAGATATTTCTCTCCTGGTATTTTAATCTATCTGTAGCGCTCGTAATTTTCTGGCGAAATACCTCGACATGTTTCTGCTCTACTGGTACTTGTGAATGTATAGCGTTGCTTCGACATATTTCTGATCTCCTGGTACTTGTGAATCTAAAGCGCTCATATCAAGCACCAAAAAAACTTCCGAAATGTTACTGCTCTCCTGGTACTTGTGAATCTGTAGCGCTCGTAATTCCGGCACCGGAATACCTCGATATGTTTCTGCTCTCCAGGTGAATCTGTAGCGCTCGGAATTCCAGTCCCGAAAATACTTCGAAAAGTTTCTGCTCTGCTAATAAAAAAAAACTTGCCCAAAAATAATTTGACATGTTGCTGGTCTTCTGGTACTTGTGAATCTTTTAGCACTCGTAATACAATTCTAGCCCGGTAAACAATTTCGACATGTTTCGTTCTCCTGGTACTTTTGAATCTGAAGTAAGGTAGCAGAAACTTTGTACTTCGAATTCTTCCTCTGTCTCCATTAAGTCATCTATGTTACCGGGATAAAAAGTAGCCTATGTGTTATTTCAGGATGTGACCCCTACATATGTGCCAAATTTCATCTTAATCCCTTTAGCCGTTTTAGCGTTATTGACGGACAAACATCCAAACATACAAACATGAACGCTTGCAATGAAAGCCAATCTATTTTCCAGCAAAAAAAAAATCCTGACCAAAAATACTTTGACATATGTCTGCTCTCCTGGTACTCGAGAATCTTTGGCGCTCACAAATTCAGACCCGAAAATATTTCGACATGTTTATGCTCTCCTGGTACTTGTGAATCAGAAGTACTAAGGCAGCAGAAACTTCTGATTTCCACTTCCTCTTCCGCCGCCATTAAGCTATGCCTTTTATCGGGATAAAAAGTAGCCTATGTGTTATTCCAGGATGTGAACTATATGTGTGCCAAATTTCATTCAAATCCCATCAGCCATTTTTGCGTGATTGACGAACAAACATACAAACATACAAACTTTCACATCCTACTAATATTATAAATGTGAAAGTTTGTATGTTTGTATGTTTGTATGTTTGTCCGTCAATCACGCAAAAACGGCTGAAGGGATTTAGATGAAATTTGGCACATATGTAGGTCACATCCTGAAATAACACATTATAGGCTACTTTTTATCTCGGTAACATACATGACTTAATGGAGACAGAGGAAGAAGTGGAAGTACAAAGTTTCTGCTACCTTAGTACTTCACATTCAAAAGTACCAAGAGAACAGAAACATGTCGAAATTGCTTACCGGGCTAGAATTGTATTACGAGTGCTAAAAGATTCACAAGTACCAGGAGACCAGCAACATGTCAAATTATTTTTGGGCAAGTTTTTTTTTATTAGCAGAGCAGAAACTTTTCGAAGTATTTTCGGGACTGGAATTCTGAGCGCTACAGATTCACCTGGAGAGCAGAAACATATCGAGGTATTCCGGTGCCGGAATTACGAGCGCTATAGATTCACAAGTACCAGGAGAGCAGTAACATTTCGGAAGTTTTTTTGGGGCTTGATATGAGCGCTTTAGATTCACAAGTACCAGGAGATCAGAAATATGTCGAAGCAACGCTATACAGTCACAAGTACCAGGAGAGCAGAAACATGTTGAGGTATTTCGCCAGAAAATTACGAACGCTACAAATAGATTAAAATACCAGGAGAGAAATATCTGAGAGTTTTCAAGTTGCTGGTGAGTGGTTAGGATGCAGAAGTACCAAGAGAACAGAAACATGTCGAAGTTTATTCCGGGCAGGAGTAATTATGAGCGCTGAAGATTTACAAGAACCAGGAGACCAGAAATATGCCGAAGTATTTCCGGGGCTGGAATTGTGAGCGTTTAGGATTCAAAAATACCAGGAAATCAGAAACATGTCGAAGAATTTTCGGGGCTGGAATTACCAGCACACCAGAAACATATCGACAAAGTACTTCCGAAGCTATTATTGCAAGCGGTTAGGATTCAAGAGTACTAGGAGAGCAGAAATATATCGAAGTTTTTTCGGGGCTGGAATTGTGAGCCCTAAAAATTCACAAGAACCAGGAGATCAGAAACATGTCGAAGCATTTTCCAGGCTGTAATTGTGAGCGCTAAAGTTGTACAAGTACCAGGACATCAGAAACTTATCGACAAAGTACTTTCAAAGCTTTAATTGCACAAAAGTACCAGGGGACCAGAAACATGTCGAAGTATTCCCGGCACTGGAATTGAGCGGTTATAATTACGAGCGCTACAGATTCACAAATAACAGGAGAGCAGGAACATGTCGAAGTTCTTTGGTGTTGGAATTATGAGCGCTATTAATTTACAAGCACCAGGAGGCCAGGAACATGCCGAAGTTTTTCTGGGCTGGAAATTGAGAACGCTATAGATTCACAAATACCAGGATAGCAGGAACATGTCCAAGTTCTTTGGGGCTGGAATTATGAGCGCTATTAATTTACAAGCACCAGGAGGCCAGGAACATGCCGAAGTTTTTCTGGGCTGGAAATTGAGAACGCTATAGATTCACAAATACCAGGATAGCAGGAACATGTCCAAGTTCTTTGGGGCTGGAATTAATTATAAGCGCTATTGATTCACAAGTACCAGAAGACCAGGAAAATGTCGAAGCATTCCGGGGCCGGAATAACGAGCGTTACAGATTCAGAAGTGCCAGGAGAGCAGAAACATGTCGTAGTATTCCGTGGCTATAATTACGAGCGCTACAGATTCACAAATACCAGCAGAGCAGGAACATGTCGAAGTTCTGTCGTGTTGGAATTATGAGCGCTATTAATTTACAAGCACCAGGAGGCCAGGAACATGCCGAAGTTTTTCAGGGCTGGAAATTGAGAACGCTATAGATTCACAAGTACCAGGGGAGCAGAAACATGTTGAGGCATTCCGGTGCCGGAATAACGATCGTTACAGATTCAGAAGTACCAGGAGAGCAGAAAAATGTCGAGGTATTCCGTTGCCATAATTATGAGTGCTATTGATTCATAAGTACCAGGAGACCAGGAACAAATTTTTCAGGGCTGGAAATTGAGAACGCTATAGATTTACAAGTACCAAGAGAGCAGAAACATGTCCAGGCATTCCGGGGCCGGAATTACGAGCGCTATAGATTCACAAGTACCAGGAGACCAGAAACATGCCGAAGTTTTTTCAGGGCTGGAAACTTCACAAGTATCCGGAGAGCAGAAACATGTCGAAGTAATTTTGGGACTCACACTATCTGGATACCAGAATCATGAAGATTCAATTACAAGAATAACAATATGAGACAATTAAGTTGCGCACCAGTTCTAAAGTCTACGCAGACGAAGTCGCGGGAAGAAGCTAGTTTATAATATTAGTAGGATTGGACAAAGCGTTGCGGAAGTCCACTCCACGTCTGTCTTTTATGGAACTCTTCCCCCTGAACTCTCAGAACCATAGAACGGGATGAAAGGAGAACACATAATGCATTGTATCATCTTAGCCGGGAGACTCAGCTGGTGCAATTTTTGCCTGAGTACGGGAAGAAGAACATTGTTGTATGCGGAAGAGACATCGAGGAAAGCGGCAACAACGGATTGATTCTTGGAAAGGCTATCTGGATGTCCGTAATTAAAATACCGACACTAGCCATTGTCCTGAGCCCGTTCCTAAAACCAAATTGGTGTTTCAGCACTAGGTCTCTCGATTTGACTATCCAGACGGTTTAAAAAAAAAAAAAAAAAAATCGTTTATTTTCAGGCGTCGATGGCCCATAGCGTGTTAGTATTACCAAAAAAAACTTAAAAACTATGTTAGTAGTCACACTTAGCCACAAATGAGTACAAAAACAAACACAAAAAACACAAAATAGAGGAAGATTTATGTCCGATCGTTTTGCATGTCATGATGTCAGTTGCCTCAATACAGAGCTAGCAAACAGTCGCGTAATTTTATTTATCAAATATCTCGAAAGTATCTACAACTCACAATCAACCTAACGGCGTCAACATATGGTCGCAAATCGAGCCGGATCGTTCGTACTAGCACGCACACCTGTGGGTCATTAGTGAATCGGAGTCCGAGCGAGCTGAGAACAATAGACAGCCGCATTCCAGAGATAAGACGACTTGTTTACTCAAAAACTGTGCAGATTCTTGGAATTTAAGTTTAGATATTTCTTAAACAGTGTGGACAGTGTGGTTGGCAATTCATAACACAAGTGATACTTATAACATAAATAGACGGTTACAATGGCTACGTTAACTTCGGAACAACAAAAGTGTTTGAGTACGCTAGAAGACGCTGCAAACTTAATACAAAAAGCACAAACGAACTTAAAAAAGTGCCCTAAAGTGAGACTTACAGACGGTTACATAAGGGCTAGAGTGAAGTGCATTGAAGAATATTGGAGTTCTTTTAAACAAACTCATGAGATGATGACACAGTGTACTCCGAGAGACAAGCGTGGAGAAATTCCTTACTTTCTCAATGAAGATTACTTTGTCATTGAAGACCTGTACCTCTGTCTACAAGCAGACTTGACAGACATGTTGAGCAAACATCAACATACAGCAATGGAAACAGCAAACTCTTCAGTATTTAGTGGCCAAGACCAATATTCGGCCGTAAAACTGCCTCGTATTCAATTACCTACGTTTTCGGGACAATACGAGGAGTGGCCCACATACCAAGACATGTTTACATCACTTGTGCACAAAAATTCCTCAATCAGTGACGTTCAAAAACTGCATTACCTGAAGTCTAGTGTTACCGGCGAAGCAGAAATAATATTACGGCACATTCAAGTTACGGACAGCAATTACGATCAAGCATGGCAATTATTAAAAGGCAGATACGGCAACAAACGTGTTATTGTGTTCTCTGTTTTGAAAAGACTTTTTAATCAAAAGAAAATCACAACACAAACAGCTAACAGTGTAAAAACTTTATTGGATACTACGACAGAGTGCATAAATAACCTAAACAACTTGAAAATTAACACCGATTCCTGGGATCCTTTAATTATATTTCTGGTGATTCAGAAGTTGGACCAGGAGTCACATAAAGAGTGGGAAACATTTGCTTAAAAGGAAAAGTCAGAAGAAGTGCCATCTTGGGAAGAGTTGAAAAGATTTTTGGAATCAAAATTTAGAACACTGGAAATGATACAGCCCGTAACAAGTAAAGATCGTGCAGTCAAAGAGCGATCTTACCATGCCGCAAATGTTGTCAAAGATAAAACCTGTGCACTTTGTAGTGAAAAGCATACCTTATGTCATTGCAAAGAGTTTATTAAAATGGACCTTACACAACGTTACAATTATGTGAAAGAAAAACAACTTTGTTTCAACTGCCTGCTTCCAGGTCATTCAGTTTACAAATGCAAAGTACCAGTTACTTGTCGGGTGTGTAGAAAACGTCACCATTCCTTGCTTCACAAATCAGAGAAGTCGAAGGATAACGCAGAGATAGAACCAACACAACCATCGACATCTCAACAAGAAGCCAACAAAGAGGCTATAACCGTTGAGGCTCAGAATGTCAACTTCCCAAAATGTCTCCTGGCACCAAAATGTCAACTTCCCATAATGTCCCTTTCCCAAAATGTCTCTTTCCCAAAATGTCTTTTTCTTGGTACAGATCAATTTCTGTACAAAATCAGTCTTCCTGCACCTCCATCTACCATTACAAAAAGAAATGTTTTGTCAGATGTACAAAAACTCTACGATCCATTAGGATGGATATCACCAAGCATTGTGCTCGCTAAGATGCTCATACAAAAACTATGGTTAGTTGGCACGCAGTGGGATCAACCATTATCTGAACAATTAACCTCAGATTGGTTGAAGATAAGAGAGGATTTCAAGAATATCAATCAGATTTCTATAGACCGATGGTTACATTCTTACAGCAGCAACATGAAAGCAATACAGCTGCACGGATTTAGCGATTCCTCAACTCGAGCCTATGCAGGTGCTGTATACTGCAGAGTGGAACAGCAGGATGGTACCGTATCCACAAATTTAATTGCATCGAGAACGAAAGTTGCTCCATTAAAGACAATATCGCTTCCTCGTCTAGAGCTGTGTGGAGCTCTATTGTTGTCAAGGCTTCTAAAACAAGTTACATTAGCCATGAGAATTCCCTCCAATCAAACCTACTGCTGGACAGATTCAACCATTGTGCTGGCGTGGCTTCATGGCGAACCTCAGAAATGGAAGACCTTCATAGCAAATCGAGTAGTTGAAATCAAAGACAATACAAAAAACACCCAATGGTACCATGTTGCATCACAAGAAAATCCCGCTGACATAGCATCCAGAGGTATGTTCCTAAAAGATCTGAAGAAAGAGAAGATGTGGTGGAAGGGGCCAGAGTGGCTATCAAAAGGGAAAGTTCAGTTGAGAAGATCAGAAAATACAGAGACAGATTTGGAGTTAAATTGGTTTTTCTTCATTTTTAGTTGTAAAAGTACATATTGATATATGTACTTTTACAACTAAAAATGAAGAAAAACCAATTTGGGAAAGATTCTCTAACCTGACCAGAATGAAAAGGGTACTTGCTTATTGCCGTAGATTACTAAGCAATAAAAACAAAGAGAAGTAATAATATTTGACTACTGGTGAAATAAATTATATTTTGCAAAATTGCATAAAATACTATCAGCAAACAGTATATGAGAGAGAAATAGATAACATTAAGAAAAATGGCAAAATAAGAAAATCAAGTTCACTAATTAGCTTGACACCATTTTTAGATAAAAACAATCTGCTGAGAGTAGGAGGTCGTTTACAAAACGCTAATTTACCAGTGACAACCAAACATCCAATAATAATACCGGGTAATCAACACATCACTACATTGTTAATTAACGAAGCACACAAACAAACTTTACATGGTGGTATACAAGTGATGATGACATACTTAAGGAGTAATTATTGGATAATTAACTTAAAATCAGCAGTAAAAAAATGCATAAGGAGTTGTAATGTTTGCATTATCAATAAAGGCAAGATAAACCACCAGTTAATGGGTGAACTACCAGCTGTCAGGGTGAGTCCACAGCGGGCCTTTTTAAACAGTGGAGTCGACTACGCAGGTCCAGTATTGTTAAGAACGTCAAAGGGAAGAGGGCACCATGCTACTAAAGGGTACATCTGTCTATTTGTGTGTATGGCGACCCGTGCCATACACTTAGAAGCCGTGACAGACTTAACTTCTCAAGCATTCCTGGCTGCATTTCGGCGATTTGTCGCACGTCGAGGTCGATGCACTCATCTGTTCAGTGATAACGGCACCAATTTCGTTGGAGCTGCAAAGGAGCTTAAAGACCTTTTCAAAGTAGGTGAACGAAGCATTGCCAAAGAAATATCTGAACATTTGGCAACCGATGGAACTACGTGGCATTTTATTCCGCCGCGAATGCCAAACTGTGGAGGTCTCTGGGAAGCCGGAATTCAAGCTGCAAAGAGACATCTAGCAAGAGTCAGCAAAGACGCAAAACTCACCTATGAAGAGATGGCGACGTTGCTAACACAAATAGAAGCCTGCCTCAACTCCCGTCCATTATGCCAGTTGGACAACACTGTTGAGACGATGTCACCACTCACACCTGGACATTTTTTGATAGGTGAGCCATTACTTAGCGTACCTGATGATGAATATGAAACATCCAACATCAATCTGTTAACCAGATGGCAATTAGTACAGCGAATGACACAAGACTTCTGGCGAAGATGGCATTCAGAATACCTGAACACTCTGCAACAACGGACGAAGTGGCAATCAGCTACCCAATCACCTACCGTGGGAGATATTGTGGTCATCAAAGAGGAAAACCTGCCACCCACGAGATGGCTCATGGGAAAAATAAAAACGCTGCATCCTGGAAAAGACAATTTAGTTAGAGTGGTTACAGTGCAGTGTAAAGGACAAAGTGAATTAAAAAGGCCTTTATCTAAGTTAATTTTCCTACCTAAAGATGCTTAATCAATAAATTGTACCTTATGCTATAAAGAAAACCTACCCTCCGCTGGTAGTTGAAAAACTCCCGAACTGGGCCCATTTCAGAGCCCTAAATATAAAACGAAGTTTGTTAACTTACCTGTTTAGTCTGTTGCTGTACCTGTTTACTATTGCATGTATATTTAGTTACGTACAGTCCACTAGTAAAATTTTTATATTAGTTGATCAGTTTTACGATGAATTAAGCAATTAGTTAATTATTCAGCCCCATTTATTGTAAACAGAAGTAACAGTAGTAAAATTTGTAAAAGGACACAGGGTCCTTTTGGTGGGCGGTATGTCCGATCGTTTTGCATGTCATGATGTCAGTTGCCTCAATACAGAGCTAGCAAACAGTCGCGTAATTTTATTTATCAAATATCTCGAAAGTATCTACAACTCACAATCAACCTAACGGCGTCAACAATTTATCAAGTCCCATGTCTGACATGTAGCTTGATAAACCTATCCATTGTAGGCCCGTCTAACCTGTCTGCAAAAACCTTCAGAACGCTATTGCTGCTTCCCCTCACCCTGCGCAACACCGATGCCACTTTTTTGCGCATGATCGCGTAAAAATCATCAGTGTGCGCGTCAGCGAACATCCCTGAAGCACTACAGTAAGGCGGAAGCCTCAACAGCGCCCTAAAGGCATTGTTGTATTGTATACGCAGTGCGCTGTCTGCTTTTTGGGTATGATTAGCCCACAGACTGCTGGTGTAAAATATTTGACAAAACGCCTTAAAAAGTGTTATTTTAACCGGTACTGAACAACCAGCAAATCTGCGTGCCAACATGTTTCCCCTCACAGCCATCGCCCTGCGCTCTCTTTCCATATCTAAGTCATCTTTAAGATCCTCCGTAACAATATGGCCCAAATATTTAAATTGTGCAACTCTCTTCAAAGGCAAGCCGTTTAGTTCCACGGAAGGGACATTTGAGGGACTTTTATTTCTTCCTTTAAACACCAACAGCTCACTCTTTGTAGGATTGTATTTTAGCCCATGCTGCTCGGCGTATCTTTCACAAATGTTTAGTAGTTTCCTAATTCCACCGATTGTGGGGCTCAGCAGCACCATATCGTCTGCATAGCTTAAGTTATTTAAACTCACTCCATCTATACGGCAACCGACATGAGTGCTGCTGAGCTCAACAAGCAAACAGTTAACATACATATTAAACAATCTCGGTGAAGTAAGACCTCCCTGCCTGACACCACATTCAAGTTTGTACGGGTCTGACAATGCATTGGACCACTTTACAAAGTTTCTCTGCTTGTCATACCAGATGGATAATATAGACACCAATGCAGCAGGAACTCCCGCTTCCCGAAGCTTCTCCCATAACACCTTATATGATACCAGGTCGAAAGCTTTGGAAAGGTCCAGGAAACAATATACTCTGGTGTTTTTCTGTCTGTATAATATTTGACAGTGTGCTTTAACGCAAGTATTGCACTCTCAGTAGACAGCCCCGCACGAAAACCAAACTGCGTGTCGTGTAGTTTTGTATATCTACTGAGGTGCGAGTCAAGCACACTATCAAACACTTTGGCTATCACAGTTGCTAATGAGATTGGCCTATAATTCGCTTTGTCTGCTATGTCTCCTGTCCGATTTTTTACAATAGGTACAACTAATGTATCCAGCATCTCCTGTGGTAAGTAAGAATGCCCCACACATAAATTAAAAAACATAGCCAACACTCTTGGCAAGTGCACACCCGCATTTTGAAGATGCTCTATGCTGAGTCCATCATGACCAGGAGATTTTCCCCGCTTCATGTATTTAATAACTGTTTTTATTTCTGAACACGTAAATGTAAGGGGTTTTCCTGATTGATAGGACTCAGCATCATTCACCCTCACCATAGATTCAAGAGGTGAGCTCACAACAAACTGTTCCCTAAATATATTAGCTATTCCAGTCTGGTCACTCTCACCCTCCACGCTAATTGGTAAGCTTCTAGGAATGTTGAGCTTTTTAGTGCCTTTCCAGAAAGATGAGAAACATTTCTTAGAGTGGAGCGAGGCCAATATATCCATTTCTATTTTTTCTTGGTTCTTAATGACCCATTTCAATTTTGATTTAAATACCTTACGAGTTAGCATCATATCCTCATAGACAGGCCCACTGCTGGGTTCCCCATACCAAAGCCATAATTTAAACTTAGACCTTGCTTGAGTGTGAAAATCTTTGACATGCTTGTTCCAGCCTTTTATACCTTTCTTCCTACTAATGCCTTTAGAAATTCGGTTTACACTAGCTGCTTCACTTAATATAGATACTATTTCTTTATACATTGAATCCAACAATAACCTATGGTGGGGATTATCACAAAAAATGTCAGCACATAGTTCAAAATCCTTCGGGAAATCGAAACTTTTAAACTTATTATTACAAATACCTGCGTATTCCTTTACTTCATCAGGACTTCTTTCACCCCATCGAACACCGTTACGCGGTGAATTAATAACACAAGTTTTCATTCTGATAACATTTACATCACATTCTATTTTCATTGGAAAGTGATCAGACCAAAACGTATCATATATAACCTCAATGTTTACAATTGTTTTTCCCGCCGCCTGTGTTACAAGACAATGGTCTAGCCAACGCTTACACCCGTGTGAGTCACTGATGTACGTGTACGTTTGCGATAGTACGCCTAAATAATGTACGTCCGCACATGATAATTCCTGCTCACTACAAAAACTAATAAGTTCATTATAAAATTACTCACCCGGGTGCGCGTTGAAATCTCCCAACACATACACTGATTCGGCATTATTATTTTGTATAATAGAATACATTTCACTAAGACATTCCGTAAAAAGTGGCAGATTGTCTCGACAGTCCGTAGCGTCCGAACTTACCAATTATTAAGAACATGATGTATTATAAAAGTACCTATGTTACTGCTATCCGTGTGTACAATCAGTTACCGCCAGCAATTAAGCAATTAAATGGTAATATGTTTAAAAATAAATTGAAAAAAATGTTAATTGAAAATGTATTTTATAATCTGCATGAGTTTTTTAATAAAAAATAATATTTGTAATTACCGCGTGTATCTGACATCGACGCACAAACGATTTCCATGGATCCGGGGCATGATTCTGGACACCCTAGACTAGGAATTTTTCGTCGGCTTTTTTCTCATTTTTTCATTTTTTTCAAGGGTTTTTTTTACTTTAGACTGCTTATAATCGTTATTCTGACCTAACTCAATGAGATTTTTAATAAAAAATAATTAATTAACTACTTTCACTAAAAAGAGCAATCTGAATAAAAGCACAAATAGATATCAGCTCAGCTGAGCTGATACTTTGTGGTACTCTTGAAAAAAATAAGAAAAGAACCGACGAAAAATTCCAACACTTGGGGTGTCCAGAATCATGCCCTGGACCCATGGAAATCGTTTGTGCGTCGATGTCAGATACACGCGGTATATCAATTCCTATACTATTGCATATCCGACTTGGGTAGACTGTTGAAACAATAAAATGTAATGTTTTTTTTATAAGATCTTAATGTACACAGTTAAGCAATAAATATATCTTTATCTTTATCTTTGACACTTTGAACTACACTCACGTAGTGAAATGCAGTTTTACGCCATAGTATTGCAAGCCCTCCGTAGGGCCTCCCTTTACACATGCCAGCTGACGTGTCCATTGAAGACTTTCCCGTGTAACTGAATTCCTGATCAAAACTATCAAGTAAGCTAGATCATGTGGATATAACTACGTCTCTTGTAATAAAACAATATCAGTGGTTTTGCATAATGACCGCACACAGTTCACTGACCTTTTAACATTTTTGCAGTTGAATGTTATTATGTTCATTTTATTTATTTATTTTTTTATTTATTTATTTATAGGATCGCCAACAGAGGCCACACAATCACATGCATTATAATAAAGACAGGGACAAATACAAGAGTGCGCTTCCAATTATAGGCGACCACATCATTCACTTAATATCTAGGTAGGTACATAAAGTTTGACAAGGACGAGAACATTTAAAATAAACAATAATACATTACAAAAATTAAAGGGAAAACAAAATGGGATGGATGCTAAATAATCACCCAGAAAACACAAAATAGTAATCACAAAATAACAATCACAAAACAAAAAATAAAACTCAAACAAATAATTTAAACAAATGCATATGAGACCATACAACAAACACCAAAACAATAAAAAAACACCAAATAAAATAAAATAAAATACTACATTGTCATGGATACTAGAACTCTTATGTCTTTTTTAAACTTTGCTAATTTACATGTAATATCCAGCTCGTTATGCTTCGATACTTCGTTATACTGCCTACAGAGCCTTGGCAAAACGGCGAAGTGTCCGAGGTTTGTTTTGGATCCCGGCACATAAAAAAGTTTATAGGTACTTTTCCGCGGCAAGCGAGATGGTGCACTTATATGCAGCTTTCCAAGAAGCTCGCTACAGTCAATAACCCCATTGAATAGTTTGTGAAGAAATGTGAGATCTAGAACTTTTCTTCTATCTACCAACGAGGACATTTTATAATGTTGTAGTCGTAGGTCATAGCTCTTAATTTTTTTTGCCAGACGATCTTTATAGCAAAGATGGTATAGAAAACGTCTTTGTACATTTTCCAAGCGTTTAGTGTAAACATCATAGTGAGGATTCCATACGGTGCTATTGTATTCAAGCAGTGGGCGAACCAATGTGTTATATAATTGAATTCTAGTTGAAGCTTTAGAAAATTCCTTGCTATTACGCAAGACAAATCCGAGCACCTTGAACGCATTTGAGGTAATGTTTAATATGTGCCTATCAAATTTCAGTTTTTTGTCAAATACAATTCCTAGGTCACGAACTTCTTTAACTTCATGTAGTGTTTGCTGATACAATGTGTATTTGTTGGTTTGCACTGTTTTATTACGGGAGAATTGCATATAGTGACATTTAGAGACATTGATTAACATTTGATTTACTCTACACCAATCCGCCATCCTATCGAGATCAGCCTGTAGTAATCCAGAATCTAAGTTGGTCACTATTGGCTTCATAACTTTAACGTCATCTGCAAACATGTAAAAATTTGAGTGCTTAAAACATGACGTAATGTCGTTAATGAAGATGTTGAAGAGTATAGGGCCTAAGTGCGAGCCTTGCGGGACTCCCGATGTTGCTGGAAAGCTGTCAGAGTGGTGACCATTTATGACTACTTTTGAATACCTGCCAGCGAGGTAAGAATGGAACCACTTAAGTAATGACCCTCCTATTCCCAATTGGTTAAGTTTTTTCAGTAGCATGTTATGGTCGACCTTATCAAATGCCTTACTGAAGTCCGTGTATATCGTGTCTACCGGGATTCTTTTATCAAGAGACTCTGATATGGCTGTGACATAACACAAAAGGTTTGTAGAGGTTGACCTTGATTTGATAAAACCATGTTGATTGGTAGTAATACATTGTTTGACATGTGCATTAAGGCGTTTAGTTACTAACTTTTCAAGTATTTTGCCGAATATGTTCAAAATAGAGATAGGCCGATAGTTAGACACTTGTTGCTTTTCTCCTGACTTGAAAATAGGAACCACTAAAGCTTCCTTCCACCTCTCAGGAAACACCCCGTCCACCAATGAATGGTTGAAAATAATTTTGAGAGGTGTGGTTAGTGCATTTGCACATCTTTTTATAAATACGGGTGGAATACCGTCACTTCCAGCACCTTTGCGCTCATCCAAGGCTTTTAGAGATTGAGATATTTCCTCAGCGCCAAATTCCAGTTTACAGAATCCGGACGGAGCAAGACAGCTATCAAGGTGGTTTGACGCATTAACACTCGACGAGGTATTGTAAACTTGAGCAAAGTTCTCGGCAAACAAGTTACAGATTTCGCTCCCACTAGATGCTCTTTTGTTCATATGAAACATTTCAGCTGGGTAAGTACTTTTATTTTTCTTTTTATTTTTAATAAATGTCCAGAACATTTTTGGATCCTTTGCAAGCGCTTTTTCCATTCTAACTAAATAGTTTTTGTAACAGGCTTCCATAAGCCTACCACAACTTGCACGCAATATCTCAAATGACACGACGTCTAGAGGATTTCTGTACTTTTTAACTTTTATGCGATACTTATTTTTTTCCTTTAGGAGACGTATAAGTTCTCTAGAATACCACTGAGGATATTTATTGCCCAATATTTTTTTCATCGGTACATATTGTTTGATGACGTCATGCAGTACTATGTAAAATATATCGATCATTTTGTCAGTTGTAGGGTGGGCTTCCAGTTCTTTTTCCCAGTCTATAGAATTTAGTTTTGTCGTGATGTTATCGTAATCAGCTTTAAAGAAGTCTGGTTTTATTGTTGGTTTAGCTTGGAGATGGTTTGGTTTAGTGTTTATGGACATAGAGAATTCAAATGATGGGTGCAAGGGGTCCTCTGAAACCAATTGACAGTCGCAGCGACTGAGGTTATGTAACGTGGTATTACAGAGGGCGAGGTCCAATGTTTTAGATTTAGAGTTTGGCAAGCAATTAAACTGTTCTAAAGCATTTAACGAAACAAAATCTAGGAAACATTTAATCACTTCGCTATTATTACTAGGATGAGGTTGTGCATGACCTGAGTTTTGCTCATCCATTTTCCACGTTATATTGCTGAGGTTAAAGTCCCCCATGATAAGAGTTTGATCACCGTGGTCAAGGGCACCCTGAGCAGAATTTAAGAATACCTGCATGATATCAGAGGTCACAGGCGGGGGTAAGTAAACGCCGCAGATACGGAATATATGTGTTTTTGTGCCTCGCGGGGCAATTTCAATATTGACCCACAAATCCTCACATGAACTCTCCAGGCGTGGCAGTCGACACGACTTTAACTTCCTGGAAACCGCTATTAAGACGCCACCACCATCCCTGCGCGCACTATAACGACTAGATTCGCGATCTCGTCTGTAAATCTCATACCTGTCGTCAAATAATTCGGCGTCGTAAACACCACCGTTCAGCCAAGTCTCCGTAAGCACAATTATGTCATAATCTTGTAAGGACATATTACGGTAAAAAATATCAAGTTTCGTTTTAAGGCCGCGTACATTCTGATAATAAATCCGAAGTGAACTATCGAATAAGGCTAATTAAACTACAAAAACATTCAATAGTTTTTCTAATATTTATTCTAATTTATCCCTACGCTATAGACTTAAGTTGCTCCTGGTTCGTGATAACAATGCGTTCAGATTGTTCATTTTTCTTCATGAATATTCTTCCGTTTCGCACCCAAACAAACTTATACCCGAGTGTCTTGCCACGAATTCGGCTCGCTGCATGTAATGCCTTGTTATCTGCCGACAAGTGTTCCACCACGTAAATCGGAACTGGGATCTCAGTGGCGATACCAAGGTGACTCGTATTCAGCTTATTGTTTCTGTTGTTCCTGTTGTAGTTGATAGTAGCCGCAAGGAATGTATCACGCAGGCGTGGATTGTTGAATTTAACAAGAATAGATCTAGGTCGAGTAGTCTGGGTATCTTTTTTTGCGATCCTGGTACAATGAGCTATGTCAGCTTCCACGACTTCACTTTTAGTGATGTTTCCGAGTTGTAACACCGTTGAAAGTAAGTTTTCTGAGCGGTTTTCGGGAACATTCTGAATTTCGAGGTTGGTCGCTCTAAAGTTCTGTTCCATAAGGTTTAGGCGTCTATTTATGTCGTGGATTGATGTTTGTAACTGTATGTTATCTTTCTCTAGTGCCTGAATTCTGGATGATTTTTCTTCTAATGATACTTTCGTTTCTTCATACTTTTCGTTAAAAAAGTCAAGGGAAACTCGAAATCCTGCTATTAACTCGCTTATTTGTTTAAACTGGTCAGCTACGACGTCTTTGAGTGCGCTGGCGATCTCTTGCTTTATTATTTCTCTTAAGGAACCCTTTGTGAATTCTAAAATTGTGTCGTCATCATTAATTGGGCTCTCAGGTGACCTGCTACGCTTTGTCTGTTTATTGCGAACAGTTACGTTAGATTCGGTAGGTGAGTTGTGAAGTTGCTGAGCTTTATCATTGTTGGGGCAATCGCCTCGTGCCGCCGATCGGACCGGTGTATCCGTGTTGTTTGTCTTCGGTAGTTTACTCTGACAATTTGGACATTTCCAAGTCGCTTTTTTGGCTACACCCATTGCTTTAAATTGCTTTTCGGGTATGTTAGAACACAACAAGTCGTACCTTAGTTTACAAATGCAACATTGCAGGTAATCTTTGCTTTGGATTGTATTCATACAACCCGCACAATTATTGACCATTGCCGTGATTAATTTATTCTTCAAACCTCGAGATAACACAAAAACAATATCACGGCGCCGGGCTCGAACTTGCGACGCAGTCGATTACGTATAGTCTAAACCGATACGTTTGCCGCTGCGCCACTTGAACGTTAATAATCCAGTTGAAATTTGCAACCGTATTGCTCGGTTTTTAGATTTTAAATTTTAAAGAACGTTATAAGATTGACTCATTTGTCACACATTCCACAAATTTTTTCACTGTTTACGATGATTCGAATTGGCTTTTTTTGACACTTTTTTACAATTTTCTTGCAGCTAATCGTTTTATTGATTTGGTTTAGAAAAATCCTTGGTGTTTTAGCACTTTTAAACGTTGTATTCGTAGTTTTAAATGCACTTGGTTTTGTGATTTTAATTAAGATAGTTTCTTAGGTGTCCGTCACAATGAGCTTGAATAACACTTTCACTTGATATTTGTCCTAGCACCTTCAAGTTAGTTACAAATTTAGTTGAAATTTCACAGTATTTATATTTTTAGGAAATATTTAACACGGAGCTTATCAAACCTAGATGTTCACCTAGTGGCGTCATCTATCGTTTTTTGCAATACTATCCATTATTTGGTGTTGTTATTTCCTCACGCTCAAAAATTGTGTTATTTTTGTCTTCTCTTCTATTCTTGAAATGGATAAAGCGCCTAAATGTCATGCCATCAGGCCACGTTTGGTCATCCAGAAAAACGTCCAGCTTGTTTTTGTTAACAAGCACTTTAAAGGCATTGTATGGCTTTTCCTTTTTCATTGTAATTTTCTCAAGCGAAACTACCTCCGCCGTTTTATTTTTGATGTATGTGCATATGTCATCCACCGCTACCTCTTTGTTTACATTGGATATAAACAAAGGTATTTTAACTTCCGCTGCTTTAAATTTCTCAGACACTTCGGTAGCCGCTTTACCCATTTTGCCAGTAAAACGATTCTTCGACTTCCGATTTTCCACTAAAATCCACTTATCAGTCGGTTTCTTGGGCGTTTTCCACTTACCCTTTCTAGCTATCTCCGCCATAGTAGGTCTTTTTAATTGACTGATTTCTATATGACAAACAGCTGGCTCAGAAATTACCTCGCACATTTCGTTATCTATGAGCGTTGAGTTAATCGGTGCAGGCGCACCCGACATTATCTCCTTGGTGTGTGTGCAAGCGAGAGAGCGATATTTCGGAGACTCACTGCGCTCTGCACTCGCATACCCCGTCATCGCGTAACCGTCATCGTACACTGGCGCCGGCGATAAACCTACCGGTCCACTGTCAAGCAAATACCCTCCTCTTTTCTTCGCATTAATATTGCGCTCTAATAATGATAACGGGGGCCTGCTTGATCCCAATTCTTGCTTCAATTCATCCAGTTGAGTGACTGTTGCATATTTACTTTTTATGTCATTGAGATCTGCACGTACAATCAACAGATCTTTTAATAATTTGGTCACATATACGTGGTCAAATGTAACTGGCGGTAGTTTTTGCAAATCACGCGCAACGAAGATCGGTATAAGATCTGGCTCCGTTACTTTGAAGACACATATGATATCTTCTAAGTCTCTCACTTTTTTCCCTTCTTTACGTCTGGTCACCTTCTTCTTGTTAGTTTTTATTGAACTAAACAGCAACTCCTTAGCACTATCCACCTCCTCCACCGTGAAGGATGTGTCACAAATCCTGATCAGGCTCTCATTGTCCATCACATCTACTTTATTTTGGATAAAGGATAGAAGTTCACAAATAACAATATTGCAATTCACATATTTTGGCGTATTCACAGACATTGTCGCGGAAATAGGCGGAGAGACCTATATTCTACCCGTTCGCAAGCGCGTGCGACGAGCGACCGGGATCCGGGTTTTTGATGAGATTTTCAAGTTATTTGGCTAGAACGAAAGATAAGGCAATTGGTCTAAGGCCATTTGGATCGTCTGCATATTTGCCAGGTTGGTAGGAATAATTAAATAACAATCTGTATCTTCCACTGATCTGGTACCCAACCACGATCATAACAAAAAATAATTTACACTTTCGGATAAAAATGGGACATAAGGTGAAAAAAATAAGGACTTTGTCAAAAAAAAAAACAGCTGTTTCCCTAGTTATTGGTGAAGTGATTGAAGGGGGACATCCACGCCTGAATCTGTTTATCTGTTTCCAAATGACAGAGATTGGGGTTGAGGGTGATAGGGCTGTGCAGAATTTCACCCACCCTGCACGTTTCTTCTTACGATGGAGACGTTTGGTTCTAGCATTGCGTTGGAGATATGCCAAGAGATTTGCGGTGCTCATATCTGAAGCATGTCTCGTCCTCGTTTCTTTCTCTAACTGCCGCTGCATACTCTGGATCCCACCACGGAGGTGAAAGGATTTTATTTATAGCACTATTCTTTAGTGGAAAGCTAGAATCTGTACTCGAGGTAACAGCAATTACAGAACCCACATAACTCTGAAAGTGGTAAATATGAAATTAAATTTGGAAAATCGTCGATTTTATCCTCCAATAATGATTGAAAACTTAACCCAATCTGGTTTGGACAAGTTATATTTCTGAAGTGGAGGAGAAGATTTGTATAGGAATGATTTATAAATAAAAGAAATGTTTTTTTTTTCATTCCCACAAAGCAGATGCTGCTATTTCAACAGAACAAAATGTAAGATCAACACAATTTTTGTGTTATCCTGGAAGAGCTCTACGAGTTTCGCAGCCGTTTTTCAGCCCAAAGGCATCACAGCGTTCCGAACCCCATCTGTAATGATGGTAGTTAAAATTGCACATTAGTAACATAGGTATTTGAGTGTTGGTGAAAATGTTTTTTAAAATGTTTAGAAAGTTAGGGTGATTTAAAATTCCCCATTCAATTAATCAAATTTTACTTTGAGTATTGTTCCTGTTTTAATTTTTATGTATTTAATATTTTAGATCAGGAATAGAAGTCTTTCTAAATAATTAAGGTACAATGCCATACTAAACAATATCTTCCTCGTACAATATTATCCTACCCACACTAATATTTTTCCCCAAATTATAGGGAAAAAATTCGACAAATGGCAACCCTTCGACACACACATTAATTATATAAAAAGGTGGCTTCACTTTAAATGTTCGCGGCGCGCCGCCGTCTTCCTTTTTTTGTTGGTCTGAGGTTCTCATCATAACTACCATTTATATTACTATGTTAAACCCTGCATCAGAAGTCTGGCCTAGTGCCTGTTGAAATATGTGTCGTACTAATTTTTTTTTTTTTTTTGCAGTTTTGACTGACCCCGAAGACAGTCTCACCGTAGCGGCTTCGAGCTTGGAAAAAGACACATATTATAGCTTCGCTAAACCATGGATAGGCAATGGATTAGTCACTGCGAGATGTGAGTTTCTTCTAGGCTGTTAAGATTTGCTGGAAACGCAACAAATGCGTTCTTCAATTTAACTTACACCAAAAAAAAAATTCTATTACGCGTTATAATGTTGTATTAGGAATAATAACTAGGATGATCATCATCTGCCTAGCCTTTTTCCAACTATATTGGAATCGGCTTCCATTCACACTGAATTCAGCTGAATACCAGTATTTTACGTTGAGCGGCTGCCTACCAGACCTACACAAAATCCTCAAAAATTTCAAAAAATTCAAAATTCAAGCATTTATTTCAATTAAACCATTTACAGGCACTTTTGAATTGTCAAGGTCGGTCGGTCCAAAAAGTTGAAGCTATTTGCACGTTCCAAAGCGTAGATCTCTATGGAGAAGAACGTGCAAGAAACTCCACGGACACTCTTTTAAAAATAATAATTTTTTACAAAGATTTATTTACATCGGGTTGAAATTATACATACATGTGAGAACGATGTAAAAGACGAGCAGGATAAAAGCGTCCGGAATAAAAGAGGAACAATTCAAATAAATAATTAAAATCAACCATGGCAGCTGAGAAATGACCAGTCCCGACTGACGGCGCCCGTTCACGAACATGACGCATACGCCAGCACCATTCGGCTCAACCATTTTGAATGGAGCCAAATGATCAAACGCATACGCCACCATCAGCTAGACTTTTGAGTGAGCATGACACTCCCAACCGCCAGGGTACATTCAAGTCAAAAACATACCTAAAACTGATGATTAAAGTTAAAGTTAAAGGTACACAGTACTCACACATGTGCTGTTAATGGCTGAAATTATACAATGCTAAGTAAGTTGATTTTAAACAATGCAAATTTTTCTTACAATCTTCAGATCTTCAGCCGGTCCAACAATGTCTCCGAAATATTTACAGATTAGTTTGTGCTCCCTAGTGGCTGTGGAGCAGGACCAGCATTCAGCCAAGCATTTTTATCTTCAATATAATCCCCCAACTTATAATATGCTTGCCTGCATAGTGTGCGTTTAATACAAGACTTGAATTTCGTCTTATTTAGTTCTAATATATGGGGAGGTATCTTATTATAACATTTTAAACCGTACCCCATGAAAGATGAGGCTACTTTAGCCAGTCTGAAGCCTGGTTGAACTAACTGGTCCCTATTTCTAGTACCATAATTATGTCTCTCGCCTCTTTTACTAAAAAGATGTAAATTCTTTCTGACATACATGATGTTTTCGTAAATGTATTGACAAGGTACCGTCATGATGTTAATAATCTTAAACAGTTCCCTAAGAGAATCGCGCCGGCGGAGATTATATATCGCTTTGATAGCCTTTTTCTGCAGAATAAAAATAGACTCGATGTCTGCAGCCCGTCCCCATAGTAAAATACCGTAAGAAATGATACTGTGAAAGTAACTAAAATATACAAGTCTCGCGGTATCAACATCCATTAGTTGGCGGATTTTTCTAACAGCATATGCTGCTGAACTTAGCCGTCCGGAAAGAGATGTTATATGAGGGCCCCATTGAAGCCTGGGGTCAAGCGTGATTCCCAGGAAAACCGTTTTATCGAAGAATTCTTGTTTTTCCTTATTCAATAATTCGCCTCTTTGCTTCAATAATGTGATATCTTGAAAAGTGGAATTTTACAGGAGAGCGTTTTTAAATATTCAAAAAATTATTGTGTAGCACAGAATATTTTTTGACAGTAATTATATAATGTACTGTAAATTATGAATTATAAACTAAGTAAAAACTTTAAAAATAACTGATATTTCAAAAGTTTTGCAAGAAATTGGCTTTATTTAAAAAAAGGGGGAAAACATGTCACATTGTTCTTGCAAATATATAGTAAAATAAGTGTTTCAAACTTAATTGTCACGATTTTGATGATATTATTTTGGTTATGAAACTGAGTTATATTATGAGGAAACATTGTTGAAATAAAATAATATTAAAAAATCACAGTCAATCTTTATTGGAAACAGTACAATTACAAAATCTATACCTACTAATATTATAAAGCAGAAGAGTTTGTTTGTTTGTTTGGTTGAACGCGCTAATCTCAGGAACTACTGGTCCGATTAGAAAAATAATTTTAGTTTTAGATAGCCCATTTATCGAGGAAGGTTAATTATAATTATCATCACACTAAGACTAATAGGAGCGGAGCAGTAATGAAAAATGTTAAGCAGACGACGTTGCACGGGTCAGCTAGTGTACTTAAAAAAATTCTCAATGAAACATCTTATGACTACTAATATCACAATTTTTATTGTTTATTACCTAACGAGAATCACATTGACTGGAGAAATTAAATTATTAGCTTAATATTTTGTCCTTTTGAATAGTCAAACTTTAATAATTGAATCACAGGTAGGTAAACCTTATTCGAACTTGACAAGTAAATGTTGAGTAGGTATTGTTGAAGAGATAAGAAAATCTTATTCAAGAGTCTGCATTTGCAAATACAATATAATTGCAAGAATTATTCACTAGCAACATCTAACTCGTCATAGATGAAAAAAGAATAATTCTAAGAGTGTGTATTCCGTCCACTAGCGCCGCCAATCGTTTTTTATTAATTGTGGTAAATTTAAGACACGTAGATAAAAAACCGCTCTGTAGTGTTCTGAAGAAATGTATCTATTATTTTTTGAGAGCTATTTTTAATACATAACTCATGGCTAAATAGCCAAAACGGCAATTATTGCTAAAAGTGGCCACTTTTAGCAAAAATATCGACTTCGGCAACTATTTATGTTCTAAAAGTAACAAAACATAACTCTCAAAAAATAATAAATACATTTCTTCAGTACACTACAGAGCGGTTTTTTATCTACGTGTTTTAAATTTACCACAATTAATAAAAAACGATTGGCGGCGCTAGTGGACGGAATACGCGCTCTTAACAAACTAAAAAAACACAAAACTCAAAAGTGACTGACATTTGGAATGTTAAAATAATTCAGTACTGCTTGTTAACGAACAAAAAATATCAATTTTACATAAATAATAATAAAATATTATCCTTACAATCAAATGATAACACACTATCTTTAATTGTGCAACAGTTAATTATACCAACCTTTTAAAAATTAAAAAACCCGCTTTTCTCAAAACTTTCATAAAATGGCCTATGGTATCTGGGGATAAGGTTTTTGTTGACTAAATCCATTAGGTCTGTGACTGTAGTAGTAGTGTAGTAGTGAAATTTACTTTCAACAAAAGACGTAAGATGAGCTGCTTGATGATGAGTCGCTTGAAGAACTACTGCTGCTGCTTGTCGAATCACAACGAAGGCGATTTAATATTGGTGAGGCCGCTTTGTTTTGAAATTTGACGTTGCTTCTTCTATTGTAGTAGGTACCTACAACAGAAAAAATGTTAATTTATAAACTTAGTGCCTAGAATAGAATACCGCGCTCAGAACAGTTCAATTATTACACGTATCTACCTACCACGCATTATAAAGTAGTTTTAAAGATCATCAATAGTTAATATACAAATAAATACCTGCACTTGTCCCTGCAACAGGTGTGTTCGAGTTGTCCGTTGTCAATGCAAGATTAACAAGTCTTTTAGATCGCGAATTCATCTGAAAAAATAAGTACAACTAGTTATTTGTTTTAGCATTAACATAGTAATATTTCGGAATATTACTGGTCAAATTCACTTGTGTTTTGTTCAATAACGGAACATCAGCAAATAACTATTACTTGATTTTAGTATTAGAAAAAGTTTTATCAAATACAATGTTGTATCTCATGATAACACAAAGCAAAATTCTCATTCTTTCGGCAACAATGTGATATGACCAATTGTTACAATGAACACAGGCCCCCCTTTTTTCAACAACACTGTGTCAACCCGCACTATGACATTTTAGAATAAAAAATAATAATTGAAACGAAACATACCTTTGCAACCACAAAGTGATAACTTCGTGATGTCACGTTTTTGCCGAAATATGAGAGCACCTTCCTCTCCGTGTACGTAGTGACAACTGTTTTGTTTCGTTGTTGAAACAAATCTCCGCGCAGAAAGAGACAACGTGATATCGCGATCTGACACAGTTGTTCTTTCTCTTTCGCTCATAGATTCATTGCTAGATGTGCAAAAGATACCACGTTTTGTGGAAAAATAAAATCGGCCACGGCGGTTTCAATAATCAAATAATAAAAAAAAAGATTTTTCGGACTTATCACGTTATTGAAGCAAAGAGGCGAATCACAATCACTGCTTTTGACATTAGGTAAGGCAAATCTTATGCACTTTGTTTTCTTTTCATTTAGAACCAAATTATTCGCCGTAAACCAATTTTGGACTTGCATTAGGGCATTTTTTATGTCATTAACATTGTCCGTCCTTCTATTTATCTTAAAAATTTAAGAGGTATCGTCAGCAAACAACACCATATCAAGATTTTGTTGCAATAAATAAGGTAAATCATTAATATATCTATATTATATACCAACAATAAGAAAGGACCCAAAATAGAGCCTTGGGGGACGCCCATTTTTACGTTTAATCCCGACGAATTGACACCGTTTATGTGAACTAATTGCTGTCTATCATTCATATAAGATTTGACTAAGTTTAACGCTGTTTTGCCTAGTCCGTAATGCCCGAGCTTCAGGAGTTATGTATCGTGATCAACACAATCAAACGCCTTTGAGAGATCACAAAAGACACCAATGGCATCCTGTGCGTCCTCCCACGCATTAAAGATGTGCTTTAGTAAGGTGACACCAGCGTCAGTCGTACAACGTCCTGTGGTGTGATGTCACGTACTCGTGCATCAGCACGTCACGTATAGCACATAGTTTAAGTAAGATATGTTCATAGTGTTTTATTATAATAACATCACGCACGCACTATTTAAATATATCGCACTTAACAATAAAGGATGACTTCAGTCTTCAGTCTTGAACTGAGTCATGGAGAAGTACCCATTATGGTGTTTACTTAACCCCTCCTTCTCCCTACATCGCATGGCGACCCTGCCAGTCGACTGGACGGCGTTGTAGTTGCCCGACCGGGGACTAATCGGAGTCACTACGATGAGCTTCGAGTCAACAACATCGGTGAGCTTCAAGTCAGCTTGGGTTTTGTAGTCGCAGGCCATGGGAAGCACGACATCAAAGGAAGAGGTTATCATCGCCCAGACGGCAGCGGGTGGATCAAATACCGCGACAGTTACTCAAGAACAGCTGTCAGCTATCAGCGTGGTGCTGTTGTTCATCGCCGTGTGTTTGGCGATAGTCATCGTTGGCGTGGCAGTCCGGCTGTACAGGAGGTGCCATCGAAATTGGATCGAAGAGAAGATTAATCAGCGGGAGGTGCAGCGAACGGTGCAGATGGGCTGACCGGGATCAGACGGAGCGGCGGAACGACGGGGCGAGTAAGTGAGCGCTGTTTTAACTTTAGTGTTGTGGAGTCGACGGTTTAGAGACATTAGTTTTAAATGGAAGTGGAGTTGACCTCAATGTTTATAGTAAATTTAAGTGTATAGTTTCTAAGTCCAGCAAATATTCAGAGAAGTTAGAACTTGTATAATAGAGACTATTAAATTTTAAAACGGTAGCGAAACCGGCAAGAAGATGGCGTCGGAAAGATTTTCGTTGATAACGGCGGTTAGCTTACTTCCGAAAATGACTGGGGATGAGCAAGTGACTCAAGATTTAATTGATGGCATAGATTTGTATAGCTCTATGTTAGAGGAGGTTGATAGTGCTCTTTTAATTAAATTCGTACTAACCACACGACTTACCCAGGGAGCTAGGATGCGGTTGTCCTCTAGATATACGACGGTAGCTAGTCTGTTGGCGGACATGAAAAAGCATATGTTAACTGTGAAATCAGACGTTGCTATACAAGCCAAGTTTGCTCGCGCTAGGCAAAATGATAAGTCGGTCACGGATTTCGGGGCCGAGATAGAGAAGTTGATGGTTGATTTGACTATTTCTCAAGCCGGGGAGAATCCGGAAGCCTATAAAATTTTGCGGCCATTGAACGAAAAATATGCGGTTAAAAGGTTTGCTGACGGGCTACGTAATCAGCGTCTTGGTACGATTATTACGGCACGGAACTTGACTTGTCTGAAAGATGCTATCAGGGTAGCGGAAGACGAAAATTGTGCTTCTTCGGGGCAAGTCATGACGTTCCAACGTTGGCCCACGCGAGGTAGGTTTTCTACAGGCAGTAGGGGTCGTGGAAATAACTATGGACGGCACGCTGTAGGACATGATCACGCGCAACATAAAACAGCTGTTGGACGCACGTACAAATATGAGGGCATACGGCATAGTAGCGGAATGCGCGGTCGTAGCAATAATACTCATCATGGACGGCAAACTCAGCAAGGTCGGCAGCGCGTAGCATGTTTAGAACATGTGCGGGGCGATGCTGACTTAGGCGCAGTGTCAATGTCACGGAGTAATGAAGACAAGCAATTTAATGAAACTCAGTTTTTTCGAGTCTAAGCATATTTTAGCTTGCAATAGTGTTAACTGGGTAAACTTTGTAATAAATAATGTAGATTCGGAATGGTTAGTCGATACGGGTGCGTCGATTTCGGCCGTAAAGAGCAGTTTCTTGAGGGATAGTGTTTTGTCCTGTAAAGTAGTTAAGGAAGGCTTAGTGATTAATGGTGTAGGGGGTAGTTTACAAGCAATGGGTTATGTATATTTAAAGTTGGAATACGGACAATGTTCGTTCGTGCATAAGTTTTATGTATTTGATGATTTGCCATGTAAGTCAGTTGGAATATTAGGCCAGGATTTCTTGCAGGAGTATAGTGGTGTTGTAGATTTTTATAGGAACAGGTTATCTCTTAAAGACCGTGGGCGCCACACGGTTTCAATGCCACTTAAATCCTATAGTTACTCGTTGGCTATTTCTCCGCGTTGTGAGATGATTAAGTATTTTCCGGTTAATAGAGCAGAAGATTGTGTAGTAGTTAGGAAAGAGTTGCGCGAAGGGGTTTTCTTAGCAAGTGTAGTAGCTAGGCCTAGGAATGGGATGATTCCCGTTAGGATTTTGAACACAACCTCTGAGGAAGTTGTGTGTAATATGTCCGATGTAGAGGTTTATCCGTTGAGTGATTTTGATTATTGTAATTTTGCGGAGTCAGAGGTAAATGTTGAGCGTGTTAAGAAAATATTTTCTTTGCTTAAACTTGATTATTTGAATGCCGAGGAGCGGCTGTCGGTTGAGCAAATATGTGCGAAGTTTCCAGATATTTTTCATGTTGCGGGGGATAAATTAGCAGTCACGAATGTATATGAGCAGTCGATACGGTTAAAAAAGAATGTTACTCCAGTTTACAGGAAACAGTATAGAATACCTTATGTGCAGAAAAAGGAAGTTGATGGGCAAGTACAGGAGATGCTGGATAATAATATTATTGAAGAGGCGGCATGTGAGTGGTCTAGTCCTATTTTGGTTGTGCCCAAAAAGGCGGATCGTGATGGGGAGAAAAAATGACGGGTAGTGATAGACTACAGACAGTTAAATGAAAAGATACAGGATGATAAATTCCCTTTGCCAAATATTACTGAAATCTTAGATTCATTGTCGGGTGCTGTTTACTTCAGCCACTGTGATCTATCACAATCGTATTATCAATGTACTTTAGATAAAAATAGTAGGAAATACACTGCTTTCGCGACGGATAAGGGACAGTATCAGATGTGTAGGTTACCAATGGGATTGAAAATAAGTCCGAGTTCTTTTAGTAGGTAAATGACTGTAGCCATGTCAGGGTTAAATTATGACAAATGTCTAGTATATTTGGATGATTTGATTATTTTCGGGCGGAATTTAGATGAGCACAACCGAAACCTTATGTCGGTGTTTTCTCGCCTGAGGAAAGTCAATCTTAAACTGAATCCATCCAAGTGTGAGTTTTTGAAAAAACAAATATTATATTTAGGGCACGTTATTTCGGCGGAAGGTATTTCACCGGATCCAAAAAAGGTAGAAGTTGTAAAAAAATATCCACGTCCATCAACGGTTGACGAAGTAAAGCGGTTTGTGGCGTTTGCTAATTATTATAGGGAGTTCATACCGAATTTTGCTTATATAGTAGTACCTATGAATAAGCTATGTAAGAGGGATGTTGTATTTAGTTGGTCCGATGAATGCGAGAGGTCGTTTTTGTTGCTTAAGGAAGCCTTGATGAATCCACCGGTGTTGGATTATCCAGATTTTTCTGATAAAAACACTTTTATACTACAAACCGATAGTTCGAGGTATGCGGTAGGTAGTGTGTTGTGTAATGGGAACGGAAAACCTATTGCATACGCTAGTAGATCTTTAGGGAAAAGTGAGCTAAATTATCCTATAATAGAGAAGGAGTTATTGGCTATAGTTTGATCAGTAAAATATTTTAGACCGTATTTGTATGGACGGAGGTTCGTTGTAAAAACGGATCACCGGCCACTATTGTATTTGTTTAATATGACGGATCCATCAAGTAGGTTAACTAAGTTTCGTTTGTGTTTAGAAGAGTATGACTTTGAGGTAGAGTATATTAAGGGAAAGGAAAATGTACTAGCAGATGCACTTTCCAGGATAGTCATTTCATGTCAAGATTTAAAAACCATGCGTGAAAAGACTATATCCGTAATGACGAGAGCGCAGCGCAAACAGTTGGAAGAAAAAAATGTTTGTGATACGGACTCCGTGGTGTCTAGGACTGATCACCCTAGAATCGTGGAAGTTCTTAAAAAGCAAGGCGGTGACGTTGAAATATGTTTAGATGAATGGGAGAAAATGTTACGTAACACTAATTGTACAAAAATAATATCAAAGTCGCGCAATTTAATGTATATGCCAGAAAACTCGAGTATTTATGTAAACTATGAATCTTTATCGGCATCATCGCGAGACGAGTTGCCGAAAGACATAGTCACTTTTTGTATTGAAAAAGGCATAAAAGAAGTCATTATTTAAAAAAATCGTTATAACGTGAATTTTATTACAAAAATGGCCAATTATTTGAAGGAAAATAGTAGTTCGATATGTGGAGACTTTAAGATGTGTGTAGTGAAAGGTGCACGGAGAGTAGGAGGAAGAGATGAGAAGAGAATTATTTTGAATGATTTTCATATTTTACCCACGAGTGGTCATTCAGGGATACGCAGGATGGTGAATAATATAAAGAAATATTATTATTGGCCATCTATTGAGAAAGATGTAGTGGAGTACGTTGGGAAATGTGATAAATGTAAGAAGCAAAAGTTTTCCAAAAATACTAAAGAACCAATGACGGTTACTACTACTGCATCTTCATCTTTTGAGAAGGTTTATTTAGATATAGTGGGACCACTTGATAGGGACGAAAAAGGCAATGTTTACATATTGACTCTTCAATGTGAACTTACGAAGTTTGTAGAAGCTTATCCATTAAAAAACAAGTCGGCAAATGAGGTAGCAAAGGCGTTGGCGGAAAATTTTATTTTGAGATATGGAATACCGCAAACAATTGCTACAGATAGGGGTTCTGAGTTCATTTCAAAAGTAATGGTAGAACTTTGTAATATCTTGGGTATCAATAAAATCTTATCAACTTCATATCATCATGAAAGTATAGGATCTTTGGAAAATGTTCATAAAACTTTAGGTGCATATTTAAGAATACAAACAAATAATAATCCATCTTCGTGGAGTTCATGGATTCCATATTGGTGTTTTCTTACAACACAACAGTTAATTCTGTGACCAAATATACACCTTATGATTTAGTATTCGGTAAAATTTGCAGGTTACCAAGTAATTTTCAAGGTGAGAGTGTTGAACCTTTGTATAATTTTGACGATTATCCTTTAGAATTTAAATACAGGTTACAGAGAGCTCAAAGTGATGCAAGAGAAAATTTGATAGCTAGTAAGTTATTAAGGAAACATTGTTATGATAAGAATCTTAATTCTATAACTTATAAAGAATGGGACTTGATATTGGTAAAAAACGAAACAGGCAATAAGTTGGAATGTATTTATAATGGACCATTTGAGGTTGTAAAGGACGAGTCACCAAATGTTAGAGTTAAATATAAAAATAAGATAGATGTAATACACAAAAATAGGACAAAGTTATATTGTAAGAGCTAGAATATAAGTTAATAATGCAATGAAATGAAAAAAAAAAAAAACAACTATGTAACTTTTTTTTTTGTTTAAGAGGGGTGATGTGGTGTGATGTCGCGTACTCGTGCATCAGCACGTCACGTATAGCACATAGTTTAAGTAAGATATGTTCATAGTGTTTTATTATAATAACATCACGCACGCACTATTTAAATATATCGCACTTAACAATAAAGGATGACTTCAGTCTTCAGTCTTGAGCTGAGTCATGTAGAAGTACCCATTATGGTGTTTACTTAACCCCTCCTTCTCCCTACATCGCAAACCAAACGAGTTGGTGAAACCATACTGTTTATCATGTAAGATGTTATTCGTGTTAAAATGACTGAGCATCTGATTTAGCATTACTTTTTCAAATACCTTACTAAACACTGTCAACACGGATACTGGTCTATAATTATTTGTGTCTTTACTATCCCCAGATTTAAAAAGTGGTATTACCTTACTGAATTTCATTAGGTCCGGAAAGACTCCTTGATCGACACACAAATTAAATATTAAAGCTAAATACGGCGCTACAGTCTCGATAATTGAAGTACAAACCTTGATAGACAATCCCCATAGATCTTCGGTCAATTTAATTTTGATTTGTTTAAAAGCTTTTATTACTACTATGGGGTTTATATGTTTAAAATTAAATTCAGTCGCGCAGGCTGATACGCTTGCCTGTAATAAATCAAAAGCAAGCAAAGGCGAGGAATTTAAGGCTTCAGTAGTTTTAATAGGAATACTTGTAAAGAAATTTACAAATTCTTGAGCAACTTCTTTGTTATCGCTAATAAGTCCGTGAGGCGTTTGCAATCTGTAATCATTGTTATGTTTTTTGTTCCTATTTGTTTCATTATTTATAATTTTCCAAACCGTTTTTATTTTATTGTCTGCTGTTTTTACCTTATTGCTTATGTATAAAGCCTTAGCTACCTTACAAGTATTTTTATTAATTTTGGAGTAGGTAGCTACATACTTATTAAAAGTTTCAGTGTTAATAAAAGGCTTAAGGCCATACAGCTCATAAAGTCTATCCCTACTTTTTCTGAGTCCTTTAGTTGCCCAGTCACTAAATAAAAACTTAGGGCAGATAGTTTTAGTTTTATTTTTAAAAGTATTATTGAATTCGGTTTGGACTAAAGAAAAAAAAACTGTATATAAGATATTAGCACTGTTCACCGTAAAGTTCCAATCACTTAACTTCCCGATTAAAGTACGGTTAAATTTATTTAAATTACCGGATGTTATTGGTCTGGTTTGTATTTGCACTTGTTGAATTGGTATTTTGGACTCAAAAGATACCAGTAGCCCGCTGTGATCAGAAGGGAGGTAATTTACAATGGCTTTCTGTAAGTAGTCGCCAGAACAAAAAACATTATCAATACATGTAGCAGTGGTTGTAGTTGTACGGGTTGGTTCTATGAACACATTAGACAAATTGAACGATTTAAAGAGATTTAATAATCTACAGCTGAATTGTTTTCTAAAATATTTATATTAAAGTATCCACAGATAATTACTAATTTATTACCAGTCGCAAGTTTTGCCAATACATCTTCCATCACTGACTCAAATATAGAGTAGTTCAGATAATTAGGGGATCTGTAAACGCACACTATGACATGCTTATCTAGCTCAACACAGGATAGTTCAATGTTATGTTCAACAGACAAGTTAATTATGTCTTTACGAGTTTTAAATGTAATACACTTTTTGATTAAAATTAGTAAACCCCCACGTAACATTGACTTTCGGGTAAAAGAACTTCCCACACTATAATTCTCGTAACTAATCAACATTTTAAAATCCTTTAACCAATGCTCAGTGAAACAAACTATGTCAAACATTGTTTTTTCTAAAAATAACTCAATTTCCAGCTGTTTTGAAGAAAAACCATGAATGTTCTGATGAAATAATTTCAAGGATTTCTGCTTAGCCCCTTTATTGCAATTAGCTATGTGAGAGCAAGAAGATACCTGGTTTATGGTAAATGTAACTATACTGTTATTGGTATCCTCTATTGTCGTACAAACTAGTTTAATTAAAGGAACATCCGGAGTGAGCCCCACATCTCCCATGCCATCACTAGGCACCAAGATCTTGCTACTTGCAGACTCCACATTTAAAAGAATTGTCCACAGTGACACATGGATTCTCCTTCGTACAATTATTGTAAATAATTATAGCATTAGTGCTACAGTTAACAATGTCCACCTGTACATTAGTATTATTACTAATATTTGCAGTGTTAATTATAGTAGAAGACGTCGACATACTACTTATGTATGAGTTTATATAATATGCTAATAGGCTAGCTATTTGATGTCTAAACCTAAAAGGTAGATACACTGTATCCCTAGTCGACTATAACTTATCAACATATAAGTTAATGTCCAGAAAAACAAGTTTGTCACTGTAATGACTAACTAAGAAATGTAAATGCTTGTTAAGCATGTGAATATAATTATTTTGTCTATTTGACAATTTTTCTAAATATGGGAAAGCACACAGTATTATTTTGTTGCAGTTTAATTTTAACATCTCAGTTACAGAGTCAGTTTAAATGTATCTATTATTTTTGACAGCTATTTTTATTACATAACTCATGGCTAAATAGCCAAAACGGCAATTATTGCTAAAAGTGGCCACTTTTAGCAAAAATATCGACTTTGGCAACTATTTATGTTCTAAAGTACAAAACATAACTCTCAAATAATAATAGATACATTTCTTCAGTACACTACAGAGCGGTTTTTTATCTAAGTGTCTTAAATTTACCACAATTAATAAAAAAACGATTGGCGGCGCTAGTGGACGGAATACGCCCTCTTAAGGCACTTGATAGACTATCTTGCAATAGATAAGAGAATATCTCGGGAAATATAATTCGAAAAAAATATTCGAATTCAATTGCATATACTTTTCGATCAAAAGTTAAACGAAACAAAGTAACAAAAACTACAAAATAAAACGAGAGTCTTATAAAAATGGTACGTAAAGAGAAATCTTTATCGTTATTAGTATTCTTTGTCATTATTAAAAGTTATAATTTCTCAGATGCGATATGGAAGAATCATCGCAAGCTCCTGAACCCGGCATTCAGTCAGACACTCTTGGACACGTTCATGGGCATCTTTAATAGTCAGTCCAGGAAGCTGGTGAAAGAATTCGAGAAAGAAGCTGGACAAGGTGACTTTGATCACTGGACGTACACACGACACAACGCTTTAGAGACAATTTGCAGTAAGTTAGTGTATGCGTCTATAATTTACATAAAAAATTTAAACAACTTGTCTCTCAGTCTTGTAAAATACACAGACTTGTCTGGGTTCTGATGTATTCGTTAATTATACATGGTAAGCGGTTTTTTCATTTTGATTATTATTGACAAGTGAAGGATTCTATGGTGGGCGCCAAGTATACGTGCAATAAAGTACATTAATCTTTCCCTCACTTCCCTTTGTAGATAATTAATCAATAAGTTATGGACCGTTTTTCGTTACGAGAGAACGAGAAGGATCAAGACAGAATTCGATTCAGGACAGCTTTAAGTCTAACTTTTTTTTTGATATTACGGGGACAATAAATGTATGAAAGTCAATGACCGAATATTGTATGGGTGACCATCCATTACATACCGAGATTACTCCGTTCCTCGTTAAAGCAAGTAAGGCCGTTGATCCCAGCTGTTACTTAAAGATCTTTGATATATCTCAAATCGTTTATTGTAATCCATAATGTACACATAGAAGTGGTAAAAAAAAAACATAAATAATTATGAACGGTATTTTTTTTAATAATTAAATAAATAAATAAAATAAAATCTTTATTACACCAGAAAGTTGTACATATATGTTCACACAATTTGATAACAAGCTACTTATAATTAGTCTTAGAATTATATTCACATCAATTGTGTCTATTTAGCATCTGCTACCGAACTAGGTTTATAGCCTGTGTTTCAGTACGCAGCGCCTCAAGCCCTCAAACTAAATATGCAAGTATGAGCTCACAAACAAAGTAAACATTAAAATTTGTAGTAACTAAATTTACAAGGTTACAATGCTTACACTTAATATCTTATAAAATAAGGTTACTGTCCTCTGGGTGTGTAAAATGAAAGGGATGAGTGTGTGTGTGTGAGAGGGTGTGTGAGAGAGTTTTTCGAAAATGTTTGCTAGTAGATTCTTACAGAGAAAATATATATACAAATCCGAACATAGATCCTATATCACTACTTTACAACAGTCAGTAAATCCTCAGTTAGATCATATGTTAAACTCCTCAGCCAATTTGTTAAGGATGCTTGCATCTCTACTCTATTCTTAGAGTATATATTGAGAGTCTTATTAATTTTGTTATACAAAAAAGGGCCCAAAAAGGGAAAAAATCTATGAATAAAAGCAGTTCTTGAGGATGATGCCTTCTTGCATACAGGTAAACCCTTCCGCCTTGTTAACATACTCGGGCTGTACACCAAGGTAGTATGTTGTTTCATGATTATGTTTAGGACAAATAGTTGGCGTACAGTTAGAACCTCACAGTGTTCATAGAGAAGCGTGGTAGGGTAGCGAAAAGGTTTAAACGTGCTGATTTTCAGTATGCATCTCTGTGATATCTCAAGTTGCTTTAAGGTAGTTTTTGGTGCACCACCCCAAGACGATATGCAGTATGAAAGTATTGACTGACAAAGTGCATAATAGATTTGCTTAAGCAATATCGGGGTGACTACATGCCTCAATGTCTTAAAAATGTAGATAAGCTTACGAACTCTTCTACTCAATGCCTGGATGTGAGCTTTGAAGTTAAAATTGTCATCAATAATTATGCCTAAGTACTTAATTGTTTTTGCACGCTCCAAAGGATTACATGAGCATCTTAGATCCATCGAAGTTTCTTGGGGGCAGTTATGTGCGATTAAGTTTAGATTGACAAGTGATGAAGCACGAATCGAAAAGGTTAAGTATTTAGTTTTCTCAACATTCAGAGTAAGCACATTATCACAAAGCCACCTCTTCACCAAATCAAATCCTGTTTGGGCTAGCTGGTAAGTCTCATTCCATGATTTAGCAGCGAAAATGAGGGCAGTATCATCTGCGTATGAGATTATTTTCCCATGAAATGAGTTGAGACAAAGGAGATCGTTTATATAAACGAGAAAGAGAGTCGGCCCAAGAATACTTCCCTGGGGTACGCCGAACGTCACTGGAAGATCAGAACTAATGAAGGTACCAATCTGAACACATTGTGTTCTGTCGGTTAGGAAACTAGTCAAAAGGCTAAGCTGTTTCCCCCTTATGCCAATTTTTTCCAATTTTTGTACTAGGATTGGAACAGAAACCGTATCGAAGGCCTTTGCTAAATCGAGAAAAATTGAGATACATTTATTACCTTTGTCTAAATTGTCAGTAATGAAATTTGTCAAATTGCTAACTGCTTGATCAGTGGATTTACCACGGCGAAAGCCAAATTGATGGTCTGATAAAATGTGTTTGCTTTCGAGATAGTTTACCAAGCGACGGTTAATAATTTTTTCCAATAGTTTTGAAAGTGACGGTAGAATTGAAATGGGCCTATAGTTCTCGGTACGGTCTCTGGCCCCACCCTTATGAATTGGTCGGATCTTAGATTTTTTAAGGTCTTTGGGAAAGCAACCCTTATCCAGACACATATTAAAAATGTAGGTTAAATGTGGCACAAGAATATCTTTGTGATCTTTTAAGAGCTGATTTGACAAATTATCCCACCCTACAGAACATTCAGTTTTTAGTGTAGTTATCAGGCTCATGACTTCATCTTCGTCAGTGTCCATGAGAACAAATGAATTACAATTATGTTCAGTTGGTGTTTCAGTATAGTTTCGGACCTTTGGGTGCACCATCGATATCTGTTCAGCCAGTGACTTGCCAACGTTGGAAAAATAGAAATTAACATCATTCACAGAGCGCTGAGGAGTGTCAGATATAGTTAGTAATTCCTTAGGATAGTTCACATTTTTCGTCGTATTAGTGATACCTTTAACTGTATCCCACAACTTCTTACTATTCTTGCCAGCTTTTTGAATTAGTTCTCTTTCATAAGCCCGTTTAATCTTTTTAATAATTGAGCCACAAAAATTTCTATACCGAATGTAAGTTGTTCTTAATATTAGGTCATCAGGAAACAATTTCGTCTTTTTGTGCAGTTTATCCCTATTTCGCATACAGCGCAACAAGCCAAGTGTTATCCACGGCTTAATTATTTTTTTTCGACGTGGGAGTAAAACAGTTTTAGAGTTGTTACTCAATGCACTATTCAGTTCCCTAATGACATAGGTGACCGCAAAGTCACAGTCACTAGTTTCATAAATCGGGCCAAAGTTGATTTTGGTTATGTCCGAATTTAAACGATCACGGTCTATTGTGGTACGTGTTAAAACGGCATACAAACGTGACTGTTGCTTTTTTAAGCAAAAAATAACCGATTTGTGGTCAGTCACTGTTGATTGCGGTACAATAGTAATAGAAGGGAGTTTGGTTCTCAAGAGCACGTGATCTAAGCAGGTACCACTAGCGTCACGAGTAATGAAATAATGCGCCGGCAAAAGGCCGTGATAGGCTGCGAGAGCAAGATATTGATGAGAGGGCGAACTCATATTCTCGGAAAGTATGTCAATGTTGACATCTCCTATTATTGCGACATTTTTAAATCCTGACAAGCTAATCAAATTTTCATCAAGAGACGCCAAAAAAGGATCGACGTTGGCGTATGATGGGGACCGGTAGACGGCCAGCAAAGCTGTATCATTGTTACCTATTTTAATCAACAGGCAATTTGAATTTATCAAACAAGGTTCCTCAATACAAAAATTCAATTCACTTTTAATATATACGACAACGCCATCATTCTGAAGATGATTTAATGCGGTCGCAAACCCACAATAACCACTAATTGTTGGTATAGAAATTACACAAGACAGCCAGCACTCGGTGAGAATGAGTACGTCACAATCAAAGCCGATCCTGGTTAATAAAACCTGAAAATCTGAAAAGTTACAATTCAGACTACGAACATTTTGAGTAACAACCGACAGGGACGAGTGTTGTGGGAATAATTTTTTGCAATCATCAACTTGACATTCAATTGAATCCGATACAGAAAAGTCATCAATGTTATTTGACAGATCATCAAGATTAGCCATTGGAACGGAAGCAATATAAATGATCAGGCTGATAATATTCAAAGAAAAACAAGTTTATTCCGATTTTTAAATCTTGAAACTGGCAAGTTAATATAATTTGTGTAGCATTATAACAATAAAGAATGTTGTAGGTATTTGTCGTGATGAAAATTAATCTTATCAATACAATAACTAATAGGGCGTTAATTCCGAAAGAATCCATAGCAGGTAGGTAATAAAATGTGTATAGTTTTGTATGTGTACTTATAACATAGGAAAGCTTTAATTGGATCAAAAAACTAAGAGTGAGTAGATAGCCGGAACACTTTTGTGAAAAAAACCTAAAAACGAACCTTTTAACTATATGAACAGGTGTAGCTCGAGAAAAAAATAGTCAGTCTGATTTTCTCAGGTTATCGATGTCCAGCTCCGAGGTAATTCTAATGTGCGGTTCTTTTTCCTTTTTCCTTAGGTAGACAACCCCATGCGATGTCCAGCAGAAGGAGTAATTGTGCTGCTGCTGAAAGGTTCTGGCCAGATAGAAAAGCTTTTGTGTCTTCGCAGTTAGAGTTTCCGATACAAATACTGGTTTTACTGGATCTTTAAAGCCAAGAGTGGCCGTATTAAGTTTTTCACCTGGTTTTTTAGACTTATTATATTTTTTAACATTTTCCAGAATCCCTTCTTTGTGTAATACGGTAGTAAGTTCAACAACAATTGGGTTAGATGAGTCTTTCGATTTTATCCTATAAATATCCCTTACATGGTTTGGATCAATTGGAAAGTTAATAGTTTGTCCAACACTCTGCATCAGAATACACAAATCTTTCTTGGTCTCACCTGCTTTTTTGGGTACGTTGCGAATTTCGATTCCCGTAGAACGCGACTTGCGTTCCAGAAATTCAATTTTTTCTTCAAGAGACTGAATTAATTTTCTATCCGCTCGACTCTCAGATTCAAGCAGACAAATTCTGGACAAGAACTCATCGTACTTACTTGACATGAGCTCTACACTTTGTGTCAGCTTGCTGTTTTGCTCAGTAAGACTATTTATGGTCGAATGTAATTCATCAAACCTAGCTGCCTGATCGTGCGAAAACAAGGTAAAAATCTCTTTAATAGCGTCAGTAGAACAGGTATCGCACTCATCAAACTTCCGCTTCTTATTTCCTGTTATATTTTCCAACATCAATCTCAGATCAGGCGCCGAGTTATAATGTTGAATTCCAACATCAGGTTCGCGTTCGTTCTCAACGTTTAAGTGCTTGTTTACATCCGAGTTTTTCGGTAGCGAGGAGGATGGCGGCGGCGTACGTTTAAGTGGCATCTTGCTAAGCGAAAGTATTATAACGTAGCACGCGTAGCTATGATATTCGGTGCAAACTCGGTACACGTCTAACGCACGTAGGAGTAAGCGGGAAGGCAATTATGGCGACTGTCCTTTTCCCTCGAGTGGGCGGAGCTTGGCGGTTACTGCGGTGAGCGGCGCACAAGCAGCGCAGTGGCAGCGGCAACTCGGTTGCAAAATAATTAATATTTTTAATTCACTTTACGCGAGATTGACCGTTTTGACTTACTGGTTACGGGTTATAGCTTCTTGCACACTTTTGCGAATTTGACGGAGATTTTACGCGTTAACCGAACACACGTTCGCTCAGTAACAAGGCGATGGGCGAAGGGGGGTAACAAGGCGATGGGCGAAGGGGGGAATTAGAAGAGAGACAGACCTAACTTATACTAGAAACCAGCAAAACTGAAACCATTCAAAGGAGCTGTAGTGATAACAATTTACTGGGTTGTGGAGATGGCGGACATTTTATGTTAAATACTGGTCTTTAGTTGCATCCGGCTAGGATGGGAGCTGGCTCCAATATAATTGGAAAAAAGCTAGACAAGTTGGATAAAAATATGTTCTTGATCAACCTCATGAATGTGGCAAATCATAATGAATTGAAAGTTTTTATTGTTTCCAGTGACTGCGCTGGGAGTAGATTTTACAGACCCTAACCTCAACAGCAAGTACGTTCAAGCTCTGGAGCTGCTTTTCCAAACGTTCGTCGAACGGTTTGTAAAGTTTTGGTGGCACTACTCAAAGATTTTTGCATGGAGCAGGCTTAAGAAGAAGCAAGATGCTTGTCTGAAGATATTGCATAATACGTCGAACACGGTAAGCAGCACGTATCTTATACGTACTTGTAGCACTACTGCTCTTCGACAGATAAAGATATCAGAAACCGAGTAGCGGATCCGCGTCACCAATCTAACTGTTCCAACAACATTCTCACATGTTTTAATTATCCAACTCGATCCACCATAAAATCAATCACCATTTCCACACCACAGTTCGTGGTCAGACCGTACACATTGTCGAAAAAAATTAAAAATTTAATTGGTTTGCAGGTCCTGCAAAAAAGAAAATCCCAGTTTAATGGAAATATAAGCTCAGAAATAAATGCAATACCAGGTATTGATTCTTAACAATTCCATTTTTAAGATACCGACGCGGTTCCCGTTTTTTTAATTTTTTTTTCTACTTTCTTTTAGGAACCAAATTTAAACCTTTCATAGATATACTCCTTGAGATGTCAGTTGAGAAAGGAATGTTTAGCGACAAGGAAATCAGAGATCACGTGGATACTATGCTTGCCGCCGGTCATGACACTTCGGCTAATGTTCTCATGTTTACCATGATCCTGTTGGGGTCCCATCCTGAGGTTCAGGAAAAAGCATTTGCCGAGTAAGTACAAACCTACTGGAAAAATATTTACCTAACAACACTGAAAAGTAGGCCTTTACCTGGCGAACCACCTTGTGTCGCTCATGCTTAAGCGCTATCTAACGTAAGCTCGCTACAAAACTCCCAATCATTGCAACTTTTGATAGCCATAATCAACAGTGCCCTATATATAAGAGCGGGGACAGAGACATGGTCACAAACTATAGGCCTATTTCTGTTTTGAGTACGCTTTCAAAAATTCTGGAAAAAATTCTGAACAATTGCTTAGTCAGCTTTCTGGAGAAAAATAAATTGATAGCTCAAAACCAATACGGCTTCAGATCGGGAATTTGTACAGAGGATGCCGTTGCTGCCTTCACAAACAGTCTGGTAAGCAAACTAGATAATAAACTGAACTGCTATGGCATCTTCTTAGACTTAACCAAAGCTTTTGACACGGTCTCTGTCCCTCGACTTATTTCAAAGATAGAAAGCTTGGGAGTGCGTGGAGTGCCTCTCAAACTATTCAAAGACTACCTCTGTGATAGATCCCAGTGTGTTTACATTGATTCAGTCACTAGTTCATACGAAAGGCTCACCTATGGAATCCCACAAGGTAGTATATTAGGCCCGACACTTTTCCAAATATATATCAATGACCTTTCCAAGCTCTCTATCTCTAATTGCGAAATCTTCTCTTATGCGGACGATACTGCACTTCTAGTGTCTGACAAAAACTGGGAGCAGGCCAGATATAGAGCAGAATACTCGCTTCGGTTGATAATGGAATGGCTATCAACTAACTTGCTGACGTTAAATTTGGATAAGACAAAATTAATCAGGTTCCATCGCCCACATTCAGTAACTTCATCCTCTTTCTCTCACCAAATTAAAGGTCACCCTCATCAGTCAGTAAGTTGTAACTGTGTTGCTCTCAGCACAGTCCCCAATATTAAGTACTTGGGAGTGATAATTGACGAAAATCTAAACTGGCACGCACATATAGAGGCACTCTGCACTAGAGTTAGAAAACTTATATATATTTTTTAAAGAACTCAGGCGTACAGCCAATTCTGAAACTCTAACTCTTGTGTGCCTTAGCCTTTGTCAGTCCATCATTATGTACTGCATTCCGGTGTGGGGCGGTACTTACAAAACTACAATGATCCCGGTAGAAAGGGCACAACGAGCTGTTCTCAAAGTGATCCTTTTTAAACCTAGAGACTACCCCACTGATCAGTTGTACTCTGAGACCGAAGTTCTCACAGTCAGGCAACTATAATTATGTCTTTCGTTAAGTCCTGCGGAGACACTCTAACCTGCCATTGGATAAAAAGTTGCTTTTGCGACGCCACGGTTTTCCTATATGTAAGGCTGCGCTCTGTCATTTTGCGTTTACTAGTCGACAATTGTTGGTTCAAAGTTCACGAATGTATAATAAAATAAATAAAATTATTCCGTTGTATCGATATAACTTATATGAAATGAAATACAAATTACGAAAATGGCTTTTATCCTTAACTTATGATGAGACAGAAAATATATTGGGTATAGAATTATAAATTTATCGAACCTACTTTGAAAGAAAGTTATTTATACGCTATAGATTTGATATCACATACACACCGCACCACACACACAACACTCATTTACACCCATAGGTACATGACCACACATTCACTCCATATAATTATGCTGTTAAAAAAAAAATAATGTAAACAAACAGAAAGTCACGGTTGTATTATATATGTAGTTTGAAGCCGCAAAATCTCCGACTCCCTCAGATACAGGTCTGCGTACCTAGTTTAGGAGCCCGGACACCTGACAATTAATTTTAGAATTGGTAGTACAACCCACTATAAGTACCATACCATATGCTATGTACTGTGTTGTTGTATTTTTGTTCATGTACTAATAAATAAATAATAATAATAAAAAAAAATAAAAAAAAAATAAAGTGGTGGTTTCTGGTGGCTACTGCGGCCTTAGTTATGCTATCTCATGTCTATAGTGCAGTAACAAAATACATGGATAATTACACAGTATCATTGCATTATTTCCACAAATATTCAGGATACAAGAGGTCTTGGGAGGAAATAGAGACCTGGAAAAAACCGACTTGTCGAAGCTGCTGTACTTGGAGGCCGTTCTGAAGGAGAGCATGAGACTCTTTACAATCGTGCCAGCAATAGCCAGGAGACTTGATAAAGATGTTAAGCTAAGTAAGTTGATACGTTATTCCGATGTTGATGTACTGTCAACGTCAGACATGCAGGAGCAATTCTTTTTCCTTCTCCTCCTGACCTACCTTGTCTTAAGATACGAAAGCCAGTATGTTCCCATGATTGACTTCTCAATGACATTATTAAAGGCTTATTAATTGCTCTATATTTCATACAGTTATTCCACCATCATTCTTTTTTTTTTCACAACAACTGCCCGATACTATATTTATAATATGCCACGCAACCAAACCTAAACCAAACCAAACCTTCAAAATGCACCGCCGTTGACCATTCACTATTGTTTTGTCTTCCGCGTCACAGAAAACTGCACCCTCTCAGCTGGTGAGACCTGCGTTCTGCTTCTGTTCGGGATCCACAAGCATCCAGTCTGGGGTCCAGACGTGAACGAGTTCAAGCCTGAACGCTGGCTGGCACCTGACTGCCCCAACGCGTTTGCTGCCTTTGGTTTGGGGAAACGGCACTGTATTGGTATGATATTAACCCTAAAATTATGTTTTCGAGCAAAAGTAATGTCGATGAATCTTCCAAGTTATTTTCGAATCAAAGTTTCCATGCTGGTTTTTAGTTATCATGCTGGTCCAAGGCCACCGAGATGGATATATATTGTTTTCGATGTTCCAGGTAAAACCTACGCCATGATGTCGATGAAGACAACGCTCGCTCACGTGGTGCGGAGCTACAGGATCAAGGCTGATCTCAGCAAGTTGCGGGTGAAGGCAGATGTGATGCTGAAGCCTGACTCAGGAAACCACATCAGTATCGAGAGGAGGACGTAGACTGGAATGAGATAATGGAAGCTTTATGTTTTAGTCAAATTGCCTGAGTGTAATTTGAAATGATTAAATAATTGATGGAATAAAATGTCAGAGTTTGGAACGAAAGTGTCTCAAATTAATATTTATTCTTCTTTTTCGTTCCCTAACTGCTTAGGATTGTGACCACATACAACGCGTCTACAATACATGCGGTCTTCAGCAGTATGGACCGCTCTGTAAGTCAACAGGTTCCCTATCCATTTGCATAAAATTTTAAGACTTAATATAACTAAGCATAATTATTTTGCGTGGCATAATTATACCGCGTGTATCTGACATCGACGCACAAACGATTTCCATGGGTCCAGGGCATGATTCTGGACACCCCAGTGTTGGAATTTCTCGTCGGTTCTTTTCTTAATTTTTCATTTTTTTTCAGGAGTACCACAAATAGGTATATATCAGCTCAGCTGAGCTGATATCTATTTATAGTTTTATTCAGATTGCTCTTTTTAGTGAAAGTAGTAAATTAATTATTACGCACAAACGATTTCCATGGGTCCAGGGCATGATTCTGGACACCCCAGTGTTGGAATTTCTCGTCGGTTCTTTTCTTAATTTTTCATTTTTTTTCAGGAGTACCACAAATAGGTATATATCAGCTCAGCTGAGCTGATATCTATTTATAGTTTTATTCAGATTGCTCTTTTTAGTGAAAGTAGTAAATTAATTATTTTTTTATTAAGAATCTCATTGGGTTAGGTCAGAATAACGATTATGAGCAGTCTAAAGTAAAAACCCTTGAAAAAAATAAAAAAATGAGAAAAAAGCCGACGAAAAATTCTAAGTCTAGGGGGTCCAGAATCATGCCCTGGACCCATGGAAATCGTTTGTGCGTCGATGTCAGATACACGCGGAATTTTCGCATAATATAATAATAATTACAAATAACAGCTTACGCATAATTCTTTTAAGCATAATTTCTCTAACCATAATAATGATTAAGCATAATATTCCTTAGCATTTATTTATTAAGCATAAAGTTCCAAACTATTTCTGGGTGGTTTATAAAAAAATAACCACGAAGGGGATGGCGGGGTCGTTTGAGCGAGCGAAGCGAGTGAATAGACCTAGTCAAACCTTGAAATATTCTATGCATGGTTGATGGCGGGCTTGGTCCTTCTTCTGTTTGGGTTATAAGAAAACGAGTCAGAGTGCCCTAAACTCCCGATTGCATCCTCCTGATGTAACAACCGTTACATACCCAAAGCCGATGGCAATGTGCTAATAGTCAATAGGCCTACTAACGTTATGTGAATCAAATTTATGCCAAAACAAATTAGTCTTTAAGATGATTATGCTTACATGAAATGTTTGCTTAAAAAAATTATGCCGAAGTATTATTATGCCAAAACAAATTGTGCCAAAATTGTTATGCCGAAGTATATTAAGACAAAGAACATTTTGCGAAAAGAAGGGATCCCATGTCAACAACTTTCTTTATGGGATCGTACCATCTTGCAGGCTTTCTTCCTTGAGCACGTTGTTTTTCGACCCGGCCTAGTGTCATAAGCATTTCAAGACTGTGCTTGGGTGAATGCTTAACATGTCCAAAAAACCGGTTCGATACTTCGGTAGAAGGAGTATCTTCTTCCATCTAAAACATTTTCCACTTTTGTCAACCTCTTTTGTATACACTATCTAAAATTTCTGTTTGAAGGCACCCATCAGTTGGTTAACCTTCATAAATAGACCCTTTGTTTGCATTTCAACTGCACGTTTGTGTGCATATGGATTCGTGATGATCCGTGGCTCCCGAACACAAAGGGCAATGAAGGATCATGGATGGGTTTTAGTCAGCAGAAGACTGACACTCCCTCCCGCTCCGCCCAGGGCGGGAGAAGTCATTTGATGATTTCCCATACCTAAAAAAAAGGGTACGTTAGCCGCAGGATTCCGCCGTGGCGTTTTAAGTGAAATCTAAAGGCAGCGACCAAAAGACATGACCGCAATCGGCACCAGGACCCGTCTTGAAATAGCGCCACGTTGACTTAATTGTGATGTATGTAGTGACTATGATTTCCATAGCCCGCTACAGATGTCCACATTTTAGGCTCTGCACCTTGTCATCCTTGGTACATCCCACTTAAGTATTGTATGATCACAATTTTCCCATTAGATGATGTCCACATCATAGAAGTGGTCCAAAACTTGCACATCTGATTGGGAGGTACAACGAAACATTCCGATAATCGATTCGATTCATTGATAGGTACTATATATGCAGTATCGAATATCAATTATGAGTAAATAAAAATAAATAATAATTCTCTTTAATAAGGCACCAAGTCCCAATATTAAAATTACAATTAAATAAAAACACAAATAATACGATTACAAATTATAACTAACAATTGAAAAACAACAACAACAAGACCAACAATTGTGTCGAATAAATTTAAATACGTTTTCGATACAACCAATATTGCCTGGACGTCATTTACTGAGAATTTATAATAATATAATAGACGACACGGTTGGCGCAGTGGTTGAGCGATTGACTGCTGCGCAGCATGTCGCGGGTTCGATTCCCGCACGGAACAAATATTTGTAAGACCTACAAGTATTTGTTCCGAGTCTGGGTGTTTTTGAAATGAAATGAAATGAAATGAAATGAAATGAAATGAAATGAAATGAAATGAAATGAAATGAAATAATTAATAAATTAATTAATTTTTTTATTTTTTTTTTTTTTTTTTTTTTTTATTTTTTTTTTTTTTTTTATTATTAATTTTTAATAATTAATTAATTTATTTGATTTTTTCTATCTATAATATGTATGTATTTACAAAAAAAAATGTATATAAGTAGTTTATCAGCCATATCGTTACCATAACACAAGCATTAGGTTGCTTAGCTTGGGACTATATATGGCGTTGTGTGAAATGTCCAAGGATATTATTATTTTTTATTTTCTTTTAATTTTTTTTTACTTTCTCGGGTCCCTGGAGACCCGGTCCTTTGGTAGGCATACGAGGGGCCGAAAACAACTCGCAGAGGCCCCGTTAGACATTTCAAATGTAATGGGACACCAACCGGCGATTATCCCTGTATGCACTAAAAGTATTCCCAAGGACAATCCCCGGTTGGAGCAGTACTATTGCAAAATATGGAAAAAAAAGATGAAACGCTATGGGTTTGGGCGGTTTAGTGGACTGATAATCGTTAATTTTAGAACTTTTGGCCCCTGCCTCACCACTAACAATATACACGGCTTTTAAATGGCAGAGGGTGACTTGCACACTCAATGAATGGGCCCCCGAAAACGGTCGCTAGCACAAAGTGACGTAGCGCCAAGGAGGCAACATAGCCTGAGGTGCTAGAGGAGTAGAGAGGAATACCACGGCTATCAGGACTATTCCGGAAGTGCGGTCAAGATCCCTACCAGCATCTTACTGGATTATACATCCTTCTCCGAGCACGTGTGCTCTAGCGAATCCCCACTCCGACCGGCCGGTTAAGGCAAGAAAGAGGTGGGAGCTCTGTTCCTCGTCAGTTTTCACACTGGCCAGCCAATAAAGGCAAGCCTTAGATGAGGAACAAGACTTCTCCCGGGAGATTATTATTATTATTCCATTTATTCATTTTATACACATATATTTTACATTTTTAAACATTTCTATCAAACTAATAAAAAAACATTTAAAAATATAAAAAATAGTAGCCCACCGGCATCGGGAACAGGGTCCAAGCTACCGGTGGTCAGGGCTCCCGAGAGAGGAACCTACTCACAATACGCGCCGTGTCCAGGAGTACTGCTATCTGGATCAAGCCCTTGATCCAGCTGCCCAACGAGAGCCTCTTGAGGTGTTGGTCGAGGCTCTTTGCAATAATGCCATTGGCCGTCACGACTATCGGCACAATGACTGCTGTGTTCACATCCCACATGTCGACAACCTCGCGAGCCAGACTTCACGAGGTTCTCGTCATGAGGGACTGCTATATCAACAATCATTGCGCGACGCTCTAGTCGGTCTATCACCACTATGTCAGGCTTATTGGCAACAATAGTCCTGTCAGTGATGATAGACCGATGCCAATACAACGTGCAATTGCCATTTTCTAGAACTGGGTCCGGTCCGGGGTCTGGTTCCGATTCCACAAGATTGTATCTCAGAGCAAGTTGCTGGTGGATGATCCTGGCTACAAGGTCAAGGTCAAGGCCAGACTAGAACAACAGGAAATAATGTGGCGGATGGATTCCCCGGGTCGGTGACACGCCCGACATATGTCAACCGTACCGTCCTTCACAATGTATTTACGGTAGTTGTTCGTCATCATAACTTCGTCCATGATCACACAGACAAAACCTTCGGTTTTCCCAAAGAGGTCACCAAAACGCAGCCAGGCTACGGACGCTAAAAAGTCTACATCGGGCCCATGTAGGACCCGATAAAAGCGTCCGTGAAGCTCCTTGCTCTGCCATACCTCCCTGCGGTCGTTAGTATCTGATACCACAGGTTTGCGCACGTTCTCTTTAGCCAAGGAGAGCGCGGTAAGGCCTTTGTCCACCGCTACCACATCTCGATGCATACCCACGTCGGCCTCTAGGAAGTATTCCCTAAGGCTGCATACCTCACGGTTGTGCAGGGTCTTAGCATTTAAGAAGCCACGACCCCCGCACTTCCGCGGGATATACAGCCTCATCACCGATGACCGTGGGTGATGCATCCGATTTGCAGTAAGCAGTGAGCGTACCCTTCTATCCAGGGCGTCGAGTTCTGTCTGAGTCCATTTGAGTATGCCGAAAGAGTACATCAACACCGGCATGACCCAACCGTTGAAGGCACGCACCCTGTTTTCGCCTGATAAAAGACTGTTAAGTACTTTATTCAGGCGGCCAAAGAAGCGCTCCTTCAACGATTGTTTCATATCAGCAGCATTGATGCCTAACGCTTCCGACATACCCAAATACTTGTAAGTTTTGGTTGAGGAGAGGGACCTTAAGTGTATGGAATCCGAGAGTTGTGTTCCCACGGATTCCATAATCTCCTCTCGCTTTACATGCATGACCGCACATTTATCCACACCAAATTCCATCCTGATGGCGCTACTGAAGTTTTCTGTCACCTTCAGTAGCTTCATCAGTTGTTAGGAGCAAATAGTTTCAAATCATCCATGTAAAGGAGGTGCAATATGACCTGACCACCTCTTCTCAACCGGAAGCCTTGCACCGAACCCTCCAGCAATGTACTGAGAGGGTTGAGGGCCAGACAATACCACGATCGATCATTATCGGGTCGCTGTTCACCTGAGTCTGTTGACACGCTGCATAGTGAAGGACCGTCCTCCACTGCCCCATAAAAGACATCAGGAAGGTGCGTAGAACTGCATTAACTTTATACAGCTCCAGCACCCTCATGAGCCATGTATGTGGCACTGAGTCATAGGTCTTCTTATAATCTATCCAGCATGTCGACAGATCCCTTCGGGAATGACGAACCTGTTGGCTAATGGCAATGTCAATGAGGAGCAGCTCCTTAGTACCGCGGGACCCGTTCCTACATCCATTTTGAGAGGCAGACATAATTGAATTACTATCAATATGATGGTTTATCTTAGCTCTCAAAATAGATGTAAGAACTCTATAGACCGTCGGTAAACACGTGATCGGTCTATAATTTTTAGGCTCCACGGTACCTACTAATTATTTATGGAGCAGGTGGGTTATTCCTGTAGTTAGGAACTGGGGCAGCGACCCTGACTCTAAGGCAGACTGGAATTGAGATGCCAAGCGAGTGTGCGATCCTTGGAACCATTTTATCCAAAAGTTGTGCAGCCCGTCCGGTCCTGGAGATTTCCAGTTAGGCAACGGACGGACTGCACGAGCTACATCTTGGGGGCTGATAGTAATAACCCCCATCTCTGGTATCGGATCGCACGCGCGTTCGACTTCCCGAGTCCAATCGCCCTCGGTATGACTGACAGGCACCGACCAGATGCTACGCCAGAATGAACACATGGCGTCATAATCCGGTAGGCGCGTATCAGTCATACCTTGGTCCGGTCGCTCCCAAGCCCTATAAACCCACCTCTCATTGCTTTGGAATGTGCGATTCTGAGTGTATCGCTCCACTCGCCGTTTGTACCGACGTATACGGTTTGCCCATGCATAGATTTTCTGCTTCAGGAAGTCGATACTCTCTGTGACGCGGGTCAGATAATCCCGAGGACTGATATCAGTCCCTGAAAACGCGCGCCTCACAAAGCGCATCACTCTACGATGAGTGTTGCCCTCCCTGAAGCAGATAAGTTTGCCGATGAGTGCTCTAGCCTCACCGATACGTCGCTCGATCCTGCACTGCCAAGCTGGTACGGCTTGTCGTGTAACTCTGTCACTATTAGGAAATTTGACATGAGCTACACGACATGCCGCTGCAGCCCCGCACAGTATAAGATCGAGTCAGGTTAGTTCCCCCCTCTGTAGCCCCAAAGTATGAGCGCATGACATTTTCATTAATGGCTTGTGTCCATCGCATGCGCTGCACACTTCCACCGATAGCGGGGACCCTGTCAGAGATCGGTGGGCCTCGAGGTCCCAAGCTGGCCGGTGGTCGGCCTCGTCCGCGCCGACGCGCAGGTGGTGGTGTCGTCGGCGGCGAGAAGTATTCGTCGCTCGAGCTCGACGCAACTGCAGCTACCGGAATTTCTGGACTCGCGGTTAGCGCTGGTCCCGGCGGCTGCGAGGCGGAGCTGAGCGACGAACCCGAAGATGGTGTTGGTGCGGCTTGTAAACGAGCTCGGCGTCTTGTCAGCATTTTGTGTTGTTAATTTTTATTTCCATGTCCAAAACTATATATATGTGATGCTATTTTTTTTCTTGGTCTATTTCTTGTAAAATAAATTTTAAAAGCTGGGTTTTTAATTTAAATTTGATAAAAATACGGGATGAATAGTTTTTTTATGACAGGTCGCTTGACAGCCGACCCACAGATTATTATTTTTACTTTCTCGGGTCCCTGGAGACCCGGTCCTTTGGTAGGCGTACGAGGGGCCAAAACCAGCTCGCAGAGGCCCCGTTAGACATTTCAAATGTAATGGGGCACCAACCGGCGATTATCTATGTATAGATATAACCTAATTTTAGGATTTAGATGTTCCAGAGGAGCTAGACGGGCGTGTGAGGTGTCTGGGAACGCGTCTCGTCGCGAGCAAGCCCACGAAAACGTTTTCAGAAGTACGTTGGGAAGAAATTTTTTGAAAAGTGGCCAAAAAACCAGTTTTGTGATGGAAAATCCAAGTTTTCAGCAAATTTTTGGATTTCTCTGCGAGCTAGACGGGCGTGCGAGGTGTCCAGAGACGCGTCTCGTCGCGAGCAAGCCCACAGGAACGTTTTCGGAATTACTTCGGGAACAAAAAATTTGAATGGTGGTCAAAAAATGTGTTTTTTGATGGAAAATCGAAGTTTTCAGCGACCTGGAGGGGTTTCGATTCGCGCGCAGCGCCGAGAAACCTAGGTTAGTATGGCGAGAACTCGATTCCTCAAAATGATCGGAATCTAATGATGGGTTTGAAAGTTATAAACTTTTGTATGAAGTTTGTATGGAAAATGCAATAAAATGAAGATTTTTGATGTTTCCGTCAAGCTAGACGTGCGTGCGAGGTGTCCAGAAACACGTAATTTCGCGAGCAAGCCCACAGGAACGTTTTCAGCACTACTTTGGGAACAAAATTTTGCAGGGTGGTCAAAAAACCACTTTTTATGAGTTTTTACAGGAAAACCAAGTTTTCAGCGACCTGGATGGATTTCAAATACATACGAAGATATCGCCAAAACCACCTAAGCAAGCGTTGTCGAAACATAAATCGCGATATCTTCGAGCTCTGTATTGCGTTTCTGAAGCGGTTTTCGCGCGTGAACATTATTTTTAGGCGTCCGCTTGCCAACTGACAAAACATTTTTGACTTCCCTTAAGGGGTTCCTGTACTTTTGACTTTACACCTTCAGAATTCAATAACTTCCAAGTTTGTCATTAGATTCCCGTTCTTTTCAGGAATCAGGTTCTCGCCATACTTACCTAGGTTTCCCGGCGCTGCGCGCGAATCGAAATCCATCCAGGTCGCTGAAAACTTGGTTTTCCTGTAAAAACTCATAAAAAGTGGTTTTTTGACCACCCTGCAAAATTTTGTTCCCAAAGTAGTGCTGAAAACGTTCCTGTGGGCTTGCTCGCGAAATTACGTGTTTCTGGACACCTCGCACGCACGTCTAGCTTGACGGAAACATCAAAAATCTTCATTTTATTGCATTTTCCATACAAACTTCATACAAAAGTTTATAACTTTCAAACCCATCATTAGATTCCGATAATTTTTGAGGAATCGAGTTCTCGCCATACTAACCTAGGTTGCCCGGCGCTGCGCGCGAATCGAAACCCCTCCAGGTCGCTGAAAACTTCGATTTTCCATCAAAAAACACATTTTTGACCACCTTTCAAATTTTTTGTTCCCGAAGTAATTCCGAAAACGTTCCTGTGGGCTTGCTCGCGACGAGACGCGTCTCTGGACACCTCGCACGCCCGTCTAGCTCGCAGAGAAATCCAAAAATTTGACCACCCACCCTCCCGGTTTTCGCTGACCTCTATATAGGAAAGGAACCCTGAATTTGTCGAAAATATTTTGTTTTGTATTTGACCTTTTAGTTATTAATTTGACCCGTCGCGACTTGATAACTTGTTTTGGTGCTCATCTAGCACCTAAACAACAGCTACTAGACCAGATTTTAGGTCTCTTTTTTCTTTTTTCATCTTCTTAATAATACAAAATTACTTTAGATCCCCCCTCTACAGGGATATCTGAAAGTAATCTTAGAATACTTTGATTTGTACTTTTCATACAGAGACAGCTTTCCCTGTTCAATCTTGTGCCCTCTACAGACAAGACAAAACTAGAAGGAAAGGATGGTTCTCGGAATTCGCACCCCAATAAAAGGGAAAGGGCCAGGAGCCGGCGCCAGCGGGCCACAACAGTCGAGGTCGCCTACCAACCAGGGAAATGGGGGACCTTCCGGAGCGCGCGAGGCGCCTAAGGGTAAATCCCTAAAATTTGACCCAAAAGACGCCGTTCGAGGGAGGACCCTTGCGGGAACAAACGAAACGCCACTGGCGTCGGCCGGGACCTCTGCCGCTGTCGCTCTCACCACCATCCCCAGCCCCGCGGGCCCGTCTGGACAGGAGCTGGACGCCGCCAAGACTTTCATACGGAGACCAGAGCGAAAGAGAAGATTCTTAGAAATCATGGACGCCTACACTAAGCAGACGAATACCTTTTCTGCCTCATCTAACGATGATCTTCTCCAGGAGGTCATGAAAACCTTCGAGGATATCCCAATTAGAATCAGGGACTACTCCTCGATGCGGAGAGACATCAAGACCTTCGTGGAGGCCCGTTCAGATAAGTGTCTACGGATCTTATTCGAGCTGAGCGGGCGAGTGAAGAAACTAGAAATAACGCCTGAAGCGGTTCCGCCCACCGCAACCGGCACCGCATCACCTGACTCGCCCGAGGAGGTGTTGGAAAGACTGGAGCAGGTGGAAACCAGCATCAAGACGCGGCTCAACGACCTGGAGGAGAAGGTCGCCAAAAGGTTCCAGGACCTGGCCAACCACTGCGACGATTGCGGCGCCGACATCATCACCACGGTCGTCGATAGGATCGGCGAGGTCAGCGGCAGGATCGAACACACGATCGAAGGGGTGGAAGTCGTTGGTCGAGCCGTCGCTGATCTCGACGATAAAGTCAATGGCGTTGCTGGTGGGGTCGCCGCCGCAACGGAAAATATAAAAGAGGTCGCGAGAGAAGTGGCATGCGAGACAAGGACTGACCTGCGGTCTTACGCCCATGTAGCGGCAGCCAAACCCGGGCACCGACCAGCACTTCACTCGTTGGCTGTCACGTCCCAAGTCAGCCAGGACACTGCTGACAAGGTGCTCGCCAGGGTGAAGATGGCGGTCGATGCCAGGGGAACTGGCTTAAAGATAAATAAGGTCCGTAAGGCCAGAAACCAGACGGTCATACTTGGCTGTGACTCTGAAGCGGAGCTCAAAAAGCTTAAAGATAGAATCGAGAGCCGAGGTGAAGAGCTGATAGTGGCGCCCATGGTAAATAAGAACCCACTCGTCGTCCTAAAAGACGTCCTTTTGGACAGCGGGGACGACGATTTGGTAACGGCGCTCTACTCCCAGAATGAGGACATTTTTAGGTACCTAGAGCAAAAGGAAAGAGAAATGCAGGTTAAATATAAAAAACGGACAAGAAATCCAAAAACAGCGCACGTTGTCGTCCAGGTCAAACCCAAAGTATGGCAGAGAATGACGGAAGCTGGTGCTCTCTACCTTGACCTGCAAAGAGTCAGGGTGGAGGACCAGTCGCCGCTCATCCAATGCACTAAATGTTTGGCATTTGGGCATGGCCGAAAATTTTGCACAGAGGGTGCAGACAGGTGCAGTCACTGCGGAGGACCGCACTTACGCGAGAAGTGCGTCGAATTTGTTGCAGGTAACGAACCGCAGTGCTGCAACTGTCTGCACTCAAAGCTCCAGAGGACCGACCACAATGCCTTTAGTGTGGAGTGCCCGGTCCGCAAGAAATGGGACTATTTGGCCCGGACGACAACGGCTTACGCTTAAAAAATTCCCCCCTCCCTAGATATATAGACTATATAATGATTATATATAAGTATCTCTAACAACCCCTAAAGCGCAGAAAAACAAAAATACCCGACTAAGAATTGCCAATAATAATATATAATTTGAATATTTATATGTATATTATTGCCACGAACAAAAATGGAGAATCAATAATACAAAGCCAAGAAAGAAATCGCCCCTTCCCTCATCCCCTTTTTCCTTCCCCCTACCCCTCTCCCTACTACCCTTATAATAAAACACCTTAAAAGGCAAGTCAAATTTAGGATAAATCACATACAGAACTAACAAAGAACATGCAAAAAACAAGTTAGATCAATTATGCAATAAAATAGACTAGATAAAATCAGAAAACAAAAATGTAATAAAATAAGTAGACATATGTATATCCCCCCCTCCCCCATTATCCCTAAAACAGTCCAGAATATTACAGCCAAAATAAAACTAATAAACAGACTAGACATGTAAAATAGAAAATAAATAAATATAGTAAATAAAAAACAGCATAAATAAATAAGAAAATACTCTAGATATAAATTAGCTAATAAAAACTTACTAAAATAAGAAAACACAAGTGTAGACAAAATATAGTAATAAGAATAATAATAAGCACAAACATAAAATAAGCTAGAAGATAAGTAAACTAAATATGTAAGTGAATAGGTTAAATATATAAAACAGAAACAAATAAATAAAAATACATTAGTTAAGATAATATAAATAAGTAAACAAATACTATAGATACAAAACTAGAAAATAAAAAACCTAAAGAAGTAAATACATGGAAATAATATAAAATTAAATATAACGCCAAGGAAAAATATTTAAGTACAAAAACTGTCAAGAAGTCTGAATGCGGGAGTCCCACCCGGCTAAACATAAAAGGTTGAATGAAAGGAAACAAGAAAGGAAATTGGAAGTGCGAAATGAACAAAAGAGAACCGGAATGAAAGATAAAAAACTAGAATAATAAGGTCTCGTTGAATATGAACGGGGAAAAGCCACGTGGCAGGAGTGGGTTTTAGCCGGTAAGAGTCCGGCACTGTCTCGGTCGTCTCACAGTGTGGGCGGCCGATTCAACCATGAGGATTTCCCACTCCTGCCAAACCAAAAAAAAAAAAAAAACCGGCGATTATCCCTGTATGCACTGAAAGTATTCCCAAGTACAATCCCCGGTTGGAGCAGTACTATTGCAGAATAATTATGGAAACAAAATGAAACGCTATGGGTTTGGATGGTTTAGTAGACTGGTAATCGTTTATTATAGAATAACTATTGGCCCCTGCCTGACCACTAACAATATACACGGCTTTTAAATGGCAGGGGGTGACTTGCACACTCAATGAATGGGCCCCCGAAAACGGTCGCTAGCAAAAAGTGACGTAGCGCCAAGGAGGCAACATAGCCTGAGGTGCAGGAGAAGTGGAGAGGTATACCACGGCTATCAGGACAATTCCGGAAGGTGCGGTCAAGATCCCTACCAGCACCTTACTGGATTATACATCCTTCTCCCGAGCACGTGTGCTCTAGCAAATCTCCACTCAGACCGGCCAATTAATTATTATTTCCTTTATTCTTCTTTTAACTTATTTTATACATTTTTAAATATTTCTTAAAAAATACAGATGAAAAAAAAAAACATTTAAAAATATAAAAAACAGTAGCCCACCGGTATCGGGAACAGGGTCCAAGCTACCGACGGTCAGGGCTCCAGAGATAGGAACCTCCTAACAATGCGAACCGTGTCAAGAAGTACCACTTTCTGAATCAAGCCCTTGACCCAGCTGCCCAACGAGAGCCTCCTGAGGTGTTGGTCGAGGCTCTTGGCTATTAAGCCGTTGGCTGTAATGACTATCGGTACAATGATTGCAGAGTCCACTTCCCACATGTCGACAACCTCGCGAGCCAAGTCAATATACTTGATTTGTTTATCTTTCTCGGCTTTCACGAGGTTCTCGTCATGCGGGACGGTAATGTCTACAATCATTGCACGCCTCACTATTCGGTCCACCACCACTATATCAGGCTTATTGGCAACAATAGTATAATAATAATAATTATTATTATTTTTTATTTTAATATCATTAGATTTGAGCTGACAAGTATTGACTAAAGTGTAACACGGCAACTTGACACGGTCGTGTTTTATTACCTACCCGTGCTATTTAGTGAATTTGTAGGGTATATAAAGATAAGGAAAAGAATCAATTAAAACACGTACCTTGCTACACAATACAAAGTTTATTGTTAACAGTACATATGCAGGTTCTTACATGCAATACAGAAGATACACTCTTCCCTAAAACCCTGTAAAATCACATGAATACACGCTCACCCTGTCTCCGTTCCAGGGTGAACGTATAATCAACATGAGACATAAAAGTATACGAACTCAGGGATGTTTGTGATGGGAACGTGAGGTGAACCGCCAATAACTTTAAGCTCAATTGTTTAAGTTAATTAAATAAATATTAGTTGTGCTCGATGCAGAAAAGACTATGTTCAACCTTCGAGACACAACGAACACTGTAAATTATACTAACCCCTCAATTACACAGTCTTTCTACCAATAAGTGACCAGGTGAGGTTCACTTTCTCTCTCAATGTGACTTAAACTCAACATACAATATAACCTAGCCAACGGTCATAGTTAGCAGTCTTAAATGGCTTTAGCGGTCATACTTAGCGGTCTTACATAGCGAATAAATTAGCAGTCTTTCTAGCGGGTCAATAACCCCTTGGAATCAGCTCTGTGCTTATCACACGAGCCACGCGCACAGCACGTACCTACGGGGTATATATTGTTCAGAACGGGAACAGAAGAATAAAACACGTAGATAACTCCATGGACATCCTCGAACGAGGTGGAAATGCATGTGGCCTACCTCGGCAAATGGGTCGGCCACGCTATCCGCACACGCGCCGGGAACTAGTACTTATCAGCACGCACCAAACGTGACATCTGCGTCCTTCTACAGGCTAGCGTCAAAAAGCCAGAACCTGCAACAATATCCCCCTAATCAGACACAAGAACTCAAACCTCAGAGGCAATAGAAAATAAACCACGTGCGTGGGTCTTACCATCAATTTCCAGAACAAGGCCTAGCAATTAATAGGCTGCGACTCCATCGGTCCTCTCAGGCTGCGAGCAAAAGGAACTCGACCCCGCGAGTCCCTACAAGACACACCATTGGGTTTATAAAATCATGGTGTTCTATTCCATGTCGTCTGTCTTGCAGTCTTGGAAAATGCTTCTTTTTCCATCCCGGAAACAACAGTCCCACAGATATCTAACTCTGTGACCATAAACGATTTCTCGACTAAAATGCCAATGCACCGGGGAATAGTCTTACTAATTTATGGATATCCAATTTGAACTGAAATTAATACTTGAGTTTTATTTTCGAATATTTTATATTTTAATCGTTTAATTGTGTTGTTATTTTTAACTGTCACAATTAATAATCTTTAAGTCAAATACTCATGTCTATACGACTTTGGCGCCATCTCTTTACTGAGTCTGAACTAAACGTGATATGTCAATAATGACAATCCGAGAGATGTCGCCAAAAGTCGACGTTATGATTTTGCAACGTCACAAAAGCCACATATATATCAGCATAATATACGGGGCCTGTTACGGCCATTGTCTATCAGGGTTGCGGAATTTGCTTGAAAGAGTCACAGCGACCCAGGATCTCAAAGCAAATTGCAAGGAAAACGGGTGCGTTTTTGTCATGTGTGACTGTCGGAGACAAAACGTCGCACCGCCCGCCACTGACCACCGGAGGGCGCCAGCGGCGAGCGGGGCACGAGGCGCCGCGAGCTGCCGGCCACCATACGTCACTACTCAACCAACACGGAACAAAAGCGCGCGTTCTTACTGTCAAATAAACCGCACCTATATTACAGTCCACTATTTTATTTACTTCTACACCTTTGAGAAGCCCCAACATATGGTCCTCTCACCGTGACAAAGGACACTAAGAACGTCTTGAAGCTTTTTTGAACTTATCCGTGGCAAAATCAAGAAAATTTTGACGAGTCGCACGCGCCGGCCATTACGCGGCGACTTTCGAGAAGGTCAAGCAAGGACATCTGAAGGACGAAAAAACTGTCTCGTGGCTGGATTAAGGATAAGACATCTTGTGAGTTCGTTCCTATTTATTCCTCTAATTCCCTCTTCTCCTAGCTGGTCAAAATCACATTTTCCTTCGTTTCACATATTTAGCTAAAACTTGAGTCGGTGCCTTGTGCATCCTGCATACATTACAACGTCAACATAAAGCATCTATAATATTTAAGCTACAATTAGTGAACTAGGTACTTGCAGTCATATAACTCGAGCGTAGAATGCTTATCGCATGAATCATCTTGTTTACTTCAAATCAATACGCACAGTCATTGAGCTTAGCTATAGGTACCTGTTGATAATTATTGCTTATTTCAATATTACGGCGCATCAAGTGGCTGGTTATTAAGAAAATAGCTGTTGTTTTTGCGATTTGAGCTTAGTTTCGTGAACATGTCCGAACTTAAAACTTTAATTAAAAAACGCTCAGCTATAAAATCAAAGCTTACCATTTTTGGCAATCATATCAAGTTAATTAACACTTGTAAAACCTTAACGGAAATGCAAACAATAGATTTAGAGTGTCGCTTACGAAAAATTGAGCCTTTATGCGAGGAATTTGACGCGTTACAGACTGAAATTGAGATCCTATCTGACGAGCCACCAACCGATGACGTCCCTGCGGAGCGAGTGCAGTTTGACGACGACTACTACCAGCTGGTGGCCACAGTCAAGAGCCTGCTTGCTGCCGGAGGAAAGGGCAGCGGTTCAGTGGCGGAGTTTAGCGACGCAGAATCAGGTGGGCGAGTGAGAAACTTAGTTAGGCTACCAAAAATTGACTTACCACACTTTAGTGGTGGCTATCAAAATTGGCTTGAATTTAAAGACACATTCCTTTCACTTATACATAACAGTGATTGCATAGATAATATCAATAAATTTCACTATTTACGGGCTTCTCTTCAAGGAAGTGCCGCTCTAATTATTAAAAATATTGATTTTAAAAGTGACAACTATAAAGTTGCGTGGGAATTATTGTGTGAGCGATTTGATAATAGACGCTTACTGGTAAATAACCACTTACAAGCTTTGTTTAACGTAGATCCAATTCCATCAGAATCGTGTAAGTCAATTCAATACCTTATCGATGTAACTAACAAGAACATCAGGGCCCTCGCATCATTGAAGGAACCCACCCAATTCTGGGACACGATCGTAGTTTATATGATGTCAACAAAACTTGATAGTGTGACAGGTCGACATTGGGAAGAATATAAGAATACACTAAATACATCCCCAACCCTATCTCAGTTCATTACATTTTTAAATAACAGAGCTGAGTTATTAGAAACTTTAGAAGAAAACAATAAAAGTAATAAAAAAAACCAGAACCCGTAAAAACTAAAAGTTTAGTAATAAATTATAACAGTAGCAGCAAAAATAAAAATAACAAACGTAAATCATGTCCATTGTGCGATGATGAGTCACATCAGCTGTTCAAGTGCGAATCGTTTAGAAGTCTTCCAATAGAAACTCGGGTTTCTAAAGTAAAGGAGTTCAATATGTGCTTGAACTGTTTGCGTTTCGGTCATACAGCTAATAAATGTTTTTTATCACATTGCAAATATTGCAAAGAAAAGCACAACATTCTTTTACACCTAGAGAAAAACGAGCAATCTCCTGATTCGTCTTCTTCATCTTCAAAAGATATAGTATTGACAACTGATGTTCTACCGGTTACTACTCCGACGCGTGTTTTCCTTTCCACAGCGTTGGTGAGAGTGGTTGACGGCAAGGGCAACAAACATACCGCCAGGGCGATCTTGGACAACGGTAGCGGAATAAATATTGTTTCCGAGCTTTCTGCAGTAAGCTGGATTTGCCGAGGCGGAACGTGAGCTCCACGATATCAGGTTTTAACAATCATGTATCCAATAGTACACGGTCTTGCAATCTCACTATTGAGTCATTGAATTCAAACTATAGGACTAACATTGATTGTCAAGTGTTTACCAACGTCACCACAGCAGTACCAATAACATACATTGACACACAACACATTCAAATACCATCAGCCTTATGTCTATCGGACCCATCTTATAACATACCATCTAAGGTCGATCTTCTTCTCGGGGCTGATATCTTCTGGGATATTCTAGGTACCGAAAAGATAAACCTAGGCAAGCATCTACCTATGTTACGTAGTTCAGAGCTCGGATGGATAATCACAGGTCACATCGCGAGTCCGAAAAGTACATTCAGTCAATGTCTTTGGACTCAAGGTCAATTCGATACTGATCTCACTCGTTTTTGGGAAGTAGATAGTGTTTCTCTTGTGCATTCACAATCTGCAGAGGAACGTGCGTGTGAAAATAGTTTTACTGTTAACACCACTCGTAATGCCGATGGTCGATTTGTCGTCACCATTCCTCTCAAGCAAAATCCCCAGGTCTTGGGCGATTCCTTTGAGATGGCTAAGCGCCGTTTTTTATCACTTGAGCGAAAATTTGAAGGAGAGCCAATATTTAAGGAGAAATATCTAAACTTCATGCAAGATTACGAGCAGTTAGGTCACATGACTGAAAATAAAACTCTTTTTCCATACAGTGACAATGTCAATTATTACCTTCCTCATCATGGCGTACTTCGGGAGTCTAGTACAACAACAAAGTTACGTACAGTCTTTGACGCTTCTGCCGTCACCACTTCAGGAATTTCTTACAATGAAATTCAGATGGTCGGTCCTACAGTCCAAGACGATCTCTTATCGATTCTCCTCAGATTCCGCCAGCATAAATTTGTAGTATCGGCAGACATTGAAAAAATGTTTAGATCAATTGATATAGTACCTAGTCAGCGTTCGTTACAACAAATAGTATTTCGACATGATTCCTCTCATCGCTTAAAAACCTACACACTAAACACAGTTTGTCAGGGAACTGCATCAGCGCCATATCTCGCAACGAAATGTTTGAGTAGTTTAGCATCCACAGTCATCGATAAAAGCGTGAAATACAGTTTATCGCACGACTTTTACTGTGACGACTTATTAAGTGGAGCTAGTCTGTAAGCGACGCTATAAAGTTATGTACGGGAATTACTGCAACCTTAAATACAGCAAAATTCAATATTCGCAAATGGAAATCTAATAACCCATTAATTCTTAACGAGCTGTTCTCAGGTAAAACCATAGATTTCATCACAATTTTGGATCTATCAGATAACAACATTTATACATCATCAAAAACATTAAGTTTATATTGGCTTTGTCAATAGGTTTATCTTAACTTTCTCAATCAACATTGAACTTCATGAGAAAGTTACTAAACGACACATTCTTTCAGTAATTAGCCAAATATTCGACCCATTAGGACTTGTAGGTCCATGCGTTGTTGAAGCTAAATTAATTATGCAGAAATTATGGGTCGATAAAATCTCTTGGGACGAAGAAGTTTCATCAGAGATTTTACAGCTCTGGTCTACATTCGCTAACAAATTACCCTGTCTTAATATGTTACAAATTCCACGTTGGGTTCTTAGTGATCTTTGCGTAAAGATTGAAATCCATGAGTACTCAGATGCTTCTAAGAGTGCATATGGGACATGTATATATATTAGGTCTGTTTGTAACTCAGGGCTTGTGCATGTTCAGCTCTTAGCTTCTAAAAACAAGGTTGCACCTATCAAACCTACGACTATTCCACGTCTTGAGTTGTGCGGGGCTTTATTAAGTGCAAGACTGTGTACTAAGGTAAAAAAATCACTTACTTTAAACATTGACATGTGCCGGTTTTGGTGCGATTCCACGATCGTATTAGGGTGGTTGTCCACCCCTTCGAATCAACTTAATCAATTCGTACGTAATCGTGTTAATGAGATCAAGGAAAGCACCAGCGGTCACACGTGGAGCTACGTGCCGTCCAAAGAGAACCCGGCGGATCTTGTCTTTCGCGGGGTGAAGGCTGATATTATCAGCGACGCCACGTTGTGGTGGTCGGGGCCATCTTATTTGCTCGAGCCAGAGCATTGTTGGCCAAAAATGCCTAATGAGAGGCAGGACCTACCGGACCTGCAACCTTGTCTTGTTTTAAATAATAATGTAAGCAAAAACTATAAACTATTTACAAAACTAATACATAAACATTCACGATTTATACGTTTACAAAGGGTTATAGCCTATATACACAGATTTATTTATAACAGCAAAAACAAAATGAACAGATTCAGCGATCATCTTTCTTGTGAGGAATTGCAAAATTCATTTAATTTTATCATACGCACTGCACAGTTAGAAATGTTACCAAATGAATACCTTATCTTAAAATCAGGTCACGCATTACCAAAGAAAAATAGATTAATATCATTGACCCCATTTCTTGAATCAAATGATATCTTGATAGTAGGTGGTAGACTTGATAATTCACCTTATAGTTATGACACAAAGCACCCTGTATTATTATGCAGCAAACATCATTTAACGAAAATAATATTTCACATGCATCACTTAAAGCTTTTACATGCTGGACCTCAATTATTGTTGTCCAATATTCGTCAAACCTTTTGGCCTTTAGGAGGAAGGAATCTGTCTAAATCCATAACGAAAGGTTGCGTAAAGTGTTTTAGATTTAAAGCCAGCAATGTTCAGCCCATAATAAAAAAAATAAATAAAAAAAATCTTTATTTCAGACTATTAGTCCATAATTAAGTTAGTATTTTGGTGTTAGTAACAATGGCGCTTACGAAGTAGGACACAAGGGCATAATGGGACAGTTACCTGAATCCAGAACTACTCTGGAATTCCCTTTTTTACATTGTTCGGTTGACTATGCTGGCCCAGTTATGATAGCTAACCGTAAAGGTCGAGGTTGCCAACTGACTAAATCTTACTTGTCCATTTTTGTCTGCTTAGCTACAAAGGCCGTGCATTTGGAGCTTGTTACAGATCTAACTAAAGACGGATACATGGCGGCTCTAAACCGGTTTGTGGCTCGTCGAGGGAAGCCCCAAACTATTACCTCCGATAATGGAACTAACTTTGTCGGTGCATGTAACGAATTACATCGCTTCCTGCAGGACTCTAGTTCTCAAATTAGTTCTGAAGCCGCCCAAGAGGGTATAGAATTTCTCTTCATTCCAAGCTACACCCCCCATTCAATGGTATGGCTGAATCTGCTGTCCGCTCTACTAAATATCATCTTCGTAGGCTTCTCCAACTTACGCATTTCACGTATGAGGAAATGCACACTTGCCTGACTCAGGTAGAAGCCATCCTCAATTCACGTCCAATCACCGCCTTAAATTCCGATCCTACCGACTTCACGCCTTTAACACCCGCTCACTTCCTAATAGGACGATCACTTGTGTCTATTCCACATCCACAGCTGACAGAAAGAATAACAAGCCTTGAGCGATACAAACGAATCGAATTCGTCAAACAACATTTCTGGAATCGATTCTCCAATGAGTACGTTACCACTCTACAGCAAAAGACGAAGTGGCCTACTGCGTCAAGCGAACTCAAATTGGGTTCCTTAGGCACTGGGTCGCTGCGTGGCCGTTTACCCAGGAGCTCAGGGTCAAGTTGCTCGAGTCGCCGATATAAGGATCAAGGGCGGAAACACCATTCGAAGGGCGTTTAATAACATTTGTCCCCTTCCAGAACCTGCCTGTTGAATCAGCTGCCTAACTACCTACTTCAACCCGGGGAGTATGTCGGAGACAAAACGTCGGCACGAGGCGCCGCGAGCTGCCGGCCACCTTACGTCACTACTCAACCAACACGGAACAAAAGCGCGCGTTCTTACTGTCAAATAAACCGCACCTATAATTACAGTCCACTATTTTATTTACTTCTACACCTTTGAGAAGCCCCAACAGTGACTCTCCCTTCCGTTCCAGAGGGGAAGGAGACATTTGATGATTTTTCTCAGGAAAAAAACTATTACATAGTAGTAATGAAATAAAAAAAATACATTAAAAAAATATTTGAAGATTTATTTTGTAACTAAATAGTGAATATTGATTGATGGTTAATACATTTATGTTTTGTAACAATAACTGTTCCATAATAAATGACAATATTAGTTTATCTTTAAATAACTGATATAACTCAGTTGGGACTGAGTTTTTTTTATTTAAGACCACAAACATTATTCATGCTAATTTGGTCATTGTTTCAGTTGGAATAGTTATGAATAAAAATTGACTTACAGTCTAAATAAATATTAATTTCGTTTGTCGGTAAGTAACCCTGATTACCATTATTTTGGGGTTCGAATGAGTGAATGATAAATTATATTTATTTTGTAAGTAGGTTGTAAATAACACTTTTACACGTCAATCTTTTTTAGTCATTTTAAACTAGATGAGGCCGGCGTTTCCTAGCTGAATGCTCTGAGAAGAAACGCCGATTATTTTTCATAATTTTAGGCTCAGTAGTTCTTGAGTAACTTCAAAACTGTATTTTTTAATCAGGAAAAATATATAATTAAAACCTAAAAATAAACTCTGTTATTTGGTACATATGTCACACAACTATAAACACCTTTTTGTAATTTTCTAGTTTGTCAACCAAAATTGACACTAAAAGGCTTGACCGCACTTGGCGACGCTTCGCGGCAGCGGAACGACGCGACACGCAACGGCAAAATATTTTTTGTAAGAAATTGTATGAGGTTTAACGCACTACGCAGCAGCGTAACTTCGCGCCGCGACACTTCAAGTGCGAACGTTGTTACGTGTCGTGTCGCTCCGCTGCCGCGAAGTGTCGCCAAGTGCGGTCAAGCCTTTAAGTCTAAAAAAAATATTTACGTAACGCGTCCATGATTGAGTCACAGAAATTCGTGATAATTGCACTTTTCACCATAATCAGTCTAGTAGATTCGAAGAAAATTGACTGAGACAAATAGACAGAGAAAGACACCCGAGTGATCCTATACATAAAGAGTATTCTATTCTATTCTATTCTATGGGTTCCGTTTCTTACAGATGTTCAGCACTCCAAAAATACAAAAGGAACCCTTGGTGGACGAGTTCAACTCGCGTCTGCCCTGACTGTTTTTGTTTAACATAAAATATAAATTAATTGTGTGACGTGACTCAGACCAGTTTAGTGATTTGACAATTTGTTTAGTTGCAAATATGCACATATTAATATCGACGGGGTAAATGAATAATAGCCATTCTTGTTAGAGTATTACAAACAAAAACTTCGTCTTTGAAATACGTTTTCGAAAAAGCAGGTCAAGGAGTATTTGTGCCGATAGGAAAAACTTCGAGTTCCAGGAATATACACTGGAAAGAGGTAAGACAATTTTTGGTTCATTTATTTAGGTGTGTTGAACGTGTTAAGGTCCGGAATAAATAATATGCACTTGAATTTGTACCGAATTTTATTAAAGTTTATTTAAGGTTCACAATTACTTAGTTATATTAATATAGGCAAATGTGACGGACTGGGTATATAAGCGACTGGCGTGCTCGGCTCTGACGTTCCTTTACCATATCAAAAATGCAACTCAGCAACTCGCCTCGCTAGGGTCGCTACAGGTGCATATTTTTTAAGTTTCACCATCACCTCTTGTTGGAAGTTGTTAGGAATGGGTCTGAAAGAAGTAGGATAATTAGCGAATTTAATATAAATAAGCTAGATTTAGGTATATTTTATTTAATTTTTTTTTACTTACTAAACCAATGTCGCCGGCAGCTATTTTAGTTTATTCATTAGTTACTTTGTAATTGTGATATCTTTCGTTAAGGTTACGATGGAACTGGTGTAACATTTTGTTAAAAGTTCCTTAAATAAACTAAAAAAAAAAACATCATCATCACATCAACCAAAAGATCCACTTGCGTACATAGGCCTCCCCCAAGAATAGACTAGTTTCCATCATCCACAAATTGCAAAACTATTTAGTCCGTCGGTTAGAGTTTTGAAAAATAATGGACACATTTTTTGTTTTTGTAAATCAATGAATATTGACAAAGATAAACGCATCAAAACTCGGGAGTGGGGGCTCGTGACGTCACTACCCGCTAAAAATAATGCAACGTCGTGACATTTTGAGAATTTTCAAAGTGTCGTAACTTCGTCAATTTTGGTTCCCGTAATAAAAGAAAAAATACGGGTCAAATATTTTTGATAGTCTAACTGACGGACTAATTAGATTTTTTCAGTAAACAAGCCTATTGCCACAACAACCGGTCCTGGGCGTCTTGCATCCATCGGCTCCCCGCAACCCTCACCAGGCCTTCGGTTCACCTTGTTCCTTCCAACGTGAGGCCTTCCAATGTTGCGTCTTCCGGTACGCAATGGCCATTTCAGAACTATTCAGCCCCATCGACCATCTGTTCTGCGAGCAATGTGCCATGCCCACTGCCACTTTAGTTTCTCAATTCTTTGCTCGAAATTTAGAACCAATTAATACAACTAGGTTTAACCTAGTTGTGAATATACTATGGGTATTTTTTGCCAGTTCAGCCGTGTGATTTTGTAAACCTCTCACCGGGGAAACTGAGGTGAAGTGAACATAAAAGGAGCTATCAATCCATAATAAAGATGTCTTTTTAACCGACTTCCCAAAAAACTCCGTCAATTATGAACCGATTTGAAATATCTGATAGGATATACTTGCAGATTGGTCCCATTTAATTTTTATCAAAAACGGTTACGAACTTTGGATTTTAAATCGAATTACTTGGATGATGGTTTTATGTCGTCCAGGTAATCAAAATTGCGTATTTTGCTTTTCTGCGGTTTTGCAGTGGTGTTGTTAGGTGTGGGGTACCACTAAAAAGTGAAAAATAAAAAAACTTTTTGAACAACAATAATAATATCAATAGCTTCTCTAATAAGTAGGTATCTGCCAACCTCCTCAACAGATACTGCCATTTTAATCATAATTTTTCCCTTTGTGTCTTTTCATTTCAGTACCAAGGTAGAAGCCAACAATGCTCGCTTCGGCGCTAGTCTGCATCGCGTGCGTTGTGTACTGGTGGTGGCGACAGAAGAGTGTGAATGCTACGGAGCCACCAAACTTACCGGGAGGGTGGCCTCTTGTGGGACATGCTCCGCGTCTCATCACGGACAGCCGCAGTATGTACTTTTTGATGAAACCTGACCGTTTGATTTCGTCTAGCTAAAGGGGAAAATTTACATAAGCACAACCTTCATGGCAACATTATCCACGAGCAGCTTACTTTTGAATACAATCTTGTGGAATCAGAATTAGTATACCTATAAATGACGTTAGATAGGGATTGGTCTATCAAAAATGACAAAACTATTGTTACCACTAAGCTTCACATACTGTTGATATATTGACTAGAGCGCTGCGCAATGACTGTTGATACAGCAGTCTCATTTTATTCAGTATTCACGTGTATACTGTGAAAGATGAGACTGCTGAACTTACATGAAATCTTGATCTGGACATCTTGACATGGGATATGTAGCAGTCATGTAGTAGTATATAGCATTCATTGTGGCAATATTTGTGACAGCCAATAGCATGACAGCTAAGATCCTCGACCAACATCTGAGGAAGCTCTCGTTTGGCATTTGGATAAAAGGCTTGATCCAGAAATCAATAATCCTGGAAACTGTTTGTATTGTTAAGAGATTTTTTTTTTTATACAAAACGGGGAAACTCTTAGCCCAAATCTCACTTGATGGAAAGTGATGATTTGGCCGAAGATGGAAGCAAGTTTCACCCGGAATCCTCTTACACAGAGGAACTGGCTATCATACCTCTAACTGCCGAAACACAACAATGCTGTAAACATTGCTGTTATGGCGACAGACTTAGACATGATGGTGGTAGCTTGTCAGGCGGACTTAGAATAAGTCCTACCACCAACCAAACCGAGCAAAAAATTTGCCCCTGCTGGGAATCGAACCCGGGACCTCTGAGTCTGAATCAGGTGGTATAACCACGAGACCACGGAGGCGGTTAGTGTCACCTGTTTAGCACCACCCAGGGACCACGTGTAGGGATTCGCTGAAGGGTATTCTCCTACGGACGCGGGTGACTCGGCCCCCTAATGGTTAGGAAACAAACGAAACTTCGAGGGCTCAAGCGTTTTCGCATTTAAGACAACCGTTACTGCAACTATTTCACTTTGACTACTGCAGCCCGTGCATCTGTCTGACCAAATAATTAACACATGGAATAGAAAGCTCAGCTTCTATTATCAAGCAATTGCTTCAGCAACAGTACCAGTCCGTGGCTATACAAACGGGAGATGACAACGTTGGATCGATTTGAGAATTTATCATAATTATATGTTTCTCTTAAGCTTCTTCTCTTTGCAGCAATATGGAACCTATTAAACGTTGTGGACCAAGAGATCAGCGAGTTGGGAGGAGTGGTAAGAGCTAATTTTGGGCCAAAAAATGTTTACAGTAAGTATAATAAGAAAGTTTTTTGTTACTTAGCTATAGCTAGGAAATCTGTGAAATACTGCTTCACACATTGTTGTTTTGATTGATTTGTTTATAGAGACAAAAAACAGCCATATCTTAAGGTTTCAATAAAACTACGAGTAGGACAGTAAATTAGCAAACATTTATCACGGATTAAAAGGTGAATCTACCGCATTGTTGGATATTCAAAGTATGCATAATTTTTTTCTGTTATTATTTCTAGTAAAAGAATATGGTGACATTTTGGAACACTCAAAAATAATTTGATGTCAATACAGTAGGTATTTAGTCTGTAAAGATCTTTTTGAGGCAGTAGGCAGTCATCTAGTTTTTTGGCAATCTTTATAGATTTTTATCCGCACACTAAAACCCTATGTATACTGAAGCATTTATAAAATTATTTGTATTTAGGTAATTGTATTTGTATACACATTCGCATTAACAGAACTATTTTAGATGTAATTTATTAACATAATAAAAACAAGGGCCACAAAATGAACCCTTGAGGAACACTGATCTTAAAAATTGCAATTTCAAGTTCAAACGCATTAACTTTGGTATCTAACGAGATACCAAAGTTAATGGACAGATAGTGCTTCGATGGTTTGCATCATAAATTTATAACGACAAATGTATGATGCAAACTTTTTTTTTACAGTATTAAATGACCCAGAGGACTGTATCACCGTAGCGACTTCGTGCTTGGAAAAAGACGCATTTTACAGCTTCGCTAAACCATTTTTAGGCAATGGCTTAATCACTGCGAGATGTGAGTTGCATAATTATTATAAAGATTTTGATTTCTGCCTGGTGTGTCCTACTGTAATGCAAAAGCCTCCTTTACTTCCATCCGTCCGTCCCGGTTTATTTCCAGGTGAAAATGATGGAAAGTTCGTCACCTATCAGCAACACTAGCCCACACTTGTCCAAAGCCGGGAAGAATACTGCTATGTTATTTTTCAATGAAATAACCATAAATATTAATATGGAGGATAGGTGTTGCTATAATTAATTCAATGTCAAGGTGCTACTACATTTCTGACTTACACCTTGTTCAGTGTTCAGTACATGAAATAGATTAGGAGAGTTCCTGACATTGGAAAAAAGATTTCGGCAAAAAAAAAAGATAAAGTGTACGAAAATGAAAAAAACTAATTCGGAATTATGACTGTAAAATAAATACAAAGGAGAAACGTTCGAAAGACTGTGCCCGAAAAAACTATCCTTAAGAATTGGATTCGTAAGGACACTGTAAACGAAATTAAAATTTCCCAGATGCCACATGGAAGGATCATCGCAAGCTCCTGAACCCGGCATTCAGTCAGATACTCTTGGACACGTTCATGGGCATATTTAATAGTCAGTCTAGGAAGCTGGTGAAAAACTTCGAAAAAGAGGCTGGAAAAGGCTTTTTTGATCACTGGACGTACACACGACACAATGCTTTAGAGACTATTTGCAGTAAGTTTACAATTTGCGCTTGTCTTTAAAATAACGAAAAGATAGAATAGAGAACGATATAGAAAGCAAGTTTAAATTTTAAACTAATATTGACGAGTGAAGATTTCATTGACCCAAAATATGTCTTCTTCAGGCACCTCAACTAGGCATTCATTATAAAAAAATATATCTATTTATTTCAGAAATTAATTCTATATTTATACAACATTGTTAGTATCATTACAACTAACCAACTATGTTAGTACACAAATACAAAGATGTTAGTAACATAAAACTTAACTACTATGTTAGTAGACATTAACAGTTATAGGGGCATGTAGCTGGCTTAAGTACATGATTATAGGACAATCCAGTTGGCAATGACACTCAGGTGACCGTTGGTACTGGCACGCACCCTGTGCAACAACGATGCTGCTCGCTTGCGCCTGATTGCAGCGAAGTTGTCAGTCTGGGCGTCCGCGAACATCCCTGAAGCACTACAGAAGCGTGGCAGCCCCAACAGCATCCTGAATGCATTAATGTACTCAGGGCTGGGCAAAATACATGCTTTGCTTAAATTGAAATACAAATTACAAAATACTGAAGCGCAAGTAATTAAAATACGAAATACAAAATATCTTCAAGTAAGGTATTTGAAATACAAAATACAGTATTTTAGCTATTTTTATTTGAAATACAAATTACAAAATACAAAATAAGTAATCTAGACTAGGGTGCCGAGTCTGCTATTGCAATAGTGTCGGAATGGTGGATCATTGATTTTTAGGGTTCCGTAGCCAAATGGCAAAAACCGCAACCCTTATAAATTCGTCATGTCTGTCTGTTTATCCGTCCGTATGTCACAGATTTTTTTTTCTGAAAATATAAGAACTATGCTGTCGAAACTTGATGTATTATGTGAACCGCATTAAGATTTTCATACAAAAATACCGCGTGTATCTGACATCGACGCACAAACGATTTCCATGGGTTCAGGGCATGATTCTGGACACCCCAGTGTTGGAATTTTTCGTCGGCTCTTTTCTCATTTTTTTAATTTTTTTCAAGGGTTTTTTTACTTTAGACTGCTCATAATCGTTATTCTGATCTAACCCAACGAGATCTTTAATAAAAAATAATTAATTAACTACTTTCACTAAAAAGAGCAATCTGAATAAGACCACAAATAGATATCAGCTCAGCTGAGCCGATACCTCTTGAAAAAAATGAGAAAAGAACCGACGATAAATTCCAACACTGGGGTGTCCAGAATCATGCCCTGGACCCATGGAAATCGTTTGTGCGTCGATGTCAGATACACGCGGTAGAAAAAAACTTTGTTTTGTTGCTGCTTTACCATAATTAAACTCTCGCGGTTTCGCCTCGCACTCAAACTCACGATCGCTAAATGATGGTGAAATGTATTTTATTGTTAAAATGTATTTTGAAGCCCAAGTATTTGAAATACTAATTACAAAATACCTCTGCGTCAGGTATTTGAAATACGAATTACAAATTACATTTTAAAGAAGTAATTTAAATACAAATACCAAATACGTATTTGTATTTCAATTACGTATTTTAATTACAAGTAATTCAAATACTGCCCAACTCTGATTGTACTGAACGCTAAGAGCATTAGCGGCTTTTTGAGTGCAGTTTGTCCAGAGGCTACACGCCGCCGCGCCGGCTAGGAAATGGAACTTTAATTAAAAGGTTCCTTCTTTTCAGTGACCGCATTGGGAGTAGATTATACTGACCCAAACCTCAACAGCAAGTACGTACAAGCTCTGGAGCTGGTCTTGAACACGGTAATGGAAAGGTTCGCAAAGATCTGGTGGCATCACTCCAAGACTTTTGCATGGAGCAAGCTAAAGAAAAAGCAGGATGCTTATGTGAAGATACTGCAGAATTTGTCGAACACGGTAAGCGAGACACCGCTTAGTAGCTGAAATTATGCAGTTTGTCTATTTCTTTAAACCCATTTATTAATATTTATACATTATAATAAAACAGTAAATCTTGAGCTTGTGTGTTTACGATTGGCGCGAAAACTACTGAACAGATTTTGCATGAACAATCCTTATAGGTTTGTTCAACATATAGGCTATAACTACATTATCACGCTATGTGCTATGGAGGTCGAGCAATAGTCAAAAATGTGTGTTTTGAATGGGAAAGTATACATGGTTCGAACCCCGCAAACAGATTTTATTTTTGTATTTATTTTATATTTTGAACTGGTTTTTTACACAATAATATTGCCAAACTATTAAAAATTGGTTTTTGCGTACTAAGAATAACATTTGACTGATATTTTGACAGTTTTCCAAATAGCTCAGCGAGGGATTGTTATAAGAAGCCACAACATGTTACAAAATTGTACATAATTATGGGTCTAACCTTAGCAATGATTATCATTACGCTATACCTTTAGGAAGGTAAGCAGTGAAAAACCATGACATAAATAAGATTGACTATTTAGACAAATTTTCCAATAGCAGTCATAGCCTGTCGGTTTGAAGACTGCCTTCCGAACGACATGGTGCGGGTTCGAATCATCCATACTAAACTTTATTTTTGGATTTTATTTAACTTATGCATTTCTTAACTTATATACATTCTTATTTTACCTAATATTCTCAAATATTTATAAGATATTATTGATTTATTTAGGATAATTTAGTTTGCCAAAATATAAAAGCCAGCGATTTAAAGTTTAATTAACAGAACCAATTTTCGTTACCTACATCACGTTAAAAAAGTACAAAATCTCATGTAGATAAGTTTTACACATAAACCTAATAGGAATTGTAGCAACGTATAAGAGGAATTCACCTTATCTACAAGGTAATGCCGATACCCGTAATGCCATCTATTGACCGAAATAGTACTACCAACAGCATGAGAATTACACCAAAACATATTATATTTTTTAGTAAGTAGTGGTACTTTTACAGGAATAAAAACCATCGTATTTTTAAGGTATTATAAATGTAAGTAAAAAATTATGGTTCTTAATGAACTCCGATTTCTAAACATTAAAAAAAAAAACGGAAAAGTGCGAGTTGGTCTCGCCCACCCTTGGTTCCCTTCAAATTTGTAGGTGGGTACAAAATCTTAATTGAAATATAGTCTTTATTTTTTTAAGTATTTATTTCATTACAATAAATGTGTAGTTTCAGATTTTTAAGTTCTACCTACGACGTCAACGGAAAATACCCTATAAATTTTGATTCCCGTGAGAGTGTCGAAATGTACGTTTTTTTAGCATAAACGACCGTATCTTTATTTAATGTTAACTTAGAAGTTTGATTATTGCACAGCTTTAAGGGACTGTAGTTTTGAGTATATGATTTCAACTCGATACCTCCACGCGTTCCCGACATAAAAAATCTTGACAGACAGATGGACGGACGGTCAATAAATTAAGGGTTTAGCTTTTTCCTTTTGAAGTACGGAACCCTAAAAACGAACCTCGCACTTAAAGTTTGACAGTTCTACATCATATTCCATAGATGGCGTTATATATTTGATCTCATTTTCTTACCGCGGAATTTGTTCGAAAGAAACACCGCGGCCCTGGAATGCAAAGGGCATTTAGAAGAACACGGATGGGTTTTAGTCAGTCTCACAGAGCGGGAGGAGTCATTTTGATGATTTCCCATCTTTAAAAAAGGGGTCACTAACAATACTAACCTACTTCGTAAGCGCCATTGTAACTAAATTATAGACTGTAGTCTTAAAATAAAGATTAATTTTACTTATTTTTTTAATTTATAACAACCACGATTAGATGGCAAGTCCCTTGTAGAGGAGTCGAAAGAGTGACATTAGCTCCGATGTGTATATTGGGCTTCCAGGTTTTATAAATATAAATTTGTTTCGATTTGCGTTCCTGGATCGAAATAAATAAAAAAAACAACTTTATTCATCAAGATGGGTGTGACTTTCAAAAGCATGGTTTAGTTACTTCAGATGATAGGATGTTTTTATAAATATAAAATTGTTTCGATATGCGTTCCTGGATCGAAATAAATAAAAAACCGGCCAAGTGCGAGTCGGACTCGCGCACCGAGGGTTCCAGACAAACCTGTAGGTATATATTATTATATGTTAAAGTTGCGGTTTACGATTTATGACGTATTAAAAAAAAACTACAAACTAGATTTCGTTCAAACCAATTTTCACTGGTAGTTTAAATGGTAATATACATCGTATATTATACAGAATACATCTACTTACCAAGTTTCAACGGCATAGTTCTTATAGTTTCGGAGAAAAGTGGCTGTGACAGACGGACGGACGGACAGAAAGACATGACGAATCTATAAGGGTTCCGTTTTTTGCCATTTGGCTACGGAACCCTAAAAAAGGGTGATATAGTTATTCTCTTCATATTACAGAAACTAGCTGTTGCCCGCGACTTCATTCGCGTGCAGGTATGTCGAAAAGTAATATGTTGTCGTTAGGTAAGATTTCTAAGATAAGATATAAGAACAGTCAATATCTAGCATTGCTTAACTCCTCTTAGCTTTTGGAACTTGGAACAGTAGGGTTTTTAACACGTGATATAGCTACATTAAGTTTTCCAAACTCGACTTTTTGACAAAACTACTGGACCGATTTCGTTACTTTTTTGTATAGCGTTATCAAATACCATAACTAGGATGTGGTTTCAAGGATTGCATATATGTCGTAGACATACGGTATTTTTACAAGGGTGACTTAGAACTGAAGACCTGAACTGAGGGTCTTATGTAAGTAGATCACATTCAAAGAGAACTGAGTTCTTACAAATTCAATTAACATATATTATATTTTTTTAAATTATATACCTATGTTAAACCTAAAGTTTTAACAATAAACATTTGTATACTTAACGAAATGATAAAACGACTCACCGAGATGATAAAATGATCTACCGATATGATAAAGCAATCCACCGATGTGACAAAACTGTGCGTTGACCATAAATCAAAACACCGATATTAGATATAAGACACCGATTGAATTTTTCTTATCATTTCGGTGTAAAATTTCACATCGGTGGTAATAAAGACCACCGATTACAGCGATATGAGAACAGCGACGTGAGAAATTACACACTTTTTAGAAAAAATGCATAATATCTAGGATGAATTCAATTACAGTTTATGAAGCTAATTCACTTAATACCTCTGTTAGAACCAAACAACAATAATAAAACTACTCATTACACTGGAAAAATGCAACCACCGATAGTATAAAATAATTGTCCGGGAGCAACTGAAATGGCGTACTTACGTTGTTGGCAGGAATATGCAGCGATTTGACACACGTCTATCCTGACTGTGCACTAGCACACACAAACGAGGTAAATTAAATTGGGATGCGGACGCTGTCAGACTCGTCAATTTAAAGTTAGGTTTAAATTACTTTTGTCCAGCGATATGAGAACATTTTGCAAGACAAGTACGTTTGTGCCTCTCAGTAATAATAATCGTTAATTATGTAATAAAATATGCTATTTTTTAATAACAAAACTAATATTCTATGAAATGGAATAAGTTATATACTGAATTTACTTATTTTCATTGGTGTATAAGCTTTTTTGTATGTAAAAAAAGTAGAGGGACAGCACCGATTTGAAAAAAATAGAGGTTTATGTATTTATTTCTACCTTCGTAATAGTCCTAAGCAAATTATATTTTTGCCACAATCCAATAACTACCTATTGAATACTAAAAAAAATAATTCAGACCTGTATTCCTTTTTTCAAATACTAATTTCACCGAAGACAAAAAAATAAGTCATTTGGGAAATTCACCCTTCAACTTTTTGGATCGACCGACCTTGACAATTCAAAAGTGCCTGAATGGTTTAAGTGAAATAAATGCTTGAATTTTGAAAAAAAAAAATTGAATTAAATCAGAGTAATGCATTATAAAAATTAAAAATGCTCGGAACTATTATCATTCTTATCATTTACTTGAAAAAAGACATGATACCAATCTCCCAAAAAAAAAAAAACAAAAAATGTGAAAGAAGGAAGAGTCCCTCTCCCCAAAATTCGGCCTATGAAAGTAGTGAAATCAGCAATGGTTAAGCATTTCAGAACGTTCAGAATAGTCCATTAATTAATCTAACATGTGTCTTTCGAGAATAGATTTCGAAAGAGCCTGCAGAGATTTCTCATCGACTGTTGCTATGTAGAGGCTATGAGATGTCTGTTTTAGGCCGCAACAGTGACCGTCCAAGTACAAGAACAGAACACAAAACCAATCTAACTGCGTCAAGGTGTAAGATAGGGAGACGTATACTCTCCGAAACTATTTAGGAACGCAGTGAAGGACGTTTTCAAAACACTTGATTGGAAAGGACGGGGAATAAATATTAACGGTCAGCAGAATCTCTGCAGGAGCTGGAGGCAATGTTGAACAGCCTGAGCGATTCTTCAAGGCGGAAATCTTGGGATGAATCTGGACAAAATCACAGTAATTTTATCTCGAGATCTGTAATCGTAAATGGCGCTGTGGTGGCATTCGGGAAGCTGCATGATATCGTCGATCCTAGAATCCTTTAAAACCACGGTCTATAACTAGTGCGTCCTACCCGTAATGACTTACGTAGCTGAAACGTGGACACTCCCATATACCATAGGTCTGGTTCACATATTCAAGGTTGCTCAGCGTGCAATGGAGATAGCAATGCTCGGAGTTCTTCTGGTAGATATAATTCGCAACTAAGTCATTCGCCAGCCCAGAACTAAAGTCATCGATATTGCGCGTAAAATCAGCATGCTGGAGTAGAAGTAGGCCGCTCACGTCTGTAGACGGACAGACGGGCGATATAGCCAAGCGTATTGGCAAACGTAGTGTGACGCCCTGCGGCACGATGGATCGATTACTTAAAGCAGGTAACTGGCAGCGGATGGATGCCGACTGCTCAAGACCAAGATAGTTAGCGCTCTTTGGGTTACGTTTAGCAGTAAACAGCTATTGGTTGAAATGATGATGGTGATGAATATTTAATTTTATGCCCCCAAATGTGACACAAACTCACATTTTATTTGTTTACTCAACATAATATCTGTGTCTAGATTACAGAAGTGCAGACATACGTTTCAACTGAGTAAGACCAGTATGTTCGAGTGATTGAGTGACATCGTTTCTTATACTGATGTTCGGAATCCTGAAAATGTATATAATTGTTTGCAGGTCCTACAGAAAAGGAAATCTCAGATTTATCAAAATTTTAGCGCTGAAAAGAGTGCAATACCAGGTAAACCATTTGTTTTCAAATTAAATGATACTCATTTCCTTATTAAATTTCAATTATATTAATATCTTTTAGGAACCAAATTCAAACCCTTCATCGACATACTCCTTGAGCTGTCAGCTGAGAAAGGAGTGTTTACCGACATGCAGGTCAGAGACCACGTGGACACAATACTTGGCGCCGGCCACGATACTTCGGCTAATGTTCTGATGTTTACCATGATACTGTTGGGGTCTCATCCTGAGGTTCAGGAAAAAGCATTTGCTGAGTAAGTACAGACGAGACCGGTGCCAATCCAGCAGGATTAAATTGGCAAGCGGGTTAACGAATCACCTTTCTTCACGCATGTGAAACTGGTCTCTGCGGCAATAGCCGTCATCTTCGCAGAGTACGGTAGCAGTAATACAAGGTCAACTTATGCATTTCCGTTATTTTATTTCCACGATATTTTAGGATACAAGAGATCTTGGGCGGAAATAAAGACGTGGAGAAGACGGACTTGTCGAAGCTGGTGTATCTGGATGCAGTTCTGAAGGAGAGCATGAGACTTTTCACCATCATACCATTCATTGGCAGAACACTTGATAAAGATATTAAGCTAAGTAAGTTGATACGATATGATGTGATGTTGGAATTTTAACTTTAATAGGTGCCAGTCTAATTCCTTTAGATCAAGTGAAGTTACGATAGACTTATCAATGCCATTATTCAAGTAAACGGTGATTGATTAATGTTTCAGATAATTAAAGTAAGTATACACACAAAATATACATAGATATGTTATTATGATATGATTACCTATATGATAGATGATGTCCAAAGGATGAGCATTGCTGGCCGAGGTCGAATCTAATGGCTGATCTTAAAATCATATCAAGATTCCTCCACGTCTTGATAAGCACGTGATCTCGGTTGTCATTTGTAGATCTTTAGCAGTAGTTACGTATTCAGAAAGATGAAAATCTGGACCAAGTCTCAGTATCGTGTTATTCAGTTAATGTGTTGTGACCTTCTTGTACGCTGCCGCTCCATGTCAAATAATGCTATTTAACTGAATCCGGTTCGACTAAAAACAAACTCCAATATGGTTGGGAAAAAAGCAACGCAGATGACAGTATTCATAAATGTTTTTTTTTTGTCATGTTAAATGTTTCGAATCAAAATTCATTAATTAGCTATTGCTACGGTATTATAGTTTCCTTTGATATGAAGGACTGAAGGAGGTTTCGTCTTCCTGAGAGCCATTACTCTTGTCAGGTTACCTATCATAAGTTCGGTCAAATATTTTCATTTTCGGTCAAATAAAAACGTAGGTATTTTGCTTCATCGAAGTCACGTCTGCCACTGTATGAGTTGACCTATTATCGGTTAAATTTTTTTTTGTTACTCCGGCATTAAATCATATGGCAAATCTATACTAATATTATAAAGAGGTAACATTTTTTTGTAAGTTTGTATGTTTGTAAGTTTGTATGTAGGAGGTAATCTCAGGAAATACTGGTCCGATTTGAAAAATTCTTTCAGTGTTAGATGGCCTATGTATCGAGGAAGGATATAGGCTATATATCATCACGCTAAAACTAAAAGTAGCCGAGCATTAATGGATAATGTGACGCAGACTAAGTTGCGTGGATCAGCTAGTGAAATATAAGGCTCAAAAGAGGCTTCTGCCAGTAGCAAAAAGATGGAAAGAAGAATTCGGAAAATTAATACCTATGAAACATGATACTTCAATGATCTTAAAACATATCAAGTAGGTAATGCATTCAACAAAAAAGGCGTTTTCGGTAAAATGAAATTCGAACAAAAAATCGGAAAGTGATAGGTTACCCTTTTGACATTACTCCTAAACTAGCCCTAGAGACCTTTCTTTGGCTTGAAAATCTCTCGATGCACCTACAATTTTTTATCTTCTTCGTTTCAGAGAACTGCACCCTCTCAGCTGGTGAGACCTGCATGCTGCTTCTGTTCGGGATCCACAAGCATCCAGTCTGGAGTCCAGACGTGAACGAGTTCAAGCCTGATCGCTGGCTGGCACCTGACTGCCCCAACGCGTTTGCTGCCTTTGGTTTGGGGAAACGAAATTGCATTGGTATGGAAGAACCTTAAATTAATATTTTCATTGTTTCTAAATTATATTCTTATAAGATTTTCTGGTTTTGCTACGGTCCAATGTTACCATGCTGCTCCAAGTCGTCATGTTGGTCCAAAAACACCATGCTTGTCCAAAGCTACCGAAATTTACTGAGTGTTTTTTTTTTTATGTTCCAGGTAAAGTCTACGCTATGATGTCGATGAAGACGACGCTTGCTCACGTAGTGCGGAGTTATAGGATCAAAGCTGATCACACCAAGTTGCTAGTGAAAGTAGATGTGATGCTTAAGCCTGACTCAGGACACCACATCAGTATTGAGAAGAGGACGTCCACTTGAATAAGTTTATGGAAGCTTTATAATAAAATATAAAGGTTACATTTTCTGAGTGTTAAATTATAAATTATTGAGTCATTTTAAATTTGTTATACAAATATAAATTGATGGAATAAAATGTCAGAGTATGGAACGAATTTTTATCAAATAATAACACTGTTCTTCTTTGTCGTTCCCTTACTTCTGAAGTTTGTGACCATGTACTAAGCGTCTCTAAGCCATGCGGTCTTTTGCAGAAAGCACGCTCTGCACATGAGCTCGTGGCTAAACAGTAACAGCCGCACAGGTCGATCTTCAAGGTTAAGCAACGCTTGCCCAGGTTGGTCTGTGGATGGGTGACCATCTTATCATACCGAGTTTCCTCCGTGCCTCAGAAAACACGTTAAGCTGTTGGTCCCGGCTGTCAATTGGCGATCTTTGGCAGTCGTTACGGATAGTCAGAAGCCAGACAATCTGACACCAGTCTTGCCAAGGAGTACGGTTTTACCCAGTTAATGGGTTGTGGAGGTCTAGTAGGCAGCCGCTCCACGTAAAATGCTGAATCCGGTTTGACTGGAAGCCGATCCCAATATAGTTGGGAAAAGGCTAGGCAGATGATGAACGCTCTGCACATGACAACCGTCATCTTTATGGCGCCAATTCTAAAAGGCTATCTTTACTAAATGCCTGATCCATGTTCATCCCGATAAAGATTTTATGCTACAGTATAATTATACCGTGACAGGATTGGAAAATGTTTTGGAAAAGGTCTGAAGACATTTTTCAGTTCTGTAAAGGTGTTATCTCTACTATCCTCCAGAAAACAGGAATATGGTTGGAAGGCACCAGTCAAGTGCGCTCTTCCTCCTTCCATATTAAAGGCACTATGACTTACTTCGTATAACGAGCTACGATTGCCCGTGACTTCCTTTGCATATATTATGTCCGAAAGTAATATGATTTCACTGGGTAAGATCACCCAAATAAGATGTATAAACAGTCTAACATTGCTCGACCCCTTCTGAAAAAGTTTTATGCAAGGTACTGGTTGTATCATATCTTCTGTTCAAAGCCCTAGTAATATTTCGTAATGAGAAACACTTACGATAACGATTCTCCATACACAATGTGGAAGACAATTGCTAGTATCTTAAATTAACCATGAGACCTACTACCAATATAAAACCAACCAGAAGAGAAGTTTACCTCCAGAACATATATAATTATAGAGACTCAAATATCCGCACCTATACTAACATTCGGTATATCTATGTGCACCAGTTAAACCTCCTAGGTGCTTCACAGGTTTTGCAGAGTGACCTCACAAGCATGGATCCGTTTTGAGGATTGTCTGCCAGACATTGTCAAATTTTTACTGCCTGTAATCAGTAGCCCATGCTAATTTGTTCTCTTGATGTTCAGTTGATTTCCGGCGAATGCAAAATTGTAAGAAAGGTAGGAGGTGGTTGAGTACCTACGGATTCAGCACTACCATTTCGGAACCTCTCTTTGCGAGTTTCTCTAGTGTCATTGCCGCCGGTAAGGTCTTCTTGATCCACTTGAAGGTGAAGCCCACAACGGATAATTTTTGTCCCTGAGCTGGTTGTGACGTATCTTAGGTTCACTGGGAATTGCTCACAGTTTAGAAACTAAACAGACAATGTTTTTTTTTTGGGACAAGCCTGCCACACATTCCCAACCACTGCAACTCCTGAAAGCCAGAATCAACAGTGGAGACCACCAGAAAAACGCCGAGCTAATGAAGCCTGACGAGTCCTGTAGAAACGATTCAACTGTCTTGGATCCCGCATCGAAATTGATCAGAAAGTACAGCGGAGGAGTAGAAAAAAATAAATATAATTTCTACTTCCCTCCTTATCAAGCAGGAGACAGATTTGAGTTAGGCCAATAGGCACCAAGGGACATATACAACTGGGTTAAGGCCAGTTGCTACGCACCACGGATTATATATTAACATTGAAATGAATGGGTCCTAAATTGTGAGCTACTTTTGCTTCCAGTAATAGGTATGGCAAAATCGCCTGAACACATGGAAATTTGTTCTGGTTTCTACAAGGTCCGTATAGTAAACTACCCCAGATGTAACCTGAATACTATCTAACATTATATTACGTTCAGTCTGCCAAAGAATACACTCCCATAAGACTTGATACACAGATTGTTCGTATTCAAGGTCAGCTGTAGAACATTGACATAAAAGTGAAGCCACAAGCCTAAATAAATAAATAAAATAAAATAGAAATTCTCTTTAATAAGGCACCAAGTCCCAATATTAAAATTAAATAAAAACACAAATAATACAATTACAAATTATAACTTATAACTAACAATTTCATTTAATCCGATGTAACCCAATTCAATATTTTATCATTCAATTCAATTTAATTTATTCTAATTTAATATGTTTCATTCAATCCAATATAGTTAAGAGAAATCAATTAATCAAACTAAAACAAATTCACACATTAAATAATTAACGTCGGTTGGCACTCCAGTGGACTTCGAGCCAGTACCTATGGATCGGACCGCACCAATCCTCACTGACGACCCTCAGTAGCTGATTGGCCGATTTTCCTAGCCTGCTCGAAAACGATGCTATTCGCGAGCGAATAACCGCATAAAAGTATGGCATTCTCGCCTAAGCGAACATGCTCGACGTACTGCAGCAGGTCGATTCTGACGACATCTCACCGTGATCACTTAGGTGGAGTGAACGACAAGTGAGCTGTCATGCCATTTTGTTTGTAAGGTTTGACAGCTCACTCGTCGTTCACTTCACCTAAGTGTTCACTTCGACATCTTTACAGAATCGCATTGCAGTACCGCGGAAGTTTCCTTAGTATACGGTAAGCATCGTTGTACTGCACACGCATGGTAGTTTACCTTTTACTTAGTGTTGACCTTTTAAATTTTGTCCACAACTGGCATGTGTAAAAACAGAGACACGTCACGTTCCTTTATTTTTTAGGGTGGCTGGATTAAAAAAAGAAACGATGAACTTAAAAGTTAAAAAATATTATTTAAATTTTGGAAAAAAAAAAACAACAAGAATAAGATGAGAGGGTAGTAGTAAGGCCGGTCAAAGGTCGGACCACGTAGGAGGAAAGGAAAATAATTTACTCTTAAAGTTCCCATGACTTGTGAGAAATTGGGCAACACAGTGATCTATCTCCAGTCAATGTCCTATCCAGCCGCTCATGAACGGATGGAAAAAACTGGTCGGCCTTTGATGGAATTTTCCCACCTACATTGCCATTCGGATAAAAGTTCCTCCCAGACGTCAGTCTGGGGTTTTAGTAATCTAGAGATCACGGTCGTGCGCGGTAAAAACTCTGGGTCCGTGATCATTTTAGCATAGTAGTACATTGCAGCACGCCGCTGTACCTCCAAATCGACTGGGAGAACACCCGCCAGCACTGGTAAGGCTTCAGTACTAACCGTCCTATACGCCTTGCATAAAAATATCAAAGCCAAACGCTGGTTTTGAAGTAATTTACGTCGAACCGCCCTTATGGTGGCCCTATCAGCCCAGAAAGGTGCCCCGTAGCACATACAACCCAAGTAAGTAGCCCCATAAATAGTTTTTAAGGTTTTGAAATGATAGGCCCCAAGTAGCCTTTGATTTACTAGTCAAGGCGTAGAAGTGTGTGCCCGTCGGATTGTGTGACTGGATTGCAGATTTCCTGAGGGATCGGTCTATCCGAGTGGTCATAGATGGCTGCTCGTCCGGACTGCTGGATATTAATGCCGGGGTTCCTCAGGGGTCAGTACTCTCGGCAACATTGTTCCTGCTGCATATTAACGATCTGCTAAAAGCCGGTACTTTTGGGTATGCAGACGACAGCACTGTTGCTGAGAGATACGTGTCTGACGCACGAGCTGGTGGGTCACAGACCCGGTCTCTCCGGGAGGCTATGGTTGAGCGCTTGAACGTGTCCTTACAGGTTGTCTCCAAATGGGGCGATGCCAATCTGGTCAAGTTCAATGCTGCGAAGATCCAAGCGTGTCTTTTTTCCGCTAAAAGGAGTCAATTCGACCCTGCTCCATCTCTCCGCGGTGTAACCCTGCTGATAACCGACAGACTTGAGCTTCTTGGTGTTACATTAACATCCACCCTCAATTTTGGCCCCTTCATAGAGGCCAAGGCTCAAGTGGCTGCTAGAAAGTTGGGGATCCTGGCAAAGGTGAGACGGTACTTCACGCTGGAACAGCTTCTTAAACTGTATCAAGCGCAAGTTCGATCGTGTATGTATGGAATACTGCTCTCATCTTTGGGACGGATCTGCCAGATACCAGCTTGATGCCCTCGAGTCAATTGAAAAACGAGCCAAGAGGATCATCGGTGATGATAAGCTCGTCGAATCGAAGCTCCAAAGTCTTGAGCATCGACGCCGAGTTGCTGGCCTGTCGGTTTTCTATCGTTTACATTTTGGGGAGTGTGCGACGGAATTGCATAACTTAATTCCGCCAAGCCCGTTCCACCATCGGACCACAAGACGTACGGCGATGTACCACCGGTACATGGTGGACATCCCACCTATACGCACAAAACGTTTTGGGAATACATTCAGGCACGACCTGATAATTTATTGAAGGCGTGAAGCGAGCTTAATGAATAAATTCGTCTATGTTTGAGTCTGTGTTCAGCATTTTGGGGCTCAATGAACGAACGTAGCTGAACGAACCTTTTTTATTGCACTAAAGGGTGTGAATACTGCGATTTTTATCTGCCAATACGGATATAGAACGTATTCACACGACTGTAGTCGCAAGTCGTAAGCTGCGTACAGCTAAGGAGTGGAATTCCCTGCCTGAGTCTGTGTTTCCTGATAGCTACAACCTGGGAGTCTTTAAGTCAAGAGTGAATAGGTTACTTCTAGGCAAGCGTGCTCCACCTTAGACCGCATCATCGCTTAACATCAGGTGAGATAGCGGTCAAACGTACGCCTATAAATATTAAAAAAAAAAAAGGAGTTCTTTTTTGCTTTTTTTCCTACTGTTTTTATTATGATCAATAAATGAAAAGTTTCTTTCTAGTAGCACACCCAGGTAGCACACGGATTTTTTCCTTTTAAAGGGTACGTTATTAAATTTAATACTAGGCCAGGATTTAAGGTTTCCTTTTAAAAGAAATTGATAGGTTTTATGCGGTGCAAAGGTCAGACGGTTTCGATCACCCCACTGAGATATTAAACGTAGGCATGTGTCAGCCAAGTTCTCGAGTCCAGCCCGAGTACTTGCCTGACAGAGCAGCAAGCCATCGTCCGCGTAACCGGTTAATGAACAGCCGCATGAGAGCGGAAGCGCGAGGAAATCATCGTAGCCAAAATTCCACAAATATGGGCCAATAACTGAGCCCTGAGGACATCCCATGGTTAGAGACTTAGTAATGGAGTGATGTCCAAGTTTGAGTTTCGCGGAGCCGTTTAGAAAGTACGAACAAATCAGATAATAGATGTTTTGTAGCAACCACGGGTTTTCGTTTTAAGTAGTAACATCAACAATAATTGGGAATTATCATATCTCTGTCTACTATTCTATCAAATGATGATTTATGAATACGCCTGTGATAGCTTGCCAATAATGTGACTATTCCTAAAATACCCTAGGCTGACTACTACCGCCTTATCCGTCCATTGAGATGAAGGACGAGGAGCCATACAAGGCGAAGTTAATAGCGCCCTCCACACGTACACACGCACAGACTGACATAACATTTTCTAAAAAGGGCCGAAAGATGTCATTCCGGACGCACTTACGCACGCATTAAATATCAGCGTAAAATCTAATCATGGAACTCATACATTGTATTCGTCAGTAAAATTTGCACATAATTCAACGCAGCAAGCACCTTTAAATTTGTGGTCATTGCCAAGTTACCACAATAATAATATTTATTAAAAAAAACTATCGATACAGTCACTAAATGTTGATTTTTAACTACAAAATAAGTTAAACGTATTATGTTTCATGGCATACAGCCCGCTGACAGACAGATGGACGGATGGATTTTGGCTTGCTCGAAAAGAGCAATTCCAGCAAATGACCAGAAACCAAACAATTTCAACGCCTTGTATAGGACAGTACGTATTTTACTGGCGCAAAATAAGATGCATTACCCACGATTATCGATGATGAAACTTATTTACAATGTAAGGGATTCTTGTCCGGATAAATTCTTGGGTGTAGGTATCCAATTCAGATTTTCACCCACTTATGTACTCACCAAAATAAATCCCAAGAACTCCACGACCAAATCCCACCGGCCCCCTTCTACCATCGGACATCCAGGCGCACTGCAACTTACCATCCCTACCTTGTTGCTATTCCACCAATTCGTGAAAAAACATCTTTTGTAATGCGCACAGCAAAGGAGTGGAACTCTCTGCCTGCGTCTGTGTTTCCGAACGCTTACACTTACAACCCTAATCACTTTACAGTTAGATTGAACAGGCTCCATCTGGTTAAGCTCGCTCCATCGTAGACTTTGTCTTTTTGTCAAGACTAGAGTCAAGAGCAAACCCAATAAGAAATACAAAAATAAAAATAACTTCATGAAACAGCTGTAAAATCAGTCCTAAGTTATTTATTTCCAAAAACCTATTTAAGGCTCCAGTTTCTTACAATGGAGGAGTTTGTCACAGTAGTACATTAAAAGTACATTAGTCTCAACAGCCCACATCAGTACTCATCTTAATTATATCGAGACTCCTCCGTGCCCAGAAAGCATAAGCCGTTGGATCCGGCTATCATTTGTAGATATCTGGCAGTCGTTACGGAAAGTAAGAACCCAGAAAAATCTGACACCAGTTTTGCAAAGGAGTATCGTGCTACCCAGTTGAAGAGTGGTGAATTTCTGGTATCTAGGCAGCCTCTATGTAAAATACTGGTATTTAGCTGAATCCAGGTTGATAGGAAGCCGACCCCAATATAGTTGGGAAAAGGCTAGGCAGATCATGATTAGTCTCAAACAACATTAATTGAAGGTAGCCGAGTAGACGAAGAGGAAATTGTTCCTCGCGCAGTAATAAGGTCTAGCATTATATATCGATGAAGAAACTATGCAACACAACTGCAACGTGTAAACCTACTTCTTTAAAGGCCGCTTACGAAAAAATGTTAAATGTCAAACATACAATAGAAAGCTACGAAGAAAAGCACACAGTTTTAGTTATATTTTGTTGGATGAGTATTAAGTTACTTAATATATTTAATAAGTAAGTAGAAACAAGGCATATAAATTAAAACATCACGCATGACACAAGTGCCTAGTATTCCATCAAATTTCCTTTGAAAACAGTTTGTTACATTATTATGTCTCCAAGTGCAGACGAGTGTAATGGTGCTTTTACATGGTGCATGTTGAGGCACATGCGACATAATTATTTCAGACCGGAGTCCATAGGGTAAACTTAACAATTTTTACTTAAATTCTATTGTTAGTAGGTTACAGACACATAAAAATGTGCAATTAAATTTCGGTGTGGAGCTGCATCCACCTCTACAACATCGGGGAATCTCACCGATCTGCGAATACATTGAGAATATTGTTAATACTGTTGGTGCTGCCGCGAACACGAGACATCAGGGATGCTGATCTTTTTCTATTAATCGCGGTAAAACCATCAATAGAAAGGTCCTGAACACCCAGTGACACGAGCATTTACCAACGTGAGCTATATAATTATCGAAAGTAACAGACGCGCTCTGCGACGCGCGCAGTCTACCCACACAAGTTTAATAATTGTCGTTTTTTTTTTGTAAAGAGAGACGCAAGTAGCTTGCACCTTGATGCCTCAGCTTCTTTCGCCATGTACAAGTACAAGCGATCAACTATGCATGTGTAGTACTGCTCGCTTACTCGCGCTTTTTCTTACTCCAGTTACAGTGACCGTTACGGATCTTGAGCGCTCGGCGGAAGAGTGGGGATCGTTTTGCGCATCGTACACTTATGACAAATAAAACGTCGTCGTGAGGTACCTACCACAAGAGTAAAGAACAAATCCCGAGTGACGACTATGACGCGCAATGCGCTACGGGCCAATCACTGCACTTTCCCCGCCCCGGCGCCTCCACGCCTCACTTCATACCACCAAAATGGACCCAATAACTCACCTTTGGGCAGGTGAAGGTCAGCGCTCAAGAATCGTGCCGATGATTGTACTAGCACCGTGTACAAGCACCAAAACTGTCTTCATCAAGTTGATTTTTTAGGATTCTGGAAAAATTTTAAGGTTCAGGAATCACTCAATCTTCCTAGACTACTCTCAAGAAGAAGACCGTGGTACCATTAGGAATACAAATCGATATTAAAAAGAACTAAGATTGTTCTAAGACCATAGGAATCTCATCATCTGCCTAGCCTTTTCCCAACTACATGAAGGTCGGCTTGCACAGTCAAACTGGATTCTGCTGAATAACAGTTTTACGTGAAGCGGCTGTCTACCAAACCCCCACAACCCATTTACTGGGTAACACGGTAACATCATTGTTTATAATAATTTTATGCTTAATACTGAAATCATCCGTATCAGCTCACAGTTTGGGAACAATTAACACAACTCAGTCTGTTTCACAGTTCTGTAAGTATATTCGGGCATATTTAGTTAACTTTGTTTTGTATTCTCCTTGAGGGAAGTGGAAATAAAGTTTTTTTGCTCCCACTCTAGTGTTCTGTGATGTGTGTGTTGCTGGATCTAAGACAGTTGAATACTTTATCTGGGGCTCGCTGAGCTTCATAATGGAACTTTCAGTTTTGGGAATGGCAAAATGGGCTAGTCCCAGGAAAAATATTCCTAAGTACCCAGTCGTATTTCGAGAGAAGGGTCGTCATCGAGACTTTTTTGAGATTGCTCAGCGCAATTGTAAAGACATAAATTAATATTTATGATTGATAGTAATAATTTACTATCAATGGCTTCTCTAATCACTGCCAGCACATTGTTTCATGCTCTGCTCTTACTCCATCAGAAGATCTCATTGGCATCATAGTTACCCCTTCTCTTATCTTCTCATTTCAGAGACAAGATAGACGCTCGACAATGCTCACGGTGGCGTTATTCTGCATCGCGTGCGCTGCGTTCTGGTGGTGGCGGTTGTCCATTGTGAAACCTACGGAGCCGCCAAGCTTACCGGGAGGGTGGCCTGTTGTGGGACATGCTCCGCGTCTCATCTCGGACAGTCGCAGTATGTACCTATTTATGAAGTTTAAATAGGAAACAAATGCCATAAGATCAATGTAGTGGTGTAGTCTACATACTCGGGCGCCCCCCTTGCATCTGTTTGTCTCTCTTCAACCCCGAACTCCTTTGGTTATGTCTGCAGTTCGCGTATTAAACGAAGCATGGAATTTTAAAAAGTTACTTATCTTATTTTTGCTAATACCCATCATGCCTTGCGCTAAGGATTGACGAAATTCATAATAAGTATGAGCAAACGAAAGTATGTGGTAATTCTCAAACACTTTCGCATTTTGGTTTGTCCGGAACCCTGGATCTTCGTGACCGAATAATTCACACACACGGAACATAACGATTACACTCAGAGTTTAAGAGTTTCAAATTTGCTACTTCCTTGCCATTTTTGCGACTGGCGGAGGCTATACAGGGTTACTGTTTTGTAGTAATTGTAATTCAATAGTTTTCGAGATAAATCTCAAATATCTCGAAAACTATTGAATTTCGGCCATACATATGGGGGGTTCAATTTGTTGCATTTTGGCCCCCTTATCAGCCCCTGACGGATATACATAAAATTACCAGTAACCCTGTATACCTATCTCTATATTTCTTTGAGAATTTATCAAAGATATTATCAATTCAAAACTTCTGGGAAGTAAACGGCGTCCTGAAATACAGGCTCGGCTTAGCTAAGGCGAAGATGCTATTTTTTTCGTAACTAGGCTATGGACGCCGAAGAGAATCCAAATCCAATAGAAGCGCCCTTGACGCCTCGTGCTTTTCCATACCCCCTGTACGTGAGTTCATCTGCAGTATTTTATTATTATAACTTCTTCGGTTTGCAGCTTTATGGAACGTAGCAAGCGTTGTGGCCCAAGAAATCAGCGACTTGGGTGGAGTTGTCACAGTCTGCTTTGGACCAAAAAAAGTTTATGGTACGCATTTTTTGAAACCAAACCATAGTCATGACTGACATCCTATTCATATTTCATATTTGCGTTCTACAAGGTAGGTACAAAAGATGTTAAAATTAAGCTTATAGCTAAGAAACCGTTGTAGAGCCTGTTAGGGCACAGCAAAATCTATAAAATAATAATAAAATAAATATGAATAATTTGTGTCTCGGCTGTCAAGTCAACTGACATGAGAATTTTTCATCCCATATATTTATCAAATTTAATTTAATAAATCAAGCGCCAAAATGAAATTTATAATTATGGAGCAAATAAAAAAACCTAAATAACCACATATGTACCAATATAAATTTAGGACAAGGCAACAAATTAACGATTCGGATATGCAATGCTGACAAGACGCCGGGTACGAATAGAAGCCGCACCAACACCATCTTCGTGTTTGTCGTTCAGCTCCGCCTCGCAGCCGCCGGGACCAGCGCCAACCGCGAGTCCAGAGATTCCGGTAGCTGCAATTGCGTCAAGCTCGAGCGACGAATACTTGTGGTCGTGGTCAGATTCTCTCTCTGTTCAGCGGCATGTCGTGTAGCTCATGTCAAATTTTCTAATAGTGACAGAGTTACACGACCTGGTGTACCAGCTTGGCAGTGCAGGATCAAGCGTCGTATCGGTGAGGCTAGAGAACTCATTGGCAAACTTATCTACATCAGGGATGGCAACACTCGCCCTAGAGTGATGCGCATTGTGATACGGGCGTTTTCGGAGACATGTCAATCCCCGGGTTTATATATCCCGTGTCACAGAACGCATCGACTTCCTGAAGCAGAAGGTGTATGCTTGGGCAAATCGTTTTCGTAGGAACAAGCGGCAAGTGGAGCGCAAGTAAACTCAGAATCGCACATTCCAAAGTAATGAGAGGTGGGTTTATAGGGATTGGGAGCGATTGGACCAAGGTGTGACTGACACACGCTTGTCGGATGATGACGCCATGTGTTCATTCTGGTGCAGCATCAGTCACACCTAGGGTGATTGGACTCGCGTGAGGTCGAGCGCGCGTCTGATTTAATACCAAAAATGGGGGCTATTAAAATCAGCCCTAAAGATATAGACTGTGCAGTTCGTCCGTTGCCTAACTGAAATGTCCAGGGCCGGGCTGCCCAATTTTCAGATAAAATGGTTCAAAAGGTCGCATACTCGCTTGGCATTTCAATTCAAGTCTGCCTTAGAGTCCCGCTGCCCCAGTTCCTAACTACAGGAATAACCCAACTGCTCCATTCAATCAGGTAGTACCGCAGAGACTCAAAATTATAGACCGATCACGTATTTACCGACGGTCTATAAAGTTCTTACATCCATTTTAAGAGCAAAGATTACTCATCATATTGAAAGTAATTCAATTATGTCTGCCTCTCAGAACGGATGTAGGAACGGGTCCCGTGGTACTAAGGAGCTGCTCCTGATTGACATTGCCATTAGCCAACAAGTTCGTCCTTCCCGAAGGGATCTGTCGATATGCTGGATTAATTATAAGAAGGCCTTTGACTCGGTGCCACTTAAATAGATCATGAGGGTCCTGGAGCTGTATAAAGTTGATGTAGGACTGGAGGACGGTCCTTCATTATCCAGGGTGTCGAAAAACCCAAGTGAACAGTGACCCGATAAGGATCGAGCGTGGTATATTTCAGGGCGACAGTCTGAGTCCACTGTGGTTTTGTCTAGCCCTCAACTCTCAGTACATTGCTGAAGGGTTAGGGGCAAGGCTTCCGGTTCTTAAAAGGACGGTGGACAGGTCATATCGCACCTCCTTTACAGGGATGACTTGAAACTATTTGCTCCTAATAACTTGCTACTGAAGCTAACAGAAATCTTCAGTAGCGCCATCAGGATGGAATTTGGTGTGGATAAATGTGCGGTCATGCATTTAAAGTGATGGGAGATTATGGAATCCGTGGGAGCCCAACTCTCGGATTCTATACACCTTAGATCCCTCTCCTCAACCGCAACTTATAAGTATTTGGGTAAGTCGGAAGCGTTAGGCATTAATGCTGTTGATATGAAACAATCTTTGAAAGAGCGCTTCTTTGGCCGCCTGAATAAAGTACTTAACAGTCTTTTATCAGGCGGAAGCAAGGTACGCGCCTTCAACAGTTGTGTCATGCCGGTTATGATGTACTCTTTCGGCATACTCAAATGGACTCAGACAGAACTTGACGCCCTGGATAGAAGGGTACGCTCACTGCTTATCGCAAATCGCATGCATTACCCACGGTCATCGGTGATGAGGCTGTGTATCCCACGGAAGTTCGGGGGTCGTGGCTTCTTAAATGCTTACACCCTGCACAACCGCGAGGTATGCAGCTTTAAGGAATACTTCCTAGAGGCCGACGTGGGTATGCATCGAGATATGGTAGCGGTGGAAAAAGGCCTTACAGCGCTCTTTGGCTAACGAGAACTGGTGCAAACCTGTGGTATTAGATACTAACGACCGCAGGGAGGTATGGCAGAGCAAAGAGCTTCACGGACGTTTTATCGGGTCCTACATGGGCCCGACCTCGTAACCAATGTTCCACAGGGGCACCCCCCCCAAACGATCCCTGGGGGACACCGTACGACATCTCTCGCCGGTTCCACTCTCCGCTGTGACCGGGGTAGATGACTGCCCTGTCGGACAGGTAGTCCCCGACCACACGACGGAGGTAGGTCGGCACCCGGTGATACCGGAGTGCCTCCCCAATGCAGCTCCAGGGCATGGTGTTGAAGGCGTAGGCGATGTACACCGCCAAGATAACCCCACCCCGGGACACCGCATCCTCCGTCGTGAGGGCCCTAACGCGCATTATGGCGTCCACCGTAGAGCGCCCCTTGCGGAAACCAAACTGGTGTTCCGCAATATCCGGCCTCGTCCCCGCAAGGTGCTCGGTGAGGCGGTTTGCAATGACTCTTTCAAAGAGCTTGCCCACCTCGTCCAGCAGCGCCACGGGCTGTCAGCGTGACGGAGAGTCCGCAGGGCACCCAGGCTTCAGAATGAAGACCAGCTTCCCCGTCTTCCAAGGAAGTGGGAACTGGCCTCTCTCCATATATGCACTGAAGAGCCCCTCCTGTTGAGGCAAGAGAGCCTCCGAAGCCAGGGCCCAGGCTTTGCCAGGCAAGCCGTCGGGCCCTGGGGCGGTATTTTTGGCCTTGAGCCTGCGTACCGCCACTCTCAGGTCTACTTCAGTCACTGCCGGGATGTCGTCGTTGGCGTCCTTTTGGTGGTCATCTTCCGGCACCGCAGGCGGCGGAGCCATAGGCGGGGGAGGATGTTCCCCTCGCAAAGAGAACAAAGCGCTCACCACGTCCTCCACGAGCTGAGGCCGGAGACTCTGCGTTAGCGGGGGGGACCCAGGTGCGGAGTTTATCCCGCACCATCTTGTAAGGGCGCCCCCACGGATCGCTGTCGAGAGTCACCAGCATCTCTTCGCGGGCCAGATCCCTAGCCCGCAGGACAGCTTCACGGAGGGCAGTCTTCGCAGCTCTGTATCCCTCATATAGCTCCGCATCAAAGCACGCCTTGCGCAGAGACGTCAGCTCTTGCGACCACCAGTACACCTGACGCCGGGCGTTTCCTGGCTGAACTCGGGGCATGCGGGGAACCACCCTGCCTCATTGTTTACGTCGGCAGGCCTGCCCGGTGATGTCACCCAGGCCTGCACGATCGAGAATACGGACGGGACGGGACGGGAATAGTAGTCCGACGACAACACTCAACTCTGCGAGAGAGTTGTGGAACTCGGCGAGAGTTCGGTTCGGGGAGAAGTAGACTCCTAACACGGCGGCCACCACCTTCTCCTCGGTCACCGAGTCATCGATACCCAGGATGCGCAGGTCTTCGCATCTTACGGGACTGGACACTTGGGCCTCGTCCGCGTTTAGAGACGCTCTGAGCTTCGCAGCCAGAGCGTCAACGGACGAGCCGCTGGTTTTTCCGGGGATCTTCAGCATCCGCGCTCCCATCACAGTGACTTTAAGCCGGAGGCCCCCCGGTGATGTCTGAATCTGTGAAACCCTGCTTTATAGATTGCTGTTATGTTGGAAATAAGATAAAGTAACTAGTTATAAACTGAGCCGCATACTTATTAACATATTATTCTTCAAAGAAATAACCACGAATTATACGAGTGTAGGTATACTTGTCCGGGACATGCGGATGGCGAGTTTTGGGTGGCTCACCGTCCGACAAGAATGTCTTGGGCCGACGACGGTGTGTTGTGTTCCAATCTCGCTTCAAAGAGATGTCAGGTTAATAAAAGAGGATAGGACCAGTGCCTGCCAGAGTTACGGATTTCTATTTAATTTTTTTTTTTTTTTTTTTTTACTATTGTTACGTTTGATCACTATCTCACCTGATGTTAAGCGATGCTGTGGTCTACGATCGAGCACGCTTGCTTAGAAGTAACCTATTCACTTTTGACTTTAAGACTCCCAGGTTGTAGCTATCAGGAAACACAGATTCAGACAATTCCACTCCTAAGCTGCGCACAAAGAACGTATTCCCAAAACTTAAATTCTTATGCGTATAGGTGGTCCACCATTTACCGGTGGCGCATCGTTGTACGTCTTGTGGTCCGATGATGGAACGGGCTTGGCGGAATTAAATTATGCAAATTTATTCTGTAGCACACTACCCAAAATGTAACCGGTAGAAAACCGACAGGACAGCAACTTTGCGTTGCTCAAGACTTTGGAGCTTCGATTCGACGAGCCTATCATTGCCGAGATTCACCGCGGAATGCAAAGGGCATTAAGAGAAACAGATTTAGTCAGTAAGAGTGTCTGACACTTCTTTCAGCTCCATCCAGTGCGGGAGGAGTTATTTGATGATTTCTCATTCTTAAAAAATAATAATAAATATTATTATACTCGTAATTTTTTTTTAATTTCAGAATATTGTTTAAACATGAATAGAAAGTTTGTTGAAATTTTTTGGAAACTTGTAAAACAGTATACAAGTTTCGAATAATATTCAACAAACTTGCTTTAAGGGTATCGAATGTCCATATATTCCATTTTGCTTTGCAGCGATAACTGACCCAGAGGACAGCGCCACAGTATTGACTCTATGCTTGGAAAAAGACACCTATTACAGCTTTGTTAAGCCGTGGATAGGCAACGGTTTAATTACTGCAAGATGTGAGTTGCTTTTGACGCTGTTATTATTTACTTAAAACGCATTATATCTAGCGTGAGTTTTTATAATGTCCACAAATTAAAATGAGGTAAACTATACTTGAGTTGGGGTAGACGAGTTCTTGAGTGGAGACCGCGAATCGGCAAACGTAAGGTAGGACGCCCTCAGGCTAGGTGGAGCGACGATCTTCGCAGGGTGGCTGGTAGCAGCTGGATGAGAGTTGCCAGTGATCGAGCCAAATGGCGTGCACTTGGAGAGGCCTATGTCCAGCAGTGGACTGTTATAGGCTGATGATGATGATGATGATGATGATGATGAAACTATACTTAAATCTATCGTATTTAAATGTATTTTTTCTTAGTTTTGTTTGGATTACATTTCTTTTATATGAGGTAGATGCAATGGAGAAAAACTTAAATTAATAAAAAAGAGAGGTCATGGACGGGCGACATATTGAGAAATCGTAAAAATTTATATAAAAAACAGATTCTCAGAGCTTTTTCCAGCATTGTAATTATTTTCTGATTACTTGGAGTTTATTTCATCGCGAGACATTATTTAGTTTAAAAGTTACACTTCTTAGGGTTCCGTAGCCAAATGGAAAAAAACGGAACCCTTATAGATTCGTCATGTCTGTCTGTCTATCCGTCCGTATGTCACAGCCACTTTATTCAGAAACTATAAGAACTATGCTGTTGAAACTTGGTAAGAAGATGTATTCTGTGTACCGCATTAAGATTTTCACACAAAAATAGAAAAAGAAACAATAAATTTTGGGGGTAGGTACCCCATACGTGTGGGGTATCTATGGATAGGTCTGCAAAAATGATATAAGAGGTTTCTAAAATCATTTTTGTCTCACCTGAATAGTTTGCGCGAGAGACACTTCCAAAGTGGTAAAATGTGTCCCCCTCCCCTTAATTTCTAAAATAAGAGAATGATAAAACTAAAAAAAAATATGATGTCCATTATCATTTCAACTTCCAACGAAAATTGGTTTGAACGAGATCTAGGAAGTAGTTTTTTTTTTTTAATCTGTACTAATAATCTATACTATAATATATTATAAAGAGGTAATATTTGTTTGTAAGTTTGTATGTAGGGGGTAATCTCAGGAACTACTGGTCCGATTTGAAAAATTCTTTCAGTTTCAGATAGCCCATGTATCGAGGAAAGATATAGGCTACATATCATCACGCTAAGACTAAAAGGAGCCGAGCAATAATGGAAAATGTGACGCAAACGAAGTTGCGTGGTTCAGCTAGTACGTCATAAATCGTAAACCACAACTTTTGCTTATAATATATACCTACAGGTTTGTACTGAACCCTCGGTGCGCGGGTCCGACTCGCACTTGGCCTCTGGTTTGTTTATACTGAGGTCACAGAAGCGAACAAAATTATTAAAAAATCTAAATGTTTTCTTTTGATAAAATTGAGGATAGTTTTCGTCGTTATAATTATGTTCCCACTAGCTATCTTCTGCGACTTTGCTTCCGTCAACTATCTTATGTTTTCTTTCATAAGAATCTTCTCCCGACAGTAACAAAACACAACAAAAAAAGGAATTAGCGAAATCGGCCTAGCTGCAGCCGTTCACGCGTGATGCAATGACCAAGGGAAATAAGGATTCATATGTATTAGAATAGTTAATATCGAAGTTACTACCATGTACCTTTTTATTTGCTAGACTACGAAAGAGGGTAGACCGATATATCTGCCAATAACATCCCACCTGCAAGATCTGCAGTTACTCCGTGTCCATGGCGCTTGCAACAGTGCCGAAATATCGGAAACTCGCAAATAAAAAGGTACATGGTAGCAATCCCGATATTAACTATTCTAATGTTAGTGACCATGAAAGTTTAAAACTTCATTTAGATATAGATTATAGATATAAAAAACACTTGCACTGTAGACGCATGAATTTATTTAAGAAAGGCGTTAAGAGAAAGGCTTTAAGCTATATATTATCACGCTAAGACAAAAATAGGAGCAGAGCATTAATGGAAAATGTGACGCAGATGAAGTTGCGCGGGTCAGCTAGTTAATAATAAAACAGGTAATAATAAGATGAATAAAATGTCAAAAACTTAATAAAAATGAAGACTTGAATAAAATATAAACGAAACCAAACCAGAAACATACCTCCCCACGGAAAAAACTTAATCAAATAAGTATCTTTAAAATCATATCGTACTGTTGGGCCCAAAGTAACTAAACTTCACAAGCGAATTTGAAAGCATTTTGTACACGTAATTTAATTTTGATTTTCTAGACGCGATATGGAAAAATCATCGCAAGCTCCTGAACCCGGCATTCAGTCAGATACTCTTGAACACGTTCATGGGCATCTTCAACGGCCAGTCCAGGAAGCTGGTGAAAGACCTCGAGAAAGAGGCTGGAAAAGGCGACTTTGATCATTGGACGTACACACGTCACAACGCTTTGGAAACTATTTGCAGTAAGTTTGCAATGGGCACCTATTATATCGGCCAGTTGCTGTCCACTGCTGAACGTAGGTCCCCCCAAAGATTGGCAACCATCCCGGTCTTGAGGAGTCTGCATCCATCAGCTGCCAGGCGCCTTCTTCAAATCATCGGCTCGAGCATGCTGCAGGGCGTCCCGCAAATCGTTTTCCTATACGCGGTCTCTACTCTGTCTCCTCCACAAACTGTTTACCCGTCTACATGCATGGCTGGCCCACTTCCAATTTTGCATGCTGATTCTACTCGCAATGTCAATGTCAATGTGACTATAGTTCCCTGGCGAATGATTTTGTTGCAAATTCTATCCACCAGCTAAACTTCTTGTATCTATGAGATACATAAAAGGTGCAACTTGTGTTGGAGAAAATTTATTTGCTCACTGGCTTTTGACAGCGGATTCACCCGCATGTAATTCGAAAAACCCATCCACATATTTTTTTCTGTTATTTTCTTGCATAGCCTGGTATAGGCTATGATGAGAAAAAAGTATATGATACAAATACATGCCCCAAAGGTATAAGATTCTTCAATTCAATCTTTAACATCGCCTAAAATAATTATCTTTTTGCGGTAGTTGTGAAAAATAAGTACGAAGATTTTTATTATTTACTTTGTCCAGTATTTGTAGTAAGTTTGAAATATATATATGAATAATTATTATATGAACATTTTAGATATAAAATCTCACTCTCTATTTCATTCCGTTAAGGGCTGAATTTTCAAAATTATTTTGTCATCGGATGCCTTTATCATAATTTAAGGAATTCGTACGACCTCGAAATTTCACTTCTCTACGATCAGCAGTTTAGGCTGTGCGTCGATCCATTAGTCAGAACAAAGCCTTTTATGAAATCGATTAAATTGCTTGTTTGACAATTTCATATGAACTATAATTGATAGAGAAACAGTCAAATTTCTTCTGCATCTACCAAAACAAGGCACCAAGCAATAATTTATTAATTGAAAGATTTTTGTTTCCAGTGACCGCGATGGGAGTAGATTTTACAGACCCAAACCTGAACAGCAAGTACGTACGAGCTCTGGACCAAATGTTGAAAACGATGGTGGAACGGTTCACGAAGTTATGGTTACACCACTCTAAGTCTTTTGCATGGAGCAAAATTAAAAAGAAACAAGATGCATGTCTGAAGATATTACACAATATGTCAAACACAGTAAGTGATATAACCCTTTACAGCTCTTCTTTACTTAGTCAGGTAAAAGGACGAACCCTTAACTAATTGTTCTTCGAGTCGATTTGAAGTTCCAAAGTCGTGAACATCGACACCGAGTTGCTAACCTGTCGGTTTTCTACCGGTTGCATTTTGGGGAATGTGCGACGGAACTGCATAATTTAATTCCGCCAAGCCCGTTTCATCATCGGACCACAATTCGAACGGAGATGCTCCACCGGTACGTGGTGGACATCACACACATAAAACGTTTTGGGAACACATTCATAGTGCGTACAGCAAAGGACTGGAATTCCCTGCCGAAGTCTGTTTCCTGATAGCTACAACCTGGAAGCTTTTAAGGAGTAATTAGGTTACTTCTAGGCAAAGCTTGCTTTATCTAAGACCGCATCATCGCTTACCATCAAGTGAGATAGTGGTAACGCATGCCAATAAAAGATAAAAAGAATACTGAATCCCCACCTACCTGTCCTTGAAAAAGTCCATTTTCTATAAGCCATTTTTAATTTACTAGCTGTCACTTTTCAGCTGTCATCTCTTGTCCAGTCATTTTCATCTTTAATCATTTACTCACCACAAGAGCTGCTTTGCAGATGATTTAAACATATTAATTATTGTTAATTAATGATGGTTAAATTTTAATAAACCGCCTGATCCACAAATTCAAGTTGCTCAGCGTGCATTGGAGAGAGCAATGCTCGTGGTTTCTCTGGTAGATAGAATTCACCAAGAAGTCATTCGCCAGAGAACTAAAGTCACTGACATCGCGCGTAGAATCGGCAGCTGAAGTGGCAGTGGGGCGGCCATGTCTGTAGACAGACAGATGGAAGATGGAGCAGACATATGTTAAAGTGGAGACCACGTATGGGCAAACGTAGTGTAGGACGTCCTGCTGCAGCACGATGGACCGACCGACGACGATTTAAAAAGGTGGCGACAGCTGATGGACGCGAACTGCTCAGGATCGGGATGGTTGGCGCTTTTTGGGGGAGGCTTACGTTCAGCAGTGGACGGCAATAGGGAATATGCATGAATAAAATATTTATTATCTACACATTCTATCTAAAAATATACAAAAATATAATACTAACAGTGAAAATAGAATCAAAATTGCTCGAAAAATAAAGGAGCTATAACTGTTTTAAACAAATATATCCGTCCCTCTCACGAAAACGCTGTTTTATATGGCAGCTGTATAGGCGTCATGGAATTTGACGTCAAAGTTCGTATCGGACTTCTCTTTCTAATTGTAATCTTTGAAGCTTTATAACTTCATCGCTGATGAACGTATTAAAAAAATAATTTCGTGCTTGTTTTCTAGAGCTAATTAGTATTTAATTTTGTAAATAAAAAAATCGCATGCATATTCCCTATTGGCTGATATGATGATGATGGCGATATTTTTAAATGTAAAAAATTGGTTACAGGTACTACAAAAAAGGAAATTGCAGTTAAATCAAAATAAAGGCATTGATAACAGTGCAGTACCAGGTAAAGACTCTTTACACTCTGGTTTTATGATATGAATCAAGCTTCCTGATAATAATCTTTTCATATCAAATAAATGATTTTATATCTTTATTTTAGGAACCAAAATCAAAACCTTCATAGACCTACTCCTTGAGCTGTCAGCTGAGAAAGGAGTGCTCAATGACAAGGAGATTAGAGATCATGTGGATACTATACTCGTCGCCGGTCATGACACTTCGGCTAATGTTCTCATGTTTACCATGATTCTGTTGGGGTCTCACCCTGAAATTCAGGAAAAAGCATTTGCTGAGTAAGTACATCCTAGACAAATATCGATCAAATAGCACTGATATCGTAGGTTGCTAAACGAAACGCATTTCTTCGCGCATCTTCAACGAACTTTTGCTGCAGTAGCCACACTTTCAAATAAATAGTTGCACATTCATAGTGCGGTGGCGGCAACAAAAGTTCACCCACGCATTTTCATTTCCACAATAATTTCAGGATACAAGAAGTACTGGGAGAAGATAAAGACGTGGAAAAGACGGACTTGTCGAAGCTGGTATACTTGGAGGCAGTTTTAAAGGAGACCTTGAGACTCTTCACAATCGTACCGATTATCGCCAGAAGGCTAGATAAAGATATTAAACTAAGTAAGTCGATACAATGAGATAAGATGTTGGACTGTCAACATCAAAACTTCGTTTGCTATTCTATTATCTCCTGATGAAGTGTCTTATGACGGTATATTTTGCTGCAAGATACAATTTTAACATAAAAAAATATCAGGTACAGCTGTAAATAGCAATACTGCAGCCCTCATTATCCACACATTTATAAACAAAATATCTGTTAATAAGTGCCACCAGAAAGCATTATTAGAATAATACATACATATTCAAGTTATTACATCACTCACAAAAAAAATAAAGTAAAAATATTTACAAAATGCATACTTATTTAATATCTTACATCTTTATATTCTAGACTTAATTTTATTCTCTAACACCTTTTATTTTATTTTTCTGTTTTCATTTTTACTGTCTGAATTATGATTAATAATGTAATTGATGATTTAGATAATTTCTCTGTATCCGAGTCTAAGGTTTGTGAAGCTGAAAACTGCAAACGATATCTATCCGGCTACAATAACCCATTAACCTTACTAACATAAAACATTTGCAGTGTTTTTAAGAATTTTGATAACTTTAGCACATTTCAACAACGACTACACATAAACTGTGATATTATTGTCTTGACCGAATGCGGGCTTGCCAAACATTATAACATACCACTAATTCCGGACTATAATACGTACAGAAGTAATGTTAATATTAATCAAAACGATGGAGTGATAGTTTATGCAAGAAATCATCTGAATGTCTCTGTTGAGGAACCTGATATGAAGGACTGTAACAGTTTGTTGGTCAAAATTGATTCAGATTTTGCAATATTAGCAATATAATATATCGACCCCCGTCTTTTAAAAATACTAACAATTTCACTGATTCTCTCAATGACACTTTTGCAGACCCTGTCACCCTTCAAAAACATTATTTTAATTGGCGATATCTATATCAATATTCTTTCAGGAAGTTTTAATAATGCACCCGCTCAGGACTACCTCAATTTATGCGCCTTTCATGGCCTACTCCCTGCACATAGTTTTCCGACACACCAAAGTGTTTCTTGTTTGGACCATATCATGCTTAAAACCGATTTTCCCTCGCTTGCACTTGTTATTAATTCAACAATAACCGATCACAATGCTGTGCTACTAGCTCTTAATTGTAAATTACCTAAACCTAACACTAGCACAATTTCAAAATTAAACATAAATAGACTTGAAGAAGATTTACGCGTCATCGATTTTGATCCAGTCTACAACTCCGCTGACCCGCAGTTTTGTATGTTGTATGTGATTGAAAATGTACGACATGCTATTCAAAAAAACACTGTCATATCACGGTCGAGTAACAAAAATCACAATCTGAAACCTTGGATCACGACCGGTCTTATCCGGTGTATGAAACATAGGGATAAATTACACTTAAAAGCTAAATCTAATCCAGACAATGCAATACTGCAACTTTAGTACAAAAGATATAGAAATTTTTCCAATGACCTCCTGAGGAAACTTAAACACAGCTATGATAAAAGCGAAATGGAAAAGGCTGGAAAAGACAGTAAAAAAATCTGGAGACATATTAAAAATGTAAAATTTAGTACGTCAAAACAAAATGAGTCATCTTCAGGTTTATTACAAGCACACGCGTCACAGCTGACATCTGCTAACATGGCAAATAATTTCTTTGCAAATGTCGGAAAGTGTCTGGCAGAAAATGTTCCGAAACAATCACTTTCCACACATTGCCTGACAAGCACTTCCACATCTAGCACCACCTTAACATCATTTGCGCTGCTACCTACTGATGAGACAGGTGGAAAATATAATTATGACCTTGAGAGACGACTGTGCAGTTGGATGGGATAACATACTCAATAAGATTCTAAAACAGTTCAGGCATAATTATTTTAATTCCGCCACTGACTTATATTTTCCGCATCTGTCTATCATCGGGACTTTTTCCCGAGTGCCTAAAAAAATAAATTGTTATTCCTGTCTATAAGTCAGGCAGTAAAGAGCAAGTGACAAATTATAGACCTATTTCTATACTGCCTGGTATGTCTAAAATAATTAATAAGAGATTGTTCGACTATCTGGAGAATAAATCAATTTTATCCGAGCGGCAATTTGGATTTAGACCTAAATTATCAACAGCCGATGCCGTACATCATTTGACTGACTATCTATCACAAGAACTTGACAAGGGTAACCACACAGTAGGTATTTTCCTGGACCTCGCCAAGGCTTTTGACTTCCCATTCTGTTGCGCAAGCTTGAGACCATAGGTGTTAGAGGCTCCCAACTGAAATTATTTAGAAGTTTTTTAGAAGATCGTACTCATTGCGTAAAGATTGGCAATGTTCTCACAACTGATAAAAAAACACGCCATTTGGTGTTCCACAAGGAAGTATCTTATCATCTTCCCTTTTTTTAATTTACATTAATGACCTTTGCAATCTAAAGCTGGGACATGGCATAATCGTATCTTACGCTGACGACACTGCCTTACTTTTTTCAGCTGACTCAGAAAATAAAGTGTTGAAACATGCGCAACTCGGATTTAATATTGTAAATAATTGGCTTCATTATAATTTATTAACCCTAAACGCTGATAAGACAAACTGCATTAAGTTTTCGATGCGCAAACAAATTCCAAATATTGCGCCAACGCTGTATGCTCATTTCTGCACAACCCCGACTGATATTGCGTGTATGTGTCCAAATATTAAAGTAACTAACACACTAAAATACTTAGGCGTCATTTTAGATGAAACCCTTTCTTTTAAACAGCATATAGAAGCTTTAAGCAATAGAATACGTAAACTAATATTCATATTCAAAAAGCTACGATATATTGCAGACCCAATAATAATTAGACAAGTATACTTTGCTATATGTCAATCAATTTTGACCTATTGCATTACCTCGTGGGGTGGGGTAGGTAAAACTCTATTACCACCCATCGAGAGAGCGCAAAGAGCGATCCTCAAGGTGTCCACTAGCCGTCCAACTAACCTTCTCTATAAATCCTGTGATGTACTAACAGTCCGACAGTTATTCATAATGAGCACGGTGCAAAAAAAAACACGCAGCCCTCCCCTATCGCGCTGAAGTTACTAAAAAAAGACGGAAAGATATGGTTTGCCCTAACAAACTTACAAAACATGCATTTTGTTGTGAAAAAAAAAATTATGTGTTCCTTGGACCACTGCTCTATAACAGACTAAACGCAACAGCAGACATATAGTGCAAGAAAGTTGTCAAGGAAACTCTTCAAAGTATGTCCTATGATGATACAGAGGAGTTCTAAAAGAAATATTGTTTTGATTTCTAAGTATTTTAATAATGTATTAAAAGTATGAGTCTAAGATGTTAGGAAATAAGTATTTTATAATATTATTTACACCCTATATAAGCCTTTTAACTTATTACCTAAGATAAATATTTGTAGATCGTTAGGTATTATGCTTCCATCAATTAAAAAATGTAATCTCTTCTCGCCTGAAACACAGGATTACCTAGCTCAGGCACATAACACGTGTGAACTTGACATAGATTTAAGCAAAACTGTATTTATTGTATACCTTGTTATTTTGAATAAACTTTATTCATTTTATTTATTTATTTTAATATTACAGTGAACCACACTTTTTACACGTCAATCTTTTTTGGTAATTTTAAACAAGATGAGACCGGTGTTTCTCCACTGAGAACCCTGAGAAGAAACACCGAAAGTAACTCCGTTTGATGTTTCAATGCCATTATCCTAGAGTAGAGTCAAGAGCAAACCCATCTCAAATAAAAATTACAATGACTGTTGTTTCACATCCGTCATCATATTTAATGATTATTCATAACACTTGCTCAATAATGTTAAATATCATAATAATATCTTCGGAGATTATTAAGAGAACTTTCTTCTTCTTCTTTATGACAAATTTACAGGTCTTGCAAAACTTACACGAGTTATATTTCAGAGGAAATATACGTGAAAAAAAAATTATACACTATCTAAAATTAACAACAATAGAATAGAATCAAGAAAAAACGTTTTTATTAAAAAATATAACCGATATCCAAAATTAACAGTACAAAGTATAAAATAACTTAAATTTTATGTACCTAGTGGTTTAATTTTTAACTTTTACTTTTAATTGGTGATACTTGGACGACATCTTTGTCTACGCAGAAATTTTAATATTAAAAATGCTCATAAAATAAAAACTACTCAGCCAAACTGAATGAAATTTTTACAGGACCAAATGGCAAGTACGCCGCATCGAACTAAATAATTACAGAAATTGTATCAGAAACCTAGTAGAGTAATCGGTGTACATACATTTAAAAAAAATACTCACCGAATTGAGAACCTCCTCCTTTGTGGAAGTCGGTTAAAAAAGAATTAAAATTACTTAATTAAAAAACGAAACGCTGTTTCCTATGGCAGCTGTATAGGCGTCATGAACTTTGACGTAATAATTCATATCAGACGTCTCTTTCTAATATTAATCTTTGAAGCTTTATTACTTCATCGCAGATGAAGGTATTTAAAAAAATATTTCATAATTGTTTACTAGAAGCCAATAAGAATTTCTTATAGGTAGCAAATAAAAAATGCAATGCTATGCAATATTTCCCACGATGTAATTTCGATGTCAACATTAGAAAAAATATTATTTTAGCAACTAAATTACAAAAAAAAAAAAAAATGAACGTTTATTTTATCGCAACTAGTATGCGCAATAATGTTTCTTGAAGATGAAGGTGTTTTTGTATTGGGCGAGCTTCAGTGTCTCGCTGCATGACAGTATAGCATACATAAAAAACTCATACTTTTACAATTTTTATATATGTTTTATCAAACATTATTTTATTTACTTTCTACATTAACATATTAATAGCATGTATTTATTTCATAGTATCTATTCATTTCATTTACCCTCGTCCGTGTGTCACTGCAGGGTCTGAAAACGAGCGCTGCCTGGGTGTCTGACGCCCAGCATATGCTAAGATGGTAACCCTGTCGGCATGGGCACGCTCAGCACATTTTTTTTTGTTTCTAATTGCTTTTTATGTTTTTGCCACTCTTTTTTAATAATGGTTTTTTTTTTGCTGCGTCTGTGTCGAATAAATGTTTTCTTTTTTTCTATTCTTCATAAGGTTTTTTTTTTTTATACAAAACGGGGAAACTCTTGGCCCAAATCTCACCTGATGGAAAGTGACGATTAGGCCGAAGATGGAAGCGAGTTTCACCCGGAATCCTCTTACACAGAGGAACTGGCTATCATACCTCTAACTGCCGGAACACAACAATGCTGTTAACATTGTTGTTATGGCGACAGACTTAGACATGATGGTGGTGGCTTGCCAGGCGGACTTAGGACAAGTCCTACCACCAACCAAACCGAGCAAAAACACGGAGGCGGTTAGTGTCACCTGTTTAGCACCACCCGGGGACCACGTGTAGGGATTCGCTGAAGGGTATTCTCCTACGGACGCGGGTGACTCGGCCCCAAACTCAAGCCAATACTCTTAAATTACTCTCAAACTAGGCCCAGAATCTTTCATCGGACTCGGTATTTAATTCGGCGCCGACTACAAAATACTACACTAGCCTTATTCCCCTTAGTGCATCTACTATTTCTTTTCTTCCTTGTTTCAGAGAACTGCACCCTCTCAGCGGGTAAGACCTGCGTCCTGTTACTGTTCGGAACCCACAAGCATCCAGTCTGGGGTCAAGACGTGAATGAGTTCAAGCCTGAACGTTGGCTGGCACCTGACTGTCCCAACGCGTTCGCTGCTTTTGGTTTTGGAAGACGGTGCTGTATTGGTATGAGATAACATTAAATAACAATAATAATTCAATATATTTCTAGCAAAGCAGGCAGTTCCAACATTTAAATTACTTCAATTTTTAAACATTGCTTAATATGGCACCCAAAGGAACAGGTAACGCCTTTTTGTTATATTGGTAACAATTTTCAACTATGGAACAAATTATTTCGTACGAGTATTCACCCTTGATATTTTCTCCAATTCTGTCGTAACACAGAGTTAGACGCACAGGACCGGCTATTGTGGGAACACTTGGGGGAGGCTAAAGCTGGTTCCAGACTACGCTATAATATATATCTCATAGCACAACAATATTGCGCTCCATACAATATTGTCAATAATATATAGTATAGTACAGTGTGAACGTGCCCATAACAATGTATGGTGCGCGATATTGCCTTGTTATGAGCTCTATACTACACTTCTGGACACATCTATTGGCCCACCTTAGAGTTTAGGTTTCGATGGCCTCTACCGAAATATGATTGCTAGATTGAACAAAAACTGTTGATGCAGTTTTAAACCTGATACATTTTACCATCTTTTTCGATCGTATTGTTTTAAATTTGAATTCAGAATACCATACGACATGGAGCTACGCCTAACAAGTTGGATATGCGCCTTGTTAAAGGCAATTGATTTTTGAATAAAAAACATGTTTTATCAACTAAAGGTTTACTTTAATAACGCGTGTTTCCTCCATGGGCATCTACCACAGCTCTCATACGATTAGGCATAGAGTTTGTCAACCGCTCTATGAAATTTTGAGGGATCATCTCCCATTCCTCTTCTATGGCAGTTTTCAACTCCTGCATCGTCTGGGCAACTGGCTGACGAGCCCTAACACGTCTTTTTAGCTCGTCCCACATGTGCTCAATGGGGTTCATATCTGGGCTTCTGGCTGGCCAGTCCATAACTGTGATGTTCACATCCCGAAGATATTCCCTGACGATGCCGGCCGCATGGGCTCTTGCATTATCATGCATAAAAAGGAAATTCGGGCCCACATAGTCCGCGTATGGTATCACGTGAGGTTCTAAGCACTCACGAATGTACCTTTCAGCATTTAATGTTGGCAGCCGTAGTCCTGTAACAACCTCAAGTTGAGTTTTACCGCTCGCGGATATACCGCCCCAGACAGTCCATGAGCCACCGCCATAAGCAACCCTCTCTTCAAAGCAGCATTGTGCGAAACGCTCTCCCTTACGTCGGTAGACCTTCTTCCTTCCATCATTGCCATGTAACACAATTTTAAACTCATCAGAAAAGAGTACACGGCTCCAATCTTGCTGTGTCCAATTTAAATGACTGCGTGCGAAATTAAAGCGCGCTGTTCGGTGGGCTCGCGTTAGTTTGGGCCCATTAGCTGGCTTGTGTTCGAGCGCTCACAGATACTCCGTGGAAGTCGCGAAGTTGGTTTTGTATCTCAATGGAGGTAAGGTGACGATTTCTCAAGCTGGTCGTCACGATGAATCGATCCTGCCTTTCAGTTGTGACTCGAAATCGTGGCCTTCCTTGGCGACGAACAAAGCCGCCAGTCTCTAGGTACCTCCGATAAACATTTCGGACCGCAGATCGACTTAAATTAAGTTGAGCACTCACGTTTCTTTGGCTGTGTCCGGCCTGAATAAGTGCCACAGCTTGGGCGGCGACTTCAGGTGAAGTATCCATAGATTATTGATAGAACCTCACCTTAATGTTAAGAATAAGTAATGTTTGTTGCAAAACCAAAGATATCAATCACTTTTTCAAGAATTAAATCCAAGTAGATCAATAAGACCAAGTTTTCTTAGTATTCGATTGTTTGATATCAACAAACAGGCTCCAAATTGTCTTTTGTTTCTTTAAATTCTGTGTTTGAAATTCAAAAAAAAGACTATTGAATGAAATTGTGAATGCGCCTGGTTCAAAACTGCATAAAAACTTTTTGCTCGACCTAATATAAAATTTTTGCTAGGACCAAACGAAACTGAAAATACAAGGTGGGCCAATAGATGTGTCCAGAAGTGTATATGCTATTATATTATGGCATAGTCTGAAAGCAGCTTTATGTCCAGCAGCGGATGTCTTTCGGCCGATAATGATGATGATGAGTGGAATTCCCTGCCGGAGTCTGTGTTTCCTGATAGCTACAACCTGGGAGTCTTTAAGTCAAGAGTGAATAGGTTACTTCTTAGGCAAGCGTGCTCGATCTTAGACCGCATTATTGCTGGTGCATCAGGTGAGAAAGTGGTTAAACGCGTAATGATATGAGTTAGAGAAGTCCGTGATGATTATGTTCCAGGTAAAGCTTACGCCATCATGTCGATGAAGACAACGCTCGCTCACGTGGTGCGGAGCTACAGGATCAAGGCTGATCTCAGCAAGTTGCGGGTGAAGGCAGATGTGATGTTGAAGCCTGACTCAGGACACCACATCAGTATTGAGAGGAGGACGTAGACTGGAATAAATAATAAGATGGTGGAAGTTTATATTTAAGTTAGAAAGACGAAGAAGCTTACTCTAACTTTGAAGAGATTAGTTTAGAATGTTTTCGGGTAGAGTTCCACTCCTCTGCTGTGCGCATTAGAAAAGACATTTGGAAACGCTTAGTACGAAATGGTGGAATAGCAAGAAGGTAGGGATGATAACTTGCAGCGCAAGATGTCCGATGGTAGAAGGGGACCGGTTGCCTGAGGTCGTGGAGTTCTTGGGCATTCTCACCGAAATACATACCTATTGCATGAATGCTTATTGCAGTTTAATATGCTTATGTAAACAAAGGTGCATTAAATGCTCGGTCTCTGGGCAGTTTTATCTTTGATAGCGATGTGAATGAATTTTTTGATGCCCATACTTTTTATAGACTTTTGTATGTAGTAAGTGTTGTATATTTTTATCGATATTAAAGTCCAAAATTTGTTGTAAATAAATATGTAGGTACGTAAATAAAATATTTTAGTTTTATTAAAACCAGCTCATACCCAGCCGCGGTTACGCACGCCTGCATGGCATTTTTTATATTGCTCGGAACTCACAATTTTTTTTTAATAAACGTAACTTAAGTAACTCCTAACATCACTGAAAAATCGATCCAGCCGTTTCGGATATTAACTGGAACAAACAGACTGGCAGATAAAATATAATATTTATTATGAGCACCCTTATTTGTAAGTTTATCATCATCATCATCATCATATCAGCCGAAAGACACCCACTGCTGGACATTGTCCTCCCCCAAGCGTCACCACAACGACCGGTCCTGTGCGTCTCGCAAAAACTACACACACAAACTTGCATTTTGCAGTTATAATATTACCGTGTCGTGGCTAAATAATAACAGCCGCACAGGTCGATCCATTGACCATCTTAACATACCGAGTTTCCTCCGTGCCTCGGAAAGCACATTAAGCCGTTTGGTCCCGGCTGTCATTTGGAGATCTCTGACAGTCGTTACGGTGACTATCCGTCAGAAGCCAGAAAATCTGACACCAGTCTTGCCAAGGAGTACCTTGTTACCCAGTTAATGGGTTGTGGCGGTCTGGTGGGCAGCTGCTCCACGTAAAATACTGGTATTCAGCTGAATCCGGTTTGACTGGAAGCCGACCCCAATATAGTTGGGAAAAAGGCTAGGCAAATGGTCCGTCAGTAAGAGACTGAAGAATAATGGGAACAATTTTTTGTTTTTGTATATCAATGAATATTGACCAAGATAAAACACATCAAAACCCGGGAGTCCCGCTTGACGTCAGAATGCACTTTAAATTAATAATACCATGGCGTGACGTATTGAAAATTTTGAAAGCGTCGTATCTTCGTCAATTTTGGTTTACATAATATAAGAAAAAAAAACGGGTCAAATATTTATTGATAATCTATCGGACGAAGTAATTAGATTTTTTCAGTGGCATAGCATAGGCTCTGCCACTGAAAAAATAAAAATAATAATAGTATTATAATCGAGGAGTTGGTATGCGGTACAGAGAGTTAAGCCCCGCAAACATCCATTGAAAAGGGCGGATCTTCCAACCAGAAGGTTGTTGAGTGAATTTCAACAGGTCCTATAAAATGTTCATTTCCGTGTTTTTTTTTTCATCTTAAGGTATTTTTTTTTTTTTTAAATCGCTTTCATTAAAGTTTTTGATAATGTATTATATTCTTGCTTAATGTCTAGCAGATAACTTAAAAAACTAACGAGATATCAGGATTAAAAATTTCTGTGCCACGGCGATGAAACATGCGTGCACGGCGATGAAACATGCGCGCACGGCAATGAAACAAGCGTCCACGGCAATGAAAGAACTGTGCCATGGCAATGAAAGAATCAATCCACGGAAATTAAAAAATATTTTATCTATTGAGATAGACAGATAGATAGAATAAAAATGACTGTTCATAAGAGGTCTTGATTCCAATACTTGTATGGGAGTAAAATTTGGGTAAGGAGATATTACAAAAAAAGAATGAGAGTACAATAAGTAAACAAAGACTGTTGAATTACACTCGCAACACTACTTAGAGACTTTAATACTAGTCTTTCTTTTCTTATATATGACGAGTTTTGTACTGTCAGTAATCGGTATTACCTATATTACAGGTGATAAAAGATGTTTTCTTTGCCCAATCATACTATGGCAATGAAAACACAAGTCACGGAAATGAAATACTTGGCCACGACAATGAAACTAAATTGTTTTACAAGGCATGGCAATGAGGATTTTTTTCATTGCCGTGTCTTTTTTTCATTGCCATAGTAAATTTCGGCCACGAAAACCACGGCAATGAAAGCACGGCGATGAAAATCAAGGCAAAAAAATATAATAACAAAAAATCTATTAACTATTCGAAGAAATAAACACTTCACAAATCAACATATGACTAATGGTGTTCTATCGATTGCTTACTAATGAAGACAAACTTATTCAAATATGAGTTATACTTATCCACGGCGATGAAAGAAAAAATGTCCAATAACATAAACATTTAATACTTTCGTCCTTCCACGTCGAGCACTTAGGCGGCATTAATATGCAACGTTTAGCATACCGGGACGGACGCAAGTCGTAGGTAAAACAATATCCTTGAATATGATTAGGACACGGCGATGAACGGTAGTTCTGGGACAAATGATCTTTTATTAACCATTCGTTGTATTATTTAAATCTATTATACTTATAACTAGCTTCTGCCAGTGGCTTCGCCCGCGTGATCCCTAGGGAACATGTTCCCGGGATTAAAAGTAGCTTATGTGCTATTCCAGACTATAATCTATCTTTGTTCTAAATTTCATTAAGATCCGCCGTTCTGGCGTGATTGAGTAACAAACAACCAAACTTTCAAATTTCATTTTTTTTTTTTTTTTTTTTATTGATTGCAGCGTGATGAAAAGTATACTATAACCAGCTCAGGAGTATGAAAAATAATCATACCAAGTTTCGTTGAAATCCGTCGAGTAGTTTTTGTTTCTATAACGGTTATACAGACAGACAGACAGACAGACAGACAGACAGACAGACAGACAAAAATTTTACTGATTGCATTTTTGGCATCAGTATCGATCCCTAATCACCCCCTGATAGTTATTTTGGAAATATATTTCATGTACAGAATTGACCTCTCTACAGATTTATTATAAGTATAGATAGATAGATAGAAGATAGATAGATAAATCTGTAGAGAGGTCAATTCTGTACATGAAATATATTTCCAAAATAACTATCAGGGGGTGATTAAGGATCGATACTGATGCCAAAAATGCAATCAGTACAATTTTTGTCTGTCTGTCTGTCTGTCTGTCTGTATAACCGTTATAGAAACAAAAACTACTCGACGGATTTTAATGAAACTTGGTACAATTATTATTTATACTCCTGAGCAGGTTATAGTATACTTTTCATCACGCTACAATCAATAGGAGCAGAGCAGTGAAGGGAAATGTTGGGAAAACGGGAGAAGTTACTCCATTTTTTAAGCTTCCGTCGGGTGTGCAACCTTAATGGTTAAAGCTGCACAGAAATCATGTATGACGGAAATGTTCTCCTTAAAATTATATAAAAAATATCCCATCTTTTATGATTGACGCAAAATAACACGTGTAACTCCCGATAGCTTAGCAGTTCGAAGCTTTCTGATTATATTTGTCTACTCTTACGTTTATAACACTCTCAGTCATCCCTAATAAAAAAAGTTAACATTATTGACTATTCCTTAAAAAATAATCATAGAAATCGGTATGGAAACACCAAAGTTATACGTGAAATACGCTAATAATAAGCCATTGCGCGTGAATACTGAATCATGCTATAAGGATTATTTTTGTATAAGGTCGCGAACGCACAGGTAGGCGGCTTGCTTGGCGCCTAGAGGCTAGCGAGTAGCTTCGTAAAACAGCTTACGACAGTTTGTAATATCCTTTAATATACTGTCGAGGGAAGATGGTTATAATTTCGCTTTACACCAAACGAGTAATATTATAAATGTGAAAGTTTGGTTGTTTGTTACTCAATCACGCCAGAACGGCTTAACGGATCTTAATGAAATTTAGAACAAAGATAGATTATAGTCTGGAATAGCACATAAGCTACTTTTCATCCCAGGAATATGTTCCCTAGGGATCACGCGGGCGAAGCCGCTGGCAGAAGCTAGTATTTGAATAAATGTATTCCGTAACAATACTTTAACTATTCATGTATCAAATAAAATTAGGTTTTAATATAAATAACCAATAGATTTTTATCAATGATGAATAATACACAACAAGGTGAAGTGTGGACAAACGCGGCAATGAAAGATTTCGAGGTTTAATTTATTTTTTTGGAGTATCCATTAATCGAAATAATAAAATATTTAGTGCTACATATAGATTACTATTTCACCTAACCGGAAAAAAATATGAGAACATTATAACTATGTTTTTAGTACCGATTTCATTGATGCCACGCAATTTTCGGTCCCGGGAAATTCACCCTGTTGTGTCCGGTGTGGACAACTGTCCGATAGTTCATATTCGGGCTGTTGTATAGTATAACTAGATGACCCGCGCAACTTCGTCTGCGTCATATTTTCCGCTCCTAAATAATATTGCATCAAAAAATTGAGATTTAAGCTACCCTGTCATTCAAGTTCGATCAAACTGCACATGTTGTGCGATTAAAATCGGTTAAGAAGTTTAGGAGTCCATCGCGGACAAACAACGTGACACGTGTTTTATATATATTAAGGTGTTCAAATTGCATGATAAACTTTGATACCGTGATTTTCGTATTAGTTCACTGCTTGTTAAATAATTTTTATATAACAATTTATGTACACACAAATAGATTAAAAAAGGAAACAGAAAAATAGGTACGAAGGTGAAGCTTACTTCTAAAGAAATCTCTTCCAGAATACCTGCAAAACGAGAGCCAATTAAAAGAGATGTAGACACGTTTGTAAAAGATAAAAATAAAAAAATAAAGTTTGACACTTGGCTGTGTTCATTGCAAATCAATAAGATTTGGTAAAGTTGATGGCCAGTTCTTAGGTTTGTCTTTCACCATAATTGCAATTTGTGACTTCATATCTCTATTTTTCCTTTCAACCACATTTGGGTCTAGGTGAGATGATATACAGGTGTGAATAGTTGTTGAATTTCTAAGCAATATGCTAGTTTTTGTATTAGCGCTGATATAAATTGTACTCCATTATCACTGATAATTTTCCTTGGCAACCCATACCGAAGAAATATTTCATTGAGTAAAATGATGGCACAATTTTCACTAGTAGCTTCATTTAGTGGGAATAATTCTACCCATCTTGAAATTGTATCTTCTATTATTAAAATCTACTTTTCTCCTGTTGGTCCCTTTGCAAGGGTCCGAAAAGGTCAATAGACAATACTTCAAATCGATGAGAGTTTGGGATGGTCTGGTATTCTACACATGTTTTTACATGTTTTATAACATCTGTTCGTAGTCCCGTCCAATATAAATTATTTGTTATCCGTTGCACTGTTCTTTCTACTCCCATAGGACCAGTTGTAGGTGAGTCATGGTAAGCGTTCAGTACGTTTTGGATTTCATGACGTGGAACTACTAACTTTGGATTGTCATTTTGTTCTGGCCTGTAAAGATACAGGACAACTTTATGGACTATAAGGTACCCTTTCTTAATGTATTCTACATAATATCTTGGTGTTTCGTTTCCTTCTTCTAATATTTTTATAATTTTGAAGGGTGTCATCTTCAATTTTTCTCTCTTAACTGTTTTTCATGGTATCTAGGTAGATCCAACTCTGCGCTGCATATGGTGCATGTTTCATCATGCTGGTCACACGGTGGTCGAGACAATGTATCAGCTACTACATTGGTTCGTCCAAGAGTGTACTGGATTTTGAACTCGTATGGTTTTAGCTGTAGTTCCCATCGTGCTAAGCGACCAGTAGGTGTTTTAAAATTCATTAGCCATTTCAATGGTTGATGATCTGTAATAGTTATGAACTTTGTTCCTTCTATATAGCCACGAAATTGTTAAATAGCCCATACTATGGCTAGTGCTTCCTTTTCTGTGACACTGTAATTGCGTTCAGCTTGTGTTAAGAGTCTACTTGCGTATTCAACATAGTGCTCTATGTCTCCCTCCCCCTGCACTAAAGCTGCGCCAATGGCATACTGGCTGGCATCAGTCTTGGTAGCAAAGGGTAAATCGTCACTTGCCTGTCTCAACACTGGTGACGTAGTTAAGGCATTTTTTTAATTTCATAAATTCTATTTGTTGCTCTCGTTCCGACTTCCAGCTTACTTTCTTCTTCGTTTGGTAAGTAAGTGGTCTAGCAATGTCTGCAAAATTATGACTAAATCTCCGATACCATGAAGCAGTTTGTAAAAATGCTAACAATTGTTTTAGGTTCTTAGGCGCCTGACGGTTTCTAATAGCAGAGATTTTCTCTGGGTCTGTTTTGATACCGTCAGAAACTATGAGGTGGCCCAGATCGTGATCGATGGCCCAGATATTTAATTTCTAAACACATGAATTTACATTTCTTTCTGTTGGCTCGTAGTTTGTATTCTCACAGTTTACTAAGTCTTCCGGTTGGGCCCGGAATGGAACCATTGGTTCCACTTGACGGCACTGATATAAATCGTAATAACATAAAAATAAAGTATAAAATCAATTGCGTGAGGTGGAACCAATGATTCCACCGCCGTATCTAACCGGTTAAATGTTGACTAAAAGTATTTGATCGCTTAATTAGATCATCTAAATAGCTTAAGTCCTATTACATTTTTTACGGAAATTCATGATTTTTGACGCTGTAATTTTCAGCAGCAGTAAGATATTTTAATTATTTGATCCTGAAAAACGATAGTGCCAGTCTCTTTCTTGTAAGTTAGAGTTACACATTTTCATTTTTCTTTTCGTGTAATTTACTATAAATATTTTACGAACTCAGTTTGCAAGAAAAAATGTCGGCGATGGAACTTTGACGGTCAAATTCACATTGTTACAATCAATTCTTTTAAAAGCTGAAATGACTAAAAGGTAAGTTGAATGTTTTACTTGTTTATTGGAGTTCTAGAATTTCTTTAAATTCCTTGAGTTTTCACGGAAAAAAACGTAAAGAAAGCCTAATTTAAGCCAGAAATGTCTTGATTCAGCGTCCATTATATTCCAAATAAAAACAATTTTATCAAATAAATTAATATGATATAAAATTTCAATCTACAATGAATACGTTTCATTAGTTTTCGTTTGTCAATATAATAAAACAAAATTACAATAAATAAAATTAAAGTACTATATATTCTGCATCAATTCAGCGCGCGCGCTCCTTAGTCTCGCGCGAGCGCCCAAATAAACTATAATCCTATTCAGACTAGTAAGTATCAAAATTGTTTCGCGGACTATAGATGTACTCCTAACGCAGACCAACGTAACTTCGTCTATTGCAAACGAGCATGTATGATTCGTAATAGGACTCTTAATACACACCTTGCGTGCAATCCTTCTATGAATTTGTCCATTATTTTTTGGAACGTGGCAGGCGCGCTTCGGAGACCGATTGGCATTCGCTTGAAACGGATCGTTCCAAATGGTGATACAAAGCTTGTTTTATCGTTTTTTTTTTTTTTTTTTTTTTTATTCAAAACGGGGAAACTCTTGGCCCAAATCTCACCTGATGGAAAGTGATGATTAGGCCGAAGATGGAAGCGAGTTTCACCCGGAATCCTCTAACATAGAGGAACTGGCTATCATATCTCTAATTGCCGGAACACAACAATGCTGTAAACATTGTTGTTATGGCGACAGACTTAGACAAGATGGTGGTAGCTTGCCAGGAGGACTTAGAAGTCCTACCACCAACCAAACCGAGCAAAAAATTTGCCCCCACTGGGAATTGAACCCAGGACCTCTGGGTCTGAATCGAGTGGTATAAACACTAGACCACGGAGGCGGTTAGTGTCACCTGTTTAGCACCACCCGGGGACCACGTGTAGGGATTCGCTGAAGGGTATTCTCCTACGGACGCGGGTGACTCGGCCTTAATCTGCCAGTAACTTGACTGTAAATCAATATTGTTGACATGTATGGCATTGCCTATGCCTGAATAAGTCGTCAATACGAGGCAACGGATACCTATCAGGTTTAGTTATCTCCTTGAGTCGTCGATAATCTACGCAAACTCGAACATCGTATTCTCCTTTTGGAACTATAATTACAGGTGCTGACCATTTTATTTTATTTTATTTATTTATTTATTTATAAAACACAAATTGTTTGTCTTGATGATTAAACAAGGCACACCATTAGACCCCTGGGGTCTGTCTTAGCATGCCATGATCTGGAATTTGATCAACGCGCTGTTAGTATAAAACCCAATGTCACCTAAGGTCATCTAAGGTGCAATTAAGTCGATGTAGTGTTGTTTCAGCTTGCACTTTACATTTCTACGGTTCATTGAGTCTCTTATATCTAAGGGTATTTGGTTTAATAAACTAGGTACGACGACAGATGCGGTGCGTCTACCATAGAAGTTATTTTTGCGTGGCACTTGTAACGATTTTGCTTTCGCTAGTCGAGTATTCACTTCATACCTTACTGGAACCTTAATTTCAGTGTTATCGAAATGTTCTATGAGGAACAGATACTCAGCGCGGGCCTGAACAGGTAACACTCTGCAATGTTTGAATAACCCTATAAAATTATCGCGGTATTTATTTTTAACATAGTATGGAACTACCAGCTTCAACAAACGTGTTTGCAATTGATGTATTTTATCGAGGTAAGTTTTGAATGTGCGTCCATAGCTGGTAAGTCCATAATTATGAGATTGTCGATTCCGCAAGGGCTATGTACATTTGAAGGAGGGTTCTGTAAGGTATATTTCGCTTTAAAATAGAAAATTTTGACAATATTGCACGCAACTTGCCGCATACCGATTCCACCTGATAGCTCCAGTTGAAGCGATTATCAATTATAAGTCCCAAGTAGGTATGATACGGGACCTGCTCAATGAGCGAACAGTGACAGTTGGGCACATTTTTATGCAAACAGTCATGACTATGAGCTTTGATTTGAAAAGAATAGGAGGTATTTATATGACTTGAATGTACGTGTATTATTTTAGTTTTTTGTGGATTCAAAACAAGTCCCATATCATGAGCCCACTTGGTCATAGAAGTAAAATCTTTTTGCAAACATTCCGCAGCCATATTAAGGTCTTTGTTAGCAGAGAGTATACAAGTGTCATCAGCGTATTGGTATAGGGAACAGTGTTTTATAATGTTTTCCATGTCGTTGACGTATGCCAGATAGTGTAGAGGACCTGTCACTGATCCTTGGGCGGTGCCATGAGTAACGTTGACGGGTCTACTGAGGCTAGGGCCGACTTTAACGTGATAACATCGACCACAGAGATATTCTTTACACCAATCTAGTAATTTTCCTCTAATTCCGGAGTTTTCTAGTGTTTTTAATAGCATATTGTGTCCGAGTGTATCAAACGCCTTACTGAAATCAGTAAATATAAGTATCACATGCTTCTTTTTGTCTAGGTGGTTGTTAACCTCATCGGTAAAATTGGAGAGTAACTGGGATGTAGATTTCATACTTTGAAAGCCATATTGTGCTTTAGAAATTATGTCATTGTTACGATAAAACGAGAACATGGGCCATGGGGAATCGCATTCCTGGATAACGTCGTCATTTATCATATCATCCAGTTTTTCTCTTAATTGTTTTTGCCTTGTAGGTGGCCTGTGCTGATTCTATGTTGTGTCATCGTTGAGTTGGTTTCGTGTTTTTCTCAAAGAGGTCGCTGTACTCAATTAATAATTAGTTGAACATCTTTTGGTCATTGTTTGTAAGTAATGGTACCTTCATCAGGATTTAAATAAAGATCAACAGAATACATAGAAGTAGGGTTTATTGGTAAATAAATAATACGTGGGTCTACACAAGATTGGTTTTCAGCGGGTTTTTGTGGACGTGCAGGTCCTGGTGGTGTGTCCAATTTGTGTAGTGTCCATCTTGCTCGTTTGTGTACTGGTGGGCTGTCTTGTACGTCGGAGTCTGTCGGTGTTATGGATAACGGCGACAACATGTTAGACGTTATTCCAACGGATGAACTCCGACACTGCCTTCACTTCCACTGGCTCCTTTTTGACTTCAAATTTGAATGGCATCATTGCTGAGTTGAATGAAATTGTACGTAGTTTGAGGGTTCCTCAATAAAATTCCAGCTGCGTTGCGGTGCATTAAGTATGATTCCTGTCTGTTCTAGGAACTCGATACCTAACAGCGTTCGGTTGTCAACAGCTTCTGGTATGACTGACAATGTTATTGGTAGTCTGCATTCTCCAATACGTATGTCAGTTGTCGTTGTTAACAAGTTTGATGTTTTCACCGTTCCATCTGCTAATTTGATGTCAGTTACTCGCTGATCAAACTGTGTTCCTTTTCGTAACAACGTCTTACACAGTTGCATACTGGCAATAATGCGACGGGCAGCGGTATCTATGTATACATAACCTTCTTCCCCTTTTATATATATATACTTTTATCGTAGGTATATAATTATGCGTGAATCTTTAGGTAACTTTGAACAGCGTAAAATGCAACGGATTTTAGCTGCGTCTCCTTGGTTTTACAGGTGCTGCAGTTGCTTCTGTATACACCAGGTGCTCCATATTAATAGTACCTAATGACTGGCTTCTTGTCTGTTTGTGGTTCTGCCATTGCCTTTTGTTCTGTTAACCTTTTGCGACAGACGTCAAAAAGATGGCCCTTCTTGCCACAAAAAGAACATCTCTTGAAGTTCAACTGTATCAATCAAAGATTTTTATCATATTGCTGACCAGTTTACAAAAACTTAGTCTAATGCACACTTGCTTTTCCAATTTACTTTTGACATTGGCAGAATAGTCGACATCGGCTCTACTTGCCATTAATAAAAAATACAAAAAAATAGAATAGAACATCTCTTGAGCGTCTTCCGTTCAGATTGAGTGGATGTCGTTAACTCAGCTTCTTTGGCCAAACTCTCAATATGACGACCACGATCCAGAAGTTCTGCATATGTCTTCACTTCCGTGTTAAATTGCTCTTGTAGGCTAAATTGAGAAATCCGTACACAAAATCCAAATGTTCCTCTTCCTTATGTCTTTTTGCAGGTAACTGAGCGAGTAAGGCACGTTTTTCACACACAAATGCGTCTATTTTCTGTCGTTTGCTTCTTCGAATACACTTCCAAATAAATTTCGTTCGTGTGGCTGCATTTTCGGCGCAAAAGCAACTTTAATGGCGTCGAGAGCGTGGTTTCACTTTTTGATGTCACTTTTTTCCACCACGTAGCAGCAACACCATTCAAAAACAATGTGAACCCTTCTAAGGCGTCTTCGTCACTGATTTTCACAATCTTTTTAAAAACTGAGATACCGGTCACAAATTCTTCGACTTTGTTAAAATTGCGTTCACCGTCGTAGCGTGTCGCAAAACTTTTCGAGTGTCTATTTCCATTCTCGTTCGCTTTCACTTTTGTTATGAGCGCGGTAAATTGTTCCTGAGTCATCATCACCATTTCTTGCTTTTTCTCAGACGTGGCAATAGTGTCAAAAATATTAATTCTCTTGAGGGTATGTGTTCTATATGTCCGACAATATGTGGGTACTCCGATAATAATGTTGCGGGTAGAAGAACATTTTCGTTGGGCGCCAATATAATGGTGGCGGTGGAATAAAACCAACGGTGGATGACAGATAGGGGTTTATTAACTTCACATCAAAACACTTAACAGACTTTAGCAAACAACAGACGTATGTTAACTTATTAGTGGTCCCTAGTGATGGACTGCGGGGCTATCCTATCCCTTAACCTCCTAAGCTAGGCTATTCTTGAGGGCGACGAGGCCTCCGCTCAGGTCAAGCTTGTGACAACAGTGGTGACTGCGGGGCTATCGACCATTGCACAATTGTTTCCAAAAATGCATCAGCGTTCTTACGCACTAACAGCTTCATTTCGTAATTACAGTATGAGCTCAGATAGCCCAACGGTTTAGCGCCCTCAGAGAGAAGTGTGATCCAGTGTGTCATAAGTTCAAATCCCACGCACTACCAGGCTTTTTGTATGTTCTTATTCACATTGCAATAAGATAGAATATTATAGTTTTTGTGATCTACCTGATCACAAAAGAAATACAAAATAAGAATTTAGATTTCTGCGAGGTAGACATCAGTTATTTAATTTTACAAGTATTAATATTTAACTTGAACCAAATGAACTGTCGGTTGGTTGTAGTTGTTGGTTAGTGACGTGTGGTTAGCAGTAGCGTAATTATTCTCAAAATGCAGGCAAACATTAGTATTGAAGTGAGGGCGACTATTATTGCGCTGCATAAAAGTGGTCTTAATAAAACTCAAATGTCTGAAGAAACCAGACTGAATGTGAGTAAAATATTTATATTTGAATTGTAACTTTATAAATTAATCTTTTAATATTTTAACAAAAAAATTATACCTGAGATTATTTGGTAGAATATGGCTTAATTCTTTTTATTATTTTTTGAATCCATCCATCACTTTAAGAGGCTTAAAAGCGAAATATTAGTGTTTATTATTGGATTTATAAATGCACAGTGTTTTATTTGAAAATTATAATTATTAAATAAATATGAGTGTTATCTATATAAAACTGGCCAAGTGCGAGTCGGACTCGCCCATGAAGGGTTCCGGTACCATTTATCTATAAAACTACGAAAAAAAACACGTTTATTGTATGGGGACCCCCCTAAAAACCCATCCATGTTCCTTCATTGCCCTTTGTGTTCCGGAGCCACGGTGTCTCTTGCGAATAATCCCGCGACTCCGGCAGGCGTCGGCCCTTTCGGGCCCCTCTGTGTTGCTGACTCTCTTTGAGGCGCGCGTGGAACACTAACGCGCCGTCGACACGGCCTGTCGTCATGTCGTCACGCTAAAAATTTAAAATAAATTAATATTAAGGGGGGTCCCTTAATATTAATTTATTTTAAATTTTTAGCGTTTGTTGTTATAGCGGCTACGGAAATACATCATTTGTGAAAATTTCAGCTTACTAGCTATCACGGTTTATGAGATACAGCCTGGAGACAGACAGACAGACAGACAGCGGAGGCTTAGTAATAGGGTCCCGTTTTACCCTTTGGGTACGGAACCCTAAAAAATGAAGTCACTTTAGTATTTTGTTAAGTATAGCGACCTAATATTTTTATTTTTTTTTGTTATAGAGAAATACTGTAAGTCTTTGGATAAAAAGATATAAAGAAGAGGGTAGCCTTGCTAGTCGAAAGAGAAGTGGAAGACCGACGCTTATTAGCGAAGCGCAGTGACGACATATGGTGGACGAGTATGAAAAAAATGGTTTCACACCAACGAGACACTTTGCGGAATTATTCGATACGACATTGCAAACTGTTCGCCGTGCGCTCCACGCTGAAGGTGTGCATCACAGAAAACCTGCTAAAAAGCCTTACTTGACAGAGAAACATAAACAAGAACGATTACGTTTCGCACGGGATTATTTAGATTTCGACTAGAATACCACCATATTTTCAGATGAAAAAACATTTAAATCCAGTCAAAAGGGCAGACTTCATTTATGGCGAAAGGATAACACTCGATGGTGTGATAAAAACGTAATCCCTAACACCGAATCAGGTCGTATTACAATTAATATGTGGGGGTGGATGAGTGCAGCAGGACCAGGAGAACTGGCTTTCATTCCTCCACGCGCAAACAGTTCGACTTATGCGGAAGTATTAGACTCCATCATGCTACCTACTGTGCGCAACATTTACCCTGCTGATGAGTTAGTACAATTTTCATTTGTCCAGGACAATTGTCCTATTCACCGGGCGAGTACTGTGCGTGAGTGGTTTCACAATCACCCGGAGGTTATTGTTGTTCCATGGCCAGAGCGATCACCCGACCTCAACCCCATAGAAAATCTATGGGGCTTGATGGTGCAAAGGTGGGACTCACGGAATGAGAGGTCCACGGAACAATTGAAAACCCATTGCATGGAGGTGTGGGAAAATTTAAGAGGGAGCGAAACATGCGGTAATATTGTTGGGTCCATGCGCAAACGGCTACTTGACTGCATTGAAAATAATGGGGGTTATACAAAATATTAATTAAATTAAAATATCCTTGTTTTAGTTTTAATAATCAGACGGTGTAACTAAATATTTAGTAGGTCATTTTAAAATATTAATAACGTTTAACGAAACACTAGACATATTAATTATGTTGTGTTGACTTTCGTTTAAAACAGCTTTTTTTTTAATTTGTGCCATCGCCTTATCTTAGGAATGCAGTGAACTCGCTACTAAGTTTGCTGACGATAGTCATGGTTTTATTTTGTATTCTGTTTCTTCTACCCGCATTGTTGTAACATAAATTAATAGTTAGATTTATTTTTCTCATCTAATTGACGATAGTCTTAAGTTATTTGAAATGAACTTGAGGTTTAGTTTCAATCTTCTTTTCGCCAAGAAAATGAACAATTAAGCTATAACCTCAATACATTATTTGTGACGTTACCTAAAAATAACATGTTTACCAAGTCAAAACCATATATCAGTTTTCAATAAAACTGGTTGAATAGTAATACCTTTAATAACTAGCTATCGACGGTTATATTTTGTATTATTAAAATATCCTTTCATTGTTATTATGAATGGTCTAAGTGGGTATATTTCCAATAAACAATGTTATCAACGGTTACAAGAGAACTTTTTTTTTCTAGGTAACAATATAACGAATAAACATTTGTATTATCATTCTGCACGACTTTTTTATTTCTACCTTACAACATCGACATGATGAATAAGATCACTACTAAATAGTTGCAAATTACGAATACGATAGATAAATCATAATATTCGTAATTTGCAACTAGTTAGTACAAAAAATACAATATATAAAATACAATTGTAGTTTCAATAGTAGAAATATAAAAAAAAAACTTATTTAATATATGGTATTTTCAATAACAGAAAAATCAGCTACGGACCATTAATTGGATTTGAACTCGGACGTCCTTGATTGCGAGTCGATTACCTAGCCCTGACGGCTACAAGCACATGAGTGACTAGCGCGAATTTTATCAATCCAATGGTCGCCTCAGCTGTGACTGTGTAAGGCATGTTCTTAATTACACACTAACGCGCGTAGTGCACGACAGTACATCCATCTCATTCTTGAATGTTGTTGTAACCTTCGTTGACGTCACATATACTTCTCACGAAGAATGTTAGATGTCGCTAGTGATCTGCTGGTTATTTATTTATTTTTATTTATTTAACACTTTAAGCACAAATGTACAGAGGCGGACTTAATGCCATAGGCATTCTCTACCAGTCAACCTTTGGGTGATAAATAGTGGTAGGTGCAATATGGAGAACATAAAAGCGATTGATATTAATATACAAACATACAGAGTACATAAATATTATATAAACTATACATATTACATATAGTATAACAAAATTTTAATTGAAAAAATAAACATACAAACATATTTATTAGTACCAATAGATAGTTGAGAAATATTAGCGCTGTGATGAGACTACTGCCAACTTCTTGTGAATGTGCTCACGAACTCTAACTTTAAAGGTTAATCGGTTGGTGGCCATCCTGAAATCCTGAGGGAGCGCATTCCACAGAGAAATAGCCTGAACGAAGAAGGAAGAGTGAATGAAGTCAGTACGGTGAGTGGGGCATTGAAGGACGCGGTTATGTGATGAGCGTAGATTTCGATTGTGGTTGGCACAAATGTATTGGAAGTGAGGGGCAAGATAACTGGGGGAGTTGGGAGAGTCAAGGAAAGAAAACAAGGTAGTAAGGGCTCTTAGCTCTCTGCGCTCGCGTATGGGCAACCACTTTAGAAGCGACCGATGCGCAGAAACATGATCATATTTACGCAGATCTAAAACGAATCGAATGCAGTAATTCAGAAGGCGGTCAAGTTTGTTGAGGAGATCTGCATTCAGGTCGTAGTAGCACACATCGTCATAATCGATGATAGGAAAAATTAAGGTCTGTACAAGCATTGTCTTCGTGTTTGATGGTAAAAAGTTTTTCAAGCGATACAGGGCTCGCAGCGCTCCAGTAACCTTCTGACTGACACTAGCGACTTGAGTACGCCAGTTTAAGGTACTATCAATGCGCAAACCTAGATTTTTTACATCAGCGCTAAATGGGACGATCATACTGTCGAACAGGACATTTGGCAAAGCTGTTAAAACCAGTTTAGCAATGCTTCGTGAACTCCCAATGATGATAGCCTGACACTTATCAGGGTTTACCGTAACACCAAACCTGTCCGACCACGTTTTAATGGCTATCAAGTCCCTGTTCACTTTGTTGATAACGTCAGGTAATTCATCGACCCTCCCTTGAAGATACAACTGCAGGTCATCTGCATAAAGATGATACGCACATTGAAGTTCGGAGGTTATTATATTAATAAAAATAGAAAACAGAAGAGGAGAAAGAATGCCGCCTTGAGGAACGCCAGTTTCCAAATTAAGCCAGCAAGATGAGGAATCCCCAACGCGAACCGACTGCTGACGTCCCTGAAGATAGGAGGTGAACCACGCCAGTGCTTCGGGAGAGACCATAATATAGGAGAGAATGGCTAAAAGGATTTCGTGACTGACGGTATTGAAGGCATTTGAGAAGTCGACTAACACAAGTACAGTGACTTTGGTGTCTTCCAGTCCTGCCCTTATATCACCAGTCACTTTAAGGAGAGCGGAAACAGTACTGTGCCCAGGCCTGAACCCAGATTGTAGAGGGCTTATGAGCGCGTTACAGTGCACATAGTGCGAGAGTTGTTTGTGTACACAGGCCTCGAGCACTTTGGATAGGAATGGAAGTATAGATATTGGGCGGAAGTGGGTTGGAAGAGTAGGATTGGCAACTTTTGGTAGTGGACGAACATAGGCTTTACGCCACAGGGACGGGAATACTCCGGAGAATAGGGAATAATTAACAATATGGGTGACGGCAGGTAAGAGGTGATCTATTATAGTAATGATCATGCCACGAGTGACATTATCACAGCCTACCGCTTTTGACTTTATGGATAGAATGATTTTTCTGATCTCTCCCGCATCAACTGGAACGAAACGAAAAGAATTAATAGTAGGACGCGTTAGACCAGAGATAAGAGACAGAGTAAATAGTTTGGCTTGATGATCCATCGTGGGTACAGTGGAGAAATGAGAGTTTAGATCATCTAGGTCAACGGAAATTGGAAGGTCTAAATGTCGCGGTTTGCCGATACCAAGAGTTCCAAGGAATTTACAAATATCGGCAGAAGAAGAAGAAGAAATATTTTCGAGAATATGGCGGCGTTTAGCGTTGCGTATCATCTGGTTGCACCTATTCCTTGAACTCTTATATAGTGTCCAGTTCTCATCAGTACGATCTCTCTTATGCTTACGGAACGCACGGTCCCTACGTCGCATAGCCATCCGTATTCCTCTTGACATCCATGGTGCTGGAAGACGTTTCAGCTTTACTTTTTTTATAGGAGCATAATTATCATAAAGACTGATCACAGCATCATTGAAAATAGCAACCTTATCATCAATTGAGGTAGCCTCGGTCATAAGCTGCCAGTCAATTAAAGATGCATCTTCCTTAAGTTTCTCGACGTCCATCCTCGCAAAACAACGCCTGTACAGGATCTTGGGTTGAGGTTTAGGCGGTTTAAGGATATAGGAAAGAAAAATCATGTCGTGATGAGAGAAGCCAGGAGCGTCATGTTGACCATGGGAGGAGACGAGGGAAGGATTCGAGGTGAGGATAAGGTCGAGCCAGGAGTCATCGCCTGCAGCGTTGTGGTGAGTAGGTTGGAGCGGTAGCACATGCAGACTAGCTGACTCGACCAGCTGGAGAAGCTTACGGGACCGAGGGGAATTTTGGGTAAGGAGGTTTGTGTTAAAGTCACCCATAATTATGTGATTTGCATACTCAGAACCCAGAGATTCAAGTACTGATTCGAATTCTGTGAAATAATCGATAGAGGGAGGACAGTAGACAACACCGATAACGGTTTTGGCTCCTTTGACGCTAACTTCAAGGAAAATATACTCAGCAGAGGCAGAATAATTTGAAGAAGAAGAAGCAAGTATTTTGTAATGAAAATTACTACGAAGATATATGGCCACACCACCCCCACCCTTGCCAATACGATCATTCCTTAAAAGAACGAAACCAGCAAGAGGGTATGTGGTGGACAAAAGATGAGGTTTGAGCCAAGTTTCGGAGATCAGGACAGCGTGAACGTTACTGTTGTTAAACGCATCGTACAGCTCGCTATAGTGACTGGCGATACTTTGAGCGTTAATGTGACACACATTCAGCAACCGACTAGACTCATCGTTAAAGTTCCGTAACAGAAAGTCACCAAGATTTTCATCGAGAGAGCAAAAGCTTGGGTCGCTTGAAGAGGCAGCAGATTCATTAGCGGAAATATTAGACTCATCGTCTGACATAAAGAGAAGAAATAAATATTTTTTAAATTAAATATATAAATAAAATTAAATACTACCAAGGAAAATTCGTGCTACTCTGCACCACCCACCAGCTAACTCAAACAACATTATTGTTCTCAGCACATACATACACATAGCCACAATATGTAAAAGAAATATTACAAAAAACAAATACAAGTATTGAACAAAAACACACATAAAAGGAAAAAATAAATACATACAGTAGCACATCCAACTACGGAGTAGAAGTGAAAGAGAAAAAAAATAAAAACAAAGAAACAGTTGTAAAAAAAAACACAATGCTAACTCCAAGTAATTGGCCGATTGGAGTTTCTGAACGTAAACCAAATGTCATCTGTCATGATCGTAATTTGTTTGTTATGTCAGTTTTGACACTTGTTGAATGTTTACTCCCTTAGATTATATACCTCTAGATGTAGCCGTGAGACTGTAGGGAAGTGTGGAAGTGAGAAGCATATATACGAAACAAGTGAGAAAATTGAGACAAAACATAACATGCTCTGTCTCATACGGCGTGCCGGTTTTTTGCTTGGCGAACTTTGGAAAGTTAGCCAAACAAAGGCCTGTCACTGTCACTGAGAGGTCGACTCGAGTCAGTTTTTTATTTTTTTAGATAATTTTGGCAATAAAGTAATAGTTTTAGTGCATTTATGAGAAATAGACTCCAATAGTTAAGTGTTTTGTGCATTTTGTGTGCTATATAATGGGATGGTGCAGTATTTTAGGCTGCAAAAGCCGCACAGAAAGAAAGGAAGATGAGAATGTTACTTTTCACTCGTAAGTATGCAAATGTTAATAGTTATTGTGCACTGATTGAAGAAATACATTTGTGTTTATGTAATGACATGGCTTTCGATGAAAATTAGGCGTAATTCTAGCGATATCGTTTATTTTTCTTTCCACATAACCTATAACTTGATATTCGTTGTGTTGCCATACCTTGTCATCTTTTTTTCCCTTAACTGTGTAATAAAAAGTGCAAGTAGTTAAATAAATAAAATTCAATAAAATAAATAGTTTGTTCACCAGATTACTTTGAATTATATAGTAAACTTCATATTAATCTAATATATAAAATTCTCGTGTCACATTGTTTGATACAAAAACTTCAATTCAATGTGCAAACAACGAGGCAAAAATATTTCATAAAAATAGACCTCTCGAGTCTCTGCGATTAGTTTGTTCAATCAAATAAACCATCAAAGTTTTAATTCTGCTTTGTAACAATAGTTACGTAGGTAGTATTTAAAGTATCATGTAACATGTTCCAAGATAGTTTTACTAAAATATTACTGTTATTCTGTTAATATCATTAGAATCCTGTTGGCAATTTTATATGTTGAATAATATAAATAATTTTACACTCTTCATATGAATGACATTATGCGACTCATATTAGTACATTAGTTATTACTAATGTACTAATTTAGTATGTAGTTGTTACAACGAAACACCCTCACGTTTTTGGTCATATTTAGGGAAAAGTTTCTACATAGCAACATTGAAGTTTTATAGTGCTGTCTCATGTGCGACCACGAGGTGGCTACATCTAGAGGTATATAATCTAAGTTTACTCCTAATGGTTTTAATGATTCTTCTAATGTACTACTTGATATATTATAATAAATTAATTGACAACACAACTCAATAACAAAACAAAAGAAGAATAAAATTATTGCGTGACGGGGAAAACACAACAGTAAGTAAAATGACAAGCTAGATAAAACACATGATTAGTAGGTACATTAAATAACCAGTAAGTACTTTACTTATTTACGTGTGTCTTTCAGGGTACTCTTCCGCTTGCAGCTGGTTCCTTGGGATATTTGGCAATCAAGGGCTGCAGCTCGTCAGTGGAAGTTACCTTGTGCCGCTTTCCGTCAGAGGACTTGATATATATGACGCCGTCTTGACTCCAACACGACCGCATACCAAAATGCTCGCGCGCCTTCCCGAACACAGTCTGCCTGGCCCTAGTCAGAAACTGGTTCACAGATCTGGTTCCTTTTGCTAATGTTATCGTCTTATCAATGATTGATATATTATGTAGTTTGTGTTGTGAACTACTCGGGTAGCGTAGTGTTATACATTATAATCTGGTAGATTGTGTAAGGCGTCGTGTTTTATGTTAAACTGAACGAATAATTGGAAATTGTACAAAACTTGTCGAAAAATGTTGATACGTTTTGAAATCTTTAAATGTCCATACCATAACTTTTTTTCCCGACCACCAATTGTAATGAAACAAAGCCTATATGTTGCTCAGAAATAAGCGTAATCTAACTTTGAAAACAACCCTAGCCAAATCCGTTAAGCATTTTCGGAGATTATCGCGTACAGACAGACAGACAAAAACATAAGATATTTTTTAAAACCCCTCTTCGATTTTTTGTATTTTTCTTTAAACAGAATTCATGGTATCTACTGTTTTATTAAATAATTATATAGTTTTTTTTATTTTTTATTTCTTGCTATAACGGCAACAGAAACCCACACTCTGTTTACAATTTTAACTGCCTACCTATTACGGTTTATGAGATTTATTCTGCAGGCAGACAGATGAACAGACAGGCGGACAGCGCAATAACCCTAAAAATGATCGAATAATGTATGAGTTGAGTCTTTAACGCTTACAATTACAGTTCCGGAAATAGTTCTTGTCTCCTGATAATTTGAGTGAGTCCTTAGCGATCATAATTGCATCCCCGGTAATACTTCTTAATAATTCTGGTCTTCTAGTAGTTTCCGAGTCTTTAACTTTCATCCAGCTTGCCTCTGAAATTCCGCTTCCTCCTTTCTTGATTTCAAAGAATATTTGGAAAAAAGACGAATTAGTCTAGCTATGCACAAGTTTTGCGCTTAGCATTACAACCGTTAGGTAGTCATTTTTAGAGTTCCATTCCCAGAAGGTAAGATGGGACCCTATTACTAAGACTCCGCAGTCCGTCCGTCTGTCACCAGGCTGTAGTTTTTTTTTCCGTATTTGTAGATAATGGTACGGAACCCTTTGTGCGCGAGTCCGACTCGCACTTGGCCGTTTTTTATTTATACTCATATAGAAGATAAATAGATAACACACATTATGCGTGATCTACTGTTAAATAATTTTTAGGCATACGATATTCAAGGACACTTTTAATTAAATTGATACTAACGAAACCTTGCGAATATCATTAGGTATTGAATTGATTTGAATTTCCTGTTTGCCCTTCTTCCGTATTCAAAAAACGTTGTGCAAGAGTTTTGTTACTTTTATTTCTATTAAGAGTATGTAGCTAAGGGAAAAAGTTATATTAGAGAACAATCTTCGAAAAAAACTTTTAGTTATTGGTGCAACTAGCAGACCCGCGCAATTACGAAATTCACAAATATTTTTCATGAATACTCCGCTTCTATTGGTTGCAGCGTGATGTTATATAATCTATAGCCTTCTTCGATAAATGGGCTGTCCGACCGGAAAATCCCGGTCTTTCCTGTTCCCGATAGAATTTTTGGAAATCCTCTTTTAATACTCAAAGACTCAAAAACTCTAACATTTATTTCAATTAAACCATTTACAGGCACTTTTGAATTGCCAACGTCGTCGTCGGTCCAAAAAGATGAAGCTATTTGCATGTTCCAAACCGTGGATATCTATGGAGAAGAATGTGCAAGAACTCCACGGACACTCTTTTAAAAAATAACAAATTGTTACTGCTTTACAATCAAGGGTTGTCAAAAAGGGAATATGCATGAAAAAAATATTTATTATCTACACATTATATCTAAAAATATACAAAAATATTAAACTAACAGTGAAAATAGAAACAAAAGTGCTCGAAAAATAAAGGAGATATAACTATTAAACAAATATAATTATCTGTCCCTCACACGAAAACGCTGTTTTATATGGCAGCTGTAAAGGCGTCATTGAATTTGACGTCAAAGTTCACATCGGACTTCTCTTTCTAATTGTAATCTTTAAAGCTTTATTACTTCATCGCTGATGAAGGTATTAAAAAAATAATGACACGGTTGTTTTCTAGAGCTAGGTACGGTAATAAGTATTTCATTTTGCAAATAAAAAAATCGCATGCATATTCCATAATACAGCTTCATACGACCAATATGTAGTTTATGGCTGTGCGTTGTCTGTCAGTCAGTCAATCACTCAATCACTCAGTAACGGAAGAATTTTATGTAAGGACTAGCTTTTGCCCGCGACGTCGTACGCGAATAATTAGTTTTTAATTGTTCCCGTAAGAGTTTTAGGAAATCTTTTGTTAGTGCTCTCCTACGCTACCCAAAGAACTTACGTGCCAAATTTCAGCTTCTTATGACCACATAATATACGTTAATATGTGCGGAAGAATACATAGATAGCTCAAATGGGTGTTGTGTGAGAAGTCAGCCGTTTCAGATGAACATGCATCTTATTTTAACTCCACGGATACACGATTCCTTTCTATTATTTTGACGTCATCGCGAACTCAAATTCAAAATACAAAAGCCATTTATTCAAATTAGGCTGAGACCTAGCACTTTTTGAAAGTCAAGTTTTACAAAAGACAGTCCCCCAAAACGCCCGCCCGCACCACTTCCAAGTGTTTTAGCTGTGGAAAAGAAGTGGCCAATAAATCTCCAGCAACACAACTGTCTGTTACGTTTTAGGAACTAGAATTTTACAATAAATATATAATATTAACACATGACAAAAAAAAAAATCTCTTGTCATCTAGCACACTATGACACTAAAACAAAATACACACTTAAGCAAGTGTTGGCGTATGTGGATTAAATAAGAACAAAAAAAAATTGCCCTATAGTCAGATAAATCTAAGTATACTTATAATAAATCTGTAGAGAGGTCAATTCTGTACAATAAATATGATATATTTCCAAAATAACTATCAGGGGGTGATTAAGGATCGATACTGATGCCAAAAATGCAATAAGTAAAATTTTTGTCTGTCTGTCTGTCTGTCTGTATAACCGTTATAGAAACAAAAAGTAGCTAGACGGATTTTAACGAAACTTGGATCAATTATTATTCATACTCCTGAGCTGGTTAAAGTATACTTTCATCCCGCTACAATCAATAGGAGCAGAGCAGTGAAGGGAAATATTGGGAAAACGGGAGAAGTTACTCCATTTTTAAGCTTCCGTCGCGTGTGCAACCTTAATGGTGAAAGCTACACAGAAATCATGTATGACGGAAATGTTCTCCTTAATATTCAATAAAAAATATCCCACGGCAGCATATTATGCTGTCGTGGGATATTTTTTATGATTGACGCACAATAACACGTGTAACTCCCGATAGCTTAGCAGTTCGAAGCTTTCTGATTATATTTGTCTACTCATACGTCTATAACACTCTCAGTCATCCCTAATTAAAAAAGATAACATTATTAACTATTCCATAAAAAATAATCATAGAAATCGGTATAGAAACACCAAAGTTATACATGAAATACGCTAATAATAAGCCATCGCGCGTGAATACTGAATCATGCTATAAGGATTATTTTTGTTTATGGTCGCGAACGCACAGGCAGGCGGCTAGCTTGGCGCCTAGAGGCTAGCGAGTAGCTTCGTAAAACGGCTTACGACAGTATGCAAAATCCTTTAATAATATAATTATAATGGCGAGGGGAAGATGGATACGAGTATAATTTCGCTTTACACCAAACGAGTAATATTAAAAATGTGAAAGTTTGGTTGTTTGTTACTCAATGACGCCAGAACGGCTTAACGGATCTTAATGAAATTTAGAACAGAGATAGATTATAGTCTGGAATAGCACATAACCTACTTTTCATCCCGGGAATATGTTCCTGGGATGAAAAGTAGCTTATGTGAATGGAACAAAACTTTTGTTAGTAATTAAGTTTGGTTCCTAAATTTACTTGTGTTGGTTTTTCCTTTATCCTATACTATTATACTATTTTTCTTCATTCTGTAATTATCATATTTTTTGTTAAATAAAAATAAAGTGTCTGTTTGTAATATCAAAATGACAGCTTTTTCCTAAATGCTATTGAAAGTATTTACGACGGATTCTCGCCAAGGATGTTTTAGTAAACACGTGTATTCCGAGGTATTTTTAGCTGTTTTGTGTGATTGTTGTTAAGAGCTAGTTTTTTTGTTTTAGTGTGTTTTCCTTTTGTTCGTTACCGGGTTTGTATTTTGTGTGTGTTTTATGAGCCGTTCCATCATAGATGGATGGAAACAAACCTCCCGATCCGGATCCTCCTGACATTCCAGCTTTATTAATTTCCCCGTCCCTCCGACATTCACTGTCACACTTTGCTGAAGTATCACCCTCTCCACAAAACACTAGCAAACGCCCCGGGCACGAGGAAAGCAATACCCCAAAACCTTCAACCAAACAACCAAAGAGCCGAATAGGCCGAACTAAGTACTCAGCTACCGATAAAACTCCGTTTATTGTCCACGTTTCCCGTATGTATAGAAACCCAGCAAAATGCAGGCACCACATTTTACCCCTTTAACTTTGGTAAATTTCTCTGGAACAACCATATGGCGAACATGGTTCGAAATATGGTTCGAAGGCATACTATTCTATTACTGACTAGCTGACCCGCGCAACTTCGTCTGCGTAACATTTTCCATTAATTCTGCGCTCCTTTTTGACTTAGCTTAATGATATAGCCTATAGCCTTCCTCGATAAATGGGCTATCTAACACTGAAAGTTCCTGAGATTAGCGTGCTCAACCAAACAAACAAACAAACAAACTCTTCTGCTTTATAATATTATAACTCAGAGGTTCTCAGATTTTGTTGTGCAAGGCGTTGCGAACGTTCGACACTCGACTCTCGTGCGCGTACCTGAGAGTTTCTCTGATTTTGTTCAGCAAGGCGTTGTGAACGTTCAGGTGAAGATTCTCCCATACGGCGTATTCTTGCTGCCCGTGCTTGAGAACTATATTTAGTAAGTTGAGACCTGGCTCTCTTAGGCATTTTCAAATGTTTAAGAAAATGTTAATAGCGTGTAATATTCTAGCTCTGAAAAGAACTGTTGTGTAGCCCTGAAAAGAACTGTTGGTTAGCCCTGAAAAGAACTGTTGGTTAGCCCTGAAAAGAACTGTTGGTTAGCCCTGGAAAGAACTGTTGGTTAGCCCTGAAAAGAACTGTTATTTAGCTCTGAGAAGAACTTTTGCGTAGGTGTAGTTTTAAGAACGAAATCTAAAGAAAATCGCACGAAAATTATTAGACTTCGCGCACAACCGCTGCGTAGGGAGCCGACTAGGAGTGATGCGTATTTATCGAAACAGTTAAAAAAAACAGGTATTTTAAAGTAACAACATGAAACAGGTATCTCAGAACCGAAATAACAGCTCCCACCTATTTCGCCTGTTCCTCAAACAACCGTAGTAGCCGTAACACGAAATACAAAACGAAACAACCTGGAACAGCTATGTGAAACAGTTTCAAATGGAACATGCTCCATTCTCTTCTGACTTATTATAATAGAAAGAGACAACATCTGTTCTTTGGAACAAGCTCTTTGCTCTTCTGGTTCATTGTAATAGAAAGAGATAGAACCTGTTCCATGCCTGTCACTGTTTCTGACCTTTTCAGTAGCAGGATTATCTATGGTAGCAGGTACTGTTTCTGTATCTGTTGCAATCAATGAGTCTTTAGTTCCAGTGGAACAGGCTGTTTTTTTGGAACAGGTTTTTGGAACTGTTTTCTTTTTGGAACTGAAACAGGTGAAACAGGTTTCTAATTTTATCTGTTCCAACCCACTCCTAGAGCCGACCTCGCGTCTGACCCGTGTACCTTACTCATAGATCTAAACTCCCCTCCCGCACGCGCACCCCCGCCATGGTGACGTCCACTTCGCAACGGGCCGTGCAGCAGAAATCGTAATATTTTAATTTTGCCATAACTTCAAAACCAAACGTCCGATTTTAATCATTCAAAGACCAAATATTATATACATAAACTGTACTAAGTGATGAAATACTTTATTTTGATAAATATTAATAGCATGAGTAAAATAAACGCGTTTCAATGTAGTCCAAAAAAATCAAGAATTTTAAAATTAAAAAAATGGTTGTTGTGCCTCACTCGACATAGATAGGTATAGTGTGTCACGGACCTTTTTTGTAGATATTTATAAGATCTACGATTAATCAGAACAATGTATGGTTCTATCTTTTATAGTTTAGGCAGCGTACACAAAATAAGTAACTTTTCTGGTTGATTTTTACACCTTGTGTCCGAAAATCACAAATATCTTACGGAACCCTATTTTTTTTCAAAATAAAATATAGCCTATGTTACTCGTGGATAATGTAGCTTTTGAATGGTGAAAGAATTTTTAAAATCGGTCCAGTAGTTTCTGAGCCTATTCATTACAATCAAACAAACAAACAAACAAACAAACAAACAAAGTTTTCCTCTTTATAATATTAGTGTAGATTATTTAGACGATAAGAATAGGTAGTTAATCGCTGTGTTGAACGTAAGACAAATGATCACGTTCTTTGTGTAGAAATTGTTTATGACAGGTTATATGTGATCATTATTTATATTGTATTTTTTATTTTTTTTATTATTTACTGGCTTCTGCCAGCGGCTTCGCCAGCGTGATCCCTAGGGAACATATTTTCGGGATGAAAAGTAGCTTATGTGCTATTCCAGACTATAATCTATCTCTGTTCTAAATTTCATTAAGATCCGTTAAGCCGTTCTGGCGTCATTGAGTAACAAACAACCAAACTTTCACATTTTTAATATTACTCGTTTGGTGTAAAGCGAAATTATACTCGTATCCATCTTCCCCTCGCCATTATAATTATATTATTAAAGGATTTTGCAAACTGTCGTAAGCCGTTTTACGAAGCTACTCGCTAGCCTCTAGGCGCCAAGCTAGCCGCCTGCCTGTGCGTTCGCGACCATAAACAAAAATAATCCTTATAGTATGATTCAGTATTCAAGCGCGATGGCTTATTTCATGTATAACTTTGGTGTTTCTATACCGATTTCTATGATTATTTTTTATGGAATAGTTAATAATGTTAACTTTTTAAATTAGGGATGACTGAGAGTGTTATAAACGTATGAGTAGACAAATATGATCAGAAAGCTTCGAACTGCTAAGCTATCGGGAGTTACACGTGTTATTGTGCTTTCGTGGGATATTTTTTATTGAATAAACAGGAGAACATTTCCGTCATACATGATTTCTGTGTAGCTTTCACCATTAAGGTTGCACACGCGACGGAAGCTTAAAAATGGAGTAACTTCTCCCGTTTTCCCAACATTTCCCTTCACTGCTCTGCTCCTATTGATTGTAGCGTGATGAAAAGTATACTTTAACCAGCTCAGGAGTATGAATAATAATTGTACCAAGTTTCGTTAAAATCCGTCTAGTAGTTTTTGTTTCTATAACGGTTATACAGACAGACAGACAATAATTTTACTGATTGCATTTTTGGCATCAGTATCGATCCTTAATCACCCCCTGATAGTTATTTTGGAAATCTATACTAATATTATAAAGCAGAAGAGTTTGTTTGTTTGTTTGTTTGGTTGAACGCGCTAATCTCAGGAACTACTGGTCCGATTTGAAAAATTCTTTCAGTATTAGATAGCCCATTTATCGAGGAAGGTTATAGGCGATATATCATCACGCTAAGACCAATAGGAGCGGAGCAGTAATGCAAAATGTTAAGCAGACGACGTTGCACGGGTCAGCTAGTATATAATATATAATGTACTGAATTGACCTCTCTACAGATTTATTATAAGTATAGATACAGATAGATTTATCTGACTATAGGGCATTTTTTTGTACTTATTTAATCCACAAACAGACACTTTAATTTATTTTTATTTAACAAAAGGTATGATAATTACAGAATGAAGAAAAATAGTATAATAGTATAGGATAAAAGAAAAACTAACACAAGTAAATTTAGGAACCAAACTTAATTACTATCAAAAGTTTTGTTAGTAATAAATTTTGGTTCCTAAATTAGTTAGTTTACTTACGTACAACTTAATCTAACATAACTTCTTGTTTTTTAAGCTGTATAAAATAAAAGGCTTTTTTATTTTATTTATTACTAGCTTCTGCCAGCGGCTTCGCCCGCGTGATCCCTAGGGAACATATTCCCGGGATGGAAAGTAGCTTATGTGCTATTCCAGACTATAATCTATCTTTGTTCTAAATTTCATTAAGATCCGTTAAGCCGTTCTGGCGTGATTGAGTAACAAACAACCAAACTTTCATATTTATAATATTACTCGTATGGTGTAAAGCGAAATTTTAACCATCTTCCCCTCGACATTATAATTATTAAAGGATGTTGCAAACTGTCGTAAGCCGTTTTTGAAGCTACTCGCTAGCCTCTAGGCGACAAGCTAGCCGCCTGCCTGTGCGTTCGCGACCTTATACAAAAATAATTCTTATAGCATGATTCAGTATTCACGCGCGATGGCTTATAATAGCGTATTTCATGTATAACTTTGGTGTTTCTATACCGATTTCTATGATTATTTTCTATGGAATAGTTAATAATGTTAACTTTTTTAATTAGGGATGACTGAGAGTGTTATAAACGTAAGAGTAGACAAATATAATCAGAAAGCTTCGAACTGCTAAGCTATCGGGAGTTACACGTGTTATTGTGCGTCAATCATAAAAGATAGACATATGCTTTCGTGGGATATTATTTATATAATTTTAAGGAGAACATTTCCGTCATACATGATTTCTGTGTAGCTTTCACCATTAAGGTTGCACACGAGACGGAAGCTTAAAAAATGGAGTAACTTCTCCCGTTTTCCCAACATTTCCCTTCACTGCTCTGCTTCTACTGATTGTAGCGTGATGAAAAATATACTATAACCAGCTCAGGAGTATGAATAATAATTGTACCAAGTTTCGTTAAAATCCGTCGAGTAGTTTTTGTTTCTATAACGGTTATACAGACAGACAGACAGACAGACAGACAAAAATTTTACTAATTGCATTTTTGGCATCAGTATCGATCCTTAATCACCCCCTGATAGTTATTTTGGAAATATATTTCATGTACAGAATTGACCTCTCTACAGATTTATTATAAGTATATATATAGATATAGAAGATGATAATTATAGAAATACTAGCTGACCCGCGCAACTTCGTCTGCGTCACATTTTCCTTTAATGCTCCGCTGCTATTTGTCTTAGCGTGATAATATAGCGTATGACCTTCCTCGATAAATGGGCTATCTAATACTGAAAGAATTTTTCAAATCGGACCAGTAGTTCCAGAGATTACCGAATTCAACCGAACTATATCATCACGCTAAGACAAATAGGAGCGGAGCAGTAATGGAAAATGTGATGCAGACGAAGTTGCGCGGGTCAGCTAGTATTATATAATATAAAGGATTACAGCAACCAGAAAATATCTGCTGATCGATTCTGGAGAAAACCTCTCATCGTGACAACTTAAGTGAAATGAACTGTCAAACCCCTGTGGACACCGGCCTGGAAAAAATTGACAACGTCTGTGTTTACCGTTCGCGGAGCGGTGATCTGGAGACAAGGGCTCACTCAACACCTAAGTGACGCGGCTGATGCGGCTCAGCAGCGGTACCCTTATGCCCAATTGGTGTTACTGGGGGACTTCAATGCCCACCATCAGGAGTAGCTCTTCCGATTTGCAGTTGTAGTTTAAATCGATATTAGTTAATTTTAACAAATTGTTTGGAAACACTCGAACTAATTTCGTATAGACCAATCCTTAATAATTTTCAGCTTTTGGTTAAAATACTTTTGCCTTTTAACCGTGAACGGAAGTGAAATGATTTTTTCACTAAATACATTATTCTAGAAATTTCGAGGAGCACACAACCCATTTAATCTGTGGTTTTACAATGACTTAGTGTGGCCAGGTTATACATTTTCGATTCGCCGAAGGAATCAGGGAAAAAGTTACCCCACTCAAGACAAATGATAGTGTTAGAAATAAGAAATAGTGAGTTGGTTAGCTTGGATCCTGAAAATTGTTATTATTTCAGAGTATAAACGTCATGTTGGACGGCTGTTTGGGATTTTCAGGAATTAAATATCTTGGTGTAGTGATTCTGTCATCAGTGCTCCTATAAGTTTTACCTGAAACAGGGGAGATTTTCTAGGTGCTCCGCCTAATTCCGGTTTGGAGGTATGACAGGACATGGAAGGTCACGGCCGATGATTCGCGATTGATCACGCTTGAGATAAACAACAAACTTAAGCCCATGTTTTAAAAGGATTTTGGTGTATTAGTGTGTGGAAGTGACCTCTGAGTCCTTCCCAGGTTAATAAAAGGATATTGTAGTAATCCCTGGATATTTATTACAGGACTCCATGTTTTTAAAGGATTCGCAAATAAAATAGGCGGATCCGCTCTCCAGCCATTTTTATTGGGACAAGCCCGCCACACATTCCCAACCACTGCAACTCCTGAAAGCCAGAATCAACAGTGGCGACCACCAGAAAAACGCCGAGTTAATGAAACCCGACGAGTCCCGGAGAAACGATTCAACTGTCTTGGATCCCGCAACGAAATTAATCAGAAGAGTACAGCGGAGGAGTAGGAAAAATAAATATAATTTCCACTCCACGCTCTCCAGCCAGTCGAATCTTGCAGTCAAGTGTTTTCACCGTTAATCAACTGTGAGTATTGCCCGCCCCGTGGGTAATCCTGTTTCTGGTTGTCCAACCACGCAGGGTTAGGTTAGGTTTCCTGCGGGAGCCCTCCTCCGTGGCACGAGTGCCATTTGCTACGCGAATGACACTCTCCTCACTCCTCAATCTCCTCACTGATGGGGAAGAACTTTGGGGAGGCGGCCTGTCTGGCCTCGGCTGGCGGATCCTTGGTCACAGGAAGGATCCGCCGCCTGGGGTTGAGGTTGGTGCTGAACAAGACCGAGGCCGTGTTCTTTCGCGGGCCTCGGCAGCGCTGTCCTCCCGATGCCCACATTGTGGTAGACGGCATCAGAGTGGGGATCCAGGCCCAGATGAAATATCTGAGCCTGGTACTGGACAGCAGGTGGCACTTCGGCCCGCATTTTAGCGGGCTGACGCCGCGCCTGCTGAAGGCCGCCGACGCCCTGTCGTGGCACCTCCTGAACCTGGGGGGCCCAGTGCGCGATGCCGGCGCCTGTATGCCTGCATCCTGCGGAGCATGGCCCTGTACGGGGCCTTCATCTGGGCGGACTCCCTCCATAGGAGGGAGAATGCGACGACGATCCGCAGGCCCCAAAGGGCCACTGCACAGCGGGTAGCGAGGGCCTACCGCTAGGTAGGCTTTTCGGCGGCATGTGCTCTGGCCAGCATCCCTCCTTGGGAGTTGGAGGCGTGGGTGCTCGCCAGAGTGTACGAATGGACGGTGCGCCGAAAAGCACTCAGGGAGCGGGAGGCCGTGCGAAGGGAGGCGAGGGACGCCATCGTCGTCCATTGGATGGAGGACCTCGCCTCCGCCACCTTTGGCCGTCGATCACTGGACGCGCTCGGTCCAGTCCTGCGGGACTGGCTCGAGTGGCCGCACGGCTTCCTTTCCTTCCGTCTGGTGCAGGTCTTGTCAGGCCACGGCTGTTTCGGCACGCACCTGCACCGGATCGGGAGGAGATACTCCTCTCGTCTGACACTCCCTCCCGCTCCGCCCAAAGCGGGAGAAGTCATTAAAAAAAAACAGCAAGAGTGCTGTCATCTGCATACCCAAAGGTATCGGGTTTTAGCAGATCATTAATATGCAACAGGAACAATGTTGCCGAGAGTACTGACCCTTGAAGAACCCCGGCATTAATATCCAGCAGTCCGGACGAGCAGCCATCTATGACCACTCGGATAGACCAATCCCTCAGGAAATCTGCAATCAAATCACACAATCCGGCAGGCAGGCCGAAGGAAGGAAGCTTACTAATAAAACTATCGTGCCAGACCCTGTCGAAGGCCTTCGAGATGTCTAGGTAGACCGCAAGTGCTTCCCCATGCTTCTCAATGGCCACACTCCAGATTTGAACGGCATACGCTAGAAGATCCTGAGTTGACCGATTTCGGCGAAAGCCGTATTGTCGGTCACTAAGGATATCGTTCGCTTCTAGGTATGTCAAGAGCTTATGATTTAGGAAACATGTAGATTTTATAGCGCTGGAATTGTGTGCGCTAAAGATTTACAAGTTCCAGGAGACCAGAAACATGTCAAAGTATTTTTGAGCAAGAATTGTGTTTTTACCAGGAGTACGTACAGATACATGTCGAAGATTTTAATGGGCTGGATTCGTAAAAGCCATAGATTCACAAGTATCAGGAGAAAAGAAACATGTTGAAGTATTTTAGGGGTTGTAATTGCAAACGGTAAGGATTTAAAAGTACCAGGAGAACAAAAATATGTCAAGTGTTTACGGGGCTGGAAATATGAGCGCTACAGTTTCACAAGTATATACCAGGAGACCAGAAACATGATGAAGTATGGCTCTGGAATTGTGAACAGTTAGGATTCAAAAGTACCAAGAGAACAAAAAACACTTTTTTTTCGGGCTGAAATTATATGTGCTAAAGATTCCCAAGTACAAAAATACTGGAAACATATCAATCAGTTGGTTTTGGGATAAAATTGTGAGCGTTTAGGATTCACAAGTACCAAGATACCAGAAAACATGTTTCTGGTCTCTTGGTACTTGTGAATCGAAGTATTTCTAGGGCTGGAATTATGAGCGCAAAAAAATTACAAGTACTGGGAAACCATATCCTGAAATATCTCCAGGGTTGGAATTATGAGCATTGAAGTATCACAAGTAGCAGGAGATCAGAAACATAATAATTTAATAGTGTTTTTTTTTAAGAAATTATGTTCAGTGAGGATTCAAAAGTAACAGGAGAACAGAAACATGTCGAAGTTTTTTTCTGGGCTGGAATTATGAGCGCTAAAGATCCCAACAGAAGACCAGAAGTATATCAATCAGTATTTTTAGGGCTGGAATTGTGAGCGTTGAAGGTTTACATGTACCAGGACACCTGAAACGTCATGTCAAAGTATTTTTGTGTAAGAATTGTGTTTTTCCCAAGAGAACAGATACATGCCAAAGATTTCTCTTAGGAATTTTGAAGAAATTAGAATTGTGAGTGCTAAAGTTCACAAGTACCTACCAGGAGACAAGAAACAAGTCAAAGTATTTCCGAGGCTGGAATTGTTAGTGGTCAAGATTCACAAGTATCAGAAAAGCAGAATATGTTGAAGTATTTCTGGGGTATACTTCAACATGCAGCTACAAAAACGGCTCGATTAGAAAACGAGCTTCAATAGCTTAAATAAGTATGAGTCGTGCAAAAGCTAAAAGCAAACAGCGTAAAACTATGTCAACTTTCACATTTATGATGTTAGCAGGATTACACATTTTGATTTTGATTTGATTTTCCGGGGTTAGAATTGTGACCGTTACAGATCAACAAGTACCAGGAGACCTAAAAATGTCAAAATATTTTTAGGCTGGAATTGTTAGCACCAAAGATTTCCAAGTACCAGGAGACCAGTTAAGATTTCGATGTTTATCCTGCTTAGCTGTAATTGCGACACCTTTCTCGCGAGCGAAGCCGCAGACGGTAGCTAGTTTATCAATAAAATAAACAAGTTCTTTCCTTAGTTTTATATTATTGGAATAGTGCTTCTGTTGTTTTTTGAATTTATTGTATTTTTTAATTATTCTATTAAGTTTTGCAAATCTTTTTATTTCATTTTGACTTACTTGGTAACTATTATTATTATTTTTTAGTAAGGAGTCTTCAATAAGGTCTATTTTTACTAAGGAATGAGGGTTACAATTAGTTTTTATGAATTAATAATTGTAAAGCTGATCTGTTTCTCGAGCCTAAGTACATTCTTTTTCTCTTTGTAATTTGGTAATTAACAAATTTCCATGACTTATTATCTCTTCTAGGTCCCTAACTTTACATAAAGCCTCCTCATACGAGTTACCACAAATACCGAAATAATCTGTAATCACTCGAAGTTTATCCCGTTCATCAACAATCTCCAGGTATGGTTGATTTAGCTCCACACGCTCCCGTTTTAAGCTTGTGTTTTTGTGAACGACCTTCTTAATCTCGTCCTCACTATCCTCTCTGTCCTTCAACAGCAACTGACATTGACTGTTTGTATCCTTTAGTTGCTGAAGGGCCGTTCTCAATTTCAGCTCCAAGTCTTGAGCTGTACCCTTGCGGGTCATCACTGGCATGGTTTCAGGACACGTTAATGGAATGAGAAATATAGAAGCGGTGTTATCTAGTCAGATCGACAATGTAGGGTAGGAAGGGTGGAAATGAAATGACAATATAGAAGATATTGGAGAGTTAGAATTACTTTGAAGAGAAATGAGGAAGGCTGAAAATAACAACAAATTCTATATAATACGAGATCAAGGACAAAGCTACATGGATTTGAATGTTAAAAAAAATCAGCGACAGGTCACTGCCTACCACAGATGAGGGCACGGCGCTGCTCCTCCCAAGCGGCACACTTGCCGCACGCCCTCGCATTCTCACGCCACCGATGCAGTGACGTAATAACCTAACCTAATGACATTTGAAATCAGTTTACCTTTTTTTTGTGATGGGTTTGCTCTTGACCTTAGTCTTACCTGTATTAATTTGCACTATGAGGCATATTCATAAATATTCAAATCACAAACATTGCGTAACATGAATATTAAAATCAGTTAACCTACATTAATTTGCACTATGAAGTATATTGGATTCATTCAAATCACAAACATTGCGTAACATGAACTATAAATACAAAAATTGATTAATAAAAACAAAATTAATACAAGGTAAGGAGAACAATATAAATGAAAGCGTTGATTTATCTTCATTTCCGCCAATTGCCGTGCACTGTTGAATGTAAGCTTCCCCCATAGAGCGCCAACCATCTCGGTCTTGAGCAGTCCGCATCCATCCGCTGCCAGCCACCTTCTTTAAATCATCGATCCATCGTGCCGCAGGGCGTCCCACACTACGTTTGCCTATACGCGGTCTTCACTCTCCACGGTAACCACTCTCCACGGTAACCACTCTCCACGGTAACCACTCTAACTCATGTCTGCCCCATCGACCGTCTGGCCGTCTACAGACATGGCCGGCCCACTTCCACTTCAGCATACTGATACTACGCGCCAGGTCGGTGACTTTAGTTTTCTGGCGAATGACTAGTTGCGAATTCTATCTGCCAGAGAATCCCTGAGCATTGCTCTCTCCATTGCACGCTGAGAAACCTTGAATTTGTAGACCAGGCTCCTTATTCACAACCATTCGATTCGATTCCGTGTCGGTAGGGAACCGAATTCGACAATCTCATTTCCGAGTCGAAGAATTGTCAAAACGCTATTCACAGATCCGAACGGATGTGTTTTTTTCTATCCGATAAACCATTGTGTTTACGGGGAACGCTAAAAAATGGTAGTAAATAGATGATCGTGGTAGAAAATTTAAAGTAGTAAATAAAATTGGTTTATTTGAATATTTTGTTCCGTTTAATTAGGGAATATACAGCTAGTTGCCTAAGTGTTTAAAAAGTTTACAGTATTTTCATTTCACTGAAATAAGCTGGAAATATGGTTTATTTATTCGTTTTAATTTCTTTCGATATGACTCCCGATAGCAAACAGCTGTCGGAAAGATTCGAGTCTTCTTATCGAATTTGAACTGTCAAAATGTTTCGGTTTCGGTTCTGTGAATTGCGTTTGGAGGACATCTTCGATAACTTAGACGTTCGATTCGATACGGAATCGAATCGAATGGTTGTGAATAAGGGTGCTGGTCTATGGTGACTGTCCACGTTTCGGCTTCGTAGGTCATTATGGGCAGGACGCACTGGTTATAGACCCTGGTCTTAAGGAATTGTGGAATCGACGATTCAAAGATATCACGCAGCTTCCCGAATGCTGCCCAGCCCAAGCGAATTCTAAAAAGATAATAAATCATTTCCAAAAAGTTTATGAATACATTACGTTACCGAAATTACTTAAAATAAATAAATACATATAGGTACCGAAAAGTTTATAAACAAGTACATTTATTTGCAAAGATAAACTTAAAAAATAATGTACATCATATGACCCAAATGGCTTAACATAAACACTAATTACATGGACTATAGCAGAAAAACACAAAAATATTCTGCTGTAGTCGATGTTATAATTATGTAGGTACACTTTACGACATACATCAACCGCGGGTAGACATAAAAGCCGGATAAGTTTTCTCAGCTGGACGCAGGATTTTTTTCAACCACTGAACTCCCGAAAGCCAGAATCAACAGTTGCGACCACAAGAAACGCCGAGTCGATAAAGATCGACGAGACGCGGAGAAACGGTACTACTGTCTTCGATCTCGCGACGAAATTAATCAAAAAAGTACAGCGGAGGAGTAGGAAAAACTATAATTTAGCACTCAGGATATCCAAGACTTAAAGTCAGAAGTTGGAAGAACAGAAGCTACCAACATGCGACTTCCTCTTGGGAAAAAATGTAAGATACACTTGCCATCTGAACTGGTGTGGCCCATATGAAAAACACTAAATCGCTTGCGCACCCAAGTAGGCTACTGCAAATACAACTTGGTAAAATGGGGTTTCACTAACCCGCTTGATACCCAATACGAGCACGTTGCCGCAGTCCAATATAGGATCCACATATTGGAGCACCCCAGTGCCTTTACATCTGCACCATTGAGGATCTATGAACGTAAGTTATGCCGAGAGAAATTATACCCTTTCACATAAAACAATAATTTTTCTTAATCGGCTCATAAAATTTATGAGCCGATTAAGAAAAATTATTGTTTTATGTGAAAGGGTATAATTTGATAATAAGATAACGGATATAATGACGGAGTAATGAGATAACACACATAAAAAATACAACCGAAATGAGAACCTTCTCCTTTTTGGGAAGTCGATTAAAAACACAAATACTTAACACACAATATCACGAGAGCGAATCCGCGGGCGGAGGCTAGTCTTTAATAAACAGCACTCAATTGATAAAATAAACGTTTTGCTATCACCAAAAGATAAGCTTTTAAATTTGAATCCCTTTGTTGGTCAACAAGGTGTCATGCGAGTTGGAGGGAGACTAATAAACTCCAACTATGATTACAACACAAAATATCCTATCTTATAATACACATCACACAAAATCACTCAATATTAGTAGAACATTAAGTCCGCAGCTATTATTGGCTACATTACGTCATAAGTTCTGGATAATTAATGGTCGACTCTTAAGGCCCCAACCAAAAAAAACCCTGACCAAATAACCTTGAGCATTTTTTCCCTCAATAGCAGCGCAGAAGATATAATAGCGAATACGCTCAGAATCTATATCTATATATAAACATAATAAAACAGTAAATCTTGAGCTGTGTGATTACGATTGGCGCGAAAACTACTGAACAGATTTTGTTCAAATTTTGCATAAACAATCCTTGTAGGTGTAGTCAACATATAGGCTATACATTATCACGCTATGTGCTATGGAGGTCGAGCAGTAGTCAAAAATGTGTGTTTTGAACGAGAAAGTGCACATGGTTCGAACCCCGCAAACAGATTTTATTTTTGTATTTATTTTATCTTTTGAATCGGTTTTTACGCATTAAGAATAACATTTTGACTTATAATTTGACATTTTTCCAAAAAGTTCAGCGTAGAATTGTTATAAGAAGCCACAACATGACTTACAAAATTGTACATACAATTTTCATACATAGTACATACGTAAGTATGTACAATTTCGGGTCTAACCTTAGCAATGATTATCATTACGCTATACATTTGGGGAGGTAAGCAGTGAAAACCATGACAAAAATAGGACTAATTTGCCAACAGCAGTCATAGCCAGTCGGTATGTAGACTGCCTTCCGAACAACATGGTGCTGGTTCGAATCTCATGAGTCGTAATATAATTATTTTTTGAATTTATTTAACTTATGCATTTCCTAACTTTCATACATTCTTATTTTACCTAATATTTTTAAATTAATATTTATAAGATGTTATCGATTTATTTAGGATAATTTAGTTTGCCAAAATATAAAAACCAGCGTTTTAAAGTTATTTTCGTTACATCACGTCACATCACGTTAAAAAAGTACAAAACCTCATGTAGATAACTTTTACACCTAATGGTGCTCCCACATTGCCGTTATAAAATGTTTGTAAACATTTTATAACACCAAAACATTTACTAACAAATGTTAACAATTGTTGCACTTTGTTAGAAACTGTTACATGTTATAAGTGCTCCTACACTAATAGAAAATGTTTACTAATGTAATAAAAGGTAACACATGTTTCATTTTGTTATAATTTGTTAACTAACATTACTAAACATTTTCTAACATGAAAACATTTTTTAACATTTGTTATATAATGTTAGCCAACAAATGTTTACTAACGTTACTAAACAATTTCTAACGGCAATGTGGGAGCACCATAAACCTAATAGGAATTGTAGCAATGTTTTAGAGGAATTCACCTTATCTACTACGTAATGCCGATACCCGTAACGCCATCTATTGACTGAAACAGTACTATCAACAGCATGAGAATTAAACCAAGTGAGAATTAAATAGCAGTGCGATTCTGTAAACATGTCGAAGTGAACACTTAGGCGAAGTGAACGACAAGTGAGCTGTCAAACCATACAAACAAGATGGCATGACAACTCACTTGGTGTTCACTGCTAAATGATCACGGTGAGATGTCAACAGAATCGACCGGCAGTACTTTTCAAGGAATAAAAAGCAAGCCATCGTATTTAGCTATGAAAATGTAACTACAAATTTATCGTTTGAATGAACACCTACTTCAAAATATATAAAAAAACGGAAAAAAGCGAGTCGGACTCGCCCACCGGGGGTAGGTACAAAATATTCATTGCAATAAAGTGTTTTTTAAGTATTTATTTAATTACAATAAATGTGAAGTTTTCAGATTTTTAACTTCTACGTCAACGGAAATTACCCTATTTTTGAATCCCGTGAGAGTGTCGAAATGTACGTTTTTTTGTAGCATAAACGACCGTATCTTTATTTAACGTTAACTTAGAAGTTTGATTATTGCACAGCTTTAAGGGACTGTAGATTTGAGTATATGATTTCAATTCGATACCTCCACGCGTTCCCGAGATAATGAATCTTGACAGACAGACGGACGGACGGACAATAAAGTGATCCTATAAGGGATTAGCTTTTTCCTTTTGAAGTACGGAACCCTAAAAACGAACCTCGCACTTAAAGATTGACAGTTCTACATCATATTCCATAGATCGCGTTATATATTTTATCTCATTTTCTTATTGCGGAATTTGTTCGAAAGAATCACCGCGGCCCTGGAATGCAAAAGGTATTAATAAGAACACGGATGGGTTTTAGTCAGTTAGAGTCTGACACTCCCTCCTGCTTTTCCCAGAACGGGAGGAGTCATTTGATGATTTCCCATCCTTAAAAAAAGGGTCACTAACAATACTAACCTACTTCGCAAGCACCATTGTTACTAACACCGAAATACTAACTTAATTATGGACTGTAGTCTGAAATAAAGATTAATTTAACTTATTTTTTTAATTTATTTATAACTAGCTTCTGCCAGCGGCTTCACCCGCGTGATCCCTAGGGAACATGTTCCCGAGATAAAAAGTAGCTTATGTGCTATTCCAGACTATAATCGATCTTTGTTCTAAATTTCATTAAGATCCGTTAAGCCGTTCTGGCGTGATTGAGTAACAAACAACCAAACTTTCACATTTTCATTTTTTCTAATTGATTGTAGCGTGTTGAAAAGTATACTTTAACCAGCTCAGGAGTATGAAAAATAATTATACCAAGTTTCTTTAGAATCCGTCGAGTAGTTTTTGTTTCTATAACGGTTATACAGACAGACAGACCGACAAAAATTGTACTGATTGCATTTTTGGCATCAGTATCGATCCCTAATCACCCCCTGATAGTTATTTTGGAAATATATTTCATGTACAGAATTGACCTCTCTACAGATTTATTATAAGTATAGATAGACAGATAGACAACCACGATTAGATGGCAAAGTCCCTTGGTGGAGAAGTCGAAAGAGTTACATTAGCTCCGATGTATATATAAGGTTTCCAGGTTTTATAAATATAAAATTGTTTCGATTTGCGTTCCTGGATCGAAATAAATAAAAAATCTACTTTATTAATCAAGATGGGTATGAGTTTCAAGAGCATGATTTAGTTATTTTAGATGATAGCATAAGATGACCGGTTACTTCACAACCTGGTTCATGCCATCAATAATCAGAATATTAACAAATGTTTTCAGATTAAGTCTCCACAACTGGGATGAGATCATGTCCGCTACAGTAATCAGGATTTTATTGCGGTTGACATGCATTCTGCAGATCAGGGATGCCGTTTTTTGTGAATGAAAGCCATCAGTGTGATACAGCGCGAACATTCTTGATGCACTACAGAAACGAGGCAGCCCCAACATCATCCTGAAAATATTATTATACTGGATACGCATTTCATTTGGTATTATACTGGATACGCATTTCATTTGGTGTGACTGGTCAACAGATTTCCAGTATAGATGGTCCGACAGTATGCCTTTTATTTAGATATTTCAAAACTTTGCAGAGGCACTCGGCTGAAAGTCACATATATCCAACAAACTGTCCAATTTACAGTGGTTGTTTTGGCGCCGAGGAATCAGTTGCCCACGTCATCCTGATAGTAAGGACGAGGCTTCCCGACGTGAATAAATTCTCGGAAATGTGAGGTTGCTCCTTGAAACCTGTAAAGCACCTAGGAGACATCTGTGCATTTGGGGGGAGCAAGGCTGGCTAACTAAGCTAGGAAACCTATGCACAACGGACAGAATATGAGTCTAACATGTAGCAGATACCCGAATTTAGATCCGCAGGGGTAGATTGCTCTTCCGGTTGGTGTTTTCCCATGGCCATACTTAATGTAGCTCTATCGCGTGTTAAAAACCCTAGCACCTTTCTTTCGAGAAGCGTTATCATCTAAATGTTTTTCATAACGAAAAATTATTGGGGCTGGCCGGCATTTTGAACAGAAGAGGCGAAACAGCCAGCGCCTTGCATAACACTCTTCCAAGTTCCTAATGCTAAGAGGAGTCAAGCTATGCTAGATATTGACTGTTCGTATACATAATTATCTAATCTTAGAGATCTTACCTAACGACAACATGTTACTTTCCGACATACCTATACGCGAACGAAGTCGCGGGAAACAGCTAGTGTTGAATAAAATCGTTTTAAAATCTAATTTTGGTCGTCTGACAAAAATATTTCTACCAAAATGTTCATAATAGGGAATATGCATGAAAAAAGTATTTATGATCTGAACAGTTCATCTAAAAGTATTGGAAAATATAATACTAACTGTGAAATTAGAATCTAAATTGCTCGAAAAACGAACGAGATACAATTAATTTTAACAAATATATCTGTCTCTCTCACGAAAACGCTGTTTTCTATGGCAGCTGTATAGTCGTCGTGTAATTTGACGTCACAGTACGTGTCGGACTTCTCTTTCTAACTGTAGTCTTTGAAGCTTTATAACATAATTAATGATGAAGGTATTTAAAAAATAATTTCATGATTGTTTACTAGAGCTAATAAGTATTTAATTTTGCAAATAAAAAAATCGCATGCATATTCCCTATTAAATTGCCTATACATTAATGTAAGTACAAAATCAAAATAATCATTAGTTTTCGAAAAGATACATGTTTTCAATAATTATTTCTCGTTTCTGTGGTTTCGTTGTGAGGCCAAGATTATGTAGAAATTTAATGTATATTTTATAAGTTGATATTTCTTTTGGATAAAGAGTATATAGCTACAAAAAACTGCACAAAAAACGGCTAGTGCTGCGTTTTGCACGGGGACGCGCCCTAGGAAAACTACTCACAATTGTGTGAAATGTTGTAGGTTTTCGGGAAAAACATTTCAAGCTATCATGGGTACCTTGCCTGAACAAGGTTACAAGCTGAGTACCAAATGGGTATTTTCTAATACACCTGTGGACTATGCTGGCGCAATCCTGACAGCAGACAGAAAAGGTAGAGCCTGCAAAACTAAAGAAGGCCTACATCTGTGTATTTGTTTGCTTGGCAGTGCGAGCAGTACATAATTATAGAACTTGTCACTGAGATAACTACCAAAGGCTATTTAGCCACTTTGAATAAATTTATTGCCCGCAGAGATAAACCCACGACAATATTGGCCAAGAGTTTCCCCGTTTTGTATAAAAAAAACCGATAATAGTAACAATTTTGTAGGGGCCAGCAACGAACTAGCTAAATTTCTTAAATTAAATCATGATAATATTACATCTTCGTCATTTCAAAATGATATATTAACTTCAAATTTTACCCAGCGTATAGCCCACATTTTAATGGATTGGAGGAGGGGTCAGTCAAGTATATCAAGCATCACTTAAAGCGAGTATTATCAATGGCCAATCTAGATTACGAAGAAATGAATACTGTACTGGTACAGATAGAATCAATACTTAATTCTAGGCCTCTCACTCCCTTGTCATCAGACCCATCTGATTTAGTTTCCCTCACTCCAGCGCATTTTTTGATTGGACGGACATTAACCATGTTACCTGCTGTTCAGGTCGAAGAAGCTTCAATCAACAAACTTACCAGATATGAACGCACCCTAGCCCTAAGGGCTCATTTCTGGAATCGATATCATAAAAAAAAATCAAAATTCAAATTATCTATTTATTTCAAAAATTATTTTCATATATATACAGGGAAATTGAAAAAATACCCGAAACCTCTTAGGCAGTGAAAGTACACATGATTATAAGCAACTTTTGTTTTGGTAAAACTTCGAAATCTCGAAAAAAATATCAGCTGTTTCATACAAAATGCAGTATTTAGCCAATGAAAATGTATGAAACAGCTGATATTTTTTTCGAGATTTCGGAGTTTTACCAAAACCAAAGTTGCTTATAATCATGTGTACTTTCACTGCCTAAGAGGTTTCTGGTGTTTTACAAATAACCCTGTATATAAGTACATATATATTTTTTTTTAAGAATACATTTCAGAATTACTGAAAAGAAACAAGTGGCAGTCAGACAGACTGAGGATAACCCCATCCAGGAGACATGGTCCAGTTCAAGGAAGATCGCCTGCCTAAAAACAGATGGCTGCTTGGACGAATCAGTGTATCCTAGATCCGACGGGATCAACCGTGTAGCTGACGTTCGGACCATCTCTGGCACTTAACATTGGAACAACTTGGTGTTTCAAGGGCGGCAGCATGTTAACGCTTTCTATGTGACCGTGCACCGCACACATTCAAAGGCGTACACCGGTCGAGCGAGAGGCGCCTGACCAGCGCCCCTTCTGCCTGCGACCGTCGCACACAAGGCCAGATTGCCAATTTAGAATGACTAAAATATAATTTTGTAATGTCTAGAAACTTAACAAAACTACTTGGTTTGGCTTCTCTTATTTAAGGCGCGTCCCCTAGCAAAACGCAGCGCTAGCCGTTTATTGTGCAGTTTTTGGAGCTATCTACTCTTTATTCAAAAGAAATATCAACTAATAAAAAATACATTAAATTTCTACATAATCTTGGATTCAAAATGGTAGATTTTATTTTTTATTACTAAGAATAATGTTTAAGTAATCTCCTCATATTCGCTATTGTATCTCTTGCGCTGTTAATGTTATTGAGGGAAAAAATGCTCAAGGTTATTTGGTCAGGGTACGGCCTTAAACAAACAATGGGATCATATAGCAATAAAACTAACACAAAATCCCGTGTAAGCGTGCTTAATATCCCCTTTTTGCACGGCAAACATGAGACAATTTCCCCTGTAACTACATTATCTCTGTGCCGCAGTGTTTAAAAATTGAGAACTTCAGACCTGTAGACTAAAGTGTCAGGTATGTTTTTAATTTTTTTTGATACCACGAGCTGCAATATAACTTTATGTGCCAAATGAAATGTATATCCAAATCTTTTAGATTCACTTGAGTTTTAAGACATTCAACGAAAGTTCCGCATAGTTCCACTATCATTTATAGTTCTTTAGAAACTACATCCCTTGGGAATTCGAAACAAGTAAAGACCTCGTCCCCATATCGCCCCCTTTGATAAATTGGACCCTTTATTTCCAGGTAGTCGCGATGATCCTTTTTCACAGCTGAGGAAGTTTTATAGGAGACGAACGATTTTATTATTACAATACATAACGACTCAGTTAAGTATACTGGCCCCTTCTGAGACTTTGAAAACACTGCTCTTAGCTAAATGACGTGAATGTAAATGTATGTTTTTTTTTTTTTAGGGATGGGAAATCATCCAATGACTCCTCCTGCTCTGGGTGTAGCGGGAGGGAGTGTCAGACTTCTACTGACTAAAACCCATCCATGTTCCTTCATTGTCCTTTGTGTTCCGGAGCCACGGTGTCTCTTGCGAATAATCCCGGGACTCCGGCCCTTTCGGGCCCCTCTGTGTGCTGACTGTCTTTGAGGCGCGCGTGAAACACTAACGCGCCGTCGACATGGCCTGTCGTCACTAGACGGACGGACGGCGAGCCACCCATAGCTCGCCGTCCACAGGCCCGCGCCTGCGGTGGCTGGAGGTCACCAGGTGGTGGCCCCCGACGCCCGCGGCGTCCACCATGGCGGCCGGGGCGAGAGGGTCTCCTCTCCCTCTCCGCCACCTCCTTCGCTAGCATGACTGCTTCGCAGAAGGAGGCAACGGCGTCCTATTCCGTCTCGCTCCGGACCATGGCTTGGACCAGGGCCGGATGCGAGAGGTCGCCGCCGATCGCCGCTTCGAGGACACGGCGGTGCCCCGCCCAAGCGGGGCACACCTGCACAGTGTGCTCCACCGTGTTTTCCGGACGATCCCCGCAGTGGTGACACCCGGGCGTTTCCTCCCGCCTGATTCGGTGCAGGAACCTCCGGAAACATCCATGTCCGGTGAGGACCTGCGTCAGGCGGAAGGTGAGGACGCCGTGGCGCCTCTCTAGCCACTCCTCAAAGAAGGGACTTATCGCCACTATCGTGGCGTGCCCTGCGCTGGGTTGCGAAAGTAGACGACTACTGATGCCATGACGCCATGAGATTGCGCCGAAAGTCTGTCTGCTGAGCGACAATTTGCCGCATCAGCGGAGTTTCCCCCCGGCTTAGTTTCTCCGCGCGCCAATCATGCAGGCGCGCGAGGACCAACGCCTCCAGATCCCATGGCGGCAATCCGGCAAGGAATACGTCAAGCATACAGGGAATATGCATGAAAAAAATATTTATTATCTCTACAGTTTATCTAAAAATATACAAAAATATATTACTAACAGTGAAAATAGAATCAAAGTTGCTCGAAAACAAACGAGATATTATTATTTTAAACAAATATATCTGTCCCTCTCGTAAAAACGCTGTTTTCTATGGCATCTGTATAGACGTCACGGACTTTGACGTCAAATTCCATATCGGACTTTTCGTTCTAATAGTAATTAGAAGCTTTATAACTTCGTCGCTGATGAAGATATTTAAAAAATATTTTCTTGAGTGTTTCTGTTTACTGGAGCTTATAAGTATTTCATTTTGCAAATAAAAAAATTGCTTGCATATTCCCTATTGGCTTAGTGAAGAATTTAAGCTCCCGAAGATAAAAACAACACCTTCACAACAACCTCTTCGGAGAAAAAGCGAGCAAGTCCAAGAAAATTAATTGAAGTCAGTTCGGAACGCAGCAGAAAGAGAAAACTTAGCTCTCTTGTCTCGTGCTTTACTCCTGAAAAGCTTTGCTTAGCAACTAAAACAAGGCTAGTGAAATCTGAAAAAAAAGGCAGCTGAAGTTGTAAAACTAACAATAAAATAATTCAACTCCAAGAAGGTTGATAAAAATGGAAGAGGTTCTTTCATCGTGTTCTGTAAACATTATGCAGTTTAGTGCTGCAGAAGCTAGGTTTCATAGAAGACCTAAATTGAAATCAAAAAACAGTACGGGATGATGCGTCTGGGTGCAAAGAAAAGAGGGTTGATTTATATCCCTCTTACCATGTGATGGCAGGTACAAAACTGAAGTGCTATCCGCTTAGTTGCTGCTGGTCAATTCGGTTGACATCTCACCGTGACCACTTAGGTGGAGTGAACGACAAGTGAGCTGTCATGCCATCTTCTTTGTATGGTTTGACAGCTCACTTGTCGTTCACTTTGCCTAAGTGGTCAATCCGACATGTTTACAGAATCACACTGCTGTACATACATCTATATTTATTTATTTTATTTCAATACAAGTTGGTCAAGTTAACTGTTTATTCATTGGATCAATCCACCGACACACCGACTGCCTTTACTCGAATCGTCATCACAAGTTGTAGGTACTGATAGAGACATAGACAAGGAAGATTAACGGAAATTAGTATACACTGAGGCAGTGATCAAAGAAAGCCTTCGATTGATCCCGACTGTTCCAGTTATAGTAAGGAAAATAGATAGAGATGTAAAGCTAAGTAAGTTGGCAGTTTTAACTTTGTCATTGAAATACTGTATTGGGAACAATCATTTCTGGGACAAATAATTTTGATTCTAATTTAGGTTTTGGACTAGCCCTGAAAAGCTGTTTTTTTTCTTCTGAAACAACACCTTTCATGCTGGTAGTCAGTGTGTCTTATCAATTTACGGCGTTTATCGTCACCCATCTTAAGCACATGACGCTGACCAGTTCAGACCAGAAAGATGGTTGGATCCCGCTACTTTGCCATCCAGCAATGTAGATCCCAGATGCTGCTTTTACTTTTGGCAAGCGAACTTGTATTGGTAAGTTTAGATTTTTATTATTAGGTCGGTATGTTCATTTTTGTTATACATCGCCAAGTTGACTTTTTTCAACTATGTTGGTCCCGTTCGAAGCTGGATGCAGACGAATACCAGTATTTTAATGTTCTCAGGCTAGTTTGAAAGATGATCTTGGCAGGGTAGCTTTTTGTAGTAAGAAAAGTTGACGAGAATCAAAGTTGAATGGCGTGCGTTTCGAAAGGACTTTGACCAGCAGAGAATTTTTTTAGGTTTATTGACAAGAGACAATAATTGTGCGTCTAACCACGTTGAGCTTTCATGATACGGTCGGCTATCAAACTTTTTGACTCAAACTTTTCCTACCAATGAGGAAAAATGAGAGGCTTAATTGCCTCAAATCTTTTTCTGATAAATTCTGGTTTTCGACATCAAAATCTGCAACTCAAAAGGTTAATTTTCAGTGTCACAGTTAAAAGATACGCGATGGCTTCAATGAAGATTGCTGTAGCGCATATTGTGCGCAAGTTTACCATCACTTCTGATAACACCAAGTTGCAATTTAAATTGAATCTATACTTATTATTATAAAGCAGAAAAGTTTGTTTGTTTGGTTGGTTGAACGCGCTAATCTCAGGAACTACTGGTCCGATTTTAAAATTATTTCAGAGTTAGATAGCCCATTTATCGAGGAAGGTTATAGGTTATATATCATCACGCTAAGACAAATAGGAGCAGAGCAGTAATGGAAAATGTGACGCAGACGAAGCTGCGCGGGTCAGCTAGTATAACAATAAACGCAGTGTCGGGAAATGTAATCAGCTTAGAAAGAAGAAGTTGTTCAATTGCAATCTAAGACGGCTAATATAATACTTCAGCTGAATAAAAACTAGATAACTACAAATCCAAAAACTGTAATAAAAACAAGATGATTAAATAATACTTACACTAACTAGGTATTATAAAGACAAAAGAAAAAAAATAGGAAACACAAGGGAACTAACCAAAGTAATTTTTTTTATGTGTGCTTGTGTAGTGGCGGGCTAATTTTTTTATGAATAATAAAATAATTTCAACTATTTAAGTCATTAGGTTTTTATTTATTTTTATTTCAGATGGGTTTGCTCGCTATTTCCAACGTCCATGTCAAAGATGACAGAGAAAAGTCTATGATTGAGCGACCTTACCCATAATTAGCCTGTTCAGATATCACTTAAAACCGGATGAATGCTAAATGGACTCTTAAAAAAAACCGGCCACGTGCGACACTTGCGCACCGAGGATTCCGTACAAACCTATGTTATAAGCAAAAGTTGCGGCTTAAGATTTATAACGTATTAAAAAAAACTACTTACTAGATCTCGTTCAAACCAATTTTTGGTGTAAGTTTACATGGTAATGCACATAATATATGTTTTTTAGTTTGGGGGGGTTAGGGGACGGACGGACATTTTACCACTTTGGATGTGTCTCTCGCGCAAACTATTCAGTGCAGAAAAAAATGATGTTAGAACCTCAATATCATTTTTGAAGACCTATCTTTAGATACCCCCATACAGTTCCACACAGCCACAGTCCTAAGTATGGGGACCCCCAAAATGTATTGTTTCATTTTTTCTATTTTTATGTGAAAATCTTAATGCGATTTACACAATACATCTACTAACCAAGTTTCAAACGCATAACTCTTATAGTTTCGGGAAAAAGTGGCTGTAACATACGGACGGACAGACAGACAGACAGACATGACGAATCTATAAGGGTTCCGTTTTTTGCCATTTGGCTACGGAACCCTAAGAAAGAAACAGCTAGTCCAACAGTGTCGAACCAACATTGTACTGTAAAAATTAAGTCATAATATGCTAATTTTCCCGATGTTATTACTAGCACCAATGCTAAACGAAAGATCTTGAAATTAAAGCATAAATTATATTAAAATTCATGTGATCTATAACATAAAAATAAGTCGGCTTTTCCTTCCTGACGCTATAACTCCAGAACGCGCGAACCGATTTCCACGGTTTTGCATTCGTTGGAAAGGTCTCGGGCTCAGTGAGGTTTGTAGCAACAAAATTCAGGGAAAATGTGACGCAGACGAAGTTGCGTGGGTCAGCTAGTTATTAATATATTGCAAAATCATATTAACATGCAAAACCGACGTATCGGACTCACGCGCAAAGGTCAGATTTTTATACATACAATTATAGAATCTTAGCAATTCTATGTATTTTTTTTTTTTTTTTATTTGGTATGGGTTTGCTCTTGACTCTAGTCTTGGTCAGAGATGACAGAGACAAAGTCTACGATGGAGCGAGCTTATCCAGAAGTAGCCTGTTCACTCCAACTTTGAAAAGATTAGGGTTGTAAGCATTCGGAAATACAGACGCAGGCAAAGAGTTCCACTTCCTTTGCTGTGCGCATTACGAAAGACGCTTGGAAGCGCTTAGTACGAGTTGGTGGAATAGCAACAAGGTAGGGATGGCAAGTTGCAGTGCGTCTGGATGTCCGATGGTAGAAGGGGGCTGGTGGGATGAGGTCGTGGAGTTCCTGGGCACACTCTCCGAAGTCCAATCTGTAGAAGACCGACAAGCAGGCAACCTTGCGGCGATGAGCCAAGCTGTGTAGCTTGGCACCCACCAGTTTTAAGTCACCAATGAGCCTCTTAGCTCTGCGTTCCACCGAGTCAAGCGCGGCAAGCTGATACTTAGCTGAGCCATCCCAAAGGTGGCTGCAATATATACTCCATGCAGGATCGGACTTGTGCTTTACAAAGAATTAAAAGCTGCTCAGGCTTGAAGTATCGCTGCACCCTATTTAGGATGCCCAGCTTTTTGGCTATTGACTTAAATATAACTAATACAAAATGCTATGTCTGGTCTAGTGAGTTCTGATAACTACATTAAACCAGCAATCAAGTGTTGATATGGAATATCACTGCTGCAAGATTCACCCTTTTTAATATCTTACTAGCTGACCCATGCAACTTCGTTTGCGTCACATTTTCCATTAATGCTCGGCTCCTTTTAGTCTTAGCGTGATGATATGTAGCCTTCCTCGATAAATGGGCTATCTAATACTGAAAGAATTTTTCAAATCGAACCAGTAGTTCCTATCTCAGCATATGCTGCGATATCTATACTAATATTATAAAGCAGAAGAATTTGTTTGTTTCAAATCGGACCAGTAGTTCCTGAGATTAGCACGTTCAACCAAACAAACATAGTCTTTTGCTTTATAATATTAGTATAGATATCGCAGCATATGCTGAGATTCGACCTTTTTCATGGCCTCGCACAGATCAATTTAATGTTATTATCAGTATTTTGTTTAAAGTATTTTGCTTCTGTCTGTTTTGCGGGTTCAAAATAAACATTTTTCTTTCTTTCTTTCAAATACTTTCGTAAAAACTGATGCTTTATTAACCGTCATATTTTTATTATGTTGACTTGTACCCAGTTCCAGAGATATTTTGTTGGTCAGTGAACCACTAATCAACCAATGACGTTATGACAAACAACCCATAATGTGCCCCAGAAACCGGGGTTGATTTTTAAATTGCTCCAAGAAGTCGTCAATTTAGGTATTTGACATTCATTTCAACATTATATATCCACGTGTTGCCAAGAAAAAGGGTTGTGGCAGACCATTAGACAAATAGACAACGAAATGATCCTTAAAGGGTTAAGTTTTTCCTTTTGAAGTACGGAACCCTAAAATTGTGATTTCCTCCTAATTAAAATAATTCGCATGTTGAAAATTGGAATATTAATTGAGGATTGATGAAGTTGTTATTTGATATATTAATATTATTAACTCCCTCCATTGGAGATTTTGTCTCTGTTATCTATGACCTACAGACAAACCTTACCGGAATAAAACAAGTTTATAAGACTTTTATAAAACAAGTGTGTTATTCATTGTAGCTTTAGTTTGTTGTCTGCGTATGTTACGAGTAGATATAAAATAGAACTGAGTATGTTGGGAATAATTGCAGTGTGTTTTTTAATATGCATTTGCGCTCTTGTGTATTACCAAGCGCGGCTCGTGGAGTCACGAGCTCACCCGCTGCCGCCTGCGTATCCAGGACTTCTACCCATTATTGGCCATACACATCTGTTGCTAACTGACACATCAAGTAAGTGACTTTTTCTTTTAGTCAAGAGCAAACCCACATCAGGAAAAATAATCGGTTGTATTTTTTTTATATTTGTTACCTCATAACTCCGTCAATTATGAACCGATTTGAAAAATTCTTGTTTTAGCAGAAAGGATATTACTTGCAGATTGGTTCCATTTAAATTTTATCAAAATCAGTTATAGAAGTTTGAATTTAAAAGCGAAATAGCTGGAATTCGTTTACTTGGATGATGATTTTTTGTCATCCAAGTAATCGAAATTGCGTATTTTGCTTTTCTGCTATTTTGCAGTGGCGTTGTTAGGTGTGGGGTACACTAAAAAGTGAAAAATAAAAAAAGAATACAAAAAAATACAGCTGACTTCCAAATAAAAAAAAAGAAACTATAACGTAAAAAATAACTTTAATTTCGGAAGTCGGTGTCAAAATACGAAGAAACTAACAAAAACACCAAAAACAACGGGTTGCACTCCGGGAGTGCCGGCAGAAGTGAAACTTACCTACATATTCAACTTATCATTATTTGACAAAAAATTTGCAGTGCCCTTACAGGGTGCATGTACAAATACTTTGACATGAAATTTTAATGCATGCCTACTAATTTGTATTGTGCATATGTAAGCAAATAAATAAATAGATAAACTTTGAACATTAACGTTGTGCATTTTTAAATCATCCGTCTTACGATTTTTCGATCAGCTAGTCTATTCTGTAAATAACCATTTCGATATTCACTTCACCTGAGTGACTAAGCTTACAAAGTGAACTTTATTTCACACATCATAAGGTCTTGTATTTATACGAATTTGAAACTCACCTCGGATTCCGCTGTCGAGACACGAAAATGTTGTTACAGAATAGCACTGCTGGTCACGTGTCCGGACGCGAGTTTAACATTTTAATCCCATCCCAAGAAAAGTGCTCAACGCTGCTAAAGAAGTTTTGCACTTCAAAAACAAAAACATTGACATACGAAATAAATATTATTTTATACTTTGCAGTGTTTTTTGGGTTTAATATCCGTTCCAAAACAGAGGGCCCGTTAAAGATTAGCGGGCCATCCACTAACGTTCATTTCTTCCGACTTGTCCCGTTGTGCAAACTGTACAGAAAAGCGACGGGATAAAATAAAACCGTTGCAGCCACTAATTAAACCAGAATCCTACGTTCTTTCCCCTGACTTTATCACAACACGCCAGTTCGACAGGAAAAACAATCCTTCAGTGACCATACACACGTTTTGGTACATTCCTGTCAGTTTGCATCTTTTCAGTCATACCGAGGGATTGCGTGTCTGTGGATGGTTATAATCCTATCATTTTAAGAAGATTGTTGTCATTTAAAAGGAATGATCGTCATTTTGAATTATCTTTATGGATTATTTTCATTTTGCAACAACATTTGGGGGCCGAGTAACCCGCGTCCGTAGGAGAATACCCTGCAGCGAATCCCTACACGTGGTCCCCGGGTGGTGCTAAACAGGTGATACTAACCGCCTCCGTGGTCTAGTTGTTAAACCACCTGATTCAGACCCAGAGGTCCCGGGTTCGATTCCCAGCGGGGGCAAATTTTTTGCTCGGTTTGGTTGGTGGTAGGACTTGTTCTAAGTCCGCCTGGCAAAGCTACCACCATCATGTCTAAGTCTGTCGCCATAACAACAATGTTAACAGCATTGTTGTGTTCCGGCAGTTAGAGGTATGGTAGGTATCTTTGGCTTAATCATCACTTTCCATCAGGTGAGATTTGGGCCAAGAGTTTCCCCGTTTTGCATAAAAAAAAAAAAAAAAAAAATTGTACCCGTACCTACTACGGGACGAAGACGAACACAAAATGATTACAAACGAGCGCTCAATCACGCCGGACAAATAAACAGGCACTAACTTGATCACAGAGCGCGTCGCGTCCTTCGCGACGGGAGGGGTCGCGGGGTTTTAATACCGTCATTCTTTCTCGCTCTTGCAAATCCACTGGCGTTCATTCCGTGAGGATTGTACATTCCGGTAGGAATGAACGTTAGTGGAAGGGCCGCTAATAACTTCTTTTTGTCATTTTGGCAATACCGCTGTCAGAATGTACCTAACTTATCTAAAACCTAAGCCTATGTACGCACTAGCGGTCAGCCGCGGGGCGGTCAACCACGCGGTTCCAGTTTAATATGCAACCGCTTGTCATTTAATGTTAAGTGCGTACAATCACTAGCAGTTGCAAATTAAACTGAAAAAGCGGCCAGCCGCTCAAACGAACCGCTATGCAGTTCAACCGCCAGTGCGTAGGCCCTCCTACGCACTAAGCTAAGGCTAAGGATAAGGACGTCTATATGCGTCTAGTCGTTACGTGTTAAATTTTCAGATTTATGGCTACTTGTAAAAAACGTTGCTGAGTACTCGCTGCAACATCGTGGAGTCGTTTACGCCAAAATTGGATCCGAAATTTACTATTGTAAGTTATTTATATTTTATGTAGTTCTGTGTGTTTAGTTCTAGTACAAACAACCATATAGGTTGTTTCCAAACAACTTGTCCGTCATAACGTCGTAAGAGACACGTCGTCTCCCTTAGGCTGCCTGTCCATTGGGGGCCGTTCATGTATTACGTAAGCACCAATGGGGAGGGGGTGTCTTTACTGTAGTTATTTTTGACGACATGGAGGACGGGGGGTTCAAGTAGTGATACGTCAGCAAAATTTACATCTTTTTAGGGTTCCGTAGCCAAATGGCAAAACGGAACCCTTATAGATTCGTCATGTCTGTCTGTTTGTCTGTCCGTCCGTATGTCACAGCCACTTTTCTCCAAAACTATAAAAGCAATGCTGTTGAAATTTGGTGAGTAGATGTATTCCGTAAACCGCATAAAGATTTTAACACAAAAATTGATAAAAACAATTTTTGGGGTCCCCATACTTAGAACTGAAACTCAAAATTTTTTTTTTTCATCAAACCCATACGTGTGGGGTATCTATGGATAGGTCTTCAGAAATGATATCGAGGTTTCTAATTTCATTTTTTTCTCAACTGAATAGTTTGCGCGAGAGACACTTCCAAAGTGGTAAAATGTGTCTTATTAATGATGTACGTTACCATGTAAACTTCCAGCAAAAATTGGTTCAAACGAGATCTAGTAAGTAGTTTTTTTTTTAATACGTTATAAATCGTAAATCGCAACTTCTGCTTATAATTATAATACCTACTGGTTTGTACGGAACCCTCGGTGCGCGAGTCCGACTCACACTTGGCCGGTTTTTAAGAAATAGGTAGGACCCGCGCTATTAAAAATGAAAAAAATCTGCTTACGTAATATTTGGATTGCTCCTTGACGCGGAGCAAGGCAGCGGAACAGAGAGTCTCAGTGGCTCACGTGGTACAAAGATTTAGTGCAATTTCATTGGTTAAAATTTCTCCCTTTTACCGCTCCGCACCCTTACCCGGGCTTATGAGGCCGAGTTCATATAAAATGTTTACACCGAACTTTGTTGCACTTTATGAACCATCGTGTAGTCAATCTATTCAATTTTACAGGCATATCAGATCCTGAAGATGCTCTTGTGGTAGCCAATACTTGCTTGCAGAAACATTTCATTTATGGATTTCTTAAATATTGGATAGGTGAAGGACTTGTAACTGGATCTGGTTAGTAAATATTTAGGCCAAGTAAACGTCGTGAGATTAACTTTTTCTTGTCCCTAAGGGTCGATTTCACCAAACATGATTTTACTCGAGAATAGCTATCCGCGGAATATATTTATTCTTATATTTAACTCTCGGATAACTGCATCCACGTTCCACCACTTTACACCGGAGTTAATTTACTCTCGGAGAGTTATTCTGTAGCATTGAGTAAATCCGAATGATTGAAATGAATGACTGTATAAGCCACCCAAATTCAAGTGCTCGTTTCTCCTCTAATGAGTTAAGTGTATTGCGTATTATTCTATTCGGTAGGGTTATACCTATGACAAAAGTGTCAAATATTTGTGTCTTAACATAAATTCTAACCTCATCAGTATTTCGTAGTTGTTTCGGACGGCAGAAGCACGTCCAATGCTCGCGCTGTCGTCCTGGGACAATCTCCCACGTAATTTGACGTACGCCCCTTGTACTACCTTGTGCTGGTTACGTACGTCACCACGCACCCCTGAATGCGTAACGTTTTTCGACCTATCTGTTAGTGACCTCGGGAGACGGAGGCGAAGAGCCGGGGAGGCAATAAAACAACTCTTCACGGTGAATCTTGACCCGCAGGTTTCGGCTCCTATTTTCTTCCAGTAGTGTTGCCTCTTCGACGGCTGTGCTGCGACTGTGATTGAGCTGAAATTCGGCTCTGCTTATATACGGCCCGTCGTTACCTTACTGAGAACCGTGATTTTTGGACTCGATTCGCGTGTAATGTTTACTTTGAGCCGAAACCTTTGGAGCCTTTATTTATTGTTTTTATGTAAAAACCCTTACAATTTATATATTTGGATTCTTCAAACCTTCCTGTATAATATAAAACATAAATTATATCATATCCTTACATAGCAAAAAGTTTCTAGAACAAAAACTTCTAAAGGACATTGCTCATCGCCCATACATCGTTCGCCTAAGAACCAACAGAGACGTGAATTTACTATCTGTGTTTTAAATAATGCATATGTTCGACTAAAACTAAATTAAAATCACGGACACTTGCCAGAATTGTAAAATATCTAAAATGATTTCGGATTTTGAGGTTATAAAACATACCAAACAATAGAAACATACCAAATGGACTAAGATCCCAGAGCTGCCAGACTTTTTATCTCACCAAAAAATGTATAGAGTAGTGTTACTATGTTCTTCTAACATACGAATGCGTGGTAAGTTAGGTCTACGGCCGATTCCCTGGTATCAGGTGCGAAATACATTAGGTACATCAAAGTGTCAACTGTCATTTCATCGACTGTCAGTGTCAATAGTGTTCGTGTCATACAGCGCTTTAATCGCTTTACTCTTTTTGTAGGTAACTAAAAATCTTACAGTGCTGAGAGTGCTTTGTTTCATTTTAAAATAATGGCGCCGGGTTATAAAACCTAAGTGAGTTACTTTTTGAAATGGTTTCGTAATTAAAAAGTGTCCGTTCTATTCTAATCAGTAAAATGTAATTTAAAAAAAAAAAAACTAGGAATAATAGCAAAGGTTTCGCATGTGTTGATTCATAAACCACTTTTTACCATGTCCTTTACATCTTAACAAAATTTCACTATACATTTTTGGAAATATCTCGAAATCTGTAAGTCCTATCAACTCAATTCTTTCTGTAAAAGTGGTTTTGGGTCAAGACCTTTATTTTAAAACTAATTTCAAAACGCTATCTCTTAAAACAAAAAATCACATTTTCAATATACGTAATTATTACTATGACACTCGAACGCCATATTGAATTTATCCTTACTTTAAGCTCGCTGTTACTTGAAAATCGGCGGAGTAGAGATTTACTCCAGCTTAGACGTTTACTCTTGGATTAAGTCTATGGTGAAACGTAAAAACATGTTATACTAGGAGTAACTGCTCGTATACTCTCGAGTAGGTAAGATTTACTCTTCTTTGGTGAAATGGACCCTAAGTCAAATACAAGTAAAAATATTGCTAGCAAGTGTTTTTTAACATAAATTTGACCGAAAAATTAGCAAACTCCCGTCTCAATATCAAAATAATAATGTTATTTTCTTCGACCCTAGGAGGCCATTGGTACCGTCACCGACAAATACTAAAGTCGTTCTTCAGTCTGCCGATAATAAATGGATACCTCGAAGTGTTCAACAGCCAGGCGAGGGCATTGTTAGACGATATAGAAGGTTCCATTGGAAAAGGAAAGATTGATGCTTCACCACACTTGAAACATTTTGCCCTGAGATCATCTTACTGTAAGCGTGTTTGTATTTAAGTTTTTGTACCACCCCAAGGTTGAATGGAAAAGAGGTTTGAATGTCCACTTAAGTTTTGACCTAAGTGAACTTCCAATTTGCTGACAGTAGTAGATTTTAAGGATTTGTACCAAAATGGTAAAAAGAAACCCTTAGGGTGAAGCCATACGAGCGTTATTTTGTGAGTTGTGAGTCTCGTAAAATCTTCACCGTTATGGTGTTACTAAGTCTGTCTGTCTGTCATAGCTTGATATCTCAATAACCACTAATGCTATCAACTTGAAATTTGGAATAGTTTTAGATGACGTTGGTTCAATTCTTCTGTAAATAATAAAAAAAATAAAAAAAATGTATTTATTTTGCAACAGCGACTGAAAGGGATTCTTAAAAAATCGAATTGCGAAAAATGTAAATAAAGATTGACCACCCTGACATTATATATATAAAAATCTAAAATTGTTCCGTGTGAAGAAAAAGTTGTATATTATTATATAAGATTCAAGGAAATACAAAATGATGTGTTTATAATAGTAAATTTTGTCAGAAATCATCAACAATAGTTACATTAGTTCAATAAGCGGTCAAGAGATGGCGCTGATCTAAAACTGCAAGATAAACCGCAGTGTTAAAATTATACTTTGACGAATATAGGCCTCACCGATGAAATTTTAAAAATATTTTATGTTTTAAATGATGGTTCGAAATCTTCGGTGTGCTACTTGATCGGTTTTATCATTATTGTCTGATTTCGCAACATATTTTGAGATCACTTAATTTATGGTTTCAGTGACTACGTTTGGAAAACACGCAGGTGATGAAAAATCCTATCTGAAATATATGAAAGCTGCCACTGATATGTTGTGCCTTGTGATGGAAAGATTCCAGAAGTTTTGGCTGAACAATGATTTTTTACACGCTCTATTAGGTTATAAAAAAAAGGAATCTGAACTGGTGAAATCTGTAAATGAATTATTAGATGAGGTAGGGTAAATAGTAATAACACATATAAATCTTTAAAACAATCTAAGATCTAAACTAAGTTCTTTGTCCTCAGAGAATACAAACAATGGTATCGATTTTGAATACAAATAATGATCATCCCTTATCTGCAAGTAAGTAACATTCTTAATCAAGTTTATCACTGGTTAAAATTATTTACAGGTGGAAAAAATAACTTGAAATAATTTTACAGATGTATCGTACCAGCCTCTCTTGGACCTGATGCTGCAACTGCCCACCAAGAATCGCCTCACTGACCAGGAGATTACAGAAGAATTGCATACGGCTATTGTTGCAGCGTTCGAAACTACATCAGGCTCCTTACAATCTATTTTGGTTATGATAGGGTCCTTCCCAAAAGTTCAAGAGAGGATGTATGAGGAGTAAGTTATTGTTTTAAATCTGATGTTACTTTTTACCGACTTCCATAAAAGGAGGAGGCTCTAAATTCGGTTGTATTTTTTTTTAATGTTTGTTACCTCATGACTCCGTCATTTATGAACCGGTTTGAAAAATTCTTGTTTCATCTGAAAAGATATACTTGTCGATTGGAAATTTGGATTTTAAATCGAAATATCTGGATTCGTTTACTTGGATGGTTTTTTGTCATCAAAGTAATCGAAATTGCGTATTTTGCTTTTCTGCGATTTTGCAGTGGTGGTGTTAGGTGTGGAGTACCACTAAAAAACTTTTTACGAAAAAATACAACCGACTTCCAAATAAAAAAAACAGTCTGTGTTTTTGTTAGTTTCTTTGTATTTGACAGCGACTTCTGAAATTAAAGTTATTTTTTACTTTATAGTGTTTTCTTTTATTTGGAAGTCGGTTGTATCTTTTCGTAAAGTTTTTTAATAAAACTGAGCCAGGAGGCGGTAACGTAACATTATACCTAGCATATCTGCATATTTTTTTTTAAAGCTGCAGATTGAAGCATTCAACAGATTCGTATTGTTAGCGGAACTGAGATATTGACACACGTCACTCGACTATACCTATCACCAACATGCTGCCTGCAAAGCGTCACAATCAGGACATCACATGACAAAAAAACACTACAAAGTAAAAAATAACTTTAATATCGGAAGTCGGAGTTTTTGTTAGTTTCTTCGTATTTTGACACCGACTTTCGAAAATAAAGTTATTTTTTACTTTGTAGTGTTTTTTTTTATTTGGAAGTCGGTTTGGATTTTAATAAAATTTAAATGGACAAGTATATCCTTTCAGATAAAATAAGATTTTTTCAAATCGTTTTATGACAGAGGTATGAGGTAACAAACATAACAAAAAACAACCGAATAGAGAAACTCCTCCTTTTTGGAAAGTCAGTTAAAAACAAGACTCATTAAATTAAGCAGGTGATGATTTGATGCATCATTATTCTGTATTAAATATACAGAATAATGATGCATCAAATCATCAACTTAGGTTGTAAAGCAATTCCGACGTTTGGTCCCCAAACTGGAGCGGACCGGGGCTGCTTTCAGGCGGCTCCTGCCCAACCTGGGGGGACCGAACGTCTCCAGCCGTAGGCTATACGCGGGGGTCTTGCGGTCCATGGCCCTTTACGGGGCCCCGGTGTGGGCGCGTTCATTGAGACAGCGTGCTGCGAACCATTTGAACGCGCCCCAAAAGGTGGTGGCCCTCAGGATGACCCGAGGGTACCGCACGATCTCGCGCGAAGCATCGGGTCTCCTTGCCGGATTGCCGCCATGGGATCTGGAGGCGGTGGTCCTCGCGCGCCTGCATGATTGGCGCGCGGAGGTACTAAGCCGGGGGGAAACTCCGCTGACGCGGCAAATTGTCGCGCAGCGGACGGACTTCCGGCGCGATCTCAAGGCGTCATTGAGACGACGACTATCGCAACCCAGCGCAGGGCACGCCACGATAGTGGCGATAAGTCCTCTCTTTGAGGAGTGGCTTGAGAGGCGCCACGGCGTCCTCACCTTCCGCCTGACGCAGGTCCTCACCGGACATGGATGTTTTGGGAGGTTCCTGCACCGAATCGGGCGGGAGGAAACGCCCGGGTGTCACCACTGCGAGGATCGACCGGAGGACACGGTAGAGCACACTGTGCAGGTGTGCCCCGCTTGGGCGGCGCATCGCCGTGTCCTCGAAACGGCAATCGGCGGCGACCTCTCGCGTCCGGCCCTGGTCCAAGCTATGGTCCGGAGCGAGACGGAATGGGACGCCGTTGCCTCCTTCTGCGAAGCAGTCATGCTAGCGAAGGAGGTGGCGGAGCGGGAGAGGAGACCCTCTCGTCCCGGCCGCCGTGGTAGACGCCGCGGGCGTCGGGGGCCACCACCTGGTGACCTACAGCCACCGTAGGCGCGGGCCTGTGGACGGCGAGCTATGGGTGGCTCGCCGTCCGTCCGTCTAGTGACGACAGGCCGTGTCGACGGCGCGTTAGTGTTCCACGCGCGCCTCAAAGAGAGTCAGCAACACAGAGGGGCCCGAAAGGGCCGACGCCTGCCGGAGTCGCGGGATTATTCGCAAGAGACATCGTGGCTCCGGAACACAAAGGGCAATGAAGAAACATGGATGGGTTTTAGTCAGTAGAAGTCTAACACTCCCTCCCGCTACACCCAGAGCGGGAGGAGTCATTGAATGATATCCCATACCTAAACAAAAAAAAAAAGTTGTAAAGCAATCAAACACGATGAAGTGCGATTTTAGCATAGTGGCTGATGAATGAGGGTGGCAGTAGAGCTTATAATGATATGATAATTATAATTATAACATTCCAAAAACAATGTGAAGGTTACCAGCTATTTTTGTGTAATTTTCAGAATCATACAAGTTTTAGGTAAGGATAGAAATTTAGATAAAGAAAATATACGGAAGCTACTATATACTGAGGCAGTTATCAAAGAAAGCCTGCGAGTTATACCAACTGCTCCAGTTGTAGCTCGATACATAGACAGAGATGTAAAGCTAAGTAAGTTGGTGGTTTGTACTTTTTCATTGAAATAATTGAATCGACAACAGTTAAATAAACAAATCTTTTTGTTTTTTTTTGGTTGTCTTATTTCAACAGCTGTTTTTTCAATTTTTAGAGAACTACACGATGCGTGCTGGAAGTCAGTGTTTGATATTATCTTATGGCTTGCAGTATCACCCATCTTGGGGTCCTGATGTTGATAATTTCAGACCAGAAAGATGGCTGGATGCTACCACGTTGCCACCTAACAAAGCTACAGATGCCACTTTTAGTATTGGCAAACGGTCTTGTATTGGTAAGTTTCCATTTTTTTTGTAAACAACAGTTTTCAGGGTTCCTCAGCCAAATCCATCCATCGCTTCCATCTTCGGCCTAATCATCACTTTCCATCAGGTGAGATTTGGGCCAAGAGCTTCCCCGATTTGAATTTAAAAAAATTGCAAAAACGGAACCCTTATAGGTTCGTCATATCTGTCTGTCTGTCTGTCCGTCCGTATGTCACAGCCACTTTTCTCCGAAACTATAATCCCCCATACTTAGAACTGAAACAACATAATATCAGAATAGAAAATACAATAATATTGGACAGTATAATCGTATTTTCTATTCGTGCCAACATTGAAATGATGTATAAAAATGGTACCTATGAAAAATAAGACTAAAACTGGATAAAGCACAACGTTTTGGGGGATATACCTGAATGCAACCATGGGCTGGCTCATCACAAGAAATTAATAGTGGCTAATAACTCCAGCAACCCCAGCAGCCCCTTCACTCCTGTGTATAAAACATACACAAATATAATTTTCCCTTCTCGTAAGATAATGTTGCGAAAGCTTTTTTTTTCTTCTAGTATGGGATGTCCGTTTTTTATAGCATTCCTGTCATATTTTAACTCAAGAAACAGGCTAAAACAATTAATTTCAGGGTTAGAAATAATTCAATCGTCAATATGTCACGAAATAAAATTTGTTTAGATACTCGTTTCTTCTCGTGGTTTCATCTACGTAAAGTTCAGAACAAGGTCAAGAGGGAGACGAGGAAAATTTAATAAATGTGTAGTCCTAATGATAAGAAATGAAAAGTATTTACTCCCGAAAATGTTACTCCATTCATCATCTCAATGTAGTTTGTGAGCCTTTAGAGTCTCGACGATTCCAGCCACGAAGATACTTCTGTGTATCTTATAATAATATAAAATTCTCGTGTCACAATGTTAGTTACCTTACTCCTCCGAAACGGCTTTACCGATTTTTACCAAATTTTATATCGGCTAGTATCTATTTTTCATACCCCTAAGTGATAAGAGCTGTCCACCCCTAATATATATTTCTTAATTTTTGAACAAAAATTTTTATTTTTATTTTTCTATAATGTGGCATTAAAAAATTCATATAACCCTAAATTTTTACCCTTCTATCACCAACCCTTATTTTTTAATAGCGATATTATTAATTAATAATGTGACGCAGACGAAGTTGCGCGGGTCAGCTAGTATAATATAAAAATTAATCGCTAAATGTGTTGCTAAGCGCAAATCTCAAGAACAGCTGGACCAATATAGCAAATTCTTTTTTGTTTTTTTTTTTTTTATCAGGAGAAACTTTTTATGTAACAAAAAAGAAAGTTGCCAGTTGACGGGAGCGAAGCCGCGGGGGACAGATAGTTTATAAATTATTTGTTGAGGTGTCGCTTTATGATTTTTTTCTTTTGGCGTGGATGTACGAGGAGAGTTTGCGGTTTTTTTTTAATGCAAAACGGGGAAGCTCTTAGCCCAAATCGCACCTGATAGAAAGTGATGATTAGGCCGAAGATGGAAGCGAGTTTCACACAGAGGAACTGGCTATCATACCTCTGACTGCCGGAACATATCAATGCTGTTAACATTGTTGTTATGGCGACAGACTTAGACATGATGGTGGTAGCTTGCCAGGCGGACTTAGAACAAGTCCTACCACCAACCAAACTGAGCAAAAAATTTGACCCCGCTGGTAATCGAACCCGGGACCTCTGGGTCTGGATCAGGTGGTGTAACCACTAGACCACGGAGGCGGTTAGTGTCACCTGTTTAGCACCACCCGGGGACCACGTGTAGGGATTTGCTGAAGGGTATTCTCCTACGGACGCGGGTGACTCGGCCCCCAAAAGAGATTTTGCAGAGAGATGCTAAGACACACTTTTCGTACTGTCAGAAATGATTGACTAAAAGCTGATTTTTCAATAGTCTAATAAATTTTGCCTTATAGTCGGGGTACTTTCAACACAAAGAAAACACCAACTATCGCGTGTAAAACTATTTACTTGAATACAAATTCAGAGTAGATTGCAATCCTTAGGACTTAAGTGCAATTTAATAAAAAGCCGTCTCGCGAAGCGCCGGAGTCGAGCGCGTGCGCGGTTCGCGGGAGACAGTGACTCAAAAAAAAAACATGGCGGCCGGAACTCGGATACGTGAACACTGTATCAGCTAGTGTAGCGCTCAACATAACTAGTTACGTAGTGTTCTAGAGGTGCGGGGAGTAGATAAATAGGGTAGCGCTATAGCCCGAGGAATAAAAATGGTCGTCTGACAGCTTTTGTATGGAAAGAATGTCAATATGACGTATTCATTCTTCCAATAAAATGGTTTTCAATAAAGCATTATTATTATTATTATTATTATTATTATTATTATTAATAAACGTTCGATATCTGACCATTGAAAAATCAGCCCTTTTTTTTTCTTTCAAATCAGCCCTAAGCGTTATTTTTGTTGTTACAGGTAAAACGTACGCAATGACTGCAATGAAGGTTCTTGTAGCGCACATTGTGCGCAAGTTCGTCATCACCGCAGACTACACCAAGTTGCGTTTTAAACTTGATTTGACGCTAAAGTCAAAGACAGGGCATGAAATTAGCTTAGAACGAAGGTCTTGAAAAACTCTGATCTATTTTTTTTATTTATCTACATTTATCTAAACCAAAGTTCACTCATTCACTCACTGATTAATCGCAAAATCTATACATCCTAATATTATAACGCTGAAGAGTTTGTTTGTTTGTTTGATTGCTTGAACGCGCTAATCTCAGAAACTCCTGACCCGATTTGAAAAAAACTTTCACTTTTAGATAGCCCGTTTATCTAGAAAGGCTATAGCTATATATCATCACGTTGAGACAAATGAGAGCGGAGCATTAATGGTAATGTGACGCAGACTAAATTACGTGGGTTAGGTGGTCCCAAATAATGCTAGAACTATGAATATGAAATATGGTACGAAGATAACTTATTAGGAGACGTCTGTTAAAAAAGGATTTTAGAAGTCGCGGGCGAATTGCTAGTATTTGAATACGTTCTCGATGAACTGTCGAGTATCAAATTTAACTCCTCATTTTCTGGTGTTTTCACGTTGTACGTAGTAACAGACAACGTAAAAACACTAGAAAATAAGAAGTTTATCGGAATATGCATGAAAAAAAACTTAATATCTATACAGTGTTTACCTATAATTATAAACAAAAATATTATTATCAATGAAAATATAATCCAAAATTACTCGAAAAACAAACGAGATATTATAAAAAAAAAAAAATATATCTGTCGCTCTCGCGAAAACGATGTTTTGTATGGCAGTTGTAGACGTCATGGACTTTGACGTCAAAGTTCATATTGGACTTCTCTTTCTAATTGTAATCTTTGATGCCTTATAACTACATCGCAGCTGAAGGTATTTAAAAATATTATCATCAATGTTTACATTTGCAAATAAAAAAATCGCATGCATATTCCCTTTTCGTCTCTAAACTCTTTTAAGTGGTACTCGTGAGAATAAGACGAAAAAATTTGAAAATTTGTAAGAAACACATAATAAATGGCTTGCTATTCGAAATGAATGTTTTTTTTATTCATTTTCACTTTAATAGTGGTACCCTTTATTTCATCAAATGAATGTGAGAGTGAACACATTGAAAAATTGAGAACCTTAAACGGTGTGTGCTATTGAGGGCTATCGCGATTGAATTCGCCGCTAGAAGCGTAGCGTGAGGTCTTCGAAAAATCAAAATTTTACTGTTGGTTGTCTTTTGACAAGTGTTTATTATATTTTAGTTTATACTCGTAGGCGTATTATCAGGATCGGACATTTTAAAGTAAAAGAAGTGGTTGACTTAATACTAACTTTTATTCGATTAACTCACTTAATTGATAAATTACAACAGTAAACATAATTAAATATCATAACAATGATGAGTTAAAAGGTTTAAACACGATATTAGCAACTGTAGGCGCTATGACAACATGTGCATTGGACTGAATTCTAGAATAGAATTCCTCTATCGCTCGGATTCGCTTTACGTCCGATCACAAACAAGTCGAGTAGTGGGGGAGGTGGGGATGGCGACATCGCCTGATCGGTCCGGTGCACTTGCTCTTTTTTTTCTATTGATAGGCATACGTTTGACCATTATCTCACCTGATGTTAAGCGATGATGCGGTCTAAGGTGGAGCACGCTTGCTTAGAAGTAACCTATTCACTCTTGACTTAAAGACTCTCAGGTTGTAGCTATCAGGAAACAAAGACTCCGGCAGGGAATTCCACTCTATAGCTGTACTCACAATGAATGTATTGCCAAAAAGTTTTGTGCGTATAGGTGGGATATCCACCATGTACCGGTGCCGTGTCGCCGTATGTCTTGTGGTACGAATTTTGTGGCATGGTGAAATTTAAATATGCAATTCCATTGCACACTCCCCAAAATGCAACTGATAGAAAACCGACAGGCCAGCAACTCGGCGACGATGCTCAAGACTTTAGAGCTTCGATTCGGAGAGCTTATCATTGCCGATGATCCTCTTGGCTCATTTTTCAATTGACTCAAGGGCATCAAGCTGGTATCTGGCAGATCCGTCCCAAAGATGAAAGCAGTAGTCCATACACATTTGAACTTGCGCTTGAAACAGTTTAAGAAGCTGTTCCGGCGTGAAGTACCGTCTCCCCTTTGCCAGGATTCCTAACTTTCTAGCAGCCACTTGAGCCTTGGTCTCTATGAAAGGGCCAAAATTGAGGGTAGACGTTAACGAAACTCTAAGAAGCTCTCCTTTTAGCGGAAAACATACCCAAAGGTGTACGGGTTTTAGCAGATCATTAATATGCAGCAGGAACAATGTCGCCGAGAGTACTGACCCCTGAGAAACCCCGGCATTAATATCTAGTAGTCCGTACAAGCAGCCATCTATGACCACTCGGCTAGACCAATCCCTCAGGAAATTTGCAACCCAATCACACGATCCGGCGTCCAGACCGAAGGAAGGAAGCTTACTAATAAATCCATCGTGCCAGATCCTGTCGAAGGCCTTCGAGATGTCTAGAGAGACCGCAAGTGCCTCCACATGCCTCTCAATGGCTTCACTCCAGATGTGAATGGCATACGTTAGAAGATCCCTAGTTGACTGATTTCGGCGGAAGCCGTATTGTCGGTCAATAAGGATATCGTTCGCTTCTAGGATTGACAGGAACTTACGATTCAGCACCCGTTCCAAACTCTTACAGAGTATGGACGTAACCGAGATGGGTCTATAATTTGACGGGTCAGCTCGACCCTTCTTGGGCACGGGCTGCACGTTAGCTTGCTTCCAAGCATTTGGCACTTTTTCAGTCTCAAACGAAAGGCAAAATAAGCGTGTCAAGATCGGAGACAACTCAAGAGCACAATTCTTCAGTACAATTGCTGCAATCCCGTCGGGGCCACTAGCCTTGTATTTGGTCTTTGGTCTTTTATAACCATATTTATTTGCAAATAAATCTTTGACTTTGTCTTTGACTTTGTTCACGTCTAGTTTGCGCAGTACCCTAAGTACATCATTCTGATGAATTCTTATGTAAAACATACACAATCCGCATCCAACAGGAGGAGCAGGGCGCCACCAGAATCCAGACGTTTGCTTTCTCAGCAGTGGTGGCAGTGAGGGGCGGCAGAAGTTCGATTCAGCCCCCTTAGCCAGGGACCAAAAAGCCTTACTACCTGCTGGGTATGAAGCAAGTTTGTTTCCTATTGGGCTTATGTGGTCAAACCGAGCTCTCCGCACCACCTTCTTGAAGGATTTGGCAGCCCTGTTGAAGGCTCTCTTTTCCTGAATCACGTCACTTGCTTTACGAGTACGGGCATCAACCCATGGTAGGAACGCCTCATGCTTTAGTGCATTAGCTGAGAACGAAATGTAGTACTCCATTCCCTGCCACAGTACATCCGTCACGGCGTCCGCGATGAACCCCTAATATAGCAATCTACATGGTCCTCATATTCACAATCCGTTTCATGAAGACCAGGCAGATCAGTGTCTGAAATGGTCTTTTGAGGAAAGAACCACACAGATTTGAGTAGACCTGTCCAGTCAATGCAAGCCTTGGTCAGTAGTCGATTAGCTCAACTTAGAACCAATATGGAGCTCAACGATTCGACGAACAATGCAAATGAAAGGACATTTGGGTAGGCCACAAAATTACTCCAACTGCTAGACATCGTTCAAAATAATAATAATAAAAAAAGAATTTTGTAGAGTATGTATATTTTTTAGGAGTATGTTTATTAAAAAAATGTTTAATTATTTAAACGATGTAGGCAACTTTTGATTATTCATTCCAAATTTGAAAAGTACCATACACGATAGTACTTTTCAGTATAGTAGAATCTCAAATGTGTACCGTAGTTCGCCTTAGTGAAAAAATACCCACTAAAATGGGCACGGCCCAAGGATCAATAATTGGACCAACCGGGTACTTATTATATGTTAAAGATAGTAGTAGTGTAATATTATTCCGGAGGACTCTGTATACCAGTTTGCCGATGATCGTCCTGCTTGGTTACCCATCATAAAAACATCATTGAGGCTTAGACAGTGATGTAACGTCTATTTCTGATTTTCTGATTCTTCTCCTCGCACCGTGCACGCGGCAACAGGTGTTCTTAAGTGCTCGCATAACTAAAATTTTCTCTAGTGTATATAGTGAATAAATAACTCTAAAACTTATACCAATGTGTAGCTAAGTGTACACGCATCATAGTGCATTATACAGTTAGTAAATCCACCCAACGGTTACGAAGTAAACTCAGTATTAAATATTAGATAAACGTTGCAATTTGCTAATTAGTCAGCTGTTAACCGGCGGAGGGCGCCGGGGTCAACGACCGGCCTACGTTCGTCTTACTTCGGACTACTTCGGAGGCTCAAGGAAACACGTTCGGCTCTATCGGCTATACTCGGTGGCATTCGGACAGCGCTCGGGCTTCAAACACAGCAAGTGACGACAACATCAGCGTCGTCTTCTCCTGCGCACAACAATCAAGTTAGTAACTAATTCACTGACAGTTAACTGGTTGAATCATGCCATTAAAACGAACACCGCCCGCCTCACCCTGTCCCTCGGTGTTGATGCAAACAAGTGTTGAAAGCTGTCAACAAGCTGCTGTAACAGCGACTGACACAACAAATAAATCACCACTGCACCACTGTGACTCTGCACCTGATCTTCATTCAATTACGGCTAACATCACGGAACGTAAAAAAAGAAAGCTCACGAATAGCGATATTAACATTTCAGCTACAATAAAGGATCTTTTCTCTCAATTCTCTAAAGACCAAGATAAGCGTTTTCATGAGCTTCAAACCACAATGAGTAAACTTAATGAACAGAACGATGAATTACGGAAAAGTGTTAACTTAATGTCTGATAAATACGACGAATTTCTATTGCGTATATCCCGTCTGGAGTCGGAGAAACAGGAAGATAAGAAAACTATTAGACAACTAGAAGACAAACTCGAACTATTAGAACGCAAATCGCGCGTGTCTGGTATTGAGATACGAAATATACCAAAGGAAAGTGGCGAAACTAAGGATGGGCTATCTAATATATTGGTGAACCTGGGAAAAACCATTGATGTTGAAATCGACCATTCTAGTATCAGGGATATTTACCGCCTAAATACTAAAGATGGGTCAAATCCGGTGATTGTTGACTTTACCACAGTTCTTACCAAAGAGAAAGTTATAAAGGGGATTAAGAGCTTTAATAAATCCAAAATAAAAAAGGATAAACTTAATACTACCCACCTTAACCCCCAAAACCAGCTAAAGCCATTATACGTGTCTGAAACCTTGACACAAAAGACACACAGACTATTCTTCCTGGCCCGGTCATTCCAAAAAACCCATGGATATGCTTTCTGCTGGACATCAAACGGAATAGTCTATCTAAAGAAAAATGCCGACTCTGCCGAAATCCGCATAACTTCCGAGCAGGCTATTGAGAAGCTGAGAATTTCGCAATGACTACCTCTGATTAAGCATAATCTTAGTTTTTTATTATTGTTAAGTAACTTCTTAAAGCATGCCTCTAATTTTTCTGCAAATTTTTTATCTCACCAATTTATTTTCTTATATTATAATAATGTTAGAAAAAAAATATGTAACTTTGTTAAAAAATTACACAATCATTTATTCACAAAATATCATTACAGAAAACAAAACTATAACACAAATATAATTGTAACACATAATACAAAATACAATTTTTCAAAAACTTTATTACGCATTATTTCACGTTTAACAAACAGATATTACCACATCTATAACACACCCGACTTCCTACACACTATCCATGACTCAATGAGACACCTTAAATACATTATTAACTCACCTTATCTAATAACACAAAAACGTAATTTTACACTGCCGAATGTGTCTGATATAACTTTCTCGCACATCTACAACTCTGCTCTTATATTTATTTCAGGAACTAAAATGGGCGATTTAATTCCATTTTTACGTATATCTAGCATACAACCAAAATACAATTACAGCAAACCAAAGTACAACACAAATAAAATCATAACACATAATATACTTGGTAAAAAGACATACTACAATATTCTGATGACTTTATTTGTCAATATTTCACATAAAACAAACAAAATTATCTACATAATATATAACACAACCGTCTTCCCACACACTATCCGTGACCTAATGAGATACCTTAAATACGTAATAAACTCACTTTATATAATAACACAAAAACTTTATTTGACACTGCCGAATTTGTTTGATTTAACTTTCTCGTACAGCTTTGCTCTTATATTCACATCAGGAACTGAAATGGGCGACCAACGTCCATATTCATATCTAACTTATATAGCGTCTATAACTATTACAATTATATCTATACTCGACAATTATATTAATCAATGTATTGACATTCGGTAATTTAAATGATTTAACAGAAAACATCGATAAGGTAACAGTATCTGAATCACTGTATGCCGATATCGAAGACTGTCACAAAATAATTTTGCCCTGTTCTGAAAGTCTTCTAGTTTTCACCCAAAATATACGCAGTATAAACTGCAATATAATTGGATTGGAATTACTTTTAACTAGATTAAATCTACAATGTGATCTTCTTGTCCTCACAGAAAGCTGGCTGTCGTGCACACCTTCATTACCTAATTTACTAGGTTACCGATCGTTGGCGACAAAAAATAATGTAAAACAAAATGATGGTGTTGTCATATTTTATAAGGATCATCTTCATTTTACAATTGTGGAACCAAACTTCAGCGAGGGTAACTGTCTGGTTGCTACGCTTAAAAATCAAATTGCAATTATCGCAATATATCGTTCACCATCTTTTTCAAACTTAGACTCGTTCCTTAAATCCTTAAATGATGTTTTAACTTGTTACTCTTCCTTTAATAACATAATAGTTATAGGCGACATAAATATTGCAATTAACCTAGACAAAATTGACCATCAAGGTGAACGTTACCTAAATCTGGCTGCTAGTCATGGCCTGCTACCCTCACATACATTAATTACACGGCCAGAAAGTAAAACATGTATCGACCATATACTACTTAAGACAAAAAGTACCTGCAACACCATTGTACCACTAGCAACTTTGACTGACCATTATCCGGTTTTATTGCACATGAACTTTAAGAAACCTCTACAATTCGCGATAACAACTATTAAAAAAATTGATGAAGATGGCTTAAAAGAGGAAATATCAAAAATTGAATTCAATTCATTGATTGAGTCTCAGGATCCTAACATTGCTTTGGTGAATATTACTCACTGTCTTCAGGCTGCAATTAAAAGTAACACCAAAGTCATTACCTTAACGCGTCGAAAGAAGATTATAAAACCCTGGATCACACAAGGATTGCTGCGCTGCATGAGGAATAGGGATAAGTTGCATAAGCAATCAAAATTTTCGCCAGATAACGCAACATTAAAATTAACGTATAAACGCTATAGAAACTACTGTAACACTATACTCAAAAAAGTAAAAAGAGCTTATGAAAAAAATCTTGTTAAATCAGCTCAGAACGATAATAAAAAGCTGTGGAAAGTGATAAAAGACATCACAAACTCAAACAAAAACACTAACTGCCCAAATGAGCTTCTTTCTCTAGCCGACGATCCCAAACAGTCTCTGAACAAAATAAATAGCTACTTTATTGATGTAGGTAGATCACTGGCAGACAAGATCAGGAGGAATAAATCAAATTCAATAGACACCCATGTAAACACCAACTCTTATAAGCCCACTCAACTCAATTCGTTTGTAATGGAGGATACGGATGAATGTGAGGTAGATCGTCTCATCACTAATTTAAAAACAGATAGCTCAACAGGATTCGATGGGATTAGCAGTAAATTTTTAAAAACATACAAAACGACTTTAGTTACTCCACTCACCTTTATTTTTAACTGCTGTCTCCAAAAGGGAATATTCCCTGAATCTTTAAAGAAGTCTGAGGTTTGCCCAATACATAAGGGTGGAAGCAGAGATTGTATTACCAACTATAGGCCCATATCCATACTTCCAGCTATATCAAAGATCCTTGAGAGAATAATTAATGTTAGACTAACAAGGTATCTTGAAAGTAAAAACTTGCTCTCAACAAACCAGTACGGTTTTCGTAATGGGAAATCAACTGAACAAGCTGTAAACAGACTCACAAGTTTCATCAGTGATAAATTGGATGGGAAAAAGAAATGCCTAACCATTTTCTTAGATTTAGCAAAGGCTTTTGACACAATCTCTGTTTCGCTACTCCTGGCCAAACTGGAAAGACTGGGAATCAGAGGCACGCAGTTGAAACTTTTTGAAAGCTACCTTACTGATCGTTATCAGTGTGTTCGTGTGGGAAACCTTACTAGCACTGACCTCCCAGTCACACACGGAGTTCCCCAGGGTAGCATATTGGGTCCAACCTTATTTCTCGTATATATCAACGATCTCACTAACCTAAAACTCACCCACGGCGAAATCATTTCTTTTGCTGATGATACTGCTCTCCTTTTCTCTGCCGATAACTGGAATGAGGTATTTGATGCTGCCCAATCTGGTTTTAATACTGTCAGAAAGTGGCTGAATGACAATGTTTTAACGCTAAACACCGATAAAACCAAAAATATTTGTTTTACTGTTCGATCAGACCATGACATTGATCACACCTGTGCCATTATCCCACATGAATGTACACCTCATGGTAACTGCTGTTGTGCTCAAATAGACAGGGTTGACACAATCAAATATTTGGGCGTTACTATTGATAAAAACCTTAACTTCAAGGAACATATAAGAATCTTAACGGGACGGGTTCGAAAACTTATATATATCTTTAAAAATATACGACACATCGCCGATCCTCCTATCTTGAAACGGATTTACTTTGCCCTCTGCCAGTCCCTCTTAACATATTGTATATCCGTGTGGGGAGGTGCTCCAAAAACAACGCTTAAATCTATTGAGGTTGCCCAACGAGCTATACTAAAGGTAAGTAATTTCAAACCCATACTTTTCTCAACTACCTCACTTTATCAGTTATGTGGAGTACTAACCGTAAGACAATTATTTATTTTAAAAATAATCATAATGCAACACTCACAAATAATTTATCACCCCCAGATGTTGAATAAACGCAGAAATTATACGGTTTGCACACAACAAAAAAATTCAAACACAAAATTTATAAAAAAGTTTATTAATTCTCTCGGCCCCTATATTTACAACAAAATTAATAAACTCCTTAATATATATCCACTCAATACAGATCGTTGCAGGAGAAAAGTAACTGAATACCTACAAAGTCTCACTTATGACGAGACTGAGCAGCTCTTAACCGTGTCAAGTTAGACATCAAATTTATTTTACATATAATTATACAACCGTATCTCGCTCATTAACACATCTACTCATAAACTGCTGCATATCACACTCACACTTATCTATAGACACACCCTCTCACACTCACTCATTCACCTAGCATAACACACAAAGAGAGGAACAGCCACAGATTACAAAGCTATAAGTTAAGACTATATCATTATTATTTTTTTTTTTGTTAAATGCTAGCACTTAAGTAAACTTAATTATCTTATGTAATTCGAGGGGATGGCGCTGTAAGCCGAAATACAGGTTCCTCCTAGTTCGGCTCCAGATGCTAAAACTTTTGTATACATAATACTGTTTACAGCATTTATATGTAAATTATAATAAGTACTTGTTGTTGTGAAAGAAATAAATTTATTTATTTATTTAATAACCTGTGTAAATCGGCACACGATGCAGGCCTGGTTATCAACGCTAGTTAAGCAAAGACTATTCATATACACTCTCCTTATATGAAGATTACTCATGTACCTACAATAACTGCGCATGATCACCGGTGCCTGCATCGTGGGCCCACTGGTCGTATGTGTGCATGCCTTACGCTGGAGGCTGTCGACCAGCATACTTATCTCGGCCTGATTGTAGACAAGCATTTCAATGGGGACCACACATTGAAAATTTAAGTAACAAACATAGGTCCATTAGCGCCAAGTTGGCTATCCTCAAGTATAAACTACCCTTCCAAACGCTTCGCATGCTGCATCTCGATCAAAACTTATATAGATAAAATATGTCGACGATAACTAAGTATACTTATGAGTATTGTACCAAAGAATATTAGACTTAAGTATTAAGATGCTGAGTATGGACTATTTAAATATTGTAAAGTTATGTCAGTCTTTCATAAATCCAGGTCTGCAATTATCTTGGATAAACTTAATAATATTAGTTCCTCAACTTTAAACATTAAACCAAAGCAATTACGTGACCTTGATTACCTGCCTACATATAAACTACCTACAACTGTGTGTATAGCTTGAGAACGTGGGAATATGTTCTACCTGATACCTCAAATAACAATCCTAAAAATGTACAATCAAATATTGTTTTTAGTTCATATAAAAAATGTAAAAACTTATTAAAATATTACTTTACTGGTGACATCTATTAAGTTTGAAGTAGGTATAAGTTTACCTATTTGTATGTACATATTGTGAGCGAGCTTGCTTCGTCCACTTTGTCACATAAACCTTTATAGGTTTCAGACAAGTGTTATAGTTGTTTAAGCAGCTTGTAATAATGTTTTTGAAAATTAAACGAAAAAAAAGCTTCTTGGACCAAAAATGAAAAATGTGACTCATCACCAATACAGTTGTTTTAAAATGTAGAAAATAAAATGAATATTAAACAAATTCGGCACACCAGAACTTTTTACTCTGATTGTACTTTAAGGTGTGCTCAGGACGAACGTATAATTGTATAATATACATTGGTAATGTTTGTTATCGGGAGGAGTGTTACTAGACGGGAGTGACCCGACTATGAACCGGTAAATTTTATGGTCTCATTTTTTATTTATCACCTTTTTAACGAATGTTTTTTGTTAGGTGTATGTTTCCATGACATTTTATTTCATAAATAATGTAAATGAAGGCGTTCTATCTAAAATTAAACAAACAGTAAAATTATATAAATTAATTCCTTGAAATTAATAGGCTGACTTTGAGATACTAAATAATTAATTTTAATAAAGAGCTTACTTCCCATGGCCACATTGTTGATTAGATTCAGCGTAGTGGCTATCATATCCGCGATCTAGCAAAAAAAATAGAATCATCACTACATATTTTACACTACTAGGAAAATATTCTTCCTGGCCAGAGAATTTGCTGCTCTTCATAATTTCAAACACGGGGCGAAGCGGTACTGCATTGGCTCTGAAGGAGACTTAACTAACATTGTTGAAAAATGACTAGTTTATCGATATATTATGTCTAACTTAGATCGCTGGGTTGACACTTGCATTGTAATGTGTTCTCACATAAACATATTCTTAAATTGTTTTTTTTTTGTAATGTCACTATGTACTTTTCTGTATTCTTTTTAATACCCTATTTAATTATCTCATATGTGCCAGTGTTTACACCTCTACACTCACAAAACACTAACCCACACATACACATATATACAAACACACACTTCTCAGCCACAAGTAAGTTACACCCTACATTACACCCAAACTGCTTTCATACTTGTATGTGCCACGATACTTTTTTGTCCTTGTTCCCTGTTTTGCGTCTCATTTATGATAAAACTTCACACTATAATCCAAAACCTTTTACACAGCATCGTTCCTTCCTCTCTGAGCACTATCTAAGTTCGAACCACTGTTATACTTACGGTTATTATTCGATAATCTAACTAATATTCAAGAAGAGCTAGATAGCATCTCAGTGGCTGACTCTGCAACCTGCGACATAGAAGACTGCAACAAAATTGCTAGGACACACAAAAATGCACTTAAGCTTCTTTGTCAAAATATAAGAAGTATAAATAAGAACTTTATTAACTTTAGATCCTTACTTGACAGAAGCGCAACATCCTGGGATTTAATAGTTCTCACCGATTGCTGGTTATATAATTCTCCTCCTCTGCCTATACTTGTTGAATATACTTCCGCCGCTACTAGCAAACACACCACACAAAATGAGGGAGTGGTGGTTTACTTTAGGAACCACCACCCGATTTCCGTCACAGAACACATACTTCAGGATGCAAACTGTCTCGTGGTGAAACTTAATAAAGACACAGTAATCATAGCTATATATCGCCCTCCCGCATGCCGAAATGTCTCCCCGTTCATTCAATCTTTAAACAAACTTATTATGTCGGTCTCCTCTTACATTAATATTATTGTTGTGGGTGACATCAACATAGACATTTCTTATAGTAGCAGTGACTCTCGTTCTACTTACTACCTCACTATGCTTGCATTTCACGGTATGTTGCCGGCACATACGCTTCCTACTCGCTACAATAGATCGTGCCTTGATCATGTCATATTAAAATCAAAACATACCATGATACACAACATGATAACAACCATGATACTGTTTTGTTTTTCATTCAACTTTGTAAACCCTTCAATACCATTCCATTAAAAAGTAATACCTTAAAAGTTGTCGACTACGCTAACGTTGAACTAATGCTTGATCAATTTGATTTCAGTCCTCTTTACAGTTTCCATAACGTTAATGAAGCTACCAACTTTTTTTATCAAAACGTTAAATGTAATTATATTACAAAACACGATCCTGCGAGTTGTACCGTATCGAAAACGGCTAAAGAAGCCATGGATGGCACCTGGGCTCTTGAAATGTCTCAAAAACCGTGATAACCTGCATCTAAAATTAAAGAAATCTCCAGATAATGAGGTTTTAAAAACTACATTTAAACGGTATAGGAATTACTGTTCTTTGTCGCTCAAAGCTGCTAAACGTAAATACGATAAAAATCTTATTGATCGCACAAAACAGTAGTAAAAAGTTTATGGGAAGCAATAAAAACAATTACCAACACAACGAAACAAAAAACACTTGCAACCGATCTTCTTTCGTCTGATTCCAAACGATCAGTTAATGAAGTCAATACTTATTTCGCGAGTATCGGACGCTCACTTGCTGAAAAAATATCTATACTATCTACACCCTTACAGCAGGATGATATCCAGCATCACAGAACCTTTGTACTTTTGCATACTGACAATTTTGAGTTGGAACGTTTAATTAACGCGCTTAGGACTGATTGTGCGGTAGGCTACGATGGCGTGTCGGGTACATTACTTAAAAAATTTAAGCACATACTTATTCCCCACCTCACATATTTATTTAACTTGGCATTCAGTACTGGAGTCTTTCCTGATGCGTTAAAGCTGGCAATCGTTCACCCAGTGCACAAATGTGGTGACAGAGATAAACCTCAAAACTACAGACCCATTTTAATCTTACCAACGCTATCTAAACTGCTGGAAAGGCTCATGAATAATAGGCTTGTCAAATACCTTGATCAAAATCAGCTTTTGTCTTCTAGCCAGTACGGTTTTCGTTCGGGAGTGTCCACATGTAATGCGGTCTTGGATCTCACAAATAACATTATCTCTCACCTAGATAACAAACAGTGTGTTATTGGCATCTTCCTAGATCTGGCTAAGGCCTTTGATACAATCTCAATTCCCGCTCTCATTGCTAAGCTTGAGAAGATTGGTATCAGAGGCGATCAGCTTTCACTCTTCACGAGTTACCTTTCAGGAAGACGCCAATGTGTCAAAATAGGTGATTGGATGAGCGACAAACTCCCTATAACCTACGGTGTGCCCCAAGGAAGTATAATTGGGCCGACCTTGTTTCTCATCTATATTAATGACCTTTGTCGACACATACTTTGTTATGGATCCATTTTTACCTACGCCGATGATACTGCCTTAATATTCCATGGGCATTCCTGGGATTCCACATTTCAATTCACACAACTAGGACTCGACATTGTTACTGAATGGTTGTCACGGAACCGACTTACTCTAAATGTAGACAAAACTAAGTTTCTTACCTTTTCTCTGTCAAAAGTTGGTAAACTTTCAGAATCACAATTTTCTCTGACTGCACACTCTTGTAATGTATCACAACAAACGCCATGCAGCTGTGCTCATCTAAGCCGCATAGAGAGTATAAGGTATTTAGGTGTTCAGATAGATGACTCATTATCATTTTATAATCTTATAGATTTACTCACCTCCCGACTGCGCAAATTGATATTTATTTTTAAGAATCTCCGCTATGTGGCCGACACACAGGTGCTTGGGCAAGTATATCTAGCTCTCTGTCAGTCAGTTGCGCAGTACTGTATAGTTACTGTGTTGATTATATAGTTGTTTGGGGTGGGGCAACGAAAACACATTTGTTAAAACTGGAACGTGCTCAAAGAGCGATCCTTAAAGTAGGTTGGCCCCTTCCTTATCAATTTCCTACCACCGAACTATATAAAACTTGTAAGGTCCTTTCTATTCGAAAATTGTTCATTATAAATCTAATTCTAACAGTCCACTCCCAAAATTCCTATAATCCCGAAAAGTTCAATGCCGTGAGACGAAAGCATACTTTGTGTTCGTCCATTCTTGTCCATTCAAAGCAAGCTCAACGTTTATTTTATTTCCTTGTTCCTTATGTGTACAACAGAGTTAATACAATCTTACATGTGTACTCAATGATCAAATGGAAATGCAAAACTACTGTAAGGAACTGGCTGCTGGATATGGACTATGAAGAAACAGAAAATATCATCCAGACCATTAAATGATGTTTTTATAAACATCCCCCTCATAATCACCAATTAATTAGCATGAACCATATGACTTACATGCACATACACACCACACCCTCACACACTACACACACCACTCATACAATAAACAATAACATCACTTTACATTACAAATATAACCCACACTTCTATTATATAGACTTAACTCTCTATCAAAACTGTTTGCTTCTAGTTTTATGTACAATCTAAATGATGCCGTATAATAAGATAATGCTAAAAAGGGTGTAAGCCTGGAGATCTGTCATACAGGTCCTGAACCTCATCCAGACTCCAGCTCTCACAAAGGTTCTAGCGTAAGGCAATAAATTTACTTTATGTATAAATTACCTACTGACATTGTACCTTTATGAGAGAAATAAACTAAATACGATCTTCATGCTGTTTTCACGAATGGATATATAATTTGGGTTTTGGTATATAATTTGTCAAGCGTGCAAAGCCTCGGACATCAGCTAGTAACAAATATAATAACTAAAGAGAGAGTTTATTTGCGACCAGCATGATGGATCTCATAAAAATAAAACATGTTAGAAAAATATGCGTCACTTTTGCGTGAAATGGCCATTGAAAATAGTGTTTCAGTACATAATAACGTATGATATTATTATATATTTTTTCCTAGAGGGTTTACTGTAATCTATCATCATCATCTGGCTAGCCTTTTCCCTACTATATTGGGGTCGGCTTCCAGTCAAACGAGATCCAGCCGAACACCTGAATTTCAATCTATAAGCAAATAAACACGATTTTTTTTTTCACAAATCGGTGACTCAATTTTAGTTATCATCAACATAAGGCCCGAGAATCTACAACTGCATCATTAGATTTTCGAAAAAAATACAGTTACGGTGTAGGTACGTAGATGTAGTCAGAAATACTAAAGTTTATTAATTGTTAAAAATAAGAGCTTCCCTTTGGTTTGCTATTTATTACTTCCCTGAATTTTTATCCCTTTCTGCTACACTTTTGGATGTTGTAATAATATAGGATGTATTTTTTTTCCAAACGAACCGATTCAATTCCTGGGTAGGAACAAACAGATTTATTACTCATCAAAATTGGGCTCGAGACTACTTTCACTGTTTTTCGATATTCCTCATAGACTCGGAGTCATGAAGGCATACTTTAAAAAACCCTAGGGTAAAAGCCGGATCGTTGCCACACTTTTTAAATTACTTTTATATCTCTCAGTGCCAAAAGAAAAAGACTTTATTTTTTAAATGGGCACGTACTTTGGTTTATAATCTTCAAATTTGTGAAAGTAAAAAAACATTATCTTTGATAATTTCAGTGTATAGGCGATTTTTGTAGACCTCTAAATTATGTAACAACTATCCCGAGTAAGGGATAGTTGCTTTATCCATATAAATTACATATAGGATTGATGCTCCGCAGAGAAAAAGGACTTTCATCCCTCAAAAACTTTGATCGCACCTTGGCTTCACTTGTAATCCTACAGACACATGCAGCGTGGTTAACGTAATGGTAGTTGTAGAGTCTCTCAATTGATAAACAAAATATCATGTAATTCATTTGCGAAACTAGAGTAATTAAAATCAAGGCAACTATACCCCTGGGGCAACCCTGGCTTTACCCTATATCACGGCGTACACCTGTTTAGAAGACTGAACTGTCCTAATCACATCAAAGCCAAAATAATAGAAGCCACCTTACAATTCAAAGGACTGTCTTGGCTACGAGGACATCCCGGCTGTCCCTCAGTGACAGGCTGCTTGTATACAAGGCCCTCATAACACTAATCTAGACCTACAACATACAACTCTGGGGCAGAGCTACTCCAGAGATTTCAAAACATTGCACAAAGAAACCTCTCAAGTGTACACTGGTTTCAGAGCATTTCAGAAATTTGTGAGTATCTGGAGATGTCGATCGTAAGGAAGGAAAAGTTTGCAAAAATAGCAAGAGATACAAGGAACGGCTCAATAAACATGAGCCTGCTTACACCACAGAATTATGTAAATCCTAAAACGATGGCAAATACTAGACCTTGGAAACTGATTATATTAAGTCTTTGCCAATTTTTACGGTGGCCAATAATGGAACACACACAATCTAATCCGTCTCAGAAATGATTTAATTGTGGCTTAAATATAATATCCTTGGACGTCGGTCAAGACGGCACGGTAGGCGCAGTGGTTGAGCGGTCGGCTGCTGCGCCGCTTGTCGTGGGTTCGATTCCCGCACGTAACAAATATTTGTATGGCCTACAGATAGTTATTCCGGGTCTGGCTGTTTGTGTATGTGACTTTGTATGTTTTTAAACGCACCCACGATACAAGGGAAATCCTAGTGAGGGGCAACATTTTATTTAAAGAAAGGAAGAAAAAGAAAAAGAAAATTATTAGGTGAATAAATAACGATAGCAAATTCTGAAGATAAGAATGCGGCTAAACAAAGCAGAGGGCGTGGAAGTAGCAGAAAGCGTGGTGGATCACGCAGTCGAGGACGGGGCTGAGGCCAGAGTGAGCCGTTACACACATATAATTCTCTAAAAGAAATTCTCTTGGGAACAGAAATTACTACACCTGATGGAACGAATTGGAAAGTTGAATCAACAAACTCTGCGCTTCCAGGTAGGCAAGGCCAACAATATGTATTCAAAGATCTCTGGACGTACTCGGTATGCAAAACGTTATGTGGATGAGACCTGCAGTAGTACTTGGCGACTTATGATTGACGCAAAAAAGACAGTGTCCAGATTGGCCCTGTGCAATAAAATTATCGGACATACACGATAAATAATTGTCTATTTTAATATATTAGTTGCAAATACTTTTGTAGAGCGGACTAGCTTCATGCCAAAATGAACAATAAAAAGTATTTTACGCGACTTATTAACATTAATCGCCGCCATCTTTGCGAAACGTCATGTCGTTTGAGTTAGTGTTTTCATGAAAATAAATCTGTGTTTTATTGCTTATTCTAACATAATAGGTTAATGTAGGACTGTGGGTTTAAAAAAATAATTTACTACCTAATCGGTAAGGGTGGTTTCATAATCACGCGTTTGAACAGTACCGTCCAGAAGAACTTGTTTGCAAATGCTCTAGATAGATGTCGCGTTTTTTAAAATCACGCCATTCAAACACGCGCACTTACATACACTTCTTAGGCTTTAGAAAAAAAACTACATAGATACCTAATTATCTTGGTACCTAGGTACTTAAAATAGCTAAATGAAATATGATACTGTTTTCAGTTTCACTCAGAGCGATAAAAAACTATAATTCGTTAATAATGGTTCGGTTACTATAACCTCAAAATCTAATACTTTTTTTGAAATATATCTATTCTGCAGCAAGTCCGCTATAAAAACAAGATCTTAATCCAAATTTTCTGGTTGGCTATAGATAATGACTCTATAATAATAAATGCATTTCCGTACCTAGGCAAGGACGACATCAGGTCAAATGACGAACATCTCGGAGATTACGTAGTAAAAAAAAAGATGCAGCCGTACCTGAAAAAAGGAAGAAATGTTACTTGTGATAACTTCTTCACATCTCTATCCCTTGCAGAAACTACAAAATCAAACGGAACAAAAGTATTGTTGGTACAATAAACAGAGCTCGACGGTAAATACCTGCTTGCGTCAAACAAGCAAAAGAAGAGTTGTACAGTACAGTGGTACTGAAAAAAAATGATATCACTTTGACAGTATAAGGAAAGCACAAAAAAAAATCGTTCTTCTCCTGAGCACTATGCACCCAGAAGTTCAAATAGAAACTGGTACAAAAAAGAATCCAGATGTAGTAGCATTTTACAATAGTTCAAAGTATGGGGTAGATGTTGTGTATCAAATGGCTCGCAAATACTCTGTCAAAGCCCAATCTAGGCGTCGCGTTGGCCAGTTCACACTTTTTATAATAATAATTTGCTAGACTTAGCAGCCATTAATTTTTGGATATTGTATCGTGACCTAAATGGACAAAACATTAGCAGTTAGGAGAAAACCTAGCTGAGCCTTAAGCAAATAGCAGGAAAACATCTAATACTCGTATAAATATACCAAACGAAATACCTGGACGTCAAGACAAACGTACTCGTTGTCAGGTAAAGTCTTCTTGTGCAGGGTAATAAATCGTGTCTAAAATGCGAAGCTTCTGAAAAAACGGTTTGCAAGAAGTGCACGTCGAAAGAATTTTCCATTTGCTCATTAATACGATTTTGAAGAGTGACAGTGATAATATTATTGTGCTGCCATTTTTATAATTGAATTTAATTTTAACTTTCTCGTAACGCCTGGATAACTTTCAAGAGACAGGCATAATAATTTTTCTATTGTGTCTGGTTTTCCGGGCCTTACTTACGACTTAAATTATTTGAGATTAGTAATTTGTATTTTAAGCCAAAGTATACCAAAAGTTTGTGTAATATATAATAAAAACATAATAATATCATAATTAAAAGTTTTATTTTATTTTATTTATGTAGGTATTTTTTTTCTTTTTTATGTTCGGAAAACCAACAGCTACAATTTTCTTATATTAGCTTATATATCTTCACATAACGGTAGAAAACATAAAATGGACAAAATTGACCCACCCGCGCTTCTAAGGGTGTCAGAATGTTCCACGTTTATAGTGTTAACCTAATTAAAATCAACAGCTACACTTGTTTTGACTCAAAACAATACTTTAACCAAAACGATGGGATGGTGGTTTATACTAAATCATCTCTTCAAGCCAATGTGTCTGAACCCCCTTTCAAAGATTCAAACTGCGTGACTCACCGTCACCGTCTTTCGCTAACATAAGCAACTTTTGCGAATCTCTATTAGACACAATGAATTCTTGCAAGGGTCATACCTGCGCTATAGTTGGTGATATCAACCTGGATATTAAGCCAGGCTTCTGTGATAGTCGCTCCACCGACTACTTAGATTTAATCAGCCGCCATGGATACTACCCAGGTCACACTTTCCCAACCCGTGGCAATAACTGTCTTGACCACGTTCTGCTCAAAACCCAAAAACCCGCCACAGTAATTGTCTGTGAAACAGGGATAACAGATCACGAAACAGTCTTATTCAGCATACCCAGAGAGCTACCCTGGACTCCTATTAATAAAACTATAACTAAAATAAACTACCAGAACTTAATGGAGGACTTAAAAAATGAATCTTGGAACTGGCTATATGGGCTACCCAATGTCGTGGCCGCATTTGAGGGTTTTGTTGAGACCTTAACAATCAAAATAAATAATCATACTACTAGGAGTACTTACCGTAATTCAGATATTGTAATTAAACCATGGATTAGCAAAAACCTCTTAAAATGTATCAGACGTAGGGACTCGTTGCACATCAGAGCTAAAAAAAAGGAAAATCTCGAAAACCCAGTCATACAATTAGAGTACAAAAAGTACCGAAATTACTGCAACAATATTTTAACCAACCTAAAATTAGACTACGAACGGAAACAGCTAAAAGACACCGAGGGTGACTGTAAAAAAATGTGGTCTGAAATCAAGAAAATATGCAATATTAAAGAAAAAAAATCTAGTAACATTGAGATTTTGGCAAATAACGATAACCCTGTTAAAACTCTAAATAATGTCAACGAATATTTCACAACAGTTGGCGAAAAACTCGCAGCAAACACACTTAGGGAGCTAAAGTCAACCGAAACTGAATTAGCCAACCACATTGGAAACTACTCCCCTACTAACAACAATCCTTACGCTATTTTCTTGTCCCCAACAGATGAACACGAAATTAGCAAAATAATTACTAATCTCAAAACAATATCAGCCTTGGGCCCAGATGATATTAACAACAAAGTACTCAAACACTGTATTCATCTCCTGGTCAAACCCATCACCTTCCTATGCAACTTAAGCCTATCTCAAAGCACGGTCCCTGACTGTCTAAAAGTACCAAATGTCTGTCCGATCTATAAGAGTGGTGATCCTAAGGCACTTGCCAATTATCGACCAATCTCTTTGTTGACTGTTCTTTCGAAAATTCTCGAAAAAGTAGTTAATAGGAGACTATTAAGCTACCTGGAGAAAAATAGCTTACTTTCTGATCAACAATTTGGTTTTCGAGCCGGCAGGTCCACAGAGGATGCTGTTACAAATCTAGTCGATTTTATAAGTCACAATCTAGATCAAGGTATGGCGTGTACTGGCATCTTCCTGGACCTCGCGCAAAGGCGTTTGATACGGTCTCGAGAAAAATACTGATCCAAAAAATGTCTTTAATCGGTATTCGTGGCAGTGCTTTGGAATGGTTTAGCTCTTACCTTTCTGCCAGAACCCAGAGAGTGGTCATGGGTGACTATTGCAGTGAAACATCCACTGTATATTTCGGCGTCCCGCAAGGTAGCGTGCTGGGCCCTACCTTATTCATTTTGTATATAAATGGTCTTTTCTCGATGAATCTCTCTCAAGTCAAACTATTTACGTATGCAGACGACACTGCCATAATTTTTTTTGGAAAATCTTGGGATGATGTCCAATCGGCAGTTGAAAACGGCTTAAAAGTTACAGCAAATTGGCTAAAACATAACTTACTTACCCTTAATATCGACAAGACGAAAGCGGTTAACTTTTTTATTTCCAAAAACTCAGCACCTCGCAAAACAATTACCTTTCGTCTTCATTCCTGCCAAAATTCCGACAGCTGCTCCTGCACTCAAATAGAAAACAGTAACTCCACAGAATACTTAGGTATCCATCTTGACTGCAAAATTGCATGGACAACCCAGAAAACTACATTGAGTAATAGAGTTCGAAAGCTTCTTCATATTATATTTAAGCGTTTGGGTAAGGTCGCCGACGAAGCTATCGTAAAAATGGTGTATTTTTCACTTTGCCAATCTATTCTTAGTTACTGTATCGTCTCATGGGGTTCCGCAGCTAAAACTCATATGATGAAAATAGAACGTGCACAGCGTGCTCTGCTCAATGTTGCTTATAGGAGACCGTTTAGGTACCGCACTAATCTACTTTACGCAGACGCAAAAGTCCTGAGAGTTAGGCAGCTATACATCCTCTCAGCTACGCTGCGATTTCACAAAACATCACTAAAAAGCTGCAGATCTCAGCAACGCTCCAGTCGTCTGGTGATCTGGGATAAACCGCATTTTAATAAATCTTTTGGAAGGAGATCGTTTGCTTTCATGGGACCTTACTTATACAGTAAATTAAATAAAACCCACAAAAAATACATATATACAATAACAGGAAAATGGTCCATGGTTTCATATTGCTTTAGGTAAAAATAGTTAGAACTAAATCTCAGATAAGTCGGTTTACCCCGGCACAGAGACTATAGTCTATGGCCGAAAAGCTGAGATTGAAGGTAGGCCAGGTAGGTTTTCAGCAGTAACCTCGTCAGTTATTGTCTCGGTTAAGCCTGAACCTTGTTGTTGGTGAGCAGGGATTAACCGAGAGAACAATAACCGGTTCTCGCTAGTTGAATGCAACGGACTATCAATGCTGCTGTTGTTGGCAATCTACGCTTAATTACTTCTAACCTCGTAAGAATTCGATCAAGGGCTACATCGCGTGAGCTGTAAGTTGCGACGGTCATTCGAGTCTTCGCGATATCTACGAGAGCGACTACGTGGGCTACGCACAACACTACGACGTCTAGATGACCTATCTCTATGGTCTCTTGGATTGTTTCGACTGTGGTGTGCGACAATCGGCTGCGTATCACAATCATCCGAATTATTGCGACGATTTTTGCGAGAACCACCACTAGATTGTCGCTCACGGGAGTGACGTCTTCTGGACCGAGATGAACGCTCTGACTTTTTGAAAGAAACAAAACTTAGGCACTTACGGTTGAGAAATTTTCACAAACACTTTTACTGAGTATTTAAATAGATAGCAAACGGCCTAGAAAAGTACTACTACTTACCAAAAAAATATGTTTTGGTGTAATTTTCATGCTATTGATAGTACATTACGTAGTAGATTATTTGAATTCTTCTATGACATTGCTACAATTGCTATCAACCTGCGCACATTCACAGCAAAATTCATAGAAAAAATGGCTGTGTACCTGCTAAAATAAGATGAAAAAATTTGCCCAATAAATATAGTTTCGTGATAATATCACGAAACTATATTTATTGAGCGAATTTTGATAAGGATATAGATAAATTATGTAAATCGTGCGCCGCGTGCCGTATAGTACGCGACGCACCACCGCATGCGCAGTTACACCCCTGGGAGTTTCCGCTGTACCCGTGGCAGCGTGTACATGCCGATTTTGCAGATTGTGGAGGCGTTATAGATATTTAGTTATTGTAGACGCACACTCAAAGTGGATTGAAGCGTTACCAATGAAAAGCACGAATGCAGTTTTAACAATTAAAGTATTGAGTATTGAGTATTTTAACACACACACACAACACACAACAACACACACACACACAACACACAATGAACACACACACTCATGTAATGAATGTTTGAAAATAGTTGGCAAAATAAGAATAATCTAGGTAAGTAAATGCACATATTAAATAACTTTGACGATCAAAAAGTGCTGGCACTCAGCCTAATTTGAATAAATGACTTTTGATTTTGATTTTGCATAAAATACAAAAATAATTACAGTGATGAGATTCGAAGTAAGTATACCAAGTCATTTGAAAGGCAATCCATGGTCATGAACCACAGCGGTCGCTGTTGACCAATTGGTTTAAATAGTCCATATTATTTATTTCATGGTTATTTGCTGCTTTACTCTCCAAAAGTAAAGCGTGATGATAATGATTGCTAATGTTAGACCCATAAGTATGTGCAATATTGTAACATGGTATGGCTTCTTAATACCATTCCTCGCCAAGCTTTTTGTCAAATGTCAAACTAAAATTCAAATTTTATTTTAAGTAGGTACGCCAAAATCCATTTTATTATTATTTTGAAAACATTTTTACGTAAAATACAGTTCAAAAGATAAAATAAATACAAAAATAATATGGAGATTCTGGGGATCGAACTATGTGCATTTTCTCGTTCAAAACACACTATTTTGACTACTGCTCATCCTCCATAGAACAACGCGTAATAATATATAGCCTATAATGTTGACCGTACTTAGCAGAAATATTTATACAAAATTTTAACTAAATCAGTCCTCTAGTTTTCTCGCCCGTTGGAAACATACAACTTACGATTTACTATTTTATTATACAATCATATTTATAGATATAGATAAAAGATAAAAAAATCATGGATTACAGTTTTTCAACATCTTTGTTCTAAGCTAATTTCATGCCCTGTCACTGGCTTTAGCGTCACATCAAGTTTAAATCGCAACTTGGTATGGTCTGCGGTGATGACAAACTTGCGCACAATATGTGCTACAACAACCTTCATTGCAGTCATCGCGTGCGTTTTACCTGTAACAGTTCAATAACGCTTATTAGTTTTATAGACCAAAATAAGTTTTGCGGCAGATAGATATGCATAAAGTATTGGAGAAATATTTTACCAGTGTGATGTCATATTTTGGTACAGTTTTTTAATAAAATGTAACATCATACTTTGATGCACTTTATCTTTATCATATTTTATCGATTTAAAATGACAAAAAAATCTCTTAGGATATGGAAATCTGATGGACGGAATAATTACAATTATTATTAGGATCGAAGATCTACCTAAGAATATCCTATTTTGCTATAATCTGTCATTCCAAGGAATATGTTGTTACTCAGAACCTGAGCAAAACAGGTCAGATATACACACGCTCCATGTTAAATACTGGATAGTATATCAGCTGCATCCAGTAAGGATGGTATCCTACCCTTGCGCAGTTGATAGACAAAACCAAACAGAATTAAAAAAAAAACGTTTTTTTACATAAACAACCGAAACTTACCAACACAAGATCGTTTGCCAAAACTAAAAGTAGCATCTGTAGCTTTGTTGGGTGGCAACGTGGCGGCATCCAGCCATCTTTCTGGTCTAAACTGGTCAACATCAGGACCCCAAGATGGGTGACGATGCAAGCCATAAGATATTATCAAACACTGACTTCCAGCACGCAACGTGTAGTTCTCTAAAAATTAAAAAAACAGCTGTTGAAATCAAAAAGCCTGGATTGGAAACAAAAAGATTGATTGAAAACTTAAATTATTAACAGATTTTTAATAACGGGATATTTTTAAATGCACTAGGCAACTCTACTAATTAACTGAATGATACCAGAAAAATGAATGCTTTGCAAAAAAACCAATTGATTAACTAAACATGTCCTATAAAAAATAAATAAAAAAATCACCTATTTTGAAAATAATGATAAGCACAGTAAAACAGTTCTGCAAATAACTTTCAACAGTAAATTTAATTTGATTTATTTAGTGTGCATAATTTGTGTGCAAGTCCAGTATTTTTGCCTTAACTTTCAAATGTTCGAAAAAAAGGGAATATACAGTTGTCAATTTAATTACATGACTTTAATAACTGTTGCCGATTCTAGTTTTTACAAAAAAATACAAACTATCAACTTACTAAGCTTTACATCTTTGTCTATGTATCGAGCTATAACTGGAGTAGGTGATATCACTCGCAGGCTTTCTTTGATAACTGCCTCAGTATACACGAGTTTCCGAATATCTTCCTTATCTAAATCTGTATTCTTACCAAAAACTTGTATTATTCTGAAAATTATACAAAAATCACTGGTTACCTTCACGTTGTTTTTGGAATGTATTCAAAGGACATGGTAAAAAGTGGCCTATGAATCAACACATGCAAAACCTTTACCATCATACCTCGTTTTTTTTTTAAATTACCTTTTAATGATAAGAATAGAATGGACACTTTTTAATTACGAAACCACTTTAAAAAGTAACTCACTTGGGTTTTATAACCCGGCGCCATTATTTTAAAATGAAACAAAGCACTCTCAGCGCTGTAAAATTTTTAGTTACCTACAAAAAGAATAAAGCGATTAAAGCGCTGTATGACACAAACACTATTGACACTGACAGTCGATGAAATGACAGTCTGTTGACACTTTGATGTAATGTATTCGGCACCTAATACCAGGGAATCGCCCGTCGACCTAACTTACCACGTTTTCGTATGTTAGAAGAACATAGTAACACTACTCTATACCATTTTTTGGTGAGATTAAAAGTCTGGCAGCTCTGGGATCTTAGTCTATTTGGTATGTTTTTATCGTTTGGTATGTTTTATAACCTCAAAATCCGAAATCATTTTGGATATTTTACAATTCAGAAAAGTGTCCGTGATTTTAATTTAGTTTCACTCGAACATATGCATTATTTAAAACACAGATAGTAAATTCACGTCTCTGTTGGTTCTGAGGCGAACGATGTATGGGCGCTGAGCAATGTCCTTTATCATTAAACGCGTGACTGCCTGTCTACTGCTCATTCACCAACCACTCTGCTAAAATCGAGCTCTATCGCGTTTGATTCCGTCTTAACTTATTTGATGTATCATTATCACGGTTTTAATTCAACTGCTTATTGTAATATAAATAAATTGCTTAGTCTTGTTTTCGTTGTCATGTTGTTGGGTACGTGTACAGTTCCGGTCTTTAATTGATGAGCCACATGCCACTGTTCGTATTTTAGCCGGGTCATGCAAAACAGGGTTCGTCGGTTACCTACGTGCATAGTAAGAGAAGAGTGACTTCTCGAAATCAACTAATACAAGTTTAGCAACAGTTACAAGCGACAATTTGTTTTAGCGTAGCTATGGTAACGTTAGCATACGGTAAAATTATGATTAGTAAGCATTTTCGGAAAAATTCGGACTCACGATTTTATACAGTTACCTACACTGACAATACGTTTCCGCACCCTGGCTCAGTATTATTAAAAATATCATCAGTTTAAAAAAAATAACGTACTCTTTAAACATCCTTTCTTGAACTTTTGGAAAGGACCCTATCATGACCAAAATACATTGTAAGGAGCCTGATGTGCTATCGAACCCTGCAACAATAGCCGTATGTAATTCTTCTGTAATTTCTTGGTCAGTGAGGTGGTTTTTGGTGGGCAGTTGCAGCATCAGGTCTAATAGGGGCTGGTATGATACATCTGTAAAATCGAAAAAAAAAAAAATAGTTTTTCCAACTCTTTAACAATTTCAGCCAGTGACAAAGTTGATTAAGAATTTCACTTACTTGCAGATAAGGGGCGATCATCATTTGCATACATAGTTGATTTCGTTGTTTGTATTCTCTGAAATAATAACTTAGTTTACATCTAAGATTTTTTTTAAAGATTTAAACGAGTTATTATTCTTTACCTTACCTTATGAAACATTTCGTTTACCATTTTCACCAGATCAGTTTCCTGCTTTTTATATCCTAACAAAGCGTGTATAAAATCATTTTGCAGCCAAAACTTTTGAAATCTTTCCATCCCAAGGTACAACATTTCAGACGCAGCTTTCATGTATTTTAAATAGGACTTCTTATCGTCTGCGTGCTTTCCAAACGAAGTCACTGAAATTATAAATTAAGTGATCTCAAGGAATATTATAAAATGAGACGATAATGATAAAAAGTACTGCTCTCAAAAAATTTGGAGCTCACTGGGGTCAAAACTTAAGGGGATAAAGGGGTTTGGTTTCTGAGAGTAGTACTTTTTACGTAATCCTCCAACTTTTCCATCCATGGGTTGTACCAAAACTTAAGTGAAAACATGCTCACAGTAAGATGATCGCAGGGCATATAGTTTGAAGTGTGGTGAAGCATCAATCTTTCCTTTTCCAACGGAACCTTCTATATCGTATAACAATGCCCTCGCCTGGCTGTTAAACACTTCGAGATATCCATTTACTATCGGCAGACTGAAGAACGACTTTAGTATTTGTCGGTGACGGTTCCAATGGTCTCCTAGGTTCGAAGAAAATAACATTATTATTTTAATATCGAGACGGAAATTTTCGGTCAAATGAATGTTAAAAAAAAAATCACTTTTATTAGACTTTGGAAAAAAATCCTTTCCTAGTCTAGTCGACAAGTTGAAAATGGTACAAAATAGAGATATTGCTCTAAAAATTATGTGCGGTAGCTCGTTGGATCCGGAATGACGCTTAGAAAAATGTGCCAAAAGCGTATATTAATTAGCACATAAAAAATTACAAAAGTTATAAACAAAAAAAGAGGAAAAAAAAATGGTATTTCGTTTTTTGCCCAAATTTCATAAAATATTAATATTTAAGAAATTTCAAAAATAGAGTCTGAAAGAGGAGGAAATTTCCAATAAAAAACTTTTAACTCTCGGAACTCTATCTCCATTATTTATAACTTTAATTTAACGCTGAAAATAGGTCGGCGCGCGACATTTTTAGGTTGCACGCGGGGCGTCAAAAGCGAGTACGGCACAATATTAATCAATTTATTTAGGGTATTGAATATTTTTTTTTAAATTTGAAAAAAAAGGTGTATTCTAAACACTATAAATAATTTATTCCCTTCGGAAATTTTACTTAAAATTAATTTTTCAACAAGTTAACTAACACAATTTTCTCAAACAACCGTCTTATTGTAAGTGAAAAAAAAATGTTTAAATAATGGTCGTAAAAAGTTTTCGCTTCGTAGAGCCTTTCTTACATACATACTTAACAAAATCGCGCCATAAAAGATGAAAAAATATTTATACTTTGTTTATAATTTTTTTACTGGAACAAAAACTGAAAAATTCAAGTAATGTTGTTAAATTGTTTTTTTTTTTCTTAATCATCATAATATTATCGTTTTTTTATTAATACAAGATTTTCATTGATTGGCAAAAAAAATTCCCGCCATTTGTTGATAATTTTTTATAAAAAAATTGATTAAATCAATATTTTGAAAAAGTTTTTTTTTCACAACTTTATTACTTTACAAATATTGTTTTTTTTTTTTAATTTTTCCTTAATAACAATTTTTAATTGTTTGTAATCGTTTTTTGTATGTCTATTGTTTAAATAATTAGTTAAGAAAAAAATTTTTTTCTAAAAATCATAATTGACAGTCCTCTATAAAGTAACAGATTTTTTTTTAAACAATTCTTTTATTTTTTAACTTACCAATTTGTTATAATTTTTTTTAACTTTTTTATATTTTTTTCTAAAACTTCTAAAATTAACAAAAACAACCATACATAACAAAATTTGTTTTTAAATTTTTTATTGTACTTTAAAAAATTGAAAAAAAAAATTTTCTATACTTTGTTAAAAATTTGTAATCATAAATTTTGTAATGTAATAAAGTTGTGAAAAAAAGCTTTTTAAAAATATTGATTTAATCAATTTGTTTGTATAAAATTATCAACAAATGGCGGGAATTTTTTTGCCAATCAATTAATAACTTGTATTTATAAAAAAATGATAATATGATAATTAAGAAAAAACAAAATTAACAACATTACTTGGATTTTTCAGTTTTTGTTCAAGTAAAAAAATTATTATAGACAAAGTATAAACATTTTTTTAACATTTATGGGGTGATTTTGTTAAGTATGTATGTAAGAAAGGCTCTACGAAGCGAAATATTTTTACGACCATTACTTAAACATTTTTTTTCACTTACAATTAACACGGTTGTTCGAGAAAATTGTGTTAGATAACAATTGTTTAACTTGTTGAAAAATTAACTTTAAGTAAAATTTCCAACGGGAATAAATTATTTATAGTGATTTTTGCTGAAAGGTTTTTAAGGCTCCTATATTATTTACCTAACAGACATAAGAAATGTATTTAAAGAACAAACTATATACAATTAAAATAGAAAAAAAAAAACTCCTAACTAAAAAATGCCATCAAAAAATTCGTCCCCATCGCTATCGACTGGAAGTGAGCCCAAAAGACTGGCTGCATTGCCACGTTGTATGGCAATGCTTATCCTCTGTCCAAGGTAAAAGCCAGTGATAGATAGTTTATAGTGATTAGATTAAACCATATTTTTTTAAATTAAAAAAAAAATTCAATACCTTATGTAAATTGATTAATGTGCTCGCTTTTGACGCCACGCGTGCAACTCTCTAAACATGTCACGCGCAGACCTATTTTCAGCGTTAAATTAAAGTAATAAATAATGGAGATAGAGTTGCGGGAGTACAGAGTTTTTTATTGGAAATTTCCTCCTCTTTCAGATTCTATTCTTGAAATTTCTTAAATATTAATATTTTATGAAATTTTGGCAAAAAACGAAATACCATTTTTTTTTTCACCTTTTTTTGTTTATAACTTTTGGCACATTTTTCTAGGCGTCATTCCGGATCCAACGAGCTATCGCACATAATTTTAAGAGCAGTATCTCTATTTTGTACCATTTGCAACTTGTCGACTAGACTATCCAGGGTCTACTCATTTTTGTGAATCATTCTGAAATAAAATTACAGTGATTTTCTTTGCTACTAATTTAAGAATGATGCGCCATTGACTGGGCTAGCACATTTTTAACACGAGTTCCTTTATTTTCTGCAGGATAAGATAATAATAAGCGAATATTTTTCAATGGGTACGGAACCCTTAATGCTCGAGGTACGACGCATCGTAGCAAGTACCAATAAAGTATGACACGCCGTAAGACGGCCAAGTTAACGTCACGGCGCAAACATGGCCAAACTATCGAGTCGAGGGGATTTCGGACTCCGGACTCCACCTTTACCTATTATTTTTGAGTGGTACTTTGGGACCAAAAATAAAATAAACTAAAGTACGACTTGGAAATATACGGTCCACCAAAAATTTTTGAAGTTATACTTATGAAACTATTTTTGTAAAACGATAAAATATTCATTTTATTTCAAAACTGGCAACCTAGACTAGAGTCAAGAACAGACCTATCTCAAATAAAACAAGAAACCTTAAAAAAATATTCATTACGAAATAAAGTCTTGAGTATATAGTGAATTACAATAATAATAATAAACGATTATCAGTCCACTAAACCGCCCAAACCCATAGCGTTTCATCTTTTTTTTTTTCCATATTCTGCAATATTCTTGCTCCAACCGGGGATTGTCCTTGGGAATACTTTCACAGTGCATACAGGGATAATCGCCGGTTGGTGCCCCATTACATTTGAAATTTCTAACGGGGCCTCTGCGAGTTGGTTTCGGCCCCTCGTACGCCTACCAAAGGACCGGGTCTCCAGAGACCCGAGAAAGAAAACAAAAAAAAAAAATAATAATAATAATAATATCCTTGGACATTTCACACAACGTTCAATAGTTCAATTGTTAACATTTTTGTTTATAATCCCTTAAATCTAGAGCTTTTTTTGCTCACCGTATTTTATGGTTAACAAAAAAGAAAGACTAGAACAAAAAAAATTTTTTGTAGAACCAAAGTACCAGTCAAAAGTTATATAGGTGGACCTATATAACTTTTGACTGGTACTTTGGTTCCATGGTCTCGGCAATTCCCTTCGACCCAAAATATCTACTAACCAGATCCAGTTAAAAGTCCTTCGCCCAACCAATATTTAACAAATCTATAGATGAAATGTTTCTTCAAGCAAGTATTGGCCACCAAAAGAGCATCTTCAGGATCTGATATGCCTGTAAAAGATTATAAATTGATTTCACATCATCATCATCATGATATCAGCGGAAAGACGTCCTCTTCTAGACTCCTGGCCTCCCCCAAGTATCGTACATTGTGACGTTCTTAAGAACGTCAAAATGTGGCGATACACCAACTTGCTTTGTACGAAAACGTGACGGACATGTTGTCTGAAACAACGTTTATGGTTGTTTATATTAAATACAAAGAACTATAAATAACTTACAATAATAAATTTTGGTTCCAATTTTGGTGTAAACTACTCCACGATGTTTCACCGAGTATTCAGCAATGTTTTTTAAAAGTAGCCATAAATCTGAAAATTTAACAATTTAGTTCTAAAAGAAAAGACAAAAAACCTGGTCAAGAAAGAGTCGGTCTCGAAATATTTTTAAATTTTCATCGGCAAGGTATAGGCACCGCAGTGTTAAAATTCTTGACGAATTTAAATTTTCCAGAGAATTTTAACACTGCGGTGTATATTGTAGTTTAAGATCAGCGCCATCTCTTGACTGCTAATGGAACTAATGTAATTTTTGTTGATGATTTATAAACAATGTGCTATTTAGAGACATCGTTTTATTTGTCCTGTAATCTTTACATAAACTATCACAGAGCATAATTTCAGTTATTTCTCTACACAGATATCGGAGATAATGGACAATTTTTTGTCAAAAGTCGAAAATCATGCGGCCTAAAAAAGCAGTAATATTTGAGAATTTGCAAATAGCGCTTATGATACCCCAAATGCCCTGGAAGCCCTATTTTTAAGAACCTGTTGTTACATTTTTTTTTTTCTTATTTACAAAATAGTTGAGCAAACGTCATCTAAAACTACGTCATATTTCAAGTTGATAACATAAGTAGCTCCATTATCCAGCTGTGACAGACGGATAGACACACAATAAGGGTTCCTTTTTACTATTTTGGTATGTAAACCTAAAACGACATTCGAAGGTTCGAGACAAGTTACATTCTCACAGCAGTAGCGCTGTGAAGACTTATTACCAAATCGTCAAAAAGGAGAGTCTTTTACGAGCCAAGGTGCTTTGCTCTCGAAAAATTATAAAAATCAACGTGAAACAAAATTTAGATTTCTACTATTTCCTAGTTTTTCGTAGCTTGTGGTTGTTATCAAGACTCAAGTGATGTTAAATTAATAATAGTAAGTAAAATAGCCAGCAGTAAAATATTCCAACACTTTAGTGGCTGATTTTCAGTAAACAAAACACACTTAGTTTTTATACAAACTTTTTAACTGACTTCCCAAAAAGGAGGAGGTTCTCAATTCGGATGTTTGTATTTTTTTTTTATGTTTGTTCGGGCATAACTCCGTCGCTTGCCAACCGATTTTAAAAATGATTTTTTTGTTGGAAAGGGAATACTTCCCAAATGGTCCCATGGTAAGAAAACCAGGATCTGATGATGGCATCCCAGAGAAGTCGAGGGGAACTTTCGAAAATCGTATGGGCAACTAGTGCGTTTGTATTTTGCTTTTCTGCGATTTTGCAGTGGTGTTGTTAGGTGTGGGGTACCACTAAAAAGTGAAAAATAAAAGACTTTTTACAAAAAAAATACAACCGACTTCCAAAAAAAAAAACACTACCAAGTAAAAAATAATTTAATTTCGGAAGTCGGTGTCAAAAAACGAACAAATTAACAAAAACACCGAGTTCCTAAATTAAAGTTATTTTTTACTTGGTAGTGTTTTTTTTTTTTGGAAGTCGGTTGTATTTTTTTGTAAAAAGTTTTATACTAACTTTTTATACTAAACAAAAAAATCTACCACACAAACTTCAGCCAATTGCCGTCCACTGCTGAACGTAAGCCTCTTAGTCCGCAAGCATTCGCTGCCAGCCAGTCGATGCGTCGGGCCACAGGGCATCCCACACTTCGTTTGCCCGTACGCGGTCTCCAAATTTTAAACTCTCTTTAATTGGGATTAAGGGCATGGTGGCAATTTTGTATTTATCGAACTAAACCAACCAACCATCCCTGGCCCAGGGCCTAGGTTTTGAAAGATTAAAAATCTCAATGCTGGGCCCAGTTTACCTCACACCCCGAAGAAGAGGCTCCGGGCGTCGGGAGTCGCAGAGTAATTCCTGGCCACCGTAGGCGTGAGCCTGCGGACGGCGAGCGTTGGGTGGCTCGCCGTCCGATCAGAACCAGGCCCGGGCCAACGGCGGCTGTATTCTACGCGCGCCTCAAAGAGCAGCATAGAAGATGGCGCCAGTGCCTGCCGGTGCTGCGGAATTGGTTCGAAAGAGTAGCCGTGGTGGAACGCAAAGGGCATTAGAAGGAACACGGATGCGGTTTAGTCAGTAAAATTCTGACTTCTTCCTGCTTCGCTCACAGTGGGAGGAGAAATTTGAAGATTTCTCATCATTAAAACAAAAGGTTTTGAAAAATTAAAAATGTTTAAAAGAAAAGTCACTTACTCGATGTGTCAGTTAGCAACAGATGTGTATGGCCAATGATTGGTAGAAGTCCTGGATACGCAGGCGGCAGCGGGTGAGCTCGTGACTCCACGAGCCACGTGCGGAAATATACAAGAGCGCAAATGCATACTAAAAAACATACTGCAGTTATTTCCAACATACTTAGTTCTATTGTATATCTACTCTTAACTAACGCAGACAACAAACTAAAGCAACATTGGATATCACTCTTGTTTTATAAAAGTCTTATTAACTTGTTTTATTCCGGTTAGGTTTGACTGTAGTTTAGATCAGAGATGATAAAGACAAAATCTTCAATGGAGCAAATTAATTACATAACTTCTAAAAATAACAACTTCAATAAATTCTTAATTAACATTGGAAATTTTAACGTGGGAATTATTTTAATTCAGAAGGAAAAAAATAACTCTTAAAGGATCATTTCGTTGTCTATGTGTCTGATGGTCTGCCACATCCCTTTTTCTTAGCAACACGTGGAGATATAATGTTTAAATTAATATCAAATACTGACGACTTCTTGGCGCAATACAAAAATCAAGCTTCTGACTCCCGGTTTCTGAGGCACATTATCGGTTATATGTCGGTCCATTAAAGGTATTTGTCATAACGTCATTGGTTGATTAGTGGTTCACCAACCGATAATATCTCTGGAACCGGGCATAAGTCAACACAATAAAAATATGGTTATTTTTACTTCCCAAAATGGAGGAGGTAATCAATTCGGTTGTATGTTTTTTTATAATGTTTGTTACCTCATAACTCCGACAATTATGAACCGATTTGAAAAATTCTTGTAATATCTGAAAGGATATACTTGCAGATTGGTCCCATTTAAATTTTATGAAAATCGGTTACGAACTTTGGATTTTAAATCGAAATAGCTGGAATTCGTCTACTTGGATGATGGTTTTATGTCATCCAAGTAATCAAAATTGCGTATTTTGCTTTTCTGCAATTTTGCAGTGGTATTGTTAGGTGTGGGGTATCACTAAAAAGTGAAAAATATAAAACTTTTTACGAAAAAATACAACCGACTTCCAAAAAAAAAAACTACTGTGTAGTACTTAAGGGTGAAGATTCGAAAAGGCTTACTGCAAACTCCCGTCCACTGCCTTGCGCAAAGTAAAAAAAAATAACTTTAATTTCGGAAGTCGGTGATTTTGTTAGTTTCTTCGTATTTTGACACCGACTTCCGAAACTAAAGTTATTTTTACTTTGTAGTTTTTTTTTTTGGAAGTCGGTTGTATTTTTTAGTAAAAAGGCTTTTTATGACAATATTTTTGATACTCGCTTTTTTTTTTTCGACGTACCACTCTCAGTTCACCCCCTCTGAGGGACGGAAACTGCTGAAACGGGCTAACATTTGATACTCGCAAGTAAATCAAAACCTATAGGGTATTTCCCATCGACTTAAAATCATTTAATGGCACGAAGTAAGGTCTATCTTCAACTTCAAAATAAATCAAAGAACATACAAGCTTCACACCATACCAAGTTAGCGAAGTATCAAATTTAATCAAGAATCTTGATCCAAACTGGCTCAAGTATCGATGGTATAACCACTAAAGTCGTAAAGTTCGTCAGTGACTTAATCGTCGACAAACTGACCGACTGTATTAACATACCTCTTGACAGGGGAACCATTCCAGATCAATTAAAGGTAGCCAAAGTTACCCCAATCTACAAGTCTGGTGTCAAAACGGATCCTTACAACTACAGACCTATCTCAGTTCTTCCGATTGATTCCAAAATATTTGAAAGGGTCCTTTATACACGCTTTGATGAACAGCTCACTTCAATTAACTTTCTTTTTGAAAGATAATATGGATATCGAACATACTCTAACACCCTATCAACTACTGTAGATCTTATTACCAAGAACAAAATGAGCATCGATAAAAAAAACATGGCGTTAAGCTTATTCATCGACTTTAAAAGGTTTCCTATATTATTACAAAAGCTAAAACACATAGGCGTATCTGGTGTAGCGTTTAAAATGTTCGAATCATATCTGAATAGCAGTTGTCTGTTGGGTAAAGTCGGAGAATACCAAAGATAACCGCACAATATCACGTTTGGTGTTCCCCAAGGATCGCTACTAGGCCCTCTTTTTCTTCTTAATATATATCAACTCTATCCATAAAACTCCAATACACGGGCATATTTTGCTATATGCGAACGATACCTGTCTTTTTTAATTTGGTAGTTCCATAGCTGACATGATACATCAAACCCAGCAAGACCTAAATACATTGTCTATCTGGTTTCAACAAAATCTTCTAACAGTGAATTCATCCAAGACAAGCTACGTTATATTTTAAGCCAAAAATAAGAAAATACCACCTCATCCACCTCTTACAATTGAAAACCAAATACTCGAACTCAAACCACATGAGAAGTACTTTGGGTTAAGACTAGACTGCCATCTGAATTGAAAATAGATGTTAACGTAACACGAAGAAGCTCAAGTTGGTGCATTCATGCATGCACCAAGTACAGTCAGTATGTCAAGCCAAACTTTTAAGGAATGTAAATATTGTTTAAAACGAAATACTTGCTGGGCATCCCACCCACAGGCGCCAAAAGTGTTGGGAACACATTCGTTTCATTTGTGTTGCCAAGGAATGGAATTCCCTGCCGGAGTCTGAGTTTCCCGGTCGCTACAACCTGGGAATCTTTAAGTCAAGAGTGAATAGGTTCCTTCTTGGCAAGCATGCTTCATCTTTGACCACAGCATTGCTTACCATTAGGTGAGATTGTGGTCAATTGCATGTCTATCAATTGTAAAAAAAAATGATTTTTGTGGAGTAGATTTTTTATGTTTATTTATAAATATGTTTAATTATTTAAACTTAGCAGACAAAAATCAACAATATACGTTAGTACAATATGCAATTTTTGATTATTCATTCCAAATTTGAAAAGCACTACACGCTTCGGTATTTGAAAAGTACCATTTACGATAGTAGATTTTAGTATAGCAGAATCTCAATAGCTTCTTGGACTAAAAATAAAAAAATGTGACTCATCACCAATACAGTTGTTTTAAAATATAGACAATCAATAAAATGAATAATATACAAATTCGGCACACCGGAACTTTTACTCCGACTGTACTTTAAGATGTTCTCAGTACGTACATAACATCTACAAATATAACCCATGTATATGTAGTGGCCAATCTGGAGGAGCGTTACCAGGCAGAAGGACTGTGAACCGATTAATTTTATGGTCACATTTTTTTATTTATCAACTTTTATAAGAATATATTTGGTGGGTGTATATTTCTATGGTATTTTATTTCAACAATAATGTAAACGAATACGTTCTATCCAAAATTAAACAAAAAGTAAAATTATTTAAATTTATTCCTTGGAATTAATTGGCTGACTTTGATAAACTAAATAATTTATTTTAATGAAGAGCCTCATTCCCATGACCACATTATTGTCCAGATTCAGTGTAGTGGCTATCATATCCGCAATAAAAAAAATTTAATCACACTGTCTGTCTGTTCGCGACAAACTCAAAAAACACTGCACCGATTTTTGCTGTTTCCACAAATGGATGGAGAGGTTCTCGAGGAAGGTTTTAGTATTTAATTTGTCAAGCAGGCGAAGCCGCGGGCATCAGCTAGTAACAAATAAAACGAAAATAAAAAAAGAGTGTATTTGCGACAAGCATGATGGATCTCATAAAAATAAAACAAGAGGTTTACTGTAATAAATTTATCATCATCATCTGGCTAGCGTTTTCCCTACTATATTAGGGTCGGCTTCCAGTCAAACTAGATTCAGCCAAATACCAGGATTCAAGCAAATAAATAAGAAAAAAATATCGACTCATTTTTTTTTTTTCAATAATCGGTGATTCAATTCTTGTTTTCATCAACATCGGGCCCGAGAATCTACAACTGCATCATTAGATTTTCGAAAAAAAAATACAGTTACGGTGCAGGTACGTAGATGTAGTCAGAAATAATAAAATTGATTTGTTAAAAATAAGAGCTTCCCTTTGGTTTGCCATTTATTACTTCCCTGAATTTTATCTCCTTTTGCCACACTTTTGGATGGTGTAATAATACAGAATGTGTTTTTTTTTCATATCTAACTGATTTCTCAAAACTCCAATGTTGCAGTTTTAGTTTCACTGTTTTTCGGATTGGCCATGAAGGCACACTTTAAAAATTCACCTTGTATGTAACGGCGTACACCTGGATAGAAGACTGACCTGGGCTAACCACATCAAAGCCAAAAAAACAGAAGCCACCTTAATCCCGACTCTCCCTCAGTAACAAGCTGAATGTATAAAAGGCCATCATAAAATCAATGTAAACCTACGACGCACAACTCTTAGTCAGAGCTACTCCAACATCAAGATACTTGAGAAAATTTTAAAAAAAATTCTCAAAAAAAATTCTTAAGGGTGCACGAGTTTTAGGGCACGTCACGATAGTGGCGATAAGTCCCCTATTTGAGAAGTAGCTAGAGAGATGCCACGGCGTCCTCACCTTCCGCCTGACGCAGGTCCTCACCGGACACGGGTGTTTCGGGAGGTACCTGCACCAAATCAGGCGGGAGGAAACGCCCGGGTGTCACCACTGCCAGGATCGACCGGAGGACACGGTGGAGCACACTGAAGTGTGAGTATATTGTTACGTAGTAAGATACCTATATTATGTGCGCGCACTTAGCTATGTAAGCAACTTTTCTTCATATTCCTTTTATTGTACTTAAGAGTTTAGTCTAATAAAAGACACCAAACTGTAAACAGTGTTTCCATTACTACAAGCCAAGGTTCCAACATCACATGGCGACCCTGCCAGGGCTCTGCCAAGGAACTTTGTTTTCCTTTTGGTTCAGTTTTTAGGTGCTAGTTACACAAGTAAAAATTTTAAGCTGGTTTCAAATTCCTTCTCAAGATGTGCCAGTCAAAAGTGGAAAAAGAAGACGTGTTCCTAACCCAGAATGCTGCGGGCGATAATGCGGCTCAGTTGAAAGATTTTGGAAACCACATTCAAAGTATGAGCACGGTAACATATATTTTGCTGGCCCTGGTTTTGGTACTTGTACTATTTTTTGGTTGCAAGTTATATAGGGCGTGCCATCGACGCCTAATTCAAGAAGAAATGGGTATGCAGGCAATATCCCGCATCAGGTCGTCTCTACGAGCCAGGCGCAGCGTTGAGGAGACTACTGCGTAATCAAATAAAGTTTTCGTGAGTGTTTAAAACCTATACACACATTTATTATCTCCCATAAAAAAAAGTGCTTCCAATGAATTATGAGTGTTATTTAAAGAGTTTAGAATATATGCAAGCAGTATAATAACGTTTCGGAAGACAATACAAAGAGTAAAGTGTAAAGCCAGTGATCAAATTTCATTACGCTAATAATTATAACTCATAAAACGGCACACGGATACTCATCGAACATGATACCTCGCGGCGAATAGTGCTTACGTATTCGATTCTTTTGTCAGTATGTTACGAAATAGTGTTAAGTTTTACTTAATTATGAATAATTATAGCAATGTTTTAAAAATATTATATTCATTATGTTAGAAAGTTTAGAAGAATGCCAAAAGTTATTATATGAAATACGAACATATTTGGTAAAAAGAGGTCAAAGTAGATATAAAGGCCAGACTATTGAAATAAAATTGAAAGAAGCAAATGATGTTTTTGAGAAGTGCAAATCATTACTTTTAGTTATAAGTAAAGGCAGCGATGCGGAATTAATTCAATTAGGAAAGGATATTTTTGAAAAGAGCCAGGAATTGTATGATGAAATAAAAAAATTATGTATTTCTCCAAAGTCAATAGAAACTAACAAAATGGAATTCGATTTAAAGGTGGCATGTAATTTAATTCCAGTTATGGATGATACTGAAAGCACCACTAAGAGAATGATTGACTCCATCGAAATGTACGCTAATATGCTCGACGATAAAGGTAAGATCATTTTTATCTTAAAAAGTAGACTTTCGGAAATCGCAAAATTGCGTATTTCTGACAAATATGGGAAGGTTTCAGAATTAATTAAGGATTTAAGGAATAATTTAACAACAAAAAAGTCATACACAGCCATTCAATCCCGGATGCAGGCTATGAGACAAGGTCAAAAGACTGTTGAAGAATATGGTAAGGAAATAGAACAGTTATTTACTGACATGACGATTTCTCAAGCAGACGGGGATTCCAGTGCTTATTCTGTGCCTAAACCCATAAATGAAAAATCTGCGATAAAAACATTTTCAGACGGACTACGCAGCTCGAGACTATCCACAATCATCGCGTCGCGCAATTACAACAGCTTGAAGGAAGCAATACAGGCTGCAAAAGACGAGAACAGGCCTGCAACTCAGCAACAAGGTAACGTCATGCATGTATCAAAGCAAGGACGTACTTTCTATAACAATAGACGCTTTAATAACAGTCGCGGTCGCAGTGGTAGATACAATTATAGTCAAAACTCAAATTATTCTCATAGACAGCTAGGACAAAGTAGTGATAATGGATATCAACGTGGAACAAGGCGCGGAAATTATTATAACTATAGAGGAAACAATTTCAATAGTAACTCCAGAGGAAATTATAGTAATCGTAGACCTACTAACAGTTTTCAGAAAAGCAGGGGTAGACTTAATACACAAAACCGTAACTTATATACGGCGGAGCACAATATAGAGGAGCCCCAAAGCAGTGAACAATCAAATAATAGTCAGATTCAGTTTTTTCGATCTTAAGAATACCATCTTATCATGTAATGAAGACACTAAATACGTGACATTAAACATTAACAACATCAAATATTATTGGCTTGTTGATACTGGCGCTTCACTATCTGTTATAAAATATGGAGCAATTCCCTTTAACCTTCCTATACTCGCGCGTTGGTCTGTGAGACCGACGAAACCTATTTTCGTAATTATTTGTATGCACGAAAATCCTAAGAAGTCGAGGTCCTTGCTAGCTGCCGGATTTGTTGCTAACTTCATTTTAGTGTTCGCCGCGCATTCGTGCGAAGTTCACGTGTTGTAGCATTTGGCGCTAATTGGTCCGTGAGACCGACGCGAGTATGGGTGCAACTTTTTGAGTAAGTAATAATGTAATATATTTAGTGCATTTATATATTTTTTACAAACTTTGAATACTTTATGACGTATGTATAGTAAAATGTATGTATGTTTGTTGCTCTATATTATATTTAGACTAATTTTATTATTATTTTTAGATTATACTTCATATCAAAATGGACAATGATCGCATCAGATTGCTGCTGGATGAATTAAGTTCTGGTTCTAGCTATGAAGACCAAAATGATAGTGAGGTGGAAGACTATGTGGAGGTACAAGAAGAGACATACGACACCGAGCAAGAAGACGAAAATGACGAGATATATGAGGTAGAAAGTAATGAAAGTTCTCGCGATTTTTACTGTTTGGAACATGCTGCAACCGTATGCCCTGATTGTTATGGTGAGGATCAAAACTAAGCCAAACATAGATAAATATGTCCTTTGATATGTTGTTTATTACTATTTAGAAGTTTATTTTGTTTTTAAAAAGAATTATAGATTTTATTTTTGTTTTGCCTAGTACTTAGAAAAAAATCTCAAATTCGAAGACTGATTTCTGATAGACTGAAAGTCAGTAAAATAATTAATAAATTAAGCATTATTCATACTATTTTGTTTCATTATATCCTAAACTTTAAAATATTAATAATAGTGTTTGGGCTGCATAGTAAAAAAATATGTTGTAGGGGTGCGAAGTATCGGTCTGTGACACCGTGCGCGAGTATATGTGTTACAAAAATTGGCGCGAGTATAGGAAGGTTAACACACCAGTGCAAAGAGACAATACATTAATAAATGGCATTGGAGGGCAAACCAGATCTAAGGGATCGGTTAATTTAACTTTAAAAACCCGTGAAAACATACATTTTAATCATAACTTTTCAATTTTTGAATCGTTACCGCTAAAGGCTGATGGTATTTTAGGTTTAGATTTTCTAATGAAATATGGAGCTAATATTAATTTACAAACAAATTTAGTTACTTTATATAAAGACGATTACAGTTATTCATTAAAATTGATTAATTATGCTAGTAAAAATAAAAATTTCATCCGAATCGATACACCATATTTATGTGGATAATAGCATAAATGGTGATGTTGTTGTGTGTGGAAAAGAGCTGAGCAAAGATATATTTTTAGCAAATGAAATTACAAGAGTAATAAATAATAGGATTCCTATTAAGATCTTAAATGTTACAGAAAAAGACGTAGAGTTACCACTGTTTAAACCAGAGTTACAATCTTAAATGACTATCATATATGTTCATTTAATAAAACTGGCATAAACGTTATTAGAGTTCAAAAACTACTGAACGAAATAAATTTATCTCATTTACACGATGAAGAGCAAAAAAGTATTGAAGCAATATGCGCAAAATATGCAGATGTGTTTTACGTAGAAGGTGACAGGTTAACAACCACAAATATTTATCAACAATCAATTACTATTAAACCAAATGTTTCCCCAGTATATGTTAAACCATATCGTTTACCACAAGCATTAAAGCCCGAAATTGAAAATCAAACAAAAAACTTGAAAGAAAATGATATAATAGAGGAATGTAGCAGTGCATGGTCAAGCCCAATATTGTTAGTACCTAAAAAAAGTGTTGAAGGTCAAAATAAGAAGTGGAGACTAGTAGTAGATTATAGGAAACTAAACGAGATCGTGGCTGATGATAAATTTCCGTTGCCAAATATCACTGAAATATTAGACTCTCTTTCTGGCGCAATTTATTTTAGTCACCTTGACCTTCACCAAGGTTATTACCAAGTGACCTTGAATCCTCAGAGTCGTAAGTATACGGCATTTACAACTAGTACAGGACAATATCAAATGAAACGGTTACCAATGGGCCTTAAAATTAGTCCAAGTACATTCAGTCGTATGATGTCAGTTGCAATGTCGGGACTAGCATTTGAAAAATGTTTTGTGTATTTAGATGACCTAGTCATTTTTGGACGCAATTTGACTACTCATAATCAAAATTTAATAAGCGTAATGGAAAGACTTAGAAAAGTAAATTTAAAATTAAACCCTCAAAAGTGCGAATTCCTAAAAAAAGAACTTTTGTACTTAGGACACGTGGTTTCAGAGAAAGGCGTTTCTCCTGATCCAGACAAAACTAAAATACTCCAAAATTATCCAATACCCAAAAATTCAGATGAGGTCAAGCGTTTTGTAGCATTCTGTAATTACTATCGTAAAGAAGATTGGCGACTTGGGTACCCTCATTAAATCTAAATGTTCCAAAATCTTCTTATATGCAAATTAAAGGTCTTATATCCGTAGTTATTTTCCAAGCTAAAATGGTTAATTAGTTGTTGGTAGTAATTAAAAAAACATGATTTTAGTGTGCTACCCCGTTACAAAAACAAAACGCATTAATCCACAACAAAACGCATAAAATAGAGCCAAACTTATTTCGATTCAAATTGATAATTAATATTTGGCAACCCAGCTGTCACTTTATGTCAAATACAAAAAATATGTAGGCAAAATGTCATATTTCTGTGTTGTATGTAGGTGTCCTATTTAGTTCGTCGTTTGGGATATTTGTAGTGTTCATATGCGTCTATAAATGAAGTGTGAACCATGTGAATTTCCAGCCACCATGTTGCTATAACATTACAATTTGCGTTCAGTTGATTATACTTTTGTGTAGGACGGAACTGGTGATAGGAATCTTATTTAACATTGTTTGTACTTCAAATCTGAGAATGTCGATCCCGTTGTGTGCCCAGATAAAGAGAGATTTCAAAATCTTCAGACAAGAATATTCAATCGAGCGAGTCCTCATCTTATGAAAGATTTAAAAACTGCTTGTGCTGTATTAAATGCATTTGGAACTCGATTTACTGACCCAAGAAATGCTCAAATAATCTACACTATATAATATAATATATAATATAATATTATAAAGAGGAAAACTTTGTTTGTTTGTTTGTTTGATTGTAATGAATAGGCTCAAAAACTACTTGGCCGATTTTAAAAATTCTTTCACCATTCGAAAGCTACATTATCCACGAGTAACATAGGCTATATTTTATTTTGCAAAAAAATAGGGTTCCGTAAGATATTTGGGTTTTTCGGACACAAGGTGTAAAAATCAACCAGAAAAGTTACTTATTTTGCGTACGCTGCCTAAACTATAAAAGATACAACCATAAATTGTTCTAATTAATTGTAGATCTTATAAATATCTACAAAAAAGTCCGCGACACACTATACCTATCTATGTCGAGTGAGGCGCAACAACCATTTTTTTATTTAAAAATCTAGATTTTTTTTGGACTACGTTTAAACGCGTTTATTTTACTCATGCTATTAATCCTTATCAAATTAAAGTATTTCATCACTAAGTACAGTTTATGTAGATCATATTTGGTCTTTGAATGATTAAAATCGGACGTTTGGTTTTGAAGTTATGGCGAAATGAAAATATTACGATTTCTGCTGCACGGCCCGTTGCGGCGGTCACCAAGGCGGTGGTGCGCGTGCGGGAGGGGAGTTTAGTTAGATCTATGTAAGGTACCCGCGCGGCTCATACGCGAGGTAGGTTGGTAACAGTTTTTCTCACGGTTTTTCTGTAGTGTATTTAGTATCAGCATTGCACCCGTGCGAAGCCGGGGCGTGTCGCTAGTGTAAAATATAATAAACTAGCTTCTGCCAGCGGCTTCGCCCGCGTGATCCCTAGGGAACATATTCCCGGGATGAAAAGTAGCTTATGTGCTATTTTTTCAGACTATAATCTATCTTTGTTCTAAATTTCATTAAGATCCGTTAAGCCGTTCTGGCGTGATTGAGTAACAAACAACCAAACTTTCACATTTTAATTTTTTTAAATTTTTTCTATTGATTGTAGCGTGATGAAAAGTATACTGTAACCAGCTCAGGGGTATGAAAAATAATTGTACCAAGTTTCGTTCAAATCCGTCGAGTAGTTTTTGTTTCTATAACGGTTATACAGACAGACAGACCGACAGACAGACAAAAATTTTACTGATTGCATTTTTAGCATCAGTATCGATCCCTAATCACCCCCTGATAGTTATTTTGGAAATATATTTCATGTACAGAATTGACCTCTCTACAGATTTATTATAAGTATAGATAGATGAACGTTTATTTTTAGAGAACGAATTAGCGATTATAGCCATGGAGCGCCTGAATCGTCGCAGTATTATGTTTCCGAATATAGATGCCTCAAATATACAATAATTCCCACGGCTCTCCTTGGAAAAATTGGTGTTGTTTGCGTGTGGCACATGCTAGATCCGTCAAGCAAGATCATACGTTGGAGAACATTTCCGCTTTCAAGGAATGTACACACCCGAAATAGATCGCGACCAGCTGGATTTGAGCAGTTTAGGAGGAGAAAATCCATTTTTGTTAAGAGCAAAAATAAAATCCCGTCATGTGGGGCGGATCACATATTTTGTTTTCATAGCCGTTGAAAGGTCAGCAAGGTCTAAGCTCCATCATCGGCGACTGTTGTAACTGTATAACTCTGTATTTCGCTTACGCTCGACACGAAAGAACAACCCCCCCTGCGGTATTTCTTGACAATGTATTGTTAACATTACAATAAAAAGTTTTATGAATATTAAGGTTGCATTTTTACCTATTCTATTTAATTATTCATTATCTTTTGTCCTGTTGACGACCATCTTGTGGGAGGGTCATGGACCATCTTGGATACAGATTCAAATCCCGCAAAAGGAACGTTATTACTATTATAAGCAAAGACTATTAAACCACTTGACTGCGCATACAGTGCCCCGACGCACGAAAACTATTAGTGTTTTTGCTCAGATGTTAGGCAGCGGCCTTAGGAACCATTTCAGTTGTGACCAATTGTTAGACCTGTGGGCATGCTAAGTTTTTACGAATCGTTTTAATTTTTATGCAATTTATAACGCATAAAAATGCCTTCATACCCGGTGAATTTGTGTGGGGAAACATTCCAAGACCTTTTGTTACAAAAATGATGGCATAACTTTTCATCGCAGATTATAGACTACGCAAAATATTTTTGATTTGAATCAGATGGTGAGCCACTGCAGGGGTCTATATAAAATGGTGGTTAGGTGAACGAGCACACTGTGAGAAGCGCGCGTTGATGTCTTTTGGAAAAGTCTCTTTCTTTCATTAGGAAATACTTATATTTTTATCCCTTTCTTCCCCTTTGTATTTTTATCGTAAAAATCTGTGCTGTTACGTTTAATGATTGAAGTCGATTTATCGATGATCATAAAATTACAACTAATACAATTTTTAATCAATTCACATACTTACTTTAAACACGTAACTACTTTTAAACGACTTTAAAAATAGGAGGAGGGTCTCAGTTTTTTCATCTGTGTGTTTGACATACATGTTTTCATTTTAGATTTTCGATGATTTCAGAATTAAAATAAAAGTAGAAAGATAAGGTTAATAGGGAAACTTTGTTTAAACAAGATATAGCGCTGTTTGTTTGGATTGAGTATTTTTATAATGTTAAAATCCATTTTATCGATATCGACTATTTTCCTTTAATCAAGTAGTGCCACCACTAACCATAGGCTACCTATGCAACTTGACCTTGAACGGACCAATTGCAGCCGCGCGTTGTTCCTCGTCCCCCGGCCCGCTGTAGTGAGCCGCGTTCTTAGAAGAAATCGGCCTATACGCTCTCTAGTGGTTATATACTCTATGATTATAAGTGACGTCACAGTAACTGGATAGCCTGAAATCATTCAAAATCTTCTTACCTATATTTGAATAAATTAAATAGATGGCCTGAAACACAGGTTTTTTTATTAACCTAGATCAGGCAGGTCTACATTACAGGTAGAACTAAAAACATTCTCAATTGTAATTCATGTAAATCACAATTGTACTAACTTTTTACTTGAATAAATTATTATATATATATTATTATATTTGCCGTTTCCTTATCTCAACTTAGAACATTTGTTTTTTTTTAAGGATGGGAAATCATCAAATGACTCCTCCCGCTCTGGGTAAAGCAGGAGGGAGTGTCAGACTCCTACTGACTAAAACCCATCCGTGTTCCTCTTAATGCCCTTTGCGTTCCAGGGCCGCGGTGTCTCTTTCGAACATATTCCGCAACCCCGGCAGGCACTGGCCCTAGCGGGCCCCACTTGCTTTGCTGACAACTCTTTGAGGCGCGCGTGGAACACAGCGCGCCGTCGACCCGGGCCTGATTCTGATCAGATGACGAGCCACCCAATGCTCGCTGTCCGCAGGCCCCAGGCGCAGGTACGGTGGCCGGGAATCGCCCTGCGACTCCCGACGCCCGGGGCGTCTTCTTCTGGTGCGGCGGCCGGGGCGCGAGGTCTCCCTCACACGTTCGGCCTCCTCCTTCGCTTGAATTACTGCTTCGCAGAAGGAGGTGACCGCTTCCCATGCCTGCTCGCTCCGGTTCATGGCTTGAACCAGGGCCGGACGCGAAAGGTTGCCGCCGCCGATTGCCTCAACGAGGACACAGCGTTGCTCCACCCACGCAGGGCAGACCTCCACCGTATGCTCCACTGTATCTTCCGGGCGATCCTCGCAGTGTTGACACCCGGGCGTATCCTCCCATTGAATTCGAAACAGGTACCTTCCGAAACAACCGTGTCCGGTGAGTACCTGCGTCAGGCGGAAGGTGAGGACGCCGTGGCGCCGCTCTAGCCACTTCTCAAAGAGGGGACTTATCGCCACAATTGTGGCGTGCCCAACGCTGGGTTGCGACAGTCGCTGTCTCCATACCGCCATGAGATTCTGCCGGAGCTCCGTCCGCCATGCTGCGATTTGCAGCGGCAGAGGAGTCTCGCCCCGGCGTTGCGCCTCCACGCAACTAAGAACACCTTGCTGTAACATCTACTAGTAACTCAAAAATCTTTCTATAATTATTAAAGTACAATCTATACACTTTATCTGATTAAAATGTATGATTTATAAGGGTTTTCCTTTAGTTACAAAGTATGTAGGTAGGTATCTTTAAGAATTATTTTTGGTGTTCCATTTTGAGGTTATGTTTATAATCAATTAAATAACCCCAAGTCTAATGTATGGCTTACCATTACATATTCTGTTGTACTCTATATTAGCATTCAAATCCATATATTCATTCTATGAAACGCTAAGCCTTTATGTGGTACTGAAAATACATGGGTTTCTGCCAATCTCCTTTATAAAATCTTTCGCTGATATTACTATACCTTTAAATAAATTATGCAGAAAAAACGAACCATTTCAATGGACTGATGAGTGTCACAAAGCGTTTGAAATCTTAAAAAAGTTGTTAATGACGCCCCCGATATTGCAATATCCTGATTTTTCGAAAGAAAATGAATTCGTAATACAAACAGACGCATCAGGAATAGCTATTGGTGCAGTTCTATGCAACAAAGACTTGAGACCCATAGCATACGCAAGTAGGCCATTAAATAAGGCAGAAAAGAATTACCCGACCATTCAAAAGGAACTTTTGGCTATTGTTTGGTCTGTAAAATACTTTAGACCATACGTTTACGGCAGAAACTTTACATTAATGACTGACCACAAACCCTTAGTGTATCTTTTTGGAATCAAAGATCCTTCTAATAGATTACTTAAATTTAGACTTGCTTTAGAAGAATATAAGTTTAAAATTATTTACGTAAAGGGGAAAGAAAATACTGTAGCAGATGCTTTATCAAGAGTTAGTATGACATCGGATGATTTAAAAAGTATGCATGAACAAGTTGTAAATGTGATGACTAGAGCACAGAAAAAAAGGATGGATGAGATGAATGATAATAACATTTTAAAAAGGAATGCGGATCTTAGTAAATCTAAAGACGATTGGCCTGATCAACCAAAAGTCGTAGATATATTAAGAAAACCGCGTGACACGATTGAGATGATGTTTATGGATGGCAAAACATTAGATAAATTGAGAATGGGAAATATGATTACTACGGAAATAGAGTGTTTTGCTTTTAGATCAGATATAAAACATTTATACATTAATCTTAATTTTAAGGCGCATTTCTCGCGAGTCGAATTTGTGCAGAAATTAAGTTTATTTTGCAAAAAGATAGGTGTCCAAGAAGTTTGTATAGTAAAAGATGAACAAAATGTTGAATTTATTAAACATATTTGCAGTGAAATAAAGTCACTAAACGATTGGACTGGACCCCGCATATGTATATTGCGAGGTGTTAAAAGAATAACGGACGATAAAGAGAAAACTCTCATTATGAACGATTTTAACTTACTGCCATCTAGCGGACATGCTGGTATGCGCAGAATGATAAATACTATTAAGAAACGATATTTTTGGCCTAGTATTGAAAAAGATGTTCAAGAATTTGTACGTAAATGTACGAAGTGTCAGAAAATGAAACATAGTCGTTACACTAAAGAGCCAATGGAGATAACCAGTACGGCATCTTCAGCCTTTGAAAAAGTATATTTAGATGTAGTAGGACCCCTAGACAAGTCCATAGATGATAATTCTTATATTTTAACTATCCAATGTGAATTGACCAAATTTGTACAGGCAATTCCTCTTGCAAATAAAGAAACTACGTCCATTGCTGATGCATTCGTGCGTAATTTTATTCTGGTATTTGGTATACCTAAGGTAATAGCCACTGATCGAGGAACGGAGTTTATTTCGTCTACAATGGAACAGGTATGTAAGATTTTGAATATTCAAAAACTTTCCTCTACGGCTTATCATCATGAGTCAATAGGAGCTTTGGAAAATACCCACAAAGTGTTGGGTTCATTTTTAAGAATTCAGTGCGACAATCATCCGGAAACTTGGAGTCAATGGTTACCTTTTTGGTGTTTCAGTTTTAATAATACTATGCATTCGGAAACAAATTACACGCCACATGAATTAGTATTTGGTAAACTATGTAATATACCATCTAATTTGTCTAATCATGTAGAACCATTATACAATGTAGACAGTTATCCATTGCAATTGAAATACAGATTACAGTTGGCGCAAACTGAAGCTAAAAATAACTTGATAACTAAAAAACATAAGAGAAAAGCTAAGTATGATATTGCGATGAATCCTGTTAGATTTAAGGTAGGAGATTTAATATTAATTAAGATAGAAACCGGACGTAAATTGGATCCTCTGTATAAAGGACCATATGTAGTTGTAGAAGACCTAGGATGTAACGTTAAGATAAAAAATAATTCAAATAAAGAAGAAATAATTCATAAAAATAGGACTAAACCATTTTATGAATAAAAGTAAACTGTATTTTCTCTTCCTTACTTTATTATAGATTGATTATTGTTTTTTTTTATGTACAACATAATCATGTTTTTTTATTTGTTTTTAACTTTAATATTTCCGTAATAATAGTATTACAGAGGTTAAAAAAAAATATGTAATAATGACATTTTTTTTTCCTCTTCGCCCCCGGGAGGTGAAGTGTGAGTATATTGTTACGTAGTAAGATACCTATATTATGTGCGCGCACTTAGCTATGTAAGCAACTTTTCTTCATATTCCTTTTATTGTACTTAAGAGTTTAGTCTAATAAAAGACACCAAACTGTAAACAGTGTTTCCATTACTACAAGCCAAGGTTCCAACATCACAACACTGTGCAGGTGTGCCCCGCTTGGGCGGAGCACCACCGTGTCCTCAAAGCGGCAATCGGCGGCGACCTCTCGCGTCCGGCCCTGGTCCAAGCCATGGTCCGGAGCGAGACGGAATAGGACGCCGTCACCTCCTTCTGCCAAGCAGTCATGCTAGCGAAGGAGGTGGCAGAGTGGGAGAGGGAGAGAACCTCTCGTCCCGGCCGCCGTGGTAGACGGCGCGGGCGTCGGAGGCCACCTGGTGACCTCCGGCCACCGTAGGCGCGGGCCTGTGGACAGAGAGCTATGGGTGGCTCGCCGTCCGTCCGTCTCATGACGCGCGATGATCTTTGAGGCGCGCGAGGAACACGAACGCGCCGTCGACACGGCCTGTCGTCGATTTATAAAGTTATTTTTATTTTTGCAAAAAATCGTTAAGTTATGTAGTTACGGGTATAAACTTGACATAGCCATTTTTGACTGCCTGAAATCTACTCTCGGTGACCATTGGTTCTCAAGAAATTCAGATAATCTCTGGCAAATACATGCACAAAGCTGTGAGACAGGAAGAGTGGGTACAGGTCCAGCACTACCACCTCAAAATCACTTATCACGAGTTCGTCTCTGTTGTCATAGCCTAGGGATCTACAGTTCCCCTTCATCCACTGAAGAGTCAAGCCCGCAACGGATAATTTCTGGCCCTGGGCTGGTCATAATGTTTCATTAGCTCACTGGGAATTGAACAGTTTTGAAACTAAACAGAAAACAGCTTGTTGTTTGGAGGTATGCGGAACAGAGAGTAAAGTCCTGCAAACCTCTATTGAAAACAGAGGATCCTCCGACCAGGCGGTTGGTGTGCCTTGTGGGCAACTGCTCGATAGTTGGGCGATGTATTTGTTCAAATCGCACGGTGAACTCTGCTTGCGCGATGCAAGATTTTTGTTCGCTGCTTGTTGGATAAATGGCGTCGCTGTTCTTTTTGTTGCGATGTAGATTATCTCCGTTAGTTTTTTTTTTACTGGATATGGGATTGCTCTTGACTCTAGTCTTGGTCAGAGATGATAGAGACAAAGTCTACGATGGAGGGAGCTTATCCAGAAGTAGCCTGTTCACTCTAACTTTGAAAAAAGAGTTCCACTCCTTTGCTGTGCGCATTATGAAAGACGCTTGGAAGCGCTTAGTGCGAGTTGGTGGATTAGCAACAAGGTAGGGATGGCAAGTTGCAGTGCGTCTGGATGTCCGATAGTAGAAGGGGGCCGGTGGGATGAGGTCGTGGAGTTCCTGGGCACACTCTCCGAAGTACAATCTGTGGATGACCGACAAGTTAGTAGTTTTTCTTGTGGCGGCATTGATGCAGCTACAGTTGGATATAATTATGTGACTTTCTGTGTTAAAGTATAATTTAAATTTAAACATATTTTCTGTTTTTCTGTATTCTGTTCTGGTCGCATCACGTTAAAAAAATACAAAACCCGTGTAGATAACTTTAACACATTAACCTGACAGGAATTGTAGCAATATTATAGAAAAATTCAACTTATTTATTATGTAATGCAGATACCCGTACTGTCATCTATTGACCGAAATAGTATTGTCAACAGCATAGAATCCAATTCCACCAAAACAATTTTTACTAAAAATAGCGTAATTATGTTGGCATACTTAGAATTTAGATGAATGGTACAAAAAAAACGGAAATCTAACATGTTATAAATATTTGAAAATAGTAGGTAAAATAAGAATTATAAAGGTCAGGAAATGCACATGTTAAATAAAATACAAAAATAATTACAGTGATGAGATTCGAACCATACCAAGTCATTTGAAAGGCAGTCTCCAAACGACGGTCCATGACCGCTGTTGACAAATAGGTTTAAATAGTCCATATTATTTATTTCATGGTTTTTTGCTGCTTTACTCTCCAAAAGTAAAGCGTGATGATAAAGATTGCTAATGTTAAACCCATAAGTATGTGCAATATTGTAACATGGTATGGCTTCTTATTACCATTCCTCGCCAAGCTTTTTGTCGAATGTCGAATTAAAATTCAAAACCCATTTTATTATTATTATTATTTATTATTACTAGCCTGTACTGTCCCACTGCTGGGCAAAGGCCTCCCTCCATTCCTTCCAATTCTCTCGGTGTTGTGCCTCTTCCTCCCAATTCGTAAGGAAGACATCCAGGTCGTCCCGCCATCTCTTTTGCGGTCTGCCGCGGCCTCGTCTCGCTGTTTCAGGTTTCCAATCCAGTATTTTACGGGTCCACAGTTTGTCCGGCATGCGGCATACATGTCCTGCCCAGTCCCATTTAAGTTGGGCAGCCTTTTGAGCCACATCGACGATTTGTGTTTTGGAGCGCAGTGTAGTGTTTCGGACGTGGTCTGTCAATTTAACACCTAGTATACTGCGCTCCATAGCACGTTGGCAAACCTTGAGTTTGGACTTTTGGATGTTAGTCAAGGACCAAGTCTGTGCACCATAGGTCATGTTGGGGAGAATACACATATCCATCAGCTTGCGTTTTAGTGTCATAGGCAAAGTGCCCTTAAATAGCTCCTTCATGGACCAGTAACTCTTCCAGGCATTTTCCGTTCGTCTTGCGATTTCCTTTTCTTGCCTTGCCTGGAAAGATACTACTTGGCCCAAGTAGATGTATTCTTGGACGTATTGTATATTCTCCCCGCCTACGTGTATGTTCCTTTTGGAGCTGTTGGTCATGATTTTGGTCTTCGACATGTTCATCTTAAGTCCAACCTCAAGGCTCGCATAGCTAAGGTCTTGTAGCATTTGCTCTAGTTCTGTGGCTGTAGGAGAGAAAAGGACAATATCATCAGCGAAACGTAGATTAGTTAGTCTCGCTTGACCGATGACTATACCCTTCTCCTCCCATTTGGCTGCCAGTGTCTGAAAGACTTCTTCCAGGGTACTGGTGAACAATTTCGGGGACAGCGGGTCGCCCTGTTTGACTCCCTTAAGAATATCAAACTTAGGACCTAATCTCTCTAGCTTGATGGCAGCTGTGCTATGGGTGTATATGTTTTGCAGTAAATGTATATAGGTTGGTTCTATTTGTTGTTTCGTAAGAGCACTGAATATCGCAGAATGTGTGATGCTGTCAAAGGCTTTAGAATAGTCTACAAATGCAAAATATATAGGATTTTTAAATTCTTTAAATTTTTCGACTATTTGGTTGATGGTGTATAAATGGTCTGTCGTAGAAAGCCCTCTACGAAAACCAGCTTGTTCTGGGGGTTGTTTTTCATCCAGTTGATCAGCTATGCGTTTTTCGATGATTTTAATAAATGTTTTGTAAATGTGGGAAATAAGGCTAATTGGTCTATAATTATTTATATCGGACTTATCACCTTTCTTGTGGAGAAGTATAATGTTGGCATGGCAAAAATTTGTAGGAAAGTTACCAGTATGTAGGATGTCATTGAACAACCTAGTCAGGTAGAAGAGTAATGATGGTTCACCCATTTTTAAGGCTTCAGTACTCACACCATCTTCACCACAAGATCGGTTATATTTTAATTTGCTGAGTGCATCACGAACTTCCACTTGAGATATGGGAGATATATTATCGGAACATGAATAGGTAGATGGTGGCTGCGTATGAAGTGTTTCAGAATAAAGGCTCTTATAAAAAGTTGTGCAAATGTCTAGAATTTTGTCTCTGTTGATTTGTTTAACACCTCTGCTATCTTTAATACATGTTATCCACGATTTTTTATTGCTTATTCCTTGCTTTGCTATTTTAAGTGATCGGTTTCTTTCTAAAGCATCCTGAATTAGTTTTTTATTATAATTTCTTATATCTTTTCTGATGCTGCGCTTAACTTCTTTGTCTTTCAACCTGTATTGTAAATCTCTATTTATTACATTTAAAGCCTGTCTCTCTTCTATAAGTTTTTTAGTTTCCCCTGAAAGTTTTTTAATTTTGTTTTTATTTTGTTTGACTACTTTGCTGGCTTTTGATATGCTATTAATTATTTCTTTATATTGTAAATCTACACTTTTTTCTTCGTTTTCCTCGTTTAAAATATCAAAACTGTTTCTTAAGTCTAAATTAAATTCTTTTTTACAAGCTATAAGGGATTCTTTATTCAACTTTCTGATTTTATTTTTAAATATATCCTTGCGATGGATTTTTGTGTCTAGTTTTAGAATTGCGCGCACGGGCCTATGATCATTTTATTATTATTTTGACAAAATAGTTTCATGTAAAAATATAGTTCAAAAGATGAAATAAATACAAAAATAATATAAATAAATTAAATAAGTAATAATAAAAATCTTTATTTGTGCATAGAAAGAAAATATCCAAATAGTACACAGAGATTATAGCAGTGTTGTACAAAAGTGACACATAAAAAGGCGAACTGATACCTCCTAAACTAGACCAAAAAGCCTGTTTTAGGAGCCAAAGGTCCTCCATTTATAAAGTCATACATTTATGTGATTAGTTTACTTGTTTGACATGAACGAGCATGGTGATCGAGAGCATGTCATGCTCACTCAAATGTTTTGCTGATGGCGGCGTGTGTGTTGGATCATTCGGTTCCCATCAAAATGGTTGAGCTGAATGGTGCCGATACATACGTCAGGTTCGTGAACGGACGCCGTCAGTTGAGACTGGTCATCTCTTAACCACCACTGGCTTATTTTCATCTTTATATTTAAGTTGCTGTTTTAAGTTTTTTTTATTTTGCATTGTCCTCACATGAAGAAGCAAGTACATGTAACTAAGATTTTTGTAAAACATAACATGATTTAAAAGAGTGTCCATGGAGTTCCTTGCACGTTCTTCTCCATAGAGATCTACGCTTTGGAACGTGCAAATAGCCTCATGTTTTTGACTGACCGACCTTGACATTTCAAAAGTGCCTGTAAATGGTTTATCTATATATATAAAAGAAAGTCGTGTTAGTTACACTATTTATAACTCAAGAACGGCTGAATCGATTAGGCTAAAAATTGGTAGGGAGTTAGCTTAGAACCAGGAGACGGACATAGGATAGTTTTTATCCCAAAAATCCCACGGGAACGGGAAAATCCCACGGGAACGGGAAAGTCCCACGCGTTCGGGAACTATGGTTAAACGGGAGCGAAGCCGCGGGGGACAGCTAGTTTGAAATAAATGCTTTGAATTTGAATATGCCTTAATTTAAATACAATATTAGTCATATTAAGAGACAATGGTAATAAGATTCTCGGTTTCCTCATACGTTAACTTCTGCAACCACTCTGTAAGTTAGATTTTAACTTCATGTTTCGTCAGCGGGTAAATGGGCATAATTTTATGAATTCTATAGCCAATGAACTCGACAATATTTCCATAGCTTCTTCGTACGAATGCTCCCCAGACAGATGTTCGGAGTTCATAAGTTCACAAGTTCACGAGTTCCTAATATTTGTTGGGTTGTGTAACCCAACGAAAACTTATTAGGAGTATCAAAAAGAATTTCGAACAATTCTTATGTTGTCTCACTAATGTTGTTTTCGTTGTAATTGTGCTGACGGAGTGCTGGCTTAAAGTATCTGGACTTGATCCGTTTATGCAGGGATATACCTGCCACGCCACTTTAAATAATGAATCACAAAACGACGGAGTCTTAGTATTCACCAGGACGACTCTGCGATGTATTGTGCACGAACCATCTTTTCATGGAGCCAACTGCCTTGTTTGCTCCACAGATAATACCGTTATCATCTGTTTGTATTGCTATCCCTTTTTTTTTTTTTTTTTTTTTAGGGATGGGAAATCATTCAATGACTCCTCCCGCTCTGGGTGTAGCGGGAGGGAGTGTCAGACTTCTACTGACTAAAACCCATCCATGTTCCTTCATTGCCCTTTGTGTTCCGGAGCCACGGTGTCTCTTGCGAATAATCCCGCGACTCCGGCAGGCGTCGGCCCTTTCGGGCCCCTCTGTGTTGCCTTTGAGGCGCGCGTGGAACACTAACGCGCCGTCGACACGGCCTGTCGTCACTAGACGGACGGAAGGCGAGCCACCCATAGCTCGCCGTCCACAGGCCCGTGTATTGCTATCCCTTATATACTAATTTGGATTCCTTTTATAATAGCCTAAACAGTTTAGCTGGCACTATAAATCGCTTGCACAATGTGGTTCTTATTGGAGATCTGAACGTAGATATTAAAACTACTAACCATGACCGGAACTCAGATCATTATCTCACAGCTACTGCGACTTTGCTCCCAGCCCACCTCCACCCTACCAGATCAGAAAACTGCTTAGACCATGTTCTGTTAAAAACAAAAAATACAGCATGCGTTTTAGTGGTTCAGACACACATCACTGACCACCTGCCAATCATCCTGTACCTCAAAAACAAGGGTTCTATCATCAAAAACAGCCCCACTACATCTTCCCGTTACAATTTCTTAGTAAAACAACAAGACTTAGAAAGTGCTGAATTCAGTTCGGTGTTGAATGAGATGAACCCCAACCTGGCCGCGGAACAGGTTGTAAGAATACTTCAAGAAGTTATTGCTACCCATACCCTATATAAACGTATTCAAAATTTTAATAAGATTTGTGTTATAAAACCATGGATGACTCAAGTTTGGTGAGATGTATACCTACGCAACCGTGACATGCATCCTGCATTATAGATTAAAAAGGATCCTGAAAATAAAATCCTTGAAATTACTTACAAAAGATATCGCAATTACATATTTTATTACCTAAACACCTTAGTAGTTAAATTTGAATTCATTTACACAGAGTTTTAAGTATGAGATCCATGCACATTTCGATACATATTTCACAGTTGTAGATGCAGAGTTTACACCACTTTTAGATTTTATATAGCCTGTATGTTGACTGTACTTGTCAGGATTATTTATGAAAAATTTGAACAAAATCGGTTCTGTAGTTTCCTCGGTAATTGGAAACATACACCCTACGATTTGATTTACTATTTTATTATGACACGGTTGGCGCAGTGGTTGAGCGATTGCAAAGAGTATAGTAATATATATGGAATAGAGAACCCTCTCTCGAGAATTTTTGACACCTATATTAGACGGTGTCGCCATCTGATACTATATCCGCTGCACTAATCCCAAAACCTATAGGTGCGTATATAGGTATATATATCTATATCTGTACCATACTCTGAATAGGTTTTCTATGGGTAGGCGGGTAATTTGAAATGTAGGCCATACAAAACCAGTTTTATAAACATTTTGTATTTGTTCCATAGCAATTCGTGCTTAGTTCTTGATTAAGTTATGAAATAAGAATTTACAAAAAAAAAAACAAATACAGTTTGTGTTTACAAAATTGAATGTTTTACAAAGCCAGCAAAATAAAAATCATGAATGTATTAATTATTTAAGTCATTTATTCGTCTTATTATGGCGATGTTTATTAAAATAATTTTGAGCATACATTTTAATTTCATCCTCACCATCGTATGTAAGTTTCCCTGCTAAAATCCGGTTTATTGACTTGCACCAACTATAAATTAAGATATTTAGTGTAACATCTGTAAAGTATTCTATCAACTTTTCTTTATGTGTTTCACATTTGAATGGAAACTGCACAAATATTTCCGTTACTGTTTTTATTTCTTTTTTTAATCCAGTTTTCAGCACATCACTTTTCAAATGTGAAACACATATGCTATGTATACTAAGAAAACATTCTTCCAATTCTTTAGAGGGATAACATAACAACATTTTGTCAGGAAAATATTCTTTTGCTGCAATGTAGGAATTTTTATCATTTATACTGCATAGAACTGTTTTTCTGCATGTTTTGCAGCTTTTTATTATGTTTTTGAGACATTTCCTCAAGATCCACCCACACACATAATTTCTCTGGCCTAAATCGTTCGGAAGTTTTACATCCTTTAGGACTTCCTCTCTAAGAGTTATTTCTTTTTCTTCAGAAACGTCGATTGGACGTTGAGAATTATTCGTAAAAAAATGTAGCGATTGTAAAAAACTATTATTATCTTCTTCGCAATTTGCCTGAGCTGAATGAGCGTTTAAATTATTCAATAAAATCGTTTTGAATGCGCCTTCAAATGCCATTACATTGGGTGCAATGTTTCTTGCCCCGCAATTTCTAATACTTCCGAAGAAATTCTCAACAGGATCTTGATTAAAATTTCTCGTCAACATTGAGTCAAAAGAATATTTTTGTGATAAAAGTTTCCACAATTCTTGTATGCCTTCAATAGTTTTTACAAAATTTTTTACAGATGGAACAACTGTTTCTAATTTTCGGATTTTATTCCCTACCTTTTTGCTTGACTGAAATTTTATACTTTTAAGATATTTTTTTGCTTTTAGCCACAATTGATGGTGAGGTGAATTCCTTCTTACAGGCCCTTTATAAATTTTACCATTTGGAATTTCGAAGGTATTACAATTAAGACTATCAAATAAATTATCCACTAACAGCACAATAGGAATAAGAGAGCGACACTCTTCGGGTAACTTTCCTCTAGCCGTTAAATGGTCTGTGGTAACCGCCACACTATGGCTAAAAATCTGCGCTGCAGCCTTCACTCGCATTTTCTTTATTTTATCGGGAACGACGTGTTCCTCTGTCAACTTTTGGAGGCAGCTCAGTTCCCACAAGATTTATCTGCAGCATATAACTGCTGGAAATATTCCCATTTTATTGACTTTATTTTATTTCTATCTTCATAATCCACATAGGTCATGGTTTTATTGAGAAGATTGTTTCGCAAACCTTTCAATAAATGAGGAACATCATATAAAGTAATGATTTTCTTTCCATTTATTTCGAATATATTAGGAGGCGTTTCCTTTCCTTTTCTCAGATATTTTGCTTTTGTTTCTTTTATTAGGCCTTCTATGGCACTTACATTAACCGTACTTTGGTCGCATACTGTACAAAGTACGATTAGACCAGTTTTCTGAATATTTTTAATAACATCCTTTTTAGTTGATTTCAAAACAAATTGGTTTAGGGCATTGGTGAAGAAATAAGCAACTGGTTGTTTGTAATGCTTTTTTATGCCCTTAACCATAAAAACTAGAGCATGGTTTGCAATTTTGTTTTTTCCATTACTGGTGAATCCCTTTAATTCATCACTTGATGAGTCATAATGAATTTGTGGCATTATTGACATCTCATCGAATATGAGAGTACACAGTCTGTCTTCAGTATCCAAGTTAGACACTGTCTGTTTCAGCTTGTCAAAAATGATATTATTGATGCCAGGGCTTAATTTAATTTGAGCTAACAACCGCTTTAAGGATTTTGTAGACGGTAAAACAAAATATTTCGACATTAAGCCGTAACATTTCGGACTCCTTTTATATAATGAAAGTGACAGAACTTTCTCTTCAATGGAAAAACGCCGTCCAGTTGGTTTTTTTCCTACTTGGAGATACTGCATGTTGGTGAAAATTTTTGCAGCAGGTGTCATATCCTTGACAACTTTTAGAAAAAACGATTTATTGAATTGCTTTTCGGCCATTTCCAGTCGCGACTTTAGACATTTTCCCCGCTTCCTAAGACGACATATCTGTCTTCTTAAATTTTTTATATTTTGTTGATGTACAATACATTTCTTCGAATTCACTGAAGAAAGCTTATTCTTATTCCATCCTGTAAAATACAATAATCGTATCAATCATCATTGTTATGTGACAACTAATATAAACATATTACAAGTGACATTTTAGAAATGTTCAGCATTTCATTTCCATTGCAAAATTAAAAAAAATAATAACTATAAAAAAGCAAATAAAGGCAATCCAAAGGACATAGACTTTAATTCTTAGATGCCTACAATAGGAATAGATAAGCTTGGTTCATTAAAAAGTTATTTAAGAATTCCAGAATAACATAAAATGAATACATACTTCTTATATTAGAAGTTCTCCCCAATGGTTTGTAATAATTATGCTCCAGCAGTGGATTGTGAGGCACTTCCTGAGATGCACCTGAAAAATTAAGCAAAAAATAGTTATGATTTTTATTTTACAAGAGTTTTGCCCCACTAGGAATTTCTACTGTATTGTTGGTGGGTAGTACCTCTCTTAGCATAAAATTTTAAGTCATAATAATAGTTTGGCATAACATGTTCTCATAACTTTTATAAGTATATACTGCTGCATAATAATGCTTTGGCATAATGCAAAGGTTAGCATAGCATAACTATCATTTAGTCTAATATGTTTTGGCATAAGTGGGAGTTGCATAAATTTTAAAGGCATTGAACTTAGGGCACCCCGAGGTTGGGTTAGTTAGGTTTCAGTCCCAAAGTGGCCCCCTTGGGGTCGATATCGGTTTCCTAGGGGTCGACATAAACGAAAACTGATTTTGGGGGTCGACAAAGTCTAAAAATCGACCCCTATTTAAATTAACACAAGTTCTTATTTAAAACTTTCAAGATAGGTAGGTAGGTACTGTATTGTTTATGTTGTGTTACGTGTACTAAGAATAATTAATATTGCTGCAGAAAATAGCATTGTTGTAGTAATGTAAAGTTCGTACAAGATGAAAAACTCGACAAGTCAGTGTGGACAAGTTTGTACAAGATAATGAGTTCGAGCGTTCGTCTTTCAGGCGCGTTTTGACTTGCTCGCTGCTGTTTGACGCTTACGCGATTTACACGAACGAATTCATGATCAAGCTACAAGTCCAAACATGTTCCTGATATTTTACTATTTAACGAGCTTGCACTTAGGTTGAAAGTTCATTTGCGTTTTGAAATTCGTTGGAGCTTGAACGATAATAACTCATTTAAGTACTCATTTATTTCAAGAGATTCCAAAATAGTTTGGGGATCCCTGCTCTAAGCCATTATGCTTCATTATTATTATGTTATATTTCATTATGCCAATGTAAATTGTGTCAATATATTTTATGCTTATCATTAGTAAACCTTGTTGGTGCGTTGACAAACATTAATCACAAATAGACAGAGTCAAAGCAGAAAATTCATACTGCTTAGGGTATATTAATTATGTGAAGAGAGGTTATCAAAAAACTGTTGTTTTATTCGACTCCATTTGTCGTTGTATGAGTATTACAACTACATAGCTGAATGTTGCTTTTCCCAAAAACTAAATTTTGTGATGATCTCAATTTGTATATTTTAGGTTTAATCATTTATATTTGCAGTGTGCAACTTTTTATCTACACTAATATTATAAAGAGGAAAACTTTGTTTGTATGTTTGTTTGTTTCTTTGATTGTAATGAATAGGCTCAAAAACTACTGGACCGATTTTAAAAATTCTTTCACCATTCGAAAGCTACATTATCCACGAGTAACATAGGCTATATTTTATTTTGGAAAAAAAATAGGGTTCCGTAAGATATTTGGGTTTTTCAGACACAAGGTGTAAAAATCAACCGGAAAAGTTACTTATTTTGCGTACGCTGCCTACTATAAAAGATAGAACCATACGTTGTTCTAATTAATTGTAGATCTTATAAATATCTACAAAAAAGTAACCCAATCAAACAAATCCCAGGAATCATAATAAGTTACAGTCTCACAAAACACACACAATCAGTTTCAAAATCACATATTTGACACACACACACACACATTCAGATCACCTCATGTACACTACTATTACTTATACCGACAGCTTGCAAACTTTCGTCGTCGCCTTCTTACCTATAAAATCATACAAATGGCTAACAACGCAATCCACTTAATCAATAACATCGATGAACTCTCTGTATCAGTGACGCAAACATGCACTCCGGAACAAACTCAATCGTTTTTGATAAGCCCAAATCAATACCTGAAAGTCTTTTCGCAAAACATTCGATCAATAAATTGTAATTTCATAAACTTACAAACTCTAATGCATCGTTTCTCCTTTGACTGTGACGTAATAGTCTTGACAGAATGTTGGCTTCCATGTTCTAGTAACTCAGTCCTTCCAAATCTTCCAAATTACACGATATTTAAAACATCGAAGCACATTAACCAAAGTGATGGCGTCGTGGTCTACATAAAGTCAGATATTGTGGCGGTCGGTGAGGAACCAGACCTATATCAATCTGCCTCAGGATTATTAATAAAAATTAATCCTGACGTGGCCTTACTCTGTATCTACCGCTCACCATCTACAGACAACATACAGAACTTTCTCTCTGCCCTTAATCGCATACTTCCATCGCTCCATGGCCTCGGAACAGTTGCGATAACGGGTGACTTAAATCTCGACATCAAACCTTCTTCTCTTGATACAAGGTCCCACGAGTATTTGAATTGTCTCGCTTTTCATGGTTTTCTCCCAGCACATACCCTTCCAACCAGGGGCGTTAATTGCTTGGACCATATTATCCTGAGAACGAGGTCGCCCGCACTCACATTTGTCTATGAGTCTACGGTTACCGACCATGGTTCTTCATTACTTTGTCTGGATAGCAAACGTATCCCTGTCACCACTACGTCCATCATTACAAAGCACAATTATGAGGCACTTGGAGCGTCAATTTTGAACATAGACTTTGACCCTATTCTAAGTACAACAGAAGCAAACGCCGCTACCGACAAATTCATTGAAAAACTGACTTCAGCCATAGCTGAAAACACTGTAATTATAAATGTGACTGCAAAAGAGAAGATTCTTAAGCCCTGGATCCTCATCACCCTCGCCCGCACAGTCATGTAACAATGTGAATTCCTTCTTTGCCAATATTGGCAAGAAACTAGCAGATGACATTATAAAAACGAGGCCTTCACATAAACCACCCATCCCAGTAAACAGATCTATACCAACTTCATCCTTTGTCTTGGATAAAACTGACCCAGAAGAAATTATATCCACCATAAATTCACTGCGACCAAACGCTGCTACTGGTTGGGATGGCATTTCATCTACAATACTAAAGAAATTTTCCACCACTCTGGCGCCTATTTTATGCCAATATTTAATATTTGTTTTGAAACAGCTTTTTTTCCAACTGCCTTTAAAAAGGCAATAATCTATCCAATTTTCAAGGGGGGTGACGGAACTTTGTCGAATAACTACCGTCCTATAGCCGTATTAACCGCTTTATCTAAAGTTCTTGGACGCTTAATAAATAAAAGATTGGTGAGCTACCTGGAGCACTGCAAGATAATTTCGCAACAACAATATGGCTTTCGCAAAAATAAGTCAACCTGTGACGCAGTTCATGATCTAACCAGCTTTGTCATAGATCATTTAAATAAAAATAACAAGGTACTTACTATATTTCTAGATCTCGCGAAAGCGTTCGACACTGTTCCCATTTCCATACTCTTGATCAAACTTGAGAAAATAGGCGTCAGGGGGCTACAACTGGACCTCTTCCGAAGCTATCTCTCCAATCGTTCGCAAAAAGTCAGGATCGATGGCCATAACAGCGACGAGCTTTCAATTCACTACGGAGTACCGCAAGGAAGCATTTTGGGCCCCACTTTTTTCTTAATTTTTATAAATGACCTGTGTGATCTAAATATCCATAATGCCAAGGTAATATCCTTTGCAGATGACACAGCAATAACCCTCATCGCGGATTCCTGGTCAGAACTGGAGCATCAAGCTCAGCTTGGCTTTGACGTGGCGTTTAATTGGCTTAATTCCCATAGTCTAACCCTTAATACCTCTAAAACCAAATTTTTAACTTATTCTAACAGCTCGGTCTCTCAACCAAAGACTCCAATTTCAATCAAAGAACACACTGGTCATCCACAAGTGCAGGGTTCAAACTGTCAATGCCCTCTTTTAACCTCCGTTGAAAGCATCAGATACCTGGGAAATAGTCTTGGACAAGAATCTCAATTTCAAGTCTCATGTCGGTCTGCAAACTGGACGAGTCCGCAAACTGATATATATCTTTAAAACTCTCCGGCTTATTGCCAATCCCACTATAATACGTAACGTCTATTTCGCACTTTGCCTATCCATTGTAACATATTGCATTTCTTGTTGGGGCGGCGTAGCTAAAACCACCCTCAAGCCGCTAGAAGTAGCACATAGGGCTATTTTAAAAGTAGCCACCTTTCGCAATATTCAGTTTCCAACCGATCAACTATACAGTGATTGCAAAGTGCTTAATGTTCGACAACACTTCATACTACAGACAGTTATTCTGCAGCACCGCAACACCCCATACCGAATAATAGAAAATAAGAAACGTAGTAAACGTCGAAAAGATGGGATATGTACCCTGCCACGTGTACGTTCAACTTTTGTCAAGAGATTTTTTTATTTTCTTGGTCCGTTTCTTTACAACAAAATAAACGGAGAGTGTCAAATCTACGGTCTACCGTATTACAAATGCAAAAAGACTGTACAATCGTACCTCCAAAGTAAGTCATACGACGAAACTGAAAGGCTCTTAACGTAGGTGATGTACATCGACAAGCACGAACACGCAAACAAACACCACACACTCAACCACATACACACACACACATTCACCACACACACACACACACTCACCACACACACACACACACACACACACCCCATATATATATTCAACTAAATTTTTATTTTTATTTTTAATGATAACAAGTTCTTTTAATTGTCTAAATATAGTTTGAAATTGTAACAGTAATTTCAGAAGCGCTATGTAAGTTTTACATCATTGTACCTTAGGGGACCGGACTGCTTCTCCTTAACACAGGTTTTCATAACCTAGCTAGGAGAGCAGTGCTCACCCACACGTTTGTAGAAATAGTACTTTTCTTTTTGTAAAAACTGTATTTTAACGTGTACCACAATCCTATGTTTATGAGTAAATAAATAAAAAAAAAAAAATAAAAAAAAATAAAAAAAAAATAAAAGACTAAAGATTTTTTATTTTTATTTTAAATAAAAATCATAAAACTTAATCTGCCTTTTCATAGTATATAATAATATGTGATTCAAAATGGTTGAGCTGAATGGTGCCGATACATACGTCATGTTCGTGAACGGGCGCCGCCGCCGTCAGTTGAGACTGGTCATGTCTTAACCTCCACTGGCTTATTTTCATCTTTATATTTAAGTTGTTGTTTAAAGTTTTTTTTTTTATTTTGCATTGTCCTCACATAAAGAAGCAATTAGTACATGTAAGTAAGATTTTTGTAAAACATCACATGATTTAAAAGAGTGTCCGTGGAGTTTCTTGCACGTTCTTCTCTATAGAGATCTACGCTTTGGAACGTGCAAATAGCCTCATGTTTTTGACTGACCGACCTTGACATTTCAAAAGTGACTGTAAATGGTTTATTTGAAATAAATGCTTTGAATCTCTGAAAACATTTGTTAATATTCTGCTTATTGATGGCTGTTGCTTCCACGTACAAAGAAAAAATGGATCCAGGCTGTGAAGTAACCGGTCAGCACATGCTATCATCTAAAATAACTAAACCGTGCTCTTGAAACTCACACCCATCTTGATTAATAAAGTTGATTTTATTGATTATTTATAAAGTTGATTATTTATTTCGATCCAGGAACGCAAATCGAAACAATTTTATATTTATAAAACCTGGAAACCCAATATGTACATCGGAGCTAATGTAACTCTTTTGACTCCTCTACCAAGGGACATTGCCATCTAATCGTGGTTGTTATAAATTATTGTCCAACGCGCGATAACTCTTATTCATGGAATGAATTTAACGTTTGACAGTTTTTGTGTGGAAGAACTGTCAAAAATTCAAAATTATTACTCCGATATAGCTATCTGGCGTTGGAAAAAATTTAGCCTAAGTTAAATAAATCTTTATTTCGGACTACAGTCCATAATTTATTTAGTACTAGCTGACCCGCGCAACTTCGTCTGCGTCACATTTTCCATTATTACTCCGCTCCTGTTTGTCATAGCGTGATAATATATTATAGCTTATAACCTTCCTCGATAATTGGGCTATATAACACTGAAAGAATTGATCAAATCGGACCAGTAGTTCCTGACATTAGCGCGTTTAACCAAACAAACAAACAAACAAACTCTTCTACTTTATAATATTAGTAAAGATTAGCATAGATGAAAAATAGATAAATCAACTTGACTCAAATGCAGACATGGGCGAAGGTCATTCTTTCAAGGAACACCGCGATTCAGAAAATTGACGTTACACGCCAACGCCATCTATCGAATACTGCACGCAGTTGATCTCTAGGTATAGTCCAGTCTAAGTTTGATACATGGCGCTATCTCAATATTTTACTTCGGAAAGACTATAATAATTATAATTTTATTAATTCACATTTTTTATTATAAGGTATGAACTGATTACGATGAAACAAAAAACCTAACATAACTACAATTGACGCACAGTTTATTGTAATGTATAAAAGTTACGTGAAGTAATAATGAGACTAAGTGCACATAACCCTAATTTTACTTCGGAAAAACTTTAAATTCAAATATCTTTTGATAGACTGAACCGATTGCAATGAAACAAAAACTAAATGTTATTCCAAGTTACGTTCAATCCTTGTGTGTAAAAGTTATCTATATTGCTTTCGCAGATTTTATGTGATGCCCGAACAAATAAACAGACAAACAGACACAAATTCTAAAAATGCTGGAAATGGGTTTTATTGGTTGTTCTTTAACACCCTAGCTATTTTTTTTGGATTTTTTTTCCATGTACAAAAACCACTTTTCTACAGTTTTATTATATGTTTAGAGATAGATTTTGTTGTTGTGTTACAATGGCTTACGAAGTAGGTTGTTATTGGTAGTGATCCCTTATTCTAAGGATGGGAAATCATCAAATGACTCCTCCCGCTCTGGGAAAAGCAGGAGGGAGTGTCAGACTCTAACTGACTAAAACCCATCCGTGTTCTTCTTAATGCCCTTTGCATTCTAGGGCCGCGGTGATTCTTTCGAACTAATTCCACGATAAGAAAATGAGATAAAATATATAACGCGATCTATGGCATATGATATAGAACTGACAAACTTTAAGTGCGAGGTACGTTTTTAGGGTTCCATACTTCAAAAGGAAAAAACTAAACCCTTATAGGATCACTTTGTTGACCGTCCGTCCGTCTGTCTGTCAAGATTCTTTATCTCGGGAACGCGTGGAGGTATCGAGTTGAAATCATATTACTCAAAACTACAGTCCCTTGAAGCTGTGCAAACTTCTATATTAACGTTAAAATAAAGATACGGTCGCTAATGCTACAAAAAACGTACATTTCGACACTCTCACGGGAATCAAAATTTATAAGGTAATTTTCCGTTGACGTATAACATAAAAATCTGAAAACTACACATTTATTGTAATTTAAAAAAAAAAATAGAGACTTTATTTCAATGAATATTTTGTACCTACCCTCGGTGGGCGAGTCCGACTCGCACTTTTCCGTTTTTTTTATATTTTTATTAAGAAATAAGAGTTCATTCAGAACGACATTTTTTTAGTTACATTTTTAATAGCTTAAAAATACGATGGCTTACTTATTATTCCTTGAAAAGTACTGTTTAATTCTCATTTGGTTTAATTCTCATGCTACTGATAGTACTATTTTAGTCAATAGATGGCATTACGGGTATCTGCATCACGTAGTAGATAAGGTGAATTCCTCTAAAACATTGCTACAATTCCTATTAGGTTTATGTGTACAAGTTATCTACATGAGGTGTTGTACTTTTTTAACGTGATATAACGAAAATAGGTTAGTTCTGTAAATTATACTTTAAAACACTGGCTTTTATATTTTGGACAACTAAATTATCCTAAATAAATCAAAAATTCTTAGCTATAACCCAACCCAATTTGAAGGTAAACGACGTGAACATACCGTTTGGTCCACAATTCGTTTTCATACGGCTTTTGCCCGCCGACATTTTGGTTTCCTGGGTAACTATTTGTATAACAAAATTAATGAAGTCTTGTCAATTTATGCCCTTCCCAAGCAGATTTGCAAAAAGAAACTTTCAGCCTGGTTGCAAAAGTTAGATTATGATGCCACTGAGCAATTGCTCATTGTTCCATCATAATTTGTAAGTACGTAATGCGTATGTCACCATTATGCCTATCATAGCTACACGAGTACACGACACGATTACACTTTCTTACTACCATTACATTCATATTTTCATTCTCAAATTACACTACACACCTAAACGACATAATTATCACGTTTATTTTATTATGTTAGCTTATTCAAGATCTACAACGCTTAGAATATTTAATTATACCTATGGTTTAGTGCTATTTTCACTCTTCTGTTTACCCACATTTTAGTATTATTTTATTTTTTGTTGTCATCGCAAGTTCGGGGTGAGGGCCTGGTGATCCGTCACACAGGGTATCCTAGTATGGGCTCCAGTCTCTCACAAAGGATCATAATATATATGTTTCGCATTGTGTGTCATTTAATGTTTATTTTTGTAAAATTCCTTTGTGGAGAGTGAAATAAAGAGATTTGATTTGATTTGAATAACATCTTATTTAAATTAATTTGAAAATATTATGTAAAATAAGAGTGTGTAATAAAATTAGGAAATGCATAAGTTAAATAAAATCCAAAAATAATTTTATTACGACTCATGAGATTCGAACCCGCACCATGTCGTTCGGAAGGCAGTCTTTAAACCGACAGGCTATGACTGCTATTGGAAAATTGGTTTAAATAGTAAATCTTATTTATGTCATGGTTTTTCACTGCTTACCTCCCTAAAGGTAATGATAATTATTGCTAAGGTTAGACCCATAATTATATACAATTTTGTAACATGTTGTGGCTTCTTACAACAATTCCTCGCTGAGCGGTTTGGAAAAATGTCAAATTATAAGTCAAATTTTATTCTTAGTATGTACGCAAAAACCCAATTTTTATTATTAGTTTGGCAATATTATTGTGTAAAAAACCAGTTCAAAAGATATAATAACTACAAAAACAAAATCTGATTGCGGGGTTCGAACCATGTGCATTTTCTCGTTCAAAACACACATTTTTGACTATTGCTCAACCTCCATAGCACATAGCGTGATAATGTATAGCCTATATGTTGACCAAACCTATAAGGATTATTTATGCAAAATTTGAACAAAATCTGTTCAGTAGTATTCGCGCCAATCGTAAACACACAAGCTCAAGATTTACTGTTTTATTATATTATTATGTAGTATACCGCGTGTATCTGACATCGACGCACAAACGATTTCCATGGGTCCGGGGCATGATTCTGGACACCCTAGACTTAGAATTTTTCGTCGGCTTTTTTCTCATTTTTTCATTTTTTTCCAAGGGTTTTTTTTACTTTAGACTGCTCATAATCGTTATTCTGACCTAACCCAATGAGATTTTTAATAAAAAAATAAATAATTAACTACTTTCACTAAAAAGAGCAATCTGAATAAAACCACAAATAGATATCAGCTCAGCTGACCTGATACTTTGTGGTACTCTTGAAGAAAATGAGAAAAGAACCGACGAAAAATTCCAACACTGGGGTGTCCAGAATCATGCCCTGGACACGTGGAAATCGTTTCTGCGTCGATGTCAGATACACGCGGTAGATTATTTTGCAATAATATTATCACATGAATTTAAATATATGCTTTAATTTCAAGATCTTTCCTTTAGCACTGGTGCTAGTAATTACATCGAGAAAATTAGCATATTATGACTAATTCTTCCCGCACAATGTTAGTTTGACTATGTAGGGACAAGCTGTTTCTCTTTTATTATTGAGTTCATTTGGCATTAATCGGGTTTTGAGTAATATCTGAACAGGCTAATAAATAAAAACCTTACGACTGGAAAATTATGACTGCAAAAAAAAAACAAATTAATCGGTATAATTATTTATTTACAAAAAATAAGCCCTCCAATACTAAAATGCATACATCTATAAAACATATTTTGGTCAGTTCCCTTGTCTATTTTTCTTTCTTTTTTATTTATCTAAAAAATATATTAGAAAATAACTAGGTAATAAACCTAGTTAGTTTCAGTATTTTCTATTTTTGTTTTAATGAAAGATTTTGGATTTAAAGTTATGTAGTTTTATATCAGCTGAAGTATTATATGTATGAGCCGTCTTAGACTGCAGTTGAACAACTTCTTCTTTCTAAGCTGATTTCATTTCCCGACACTGCATTCATTGTTATATTTAATTTAAATTGCAACTTGGTGTGATCTGCAGTGATGGCAAACTTGCGCACAATATGCGCTACGGCAATCTTCATTGAAGCCATCGCGTATGTTTTACCTGTGACAATGAAAAGTAAATAAATAAATAATCGTTTATTTGCAAAACAGGTTTTCTTTTCAAAAGTAACCTTTTGAGTTGCAGAATTTTCCGTCGAATACCTGATTTAATCAGAAAAAGATTTGAGGCCATTTTAGTTTGAGTCAAAAAGTCAGCCGACCGTAAAATGAAACTTCAACGTGGTTAGACGCACAAAAAATGTCATGTTACCGAGCGACGCGGTATTAGAAATCAGATTGACAGTCGCTCTTTCTTCTAATTGTCTCTCATCAAAAAATCTAAAGAAATCCTCTGTTGGTCAAAGTCCTTATGAAACACGCGCCATTCAACTTTGCTTCTCGTCAAGTCTTCTAAATGCAAACAGCTACCCTGCAAAGACAATCTTCAAACTAGCCTGAGAACATTAAAATACTGGTATTCGTCTACATCTAGCTTGGAAAGGGACCAAAATTGTTGAAAAAAAGTCAGCCTGACAATTCAAACTTACCAATACAAGTTCGCTTGCCAAAACTGAAAGCAGCATCTGTGATAACATTGCTGGATGGCAAAGTAGCAGGATCCAGCCATCTTTCTGGTCTAAACTGGTCAGCGTCAGCTCCCCAAGAGGGGTGACGATAAACGCCGTAAATTGATATGAAACACTGACTACCAGCACGCAAAGTGTAGTTCTCTAAAAAATAAATAACCAGTGTTTGAGCGCTTGTGAAAAACCTGAATTACAAACAAAATGATTTTTCATGGAAATGATTGTTACCAATACAATTATTTCAATGACAAAGTTAAAACTACCAACTTACTTAGCTTTACATCTCTATCGATTTTTCTAGCTATAACTGGAACAGTCGGGATCAATCGAAGGCTTTCTTTGATTACTGCCTCAGTGTATACTAATTTCCGTAAATCTTCCTTGTCTATATCTCTATCAGTTCCTACGACTTGCATTATTCTGAAAATGATAAAAAAATTAGAAACCTCTACTTTGTTTCTTGTGGTTTTTAATTGATATGTTCTTGTGTACTCTCTAGGTTCTACTACTTACTCTGGGTGGCCTCTTGCCACTTGAGTCACCTGGTTACCTACTTTGTGTTTTATGTCGACCACTGTAATTCTCTGAGAGGTCTTCGTTTTGGATTTGATATGTACCTTTTTTTTTTTAGGGATGGGAAATCATCCAATGACTCCTCCCCGCTCTAGGTGTAGCGGGAGGGAGTGTCAGAGTTCTACTGACTAAAACCCATCCATGTTCCTTCATTGCCCTTTGTGTTCCGGAGCCACGGTGTCTCTTGCAAATAATCCCGCGACTCCGGCAGGCGTCGGCCCTTTCGTGCCCCTCTGTGTGCCGACTCTCTTTGAGGCGCGCGTGGAACACTAACGCGCCGTCGACACGGCCTGTCGTCACTAGACGGACGGACGGCGAGCCACCCATAGCTCGCCGTCCACAGGCCCGCGCCTACGGTGGCCGGGGGTCACCAGGTGGTGGCCCCCGACGCCCGCGGCGTCCACCACGGCGGATTTGATATGTACCTCAGAAGCCTGGAAGAGATCGCGGAATGCGATAAGGCCGCCAATTGTATGTTTAAGGTTTAAGATTTTCTGTACGTGTTTTGAATTTGGTGTACAATCCTACTAATCCTACTAATATTATAAATGTGAAAGTTTGTATGTTTGTATGTTTGTTCGTCAATCACGCAAAAATGGCTGATGGGATTTGAATGAAATTTGGCACACATATAGTTCACATCCTGGAATAACACATAGGCTACTTTTTATCCCGATAAAAGGCATAGCTTAATGGCGGCGGAGGAGGAAGTGGAAATCAGACGTTTCTGCTGCCTTAGTACTTCAAATTCACAAGTACCAGGAGAGCATAAACATGTCGAAATATTTTCGGGTCTAAATTTGTGAGCGCCAAAGATTCTCGAGTACCAGGAGAGCAGACATATGTCAAAGTATTTTTGGTCAGGTTTTTTTTTTGCTGGAAAATAGATTGGCTTTCATTGCAAGCGTTCATGTTTGTATGTTTGGATGTTTGTCCGTCAATCACGCAAAAACGGCTGAAGGGATTTAGATGAAATTTGGCACATATGTAGGTCACATCCTGAAATAACACATTATCTCGGTAACATACATGACTTAATGAAGACAGAGGAAGAAGTGGAAGTACAAAGTTTCTGCTACTTTAGTACTTCACATTCAAAAGTACCAAGAGAACAGAAACATGTCGAAATTGCTTACCGGGCTAGAATTGTATTACGAGTGCTAAAAGATTCACAAGTATCAGGAGACCAGCAACATGTCAAGTTTTTTTTTACTAGCAGAGCAGAAACTTTTCGAAGTATTTTCGGGACTGGAATTCTGAGCGCTACAGATTCACCTGGAGAGCAGAAACATATCGAGGTATTCCGGTGCCGGAATTACGAGCGCTATAGATTCACAAGTACCAGGAGAGCAGTAACATTTCGGAAGTTTTTTTGGGGCTTGATATGAGCGCTTTAGATTCACAAGTACCAGGAGATCAGAAATATGTCGAAGCAACGCTATACATTCACAAGTACCAGGAGAGCAGAAACATGTTGAGGTATTTCGCCAGAAAATTACGAACGCTACAGATAGATTAAAATACCAGGAGAGAAATAAATATCTGAGAGTTTTCAAGTTGCTGGTGAGTGGTTAGGATGCAGAAGTACCAAGAGAACAGAAACATGTCGAAGTTTATTCCGGGCAGGAGTAATTATGAGCGCTGAAGATTTACAAGAACCAGGAGACCAGAAATATGCCGAAGTATTTCCGGGGCTGGAATTGTGAGCGTTTAGGATTCAAAAATACCAGGAAATCAGAAACATGTCGAAGAATTTTCGGGGCTAGAATTACCAGCACACCAGAAACATATCGACAAAGTACTTCCGAAGCTATTATTGCAAGCGGTTAGGATTCAAGAGTACTAGGAGAGCAGAAATATATCGAAGTTTTTTCGGGGCTGGAATTGTGAGCCCTAAAAATTCACAAGAACCAGGAGATCAGAAACATGTCGAAGCATTTTCCAGGCTGTAATTGTGAGCGCTAAAGTTGTACAAGTACCAGGACATCAGAAACTTATCGACAAAGTACTTCCAAAGCTTTAATTGCACAAAAGTACCAGGGGACCAGAAACATGTCGAAGTATTCCCGGCACTGGAATTGTGCGGTTATAATTACGAACGCTACAGATTCACAAATACCAGGAGAGCAGGAACATGTCGAAGTTCTTTGGTGTTGGAATTATGAGCGCTATTAATTTACAAGCACCAGGAGGCCAGGAACATGCCGAAGTTTTTCTGGGCTGGAAATTGAGAACGCTATAGATTCACAAATACCAGGATAGCAGGAACATGTCCAAGTTCTTTGGGGCTGGAATTAATTATGAGCGCTATTGATTCACAAGTACCAGGAGACCAGGAAAATGTCGAAGCATTCCGGGGCCGGAATAACGAGCGTTACAGATTCAGAAGTGCCAGGAGAGCAGAAACATGTCGAGGTATTCCGTGGCTATAATTACGAGCGCTACAGATTCACAAATACCAGCAGAGCAGGAACATGTTGAAGTTCTGTGGTGTTGGAATTATGAGCGCTATTAATTTACAAGCACCAGGAGGCCAGGAACATGCCGAAGTTTTTCTGGGCTGGAAATTGAGAACGCTATAGATTCACAAATACCAGGATAGCAGGAACATGTCCAAGTTCTTTGGGGCTGGAATTAATTATGAGCGCTATTGATTCACAAGTACCAGGGGAGCAGAAACATGTTGAGGCATTCCGGTGCCGGGAATAACGATCGTTACAGATTCAGAAGTACCAGGAGAGCAGAAAAATGTCGAGGTATTCCGTTGCCATAATTATGAGCGCTATTGATTCATAAGTACCAGGAGACCAGGAACAAATTTTTCAGGGCTGGAAATTGAGAACGCTATAGATTTACAAGTACCAAGAGAGCAAAAACATGTCCAGGCATTCCGGGGCCGGAATTACGAGCGCTATAGATTCACAAGTACCAGGAGACCAGAAACATGCCGAAGTTTTTTCAGGGCTGGAAACTTCACAAGTATCCGGAGAGCAGAAACATGTCGAAGTAATTTTGGGACTCACACTATCTGGATACCAGAATCATGAAGATTCAATTACAAGAATAACAATATGAGACAATTAAGTTGCGCACCAGTTCTAAAGTCTACGCAGACGAAGTCGCGGGAAGAAGCTAGTAAAGTATATATAAATAAATAAATAAACTCTAAGTATGGCCTATCCAGCTTACTGAATCTTTGAAATTTGAGGATAAGCCATTGGCATCTTTTTTAAACACTGTGTTTAAGCCACATTATAATATCAATAAGAAAACGTACTCTGCATACACCCTCTCTTGAACTTTTGGGAATGATCCTATCAATATCAAAACAGATTCTAGGGTGCCCGATGTGGTTTCGAAAGCTGCCACAATGGTCGTATGTAGTTCTTCTCTTATTTCCTTGTCAGTAAAGCCATTTTTTGTGGGTTGTTGCAGAATTTGGTCTAAGAGTGGCTGGTACGGTACATCTGTAAAAGCATTACAAAATCAAACATAATTTTAATCTGTAAATTCATAACTTATTGAACTGCTTGTATAATTTTATTATTAGTGATTTAAACCAATGATAAAGTTAAATTAAGATAATATCAATCCTGATAATATCGTTTTGGGGGCCGAGTCACCCGCGTCCGTAGGAGAATACCCTTCAGCGAATCCCTACACGTGGTCCCCGGGTTGTGCTAAACAGGTGACACTAACCGCCTCCGTGGTCTAATGGTTCGATTCCCAGCGGGGGCAAATTTTTTGCTCGGTTTGGTTGGTGGTAGGACTTGTTCTAAATCCGCCTGGCAAGCTACCACCATCATGTCTAAGTCTGTCGCCATGACAACAATGTTAACATCATTGTTGTGTTCTAGCAGTTAGAGGTATGATAGCCAGTTCCTCTGTGTAAGAGGATTCCAGGAGAAACTCGCTTCCATCTTCGGCCTAATCATCACTTTCCATCAGGTGAGATGTGGGCCAAGAGTTTCCCCGTTAGGTATAAAAAAAAATCCTTATCCTAATAAATTAAATTCTTTCTTTATTTATTTATTTAACACTTTAAGCACAAATGTACAGAGGCGGACTTAATGCCACAGGCATTCTCTACCAGTACACCTTTGGGTGATTAAGATAGATAGATAGATAGAACGTTTCCTATAGAAGAAACAAATAGTGGTAGGTGCAATATTGAGAACAGAATTGCGATTGATATTTAATATATAAACAATACAAATAAGACTAACATAAAATAATTATATTTGAATTGAAAAATTAAACATACGAATACACTAAACAATTACTTAGTACAAATAGACTATTGGGAAATATTAGCGCTGTGCTGATACTACTGCCAACTTCTTGCGAATGACAGACACTGAGTGACTGACTGACAGACAATGCTCAGCCGAAACTACTGATCCTTACAACAGGTTTCTTAGGCAGTGTAAAGGAGCACGAAATTTCAACGGGAAAAAACGGGCTATGCGCGTACGAAATCGCAGGTAAAAGCTTGTCATATACCGCGTGTATCTGACATCGACGCACAAACGATTTCCATGGGTCCAGGGCATGATTCTGGACACCCCAGTGTTGGAATTTTTCGTCGGTTCTATTCTCATTTTTTAATTTTTTTCAAGAGTACCACAAATAGGTATCAGCTCAGCTGAGCTGATATCTATTTGTGGTCTTATTCAGATTGCTCTTTTTAGTGAAAGTAGTTAATTAATTATTTTTTTATTAAAAATCTCATTGGGTTAGGTCAGAATAACGATTATGAGCAGTCTAAAGTAAAAAAAACCCTTGAAAAAAATGAGAAAAAAGCCGACGAAAAATTCTAAGTCTAGGGTGTCCAGAATCATGCCCTGGACCCATGGAAATCGTTTGTGCGTCGATGTCAGTTATACGCGGTACATAAATTCTTTTAATACTGACTTAGTGACTAACAGATATCGCATAGTCGAAACTACTGGTCGTAGCAAGCTGAAATTGTGCATGTAGCACTCCTACACTACATTAAGAGCGCTTTCACATTTTTTCTTGAATTTTAGCGTTTTATTCGAATTTTGATGAGTGATTTTGCTTAAGATATAGCCTTAAAAAAACTAAAAATATGCCTAAGACAGTTTTGTCAAAGCGTTCTTACAAAATCGAATAGCTCAGGTTGATTCAAAGTTGAATACCGCGCGTCACAAGATTATATTGATTTTCGACAATTATTTAAAAATATTTACTTTACTTTTAATTAGACCAATTTTTTTTTCAAGCAATATAGCAATGCCACCTTAATTATTAAATATTTTTTATTTGAATTTTGATCATAATTTCATAGATAAAAATTATAGTTTCGTACGGAAAATTGTCAATAACTCTCAGTTTTACAGAATTATTTTTGGTGTATTACTGTATGAATCGTAATAAATTGATTAGAACATTCCAAAGTAGAAGATACAGTAGTACCGTGGACATTTTTATAAATGATTAAATTATAATATCTTCGGTGTACCAAGGTATCAAAAGATACCCTAAAGCAACGTTTTGTGAAACATCCTTTGCGGAGTCAAGGATTTTACTGATTTACGTGAACAAATTGAAATATTTATTTAGAACACTCCCAAGATAAATGATCAAACTATCTTAGGCATATTTTTGTTTTTTTGTTTTTTAAGGCTATATAAAGCAAAATCACACATCAAAATTCGAATAAAACGCTAAAATTCAAGAAAAAATGTGAAAGCCCTCTTAAGGAACACTAGGGGAGAATTTTCTGAAAATCTTATGAAACCGGAACGGGAAAAAACACGATATGCGCGTTCAAAGTCGCGGGCAAAAGCTGGCATTAAATATTTTACTTACATGAAGATAAGGGACGAGTATTTGCTGACATTATAAATGATTTCCTTGTTTGCATTATCTGAAAAAGAAAAATAGGAATATATTACCATAGGTCTTGAGATTTTAACTGTCGGTTTAATACACTCTACAGCTCAGTTTATTGTTTTTGCGACATTATCAAATGATGTGGATCAAATTAATGCCTAGGCTTTTCATGGTTGGAGGTTTGTAACATTATTTTCAGATGAATTCGTGCAAATTAATTTGGATCTTGGTCTTAGATCTTGGTTATCCAGGAACTTTAAAATTTTTCTATAAACATAACCTACACCTGAATTGACAATGATTATGCTCAATGACCGCCCCTAATGCATAGAAATGTATAGGTACATACGCGGTGCCATTTTAGTGTGTCGTGTCTGGCAACTAAATAGAACACACACGTCTTAGGGAAACCCTAAAGGTATGGTAAAATGAGACCTTTGAGGCTCAACTGATTACTCATTGTGGAAATTCACAATGTCGTATGACAGACCACAACCGGCAAAATCTCCACTGACAAAAAACAATGACTCGGCCCGTACAAGAAAAGGCAAACTTTTTCGCAGAACATTTATCATGTTTGATAACCTCGAAGACAAAAAGGCACCAGGGTATGAGCTCATTCACAAAGGAAATTTTGAGAGAGAACTTCCAAAAATTGCAATAGTTTTTCTCACCACGCTATATAATGGAGTACTAAGGGTCCAATACTTTCCAGACCTTTAGAAGGTGTCACAAATTCGTATGATACATACAAAAAATTGGATTTAGGCAACAACATTCTATCATCGAACAAGTCCATAGAGAAGTTGAGAAAATAAAAAATCCGTAGGGGAAAAAAGTACTGTTTGTCTGTTTTTTAAGACATCCAGCAGGTATTTAATTAAGTCAGGCACGAGAGTTTCTCTGTAAAAAAAAAAATAAGTCTTCCGCACGGTTACTACATTTTGCTGAAATTCTATCTTACAGAGAGAATATTATGTTGGTGAAGGAATCTGAATTTTAAATTCCACAGTATAAAAGCAGGTGTGCCCCAAAGATCGGTGTTGGGACCTATTCTGTATACCTTATACTAAAATGTCAAAGTATTTATGGCTGGAATTGTCATCGCAAAAAAATCACAAGTACCGGGAAACTATATCTTGAAATATCTCTAGGGTTGGAATTGTGAACATGAAAGATTCACAAGTACCAGGAAACCAGAAACATCTTGAAGTATCCCCAGGGGTGGAATTGTGAGCATTGAAGATTAGCAAGTACCAGGAGACGGAAGCCTGTCGATAATCATTTCTTGGACTAGAATTGTGAGCATTGAAGATTAGCAAGTACCAGGAGACGGAAGCCTGTCGAAAAGCATTTCTGGGGCTGGAATTGTGAGCAATAACGATTCACCAAGTTCCAGGAAAGCAGAAACATTTCGAAGTATGTTTTGGGCTGGATTTGTGTCATGATTCACAAGTATCAGGACAGCAGAAACATGTCATGAAATATTTCTGGGGCTAGAATATTGTTACTGGTAAGGACACAAAAAAGGCCTAATCAGAATACAAGCTTTAGTAGCTTAAATAAGTATGAGCCGCGCAAAAGCTAATAGCAAATAGCTTAAATCAATTTTAACTTTCACATTAAAATGTGAGTATTTGATTTTTCCAGGGTTAGAATTGTGACCGCTAAAGATAAACAAGTACCATTATACTAGAAAAATTTCAAAGTATTTTTTAGCACCAAAGATTGTCAAGTACCATGAGAAGTAAAATTTCGAGCGACGCTGCGGGCGGTAGCTAGTAGATAGATATAATGGTATTATAATTATAATATTTTTTTAATATTGTTACTTGCCAATAAATGCTCCTGAATAACAATTAATTACACAGCATCCTACCTCATTCGATACGTCAGTAACAGTCTTCAAGAGTCCAGTTTCTTGTTTTTTTTGTCCTAACAGAGTATGTACATAATCACTGTGCAGCCAAAACTTCTGGAATCTTCTCATTATAAGGTATAACATTTCATGTGCAGCTTTCGAATATTTTGTATAGAATTTCTCATCGTTTGCACTCTTTCCAAACGTGGTCACTGAAATCATATCATAGAAATTGTCATAAGAAGTTTATTTTGGGATAAGTTACCCTTACTAAAATTATAAAAACTTGTCATAAAGCAGACCAAAAAAAAATATTTCTTACATCAATTTAACCAAAAGTTGTACTGACTCGCATTGCTCGAATTTATAACTCGGAATTATCTGAAGTCAATTTATTTGTCTGTACTAAACCGACATTCAATAAACGAATAATGGAAATTATAAGTGGAGATAAATGACAAGTAACCAATCTTCTTAAATAAATAAATAAAAGCAAATGGCTTGGTTCAATAACGTTTAATAACTTGCCTAGTCAAGTAGCGGAACATAGCGGACAGGCTGATTGTGCGCTTATTACCCCCAAACGAAGAGGTTAGATTCGGTTGGTATAGGTTACATTTAACCCTGCAGACAAAAGAGGTCCACGCAGTGGGGCTTTGTCTCAGAGATTCATTTCAAAGCTCCGGTTTTCAATTAATAGCAATGTGTGTGCATGTGATGCTGACGACAATAACGATACCAGAAGTATCAATTAACGTAAGGGACATTTTGGCGAAAATAAGTTTTAAATATCATTGGATTCAGAATTTTCTGCTCCATCGATTGGTATTATTAAAAAAAATCTATCGTTTAAAAAAAATCCCTTACAGTAAAAATTTTTTGCGTGCGTAAAACGATTTATGACAGAAAAATTGATGTAACAGACATTTACATTTTTTTTTCTCTGAAAAATAAGGTAAGTCACAGTGTTAAATAATTTACACCCTTACCTTATACCTCAAATCAGTCGATTTAAATAACATGTCCCTTACTTTAATTCAAGATTAGATTTTCAAGTACCAGGAGAGCAGAAATATTTCGAGGTATTACGTGGCCACAATTACGAGCGCTACAGATTCACAAATAACAGGAGAGCAGGAACATATCGAAGTGTTTTGAGCTGGAATCATGAGCGCTATTGATTCACCAGTACTAGAAGACCAGAAACATGCCGAAAAAAATTTTCAGGGCTGGAAACTGTTTACAAGTACCCGGAGAGCAGAAAGAAACATGTCGAGGTATTTTCGGGCCGGAATTATGAGCGCTAAAATATAAAAAAATACCAGGAGATCAGAAACAACATGTCAAAGTTTTTCTGGAGTTTGAATTGCAGACCGTTAGGATTCAAAAGTACTAGAACACCATAAACATGTTGAAGTATTTTTGGGGCTGAAATTGTGAGCGATTACGATTCACAAGTACCAAGTGAGCAGAAACTTGTCAAAGTTTTTTCGAGGCTGGAATTGTGAGCAGTTGGGATTCAAAAATAACAGGAGACCAGCAACATGTCAAATTCCCTAAATTTCATTTAAATCTGTGACAGCTCAGCTGAAACTAACATTAATCATGCAAAGAACCTATTCCCATGGTGTCACAATACCATAATTTTAGTAGATAATCTATAGTTACATGAAACTGTAATATTATAAATGTTATTTACAATAGAATTTCGTATAATTTTCTATTTCTTTTGCTGCTTACGCTATGCTTGACGGTTTACACGTACAATATTAGTAACGTAAGGGACAACTAAACATATTTTTTTGAATGTAAGGGACAACTATATTTTAAACCGCTGGGTATTCCTAAATCTTTCCTTTATTGCATGAAATAAGAGAAAATTCTAAGAAACTTTGCTCTAGACAAAATCAAAATTGGAAGCAACGGTTAAAAGTTATAAAGAGATTTTAAAAAATAAAATCGTTTTTTGACTCTCCTGAAAAACAGTGTTTTGTCCATTACATTAATTGATACTTCTGGTATCGATAAAGATAAAAAAGTAACGGGAAAAAGCTTTTAACAAATCAAACAGTATTTTCTGAAAATTAAATAATATGTCAAACTTCAGACTCATTAAACGAAACTTCACACTCTAGTTTTGTAAGAAGATTGCATACTTAACACCTCCGTGAATTCAGCCTTGATCTGGTTTAACAAACGGTGTGGTCGATTTCAGCGAAAGCAAACTTACAGTAAACTGATCGCAGGGCCAACTGTCGGATATGTGGTGCAGAATCTATCTTTCCTTTACCAGCGGAACCTTCCAAAGTACTCAGCAACGTCCTTGATTGGTTGTTGAACACTTCGAGATACCCATTGATTATAGGCAGACTGAAGGATGATTTGAGCATTTGTCGGTGTCGGTGCCAATGGTCTCCTGGGTTTAAAGCAAATAACATACTATGAACTTTTATGCACAGTTTAAAGAGGGGTTACTTTTTTATGACGATTTGTTGCATTATTTAGTGATCTAATTTGGCATTTGTTGCTATATAGCGTATAACATGGCGTTATAGAAGATCCTCAATTATCCCCACCTCTGCTGCACTTATATCTCCGACGTTGTCCGTTTGCAAAGCGACTGCCTATCTTATTAACCATATAGTTTGGTAGTAGTATCAATTGGACCTTGACAGGCGAACCTCCGTCGGCTCGGTCTAAGTTTCAATGGGACCTAAAAGATATGCCATACGATATCCTTGTTTTCTTTTTCGGGTCCCTGGAGACCCGGTCCTTTGGTAGGCGTACGAGGGGCCGAAACCAACTCGCAGAGGCCCCGTTAGAAATTTCAAATGTAATGGGGCACCAACCGGCGATTATCCCTGTATGCACTGTGAAAGTATTCCCAAGGACAATTCCCGGTTGGAGCAGAACTATTGCAGAATATGGAAACAAAAGATGAAACGCTATGGGTTTGGGTGGTTTAGTGGACTGATAATCGTTTATTATAGAAGAATTATTGGCCCCTGCCTGACCACTAACAATATACACGGCTTTTAAATGGCAGGGGGTGACTTGCACACTCAATGAATGGGCCTCCGAAAACGGTCGCTAGCACAAAGTGACGTAGCGCCAAGGAGGCAACATAGCCTGAGGTGCTAGAGGAGTGGAGAGGTATATCACGGGATCCCTACCAGCATCTTACTGGATTATAAATCCTTCTCCCGAGCACTTGTGCTCTAGCGAATCTCCACTCAGACCGGTCAATTAAGGCAAGAAAGAGGTGGGAGCTCTGTTCCTTGTCAGTATTCACTCTGGCCAGCCAACAAAGGCAAGCCGTAGATGAGGAACAAGACTTCTCCCGGGAGATAAGGTTCGTGGGGTCGCTACACTGCCCAACAGTTCGCCACAAAACTGCCTTGCGGATTTTATCTCTCTTTGTCTGGCCCCTCACCCTAGGTATGACCTAAGGTCCAACGGGACGCGCAAGCCCCACCACGACGTCAACGTAGAGATACTGCGGTAGGGCGATATCCTTATTATTAACGCTGTTATTAATAAAGCTTCTTAAAAAAAACTTTTTTATTTATTTACTGACTATGGAAGTAACAGTATGATAATCTGACAACCAATTACAGGTCTTTACGTCTCTTAGATAAATGTAATGTGGAAACAATTATGCACACTGCCAAATAATGCCAAAAAAATAATCAAAAACAAAAATTTCAAAATATGAGCAAATCATCATCTATTTGTAATAATTGCGACAGGTTATTACCCTATTTCCAATACGTATGAATGAGATCCAAAATGTTAAATGCAAAGTAACAAGAATTTAAGTTATAAAGAAATTCGTCGAAAGAAACCTTTTTGCCGAATTCACACTTGTTTCAAAAAGATCAAAGTCGAACTGTTTGCTCACCTTATTAAAATACCTACTTACACGCACAACGTACGAATTTTGCCTGTATTTAGTAGTCGCAAACGGCACCCAATAATAATGTTCACCAAAAATAATGGGAGCCGGGATATCCACCCAATAATAATGGTGGATAGAACCGTTGGCTTGAAACGTTGAAGTAGAAAGTTGACAAAATATCAGAGCAGTTTATCTTATTTCGAACCGTTTTCAATGAAAATATGTACTGATGGCGACGGTAATTCGTGGTAAGTTAAATTAAAGTAAGAGTGGACTGTATAACAAAGGTGTATTGAACAATTAATTTCAAAACGGTACGGTTGGTTTACGTTTAATAATAAATAAGGAAATCTAAAATGCGCGAGCGCAGCCGTGCTTGGAGATACGCAACAGCTGACTGATGATGTGTCGCGGGGCCGGCCTTGGCTGCTGGCCGTAAGGCGAGCCGCTGTCTCCGCACCCCTCCTTCATTGCCGCTGACGTGCAGTTGTGTTGGGGTCTATGACCTCAACATAAAATACAGTCAGAGATCTCACGACGGTAGGAGATTATATTTTTTACAGAGACTCTTTCTCACTATAAGAACTTTGCAGTTGGTGCTTTTAAGTACATGTATTTTTCCGTGTTTATATTCCTGGTTCCTTGGCGATGGTTTTAACTTTACTCAGCAGCTTCGTTCTTATATTCTACACTTAGGTAGTCATTAACAAACACTCGCTGTGAAGTGCCTTTAAATCCGATATCAGAGATGGATAAGTTCTTTTCAGCTCGCGCTGCCGCTATGAGATCCTCTTTGACGTATCTTTTTAGGAAACTTACTATAATAAGCTTTAGTGAACTGTAACTGTTTTGGAGTAGCTATAGTTAACTTTACGACAGATGGCTTCAAAAATCGTAATTAAATTCTCATCTTTTCGTATAGGAACTCCCTTGATTCCAACATAAATGGGACCCCTGATCACTTGATGAAAGTTCAAACTTCACCTAACATCAATCTGTCTGCAGTTCATTTATAGTCACATGCATCAAGTTCAGATATTTTAGTTTGAACCTCAGCAATCCTCGCATGGTCCTCACCGGACACGGATGTTTCGGGAGGTACCTGCATCGAATCGGGCGGGAGGAAACGCCCGGGTGTCACCACTGCGAGGATCGACCGGAGGACACGGTGGAGCACACTGTGCAGGTGTGCCCCGCTTGGGCGGCGCACCGCCGTGTCCTCGAAACGGCGATCGGCGGCAACCTCTCGCGTCCGGCCCTGGTCTAAGCCATGGTCCGGAGCGAGACGGAATGGGACGCCGTTGCCTCCTTCTGCGAAGCAGTCATGCTAGCGAAGGAGGTGGCGGAGAGGGAGAGGAGACCCTCTCGTCCCGGCCGCCGTGGCGGACGCCGCGGGCGTCGGGGGACACCACCTGGTGACCTCCGGCCACCGTAGGCGCGGGCCTGTGGACGGCGAGCTATGGGTGGCTCGCCGTCCGTCCGTCTAGTGACGACAGGCCGTGTCGACGGCGCGTTAGTGTTCCACGCGCGCCTCAAAGAGAGTCAGCACAGAGGGGCCCAAAAGGGCCGACGCCTACCGGAGTCGCGGGATTATTCGCAAGAGACACCGTGGCTCCGGAACACAAAGGGCAATGAAGGAACATGGATGGGTTTTAGTCAGTAGAAGTCTGACACTCCCTCCCGCTACACCCAGAGCGGGAGGAGTCATTGGATGATTTCCCATTCCTAAAAAAAAAAAAAAGCAATCCTCGCATCAAATTCATCTAGTTTGTTATTAGTACCTTGACATGTCAACTTCAGCTCAGACAGCTCATCCATGATCACCTTGATGTCATCACTTAGTGTCAGTAAGTTATGTAACGTCTCAACTGACGCTTCATGTCCCGAATTTCACTCAGGATGGTTTTGAGGGACGTTTTATCAGAAGTGGGTACAACTGGAGATGAGATTCTACAAGCTGAGCACTTCCATTTCGCCTTTCTAGCAGCACCCAGCTTTCTCCATTCACCTTCAGATATGTTTGCACATCCAAAATCTAAATACCTCTTGCAACTCCCACACTGAACACTGTTTATACTGATATAAATAAATACTTAGGAGACGTCATGTGAAAAAGGTTGGCGATCTATATTTAATTGACCGGCGCGTACAGTACTACTGAGTGTCCACAGACGAATTAATCGATCTTATGTATGACTGTTAATTAAAACAATTGGAAAATAAGGTCATATGATAGCGTCAATAATTCTTTCATTTTTAACCCGCTTTACTATTTTTTCAAAATAAAATCCAAGTGTATAAATGTGATAATCGCCGTCCACCATCAACCATAATTATTGTTTTTTTTTTGGGTGTACCGAAAATTTCAATGTACTCGATTTTCATAAATAAGCAATTATCGTAAATCGTTTCGAGGACAAAATACTTTTTAGCCACGAAATACAATTTGCAATAATGATAATTATTATTTATGTTTTCTCATGTACCTACCTAATTCAAACTGGTTTTAAGACAATAGGAATAAAACTATATATTTAAGTTTTATTAACATAAATATATAGTTAATTAATTAATTAAATTACTTAAGCGTGGGTTTTCACGCCGATTTGTTAATGTTACCTCTCAAAATTTAAATTCAGAAAGCGCTCGTGATTCAAAAATATGACCTATTCACTCCCGACATAAAGATTACCAGGTTGTAACTATCAGAATACACAGACTCCGGCAGGGAATCCACTCCTTAGCTGTACGCACAATGAAAGTAATCCCAAAACGTTTTGTGCGTATAGGTGGGATGTCCACCATGTACCGGTGGCGCATCGCCATACGTCTTGTGGTCCGATGGTGGAACGGGCATGGCGGATTAAATGTAACCGATAGAAAACCGACAGGGCAGCAACTCGGCGTCGATGCTCAAGGCTTTGGAGCTTCGATTCGACGAGCCTATCATTGCTGATGATCCTCTTGGCTCGTTTTTCAATTGACTCGAGGACATCAAGCTGGTATCTGGCAGATCCGTCCCAAAGATGAAAGCAGTACTCCATACACGATCGAACTTGCGCTTGATACAGTTTAAGAAGCCGTTCCGGCATGAAGTACCGTCTCACCTTTGCCAGGATTCCCAACTTTCCAGCAGCCACTTGAGCCTTGGCCTCTATGAAAGGGCCAAAATTGAGCGTAGATGTTAACGTAACACCAAGAAGTTCAAAACTGTCGGTAATCGACAGGGTTGTAACACCGCAGACAGTTGGAATTGGCTCCTTTTAGCGGAAAAGAGACACGCTTGGGTCTTAGCAGCATTGACCTTGACCAGATTGGCATAACCCCAAGAATCATCCAAATCAGATGTCAATTGGCAAAAATATCGCTGAAAAATCATTTTTATGGGATTCCGTCACCAGATTCTGACTTGGTGACACTGGGATCACCTCAAGAGTATGGGCTTTTGAATACGAAACTATTTTTTAAAATCAGTCCACAATTGGCATAGAAATGGGTGAATAATTCATACAGCCGAAAATATAACCTCCTCTTTTTTTAAGAAATCGGTTAAAATAGGTGGTTTGGAAGCGTTCATTGCTGAGCATATAGTCCATATTATTTTTACCGTATCCAAAGGGACCGACCGGGCCTCCATCGACTACAAGCACGTTGTGTTGACACTATCTTGTGTACCAAGGCGACAGATCTGTTAAGTAGTGTCGTGCACGTTACTCACGCGCGGCGAGCTGCACCTCCTGCGTTTCTATGCTGTCTTATTATTTCACTGAATTTACTTTAAATTTGTGAATTTCCTTTTAAATAGATTGCTAAGGATCTAGTGCACGTCTACACCTTGTGGCGGTCTGAGAGAAGAAGAGACCAGTCGACATTATAAGTTTAATTTTGCAACGCCACACGAGAGAGATTGTTTTTTAACTGGATGAGGTATTTTACATTTTGATGCCATCAGCATGATAAATAACAGAGGATATGGAAACGCCTTACTGATAAAGACGGACTCGTTTACTACTTTTTGTGTAATTCAGTAATCTACTAACCACTTCCAGTAATAAGTCCTTCACCCAACCAATACTTTGCGAAGCCATATACGAAATGTTTGTCCAAGCAAGTATTGGCCACCACGAGAACATCTTCAGGATCTGATACAACTGTAAAATATAAATTGGCTAAGTCATTACGTAAACATTTTATTTACCTTTGTCATTAATCTCTACCGTCACCGCTTCTTCGCTTCGACCGGGCCCGAATGAAAAGTTTTGTTGGACTGGAATTTTCCCGCATTCTTTTTCTGAACGCGGTGTAGGAGGATTTGCATTTTTCAGGGATGAAATTAAATATTTGGAAACTGTCACTCGATAACGGTAATAAGTTTTATATTAACTAAACAATATGAGGATAGAGAATATTTTATTTGTACCTCTGTGATATAAATAGCGAAAAATAATTTTTTATTTGAAAAATTATTCAACGATTGAAATTTATTCAAAGTTAGTGTTCTGCGTATTAATTTTGTAATTCCATAAAATGATGCTACGAGTAAAATTAATATGTGAAATAAAAATCTATGAAACTGGTGTTTATTAAATAACGAACGATCATGTTGTATTATAATTATGTATCCCAAACAATGGAGTTTGAACAATAAAATAATAATTCCTTCTGAAAGTGTTTTTCGATTTGCCAGATTTTTTACATAACTTGTTGATTTATCTATCTATAACAAAAACGAAATCAAAATAATTGTCTGTTGCTTGCCCAATATAAAAAAAAAAACTTAAAGTTGTGCGAATCTTTAGGCACCTTTACTATGCCAAGCGTGACATGCGCATCATGATGTGTGACACAAAACCAACAACGAAAATACTTACTATAACACAGTTCGTGTCCCACTTTGCAGTGTATGACGCCACCATGTTGCACACAGTGCTCACTTAAATCTTTTAATAACAGCCATAATTCTGAAAGAAAATAATAATAAAATCGAAGCCAGCACTTTTTAAACGTCAAGTTTTACAAGAGACAGTCCCCCAAAACGCCCGCCCGTCACCAATTTCTAGTATTTTAGCTGTGGAGAAGAAGTGGCCTACAAACTCCCCAGCAAAACATCTGTCTGTAACATTTTAGGAACTAGAATTTTACAATAATTAGTATGCAAAGTAATTAATTGCACACTTGTCAGCTAGCACACTATGACACTTAAACAAAATACAATACACAAAATAATGTCAATAAGGGGTAAGTGTTTTACGACCCAAGATACTTTGATCTCAAACATATTAAAAATCAACGTGAAACGAAGTACAGATTTCTATTACTTCCGAGTGCATTGTAGCTTTTGCTTGTTTTATACATTCAAGTGTTTTACAATTACTGATTGTCAGTAATACCTATAGCCAGCAGTGATATATGCCATCACTTTAGTGGTTGCCTTTCAACAAACAAAACACACTTTGTGTTATTATTACTCTCTTTATTCATCTTGTATACGTATTTTCTACATTTTTAAATATTTAAAAAGAAAACAAAAACATTTAAGAATGTATAAAAAACAGTAGCTACCGGCGGGGTCAGGGCTCCAGAGACAGGAACTTCCTAACAATGCGAGCCGTGTCAAGAAGTACCCCTTTCTGAATCAAGCCCTTGATCCAGCTGTCTAACGAGAGCCTCCTGAGATATTGGTCGAGGCTATTAAGCCGTTGGCCGTCACAACTATCGGTACAATGATTGCAAAGTTCACTTCCCACATGTCGACAACCTCGCGAGCCCAGTCAATATACTTGATTTCTTTATCTTTCTCGGTTTTCACGTGGTTCTCGTCATGCGGGACGGTTTTGTCTAGAATCATTGTACGCCTCGCTATTCGGTCCACCACCACTATATCAGGCTTATTGGCAACAATAGTCCTGTCAGTGATGATGGACCGATCCCAGTACAATGTGATATCGCCATTATCGAGGACTGGGTCGGGCGCATACATGTAGTACGGCACCTTCGACTGCACAAGAGTGTATTTCAGAGCAAGTTGCTGATGGATAATCCTGACTACAAGGTTGTGTCTATTCAAGTATTCTCCGTTAGCTAGACGAGAACAACCAGAGATAATGTGGCGAATTGATTCTCCCGGACGGTGACATGCCCGACATAATATGTCGACCGTGCCGTCCTTCACAATAAATCTCCGGTAGTTAAAATAGTAATATTACCTAACATGTACCTACCTAGAATAGAATAGAATAGAACACTCTTTATTATGTACACCATATAAGTAACAGAAAAAATAAATGGAGTAAACCTAGTTATAGTTATAACAATACCTTTTGCTGTGCCCTAACAGGGTCTACAATGATTTCTTAGCTATAAGCTTATTTTTAACATCTTTTGTACCGTGTGGAACGCAAATCAATAAATAATTATGAAATATGAACTGGATTCAGCTGAATACCAGTATTTTTTATGATTTCCCAGCATTAATAAAAAGGGTTTTGAAAGATTAAAAATTTCTAAAAGAAAAGTCACTTACTTGATGTGTCAGTGAGCAACAGATGTGCATGGCCAATGACGGGTAGAAGTCCTGGATACGCAGGCGGTAGCGGGTGAGATCGTGATTCCAAGAGCCGCGCGTGGTAATACACAAGAGCGCAAATACATATTAAAAAACACACTGCAGTTATTCCTAACATACTGAGTTCTATTGTATATCTACTCTAACCATAGGCAGACAACAAACTAAAGCTACAATGTTTAACACATTTGTTTTATAAAAGGCTTATTAACTTTTTTATTCGGTTTGGTTTGACTGTAGTCTAGGTCAGAGTTGATAGAGACAAAGTCAGACAGAGATAGAGCGAGTTAATTAAATTAATTACAAAAATAACAACTTAAACAATTCCTTAATTAACATTGCAACTTTGACACCGAAAACCAGGTTAAAAAAAAATTCTTTTTTGGATACACTAAAGAAATAGTTTTAATTAGGGGTTTGACCTCGATACAATTTGGGCTAAAATAAATTGGAACTGGCAGACACAACGATAATTATGGATACAGAGATGGTTCCGGTTCAGCGATTGGAATGAGACTGAAGTGCCACGGGAGCAAGATGCAGTGCTGTCTTTAAAATGACGACAATGGAATTTAGAGAAATCTAAGTAATCAATTAATACTGTTAATTAAGGGTTTTCCCTAGCATTGGGATTTTTTCCTACTCCTCCGCTGTACTCTTCTGATTAATTTCGTTGCGTCATCCAAGACAGTTGAATCGTTTCTGCGAGACTCGTCGGGTTTCATTAGCTCGGCGTTTTTTCTGGTGGTGTTGATTCTGGCCTTCAGGAGTTGCAGTGGTTGGGAATGCGTGGCGGGCTTGTCCCAACAAAAAAAAAAAAACTCATTGAGAAACCGTAACAGTACGAATTATGTATTTATTTTTGATGGGTTTGCTTGACTGTAGTCTTGGTCAGAGATCACAGAGACAAAGTTTGCGATGATAATGATAATAATGATCAATGGCTTGATCCAGAAAGCAGTACTTCTGGACACGGCGCGTATTGTTAGGACGTTCCTCTCTCGGAAGCCCTGACCTTGGACAAAATACGGTTCACGATTGTAAAGAGCATTTATCTAAAGGATCATAACCATTTGAATCATTAATATAATCCTTTAAGTTCATAGAACTCGATTGAATGTTATTTCGTGAAAAAGTCATTCAATCGAGTTGTATGAACTTAGAGGGTTATATTGATAATTAAAATGGGTATAATTCTTTAGATAAATATGCGTTACGGCCGCGAATTGTGTTTTGTTCAACATACAGCTTCACAATGACCGGAAAATTGCAAAAAACATAAAAAATATTTGAATTCGCGGGCTACCCTGGCGCTTCCACCTTGAGGATTTCCGTCGCTACCAGAAACCAGCTTTATCGTTTCTCTTTAAACAATAAGTCATTCATTTAGCGTTCCATACCCAAAGGGTAACCAACGGGACCAGCCGTTGGTAAACCTGTCAGCGGGATGTATTTCAAGATTCGTAATAACTAGATTTTTTCTATTGCCGCTATAACAACAAATATTAAAAAGTTAGGCATGGAGCTGTCATCCAGTCTCAACTTCGGCGCCACCATTGCGTGCAAAGCTCAAACTGCGGCCAAAACGCTGGGCATCCTAAATAGGGTGAAGCGATACTTCAAGCCTGAGCAGCTTTTAACTCTATATAAAGCACAAGTCTGATCCTTCATGGAGTATTGCAGCCACCTTTGGGATGGCTCAGCTAAGTATCAGCTTGACTCGGTGGAACGCAGAGCTAAGAGGCTCATTGGCGACGTAAAACTGGTGGATGCCAAGCTACACAGCTTGGCTCATCGCCGCAAGGTTGCCTGCTTGTCGGTCTTCTACAGATTGTACTTCGGAGAGTGTGCCTAGGAACTTCACGACCACATCCCATCAGCCCCTTTATACCATCGTACATCCAGACGCACTGCAACTTGCCATCCCTACCTTGATGCTATTCCACCAACTCGCACTAAGCGCTTCCAAGCGTCTTTCATAATGCGCACAGCAAAGGAGTGGAACTCTTTACCTGCGTCTGTGTTTCCGAATGCTTATAATGTAGTAAAACGCACACTATGTAGCATATTAACTCGAAGATTATATCCTAGATAAAAATGCTTGGCTGAATGCCGGTCCTGCTCCACAGTCACAGTCGTTGGGGTCCACTAGTTAGGTTTTCATGTGTGGAAGTGATGCTCACCCTCTTTTTTTGTATTTTTTTTTTGTTATTCTACTCTCATACTGTCTTGTAGTGAGAATTAAATTGTTTGATATTTCATAACTTGGTCATTGACAACCATAGTTTTGTGTAAAGTAAAAGCATATTTTTCAAATTTTGTAAATGTGAGTACCATGGAGCCATTTACATAATATGTATATATATGTGATTAGTTTCAATTTTTTTACTTATTTGACATGAACGAGCATGTTGATTGAGAGCATGTCATGCTCACTCAAATGCTTCGCTGATGGTGGCGCGTGTGTTGGATCATTCGGTTCCCTTCAAAATGATGAATGAAATGAATGGTGCCGATACATGCGTCAGGTTCGTGAACGGGCGCCGTCAGTTGAGACTGGTCATCTCTTAACCACCACTGGCTTATTTTGATCTTTACAATTTAAGTTCTTGTACCTAATAAGTTTTATTTTTTTATTTTGCATTGTCCTTACATGTAGAAGAAACAAGTACGTATGTAACTAAGATTTTTGTAAAACATCACATGATTTAAAAGAGTGTCTGTGAAGTTTCTTGCACGTTCTTCTCCACAGAGATCTACGCTTTGGAACATGCAAATAGCTTCCACGTTTTTATTTTTTAACTGACCGACCATGACATTTCAAAAGTGCCTGTAAATGGTTTATTTGAATTAAATGCTTTTGAATCTTTTACATCCCTAATCTTTTCAAAGTAAGAGTGAACAGGCTACTTCTGAGAAAGCTCGCTTCATCGTAAACTTGTCTCTGTCATCTTTGACAAAGACAAGAGTCAAGAGCAAACCAATATCAAGTAAAAAAAGTTAAGGGACCTCCCGTCCTAGAAAAGTGTTTTTTTTTGGGGTTTATGGCAGGAAACCCTTCGTGTGCGAGTCCAACTCGCACTTGGTGGGTTTTTTTTTTGGGGTTTATGGCAGGAAACCCTTCGTGTGCGAGTCTAACTCGCACTTGGTGGGGTTTTTTTTTGGGGGTTTATGGCAGGAAACCCTTCGTGTGCGAGTCTAACTCGCGCTTGGTGGGTTTTTTTTTGGGGTTTATGGCAGGAAACCCTTCGTGTGCGAGTCTAACTCGCACTTGGTGGGTTTTTTTTTTGGGGTTTATGGCAGGAAACCCTTCGTGTGCGAGTCTAACTCGCACTTGGTGGGGTTTTTTTTTGGGGGTTTATGGCAGGAAACCCTTCGTGTGCGAGTCTAACTCGCACTTGGTGGGTTTTTTTTTTGGGGTTTATGGCAGGAAACCCTTCGTGTGCGAGTCTAACTCGCACTTGGTGGGGTTTTTTTTTGGGGGTTTATGGCAGGAAACCCTTCGTGTGCGAGTCTAACTCGCACTTGGTGGGTTTTTTTTTGGGGTTTGTGGCAGGAAACCCTTCGTGTGCGAGTCTAACTCGCACTTGGTGGGTTTTTTTTTTGGGGTTTGTGGCAGGAAACCCTTCGTGTGCGAGTCTAACTCGCACTTGGTGGGTTTTTTTTTGGGATTTATGGCAAGAAACCCTTCGTGTGCGAGTCTAACTCGCGCTTGGTGGGTTTTTTTTTGGGGTTTATGGCAGGAAACCCTTCGTGTGCGAGTCTAACTCGCACTTGGTGGGTTTTTTTTTTGGGTTTATGGCAGGAAACCCTTCGTGTGCGAGTCTAACTCGCACTTGGTGGGGTTTTTTTTTGGGGGTTTATGGCAGGAAACCCTTCGTGTGCGAGTCTAACTCGCACTTGGTGGGTTTTTTTTTGGGGTTTGTGGCAGGAAACCCTTCGTGTGCGAGTCTAACTCGCACTTGGTGGGTTTTTTTTTTGGGGGTTTGTGGCAGGAAACCCTTCGTGTGCGAGTCTAACTCGCACTTGGTGGGTTTTTTGTTTGGGGGTTTGTGGCAGGAAACCCTTCGTGTGCGAGTCTAACTCGCACTTGGTGGGTTTTTTTTTTGGGGTTTATGGCAGGAAACCCTTCGTGTGCGAGTCCAACTCGCACTTGGTGGTTTTTTTTTTTGGGTTTATGGCAGGAAACCCTTCGTGTGCGAGTCTAACTCGCACTTGGTGGGTTTTTTGTTTGGGGGTTTGTGGCAGGAAACCCTTCGTGTGCGAGTCTAACTCGCACTTGGTGGGTTTTTTGTTTGGGGGTTTGTGGCAGGAAACCCTTCGTGTGCGAGTCTAACTCGCACTTGGTGGGTTTTTTTTTTGGGGTTTATGGCAGGAAACCCTTCGTGTGCGAGTCCAACTCGCACTTGGTGGTTTTTTTTTTTGGGTTTATGGCAGGAAACCCTTCGTGTGCGAGTCCAACTCGCATTTGGTGGGTTTTTTTTTGGGGTTTATGGCAGGAAACCCTTCGTGTGCGAGTCTAACTCCCACTTGGTGGGTTTTTTTAAATTAATTTGAGATAGGTTTGCTCTTGACTGTAGTCTAAGCCTGTTTTTTGTATAGTAAAGCTGTTTTTAATCCTTCATTGTTTTACTTATTTTCGGACTGTAGAGTCACATATGATTTCGCACAAGATTGCAATGGACCTCGAGTGTTTGTTTATTGCCAACACGTGACTTAAAACAAAAAGATGGGAATTCATCACACATATACATGTTGGTTGTAAGAAAAAAAAAACCAAGAGACATACGTAATTAGTTTTAGTGCCTAATTATTTTGATGTTTATAATTTAAAAATTAACTTTAGGAGTAGAAAACATTGCTTTGGAACAGATTCCTCCAAGTCTGGGCTCCTCACGATTATCTTCACCTTGGTATTCGAGAGACTATACGAGTCCCACAACAATTATTTCTCTTAAATGTCCGCTTCTGTTGAAAGGACATTGCTCTGCGCCCATATTTTGTTAGCCTTGGAACCAAGAGTATCGGAAAATTATGTGTTGTATTGTCGTTCATTAGTAAATGTTTGTTTATGGTTCATATTCGGTTTACGTAAATATGACCATGTTTCCGAATTCCGTGCTAAGCTCAAGTGGTTGCCAATTCGCCTTCGCCGGAATGTTCATATTCTTTCCCTTTTATACAATGTGCTCTTTTCTCCTTCTACCCCTCTTTATCTCAAGAAACGTTTTCAGTTTCTCTGTGATTCTCACGTTAAATTTCTGAGGTCATCAGATAATTTACGACTTAAAATACCAATGCATTCCACGAATTTCTTTGATAAATCCTTTACTGTCCAGGCTGCTCGTTTGTGGAATGCATTGCCAGTACCAGTAAGACGCGCTCAATCGTTACCGGTGTTCAAGAAACTCGTGAGGGAGCATTACTTGTCGCTGTAATATTATGCTCGTCATTTATTTGTTACGTGTATAATTTGTATAACTACATTTAAATTGATAGGAATATATATTTATCTGCGTATATAGGTATATTATGATTTTAAAAGTGTTGCACCGATGACAACCCCATTTTGTGTCCAGGCAATTACTGTCCATTCCAGGTTGCCTGGAAGAGATCGCGGAATGCGATAAGGCCGCCCATTGTACATAATTATGTGTTTTAGTTTGTAGTTCTCTTCAATGTTTTTATCGGTGTACAATTAAGTGTATAATAAATAAATAAATAAATAAACTCCTATCTACACTAATATTATAAAAAGGAAAGATTTGTTTGTTTGAATTGACATTATTATCATCACGCTAAGACAAACAGGAACGGAGCAATAATGAAAAATGTGACGCAGACGAAGTTGTGCGGGTCAGCTAGAAAGATATATAAAGGTCTAAACATTTCTTAATTTTATTCAAAACAGTACAACTATTGTAACTTTTAATATTTTATATCTGCCTGGCCGGTGGCCAACTTTGTCGAGTTGTTAAATCATTTGTGTGCCCATCAAAGGCCTTGAAGTGTAACAGTCGAAGTAATATTTTTCGCAGCTGTCCGCATAATAATAAGGTTTTATTGTTGGGATTAGCTTTGCGCACAGCTCCTTAATGTTTTTAGAAGCCCTTTTGTGAACTTAACGATTCTTTGGAGATTGATTGTACTTCTCTCCCCTAAAAATGTTGGGGTTAGTGAACTGTTTAACATTTTTTTAACCGACTTCCCAAAAAGGAGGAGGTTATCAATTCGGTTGTATGTTTTTTTTTTTATTTATTTTTTTTATGTTTGTTACCTCATAACTCCGACAATTATGAACCGATTTGAAAAATTCTTGTTTTATCTGAAAGAATATACTTGCAGATTGGTCCCATTTAAATTTTATGAAAATCGGTTACGAACTTTGGATTTTAAATCGAAATAGCTGGAATTCGTCTACTTGGATGATATTTTTATGTCATCCAAGTAATCGAAATTGCGTATTTTGCTTTTCTGCGATATTGCAGTGGTTTTGTTAGGTGTGGGGCCACTAAAAAGTGAAAAATAAAAAAACTTTTACAAAAAAATAGAACCGACTTCCAAAAAAAAAACACTACATAATAAAAAATAACTTTAATTTCGGAAGTCGGTGTCAAAACGAAGTACGAAGAAACTTACAAAAACACCGACTTCCGAAATTAAAGTTATTTTTTATTTTGTAGTGTTTTTTTTTTGGAAGTTGGTTCTATTTTTTTGAAAAAAGTTTTTTTATTATCAATTGTATTTGATTTTGGCAGATATGTATATCTTCTGTGACCGGTGCTCGTGAGTCAGCTAAAACGTGTTTTGATTTCCCAAATACTTTATTGCTTTGACAGGTTCAAGAACCGGAATAAAATATTGGTTTAAATTTTTAGGGCATCATAATATCTTTGAGTTTTATGTCTGCTGCAACCTCAACTCAACAAACAAATCTTAATTTCGCCAACGGTTGGACTAAGCCATCATTTTCGTATCCTACTTTGAGCCTCTGCAACTCTGGCGTTTGATCTTTGAGAAAACGTCGATAGTTTTTTTGCTCAGTATCTATCATTGATCGTTTTATTGCTGAGCGGTTAGAGGATGCGACTCATAACGGCACATGTGGTACTTACCTGTAAAAAATTGTGACACTACACCTTTTGTTTTAAGTTAAGTATTTTTGTAAAAAAAACAATTGTGTTAACATTGTTGGTGAGCTTAATAAATAAATAATTAAATGAACAATAAAAAGTATTTTACGTGACAAATATTATTAATCGCGCGTCATCTTTGCGAAACGTCATGTCGTTTGAGTTTGCATGAAATTAATTCTTTGTTTTATTTCTTATTCTAACATAATAAGTCAATGCAGGACTGTAGGTTTAAAAAACAACTTACTACTTAATCGGTAAGGCTGGTTCGATATTGACACTGTGACTGTTCCTAAATTACCCCAGGCTGATAAAATTTTCGTTTTTCCTAAATTACCCTAATAGATAAGGTCGGTCCCCCCGAAGGGGGAGAAACACGCCCCAACCAACGCGTGTCCCCGTAGGACTCAGACCAGACTGGACATCCTCCCGCCTTTTATGAAGTGAATTCCAAAAGTATGAAATAATCCAATGCCTTATCACATTGATAGGTCAAAGTTTGGATTGAAATATATAATAGAAGGACTTAGGAATTCATAGTTATGAAATAAAATAGGAATGGTTTCAGAAGCTCACCTTATAACAAAGGGAAAATAAATTACTCTATTTTACTTAATAATAGATCGTGTGAGAAACCTTTACGCTAGCGTAACTGGTATAAGGTCAATAGTTACTCGCACGATACCTCACGTCTGCACCCATAGCACTCAGAGCAACACTTCCTTAAGTGACACCAGCGGCTTTTCAGCAACAAAGTGTCGGCAACACGTTTATAGGAAACGCGGTCCCTAGCAGTTCGGTCGAACTGTAAACGTGACGAGGCGGCTTTCCCTGCGCCAACCGTGCGACCGTCCTTGTCTAGCAACGGAGCAACTAGTTCCAGCGGCAGAACGTCAAACATCATGCTCATAATATAGAGACATGGTCCCTAAGTCCTTAGACTGTATAATATAAGATAGATATGGTCAACCCAACCCCAGGAAGCGCACTCTTTGTACAACAAGTACATCTGTAAGACACAGTGTTCGTATCTGACCGAATCAGTGGTCGCAGGTAGAGAATATAAATTTCAGAATCAATAAAAATACAAATAGTTACTACAATCGAGAGTTATAAACTCAAGAAGTAAATATAGTTGAGAACTTCAACTCTTAAAGCCTATAGACAGCCCCTAAAGCGCCCGCCCACCCGTTGCCACTTCCTAGTGTTTGGGCTAGAGAGAAGAAATGGCACAACAAACTCTCTAGCAACACGTATCTGTCTGTTCCGTTATACAACCTATAGACAACTAGGATTGCCTGCGGCTCCGTTAGTGTCACTGTATATAATGAAACACAATATCAGCCCAGAGTAAATTAGAACAATAAAAGACTCACCCATTCACTCAGCACAAACACACACACACGTATTCAATACTAAATTATTTCTAACTTATATTAATCTAATAAATACTACTTGCACTCGCGATACAACAGCTCTACGCAATCTCGCCATATGGCATTGACTACTATCAGTATTCTCACTAGCCTATCGCTTACAGAGTCTCGCGATGTCAGAGCCATCAATCCTAACTTGGCTCCGTATCCTTCCAAGCCCTAACGCCAAGTGACGCGCTTTTCCAAAATCACGAGCGTCACCGACCGGCGTCCTGTTGGGCTTTTTTTTGCAATTTCTTAATAATAGCTCAAAAGTGCCTGTGGGTTTTACCCCAGTTAAAGTGCACATCATAAGTGCATGCATCATTTCTCGGGTTTCAGGTACAAGCGCCTGAGTCGATAATGTTATCCGCTAACGAATATCGACTCTAACGAATTGAGGAGTAGGTTGTATTTCCACTAACGTAAAATATTGCATTCGAATAACGTCTGGCAAATGGCGCGTTTGTTTCCCATTAAAACAAAGATTGATTGATTTCCTGAGTACCAAATCTCATGCTACACATTTCAAAAGCAGATACTTAACATATTTTGTGATTCTCGAAATTAAGTGGACGGCTGGCCCAGCAATTTATGGTCCTTCAAGTATCTGGCAACATGTGAAATGTTTTGAAACGAATAAAATAAGTATTTAATTATCTAGGAGTGACAGATAGTCACATTCCCCCCTCTGAAAATCAGACGCGTGACGCAGTACAGCGGATGAGCTTTCACAATAGCTTAAACCTTGCCTCTACTAATATTGGTCTTATACCGATGTAGATAAATACTCATCTTAAATGTGAAGTGATTCTAATATAATAACTTTTATAGTTGGAACCCATATCCAATTAGTAGCAATATCTTCTATAATTTCTTAACGTTTCACAAATACGTCCTCAATTGACACATAATAAACTCAACCTATGTCAACTTATTCCTCCCTAAACTCTCTCGGCGCATTTTTTTAATATAAAATTCCAGAGACCTAGTTGCTTATCGTTTAGGTATACACACCAGAATCTCATCTAATTTTGAACCATCACATAACTGTTGTATTTCAACTTATTTCCTTTTGTAATATCCACTCTCTTAATATTATCGTTGCAAATTTTCTGATGATCTGTGTGTGATTTGTTTTCACTTTACACAGCAGAGCCTCATTTATCCTACAGGATTTCAAAAAAGGAGAATGATACGTAACGCTTGCCTGGCTAATCATTATTTCGAATTACGTTAATAAACTACTTCACACTAGTCAAAAGTCCCAACCCAGTGACGTGAGACTATTTTACAACAGCAAACACGTCGTACGTGTGCCGTTGATCCTATTGCGCATAGGCCTAGAGAGGACCTGCTGCGGTCACAACAGTACACGTTCCCTAAACTCAAGCTTGTCTTACTTAATCCTAAGGCCGAGGACTGCGAAGTATCTCTGCTATTAAGCGAGACAAGTTTCCAGTAATACTGGACGCGCGTTATGTAAATTAGCCCCTTGAATAGGCCCATCAACTCAGTTCCAAAGACAATACAATTATTAACTTAGCACAAGCGTACCGCATCGTCAGTCGTTTGCAGAATACATTACACTGATTCGCTATACGCCGAAGTGGTTTTAAAATCGTCACCTCGCACTTCCTTAATCTAACCCATTTCTGGGAAGCACATAGAGTACTGCAGCAACCGTTGCCACGTCTGGCAGCGAGCGTTCCATCTAGGCTTCCAAAATATGTATTTCGCTAAATATTATTTTTTTATATCAGTGAGAGGCCTCGGGGGCCGGTTGTGATTTAGCGAGATACGATACAGTCCCTATCGTCCATTAGGACTACTATCAATTCAGATCAACCCGTACTTGGTGAAGCCTACCCCCCTCCAATGGAAGTGTGCATATTTCAGAAACAGTACAAAGTATAAACTGCACTCAGTCAGTCCTAGGGAGAGGCAATCTCTACTAATGTTTGGTTGATATGACACAATCTTACACATTTGCAAGTAAACATTATTGTTCAAACGTGCCCTAACTGGTTACGAGTATCATTCGGTTCAGCCTTTCCTAAGCAGTGACTTGGTACGGTTTGTCATGCGTCAGGTTATAGTCAGGTTAATAGTCATTGTTGCAGTCAGTCTGATTCTAGGTCATAAGCACACCCTATAGAAAGGCTTTCTCCGAGTCCCTAAAACCAAACACAGGTGTTGATTACCTCATTTAAGTCATAGAAGGAGATTAGGAAGGATAATACATACTCCACTCACCCTACTCGGTCACCAACACAATCACTGAGATTCACACACGCTAACACGCACTTGCTTACACTCTCCTTACATTAATTCTCAACTCACATAACCTTGTTTCGAATGACTCCTATCGTATTAAACGCATTATTTAATCATAATACTCTCGCCCTAGTAATGTTAGAAACACAGCTTTAGCCCTAATCAGCACTAACCTTGCCTAACATAGCCTTCGTTATTATCAACACGTCGACCGCCCTCTACCCCGGTCCAAAGCCAAGTGTCATTACTCGTTTGCTTTTCATCTACTGCACCTCATACTCTCCAATAGTTAGCCACATCAAAGTCTATCTTAATACCCAACTGCTCTATTAGAACTTATTCTCTTGAATAATGCCTACATCTGATAACAAAATCCAGGAAAATTGTGTTTATAGTTAAGTGTAACACATTAATCTCATATAATCTCTTGTTCAATCGATTCATAATTGCTGTCCTCGATCACATATATTTTGAAGTACTCTTCATATTCCAATAAGAGAAGACTGCGCATGCTTATAGTGTGAATTTACATACCAGAGTCTCATTTAAGAGTATTTCTGCTACTAGGTCACACTACCTACGGTGCTCCTTCGTTCTGGACAGAGGCCTTTCCCGAAGCGCCCCGCGCTGAGTCAGCTTCATAGACAGCTGCCCGTACTTGTATCCAGGTGTAGCTGAAATAGTTCGCACATAAACATATGATAATTTGTTCCAATAAGATGAAATAGTCTCGAGAGGTTCTGAAGTAGAATACAGAGTACAGTAGTTACAGAGTTATATTAGATCAATACGATGAGAACAGAGCAGGTTTGCAATCCATTAAGACTTGCAGTATTATGTAAAAATCTATAGACAGATTTTCTTAAGCATGTTAGCCTTCTCGACAAGGGCTTAATCAATTAGAATAATGCCCCCCTCAGACTGTAACACCAGTGACAATATAGTTCATTGGTATATTAGTTTGAAGTCATAGCTTGTCATAGACCATAGCACCATAGCTTGTCAACATTGATTTCAGTGACATGCCAAATGTTATGTTGTACAGTAACATTACTGCAGAAGTTAATAAGAGAAACACTTAGCTTCGCAAAAGGAGCCACGCTACGGTCGAAGTCGCTGAAATCGGTCTAAGCCAATAAGATGAAACTATGGACCAGGTGCAACACACGAACCGTAGGTTTAGATATCCCGTTGTTGCAGCCTAGTGATGAATCGCTTATCCTGGAATTTGAAATAAGAGCACACGAGTATCTATTCCAATAAATCATAGTAATGACACACTGCCAAGTTATCGATATTGAGATTATCCTACAATAATTTCGAGTTTCCCTTTTTCCGTGATTTAATTACCATTATGAAACTACTCGTAGTTTCCACCTTTACTGACCTTAGGTAATGAATAGGTAGTATATTATATAACGCTCATAAGTCTTATATATATAAGTATAAGTCTTTTGTTATATAAGTCTTTTGTTCAGCTCACTTATCACACCGCCATACCTATCTTAACCACGCAACCACCTTTCATCTTCACAACCACTCTGACCAATAACTAGGATGTTTACCTAGCTCACTTATACAGCTATACAAATCTAAAACCAGCGTCTCAAATTATCAGACACACAAAACACAATTGGGAGTCGAACCCAAGATTAGCACATTAGCCTATCAATGAAACTATTACCTACATCGATTCAGTAAATTAATCACTTATTTAACAGTTCAGTAACTCAAACATAAAATCAGTTGTAGGTACTATTATCACGTATACACTAAAAATTGCCACGTGTATGTAGCCCTTCCGGAGTTATTTGCCGCTATTGTCTAAAGCTTTCTCTTTGTTCTAAGGGTCTGCTTTTTTTGTTGCTGAGCCGGACCCTTTTAGTTAACTGTTATTTGTGCAATATTACTTTACTATTTTAGATGAAAGAATGTTTGTTGTTAATTACGGTAACGTGTCCGGTTCCCAAGCCATAAACTTCAGACGCAATGTGTTTCTAAGTAACCCGATGCCATGCGAAAGATTGGAAATAAATATAATATTCTGTTACAATATAGGTGAAAAGTGACGGACAGTCACCTTCCCCTGTAATTACAATACCATAACTTTGTGTATATGAGAATTGAAGCCTCTTTTATGAATACAGTTATTCAAACAGATAGACATACAACCCATAAACTAATTAAAAAATACCTCTTAAATTATTAGTGCGGGAATTTAACCCATAATCTTTGACACAGGAATCTTAAGAGTTAAGATTCCCTAGCCCTCCGATTATTTATTAGTCCTAGCACATACTAAAATGGATAAATCATACGAGATTTGAACTCGCTATTTAATTGTCGACATCGAATTCAACTAAATTAATCAGCCGTTAACTGCTTAACATTACTTGGTGTAACTATTGTAACCTAAGTTTTCTTTGAGAGCTAAAAGCCATAAGTTAATATGTTGTGTAAATTTTATGTACTAAGTAGCCTCTTCTTTAATCCCAGCGATTATTACGGAACCCTAAAATAACGCTGTGTTATTTTTCTGTTATAAACTAATACATTAGCCGTTGCAACTTATTTCGTATGTATCGATTTACGAAACAATGAGTGAAAGTTAATACAGATACTAGATATGTATCTACATTATATGTCTTAGCCGTTTTACTATTATTGTCCCTAACCTCAAATTACGTTGTGTTGTGCTTGTAGTAACCCATAAATGTTCTTTCTCGTTGCACTGACGTCAGTCAGTACATTTAATGACGAGAATCCTGGTCACGCGGACCAAATGTGACTGTTCCTAAATTACCCCAGGCTGATAAAATTTTCGTTTTTCCTAAATTACCCTAATAGATAAGGTCGGTCCCCCCGAAGGGGGAGAAACACGCCCCAACCAACGCGTGTCCCCGTAGGACTCAGACCAGACTGGACATCCTCCCGCCTTTTATGAAGTGAATTCCAAAAGTATGAAATAATCCAATGCCTTATCACATTGATAGGTCAAAGTTTGGATTGAAATATATAATAGAAGGACTTAGGAATTCATAGTTATGAAATAAAATAGGAATGGTTTCAGAAGCTCACCTTATAACAAAGGGAAAATAAATTACTCTATTTTACTTAATAATAGATCGTGTGAGAAACCTTTACGCTAGCGTAACTGGTATAAGGTCAATAGTTACTCGCACGATACCTCACGTCTGCACCCATAGCACTCAGAGCAACACTTCCTTAAGTGACACCAGCGGCTTTTCAGCAACAAAGTGTCGGCAACACGTTTATAGGAAACGCGGTCCCTAGCAGTTCGGTCGAACTGTAAACGTGACGAGGCGGCTTTCCCTGCGCCAACCGTGCGACCGTCCTTGTCTAGCAACGGAGCAACTAGTTCCAGCGGCAGAACGTCAAACATCATGCTCATAATATAGAGACATGGTCCCTAAGTCCTTAGACTGTATAATATAAGATAGATATGGTCAACCCAACCCCAGGAAGCGCACTCTTTGTACAACAAGTACATCTGTAAGACACAGTGTTCGTATCTGACCGAATCAGTGGTCGCAGGTAGAGAATATAAATTTCAGAATCAATAAAAATACAAATAGTTACTACAATCGAGAGTTATAAACTCAAGAAGTAAATATAGTTGAGAACTTCAACTCTTAAAGCCTATAGACAGCCCCTAAAGCGCCCGCCCACCCGTTGCCACTTCCTAGTGTTTGGGCTAGAGAGAAGAAATGGCACAACAAACTCTCTAGCAACACGTATCTGTCTGTTCCGTTATACAACCTATAGACAACTAGGATTGCCTGCGGCTCCGTTAGTGTCACTGTATATAATGAAACACAATATCAGCCCAGAGTAAATTAGAACAATAAAAGACTCACCCATTCACTCAGCACAAACACACACACACGTATTCAATACTAAATTATTTCTAACTTATATTAATCTAATAAATACTACTTGCACTCGCGATACAACAGCTCTACGCAATCTCGCCATATGGCATTGACTACTATCAGTATTCTCACTAGCCTATCGCTTACAGAGTCTCGCGATGTCAGAGCCATCAATCCTAACTTGGCTCCGTATCCTTCCAAGCCCTAACGCCAAGTGACGCGCTTTTCCAAAATCACGAGCGTCACCGACCGGCGTCCTGTTGGGCTTTTTTTTGCAATTTCTTAATAATAGCTCAAAAGTGCCTGTGGGTTTTACCCCAGTTAAAGTGCACATCATAAGTGCATGCATCATTTCTCGGGTTTCAGGTACAAGCGCCTGAGTCGATAATGTTATCCGCTAACGAATATCGACTCTAACGAATTGAGGAGTAGGTTGTATTTCCACTAACGTAAAATATTGCATTCGAATAACGTCTGGCAAATGGCGCGTTTGTTTCCCATTAAAACAAAGATTGATTGATTTCCTGAGTACCAAATCTCATGCTACACATTTCAAAAGCAGATACTTAACATATTTTGTGATTCTCGAAATTAAGTGGACGGCTGGCCCAGCAATTTATGGTCCTTCAAGTATCTGGCAACATGTGAAATGTTTTGAAACGAATAAAATAAGTATTTAATTATCTAGGAGTGACAGATAGTCACAACACGTTTGAACAGCGGCGTCCAGAAGAACATGCTTGCAAATGCACTAGATAGAAGTCGCGTTTTATACTCACGCCGTTCAAACCCGCGCCGTTTCTATTTTAACATAAATACACATACGTTGTATCTCATTCCAAAACCAATGCTAAGATTACAGGTACTTACGTTAATTAGATTCTACGCATTTAAACGTTGCACTTGCATACACTTAGGCTTTAGAAAAAAAAACTACATAGGTACCTAATTATTTAGGCAGGTACTTCACTCAGAGCTATGAAAAACTATAATTCCTTAATTATGGTTCGGTTATTATAAACTCAAAATCTGATACTTTTTTTGAAATGTATCTATTCTGCAGCTTGGTAGAGTACACCGGTAGTATACCGCGTGTATCTGACATCGACGCACAAACGATTTCCATGGGTCCAGGGCATGATTCTGAACACCCTAGACTTAAAATTTTTTGTCGGCCTTTTTCTCATTTTTTTTTATTTTTTTCAGGGGTTTTTTTACTTTACACTGGTCATAATCGTTATTCTGACCTAACCCAATGAGATTTTTAATAAAAAAATGATTAATTAACTACTTTCACTAAAAAGAGCAATTTGAATAAAACCACAAATAGATATCAGCTCAGCTGAGCTGATACTAATATTTGTAGTACTCTTGAAAAAACCCGCTGACGAATGGGGATCAACTGCACTCTGATAAAAACTATTTATTGCCCCATTTGCCCCTTAACCAAACCTCCGCCGTAAAATCTTCGATTTGTTTATCGATATTAAAACAGGCCGTTCCGTAGTCGATTTTTGGGCTTAATTGCTGTATAAATCATTATTAATTTATTAGCTGTGTGCATCTAGAAGTTTCCACCACGTCTTTTTGAACTTCGAGCCCATTTTAAGAAAATAAATGACGATTAAGATATGTAATTGAGCACAATGGCGAACAAAAAATATGGCTATATAAATAATATCTTTATTCTCACAAGACTGTGAATTTTGTTATGTTAATAAGGACACAAAAGCACTTATTAGTGAATAATTTGAAAAGAATGAACAATCAGTGTGTCCAAGGATTAAGTCAAAAGTTTAACAGATTTAAATAACTATCTGTAATGAGACTGAAAACTTTTATGTATATGCAGTATGCAATACCTTTTTTAACGTTGCACATGTGGAGTGTGACTGGAAGCCTGAATACATTAAACCAATATGTAACAATGGCTGAGTTAATAAGGTACTCGGTAAGGAGAAAGAATTCGAACTCAATATTTGTCACAATTTCATTGTTTTAATAATCGGTGACTACACTATTTACGTAAGTATGGGCAGTCGATTCGATTTCCACTTTTTCTGGTCTTCTGCAATTTCGTAAAGTGGCAAGAGAGAATGAGAGACTTCTGCCCTCAGGGAAAGTACTCTCCCACAAAAACAAAATATGTTTTTCATTAATTTAATGATATTAGTGTGAGAAATTGGCCAATAAACAGTACCATAACTTCATTATCTGTTTATCCACTGTAAGAACCGTTTATCCGGCGCTTATGCAAGTGAGCAGTTACTGCAACGCGTTGCGCATGCCCGCTTGGATAAACCAGCTTCAATAATGTGCATAATTTAATAAAGAAGATAAAACTACTCCGTTTTACAAAAGAATTTGCGACTAATATATTAAAATAGACAATTAATTATCGTGTTTGTCCGATACTTATAATGTACAGAGCGAATCTGAATATTGTCCTTCGGTCATCATCGGTGATCGGAGTAGGTAGATTGATTTTTGGTACTTGTATCATAAATGAACACAGAAAGAATAACATGGATAAGCCATTTTTCCGGAAAGTAATTCCGGTATTTCCGGATTCAATTAAATATTGTTAACCGGTCGGGTCCTTGGGGATCCTATTACTACTCAATTCAAAATTTTGTCAAATCGTGACTGTGTGCCGTTAAAAAAAATATGAAGAATGATAAAGAATAACATTGCTCATTTTATTACAATTCCTACCTTTTTTTGAGGATGGCAAATCATCAAATGACTCCTTCCACTCTGGCAGAATACAATTCCTACGTAAGTTCCGGTTTTTTTTAATAATCCACCAATTCCGGAGGAATGTCCATATTAATATATACGTTTCGGATCAATGACCCCAGTTCAATCTACCTACTCCGATCACTGGTCATCATCATGTCAGTGTCCCCCCAGTTTTGCCACAACAACCAGTACTGTGCATGTCACACCCCGCAAACCTCACAAGGTTATCGGTCCACCTTGTTGGAAGACTTCTAACGCTATATCTTTCGGTACGAGGTCACAAATCCAGCTCATATCACACCATCTGTTCTGCAAACAATGTGCCCTACGCACTACCACAATATTTGTGCCTTTTGATGGCCTCAGTAGCCGTAGCGGCAGCGCCAGCACAAGCTGTCGTAGTTGGAACATGATGTGATGGTTCAAGGATGTCGACACCCGTTGCATCCCAAACCAGAGGCCTTCCCACCTTCCATGGCCCCTATGTCATCTGGTCTCTTCACATCGTCACGTATTGCCTATGTAGGCTAATACCGCTGATGACAAAAGCCGAATAAAATCAATGATTTTGTCGTGCCGAGTTTTCCGGCCCGCATTCGTCCAGCAGGACAGGTACCCGACGTTATCAACAACTACATAATAGTTGCACTGATGTGAAACAACAGCAGCGCCTAAGTGAAGACAGCTAGCGAGTCGAAACGTCGTCCATCGTTCTTTTTCATTTTGAACTGCTGGAAGCATCCGATTATCAATCACCCAGTTTGAATTATTATTTTTAAAATTTTATAAATAAACTAGCTTTTGCACTTGACTTCGTACGCGCATGTCCCGTTTTTTGCCACTCTCGTAGGAATTTAGGGAAATCCTCTCTTAGCCTACGTACGCACTAGTCAGCCGCGGGGGCGGTCAACCACGCGGTTCCAGTTTAATATGAAACCGTTTGTCATTAAATGGCGATTCAATGTGCGTACAGACAATAGCGGTTGTATGTAAAACTGGAAAAGCGGCCAGTCGCACGGCCAACCGCTAGTGCGTACGAGAACTAAGTGCTCCCCTTAGGGAATGTAGAGAAGCTACATGTAAAAGCCATTGTTCAGTGCCCATACATCGTTCGCCTAAGAACCAACAGAGACGTGAATTTACTATCTGTGTTTTAAATAATGCATATGTTCGACTGAAACTAAATTAAAATCACGGACACTTTTCAGAATTGTAAAATATGCAAAATGATTTCGGATTTTGAGGTTATAAAACATACCAAACGATAAAAACATACCAAATGGACTAAGATCCCAGAGCTGCCAGACTTTTCATCTCACCAAAAAATGGTGTAGAGTAGTGTTACTATGTTCTTCTAACATACGAAAGCGTGGTAACGGTGAAAAAGTGGTGGTCGACGGCCGATTCCCTGATATCAGGTGCAAAATACATTACATCAAAGTGTCAACTGTCATTTCATCGACTGTCAGTGTCAATAGTGTTCGTGTCATACAGCGCTTTAATCACTTTATTCTTTTTGTAGGTAACTAAAAATCTTACAGCGCTGAGACTGTTTTGTTTCATTTTAAAATAATGGCGCCGGGTTATAAAACCCAAGTGAGTTACTCTTTAAAATGGTTTAGTAATTAAAAAGCTTTATCATGTTTTGCACATAATTTTAGCCGACTTCCCAAAAAGGAGGAGGTTCTCAATTCGGTTGTATTTTTTTAATTTTTATGTTTGTTACCTCATAACTGCGACAATTATGAACCGATTTGAAAAATTATTGTTTTATCTGAAAGGATGTACTTGCAGATTGGTCCCATTTAAATTTTATCAAAATCGGTTACGAGCTTTGGATTTTAAATCGAAATAGCTGGAATTCGTCTACTTGGATGATGGTTTTATGCCATCCAAGTAATCGAAATTGCGTATTTTGCTTTTCTGCGATTTTGCAGTGGTATTGTTAGGTGTGGGGTATCACGACTTCCAAAAAAAATACAACCGACTTCCAAAAAAAAACAAGACAAAATAAAAAATAACTACAATTTCGGAAGTCGGTGTCAAAATACGAAGAAACTAACAAAAACACCGACTTCCGTATTTTTTTGTATTTTTTTTTTTATTTTTCACTTTTAAGTATTACCCACGTAACAACAACACTGCCAAAAAGCAAAATACGCAATTTCGATTACTTGGAACATCATCCAAGTAAACGAATTCCAGCAATATGTATGTATTTACAAAAAAAAATGTATATAAGTAGTTTATCAGCCATCTCGTTACCATAACACAAGCATTAGGTTGCTTAGCTTGGGACTATATGGCGTTGTGTGAAATGTCCAAGGACATTATTATTTATTATTATTTAAAATCCAAAATTCGTAACCGATTTTGATAAAATTTAAATGGGACCAATATGCAAGTGTATCCTTTCAGATGAAACAAAAGTTTTTCATATCGGTTCATAATTGACGGATTTATGAGGTAACAAACAAAAAATATAAAAACATACAACTGAATTGAGAACCTCCTCCTTTTTGGGAAGTCGGTTAAAAAGAAAAACAACGAGGGCCTGACAATTTTTCCTTCGATCGTTCATGTGAATGAACTACGTTTACGAATTTATTACTCTACGTTTACCTATGAACATAACACTCATTGCTGCACTGTTCAGTGTGAATTAATTAAATAAATAAAATAAAATAAAATAAAATAAAAATAAAATAAAAAAGCCTTTTATTTCCTCCAGAAAAATTCACGCTTACAAAAATTAATTGTTTTTTAGTATCAAAAGTTTTAATTATACAAATGAAAGTTTTAATTTAAAAAGTTAGATAAGTTAATAAATTTTTAAGTTAATAGTTTCCGTTATTTTATGCAAGTTTTTAATACTAAATATTAAGTATATTATTCTGTAGGAACCCCTCTGCAGGTAAAGGCCTCCTCCAAATGTAGCCAATTTTCTCTGGATTGCGCTATTTGCATCCAGTTTGGACCCGCTATTCGTTTTATCTCGTCCTCCCATCTGGTGCAAGGTCTCCCTTTCTTTCTTTTGCCCACTGGCCCCCTCCATTCTGACACTTTTCTTGTCCATCTGTGATCTTGCAGGCGTGCCATGTGTCCGGCCCACTTCCATTTCAACGCCAGAGCTTGTGCTAAACCGTCTGTTGCTTTTGTGATGTTGCGTATTTTTGTATGTCTTATTTTGTTTATTCTCTTTATGTTTAGCATACTCCGCTCCATTCCTCGTTGGCACGTTATAATTTTTTCTTTGACATTTTTGTTAAACTTCCATGTCTGACAAGCATAGGTTAGGCATGGTATTAGGCAGGAATTCATAACCTTAGTCTTCAGTTTGATTGGCATGTTGCTCTTAAATATTTCTTTAAAGCTCCAGTACTTATTCCATGTCAACTGGGCTCTGCGCTCAATCTCCTGGTAGTTGTTTAGTCTGTCGAAGCTTATTTGTTTGCCTAGGTAAATGTATTTTTCCGTATATGGGAGAGGCACGTTGTCGACGTAAATTGGTACCTTGATGTTGTTGGTCATTACCATAGTTTTGGTGAGGTTCATTTCTAGCCCGGCGACCTTGCTCGCTTGGTTTAGTAACTCTACCATGTGTTGTAGTTCTTTTACTGTCTCTGATATCAGTACCAAGTCGTCGGCAAAACGTAGGTGGCTTAAATGCTTTGATTTAACTTTTATGCCACATTTATTCCAGTTAAGCTTGCTTATTATCGACTCTAATGTGGCTATAAATAGTATAGGTGACAGTGGGTCACCCTGTCTCACGCCTCTCTTTATAGGAAACCAAGAACCCGCTGTCTCTAGTTTAACTCTACTTTTGCTCTTCCCGTATATGCTTTTGATAACTCTTATATACTCATTTTCCACATTCTGTGTTGCTAGAGTTTCCCAGATATAGCTGTGTGACACCGAATCGAATGCTTTTTTGTAATCGATGTAAGCCAAGTACAATGGTCTACTTCTCTCTTGATATTTCTCGATGATAAGTTCGAGTGTGTGGATGTGGTCGATGGTGGAGAAGCCTTTTCTGAATCCTGCCTGTTCGACGGGTTGACTTGTTTCCAATGTAGAACTAATTTTTTTGGTCAGGATTGTAGAAAATAGCTTATATGTACTCGGCAGCAAACTTATTGGTCTGTAATTCCCTATATCTTTCGGGTTTCCTTTTTTGTATAAAAGAATTATGTTAGATTCAGACCATTGCGTGGGTGTCTCACCAGATTCTAGGATAGAGTTAAACAAATTTGTAAAGGGTGTAGCTAGTATTGGGGCGGCTATCTTTAGAGTCTCGTTTGCTAGGTTATCCGAGCCCGGGCTTTTGTCTAGTTTCAGTTTGTTCAATGCTTCAATGACGTCATTTTCAACGAATTGTATGTTACCGTCGCTGTTGTAATTTAGGTTTTCGTGGCTAGTGTCTTCTGGTTCTTTTGTGCTGTAGAGATCTCTGTAGAACTCTGTCGCTATGCTGATGATGTCGCAACGATTGTTTTTGGCTATTTCACCTCGTTTTAGCTCTTCTATCCAAGTTTTATTTGGTTTCAGCTCTTTATATGCCTTTTTCGTGCTTCCAGTTTGGCGTAGATGTTTTTCAATTGTTTTGTATCTGTAGTTGGCGTAGTCTTTTTTTATGTATTTGTTTACAAGCTTGTGAAGCGCCGAGATTTCGTTTTTTGTAGCTCTAGTTTTATTTGGACTTTTTTGCAGGTGTTGTCTTCTTTTAAAAAGTTTTAATGTACGCTCTGAAAATATTTTGTGGACTTTCTTTGGGTTTTGTGCTGCTCGGGCATTTTGCAAGCTTGAGGTGATGATTTTAATTAAATTGTCGTAATATTTCTGGACTGGGACAATAGTCTGAGCGAACATTTGGTCTTTCGATATGTAAGAATTTAGATATTCTTTGAACTTGGAGATTTCTTCTTCACTTTTTATTATACTATGTTGACAGTTAGCAAACTTTGTTCTACTTTTTTTGAAAAGTGTATCATGTGATATTGTAGCTCTTACTGGCCTGTGATCTGAAGGGTAGCTAATGTACAGTACGTATATTTTTGAATAAATGTGGTCGGTTTGATAGCATAAAGTCGATTTCGTTTTTGTTCGCTCCATCCGGTGATCGCCAGGTCCATTTGTTTTTTGGTTTTTTCTTGAAGAAGGTGTTCAAAATTGACAGTTTGTTTTCACTGGCGAAATCAATTAATCTTTGTCCTCTCTCGTTTCTAATTCCATATCCGTGTGCTTTCATGATTAAATACTCCTCTTTTTTTGGTATCCCAATTTTAGCATTTAGGTCACCCATCAGTATGAAGTCTTTATGTGCTAGTTCCATTGCCCTGTTTACTGTCGCATAAAAGTTATCGATCTCATTCTCGCTTGCTTGTGCAGTAGGGGCGTAGACTTGAATTATGGATAAGCTAGTACTCTCAAATTTCAAGTTCAATATGGCTACTCTTTCAGAAATGCCAAGGTAGCTTTCTATATTATTTTTAAGGTGGTGTTTAACTATAAAACCTATTCCATGTCTTCCAGGTGTGTGACCAGTGTAGCAGAAAATGAAGTTTTCGTACTCTTCGATCTTGTTTCCAGTCATTCTTGTTTCTGCTAAACCTAAAACGTCGTATTTAATTTCTTTGAAAGCTTCATTTAGCTCTATCAAACGTTCATATGATGAAAGTGTTCTAACGTTATATGTCAGAATGTATAACGTTTTTTGTGGGGTTTCATTTTTTGGAGGGTTGTTTGGAGGGTTTTGGTCATGATCTTCCACGGTGACCAGCCGGCTTGGAAGATGAGTTTGGTTTTCTGATAATTGTTGTTTTATGTTGACGTTGCGAGAGGGGGGCGGTCGTTGCTATATATTAACTTTGTTATTTTGCTGTGAATCTGATGAGTTGTTTGTGTTCCTGTTGACCAGGTAATTCAGCATGCCCGGTTTTAAAATGCTTTCCGATAGGCTTGAAGTTCTTCTTATTTGCGTTTGAGATTTATTCTTCTTATTAGCCTGTGTAATTGTTTCAGCTCCTTTTGTAGTTTTGTTTTCAGGTGAAGTTGAAAGCATTCTTTTGTTATTTCCAGCTGTTTTGTTTTTTCCGCTTATGACAAGCTTATCGTATTTTATTTTTACTAGGTTTCCCTTTTCCCTTTCGATTCTTGCTTGTTCTTGAAGCTCTTTCCTCTTCTCCAGAATATTTTGTGGGAAATCTTCCGTTATATAGTAACCGGTATTTTTTAGTGCATTTCTATTTTTAAATAGATTTATTTTTGTGCCAAGTGTACAAAAAGTGACAGTTATTGGTCGAGGTCTTTCTCCTTTCTTGCCTATTCTTCTAACTTCTTGAATATCTCTGCGATCCAGTTCCTGAGAAAAATGTTCTTTGATAAAGTTCAATATGAGAATTTCAAGGTTAAAATATGACGTTTCTATTTCTTTTATTCCGAAAAAGACGATGTTGTTTTTTCTTGCCTGTTTTTCCAGAAAATACAGTCGCTTTTCTTGGTTTTCACATTTTTCCTTTAGATCTTCGTATTTTTCATTGAATAGTTTAAACTTATCTTCCAATATGCTGTTTGTATTTTGTGTAACTTTTTCCGTCACTTTTTCTCCACTTTTTTCTATTGCGGTTTTCTGTTCATCCAAATCTCTTCGAATTTTACGAAGCTCGTGCATAATTTCCTCCATCTCTTAGCTCGTTCTATGTAGTGTACTACAGTTATTCAAATGATTATTTGTTTATGCTAGCGCCCTCTTGAGTTCCTGTGTCAACTTGCTAAGGTTGATGGATCGCTCGTAGATCGAAGATGGTTCTGACTTGTATTAGTGATACGGGTAGATTATCACAGGTGTCGCTAGTGTCTTTGTTGATCTCTCTACTCGCTTGACTGATCGATCATAGATACTCGCTTGACTGATCGATCATAGATTGAAGATGGTTTCGACCTGTGATTAGTGGTACGAATAGATTTCCACAGATGTCGCTATTGTCTTTGTACAATTGTGCCACTCTCTTGACAGATCGATCATAGATCGAAGATGGTTCGGACTTGTATTGATGATACAAGTAGCTTTCCACAGATGTCGCTAGTCTCTTTGCTTCTAATTAGTGCAAGGAGTGCAAGTCATCCCGGTATTGATGAAGTAGGGTTATTTATATCACTTTTATTTTGAAAAACGATTTCCAGGATTATGAAAGTTCACGATTTACTTCAGTTTTTGTTAGTCCTTCACTTCAGATGTCTAAACTATGGGAGATATAACTGTTTATACACGTAATACGGGTAGTTCACATTCGAGTTATTTTCACTGCTTATAGAGCTTTCACACAATGTAAGACGTTGTCCACAATAAATGTTGTAAGTCACTTGTTTGTTTCTTCACTTTTGTCTTTTCGACTGAGTAAATGCACTTATTTTTATTTTGAGATCACTTTTATTACGGAGCCGAAGTAAACATTGGCACAGGAGCGCCCTCTCCTCCTGAATTAATTAATCTTAGTTTAATCTCACCCGTTTTCACTTGCGTACGTAGGCAACATGATAGTGAAAAATGAAAAAACTATTTAGGAATTGTAATAGCTCAGAATCCTCTGTAGCTTTAAAGGTTTAATCCTAACTGTTCCGATGTAAGGAAATCTGTCATCGTCACGTTAATATAAAAAGCTGTCCAAGTTTTTATTAAAAACGTCTTAGTTGTAACATGACCTTGTGGCAACCTTGCCAAGAAATATCACATTCTAATGTTTACACTGAACAAAATGTTGAAACTGTAACCGCCAATGGGAACCTTTTAAAGTACTCGCTTTGTACTAAGAATATCATTATTACTAAGCACTATCAATCCAACCACTGAATCGGTATCAACCCCTTTAAAGCTTTATCTGCTTTTCAAATAAAACTAACACCAAGTATTCCAGTCGGCCTTGAACATTCTTAACCCCAATTAATTTAATTCTTAGATGTTGACATGACACTCGCCTACTCCAGCCTGCCTAGTGCTTGCCGACCTTCAATCTGTCACGCTCAGAACTGCTCAGCAGTTACAGCTGGAGAGCAGTTATAGCAGCGTGTTAACTGCTACTGCTGGATTCAACCAACATGATACAATATCTGAAACTGAGAAACACTACGAGAGTACAAGGCCAATAAAAACTGTGGTGGGAATAAGGGTTTCAGGATTACGACTGCAAAAAAAACAACACAAATAAATAGTTATAATAATTTATTTACAAAAAAATCTCTACGACTAAATTGAATAAATCTATAAAAATATTTTGGTCACTTGAAAATTTTTCATTTTCTTTTTTCTTCTTAATACATAGTTATTGTTAGTATTATCTAAAAATGTTTTTTTAATTACAGTTTTTGGGTTTGTTATTATCTTGTTTTTACTCAGCTGAAGTATTATATTCGCCATCTTAGAATGCAGTTGAACAACTTCTTCTTTCTAAGGTGATTTCATTTCCAGACACGGCGTTTATTGTTACATTCAATTTAAATTTCAACTTGGTGTGATCTGCGGTGATAGCAAACTTGCGCACAATATGCGCTACAGCAATCTTCATTGAAGTCATCGCGTATGTTTTACCTGTGACAATGAAAAGCATATTACGAATTGTAAATGCTCGTTTGCAATAGACGAAGTTACGTTGGTCTGCGTTGGGAGTACATCTATAGTCCGCGAAACAATTTTGATACTTACTAGTCTGAATAGGATTATAGTTTATTTGGGCGCTCGCGCGAGACTGAGGAGCACGCGTGCTGAATTGACGCAGAATATATAGTACTTTAATTTTATTTAATGTAATTTTGTTTTATTATATTGACAAACGAAAACTAATGAAACATATTCATTGTAGACTGAAATTTGATATCATATTAATTTATTTGATAAAATTGTTTTTAATTGGAATATAATGGACGCTGAATCAAGATATTTCTGGCTTAAATTAGGCTTTGTTTACGTTTTTTTCCGTGAAAACTCAAGGAATTTAAAGAAATTCTTGAACTCCAATAAACAAGTAAAACATTCAACTTTCCTTTTATTAATTTCAGCTTTTAAAAGAATTAATTGTAACAATGTGAATTTGACCGTCAAAGTTCCATCGCCGACATTTTTTCTTGCAAACTGAGTTCGTAAAATATTTATAGTAAATTACACGAAAAGAAAAATGAAAATGTGTAACTCTAACAGACGAAAAGGGAAAAGGAAACGATAGGAAAAAAAGGGAAGCAAAAGGAAGCGAAAGGACGTCTCTCTGTATAAAGAGACTGGCACTATCGTTATTCAGGATCAAATAATTAAAATATCTAACTGCTGCAGAAAATTACAGCGTCAAAAATCATGAATTTCCGTAAAAAAAAGTAATAGGACTCTTAAATACCTGATTTTATCGAAAAAAGATTTGAGGAACTTAAGTCCTTCATTTTTTCTCATTCCTAAAAGAAGTTTGAGTCAAAAAGTCTGATAGACGACAGTATCATGAAAGTTCAACCGTTGGAAGACAAACAAAATTGTCATGTTACAGAATGACGCGGTTTTAGAGACAACACGCTCTTTCTAATTATTGTGTCCCGTTAATAAATCTAAAGAAATCTTCTCGCTGGTCAGTCCTCTCCAAACGCACGCCATTCAACTTTGATTCTCGACAACTCTCTTCATCGATCATCTTTCAAAATAGCCTAAGCACATTAAAATACTAGTATTCGACTGCATCCAGCGTCGAACTGGACCAACATAGTTGAAAAAGTCAGCTTGAAAGATGTATTAACAAAAATGAACATACCAACATAATTACAACAATTTAAACTTACCAATACAAGTTCGCTTGCCAAAACTAAAAGCAGCATCTGTGATAACATTGCTGGATGGCAAAGTAGCAGAATCCAGCCATCTTTCTGGTCTGAACTGGTCAGCGTCAGCTCCCCAAGAGGGGTGACGATAAACGCCGTAAATTGTTATGAAACACTGACTACCAGCACGCAAGGTGTAGTTCTCTAAAAAATAAATAACCAGTGTTTGAGCGCTTGTGAAAAACCTGAATTACAAACAAAATGATTTTTCATGGAAATGATTGTTACCAATTCAATTATTTCAATGACAAAGTTAAAACTGCCAACTTACTTAGCTTTACATCTCTATCTATTTTCCTTACTATAACTGGAACAGTCGGGATCAATCGAAGGCTTTCTTTGATCACTGCCTCAGTGTATACTAATTTCCGTAAATCTTCCTTGTCTATGTCTCTGTCAGTACCTACAACTTGCATTATTCTGAAAATGATAAAAAAATTAGAAACCTCTACTTAGTTTCTAGTGATTTTTAAAGGACATTTTCTTGTGTACTCTCTAGGTTCTACTACTTACTCTGGGTGGCCTCTTGCCACTTGAGTCACCTGGTTACCTACTTTGTGTCTTATGTTGACCACTGTAATAGGGAATATGCATGCGATTTTTTTTATTTTCAAAATAAATCAAATCAAATCAAATCAAATCGTTTATTGCATTCCATAATGTACACATACAGGTGGTAAAATAGATTCAAATTGAAACAATTATGGACCCTGTCGGGCACAGCAAACTTTAAAATAATTAGGAGAGAGGAAGAGTGCTTTAAATTCTTTTCTAGTAAAATAAGTGTTGTTTTTTAGTAAAATATTTATTAAGATACCGAGTGACCTAAAAATTCTAAATACCACATTATTTAAAAGTAAATTATATGATTGGCTATCTACTAATATTTTTTATAGTGTAAAAGAGTTTTTTAACAAAAAAAAATGACTATAAGTACCTCCGGAAAATTTGCACGCTTAATGTTAAACAGAAACATGCATGCTCTGTATTTTAATTTATTGTACCATCTTCAATACCATTTTTTTATGCAAATCAATTTTATTCTATTCTATTAGCTCAAGTAAACAATCATGAAATTATTTTTTAAATACCTTCATCATTTATTAAGTTTTAAAGCTTCAAAGACTACAGTTAGAAAGAGAAGTCCGATACTGTCCGAGTAATGTGACGTCAAATTACACGACGACTATACAGCTGCCATAGAAAACAGCGTTTTCGCGAGAGGGACAGATATATTTGTTTAAAATAATTGTATCTTGTTCGTTTTTCGGACAATTTAGATCCTAATTTCACTGTTGGTATTAAATTTTCCAATACTTTTAGATAAACTCTTCAGATCATAAATACTTTTTTCATGCATATTCCCTATTCTCTGAGTGGTCTTCGTTTTGGATTTGATATGTACCTCAGAGAAACTCTAAGTACGGCCTATCCAGCTTGCTGAATGTTTGAAATTTAATGATAAGCCATTAGCATCTTTTTTAAAACCCTGAGTTTAAGCCACATTACAATAACAACAAGAAAACGTACTCTGCATACACCCTCTCTTGAACTTTTGGGAATGATCCTATCAATATCAAAACAGATTCTAGGGTGCCCGATGTGGTTTCGAAAGCTGCCACAATGGTCGTATGTAGTTCTTCTGTTATTTCCTGGTCAGTAAAGCGATTTTTCGTGGGTTGTTGCAGCATTTGGTCTAAAAGTGGCTGGTACGGTACATCTGTAAAAGCATTACAAAATCAAACATAATTTTAATCTGTCAACGTATTACTTAGCCGCTAGATTGCGTCATAGGGACAAAAGGTCCTAAATCACTATTGGCTCGAGTTGCGTCATCGGAACAAAAGTCCCTATTTTAAAAACGCCAATCTGACAGCAAAATATGTCTTTTTCTGTCGAACACACGATATTTTGTATCATTTTGCTCTTTTCCACTCGAATCTTTATACATTTCTACATGCTTAAAATACGAAACACGCAACGGGCGAGTCCATTTTTAGAAAGAAATTAAATGTTTTAGTCAGTCTGTGGTATGACGCGAGTTGCGCAATGACGTAGTGTCGAATAAACTTGTTTATTATGTTGTTTGTGAGTGAATTAGTGTTAATTAATGTTTTATTGGTGCATTGTGATGTGATTAATGTGTGTGCAAGTGAATTTAAACATGTTGGTAAGTATTATCATGTTTTTTTATGATTTTCTTAGCCCTTGTTACACAAGGCGTCCATGTTGTCAGAACGCTATCGTAATTGATTAATTATTAAGTCTAGCTACTTGTTCTGACTAAAAAGTAATTATTATCGCATTTTATGTTTACTGGGCAATATATTTCAGCCAAAACATAAACAAAACAAACGAAATTTACGTTATGATTAGAATTTTTGTTCCGTGGGTCGGAAGGTAAACAATGCAAAAATGGCGGGAAATGGCTAATGTTTGGTGGTAGATTTTTTTTTTTTATATATGTTTTTGTACGGTGGAGTATGTTGTTTGTTATTTATCGTTTTTAGATATAACCCAGCTACCCATACAAGTCATAAAATATATATGTTATCGATTTACTTTTTAAATTATTCCTGTTCAAAGTTCACATAATGTGTTTTTTTCACCAATATTCAATGTTTACAAATTAGTTAAAAAATATAGAAACTAACCGTTATCATACACTTAACGTAACTATAAAGAGCGGTTTATCAGCTTTACAAATAACAAACCCACTTGAGTGGAATCTGTAATAGGAGGCGACTAAAAAATGTTTACGTAAACATAAACATCTGGCGTCCAGCTGGCGCGTTTTTTTATCGAGCCGCGCGCAGTTGACGTCATCACGTGACTCATGCCGCGCGCGGTCTAGCGGCAATTAGTGATGTTAACTGATGATAAAGTTTGATAAGATGATGTCAATCCTATTCATCTATATTTAAAATTCTTGCGTCACTGATTTAGTGACTGACAGTGAACGCACATTCGAACGTGCTGGTCGTAGAAAATTTGTCTTGTAACTTATTCCTACTGTCCGTAGAGGAGAACTAATGGAGGATTTTTAACCGACTTCACAAAAAGGAGGAGGTTATCAATTCGGTTGTATGTTTTTTTTATGTTTTTTACCTCATAACTCCGACAATTATGAACCGATCTGAAAAAATCTTGTTTTATCTAAAAGGATATACTTGCAGATTGGTCCCATTTAAATTTTATGAAAATCGGTTACGAACTTTGGATTTTAAATCGAAATAGCTGAAATTCGTCTACTTAGATGATAGTTTTATGTCATCCAAGTAATCGAAATTGCGTGTTTTGCTTTTCTGCGATTTTGCAGTGGTGTTGTTAGGTGTGGGGTACCACTAAAAAGTGAAAAATAAAAAACTTTTTACAAAAAAAAATACAACCGACTTCCAAAAAAAAAAAACTACGAAGTAAGAAATAACTTTAATTTCGGAAGTCGGTGTCAAAATACGAAGAAACTAACAAAAACACCGACTTCCGAAATTAAAGTTATTTCTTACTTTGTAGTGTTTTTTTTTTTGGAAGTCGGTTGTATTTCTTTTTGTAAAAAGTACTTTTAGAAATTCTTACGGAAACGGCAAAAAACGGGATATGCACGTACAAAGTCGCGAGCAAAAGCTATTATCAAATATTTTACTTACATGAAGATAAGGGACGAGTATTTGCTGACATTATAAATGATTTCCTCGTTTGCATTATCTGAAAAAGAAAAATAAGTATTAATCTATAGGTCTTAAGATTTTAGGTATTAGAAGAATACACTCTACAGCTCAGCTAATTGTATTTGCGACATTATCAACAAATTATGTGGATCAAGTTAATGACTAGGCTGTTCATGGTCGGAGGTTTGTTAAATTATTTTCTGATGGATTAATGCAAATTAATTTGGACCATAACATCTTGGTCTCTGATCTTAGTTATCGCAAAACTTTAATTTTCTTCATTAAAACAACCTACACCTGAACTGGCAATGATTATGCTCAAAGACCGCCTCTAATGCGACAGTCATGTACAATATGCACGCTGCTATTTTATTCGGCTTAAAGTTGCTCTTAAGACGCCTGATGAAATCGAAATGGCAACTACATGATAATACATTACAATACACACAATACAATGACAATATGTTACAAGTGCCGTTTCTGGCAACTGAACAGACTCACAACGGATAAAACGATGTTTAACAGGCAAGCGACACGTCTTGGTCCCGCTAAAGTGTGACGTTGCAAAATCATAACGTCGACTTTTGGCGACATCTCTCGGATTGTCATTATTGACATGTTTCGTTTAGTTCAGACTCAGTAAAGAGATGGCGCCAAAGTCGTATAGACATGAGTATTTGAGCTAGAGATTATTAATTGTGACAATTAAAAATAACAACACAATTAAACGATTAAAATATAAAATATTCGAAAATAAAACATCAAGTATTTATTTCAGTTCAAATAGGATATCGATAAAACTGACTCTGATAAATTAGTAAGATTATTCCGGTGCATTGGCAGTTTAGTCGAGAAATCGTTTATGGTCACAGGGTTAGATATCTTTGGGACTGTTTCCGTGATGGACATAGAGGCATTTTTTTTCCAAAACTGCAAGACAGACGACATTGGAATTGAACGCGCTCCCTTGATTTTATAAACCCAATGGTGTGTCTTGGAGGGAGTCGCGGGGTCGAGATCCTTTTGCTCGCAGCCTGAGAAGACCGATGGAGTCGCGGCCTATTAATTGCTAGGCCTTGTTCTGGAATTTGCTGGTAAGACCCACGCACGTGGTTTCTTTTCTATTTCCTCTTAAGGTTTGAGTTCTTGTGTCTGATTAGGGGGATATTGTTGCAGGTTCTGGCCTTTTGATGCTAGCCTGTAGAGGGACGCAGATGTCACGTTTTGGTACGTGCTGATCTTTTCGGCGCGTGTGCGGATAGCGTAGCCGACCCATTTGCCGAGGTAGGCCACACGCATTTCCACCTCGTTCGAGGAGGTCCATGAAGGTACCTACGTGTTTTATTCTTCTGTTCCCGTTCTGAACGATATCTTCCCCCGTAGGTACGTGCTGTGCGCGTTGCTCGTGTGATAAGCACAGAGCTGATGCCAAGGGGTTATTGACCCGCTATGCAAGGACCGCTAAGTAGGACCGCTAATTTATTAGGATATTTAAGACCGCTAACTATGACCGTTGGCTAGGTTATATTGTATGTTGAGTTTGAGTCACATTGAGAGAGAAAGTGAACCTCACTGGTCACTTATTGGTAGAAAGACCGTGTAATTGAGGGGTTCGTATAATTTAAAGTGTACGTTGTGTCTCGAGGGTTGAACATAGCCTTTTCTGCATCGAGCACAACTAATATTTATTGAATTAACTCAAACGATTGAGCTTAAAGTTATTGGCGGTTCACCTCACGTTCCCATTACAAACGTCCCTGAGTTCGTACACTTTTTATGTCTCATGTTGATTATACGTTCATTCTGGAACGGAGACAGGGTGAGCGTGTATTCATGTGATTTTACAGGGTTTTAGGGAAGAGTGTATCTTCTGAATTGCATGTAAGTACCTGCATATGTACGGTTAACAATAAACTTTGTATTGTGTAGCAAGGTAATTGTTTAATTGAATCTTCCCTTATTTTTAATCGACTTCCCAAAAAGGAGGAGGTTATCAATTCGGTTGTTTTATTTTTATGTTTGTTACCTCATAACTCCAACAATTATGAACCGATTTTTTTATTTTATTTTATCTGAAAGGATATACTTGCAGATTGGTCCCATTTAAATCATATCAAAATCGCTGGAATTTGACTATTTAGATGATTCTTTGATAATCGAAATTGCGTATTTTGCTTTTCTGCGATTTTGCAGTGGTGTTGTTAGGTGTGGGGCACCACTAAAAAGTGAAAAATAAAAATCTTTTTACAAAAAAATACAACCGACTTCTAAAAAAAACACTACAAAGTAAAAAATAACTTTAAATTCGGAAGTCGGTGTCAAGATACGAAGAAACTGACAAAAACTTTACTTTGTAGTGTTTTTTTTTAGAAGTCGGTTTTTTTTTTATATACATACTAGCTGACCCGCGCAACTTCGTCTGCGTCACATTTTCCATTACTGCTCCGCTCCTATTTTTCTTAGCGTGATGATATATAGCCTATAACCTTCCTCGACAAATGGGCTATCTAACACTGAAAGAATTTTTCAAATCGGACCAGTAGTTCCTGAGATTAGCGCGTTCAACCAAACAAACAAACTCTTCTGCTTTATAATATTAGTATAGATTCACTATAGCACGGGTAAGTAATCAAACACGTCCGTGTCAAGTTGCCGTGTTACAAAAGGTATGGTGAAATGATAAACTTGAGGCTCAAATGGAATCACTTACACCTACTGCAGCTACTGATGACTCATTTTAGAAAATTACAATGATTGGTCCTGTATGTCACAAAAAAGGCAAACTTGTTCTTGTTCACAGAATATTTATCGCAAGTGTTCGAATCACATCAATGACACAGATTCCGAGATAAATGTTAAATCCATTTTAATCCAGCCTATACAGAATTTTGTAGGACTATTATCAACCTCAAAGACAAAAAGGCACCAGAGTATGGGTATAGGTCTCATTCACATAGGAAATTTTGAGAGAACTTCTAAAAAACCAGACCCTCCTATAGGTCCATCAGTTTCTTATACTGTCAAAATTCTGGAAAAAAATGATCCTTCATCGAATTATGCAATAGAAAACAATAAGTCTATCCCAAATCACCAATTTGGATTTAGGCAGCAACATTCTACTATGAAACAATTCCACAGAGTAGTTGAGAAAATAAGAAAATCTGTAGACGAAAAAGAGAACTGTTCGTTTGCCTTTTTAAACATCCAGCAAATATTTGATAGGGTCTGGCACGAGAATTTTTCTGTAAAATAAAAACAAGTCTTCCGCACAGTTTGCTGAAATTCTATCTTACAGACAGAATCTTGTTGGTGAAGTAATCTGAGTCAACTTCTAAATTCCACAATATAAAAGTTGGGACCTATTTTGTATACCTTATACACCTCAGACCTACCTCTGCTTGACGGAGTCATAGATTCTACGTATGCCGATAACACAACTTCAACAAGACCTTGCGCTATTACGATGTGGCTTCAAAAATGGAAAAGCTAGCGCAACAAACTCAGTGCAAGTTTCTTTTACACTTAGAAGGGAAAACTGCTCGCTTATACGTCTAGACGATTCTACATTACCACACAAAGATAATGAAAGGTATCTGGGCATACACCTGGATACACCGGTTGACATACTGTAGCGAGATTTCACTACAAGTATATGTAATGAGTAGCTGTCCTCGCTGGAGGATGCACTTGACCTGAGAAAATCTCACATACGATCTGCTTATAGTAGAGAACTGATTGCAGATTAACACAGAAGATAATAAAAATATTGGCTTACATAATTACTACCTCTAGGCGCAATTCAATATACGATATCAAAACAATATCGCCGTTTTATTCCACGCCGTCCACAGAACACATGGCTCGGACTGCGCTCGTTACAGGATGTTTCAAATTACGTTATGCGACATGATAATGAATATTAATTTATAATTACTCAGTATCCTACCTCATCCGATACGTCAGTAACAGTTTTCAAGAGTCCAGTGTTAGCGACGCGCTCAATAGTTTTATAATAAAACGCACTCAATAGGTTTAGCTCAATAGTATTTAAGTCAAAAAGGGCGGGACACGCTGACATGCTCGTCACACACTGGGCCCCCGCCCCCGCCAGTCTGCCACCAAACGCGAAGCTATGCGCACGCCCGTTTTTTCTTTGCGCACGCGATTTTCTGTACCTAATTTGCAAAACTGAATAAACATTTTTCTAAAAGCTCGTCTGTGTTTTCGTTGTGCACAAAGTGGTCTTCGAGCCTGATCTACAATGATCCACACTCCAGGCGTAAAAACACGGCGAGCAAAAATGCTGCAGGAGCAACGGGTTTTGCAAGAAAATAAAAATGCAGAAAACACTCAAGCTGAGCAACACGAACGTATTGTGTCGCAACGTTTGTTTTCCGATGTGCCGGGTAGCAGCATAAAGTCGGAACCGCTGCCTCACGTCGCGAAAACGCCGTCGGTTAAATCTGTTGCGTCATCGAACAAATCTGCAAAAGATAGCAAGAAAAAACTGCTGCAGTTGGAAGCCGCGAAACAAAAAGCTGCTATTCAGATGGCGCTCATTGATCAGAACCTGGATGCCCAATTGGCAGTACTCGACGCCGAGGAAGAACAGTTGGAATACAGTTCGCTAATTGATGGGAAGGAACTTCCTCGCAACGAACTGGAGGATTGGGTGATCCATCAAAGTAACCACAAAGAACCCCTATTGGAGCAGCAAGCCCCCGAGATAGGAATTATTATAACGGGCGAAGTGCACGCACGAGTACCGTCGCTTTGCGCTGAGCATGTGGCCGGCCGCCTGCCCGCCGCAGCGTCCCCGCCACTGCAGCCACCCGGCGACTCCGTTACTGTGCTTAACAACGCGGTTCATATGTTGGCAAGTGCTTTGAAGGATATTTCTACTAACTGTGCAAACAACGTGCCTCAAGCTAGTTTGCTCAGCCGTATGAGCACACCAAGAGATTTACCTGAATTCTCGGGTGACCAGTTGGATTGGCTTCAATTCAAACAAGCCTACGATGAGTCGTCGGCGTTGTGTAATTTCACGCCAAAAGAAAACTTATGGAGGCTTCGAAAATGCCTACGCGGACAAGCAAAAGATGCAGTCTCCGCATTGTTCATCAGCGCCACGTCGCCTGACAAAGTGATGTCGACATTGGAGCTACGGTTTGGTAACCCCGACTGCATTATCTCCAGAATACTTCAAGACATTAAGAAGCTTCAATCGCTACAACAGGAATATCATAAAGATATCGTCGCGTTTTCTGTGAAAGTGCAAAATGTAGTGGAAGCAGTGCGAGCGGTCGGACGCGAGGAGTACCTTACATAGTGTCAATATTGTTTCAATTATTCTGTCCAAGCTTCCCGCAGTGCTTATCTCCAAGTGGTCTGACTACAGCTATAAAATGATCACCGAAGGGAAGAAACCAAGGTTGGTTATTTTATCTGATTTTTTGTATGAAGAAGCTGTAAAGATATCCACCACTGCAAGTATTTTTACTACCTTTAGAAGTGACCAGCATCTGAAGAATAAGACAAATACTACGCGCACACAGACTGTGTTAGTTCAAGACGAATCTGAACGTAACGCTAATTGTTTGTTTTGCCGCGTAGCGGTACATAATATCAGTGATTGCAAACAATTTAAGAAAGCACTACGTAAAGTACGGTGGCAATTTGTGAAGAAACACGGCCTGTGCTACAAGTGTTTAATATCCAAACACGATAGAAAAACGTGTTCAGCTCCCGTGTGCGATAAGGACGGCTGTAAAGAGGAACATCATCGTCTCCTGCATTATTCTACGACCAAACAACGTGTGCTGACCAGCAGCGCTGAGAACAACAACGCGTCAACTTCGAGTACTACGATGTCAGCTGACGTGCAACGAACCGAGCCTACCGCGTCTACAGAAACGATAACGTACATTAACGCGAGTGACAAATGTGACAATAAAGTGTTATTAAAAGTTTTACCTATCCGTGTGCACGGCCCTAACGGTATCGTAAACGCCACCGCGCTACTCGATGACGGATCGAGTGTGTCGCTGATAAGTGCGGGGCTCGCCGAGCGCGCCGGGCTGCGCGGCCGCCGCGAAACGCTATCCGTGCGCGCAGCGTGGACTAATGACGCGATGGTATGCGAATCTACGGTTGTAAATATGGACATTGCTGGTTATGATAATGTGTTACATAATAATATAAGAATGCGCTGTGTAAACGAATTGAGTCTGCCTATTCAAAAATTATCTGTTATAGATTGCAATAAGTATTCTCACCTAATGAATATTAAAGATAAATTGTGTACCTCAGATTCAAAACCTGATATATTAATTGGTCAAGACAATTACAACTTAATTGTACCTTTGAAAATAAAGTTAGGTAGTGTAAACGAGCCGTCCGCTACACTCACCCCCCTAGGTTGGTGTGTACATGGTAAAGTGCGCGTGGCGCGGGGTCGCGCCGCAGCCCGGGCCGCCGCCGGCGCTCACTCCGCCTACGCTGAAGCCGCCTTGACTATCACGGAGAACGAAGAGGTAAGTGAAATTTCATCGCAAGATAGTCTACTTCAAGAAATCCATGATGAGGTTCGACGTTCGTTTGCATTGGATGCCATGGGTGTATCCGGCAAGCCGCGCCAGAATGTTGACGATTTGCGCGCCATCGATCAGCTGGAGCGATCAGCGGTGCTCGTTGACGGACGCTGGCATGTTAGCTTACCTTGGAAGGAGTCAGGTCGCATGATGCCAGACTCGCGCCCCAACGCACTCAGAAGGTTGAAAGGTATCGAAAGGAAAATGGGAAAGGATAAAGGATTCGCTAAAAGGTATGAGGAACGCGTTCATCATTTGTTAGAAAATGATTACGCGCGGGAACTAGTGAAAAATGACGTCACATCGAATACGTGGTACCTACCACACTTCGGTGTTGACAACCCAAACAAAAGCAAGCTTCGGCTGGTCTTCGACGCTGCAGGTAAGGTAGATGGTTCCTGCCTTAATGACTATTTACTCACAGGACCTGACCTTTTGTCATCGCTACTTGGTATAATGCTGCGCTTCAGGGAAAATAAAATCGCAGTAACAGGTGACATAAGGGACATGTTTCTGAGGGTTAAAATTCACGCCGAGGATCAGCACGCACTAAGGTTTCTGTGGAGAAGCAGCCCTACAGAAAACATCAAAACGTATGTCATGACCTCCTTAATTTTTGGAGCTAATTGTTCACCATTTGTGGCTCAATTCATTAAGAACAAAAACGCACGTCGTTATGAGACTTCCCTGCCGACCGCAGTCGATGCTATTTACCATTCACATTATATGGATGACTACATAGATAGTTTGCCGGACGAAAGTACTGCTATCGATATGGTGAGTAATATCAGTGACATTCACAGGGCCGGTGGGTTTGAAATCCGAAACTGGACGAGCAATAGCGTCGCGGTTTTAAACAGCATACCAAAAGAGACCTTAGGTTCTGCTGCAGTAAAGTTCAAGGTCGGTCAGCAATATGGAGGTGAGCGAACATTGGGACTTATTTGGTTTCCTGGAGATGATACGCTCCGATTCGACGTGTCACTAAAGCGCATCCCAAAAGACATCACTCAGGGCAACGAACGACCCACAAAAAGAATTATGTTAAGGGTTATAATGTCTATTTTTGATGTCTTGGGATTTCTCGCCCCCTTCACTATTCAGGGTAAAATTCTGCTTCAGGATACCTGGCGCCTGAATATTGGATGGGACGATAATGTTCCTGATAATATTTACGAAAGGTGGGTGAAATGGATTGACCTAATTAACGTTATCAGTACAATACGAATTCCAAGGTGCCACGCGATGACTGCATGCGCTACGAGAGTAGCGAGCGCAAGCGAGACAGAAGTACTCACTGCCCCGCCGCCGCCACATGCGCGGCTCGCATCTCACAGTGCACGTTCTACGCAGCCTTGTACTACGGGCTACGAGCATGCAGCGACCGATAACAGTGCTACGGGCTACGAACACGTAGCGACCGATAGCGGTGCTACGAGTTCGGCTACAAGCGAGTCTGTATGTACATATAGCAACTTACAATTGCACGTACTTAGTGACGCATCCACTAAAGCATTATGTACGGTAGCATATTGGCGCTGGGAAGCGCAGGGTAAAATACATGTTTCTTTTATTGCGAGTAAGTGCAGAGTGGTGCCTGTGAAACCTATGACAGTACCTAGATGCGAGCTTCAAGCGGCATTGTTAGCGGCAAGACTAGCTAACACTATTGGTAAGGAACATAGATTATCTCCAGTACGTCGATTCTTTTGGTGTGACTCAACTACGGTTCTCCATTGGATTCGGAACAATACGCGTACCTATAAAGCGTTTGAAGCGAATCGTCTTGGGGAGATTGACGAGTTGACACGTATTGACGAATGGAGATACGTTCCTACGAAGCTTAACGTGGCTGACTTAGCTACACGGGAAACTTTCAATCCTGCTTTGTACTCGGAGTGGCTAACCGGTCCAACTTTCCTGTACTCTGATGACGCGTCATGGCCTAAGGATGTCATTCAGCCGGAAATTAACACAGCGTGTGAGGAGCTAACAGCTGTTGTTCATGAACAATTAGCCTATTCGCCGGTTCCAGATCCAGTTAGATTTTCTTCTTGGCTGCGCCTTCTACGGGCGTCAGCCGCTGTCTTCAAATTTATTGACAGGATGAAAGGTCTTCCCAGCGGCGGCTATACTGTGCATATGATGGAGCGTGCAGAGCGGCAGCTATTAAAACACGCACAAACGGAGTCGTTTGCTCAAGATTTAGCTGCGATAAGCAATGGTAAGGCTTTATCGAAAAATAGTCGGATACTTACTCTCTCACCATTTTTAGACGAGCATGGCCTGCTGCGCGTGGGCGGTCGGATTGATGCAGCTGCGGATGTCGCCATGGAGGTAAAGAGGCCTGTGATATTGGATGGTCGACACCCTGTGGCTCGACTGATAGTTCGGCACTACCACGTGAAGGCGGCTCATGGAAATCAGGAAACAGTAGTCAACTTGCTTAGGGAAAAATATTGGTTAGTAAGACTTAGACCTACCGTGAAGACTGTAGTGTCGCAATGTATGCTGTGCCGTATCAAGAAGTGCAGGCCGCTAGTTCCTCGCATGGGTGACTTACCTCAGTCTCGCGTGGCACATCATCAACGACCTTTCTCTCACTGTGGGTTAGACTTGTTTGGACCCATGGAGGTAACAGTCGGCAGACGCAGAGAAAAAAGGTACGGTGTCCTTTTTACATGTTTGACGGTACGCGCTATTCACGTTGAGATTGTTGCTTCACTCACGACGGACTCATTGATCATGGCAGTACGTCGAATGGCAGCGAGGCGTGGCTGGCCACGTCACTTGTACTCCGACAATGGTACAAATCTAAAAGGCGCTGAAAAGGAACTCCAACGGTCTATGCAGGACCTGGATCAAGAAGTACTGAAGGATGTAGGTGTCAACAACGGGATGGACTGGAATTTCATCCCTCCCGCCAGTCCCCATTGGGGTGGGGCATGGGAGCGACTGATTCGCAGCATCAAGTCGTCGCTAAAAGTTGTTTTGCTCGAGCGGGCACCAAGGGAAGAAGTGTTGAGTACACTTCTAGCAGAAGTTGAAAATATAGTAAACAGTCGTCCCTTGATGCACGTTTCGGTAGACCCGGAGGGCGTAGAATCCCTCACCCCCAACCATTTCTTGCTGGGTACATCGTCGAACTTACCTGTAGTCGGAGCGTTTGACAGTTCTGACCTGTACTTACGCAGGCATTGGCGTACGAGTCAACGGTTGGCCGACATGTTTTGGCACAGGTGGGTAAAAGAAATTCTACCTGACCTTCTACCGAGGCGAAAGTGGAAAACAGAGCAGCCACCACTACGAGTGGGCGGCCTAGTATTGGTTGTGGACCCAAATTCTCCCCGCAGTTCGTGGCCAAAGGGACTTATCACCGAGGTGTTCCCAGGTAAGGACGGTCGTATCAGGCTCGTGGAAGTGAAGGTGGGCTCCCGGACATGGCGCCGCTCTGCGGCACGCGTCGCACCTATCACTCTAGTTGATGAGTGCTGAGACAGCACTAGGGTGGGGAATGTTAGCGACGCGCTCAATAGTTTTATAATAAAACGCACTCAATAGGTTTAGCTCAATAGTATTTAAGTCAAAAAGGGCGGGACACGCTGACATGCTTGTCACACACTGGGCCCCCGCCCCCGCCAGTCTGCCACCAAACGCGAAGCAATGCGCACGCCCGTTTTTTCTTTGCGCACGCGATTTTCTGTACCTAATTTGCAAAACTGAATAAACATTTTTCTAAAAGCTCGTCTGTGTTTTCGTTGTGCACATCCAGCTTCGTGTTTTTTATGTCCTAACAGAGAATGTATATAATCACTGTGCAGCCAAAACTTCTGGAATCTTCTCATTATCAAGTACAACATTTCATTGGTAGCTTTCGTATATTTTGGATAGAATTTCTCATCGTTTGCACTCTTTCCAACAGCAGTGCGATTATGTAAAGATGTTGAAGTGATCACTAAGGCGAAGTGAACGACAAGTGAGCTGTCAAACCATACAAACAAGATGGCATGACAGCTCAATTGTCGTTCACTCCATCTAAGTGATCACGGTGAGATGTCAACAGAATCGACCAACTGTAACGTGTGATAAAGCAAAGGGCTCATTGTCACAGTTCCAATACATTTTTTTTATAATTTTAAAATGTTCCGATCTGAAGTTATTAAAAAGAATAGACGAAAATTGACAGTTGAAATTGACTATGAAAATTAAAAAGTAATTTTTTACCCGTTACAGTCAAAGAAAAAACACTTACTTGATGTGTCAGTGAGTAGCAAATGTGAATGGCCAATGATGGGTAGAAGTCCAGGGTACGCAGGTGGCAGCGGGTGAGCTCGCGACTCCAAGAGCCAGGAGCGACAATACATAAGAACGCATATCCCTACCAATAAACTCACTGCAATTATTCCCAACATGCTCAGGTCTATGTATGTAATTGTTTCTATTCTTATCAAACGCAAGCAAGCAACTAAAGTTTATTTCATTAGCAAATCTGATTTTATGAAACTTCTAATGTCTTAGGCTAATTTTCCCAAAAAAAAACTTATGTTATAGCTCACTACATAATTATAAAACAAAGTCCTCCACCGCGTCTGTCTATCTGTCTGTTCGCGATAAACTCAAAAACTACTAAACCGATTTTCATGCTGTATTCACCAATGGATAAGGTGGTTATCGAAGAAGGTTTTAGTATATAATTTGTCAAGCGGTCGAAGCCGTGGGGCATCAGCTAGTCTATGATAAAATCCGTACGAAACTATATCAGCCGTTTAATTGGCTGTCTAGTATTTTATTGAACAACGCCGTCTAACTTTGCAATGTTTTATAGAAATTAATAGAAATCATAAAACTACATCGAATGATCTGTATCAAATATTAATAATGTTGACAAATTAATATTACCTGAGAAAAAAATGATACAGATCATTCGATGTAGTTTTATGATTTCTATTAATTTCTATAAAACATTGCAAAGTTAGACGGCGTTGTTCAATAAAATTACTAGACAGCCAATTAAACGGCTGATATAGTTTCGTAAGGATTTTATCATAGACTAGCTGTTGCCCCACGGCTTCGACCGCTTGACAAATTATATACTAAAACCTTCTTCAATAACCACCTTATCCATTGGTGAATACAGCATGAAAATCAGTTTAGTAGTTTTTGAGTTTATCGCGAACAGACAGATAGACAGACGCGGTGGAGGACTTTCTACCTCGCAGAAATCTAAATTCTTATTTTGTATTTTTTTTGTGATCTACCTTTCTAACTTATTGCAATGTGAATAAGAACATACAAAAAGTCTGGTAGTGCGTGGGATTTGAACTTACGACACTCTGGATCGCACTTCTCTCTGAGGGCGCTAAACCGTTGGGCTATCTGAGCTCATATTGTAATTACGAAATTATAAACCACAACCGTTTGTTGACTATTGCTGGAAAATAGAAGGTCGTAAGTCAAACTAACCGTCAAGCTGTTAGTGCGTAAGAATGCTTATGCATTTTTGGTTACTATTGTACGTAAATGTTAAAATTATTCAAATTACACTACTAACTATTAAAATAATACCTATATAATACTAATTTCAAATTTACAACTAATAATCACACCATATTATAAACTTTTTACCAAGTCGCATATTTATTAAAATACCAATAAAAATACATGTGTACCAACACTTCAAAAACATAAAAAGAAAATATAGACGAAATTGAATTGAACAAATAATACTACATGGTTAATAACTATTACATCTAAATAAACATACACAATTCCTGTTTGTTTTTTCAGCATGAACATCAGTGTTAAACGCACAGATTGCTATTGATGGCAGACAAATACACCATAATTTACACCATAGTATGATGGCGGCCATTTGCATATTGGCTTGGCTACAGTAAATCGTGTTGGTGAGTTTATTGTTCTCTATGTAATGAAGAAAACAACATGTATTATGTATTGCAAATGAGATGCAGAGGATAAACTGCAGTGATATTGAGTAAGCGTACGAATGAGTCCCAAGTCGATCGGAACAGCTATCGAAACATTCGAAAGAGACATGTGGGGACCCGTCGCCCACCCAACGCAATGCCCATGACCAACACTGTTCTATTTCCCCAGTAACCATGCTCCACAAGCCCACCCTGAGCATTAGAAGACCGAGCAATAAAAGGGGGTGGAATCAGCCAAACCACCACTTTGGACGACCACATCCATTGCCTGTAGGCCATAACCCAGGAGGTAAGTTTAAAAGAGCAGATTGTGTTCCAATATACATTCAAAACTATGTAGATTTCTGAACTTGCATAAAATATTTCTTTAACATATTTATGAAATGATTTTTCGATTTCAGGTCTCTGGCTGGTGGAGGAAGGTCGTTCCAACAGTGCGTGGCGGCATACCTGAAACTTCCCCTGAATGCTGCAGTCCGGTGATGTGGTGTACAAAGAGGGTATGTGAAGAAGCGTGGTTCATATTTGCTGTGTCTCCACTTTAGCTTCTCAAACAAATAATGTGGTTTCTGTGTTGTGACAACTCCAAGCAGTAAGCTAGCCAAATGCAACTTTCTTCTTGCTTCCATTTTCATGATGTTAAGATCATTGATATAAGGAGTGACATGACTTCTACGTGGTATATTTACGCAAAACCGTGCACATGCGTTTTGTATACGCTGTATTAGTTTTTCAGTTCTTACTAACAGGCATGGTCCATAAACCGTGTCACAATAATTCAGTCTTGATAAAATTAAGCTGTCTACTAGTTGTTTACGCAGATCAACACTCAAATGGGCTCTCATTGTATATAGAAGTTTTAACCTATATAAACAATTTCTCATGGCATTACTGATGTGCTTCTCAAATCTAAGCTCTGGGTCCATAGTTAAACCCAGATTGCATGCCTCCTCTACCCTGTCTATTTTATCCCCCTTATTAAAAACATCTGGATTGGCCGACAGTATCGCACTGATCATTTTCTTACTCCCTAAGACCATAAATTTAGACTTCAGTGGGTTCAAAACCAATGAATTATCATCTGACCATTCTACCTGCTCTCTCTAAGTCTGCATTGATTTTATCCACTGCCTGTTTTAAATCCGCTGGCTTAAAAGAAATATATAACTGAATATCATCCGCATACATATGGTATCTGCAATGATGGAAGGATTCAACAATATCTGCACTGTAAAGAATATACAAAAGGGGCCCCAAAATTGAACCTTGTGGCACACCACGTGACACCTGACGCAGTGAGGAAGACGAAGTTGATCCATCGTCCCCCCGAACCTCCACGAGCTGTGACCTATTTTGTAAATAGCTATTGAACCACTCTACCGTTCCCATAGTAAAACCATAATAGGCTAACTTGGAAAGCAAAAGAGTGGTGTTAATAGCATCGAAAGCCCGTGAAAAATTAAGGAGTGCAAGGATTGTTCTCGCCCCCTATCTCGTGCTTCCAGGATATTTCCTACTACATCGGAAAGCGCTGTGGCCGTCCCACGACCCTTCCTAAAGCCGGACTGAAGATCTGGAAGCATGTTGTTAGCAAATTCAAATTCATTTATTAATTTTGTGAACACAGGGTACATACAATGATCTTTTATAAAGTGTTTCGTCCAACCTATGATCCGCCGAAGGGCATACAAAATATTACTGCAAATGTCAATTTATACAATCAAGATTAAAATAATAATTTTGTTAATATGTACGTTTTTACAAAAAAAAATGTATGTTAGTAGTTTATCAGCCATATCGTTACCATAACACAAGCATTAGGTTGCTTAGCTTGGGTCTATATGGCGTTATGTGAAATGTCCAAGGATATTATTATCTAAAATACTCCATCCTCGGCTGAATCACGTCCGCAATCACGTCAGCACAACACGAGGGGTCACCCGCGGAGAAGCACACTTGTTGCTATAGATAAGACGTAATAAAAGCTCATCTCGTCCCAATCTGCTGACACATATCGCTATACTCGTCTCGTGCCTCTAGGACTCTCATCTGGAGGAGAACAGGTCAACATGGATATCACCAGGCAGTGGTCAGACGTTCCCAGCGGGGCTGAATGCGATACTGCATTACTGTCCAGGCGAGTGAGGGCCCACCGAGGGAAGGGAGGCCTGCCAGAGCGGGCCATCTCCCCCCGGGAGCCATGCTGGGTGGAGATGTCGAACCGCACATATCTGTGGTCCGACAATGTCTCCACCATCTCAACCCGCCAGTTCACGATGCGTGCGGCAAGGACGGGGGTGGCAAACGAAACGTCGACCACCGACCCTCCCCGTTGCCGCACGCATGTGTGGACCGCCCCCCTGTTGAGGAGGGACACGCCGCACGACGCCGACCAAAATTCGACGGCGCGACCCCGGACGTTGCAGGAGGCAGCCGGGTTGCCCCAGGCCACCAACTTGGCGTTCAGGTCGCCCAACATCACGACCTGGCGTGGCGCCGCCCTCGCTACGACAGCAGTGAGGACCTCCAGGAAGTCCTCAAAGTCTGGGAGAGGGCGGTTAGGGGAGAAGTAGACCCCCACCAGGGCCAGATCTCCCCACGCGGCGGCCATTTATCCCGGTCCCTTCTCTAAGAGCGAGAGGGGAGGGGAGTCTGTGGAAGACCGCGACACCAAAGCCACCAAGCCGTCTCGGTCACCTAGCCAGCTGCCAGGGACCGAGTAAGGCTCGGCGACCACCGCCAAGTCCACCAACCACTCAGCCATGGTCTGCATCAGCAGATCCTGGGCTGCCCGGCAGTGGTTGGCGTTCGTCTGTAGGATGCGATGTTCATTCCTGTTGACTCTGGCCATTAGTCGGACATCGCACCCCCCTCCTCCGCAGCTATGCTAGCAGCAGGTCCAGCTGGCGCCTGCGCTTTGCCCCTCTTAGGGGGAGGATTGCAAGTCCTCCCCTTCATTACATGTCCTGCTGGGCGGCCACTGGCAGCACACACCGCGCAGTGCGGTTTGGCGACCGTGCAGGAGGCGGCTTTGTGGCCGTCCTTGCCACAGCGGAAACAGCTGTCCGCCCTGTTGACGGCGTCGACCGCTGCGGCCCAAAAACTGAAAGAGGCTACTCCACCGACACTGAGGACTGCTGATCCGAAGGCTCGAAGACCACTGGTGGCTCTTCGCAACCTTAGTGGAAATCCAGAGGCTGAGGAAGTCTTGGCCGACCTCCACAGGGTGAACCTGGCGGAGGATACATGGGAGACAAGATATCAAACGGAGGCCAAAGCCAGCGTCACAAAAATGTTCTTCCCCTCAGCTACCGACGCCTACAGACTTAGCAGAAATATAAATAGCACTTACCTGCACACGCAACTCTTCACAGGGCATGGGGGCTTCTCCCAATACCTGCACCGGTTCAAAAAGAAAGACTCACCTGACTGTATTTGTGAACCAACTGTGTAGGAAACAATACCACACCTCTTAATTGATTGTCCAATGTTTGGACTTGCCAGATACATTCTGGAAAACGAAATTGATATACAATTAAATGAAAACAACATAAATAAACTAATGATGGACAAAAATAAACGAAGCAGATTTTTAGACTTTTGTTTGAATATATTGCAAACAGTAATTAATAGAAATAAAACTTAGCTAAAGAAAGTAACACAGTAAATATAGTGATCTATATTATACTCGTGTTACAGCATAAACAAAGAACAATGGTAACTAATAGATTAAAACAAACATAAGACAAAAATGTAAAAGCTGTAACAAGAAAAGTGTAACGGAATACTGAAAACAAATTAATTGTAAAGGATTAAAGGATTAACTACATATCAACAGAAAATAAACAACCATAATAGAAAATAAGCCTCCGACCGCAATATCGGGGAACAAACTGAAAAAAAAAAAAAAAAAAAAAAAAAAAAAAAAAACCTGGCTGAGGACCCATCCTGGCCTCTGGACAAGGTCCGGCGCGAGGCTCGATTCGCCTTCAAGAAGGGTAGGCGCGGGGGACGAACCACCACCGTGGTGTTTGAGGTCTCCACCTCATTGCGGGACAAGTTGTTAGGCCTAGGAAGGGTATACGTGGGGTGGGACGCAGTGGAGGTCTGCGACTACGTGCGGGTGACCTGCTGCCTGAAATGCCAGCAGTACGGGCATCCTGAAAAGCACTGCAGAGCAGCCAGTATGGTATGCAGCCGCTGCGGGGAGTGCGGGCACAAGGCGCAGGAATGCCAGTCGGCGACTGAGTGCTGCGCTACGTGCAAGCGCTTCAAGCGACCGGAGGCCAATAGCCACAAGACGGCAGCTATGGATTGTCCCGCACGCGCGTACGCGGAAATGCAGGCCATTAACATGACGCAGTATGGCTGAAGACGCGCACGCTCTAAGGGTGGGGCAGCTAAATCTTCAGGGTTCAGAGGCCGCGACAACAGAGCTAGACCTGGTACTAGTCCAGGAGCAATATTGCCAGACTAGGACTATTCAGTTCGGGTCGGAATCAAAGGCAGGCATTCTGGTGGTGAATCCCGGGATTGCTGTCACATTCCTGGGGCACCTCAGCAACGACCACTGTGCGGTGGTGCATGTGAGTTGCCCGAACTCGGCGGGTGAATTGTTTGTCGTGTCAGTCTACTGCCAGTACAGCCATGACATTGCGGTGCACCTACACCAGCTTAATCAAGTTCTGGACAAGGTGGCAGGAAGGCCTGTGCTGGTGGGGATTGACAGCAACGCTCACTCGCCACTATGGCACTGTGAACGGAGGCAATACACAGGAAGGGGTCCAGACACGGAGTACAGGCGGTCGCAGATGGAGGGGTTGATCCTGGGACGTGGTCTCATCATCCACAACGTGGAGGGTCAACCGCCCACTTTCAGCGGACCAAACGGCCAGTCCAACGTAGACCTAACCCTGACAACGAGGAGCCTTTCGGTGTCTCGCTGGACGGTGCACGACGGGGTTAGCCTTAGTGACCATCAGCTAATCCCCTTCGATACGGATATCGGCACCGCACAGTCAGGAAGTCGTGCTGGGGAGGGGCAAAGGGGTGTCACGTCTGTGTCCTTCCGCGAGAAAGGAGTAGACTATGAGCGATTCCGCACGGTGCTCCATAATAAGATGGGTAGGCTTCAAGTGTGGAAGCCGGCACAAGAAATCTGCTCACAGTACTCGGAACTTCTCACCTGCGCTGCGGAAGCCTGCTTGGGCAAGCGTGGGAGGAGGGACACTGGCGGCTATGAATGGTGGACAAGCGATCTGGACGTACTGTGGCACAAAGTGTACGGTGCCAGACGAGCGTGGCAGAAATCGCGCAGGGCTAGGGATGGCAGAGAGGAGGCAAGGCTTGAGACACTGCGCGCGTCTAGGAAATCCTATAAGACCGCTATGCGCGAGGCAGAGGTGGCCTTTTTCCGAAACATCGCGGAGACGGGGAATGATGACCCCTGGGGGCTCGCGTACAGAGCCGCATCAGGCAGAGTGCGCCCCCCCGCGAATGTCATGAGTGGTATCCGCCTGGCGCAGGGGCACTCTATGACTGCAAAGGAAACTGCAACGGGCCTCCTCGCTGCCCTGTGCCCGGACGACGACTCCAACGTGGACACGGAATATCATCGTCAAGTTCGCGTGGCGGCGGCGTTCGCCCCTACGGGGCGTGACTCTGACCCACCCAGCGGTGAGGCGCTCGAGCGAATCGTCAGGGATCTGCCAAATACAGCTCCCGGCTTGGACGGGATCACGGCCCGAATCGTCAAGCATGCCTGGAAAGTGAGCGCTGCAGAAATGCTGCTCATGTACACGGCGTGCATAAGAGAGGGCGTCTTCCCGGATATCTGGAAAACTGGCCGGCTAGTCGTTTTGCCAAAGGGTCAATGATCGGCCTCTCTCGGACCCAAAGGCGTATAGACCGGTGACCCTTCTCCCGATATTGGGTAAGGTACTGGAACGCCTAATCATCACGTGTGCTCCTTGAACCAACATGGTTTTTCGAGGGGTAAGTCGACGGTCACAGCGCTTAATGCGGTCCTGGACCGGGTGGCGAACTCCTCGGAGAACTATGTTCATTTAGTATTACTCGACATATCGGGGGCCTTCGACAACGCCTGGTGGCCCATGATATTGACTAAGGCCAAGCAGAGCGGATGTCCGCCAAATATCTACAGAATACTGATAAGTTATTTTACGGCAAGGCGTGTTGGTCTTTTCATGGGCGACCAGGCGGTGTGGAAGCAGGCCACTATGGGTTGCCCCCAGGGGTCGGTACTTGGACCAACTCTCTGGAACCTCCTGCTAGATGAAATCCTGAGGCTACCTTGGCCAGAGGGCGTTAGGGCTATAGCCTACGCGGACGACGTCACGATCGTGATTGAGGCACCGAGTCGGGCGGCGATTGAGCGTAAGGCTCAGTCGTCGCTGGAGGCGGTGTCCGCTTGGGGGAAGCGGAACCACCTAGCATTTTCAACAGGGAAGTCACAGTCCCTTACCCTTAAAGGTAAATTTAAACGTCCCCCTACCATCCGCATGGACGGTGCCTCGATCGCGCATGTGACCAGTGCCAGACTGCTGGGCGTTGTAATAGATGAAGCAGGCTCCTACGTGCCGCATGCTAGTTTGGCCAGCCAGCGGGCCGTGAACGCCTTCGGGAAGATGTCGAGGATCTCGGCGTCTTCCTGGGGTATCAGATACCGAGCCCTAAAGGTCCTGTTTGCAGGGACCTATGTGGCAATTTTGACCTATGCTGCGGCCGTATGGTGGCGGAGTTCAGAAAGATATGCAGTGTGGAGTGCGCTGCTCCGCACGCAACGCCCGGCACTTATGCTGCTAACAAAGGCCTACAGGTCGGTGAGCACTGCTGCACTTCCAGTGCTGGCGGGGGTGCTTCCGGCTGACTTAGAGGTATGTCGTGCGGGACGAGTCGCGCAGGAGTGTTCCGGGTTGGTCGGTAGGGAGCGCAAAGAAGCGATAGGGTTAGTGAGAGCGGAGGTCATGGTCCGATGGCAGGAGCGATGGCAGTTTTCCAATGACGGAAGGGAGCTGTACTCGTTCTTCACAGAGGTGACGGATCGGGTGTCTTTTGGTTGGGTGGAGCCAGACTACGTTGTCTCTCAGATTCTCACGGGTCATGGGAGCTTCAGAAGCCGGCTACACAAAATGTCACTTAGTGACACGGCCGAGTGCCACTGTGGTCAGGCGGATGAGACTCGGGACCATGTTCTGTGGGACTGTGAGCTGTACGCGAATGAACGGGACGACATGCTGTCGAATTGGAGCCGAAATACGGTAGGCCCAATCTTCCACCGGCAGTTGGTTGACAGTCCAGAGGGCTTCCAAAGGCTGAAGTCATTTGCTCACAGATGGCACAGCCGGAGGAAGGACATGGAGCCGCGGTAGGGTCTGCTGGGTACCGTACGGACGGCTAGACGCCGCAACTTCAACTGGACTGTCGGAACTGAGAGGTGGCAGACTGTATAGAAAAGGCCTGCCCAGATGCGAAGCACGTTCTGTGCCGTCGTTTGCCACAGAGGGGGGGAACTGACATATTAGGAGGAGGGGAATGGAGCCTGGATACGTAATGGTCCGTATGCCGCAAGGCGGGAAGGACCATTGGCGCGAGGAAGGGGTTTGTCCGCCCTGTTGACCTTGGATGGACAGAGGGCTCCGGTGTGGCCGATGCTGAAGCACCTGAAGCAGCGCAGAGGCTGCTCTTCAAGTGCCTGGACCACACCAGAGCTGAACCCGACGGAGAGCCTTCCTTTGACCAGGACGGCCTTGGCGGCGGCGACAGGGCACTCGAGCCGAATAGTGCCCATGCCGCCGCGGCCGGTCCTGATGGCCCGGCCCTGCACCGCTGCGACGCTGCAGCCACCAATGGCTGCGACTGCCGCCACCACCTCCTCTTTGGTGACCGAGTCATCGAGGTCGGTCACCAGTATGGCCGCCGATTTCATCGGTCGGGCCACCTTGGCCGCATCTGCGATGACCTCTCGCAGCTTGGCTGCGAAGAGGTCAGCGCTGGCGCTGCCCTCGGCCCCCGGGAACTCGAGGATTCTGGCACCGGTTTGGGTCCTTCGGCAAGAGACTTTGCCGATCCCCAGTTGGGTGGGATCGGCATTGGCACGCGCCCACACTAGTACGAACGCATACGTCTCCCCGCGCTCAGCAGCCTCCGCCGTGAGCGTCACGACGACGGCAGCAGACTGTGGGGGAACAAGTTTCCCCCTCCTTCTTTTCCCCTTCCCCTTCCCCTTGCCAGACGCTTGTGACTGGCTGGGAGGAGTGGTGGCGGGGACGGCAGGTGCGGCTGCTGCCACCTTTTGGCCCTTGGCCTTTCGCTTTCCCTTCCCAGTCGTCTGCGACTGGCTGGGAGGCGTGGTGGCGGGGGCGTGGTGGGTTTTGGCATATTGCCTCCTCCAAATCGCAGCTGAATCCGCCAGATAAAATAAAATCGCTACGAGAGCACACTGTTCTTTGGCCGAACCCCAGTCTGCCACTCCGTTACGGTGACAGAACTGGGTCGTTTCCAGGGGACGCGACGTGGACGCAAACAGTGTGAGGGGGTCCCCCACGTTGCAAGTCCCAGTCCCAGAAAAATTAACTTCGCCCAGCAACAGCTGGGCTACGTTGGTTGACAACATGAGAGAATAAAACAGCACTATTGTCTCCTGGTCGCTGCTTTGCGATCGGTTTACGCCGATGTAGATACATTTCTCCACGCCAGTGTCCACAAGTAGCCAAAAGGCGGAAAAACTCGATTTCTCAAAGCAACGGTGACGACGAAAACAAATGTCATTGCGGACGAAAACGCAGACCCCAGCCTGCTTCTTGAACTTGTGTTCCAGAGAATAGCCTGGGTAGTTGAGGTATGACACGTCCAACGGGGTTGTTAAATAAAAACAATGTAATTGTAGTAATATATTTAACAAAAAATATAAATACAATCAAAACAAAAAATAATCTTTAACAAACGTTATAAAAACAATTATTGTGTTAATTTTATAATCAATTAATTGAATCCATTGAGCAATTTTTCTTTGAGTTAAATAAATAAATACTAATGTCCTAGTGACTTGGTGGTTCTACAACTAAGGAAATAAATTATATGTTGATTCTTACCAACTGACTTCGAGTGATTCATAGAGAATGTGTTTTCTGTGATCTTTGTTGAAACTTATGTGACGACAAACAAAATATTTAGTTAGTTTTTACATAAGTTTTGTCCGTTTCTTATAATAATATACAAAATACTCGTGTCACAATGTTAGTTACCTTACTCCTCCGAAACGGCTTTACCGATTTTTACCAAATTTTATATGCATATTCAGTAGGTTTGAGCATCGGCTACTATCTATTTTTCACACACATAAGTGATAAGCCCAAATTTTTTTTTAGTTTTTGGACAATATTTTTAATTTTTATTTTTCTTTAATGTGGCATTAAAAATACGGTTGTATGTATTTTAAAAAATGAAAAAAAAGCCGACGAAAATTCTAACTCTGGGGTGTCCAGAATCATGCCCTGGACCCATGGAAATCGTTTGTGCGTCGATGTCAGATACACGCGGTATACTATTGCACCGATTTTCATGCTGTTTTCACCAGTGGATAGAATGGTTTTCGAGGAAGGTTTTAGACTACAATTTGCCAAGCGGGCGAAGCCACCAGTAATATTTCTAATGGAATAAATGTTTGTTTGATTTTTCGTAAGACGTCGATCTGATACTGTAAACCAAGTTGTAACACATAATTTTGTAAGTATTTTCGTAAGACATTTTTACTCTATAGATCACTTCCATAAATGAATCGAATCAAAGCCAGTCTCCAGTTTAATAAATACTTAAAAATTAAGAATAAATAACGTCTTGCTACTAAAACTAAGTTTTGGACGTCGCTGTCATAACTAAACTTCTTAGTAAATGCAAAATGTAATAAATAACTAACAATAAAAACGCATGTCTACATGTCTGTTCCGATAGATGTTTCTGAGACTGGGTTTTTGCCGAATTTCAGTATTCACTACCCTCTAATAAATGGTAGTCTAACTCCCAGTCTCTGAAAACTACTTATCATGCTGCTTCGGTTAGTGTCATCCAGTAAACGACGGCTGTCGCTAAAAACTAGGGATGCGGTTCAATATTGCACACGAGACATAGCATTATGCTGAGCGATGGCCACTTGCACTGTTGCGCATATCTTCCCAACTTATATAGGCATGTTTTTAATCGAATATTTTGGTATGCGTCATGCTTGGACAAAAAACTTGTTTTCTTTTTTACTTTCAAACAAAAATATTACTGTAGGTCCCAAATTAAACGCAATAACAGAGTTGCCAATTAAACAAATTAGTTTTGCTAAGACTTAGTTTCAGGAACTGGGCCTTTGTCAAAGGTAGTGAATTATGTAGACTGGGATAATAAGTTCATTGGACTTTGTTGACTCCATTAACCATAAATAATAATAAATAGTAAGTAATATACAGAAAATATTACTAAGTAACAATTAATAAAAACATGGCTCTTTTACACTTAGTTACAATTTTGATTTAAAACTAGTTCTCAAGTGAATTTCCAAATAGTTTGATAGGTTGAAATTATAAAATTAGTCACAACTAATTTAGTATTCATATTTCTGTTGTGTTTTTTTAGAATTAACTAACATTCAAAAATAATTTAAAGAACTTAACTTTCTAAAATAATTTTACCTTACTTTAAGGTTCTAAAATAAATAAATAAATAATCATTTGAATACAAATCTCTAAAACAAATTAATCGCATCAATTAAAATTCTGACTATTTTAATTTGTGATCCGATTGTTAGAAATACATTAAATTTGTTAATTAATTACACTTGCTTAAAACTGCGCTTTGTCATTTAATATTTAAGTATTTTACAGAGGCATTTGCTAAAACCAAAATGCATAAGGACTTCCAAAAACTGAAATATACTATGATTTGTGAATATCGAAATGCAGAAATTGCAAAAAATTAATTGCAAAATTTGACATACAACAATGATTTGCAAAAATCTAATTGCATAAAATAATTTGCAAAGTTGAAATCAAGTGAACATGCTTCATTTTCTATTCCTATTGAAATCTATATTACAGTTTGGGTATGCAATGTTACAGTCTTTCTGCTCTTGACCATCGCGAGCCGCTTGCACGTATCTGTAGTAGTGCAGTGCCATCGTGCTGTCGGCTGCTGGGACGAGCTCGTTTGAATCCCTGGAAATAAAAAATATGATAAATAAATGATAAATGCATTTATATCTCACCACAATATTACAATACTAGCTGACCCACGCAACTTCGTTTGCGTCACATTTTCCATTAATGCTCCGCTCCTATTTGTCTTAGCGTGATGATGTATAGCCTATAACCTTCCTCGATAAATGGGCTATCTAACACTGAAAGAATTTTTCAAATCGAACCAGTAGTTCCTGAGATTACCCCCAACATACAAACTTACAAACAAACGTTACCTCTTTATAATATTAGTATAGATAGGTACATATTACAGGTTATCAGAGTCAGACAACTTAAATTAATATGGTGGGAGACTGGTGCCTAAACTAAGCTCTAGGCCTGTATTTCAGGACACCAGGTCTCCGCTCTTTTACAAAATTATACATTTTACTTTGTTATGTACTTATAAACTGACAACTTAAAGATGAAAAAATAAACGAAGATAAACAATAAAATCAACATTATTTTTCTAACTGGAAATAGTTTTACTGTCATCATAACAAGCTAACGAAAAAGTTTGTTTAATTATCTATTTGTATAAAAAAGCTCCTAACTAAAATATGTCATCAAAAAATTCGTCCCAATCGCTATCGACTAGAAGTGAGCCCAAAAGACTGGCTGCATTGCCACGTTGTATGGCAATGCTTATCCTCTGTCCAAGGTAAAAGCCAGCTCTTAGGTCTCGCGAAGCGTCAACTAAGCGTTTTGCTAGACCCCACGGTCCAAGAGTTTCAACCCCAAACGGCTGAAAAATTTAGTTGCCAATAAGGCTACTATATTTCCGCCGTTTGAGGTTTTCAGCAGCCGAAGCCGCAGAACCAGCACAGCACGACGAGCTAGGAAGATGAGATGGCGCTAAAGTATCGACACAAGTAGCGTCCCACACTAAAGGCCTGCATCTTCCATTTCCATTGGAAATTGGATTGGAAATTCTAGCCATAAACTTTTGTTACGTAGGTTATTTGTGTGTCTGATATGGTGTGTGTGTGTGTATTATGTGTTAGGCGCTTTTATTTTTTAGTTTATTTTTTTTATTTTTTTTTAGGTATAAAGGTATACTAGTAATAAATATGTAGCTGTGCTAGTTCTTGATTGCTCGCATTTTAATGACTTTTGTATCGAGAGAAGTGGTCACTGGGGTTTCTACCCCGTTAATTCTGATCATCTACTGATATATACATACGTGTTTTTAATTAAAAAACTAAACATTTGTCATTGGCATCTTATGTTACTGTTTATTGCTCTCCAGAACTGCTTGTGACGCTGAAGATTTTCATCCGCCTCAATATTATTAAACTATGAGTTATACACGACTCCAAATCATTTTCTTTGTGGATGTGGCATGTATTAATTTTGATGTATAATAATGTTATTATATTATTTATGTACATCTATTTTCTGATTGTTTCAGTCCCAAACTAACCCAGCAAGTATTTAACTGTACCAATCAATCGAGGTATCTAATTAATAACTACAGCTTATTGTTTTTCTTACTAATGTACACACTTGCTTTTCCAATCTACTTTGGACATTGGCAAAATATTCGGCATCGGCTTTGTTTGCCATATAAAAATGTAGAAATTGAAATAGACATTGATTTCATGTCAATAGTAAACGAATGTTGCCTACTTTATCTCATAACTAGCTGACCCACGCAACTTCGTCACATTTTCGGCTCCTTTTAGTTTTAGCGTGATGATAATAATATGTAGCCTATATCCTTCCTCAATACATGGGCTATCTAATAATGAAAGAATTTTTCAAATCGGACAAGTAGTTCCTGAGATTACCCCCTACATACAAACTTACAAACATACAAACTTACAAACAAATGTTACCTCTTTATACTATTAGTATAGAAGTATAGTTTAAATTATTTAACAATTATAATATTATCGTACCCAACTGGGTATCAACCATAACAGTCTCTGAAGAAATACACATATTCTAAGGAATTAATGAAAGATGAAATCATAAAAGGAAGTCAATTAGTTTATAATTAAACTAATAACTAGGTTTAACCGGATTTGATAAACAGGTTATCAATAGAAAGCACAAAACATAAAAAAACAATGAAATGAAATTTAGTAAAAATACTGCAAAACCCAAACGCTATAAAAATTAGGCCAACTGGTGAGTAAAAAAAAAATGCTTTGCCGTTTCTAGTTATTAAATATGAATAATTTATGTCAGATATTAATCAAGGTTACGCAACGCTTGCCAAGGTTGGTCTGTGGATGGGTGACCATCATAACATACCGAGTGTCCTCTTTGCCTCGGAAAGCACGTTAAGCTGTTGGCCCCGGCTGTCATTTGTATATCTTTGGCAGTAGATAAAGACAGAAGCCAGTTAATCTGACACCAGTCTTGCCATGAAGTACTGTGTTACCCAGTTAATGGGTTGTGGAGGTCTGGTAGGCAGTTGCTCCACGTAAAGTACTGGCATTCAGCTGTATCCTGTTTGACTGGAAGCCGACCCTAATAAAGATGGGAAAAGGCTAGGCAGATGATGATTAATAATAACTTATACCTAAAAAAAACCTTATATGGAAATGCTTTTGAAAATCAGATCTTAAATGTGGTTTACGACTATCTTTTTGCAGCGGCTTTGGTCGCGACGCATGACGTTCGTAGCTTTTCTGTATTCAAAACCTGTGGCTCTAGAAAAGTGACACTGTGAGCGGAAACGTGACGAAGGAAATTGACAAAACATAAAAAATATATTGAATAGACAAACACTCAAAATATCACGTGATCAAATCCTTAGAATTTGACATTTCGGTATTTAGACTTCTTCTCTGACTATGGTTCAGAAAATACGATTAAAAAACCCAAGAACTCCACGACCTCATCCCACCGGCCCCCTTCTACCATCGGACATCCAGACGCACTGTAACTTACCATTCCTACCTTGTTGCTATTCTACCAACTCGCACTAAGCGTTTCCAAACGTCTTTCATAATACGCACAGCAAAGAAGTGGAACTCTCTGCCTGCGTCTGTGTTTTCGAACGCTTACAACCCTAATCTTTTCAAAGTTTGAGTGAACAGGCTACTTCTGGGTAAGCTCGCTCCATCGTAGACTTTGTCTCTGTCATCTCTGACCTAGACAGAGTCAAGAGCAAAACCCATGTCAAGTAAAAAAATGGCCCTAATCAGCTACTGTAGTTATTATAAATGCATTATTTTTATGTTTCACCTTGACACATATTCACACTGATCTAGAAATCGATATGGTGTATCAAATGTGCATTCTTCCATAAGTCAAGTTCACGAAGTCTCTATATAAAAATATCGAGATTTATCACGTAGTTCTGAAATTTCAAGATCTTTCCAACAATCCTATGATTTGTTTTTTTTACATTCTGTCATTTATCGTTAATATAATTATGAGTTTAGATTTTTCGCATCAGCATTACTTTGGTAATTAATTCATGTACAACTTACTGCTACTAATTGTTGAAAACTCACACTAACATCACACAACCTAGCTCATATTTTACATGCGAAAGTTTGTTTGTTTTGCTTTTTAGTTTGTATGTTTTCTTAAATGGCTGAACTGATTTGGACGAATTTTGGTATAAAAATACACTTCTAGGCATAAACTATTGTAATATTATTATTTTTAACGCCTTTTTATTTCTTATCTATTGTGATCTTTGATCAGCATTTTTCCTACTTTGCATCGTGTTGTCAATGTTTAGCATCGTATTTTACAATTCAACATCTTCAAAATTAATCCTCATTAATATCCATGGGAATTATTTTAATTAGCTTTGGCCACATTATAAATAACTTTACGAGTAATTAAAACGTAAATCATAATTTCTACTACGTCAATTCAAACTCGCACAAAAATTAAACTCGACAAAATTTTATACAAACCATTAAATCGTTCTTAAAGTCACTAAACCTCACAACGTTCACCAACCGTGACAAATGACGGATGGTAATGATACGTGACGCGTGGATGACCGTAATTTTGCACAAATACCCTCATTTACGACACATGGAGTACGCGTGCCCAAATAGGGAGGAACTTTAATGGCTTGTTATGTGACATTTATTTTAATGGGTATGATTTATGAGTTTGTGGAGCAATTATTCTGTCGTATAAGACTACGAAAATATTGACATGATTTGAAGGTTATTGAGGTTGGAAACTACTTAAAACACAGTAACATAAGTATACCAAGTAGACCCTTGATCACGTCGAAGTGCTTAAAAATAGTGACTAATTTTCAACCAGATACACACACTTATAGGTAAAGAAACAAAAATATATAAAGCTTGTAAAATTGCCTCAATTTTCAAATAACCATTGCTATCAACAAACGATGTCAAAAAGCCAAAATTGTTCAAAGTTGTCAATCAAGTTACCGGATCAAAGATTTCAGATGCGTAAGGAAAAGAGAAGGGGAGAGTACAGCTGTCAAGCAGTAAGATATTACATGATTATTAGGGTGAGAATCGTACAAAATGTATTTACCATCATCTTCATATCATCATTTCAGCCGAAAGCCGTAAGTGTAAAAATAATGTAGTAAAATGTTATCTGAATATTTAGAGACACTGCATTACATAGACACAGAAGTTCACAGAACAACTTCTAGAAATTTTGGCATGATGATATTTGTTCCCCTCGTAAGTGTTTATTTTAGTATAATAATTTATTCATAGGCTTAGTTTTAGATATTAAGGTACCATTAAGTTTTTTCTATTAATTATTAAAGGGTTCTTAAATTTGTATATATTTTAACTTTATATTGTACTAAACCGAAGTAGTTGGATTGTGAAGTGATGGCCTGAAGCACAGGTTTAAATTAACCTAGATCGGGCTGGTCGCTACCTAAAATTGCAAATTCAAACAACCATCGCTTGCACCTATAATAATTATAATCTTAGTTTTAGTTTATTTTTAAGCTCTATAATTGTATGTTTGACGTATTACTGTTAGCTAAATACCGCGTGTATCTGACATCGACGCACAAACAATTTCCATGGGTCCAGGGCATGATTCTGGACACCCTAGACTTAGAATTTTTCGTCGGCTTTTTTCTCATTTTTTCATTTTTTTTCAAGGGTTTTTTTATTTTAGACTGCTCATAATCGTTATTCTGACCTAACCCCAATGAGATTTTTAGTAAAAAATAATTAACTAATAAGAGCAATCTGAATAAGACCACAAATAGAAATCAGCTCAGCTGAGCTGATACCTATTTGTGGTACTCATGAAAAAAAGAAAAAATGAGAAAAGAACCGACGAAAAATTCCAACACTGTGGTGTCCAGAATCATGCCCTGGACCCATGGAAATCGTTTGTGCGTCGATGTCTGTATTAAGCATTTTTTTTTTTTTTTATAGTTACTAGTTTTTAAGATTCCGTTCCGAACAACGAAGCATTGGAAGGTCTACCACAAGGTAGACCAAAGACTTGGTGTAGGCTGCGAGAATCCACAAAGATGCGAAACGTACAGAATCACGAGATATGGCAACTCTTACAGATCTAAAAGTTGGGTCAGTGGGTCGTGTTAAGTATACTACTCACTTGCTAAGATGTCCAGAAACTAGATTGCTGTAGGGCGTATGCTTGAAAGGGTCTCCGTATAACGCACACACGGCCCTCTCTCTGCACCCAAGATCGTTAGCTCCCATTTGACTCAGCAGTCCATCCACTGTCTCTACCAGTGTGCCGTAGAACTTCTCTGCTGCTATCGTTTCCTGAAACGTTATTTTTGTTATTCAAATAATCCACATTGCAACGCGCGATTTGAAAATTTCTTGGGATGCCGCGAATGAGAACCTCGCGGCATTGGCTGGCAACAGGATACTAAGAAAGATGGCGGCGCATCGACAGAGACGCTTGCTTGCTCGACTACGAGACTGACTGTTATGTTAATTGTAATTCATGTAAAGAGTGTAGAACCTAAAATAAACTGTTTTCTTTCGGTACTTGGTGAATCCTCCAACCAGCCCGCGAAATTCAAATTTTCTTACGTTTTTTGCAATTTGCAGGTCAGTGCTAGATTGTATGTTGATTAAAATATTATTCGCGGCTGTGAGACATATTATTATGTAGTTACAGAATTATAATCATCAAAATCATCGATACAATGCTCTAAGTTCATAAAGCTGTAGGAATGACTTTTTCTGTTTTTTTTTTTGTTCCTAGGCCTTTATGAAATTGGAGGGCTGGTATTATCTGGTGATTTTGCTGATTATAATTCTGTAATATATTTATAATAATATTTTAATCATCATAACACCTAGCACTGGCCTGCAAATTGCAAAAAGCACAAGAAATTTCGAATTTCGCGGGCTGGTTGCAGCATTCATTTAAAGAGTTTTGTAAAAACATCTATAAAATTAAAGACCCGGTACATGAAACATTTTGGTCAATATTAGTATTGTACTATATTAAATCTAACCAAAATTGTCCCACGGCTGGACAAAGGCCTCTCCCCATTCCTGTCACCGTTCCCGGTTCTGTGATTTCCTAAGGAAAACATTCAAGGCAACCCCTCATCTTTTTGTAGTCAAAATTAGTATAAAACGAAGAAGATTTTTTTTTCAATGATGCATGCTTCTGATAAGAGTATTAGCTGAAAGTGTGTGACTACTAGACATCGACTTCTACCAAGCGTCAACAGGAACTAAGTTATCTTTAACGTAAACATAACCTTGACAAATATATTGAACAAACAATTTGTGATGAAACATCCAAAACTATGTGACAGACGACAAGAAAATTTCTATTTAAAAAAATACAACCGACTTCCAAAAAAAAAACACTACAAAGTAAAAAATAACTTTAATTTCGGAAGTCGGTGTTTTTGTTAGTTTTTTCGTATTTTGACACCGACTTCCGAAATTATTATTTTTTACTTTGTAGTGTTTTTTTTGGAAGTCGGTTGTATTTTTTTGTAAAAAGTTTTTTATTTTTCACTTTTTAGTGGTACCCCACACCTAAAAACACCACTGCAAAATCGCAGAAAAGCAAAATACGCAATTTCGATTATCAAAGAATCATCTAAATAGTGAAATTCCAGCTATTTCTATTTAAAATCCGTAACCGATTTTGATATGGTTTAAATGGGACCAATCTGCAAGTATATCCTTTCAGATAAAACAAAAAATTTTCAAATCGGTTCATAATTGTCGGAGTTATGAGGTAACTAACATAAAAAAAAAAAAAACATACAACCGAATTGATAACCTCCTCCTTTTTGGGAAGTCGGTTAAAAAAGAAAGTAGTCTTTATCGTATTCATTAGCAACTTTCAGTACAAGAAACCCAGAGGAGCTAGTGGCTAAATAATTACAGCCGCACGGGTCGATGTTTACGGTTAAGCAACGCTTGCCTTAACATACCGAGTTTCCCCCGTGTCTCGTAAAGGACGTTAAGCCGTTGGTCCCGGCTGTCATTTGTAGATCTTTGGCAGTCGTTACGGATTGTCAGAAGCCAGTAAATCTGACTCCAGTCTTACCAAGAAGTACCGTGTTACCCAGTTAATGGATTGTGAAGGTCTGGTAGGCAGCCGCTCCACGTAAAACACTAGTATTCTGCTGAATCCGGTTTGACTGGAAGCCGAGCCCAATGTAGTTGGGAAAAGTTAGAGGTATGATAGCCAGTTCCTCTGTGTAAGAGGATTCCGGGTGAAACTCGCTTCCATCTTCGGCCTAATCATCACTTTCTATCAGGTGAGATTCCCCGTTTTGAATAAAAAAAAAAAGGTTAAGCTATGATGAGTACAAGAAACCCAGTTTTCAAAGAATTAGTAGATGAATCTCTTACTGGATCAGATGCAGATAAAATCTGCTGCTGCTGCTTCACCAGTTCAGTTTCCGCTTTGATCCTGTTGGTCTCCTTCAGTTTGACGGCTGATACCCTGAGTATCTCGTCCCTGACTGGAGAAGGTGGCGCCCGTGCTGCTATTGATGCTGCTCGAATCTGGAAATGAGAAGATGGAAGTTGTTACAGATCTTTATTTTTTATTTTGCGACACGGTTGGCACAGTGGTTGAGCGATTGGCTACTGTGCTGCGTGTTTCGAGTTTGAATCCCGCTCGCAATAAATATTTGTATGGTCTACATATAGTTGTTCCGGGTCTGGCTGTTTGTGTATTTGAATTTATATGTGTGCACCCAAAATACAAGAGGAATTCCTAGAGTAGGGTTCATAAAATAATATAACTACTTATTTTAGTAGAATGTTCAATAAGTGAACCTGTTGTATTTCTTTGCGCTCTTCGTGCTGCGTATACTCGTAAGAGGTTCTGATTCGGAAGGACCAAGAATTTTTGGTTTTGAACTTCATCGTCCAGTTTGTAGTTTTGTCAAGTTTGAATTTACCTTTCGTGAATCAGCCGTAATTCAGCGTTTATTTCCTCCTTCACGATAATATTAGAAAAAACTATAATACGCATGAAATTTTCCTATTCCTATGGAAAAGAACGGGTAAAAAGTTCAATGGTTTTAAATTATTTCAATGATCGATTTTTACACCGTTTTTATATTAAAGTATTAATAGGTATAAAGGACAATGTAGATGACTAAACATATCAAAAATTAAGGTAGGAATACATAACCAAATGAACGAAATAGAAAAGAACTTATGAGTCTACGGAGCCTTCCAGATGTTACTCAATAGGATTTTAGTTATATTAATTATATTTCAGTGAGAAAAACTTACCAAAGCTTCTTTTTCAACTGATAATGGATCTTTTGGCGTTGTCTTTTTGTTATTTCGATAGTACGGGTTTGGAGGTCCCACGGGTCTGAAAAGAGAATACGATAAGTACGTCATTTTTACGTGTAATTAAATCATATTATACGACATGTCAACCAGAAGACAAACAATCACGAGGACAATCCAACCAAATGGGGTATAGATGAGCGTTGAAAATTGCGATTGCATTTTGGTTTTCTCGAAACTCAATACTTTATTGCAAACTTTGTATCTTTCCAATAAGCCAGTAATCGAATCAATATCTCGGTTGACACAAAATAAACGGTTAGGTAAAAAACTAAAACTTGCGAAAGATTCAACCAAAGATCCGCAAGGAAAGTATCTATTGAAATTGTTTTATTGAAAAAACTATAAAAAATATAACTGACCAAAAAAAACACTACAAAGAATAAAATAACCTTAATTTCGAAAGTTGGTGTTTTTGTATCTTTGCTTTTTAACACCAAAAAGGTAACACTAAGGTGTAGTTTTACGTTTGGAAGTCGGTTATATTTATTTGTAAAAAAGTTTTATTTTTATTTTTCACGTTTAAGTTATTTGGACGACGCGTCGTCCAAATATCATCACTTCGACGTCTTCGTCTACGCAGATATTGAAATAAACAAAAATGCTCATAAAATAAAAACTGACACAAACTGAATAAAAATTTTACAGGACCAAATGGCAAGCATAATAAAAAGATGAAAATGGAATTTTACATATTGTTTTATGATCAACATAATGATCCTAATAATGTATGATTCTACTAAATTGGCTTACTTGGACAGAATTTCAGAAGTAATTCGACACGAATAGATGAAAATCTTCAAACTACGTTGTGTAATATGTGTGTCTCTATATTTCAACCAAATGACAAAACATCAAACAAGAACAAAACAAAACAACTACTAATCTTAACTTTCATCATTACCATAATATTCATCCGACCTAGATGAAAATTTACGTGGGAAGGTTTTACCTTAAACATTTTACTGTCTTGCCTTTACAAGTTAAGTAGGTCTGCAGACCATAAATCCTAATGAGTCATGTTTTCTATAATCGTAAAATTAATATTCTAGTGAACTTTTTAAATGGGACATTGAGATTACTATCCTAAGATTTTTAACGACCAATAGAAAAATTTAATTAAGAAGGTAAAAAAAAACTACAAAACAAATCTAAACAAATCGTACAAATGGCGTCGAAAAGTTCGTCCGCATCGCTATAACCACTGGTAATGTGCCCAAAAGACTAGTCTTTTTACCTTCTTGATAAAATTTTAGATTATTATTACCCTTTAATTTATAAAAAAAACATTTTAAATACAAATAAGTAATTTTCATAGACAAAAGGAAAAATTTTAATTGGCACACACGGCTAGACACAAAGTAGCAACAAATGTAAGCAATAAGGAGACTTACATTATTATACAACGCGTGGTCCCTAGGGAACATATTCCAGGGATAAAAAGCAGCCACATAGGTTGCTTTCTGAGATTTTAGACTATTTCTATACCAAAGTTCATTTAAATCGTTTTAGCAGTTTAGTTGCAACACACAAATATACAGAGTTACTTTCGCATTTATATTTATAATATTACTAGCTGACCCGCACAACTTTGTCTGCGTCACATTTTCCATTTATGCTCCGCTCCTATTTGTCTTAGCGTTATGATATAGCTAATAGCCTTTCTCGATAAATGGACTATCTAACACTGAAATATTTTTTCAAATCGGACCAGTTGTTTCTGAGATTAGTGCGTTCAAGCAAACAAACAAACAAACTCTTCAGCTTTATAATATTAGCATAGATAGTATGGTTAACACTGTGTGCCAACTGGCTACGCCAAATAGGTCCAGTTCAACAAAATGCTCAGCAAAAAGCTATTAATTGCCCATAACAGGTCAGAACGTTACGGTTAGTGTCTATGAGCAACAAACACAAATAGATTTAGTCTATCGCAGTTCACTGCTGGGTAAAGTCTTCTTTCGAGTTGCGCTACCACACCCGGTGTTTTTTCTTTGTCTTTCCGTACTTCGCCACATTTTCAAGGTTAATTGTCTATGTGTTGGACTGATTTTTCGTGCATTTAACAGATAAACGTTAGAAACAAATGCTTACCTTCCAGTATTAGTGAGTGCAACTCTCTGAGGTACATTCGCTGATGCTGCTACACTTTGGGCTACATTGTTACTTGCTGCATATTCTCCTACGTTCATTGAAGGTCCTGAAACATAAGCTTTTAGTTAAATTCTTTCTTTCTTTCTTTTCTTTCTTTTTAAAGAAAAGCGTAGCCCCACACTAGGAATTTCTCCTGTATCGTGGGTGTGTTTACAAACATACAAAGTCACAAACCCAAACAGCCAGACCCGGAACAACTATCTGTAGGCCATACAAATATTTGTTACGTGCGGGAATCAAACCCACGACACGCGACGCAGCATTCGATCGCTCAACCACTGCGCCAAACGTGCCAACTCTAACATCCTTATGTTAAAGTTCTATTGAGTTTTTACTCATTATTCGTTTTAAAGACAAAGTCAATCAACCCACGATACCTAATGACAGGCTACTTAACGATATTTTTATCGTGTTGATGTTTGAGCCCAGTCACGTTTATTGCTTATCATTAAAGAATAGTTTTCACATTGTCAATGCTCTGTACCTGCTACTATCTTCAGATCTAGGGTTTGTTCAATGACAACGGCTTCACTACAAAGCCATTTGCGTCGAGTAAGGATTCAAGTTTTGTAGAATGATCACTGTTTTATTATACATAGTTTATTTACCTGGAGGCAAGCCGAGTCCCCAAGCGTTGATATCGTTAGCGTCACCCAGCGTCGGCTTGAAGTTTGATATCGCATTGCGGTGGATGTCTCCAATTATGTAACTGTGGAAAACAATGTAGTAAGTGTTTTACATTCAGTAATTGTTCTGCTTTTATTCCCTATGCTGGTGTCGCCATTTCATAATGTGGCCAAGCTTTGGTTGGGTTTGAGGGAACTTAGGGCACCCCGACACATACCGCGTGTATCTGACATCGACGCCCAAATGATTTCCATGGGTTCAGGGCATGATTCTGGACACCCCAGTGTTGGAATTTTTCGTCGGTTCTTTTCTCATTTTTTCATTTTTTTCAAGAGTACCTCAAATAGGTATCAGCTCAGCTGAGCTGATATATATTTGTGGTTTTATTCAGATTGCTCTTTTTAGTAAAAGTAGTTAATTAATCATTTTTTTATTAAAAATCTAGGGAGGGGGAGGGACGATTATGAGCAGTCTAAAGTAAAAAAACCCTTGAAAAAAATGAGAAAAAAGCCGACGAAAAATTCTAAGTCAAGTAAGGGTGTCCAGAAACATGCCCTGGACGGAAATCGTTTGCGCGTCGATGTCAGATACACGCGGTATAGATAGGCTCCCGTCATCCCATTCATGTTAGGCTCTTTTAAACCCTGCAAAAGGAAGTAAGGAGTGGGCAGTGGGGCTCCTTCGTTGAGGTTAGGTTTGAAGTTGTTTTCAAATAAGCTTTGGTGTTGCCATTTTCTTTACACACCACAGCATGTGCAAAGATTCATTAATGGTCATTTCGTTCTCAATAAGTTGTAAAAGATTATGGGTTTAGAATATTATTGATGCCTACTCGATTAAAATATAGTTTAGTCTCTGGTTCTCAGGGCAAACACGTTTTACTTTCTCTCAATTATGATGTATTGATCCAAATGCTTCTTTTAATGATCAAAAGAAATGTGAAACGTTTTTAGGACTTCCATCTAAGTCATTTTTATCGTTATAGGTGAAATCAATATATATATTTTTTTAATTGATTTTGCAAACTATAAACAACTTTCGAAGATTCAAATGAATATGCAATATAAATATTTTATAAAATACTAGCTTTTGCTAACTTTTTAGATAAAGTATATGATTATATTATCAAATCCATATATTTTCATTTTGAAAAAAGATTCAAACTGAGTAAATAAAAATAATTAAATCATTCAAGACTCGCATACCTATTCAATTGCAAAACAAAAAGATTCTAAAAGAAATGACCAGTTTCTACCTAGACGAGTTCGAGATTACAGCTTTTACACAAAAATTTAAAAATAAATATTAAAAATGTTGTGTTTGTATTATTCCGAATAAGGCCCAGGTAATAATTTCTAAAATAATCAGTATTTTTATTGCGTCCGCAGTATTACTCGATTTTGACGTTAATTGTATCCATAATCATCCGGTAACCATATAATACAGAAAAAAAAACATGGTATAAAGAGTCATTTTCGATCAAGTGAATAATGACAAAAAAAAAATTATGTATATTTTTATATAATCAATTTTATGTATTGGCAACAAAACTTTTGAAGAACTTTTTTATCTGTATACTTCAATATATAAATATTCCAAAAATATAACATTATTTGTTGCACATTTATGTTGATATCTAGGCACGCGCCCATAGTATCACTAGTAATGTCTATTGATGTCTTTTTCTTGACTACTGCAGTTGTAGTACAAAAGACTTCAACGCATTGCATATTTTCAGTCTTATTGCAAACCTTACTATAGCGTATATTTTGTCGAATTGAAGAATCATAAAGTTATATGTAACTGTTTGTAAATAAAATGACACAACAAAATAACAAAACTTTGCTGCTGAATGCTTTTTTTACGTTCCAAAGCGCAGAAATAACCATGTAAATACTTACTCAGTGCCAAGCGGAGCTCCAGAGAGAGGCCAGTTTTCATTGTCATAGTGTTCCGAGGATGGTGGAGGACCCTGACTATGTGGTCGGACCACCACAGTCGATGGATGTGATCCGTGGCCTGAGTATGCTGATTGGTGACCATGTGGACCCTGAAGAAATAAAACTTACTGTAGTGCTTATAAAATAAGAAATTAAGGTGAAGTTTTGGAGATGATATGAAAAAAATGTTTTTAATTGACCTCTAAGTCAATGACCTTGAGGTCAAGGTCAATGCCCTTGAGGTGTACCATGGTGTTCCCTCACCTTTTTTTTTTTTTTTTGGGACAAGTCCGCCACACATTCCCAACCACTGCAACTCCTGAAAGCCAGAATCAACAGTGGCGACCACCAGAAAAACGCCGAGTTAATGAAACCCGACGAGTCCCGGAGAAACGATTCAACTGTCTTGGATCCCGCAACGAAATTAATCAGAAGAGTACAGCGGAGGAGTAGGAAAAAATAAATATAATTTCAAATTCCCTCCATATCAAGCAGGAGACAGATTAGAGCTAGGCCAATAGGCACCAAGGGACATATACAACTGGGTTAAGCCCAGTTGCCAAGCACCACGGATTATATATTAACATTTAAACTAATGGGTCCTAAATTGTGAGCTACTTTTGATTCCAGTAATAGGTATGGCAAAATCGCCTGAACGCACGGAAATTTGTTCTGGTTTCTACAAGGTCCGTGTAGTAAACTACTCCAGATGTAACCTGAATGCTATCTAACATAATATTACGTTCAGTCTGCCAAAGAATACACTCCCACAAGATGTGATGTGCGGATTGTTCGTATTCAAGGTCAGCTGTAGAGCATTGACATAAAGGTGAGGCCACAAGCCTAAAGGAAAATAATTTACTCTTAAAGTTGCCATGACCTGTGAGAAATTGGGCAACACAGTGATCCACCTCCAGCCATGTCTTCTCCAGCCGCTCACGAACGGATGGAAAAAACTGGTGGAGGTGTCGGCCCTTGATGGAATTTTCTCACCTACATTGCCATTCGCATAAAAGTTCCTCCCAGACGTCAGTCTGGGGTTTTAGTAATCTAGAGATCTTAGCACGGTCACGTTGCGGTAAAAACTCTGGGTCCGTGATCTTTTTAGCATAGAAGTACATTGCAGCACGCCGCTGCACCTCAAGATCGACTGGGAGAACACCCGCCAGCACCGGTAAGGCTTCAGTACTAACCGTCCTATACGCCTTGCATAAGAATATCAAGGCCAAACGCTGGTTTTGAAGTAATTTACGTCGTACCGCCCCTATGGTGGCCCTATCGGCCCAGACAGGTGCCCCGTAGCACATACAACCCAAGAAAGTAGCCCCATATATGGTTTTTAAGGTTTGAAATGATAGACCCCAAGTAGCCTTTGATATTCTCGTCAAGGCGTAGAAGTTCTTTTTTGCTTTTTCTCCTACTGTTTTTATATGATCAATAAATGAAAAGTTTCTTTCTAGTAGCATACCGAGGTAGCACACGGATTCTTTCCTTTTAACGGGTACGTTATTAAATTTAATACTAGGCCCGGATTTAAGGTTTCCTTTTAAAATAAGTTGATAGGTTGTTCCCTCACCCTACTACTCCCACATCCCACCGGGTCCCGAAGGCTTGTTTAGGCTATGGATTTTGGTGAAAATTTTTCAAGTATTTTTTTCATAGTGCCCCGTTTCGTATCCACTGACCAGTGGGTCTCTAGTAACATCATTTTCATCTGCCTAGCCTTTTCCCAACTACATTAAGGTCGGCTTCCAGTCAAACTGGATTCAGCTGATTACCAGTAGTAATACGAGTAACATGTTCATTATTATTTAAAATGCTAATAAAGGAAGGGGAAAGCGCAAAAATATCTAAAAATAAACGTTGCTCGAGTTCAAATTCATTTCTAATCGCAGTGCTTTGACCGCTAGAATGTTGCGTGTCACAGATAGTAGTCAGTAGGAAGTTTATGTTGGAATTGGTTAGAATTACCTCGCAATTGTCTACACTTCTACACTAATATTATAAAGAGGAAAACTTTGTTTGTTTGTTTTTTTGATTGTAATGAATAGGCTCAAAAACTACTGGACCGATTTTAAAAATTCTTTCACCATTCGAAAGCTACATTATCCACGAGTAACATAGGCTATATTTTATTTTGGAAAAAATAAGGTTCCGTGAGATATTTGGGTTTTTCGGACACAAGGTGTAAAAATCAACCAGAAAAATAACTTATTTTGTGTACGCTGCCTAAACTATAAAAGATAGAACCATACATTGTTCTAATTAATTGTAGATCTTATAAATATCTACAAAAAAGTCCGCGACACATTATACCTATCTATGTCGAGTGAGGCACAACAACCATTTTTTTAATTTAAAAATCTTTATTTTTTTTTGGACTACATTTAAACGCGTTTATTTTACTCATGCTATTAATCTTTATCAAAATAAAGTATTTCATCACTAAGTACAGTTTATGTAGATAATATTTGGTCTTTGAATGATTAAAATCGGACGTTTGGTTTTGAAGTTATGGCGAAATTAAAATATTACGATTTCTGCTGCACGACCCGTTGCGAAGTGGACGTCACCAAGGCGGGGGTTCTTTAGTATCTAGTTCTTTTCAAGGCTAAGCAACAGTTCTTTCCAGGGCTAACCAACAGTTCTTTTCAGGGCTAACCAACAGTTCTTTTCAGGGCTACACAACAGTTCTTTTCAGAGCTAGAATATTACACGCTATTAACATTTTCTTAAACATTTGAATATGCCTAAAAAAGAGAGCCATGTCTCAACTTACTAAACATAGTTCTCAAGCACGGGCAGCAAGAATACGCCGTATGGGAGAATCTTCACCTGAACGTTCACAACGCCTTGCTGAACAAAATCAGAGAAACTCTCAGGTACGCGCACGAGAGTCGAGTGTCGAACGTTCGCAACGCCTTGTACAACAAAATCTGAGAACCTCTGAGTTATAATATTATAAAGCAGAAGAGTTTGTTTGTTTGTTTGGTTGAGCTCGCTAATCTCAGGAACTTTCAGTGTTAGATAGCCCATTTATCGAGGAAGGCTATAGGCTATATCATTAAGCTAAGTCAAAAAGGAGCGCAGAATTAATGGAAAATGTGACGCAGACGAAGTTGCGTGGGTCAGCTAGTATCTTATAATTTTAACAAGGTTGCAAATCAAAATGATGAATCAATTTTTATGTTCGTAAAAAGACTTACGAATAAATTTCTAATGAAATAAAATTTAATTTCTTTGTTCATAGAATAAGCATTGCTATTTAGCGTGGAATTCTGCCAGTTAACTGGACACATTATCAAATTAATGATAGATGTGGAGGAACACTTTGATGCTGAAGCGTACACATTTTTTGTTTTAATTTAATAGGGAATATGCATGCGTTTTTTTTTTACTAAATGTAATGCTTATGAGCTCTAGTAAACAATTATGAAATTATTTCTTAAAAACATTCATCAGCGATGAATTTATAAAGCTTCAAAGATTGCAATTTGAAAGAGAAGTCCGATATGAACATTGACGTCAAAGTCCAAGACGCCTATACAGCTGCTATAAATACCAGCGTTTTCGCGAGAGGGACAGATATACTTGTTTAAAATAATTATTTATCTCGTTTCTTTTTCGACTAAGTTTGATTCAATTTTACTGTTAGTATTATATTTTTAGATAAACTGTATAGATAATATTAAATAAGTTTATCATGCATATTCCCTATTATGTGCTTCAAATTTAAAAAAATACATTACACTGATTAATAATTAAAGAAGATAAACGGAAAAGTAACTTATACAAAATAATGCACACCATTTTTATAGCTCAACACTGTCGTCAGACAGTGTTGAGCTATAAAAATGGTGTGATGAATAAAAAAAAGTTTGCACGTACAATGACTTTTATGATAATTTAAGGCGGGGTTGCAGTACTTTTTAAGATTTTTGAACGTCTGAAAATCTAATTCTTTATGAATTTTTTAATAAATAAAAATCATTACATAAAAATTGAACATACCCTCAAGTAAATCGTAAAGATAGAAACGCGATTTAGAATGATTGGCTCGATACTTTTTTTATCAAACATGACACTAAATTACAAATTTAAACGTGTACTGCTAAGAGATTTTATCACGAATATATATAAAAGTTATATCAATAGATAGAACTTTTTATTTTGAAGTAAATGTTGAAACCATAATATTGTATTATTTCTTTATCAGTTTTCGCCAAGAAGAAAAAACAATCTATATTTAGGCATTATTTCGCTCGCCGGACAGTCGCTGTTGTTTGTCAAAACACACAGTACTGCAACCTCGCCTTAAAGACACTGCCGAATACTTTCAATCGTTAAAGTGCAACAAAGTGATTGGAAATATCGTGAAAACGAAAGACAATGTGCACGCAATTTATGATTGTCACGATAAAAAAATATAATGGTGCACGAAGTTCGAAAAAAAAAAACGCAGAAGCGTTTGGTGCATTTGAGTTGATTCATGATACTGATAAATAAGCAGTTTGGTATTTTAACTGTTTTAAATAATATAAATAGTTTATGATAGTGCATAATAAACACAATTTTTCAGAAAATGCCAGCATAGAAGTTTATAACTCTTACATAAAAGCAAGTTAATAAGCGTGAAAATTTCTCGCAATTGTTATGTCAAATCAAACGAAAATAAATTACGATAGAAAAGGCTTACGAGAAACGAATCAAGAGTTGAAGTAGGTGGCACCTAGGAATAATAATCTATTAATAAACGAAACAAAAACAAACCTTATGATGATGAGTTATCAAATGGTGATGATGATGGTACTTCGTGGTGTGATAGTTCTGATGGTACCAAGAGCAAAGCTTGAAGATGTGGCTCAAAGCTGGGAACACGAACAGCAGGAGTTTGAGGAACATCTTCTTCGCAGTTGTCACTCCCATGATCAGAGGGAGCACGAAAACTAATTTTAGGGCTATGAGCTTGATGACTAAGATGATTGCTATGGCCGCTGTAATTAGTTTCTTCTTAATGTACTTTTCTGTAACAATTGAAATCGTTTAAGTAGAAACATACAAGTAGTGTTCTCTCTTTCTCTCTCTTGTTTAAGCGATATGTTTGAATTTTTTAGTCTATTTTTTCATTTTAGTATTTTTTATTGCGTATTGCAGATAAAGATGACACTCTTAAATACGAGTATGACCACGCACTTTTGAAGCACCTGTCTTGAAATCAGAACAGATCAGGGATTTTAAATATTTCACACAAATAGCAAGCCTTAGCGATAATGAATTTACTTAAAATCCATACTAATATAATATTATAAAGCAGAACAGTTTGTTTGTTTGTTTGGTTGAACGCGCTTATCTCAGGAACTGCTGGTCTCATTTGAAAAATTCTATCAGTGTTAGATAGCCCATTTACTGAGGAAGGGTATAGGCTATGTATCATCACGCTACGCGGACGAAGTCGCGAGCAGAAGCTAGTCTATACTAATATTATAAAGCAGAAGAGTTTAATTGTTTGGTTGAACGCGCTAATCACAGGAACTATTGGTCCGATTTGAAAAATTACTGCAGTGTTAGATAGCCCATAAATCGAGGAAAGTTATAAGCTATATCATCACGCTAAGACAAATACGAGCGGAGCATTAATGGAAAATGTGACGCAGACGAAGTTGCACGGGTCAGCTAGTTATAATATTTATATAAATGTTATCCTTGACCCGTATTATAATTTATTACTTTTGCCTCCTGCCCTGAACTAAAAAACGGCATTATTTAGTGTAACAGTAAACATACAAAATTTAGAAGATGTATAAAGTGCATGTTCTACATGTTGTTTCTTTCCTTAAAGTATTATTAACTTACTTATTTTCTTAAAAAACAATCTCCCTTCGCCATTATTCTCCGCTGGCTCCAGGTCTATATGCACCAAGGCGCCGGTCTTCGTCAGCGCCCTAGGGGACACCCTCAGCGTTGCTCCTTGGAAGAAAGTCTCCGGTAACGTCAGCTTCATGTCGTGGGTCACCAGAAATTTGACGCTCTTGTCATAAAGAGCATCTGTTATTTCTTCCAGTGGTGATTCTGCAACAAATTTTAGGTTACACTGTTGTTTGTCGATTTTTATTGGCTGAACAGTCCTTACCGTTAAAGATTTAGATTAAAATACATTCGCATATTTACCTAAAATACGTATTAAATGAAGAGGATTAAAATCTAGAACTGCGAAAAATTAAAACCAACTAAATTTCGGAGATTTGGTCGTTGGAGTTAAATTTGAATTGAGCGTTTGTTGGTAATTTTCTATGAAGCAGAGCCGGCAGAAAATCCATGGTTACTGTTTTTAAATAGTTTTTTAAGATCCCGTTAACGTGAAAAATTTCTAAATAATGAAACCATTTAGCAAAGACAAAAGAAATTCCAAAAATAAATTAAACAGTAAAAATAACGCTACTCCCAATAATGTGTCCAGTTTGAATGACTTTGATGATAAAGTTAAGTTCATTGCCGTGAGAACAGTAACTTTAATACAGTTGTTTCTATGAATGAAGCTGTTCAGTGTTAGTATATTAAACACTATTTATTCAATTCGTAACAGGTTACACGACACTTACAATGTATAGAAAAGTTCATTAAAGTCAAGTTTCATTATATAATATACCCGTTTCTCATTTCCCGATCAAACTTTTCCTAGTCTTCACAATAATATTCATTTGTTTCTCAACGTTATGATTTAATATCAATTTTCCCCAGAGTTTTAATTTCTCTTCCATTGTGTGCATCGATACTTTCTTCCGGTATGCTACACGGTCTAGATTTGCAGTCGATTAAGGTGGAAGCTCCAGGGTAGCCCGCGAAAATCAAATATTTTTATGTTTTTTTTTGCAATTTTCCGGTGAGTGTGAAGCTGTATGTTAAACAAAATACGTTTCGCGATTGTAAAGAGCATTTATCTAAAGGATAATAATCATTTGAATCATTAATATAACTCTCTAAGTTCATAGAACTCGATTGAATGTTATTTCGTGAAAAGTAATTCAATCGAGTTGTATGAAATTAGAGGGTTATATTGATAATATAAATGGGTATAATTCTTTAGATAAATATGCGTTACGGCCGCGAATTGTATTTTGTTTAACATACAGCTTCACACTGACCGGCAAATTGCAAAAAAAAACATAAAAATATTTGAATTTCGCGGAGCACCCTTGTGCTTCCACCTTAAGGACTGAATACATTAATGCGTGACTGACAAATATTGCTGACTTTACATAAGGCATTGGTCAATCAGTATGCCAATTCTGCTAATATTCACATTCGCATAGCATTCGCATCTCGATCGCAATCTGTCAAAAATATATAAAAAGTAAGGCTTTTTTTTGTGATGGGTTTGCTCTTGACCTTAGTCGTGGTCAGAAATGACAGAGACAAAGTCTACGATGGAGCGAGTTTACCCAGAAGGAGCCTGTTTACTCTGACTTTAAAGAGATTAGGGTTGTAAGCGTTCGGAAACACAGACACAGGCAGAGAATTACACTCTTTTGGTGTCCGCATTATAAAAGACGTTTGGAATCGCTTAGTGCGAATTCGTGGACTAGCAACAAGGTAGGGATGGTAAGCTGCAGTGCGTCTGGATGTCCGATGTTTGTGATTGACATGCGTATGCGAAAGTTGTTTAAAAATTAGTAGAATTGACCCGCTGATATTATTTTCTTTTTATCAACTACATCTTATATAAAAGACTGGCGGATGAGCCGAGGGCCAATTCTACAAATATTTAAGCAGCGTATTCGCAATTCAGACGCAATCTATGAAAAATTACGTTTATTTGACAAACTACATAGATTTTTACAGTCTACAGCAGTAATCGCGTTCCATTCTAGGCGCAGGCGGCGTTTTTTGGCCAATTTTTTAGTTTAAGGTTACTTTTATACCCAAAGGAAACCTTAAGCTTAGTTTGGTGTACAATATAGGTGGTATAAATAAATTGTTTACAATCTTTAACCTTTAGAAGGTCAACGTGATTCTAATTTAACCGAAAAATGCATAATCATCGGTTATTTAACGGCAAGTATGAAAGTTAATGTAATTGACACCAATTTATTAAATATTCTCAACTTTCATGGTTGTTTTGTCATTTTTGACATGGTCATAAACCATGCTTATTGCGTTTATTGATTAGTTTACACATAGTTTAGTAATAAAATAAATGGTCACAGTCATTGTGTGAAAAAAGATAAAATTAAATGTATTCTTAATCTGGATATCATGGGTGTTGTAAACATATAATAACAAGCATATAAAGCATATAAAATAATGGAAATTATTGCTCCGCTCCTATTTGTCTTAGCGTGATGATATAATTTAATATCCTATAATATAAAAGCCTATATAACCTTCCTCGATAAATGGGCTATCTAACACTGAAAGAATTTCTCAAATCGGACAAGTAGTTCTTGAGATTAGCGCGTTCAACCAAACAAACAAACTTTTCTGCTTTATAATATTAGTATAGATATAGATATATTTAGGAAAAAAACCAAATGAAAACAGAAAACGAAAATGAAATGAATGAATGAATGATGTGAATGAATGAAAATTATTATAATTTATGTCCTACAAAAATAAATATTTTTTTCCGAGATGTCGAATTACTGATATCATCAATTGTTTTATAGCGTATAAATGATTTTGTCACCGAAAAAAGGTTTTATCGTTATATTGCAAACATATAGTTTTGAAAACAACAATTCCTATCCACAAATGTAGTAGTTTCTAATGTTTCCGTGTTTTTATAAGAAAAAATATTTCACAGTTTTACGCAATATTTTATAAACTTACAGGGTCTGCTATTTTCCGGTAACAATTATAAATCTAAAGGAGAAGAGAGAAGAATTCATATATTAATCTAAAAATACTTGATCTTGCCCAATGTAATCTATATTATTACATTTTTAAATGATACTTACTTAATTATACATGCAAAAGTAAGCTTTTTTATGAAACTGGTACGCAGGTAGACTTATGCCTTGAAATAGGACGTAGGATAGGATTTTTTAACCTGGGAGTGTGTTGCCTTGGAATTATTTTCGATTTACATGCGGTCAGAGTCGCGGGTGGCTGCCAGTTGTTGATTAGATTTTATTTTTTGAAACCCGTTTGTTTTTTTAACTTTTGATAGGCAAGCGTTTGACCACCATCTCACATAATGGTACGTGATGATGCGGTCTAAGATGGAGCACGCTTGCCTAGAAGTAACCTATACTCTTGACTTAAAGACTCCCAGGTTCTAGCTATCAGGAAACACAGACTCCGGCAGGGAATTCCACTCCTTTGCTGGGAAAAGATTGGGCATAAAAATAATCTACACTTATCTCTTGCTATACTAAGTTAAATGCCACGTAAAAAGACATTCTCCTGTTGTAAAACAACAATTTTAAATTATAGTTAAAAATTTCTATGACGAACGATTGCAAACCGTCCCTAAATATCTCTCACAGAATAACAAACAACTATCGTTTGCGATGTGTATGTAATTCTGTGGTTACACATAATAAATTGGACACGATATAGTGTAATCCGAAATTAATAGTCCGTCATTTGTCTGCCGCCTGATTTGTGTTTTTTTTGTTTGGTTATAGTTTGAGAAATTATTTTCATGTTCATGATGCGTGGTTTTAAGTAAACCTTCCGCATGGTGCCAGACATGCTGCATATCATGGGCATTGACAATATTATTTTCATAAATAATAGAGCTCATAGCTCTGAAGTATTGATTACAAAAGACACAACTCTAAATAACGTAGGTATCATCATTATATATATATTATTATATATACATGTATGTGATGACTATGAAAAGTAGATCACGTAGTTTCAGTGCATTTACTAAGATAGATTGTATTTTAGCATCGATCTTGGAAATGAGACTAAGAATTCCTTGACTATGAGTACAATCTATCATAATATCGATTGCAATGACACACCACGTTTGAGAAACTAATGAGGACCTATCTAAGAAACGCCACTGTCACTGCTTTTAACGTGATCCTAGCCACTTAAGGGGCCCAAATTGTCTAAATAGAAATTAGCTATAATATAAATTAAAGAAAGAAAGGTATGAGCGATAAAATATCAGGGACGTGCCCCAGGATATGTCCGGGCCATAATCTGTCACAATGTGCCGTGGTCTAACACAATAACTGTTTGCGACTTTTGAGCGTAAACTAACACGATGACACTTGAAAGTAACCAGATATAAGATGGATCACCTATCATGCACCACAAAAGCAAATAACACCGTATCAATGGCAACCTGTTCACTTCCCACACATTCCCATAATAAGATCCTATTCAAGCAACAAAATCGATGCAATTTCCACTAGGGATGGGACAAGGCTATGTATGGATAGGTCTTCAAAAATGATATTGAGGTTCCTAATATATTTTTTTTCTAAACTGAATAGTTTGCGCGAGAGACACTTCCAAAGGCGTGAAATGTCCCCCCCCCCCCCCGTAACTTCTAAAATAAGAGAATGACAAAACTAAAAAAAATAAATGATGTACACATTACCATAAAAAGTTTTTTTTGATACGTCTTAAATCGTAAACCGTAACTTTTGGTGCGGGAGTCTGACTCGCACTTGGCCGGTTTTTTAAAATTTGCATCGCATTGTACGCATTTGCATCTCTGTCGAAATCCGTCAAAAAACTCGATTTTAATACTATTTTGACGTTGCGTTCGAATCTTCAGATCAAAAAGTGTCGAAAGTTCCAACTTATAGGAGTCGAAGCCAAAGCTTGTCCACATCCCTAGTTTCAACCTTTCTTCTGACCACAGCATCTATGTTATTTACAGGTGCTTGTCAGCCATCATGACAAGTGTAGACCCTTTGTGGCTGACCACAAACAGGTGCTTCGCTTGGTGGGCTACTGACCTAGTGAGAATGGGCTTTAATGAAAGTTGGTGCGGAAGATTTGCGAAAATATTCTTTTCTAATTTTTTGTGGTTAGTAGAGCCACTGTTAAAAGTTAATTGTAAAAGCACAGGTAGCTTGCAAAAACCTTAATCAGTGTTAGAATAGTGTTATATTATGAACAATAGAAATGGCAACGTCAAATATTTGCCATATTATATCACTTTCAGTCTACGAGTGACGAAATCACATTGAATCAAATGATATTGCACCGACCCCAGACAGACCAAATCGCACCATATGTACGCGGGCGTCGGAGGCCACCTGGTGACCTCCGGCCACCGTAGGCGCGGGCCTGTGGACGGTGAGCTATGGGTAGCTCGCCGTTCGTCCGTCTCATGACGACAGGCCGTGTCGACGGCGCGTTCTTGTTCCACGCGCGCCTCAAAATCTTTGAACATGGATGGGTTTTAGTCAGTAGACGTCTAACACAGGGAGTGTTAGACGTCTACTGACTGGAAATCATCAAATGACTTCCCCCGCTTTGGGCGGATCGGGGGAAGTCATTTGATGATTTACCATCCCTAAAAAAAACCCATATACCAGATTGACATTTCTCCCTTAGTACATATAGACTCAAACTCTCTTCATGTATTCTCCAAATATAATGGATTTAGAGCAATAAAATGACAAATAAAAAATAAAAATGACTGTTATTTTGCACTTTTCACAATAACACAAAAACCTTTTACCTTATTGGAAATATTCGTTTACTCGTGTAACTACTCAACCCATTTGCAGTCAGAGAAAAAGTGAGCATAGTCATTTTTGAACGTAAAAATCTTACGAACTTCATTGACCTTTAGATAGTCACGTGAAAACGGAAACCTGTCTTTTAAGCAGTTTGATTTATAGTCCAGTCATTTTAGATTTTATCTGCGGAAAAATTCATAGTAAGCTGAATATTTGAGCGCTCTACTCCGAAAACGGATGTGTTTACAGAAAAATTCAAGAGCAATTTTTTTGTAGATATTTTTAATAGGAACAATTTTTAAAATGACCGCTATTGACATCCGATCGCGAGATATTTGCGAAAAACTGATTTTCGTGACATTTTGATCTTTATAACTTTTTAAGCCGGCACGATATCGATGTCGATTTTTCACATATTTATTACAACACCGTAATAAAGGTCTATACAAAAATACAGCTCACTAGGAATTTTTCCGCAGATTGGGGTTTAAAATGCCTAAAATGACTGGACTATTAAGGAAAAAGCTTCAGATTATGTAAAAGTAGTAAAGAGGGAATACAACAGCCGGTCAAAAAGAAAACGCACGACCGCAGGTCACAGACAAAGAAAATACGTTTTTCACCATGTCAACCTTAACATGAAGTAAATTTATTACTGTATAGTAGGAATTACCCAATACGTTAGCAAGAGAAAGTATTGGGTAATTCCATTCAGAATGGAACTAATTGTTCTTTTCAAATACAGGAAAGAGATTACGTAACGAATACTTTGCGTTACTAATTGCAAAAGTAAATCTGATTTTTTTTCTTTATTTTTGGACAGTTTTTATCATCAACTAGGTTCAATGCCTGCCAAGATTTATAAAATAAAGGCTATCACCACACTTCATCATATTATAAAACATAATTCTCCACTGCGTCTGTTTGTATGTTCGCGGTAAGCTCAAAAATTACTGCTTTGATTTTAATGCTGTTTTCATCAATGGATAGACTGGTTCTCGAGGAAGGGTTTTAGTATATAATTTGTCAAGCGGGCTAAACCGTAGGCATCTGTACTTCTGACTGGTATCTTCCAGTGGACGTCATCAACCAAAGCAAACCTGAGACCAAACATGGTTCAAGAGAGACGAAGAAGATAAATGTTTATTTCGCACTCACAAGACAACCAATAAATTAAGTAGCTGTGGAAAAAAATAAAAAATCTGACAACACGAATTTTAGGAGTAGCAGGCTGAAATGACACTTATCTCGGGATACGCGAAATAAAATACGACAACACTTAATACTGCAACTTATTATATTTTTTTTCCTCTATGAAAATATGAGATATTGTCAACAAAGCAGAGACACCAATTTTCCTGCATTCTTAGCGCATAGAAATTGTAGCACCTAAAAAGTCCATTAGAACATAGCTAACTTTTTCTACAAACGCAACTCATGCTACCATTATAACAATGTTATAACAACACTTACGTAATCAAATGTAACCCTTATTTCACACGCAACAAGAATTACAACAATCGCAAAACTACCTTGCCGCCGGACACGAAGAAACGATTCAAGGAAACGCCATACAATTTCGAACCTTATCTTCTAAAGAATAAGAGTAATATTGTCTACTGTATTTATTAGTCTATTTTGCTTTCACTGAGGAATGCAAAATGCTTTCGAAATCACGTTTGCGATGAATTAATTCACAGATGGTCGATGGTAAAAAATGAAAGTGGTCAAAAAGAAAAATGTGTAATTTAATAAGTATTTGGGTGCTAATTGGGACGCTAATATATTTTGTAAATAAAATTATGTAATCCTAAGCATTATGATGATACATCATATTCGTAATGTCATTGACAAAGAACCATTAATATCCTTCCTGCCTTGGACATTTCACACAACGCCAATAGTCCCAAGCTAAGCAACTTAATGCTTGTGTAATGGTAACGATATGGCTGATAAACTACTTATATACATTTTTTTTTGTAAATACATACATATTATAGATAGAAAAACACCCAGACTGGGAACAAATACTTGTAGGTCTTACAAATATTTGTTCCGTGCGGGAATCGAACCCGCGACATGCTGCGCAGCAGTCAATCGCTCAACCACTGCGCCAACCGTGTCAATCATTAATTTGCCGTTGTGGTATTAACAAGAAATAATATTCCTGACAATTTATTATTTTTAAAAGAGAGCCCGTGGAGTTTGTTGCACGTTCTTCTCCAAAGAGATCTACGCTTTGGAACGTGCAAATAGCTTCATCATTTTGGACCGACCTTGACAATTCAAAAGTGCCTGTAAATGGTTTTACTAAAATAAATGCTTGAGTTGAGTTGAGAGGCATGAAGAGTGCTGACCACAATCACAGGAGAATCCTATAAAAGTCTTTTGTGATAATCAAAGTAACATTAAACTTTCAGGTTCCATAGTTATCATTCCAGATCCAAACACATTGATGTTAGGCACTACTTCTTACGAGACAATAATATATATGAAGGACTAACTTATGCAAGCGGCTTCACCCACGTGATCCCTAGATAACATACTGGAATTGCATCCCAAGAGATGCAAAATTTAAATTCTGAAACCTGACGCTATGGTCAATAAATAGTCATACTTGACAGCTATGTTTCATTTTTAACCGACTTCTCAAAAAGGAGGAGGTTCTCATTTTGGTTTTTTTAATGTTTGTTACCTCATAACTCCGTCATTTACGAACCGATTTGAAAAATCTTATACTTGTCGATTGGTCCCATTTAAATTTTATCAAAATCGATTAGGAAGTTTAGATTTTAAATTGAAATAGCTGAAATTCGTTTACTTGGATGATGGTTTTTTGCTATCCAATATCGAAATTGCGTATTTTGCTTACGAGCGATTTTGCAGTGGTGTTGTTAGGTGTGAGGTACTTTTTTACTTTGTGTGTTCTATTATCAATATCAACTTCTTAAAACTACTCATCAACATAAATCTCAATTCCTTCAGTTTCTACGTTTCCAACAACTAAAATTTTCATTTATCTTGTTACCTTGACCACCTTTTGGTCGCATGTGTCCACGTCCACTTTCATTGTCATCCAGCCACATTGCCCCGCTCTGTGGCACATGAATGGTACTTGTTTCAAAGTACATTTAATTTATCATTATCTTAGAAACAAATGCTCCTATTGGCCCTTTCCTTTTATCAGTATCATCTTTTTTAAACTATTTAACAACTGTCTCTATGTTTCCCGCGACTAAGTTTCCTAAATCCTTCGTTTATATTGTTGCCTCTACTACATCAAGTATCTTTGTCCACTTTCGTTGGCATACAGCCACATTGTTACGCTCGGTGGCACAAGCATGGCACTTGTTTCTGAGACGTCAGTATGGCATACTTAACCACTCGCATTGTTCTCAGTTTTGCACCACACCGAGTAATTGCTTGTTTGAAATGTTAATGTATATAATAAAGAAATGGGTGTTCATTGTAATTGTTATTATTATTTAGAATAGTGGTTTCAGATTTAACACTTTGAGTTTTCAAATAGAGGTTAGTCTAAATTGAGCAATCTATACGACTTTACTGAGGTCTTATTTACACCATAAATCTGTTTTTATCACCTGTGCATTGGATTTGGTTAAAATTAAAGTAGATTTGCTAATGTTTCAGGCTGTCTACGGTGGGCAAAAGTAATGAAGTGTAAGACTACAAATAATAGAACTATTTTTATGATTGTCCACCACAAACTAGCTTGAAAATGGCTGATTGAAGTAGTTTTTCAATAAATTAAATTGGACTATTTCAAAGACGTCTTGTTTATCATCTTTGCCAAATCAATGATTCATTTTTATCATCCTTCTTCTCTCATCATTTCGGCGGAAGGCGTCCTGTGCTAGATATAGGCCTACCCCAAGTGTCACCGCATCAACCAGTCCTGTGTGCCTCGCATCCGGCGAATTTCTGGGGCCTCCATCGGGCTATTGCTTTACCTTGAGGGAGGCTTTCAATGCTTCGTCTTCCGGTACGTGATTTTTACATTGATTATTAGTTCTGTGAATCCTGCCACTTATTTGGCGATTGTTTGGGCTATGACGTTAACCTTAGTTGTCGTGTAGAATCTCTTCTAGCTTCATCACTGATTCGATCACACCCTTTCCTTTGGGTGATTTTAAACTAATTTAATTCCCTTTTTATTTGGATTCTTTCTCCGTTTATATCGCAATAGTCACTTCATCCATTTTTACTTTTCCATTAATCATCTATATATACAAAAAGCAAACCTGACTCATTGACATAAATAACAACGCACAGCCGATACTACTGGTTGTAGAAAGCTGTCATGTAGCTTCCTTACACTCTGTAGGGGTGCACTACGAAGATTTCCCGAAATTCCTACGGGAACAAGGAAAAACGGGATATACGCATACGAAGTCGCGAAAGGTAGTTAATCATATCACCTTATACCATGACCGCTTCATTGGTCCTTTTGACACCAATACCTTTAGAACATCTTTAAAGGAGTAGGTACTGCCTAACACAATAGACTTTAGTTAAATCCTTTGTTACAGATTAAACCTAGTTGGAGGATTTGTTTGGGACTTTTAGTATCTCGTGTTACTTCACTCTTGACACACTCTATTTTATAACCTGTGTCTGCCTGCAATAATAGTTAAGCTTTTGCACATTATTTGCTAATTAGCCACGAGCTCCTCATAACCATACTCTTTATTAATTCTTTTCTAAATCTAAGTCTAGTGTTCTTTAGCTTCATTAAATTTGCATAATAGATCTCTACAACTAATGTTCCAACCACTCTGATTCACGTCGCCAAGATCAAGGCTTTATGTAACGATGTCATTGACACTGTCGCTGTGATTGAGACGGAAACAGAAAGTTCACGGTTCTCAGGTGATTGGACGTTTTATTTAGAAAATATTAATGTTTGTTGTTTTAAGTCTGGAGAGTTATTGAATAAGGCTAAAGTTTGCCTGAGCTTACTCACTGCAAAGAAAAATATGGCTTGATTTTATGAGAATTTGATTTGAAAGAAAAGAGAGTTAATAATAGTGTTACGGTTGGCTGGGAGAATATAATACCTATAGTACACGGTAAAAGGACAGCTATTGATAACTTTTTAATTATATAAAATTAATTTAAGCAGTGAAGTTTCATTCAGCTGCATATATCGAAAAATGCACAATGCAAATTGTAATTTTTGACTTATGAGCGTGTATTCCGTCCACTAGCGCCGCCAATCGTTTTTTATTATTTGTGGTAAATTTAAGACACGTAGATAAAAAACCGCTCTGTAGTGCACTGAAGAAATGTATTTATTATGTTTTGAGAGTTATGTTTTGTACTTTAGAACATAAATAGTTGCCAAAGTCGATATTTTTGCTAAAAGTGGCCACTTTTAGCAATAATTACCGTTTTGGCTATTTAACCATGAGTTATGTATTAAAAATAGCTGTCAAAAAAGAATAGATACATTTCTTAAGTGCACTACAGAGCGATTTTTTATCTACGTGTCTTAAATTTACCACAATTAATAAAAAACGATTGGCGGCGCTAGTGGACGGAATACACACTCTTATACCGTGTGATCAACCCGGTAAAGTAGGCATCACGTATCTTCTATAATATAAAAATGAATCGCTAAATGTGTTGGTAAGCGCATAACTCAACAACGCCTGGACCAATTTGGCCAATTCTTTTTTTGCTGTGTTTGTTATCATCAGGAGAAGGTTTTTATGTAAAAAAAAGTTGTCAGTTGACGGGAGCGAAGCCGCGGGGGACAGCTAGTTTTTAATAAAAACGTCGCACTCGCAGAACTCTAAGAATTTCTCCTGTCTTCTGTGTGCATTTACAGATATGCACAGTCAGCCCTGGCTATATCTGTAGTGCATACAAATGTTTATTCCGTACAGGAATCAAACTAAGGACCACACCACTGTTCTTTAGTGCCGCAGTGCGTGACAGTGGTTTATGTTTGGTGTTTATCGTAAAAAGAAAAAGAAGGGAGCTTGTTAGACTGTACACACAGACAGTACCGACAGGTTTTGAGGCTATTTTTGTTGCGACCTTTACGATAGCGTCTACTAAGAAACAAGGAAGGAAAAGGAATATTGCGCTGGTCATAAATACAATGGAATAAGAGCCTTATAACAAAGTGTCAGACCAATTGGAGTTACATTTTATACAAACTAATACGGGAAACTTTTGATCCCTCCATAACTCTAAATCATAGTATTTTTTGGTTAGTTGAAACTCAATTGAATTTATTGTACTTACAGCACAAATATTTTTGTTGCTGATTAAAACTTGCTAAAATTTTAAGAGTAACAGAAAGTATCACAAATTTTCTATTAAAGCAAGTGAAAAACGTTGATAATGACAGGAACTATGATTAAAAGAACTTCGACAGAAGTTGGTATATAGTGTAGATTTCACTTCTTTTATAAAAAAAACTGTTGTTGGCAACTTGGCATTCTTTCATGACATTCATGTGGAATTTGATATGATTCAAATACCGATAGAACTTTTCTTCGCTAAGAGTTTTAGATCAATGTGATTAATGAAACGATATAGGTACTATCGTTTTTTAAAATTTAGAAAACTACTTCAAGGCCAACATCATCTGCCTAGCCTTTTTCCAACTAAATAATTATATTGGGGTCGGCTTCCATTCAAACCGGATTCAGCTGAATACTAGTGTTTTACGTGGCGCGGTTCCTTCTCGGCAAGACTAGAGTCAGATTAACTGGCTTCTGACAATCCGTAACTACTGCCAAAGATCTACAAATAATAGCCGGGACCAACGGCTTAACGTGCTTTCCGAGGCACGGAGGAAACTCGATATGTTAAGATGGTCACCCATCCACAGACCAACATTTGCAAGCATTGTTTAACCTTACAGATCGACCCGTGCGGCTGTTATTATTTAGCCACGATTTCCTCAAACTGCTTCAAAGCCAATAAACCACACAATCTAAACAACAAACTGTTTATCACTCAAAATATATAAATTGCTATCCAAAAACCGGAACGAAAGTACGACATACGACCAACTTACAATCCTGAACATTTTCTTTCGTATCAGAGTTCAAGATAAACTGTTCACCATGACAGTGACTACAGACTAGTAGTATGCGACATGAATTGCTCATTGTTTGAATAAACAAATGCCTTTTCACCATGAATGTGGATTTCCTCAAGTCTCAATGATGTCTACAATATGTGTGTGTAGGTTAGTTAGAGAAATCTTTATTTATGTTGGTACTAGGTGTCTGATGTTCTGTATTCATTTGCACGTGTGTTGGGTGTGTTTATTCTGTTGTCCATTTTCTCGGATTATTCATTTGAGAAAGATTTGTGCCTTATTTAGGAAGTTCATGGATTTGGAATTGTTGGTATCTTCTTGGTATACTTTCACTGTGTAGGTATACAGCAGCTACGCAGTGGAATGCCCTGAAGAAGTCTGTTTCATGATAGATCTATACATGCTGGGGGCATCAAAGTAAACAATAAATTGTTTACTTCTAAGCAAGTAGGCTCCATCGTTGAGCATAACATTGTCGTTTACCATCAGATAAGATTCCTTATTAGTTTCGGTTTCGACCGGCAAATATATCGTTATTTATGGTTCGTCGTCGTCGTCTAAAATACCTACATGAAAAGTTTTCGAACTAACTGCGGACTACCACTAGACAGGGATAGCGATTCCTACAAAATTCGTAACATAAGCCCATTGTTTCTGTTGTCCAAACTGTCGAATTTATGCTATGAGCATTAAACTGTATGAAACTGACATTAATAAGGAGGTCGAGGTCGTACGAAAGACACCTGTGTTACTAGCCGAGTAATTAATTAAACATGAAATGAAACAGCAACAAAACTAGCCTTCTTCTTCCTATACTACTCGTAAATATACTATCATACAAAAATATGAGCAAACACTTATTAGTATCAAGACTGAGAAAAGATATAACAAACTTAATATAGCACTTACCCGGTTCACTATCCTCAATTTCATTTTCCTCATCCAAGTACCTCTCCTTCTCTTCGTCTTTGTCACTTCCAGTGAGGTAGATAGTATTTGCTTCCTTAGTATACTTGTTTACATCCACATTATTCTTCTTGAAACACATACCACTAGACACTTCCACATCACCATTCATCCCTAACCTCTCATCTAGGTAGGTATAAACATTCTTCTGTAAGCAACTCACTGAAGGCGTCGCCGTACATTTATTCAAAATATTGTCCCACAACACGTTACCAGTTCTAAACGTACCATTTTGATAAACGTCACTAAAGTATCTCCCGGACACACTTTCGATAATCTTCATTCGTTTCGCTATATCGTCATTGTCACTGCACTGAATATGTTTGGCACTAACTAAAATTATAACTAGAAACTTGGCTATAGTGTTGATTCCCATTTTGTTTTTGTGTCTCTCTTCATAGCGTTCAGCCATAGTCAGATCATAACTGGTTTCTTTCTATTTGTCACCGATAGTTTTATTTTACGCACACGTTAGGTCTCCTGGTATATCCGCGAGCGTCTACGCGAAGTGATTCCATTCTCTTGAAGTTTTGTGTATTGTAATTTTGGAAAGTGAGCTCATCAGTCACTTGTTGACAGGTTGAGACTTATCTGCTGTGTTGATCCGGATATATCTTGCTGTTTCATCTGTAACAAATACATTATATCAGTTGACAGTGTGTAACTGGCATGTTAACTTACCCAAAAATAAGACGCTAAAGAATGGTGAAACAACTAGAAGAATTGATGTTTTCTAGTTTTTTTACACTTTGAATTTTGACTGAAAATTTGATATTTGCATCAATTTGATAAATGAAATCTAACCCAATATCACATGGATTTCAAAACACCGCAAAATTAAATGCTTCTATAATTTTGGTAATAAGAAATGTGTGACAAAACGTCGGGCTTCTTGAAGCTCTATTTTGAAACTGTGTTAGAAGAGTAACGCTATTAAATAAAATCGATGTAGCTACCTAATTTTTTATCCATCCGTTTTCAAAAATGGCAGTCATGTACTTTAATACAAAAAAATAATAAAGTCCAAATTGACTGACCGACTTTGATTTTGAAAATTGAAAGTGGGCTTTTTGACTACGATTATTATTCAACTAGTGTTGATCAAGATTCACATTTCGGGTACTTAAAATACTTTAAATTCACACCACATTTTCGAAAGCAGTCGGACTGTTGAAGTACTGAAGTGAAAGTGAGAAGATGTCATCATCGGAAATATATGATTTTTACATCTCAGTAAATTGGTCATGGCTTGTTAGCCAAAAGATGTATTGTTTATGATTATGTCACTAACGATGTTCTGATGGCTTCATGGTTTCTATAAGATTATAGTTATCAATTCATTGGAGCAGCAAGTTTTACTAAATGGGGTATGAATGATGAATTTGAATCCGGGACCACAAAAAGTAGTTAACGCCCCTCATTACAGAAACAAAAGAAATGTGTACATAGTATGTTATGACCCTACTATAGTAAAAGTTTTTGAATTTTCATACATTGAAATAAACTCAGAAGATAAGTTGACAACTACAGGTGACGATTGTTCTATTTTGCTTACGGAGTAAACTTTTCACAAACTTCAAAAACAAGTACGCATAGATAGCTTACAATTTTGACAAACGTGATGTATGAATACGAAGCGTTTTTAAAGGTTACGGGAACATCGATAAAACGAGGTCCGGGACATAATACTATAACCCTTTTGCTTTAAACGAGAAATACTAGTTCTTACAAGGTATTGAAACAAGTCAGTATGAATGAGACTTCTGCCCATAAACGTAAGGAAACAGGAGGTATGATGTATGGATACGGTTTGTTTCTAAAGAAATGAATTTTGTATATCTTCAGAATTAAAAAAAAGTACGAAATGATCCGGCAGAAAATAAATAAGGTTGTATGCTAAATAGAGATGACAGAGCGTTAGAAAATTAATCTCAACAAAAAGGGGTGAGATGAACTCATAAACATATTTTCAACACAATCCGAGTACAAGTAATTAATAAGTAATACATATTTTGAACATGGAGGGAAGACAGTTAAAGAATTTAACGATAGTACCGCTAAACTGTGGTCTAGTAGTTTTAGAAAAAGTCAACAAGCTCAACAAGCAATTTGCACGCATACTATTCCCACAAATTGCATAGCATTATCGTAATGATTTAGATTACATTCTTAGAACTGCATTAAAATGTATTTAAAATTCCGATTTTTGTATCACGCAAGACCTAAAATTACACAGAAATCATGCTGGATATTTCAGATGGCAAGTAACATGCTCATTATGATTTTGCTTCTTAGTCAGCAGTAAATAGATCAGAAGCAAGCGATCAAATTGCTTTTAAGTTTACCGTAAATTCTACTCCAAGAATAAATCATTCAATGATAAGAAAAAGTATTGAATTTTGATTAATTGTTCCTTAACTGTTGTTGATTACAACCATGTTTATTTACGACGTAAAGTGGGACAGACAGTCTGTTGTGTTACTAGATAAGCCATTTGAGGCGTGAAGATGTTTACCATTAGCGGTTGCTATGGATTCAGATTGATTAGATATTTTATTTTTGTCTACTATATTGGTTTATTGATCTTCAATATCTTTTTTATCTTTCATGATCTTAGATAAGTTTTCTTAAAAAGATCTACTTTCAAGTCTGGTTTCATTAATCGATCTATGGATTTTGTTGTTAATGATTTGATTTCTTTAAATCGACATCGTATGCAAATTAACAAAACAGGTGTTATGTACACTCTGAAAACAAATTACCGATACCTCATCAACTTTCTCAGATAGAAATAATCGATCTAAATTCTATAAGTACACAATAATTATTCTTATCTGGCAACTATAACCTTTCGGCCCGGAACTGTTGGCTAGTCCAACACCATTTCTTAAATCTTGTCACGTGTGGCCTCTTTTACTACGGCTACTTGCATTCTAATTAAAACGAATGAAGTAGAACCAATAGGGCATTTCAACAGTTTATGGTAGTCTGTAGGTGGAGAAAGTAAAATCTATTTATGGATTTTTTGTGTGATAGGAAAATTTTGTCGTTTTCGTGTTTTTGATTTGAGGTTGATAAGTTATGATGTTTTTTAGTGTCTTATTTTTTATTTTATTTGTGATGGGTTTGCTCTTGACTCTAGTCTTGGTCAGAGATGATAGAGACAAAGTCTACGATGGAGCGAGCTTACCCAGAAGTCAGTTCACTCTAACTTTGAAGAGATTACGAAGAGAAAATACGTTGAGCCGTTGGTATCGACTGTAATTTGTAGATTTTTGGCAGTTGTTACGGATAGTCAGAAGCCAGTTAATCTATCTTCAGTCATGCCATGAAGTAAAAAATATAAATCAAGTTTGACTAGAAGCCGATTCTAATATAGCTGGGGAAGGTGAGGCGGGCTTGTCCCAACTAAAAAAAAATGCTAGGCGGATAAGATGGTAGTCTTGCGTTTGAGCAGACTCTTAGCTGAATGAAATTGATGTGACGCTGGCCTAAAAGTAAAATAAATACAATCTTGACTTAAATACCAAGTTGCAGCTATAAAGGAATGCAGAGAACGGAAGGGAATTCGACTCCATTCGTATGCACAATGAAAGTATGCCCAACATTATTCTGCTAAAATCCCATCTTGATTATCATCATTGAGAGAATACGCATCATCCATAAGGTCAGTATTGAGTAGTCTCGTTGCATCTAATGAAAGCTATTATAAAGTTGCAGCTCGTGAGTCCGATTTGTCATCGTCACAAAATTACGGGCTTTTATTCAAAGTTTCATCCATTAAACAACAACTCCGTTTGGTTACGTATTCTCTGTAATGGCATCCTTTAGTGTGTCTGTTCAAAACAGTGGAACGAGACAGCGGAGCGGAGAAACAGAGAAATATTAACCAATCATTTCAGCCAATATGTCAGTGACTCACTCGGTGCGGAGATTTTATGCAATTCCATTGGATAAAATTTCTTCGTTTCTCCACTTCACTGTATTGGACCCCTTTAGTGCAAAATGTCATTTTTTAAGACCCAGTAGTTTTAGCCATCAGTAAATGAATAAAATTTTAAATTTTAGTTAAGTAGGTCAGATGTAGAGCGTTGCGCGGGTCAGTACCTAAAATATGTTCGTGCAAGTAGCTAAAAAAAATTTGGGTAAGAGTAACTTCTCCGATAATGTTACTTTATAAAATGAATGTATTTTTTTATTAAAGTACAGGGCGGCGAGAGGTTAAATATCAGAACACAGACTATAAAACGAGAATTTAAGTAAACGACTAATTGTGTTTAATCTTTAAAGTACAAGAAACAAAAGGATGAAAAATTACCCACTTAGCATTTTGAAAAACTTTTCAAAAAGTGAAACTTCATGAATATTCCACATTTTAATCAGAATTTAGGCCAGAAGTCTGACTTTTGATAAAATTAACATACATAAATGGGCATTTTACTTTCAATGTGCGTAACAAATTTTCATAGTCTAGTTAATTAAGACGTCATCATTCTTGTCTAATAATTTAATTGCTGATCCCTGCGGCTTACTAAAACCTAAATATACGTCGAGAATCACTCTACCCATCGGTGAAAACAGCATGAAAATCGTTGCAGTAAATATTGAGTTTATTGCGAACAGACAGACAGACAGACGGCGGAAGACTTTGTTTTATAATAAATGTAGAGTAGACGGTGAACAGTAAAAATATATATATATATATATATATATTTACATCTTGAAGGACATGTTGCGTCCTATATGGCGTTATTTACCGATGATGCTGCGTCCGACTGACTTTGTGCGTCCGGAATACGGACGCAAGATTGACCGACCCTCATTTTTAGCCCAAGGGTCCCTTATCATCCTTAGAATGCATGGGCGAAAAATTGGCATGGACGTAATTTCATCACTACAATGCCTTTTAGCGTATAATATAGTTCCGCCATCGTCCGACTGAAATTTGGAGGGCGCTAGTGTTCAGCGTATAATTTACCACGTATACTTTGAGTTCAGTTCACTGATCTTATCGTGTCCATTGAATATCGTACTTAATTTGTAAAGTTTTTATCATTTTTTCGTGACAACAATCTTGCGTCTCTTAAATATCCTTAAACGGACACTGGGTACGGTGTCTGAGGGGCCTATTCGGGGTTCACGAGGGACGCATGGCGCGGGGCGCGGGGCGGCGGGCTTCAGCGCGCTCGCGTGCCGATTTGCCGAAGTTTGTAAAGAAACAGACATGTGCCGGCCGTGATGTAAGCTTGTCACCAAAGTGAAATTTTAAATTGAAAGAGAAGTTGCAGATGGAGTTTACATTTCTTTTAAGTATATATCTAAAATAAGAATGACAACATTGGGTTGATAAAAACCCTACTAATTTCTTTTGATTTAAAATATAAAAAATACATGTTCCATTGTAATGAAGACTGATTGATGTTCATAATTCAGTTTATTTTGTTATTACGCAAGGCAGAGCAAATTTATGTTTATTGTTATGTCAATGTTAAATTGCATTGATTTGTTGATGGAAAAGTTTTAATGTTTAATACATATACACATTTTTTGTAAAATTTAAAATAAAACATGAAATGTATAAAACATTTAATGTTTTATTTTTATTAATTATAAATTACGATATTATGCCTTTTATTCCGTATGTTCACCTACATAAATATGACTACTATTAAATCATTCGTATCATGAAACTTCCTCTTTCTATATTTGAACCTACATGTTCACACCAGCCTGTGTACCTGTGTGTGTGTGTTACCTGTTTATACATACTTAACAAGATCGCGCCATAAAAGTAAAAAATGTATATTTATACTATGTTTATAATAACTTTTTTACTTGAACAAAAACTGGAAATTCCAAGTAATGTTTTTTTTTTTTTTTTTTATAATCATCATATTATCGTTTTTTTATTAATACAAGATATTTATTGATTTGCAAAAAAAAATTCCCGCCACTTGTTATTTTATAAACAAATTGATTAAATTATGTATCAGTATTTTTAAAAAGTTTTTTTCTTTTACAACTTTATTACATTACAAATATTATGATTTATTTAAAAAACATGTTTCTTTAGTAACAATTTTTTCATATTTTTATTGTTTAAATAATTAGTTAAGAAATTTCTTGTATTAAAAATACGATAATATGATGATTAAGAAAAAAAAAATAACAACATTACTTGGATTTTTCAGTTTTTGTTCAATTTTTTTTTTTTTTTTCTAGTCTTTAGTCTGCAATCGGCTATCAAGCCATAATCAGATGTATTCCACTATTGTAAGCTTTGCAGGCGACATTCCAATAAATGGCACCATATAAATTAATTATTGTCTTTCAGGTTCTTTGGTTCAGGTCCAGTATGTTTTATTTATAGGCGTACGTTTGACCGCTATCTCACCTGATGTTAAGCGATAATGCGGTCTAAGGTGGAGCACGCTTGCCTAGAAGTAACCTATTCACTCTTGACTTAAAGACTCCCAGGTTGTAGCTATCAGGAAACACAGACTCAGGCAGGGAATTCCACTCCTTAGCTGTACGCACAATGAATGTATTCCCAAAACGTTTTGTGCGTATAGGTGGGATGTCCACCATGTACCGGTGGTACATCGCCGTACGTCTTGTGGTCCGATGGTGGAACGGGCTTGGTGGAATTAAGTTATGCAATTCCGTCGCACACTCCCCAAAATGTAAACGATAGAAAACCGACAGGCCAGCAACTCGTCGTCGATGCTCAAGACTTTGGAGCTTCGATTCATTCATTCGTGCCATCTTTTTAGGCGTTTGATGTTTTCCTGTGACTGTAATAAGTTCTTTGCCAGTTCATTTGTGTGTTTGCTCAGTCTTTCTTTGTATCTCTTGCTGATATTGCTGACTTCTTCCTTAACAGTAGGTATCTCCAGGTATTCATGTCTCGGTATTTCTCACAAACCAGTGCGCGCTTGAGATAGTTCTCAAGGCGATGTTTTGGAATCTCTGGAGGATCTCTATGTTAGAGTTGCTCGCAGAACCCCACAGTTCTATTCCATAGGTCCAAATGGGCTTTATGATGGCTTATACCAAGAGCTTGTTACTAAGAGACAGAGTGGATTGTCGTCCAAGCAACCAGTTTAGCGATTGAAATTGCAAGTTCGCTTCTTTCCTCTAGGCTTTTATGTGTTTACTCTAGGTCAGTCTTCTATCCAGGTGTAGGCCAAGATATTTTACGCTGTCGTGATTTGGCAGGGCCTTGTTATCCATACAAACAGGTGGACATTCGCCTCTTCTCAGTGAGAATGAATGTTATTTGTGTTGATTTGGTTACACTAGCTTTTATTCTCCACTTCCGAAGCCAAGAATCAACTTTATCGATCTGTGCTTGCAGCTTCGAAGATGCGTTGTTCGGGTCTTTGTCGCTCGCAAGGCATGCCGAGTCATCTGCGTAGGTGGCCGTTACCACACCTTCAGTTTCAGGCAGGTCTGCCGTATATATAGAATATAGCACGGGGCCAAGAACTGATCCTTGGGGCGCAGAGGCAGTGATCAAGTACAGGTTCGAGTATTCCTCTCCGCATTTAACTTGAAATTTCCTTTGGTGTAAATAGGATTTCAGGATCATGAAGAATGAGTTAGGCAGAAGTGTTTTCAGCTTGTACAGCAGTCCCTTGTGCCACACCATGTCAAAAGCTTGCTGTATGTCTATGAATGCTGCTGAGCAATACTCCTTTCTCTCAAGTGTTTGCCTTAGTACGTGAACAACCCTATGCACTTGTTCGACTGTTGCGTGTTTCTCCCGAAAACCAAACTGGTGATCCGGTATGATCCTGCTCTCATCGAGTATGGGTTTGAGTCTTCGCAGAAGAGTCTTTTCAAACACCTTAGACAATATGGGGAGAAGGCTTATGGGTCTATATGAGCTAGGATCTGCCGGCGGTTTCCCCGGCTTTGGGATCATACATATTTGAGATATTTTCCACAATTTCGGGTAGTAATGTATTCTAAATACTGCATTAAAAATCATTGTTAGGAAGACAATGACTTTTTTGGGCAACTGTTTAAGTACTTCAGCCGTTAAGGTCAAAAGCTTTTTTGTTTTGCAAATGTTGGATCGTGCGTGCTACGCGGAGTAACCAGTTTGATTGGTGCAGATAGTTGCTGGTCGCTGTTGATAATTTTATCAACCTCAGTTTCAAAGTTTTGTTCAAGTAAAAAAATTATTATAATCAATGTATAAATATTTTTGTAACTTTGATGGCGCGATCTTGTTAAGTATATATGTAAGAAAGGCTCTACGAAACGAAATTTTTTTACGACCATTATTTAAACATTTTTTTTTTTCACTTACAATTAAGACGGTTTTCGAGAAAATTTTGTTAGTTAACAATTGTTTAACTTGTTGAAAAATTAACTTTAAGTTAAAGGACATGGTAAAAAGTGGCCTATGAATCAACACATGCGAAACCTTTACCGTTATTCCTAGTTTTTTTTTTAAATTACATTTTAATGATCAGAATAGAACGGACACTTTTTAATTACAAAACCATTTTAAAAAGTAACTCACTTGGGTTTTATAACCCCGCGCCATTATTTTAAAATGAAACAAAGCAGTCTCAGCGCTGTAAGATTTTTAGTTACCTACAAAAAGAATAAAGCGATTAAAGCGCTGTATGACACGAACACTATTGACACTGACAGTCGATGAAATGACAGTTGACACTTTGTTGTAATTAATGTATTTTGCACCTGATATCAGGGAATCGGTCGTCGACCTAAGTTACCACGCTTTCGTATGTTAGAAGAACATAGTAACACTACTCTACACCATTTTTTGTTGAGATAAAAAGTCTGGCAGCTCTGGGATCTTAGTCCATTTGGTATGTTTCTATTGTTTGGTATGTTTTATAACCTCAAAATCCGAAATCATTTTGGATATTTTACAATTCTGAAAAGTGTCCGTGATTTTAATTTAGTTTCAGTCGAACATATGCATTATTTAAAACACAGATAGTAAATTCACGTCTCTGTTGGTTCTTAGGCGAACGATGTATGGGCATTGAACAATGTCCTTTCCAACGGGAATAAATTATTTATAGTGTTCAGAACACACCATATTTTTTTCAAATTTAAAAAAAATATGAAATACCCTAAATAAATTGATTAATATACCGTACTCGCTTTTGACGCCACGCGTGCAACCTAAAAATGTCGCGCGCAAACCTATTTTCAGCATTAAATTAATGTTACAAATCATGGAGATAGAGTTCCGGGAGTTAGGAGTTTTTTATTGGAAATTTCCTCTTCTTTCAGAATCTTTTATTTGAAATTTCTTAAATATTAATATTTTATGAAATATTGGCAAAAATCGAAATGCCATTTTTCTTTTCATCTTTAATTGTTTATAACTTTTGGCACATTTTTCTAGGCGTCATTCCGGATCCAATGAGCTATCGCACATAATTTTAAAGAGCAGTATCTCTATTTTGTACCATTTTCAACTTGTCGACTAGACTATTACCTGTTTATACATACAAACTTACCTGTCACTCGTCAAAAATGATTATATTGCTTTTTAAGATTTTGTAGACCACCAAAGAGAAAATACCTACGCTATACATAGGTATTGTCACTTTTGTATGCTAACTATTAATTATTTATTATCTGTGCCTGGAGTCAGTACTAGCCCTTATATAGGTGGAAGCCTCTTGGCTGATAAGCTGGATACAATAATTCAAAAACAGTATTCGGAACCAACCTGAATTCAATAGTAGATGGATGTAATTTAGTTATTATAATCATTATGATATGCAGAGCATTATACGGAGTTGATTTAAACATACAGTTGGACGGAGGCGATAATGTGCATGCAGTGTTTTGAACGTATACGGAGGATATTCAGTGTGCAAGAAAGATTTAAGAGTGAACGGACGCACAAATTCAGCTAGAAATATTTAATTTGAATATCACCATTTAGCGTTTAAATGAAATTTGACGTCGACTACTGATATGATACTGATTAAAACATCTTACATACGCATTGAAAACATTAAAAATCTCACTACATTCAGTGGACGCCGCAGGGTGGTAGTTTGTAAAGACGCAAGAAGTCCTTCGCGATTTATATATATATATATATACATATATTTCCTGTTTCTTGTTTACACACAGTCATCCTAAATGATACGTTATACCGATTGGTCATGTTTTACTTTAATATCACAACAAGACCAATCAGTATTTTAATAGGAGAACCTACAACCTACCTACCTACTTAATACTTTTGAAAAGGGCAGCTCAGCTTGCCAAGTCGCAATCTGTCAAAATAGTCTCTATTTCTATACATTTTTTTGTTAAAAAATTTGTAGAATTTTGGCCTTTAAAAATTACCTGCAAATAAATTAACTAAGCGAGGAAGTATAAAAACAGGTCATAGAAGGTATCAGATTTATAAAGATAAAGCACATACACACGCATACACATATAAATCAAATATAATAGAAAAAATACTATGATTTACAATGGAATATCCAAATTACGTATCTTCATACATCAGAGGAAGAAAATTATCTATAAACTGGTTGTCCATATGGCCAACAGACACACTAATAAAAAGAATTACACCGGTTTCCTCTCATCCAATATAACGTCTTCCATTAACTTTAGTATTCGTTCTAAATTTTTTGTTGAGCTAAGTAATTATGATGCAATTATCGTTCTAATTACTACAGATGTTGAACAAAAAATGTTTAAAATACAGCGTAATTTTGGGATACTTTTCTTGTTCATTAATTTATAGAATACTCTATGTCTAAGGCAATTTTTTGTTGGTTAGTAAAAACATTCTCCGGATATAATATATTTATGCCTATAATCTTTTTATGTCTGTGTTGTTTCTCGAACCATGATTCAGTTTAACTTTGGAATGTCAATCATTACTTCCTGTTAAGATGAGCAGTCAGTTTTTACTATATATGTTCTGTAAAGGTTACCGTGAAAAGCTATAAGTAAACATTAATTAATCATTACGTAATAATAATTTTAATTTTCTAACAGCAATACCAAGAAGAGTGAGTAGAAGGATATGGGAGAAACCTTTGCTCAGCAGTGGGACAAGCCATTTACAAAACTCAACTAACAGCGAGCATATCGTAGATTAAAGTAAAAAATAGATTAGATGAAGTTAAAAATAATATTTATAACAGGTAAGATGAAAATACAAAGACAGAAATGTGTATCTATACTAATATTATAAAGCAGAAGAGTTTGTTTGGTTGAACACGCTAATCTCAGGAACTACTGGTCCGATTTGAAAAATTCTTTCAGTGTTGGATATCCCATTTATCGAGGAAGGCTATAGGCTATATATCATCACGCTAAGACCAATAGGAGCGGAGCAGTAATGAAAAATATTACGCAGACGACATTGCATGGGTCAGCTAGTAGGTAATAACGGATAAATATATTCTCTTTTATGATCAAATATTAAAAAAAACGCCAGTTATTTAAAAAAAAAACTAACATTCCTTAGCAACATTAGCACTAGATAATAATAATAATATCCTTGGACATTTCACACAACGCCATATAGTCCCAAGCTAAGCAACCTAATGCTTGTGTTATGGTAACAAGATGGCAGATAAACTACTTATATACATTTTTTTTTTGTAAATACATACATATTATATATAGAAAAACACCCAGACTCGGAACAAATACTTGTAGGTCGTACAAATATTTGTCCCGTGCGGGAATCGAACCCGCGACATGCTGCGCAGCAGTCAATCGCTCAACCACTGCGCCAACCGTGTCATCAAGATCAATGTATTTACCACCCAATAGAATGCTAGATCGGCCACAAAATCCGACGAGATTCGCGCTCGTCATCCGTTACGCTTTCAACGCGTGCGCATGCGCAAGTGCAGAGATTTACTTATTTCTGGATGACGCATGAGCTATGTATTGATACTGTTCTGCTCTGATTGCTTTAATTGTTATTATGTAAATAACTACGTATGTGAGGGTGATTTACTGTGAGCTGTACAACTTTTTAAGTGACATGTAAGGGTAATAAAAATACTAATGGTGATTTTCTATTTTGTTTCTTTAGCTCTTTGACTGCAACAGCCTATCGCTACGCAAGACTATTACGGCGGCCAGCTCATCTTCAACCAAAAATCAAAGCGCCCAATTTAAGTCATCATTTTTTTTACAAATAATTCGCCTAAATTAGTTTATCAAAATTAATTAAGTCGAATTATTATATTATATGTGAAACGTTTTTAAGGGGCTTTTTCGATAGTTATACACCTATATTCTCACTGAAGAACAAATACGGGTGTTTGGCACATTTTTAAAAAAAAAAGTCCTGAGTCCTTTTTTTTTAACTATTGATAGGCACACGTTTAACCACTATCTCACCTGATGGTAAACGATGATGCGGTCAAAGATAAAACACGTTTGCCTAAAAGTGACTTATTGACTTTTGACTTAAATACTCCCAGGTTGAGTATTTAAAAACCAGCCTTGCCTTGCTTGTATTTATTTATCTATCATGTATTTATTCATTTAAGTCGTACACCTAAGACTACCTACAGTACTGTATTTCCTTTCTCTTTGAAATCCATCCAAAGGTTGTCTTGAAAAGATCGCTCTTAGCGATAAGGCCGCCCATTGTGTCACCCTATGTAATGTTTACTCAATATTTTTTCTGTTACTTATATGGTGTACATAATAAAGAGTATTCTATTCTATTCTTAAAATTAATCAAAATCTCCTTTAGTAAAATTTTTAAAAGAAGAGAAAAAGATTGAAGATTAGAGAATATTAAACCTGACGTAGATAGTGCTATAAATATGGCGGTTTTCTCACGACCTTGCATTGTAGTCAACTATGAGAAGGGTCATGCTGATTTGCTGAATAGTGGGCGTTTACCAGTTACAAAAAGATAAACGATCGAACAAGAAAGTCTATTGAATACGTTATAATAGATAAGTATGTAAAATTGTTGATGAAGAAATTTGTTTTTTTTTACAGTTCGGTGTTGATTAATGGATTTCATATTAACCATTAATCCACTATTATAGGAAACGCAAGCGAGTTTTTCAGGCTAAATGGAGGGTCAAAAGGCTACCTTGTAACAGCAGGATAAATAAAAATTGCTAAACAGGCAATGAATGGTGTGCTTTTGTAGAGGTTTATATGTAAATCAATAATAGCAAAATTTGTAAACATGTGTGTGTTTGCATTGTATAGACTCACTCAATAGCTTAGCTGACGGTGGCGTATGCGTTGGATCATTTGGCTCCATTCAAAATGGTTGAGGCGAATGGGCCTGGCGCATGCGTCATGTTCGTAAACGGCTACCTTCGGTTGGGACTGGTCATTTCTCTGCTGCCATGGTTTATTTTAATTATTTCCTTGAATTGTTCCTTTTTATTCACATCGTTCTCACATGTAGGTATAATTTCAACGCGATGTAATTTCAAATTTGTAACAATTGATTATTTTTAAGAGTGTCCGTGGAGTTTCTTGCATGTTCTTGTCCATAGAGATCTACGCTTTGGAACTTGCAAATAGCTTCTAATTTTTGGACCGACCGACATTGACAATAAATTCAAAAGTGCCTATAAAATGGTTTAATTGAAATAAATGCTTGAGTTTTGAGTTTTTTAAAGTTTCGTCCACAATGAAAAGCTGACAATTGACAATCATGATGATGTTAACGCAGACATAAAACATAACGTCAACTTGGAAAAGAGTTGTGTTATTATCGCTACCATTAAACTAATGGCTGAAGAATTTTCACACACCGATGTCGACACTGGCAAGAGAAAAAATGCCTATAACTCTAGCATCGTACTACAAGTTACTTAGCACATTATTCATACTTTGTAAAGACAATATCATAAAGGCCCATTCACAAAACTGTATAAGGTCCAAGCTTCAACATGTGCACTTTAACTTTCACTATGAAAGTCAGTGGGCAAACATTCATTAGAACTATGTGTCTAGCTATTATCACCAGAGTTTGTTGTTGAAGCTACAGTAGGTCGGATCCTGGTCTTGAAGTTTATAAATGTTCAGTTTAACCCATTAACTGGGTAACACGGTACTCCTTGGCAAGACTGGTGTCAGATTTTATGGCTTCTGACTATCCGTAACGACTGCCAAAGATCTCCAAATGACAGCCGGGACCAACAGCTTAACGTGCTTTTCGAGGCACGGAGGAAACACGATATGTTAAGATGGTCACCCATCCACAGACCAACCTCCGCAAGCGTTGCTTAACCTTGAAGATCGACCTGTGCGACTGTTATTATTTAGCCACGAGCTCTTTACTTCCATACTATATATTATTTAAAAGCGTAAGTATCTCTGTCTTTCACTCTGTAAAATTTGAATGAATCTTGGCGCACGTATAGACCATGTTGACATACGGCAAAGAAAAAAATTTATTTTACGAGCTGGCAGAAGCTTGGAGTATGTTAATAGTTATGATTGGCATGGAATGGTCTTTTTTTGTATGGGACAAGCCACCCGCCACACATTCGCACTCCTGAAAGCCAGAATCAACAGTCATGGTGACCATCAGAAAAATGCCGAGCTAATGAAGCCCGACGAGTCTCGGAGAAACGATTCAACTGTCTTGGATCCCGCAAAGAAATTGATCAGAAGAGTATAGTGGAGGAGTAGAAATGGTCTATTAGTCTACATCTCTGTTCATAATTTAATTCTTCACCCCAACATCAAACAATCTTGCGTCGTCATCCATATCTTTTACCTTTGCCTTTGTAATAAAAATGCTACATCTGGTTTCATTATAACATCAGCCCCTATAAAACTTCTACTTGGTAAGGTCTGCTTAACAGTCAATCACTTTGTTCCGGATGTCTTACTAAAATTTTGGTGAAATTATGCGTTAAACAATTTTATGCATAATTTAATGCCATTCGTTTTGTTCAATTCTGACAAAGCCAAATTGACCATGACCAGGAAAGTTAACCCTCTTCTTTAAATATTGATAAATATTAGTGGCTGAAATTAATAGGCTTATTTGTCGGCTTATGATGTAAATGTATAACTTATGCATGCTTAAGAATAGTAAAAGTGATGATCAATGGCCCTGTTGTTCCCTGTTGACCCAGATGTAATGTGAATATTTCTTTACTTGTTAGCTAAATACAGAAATTAATAGGCTTATTTTTCCGACTTATAATGTAACTGTCTGGCTTATGTATGCTTAAGTAGTTAAGAATAGTAAAAGTGATGGTCAATTTGAACCTGATGTTAATGTGATTGTATTTGTTTGCTTGTTAGCATATACGTCATATTTAAGGTTTTTGTTGAGAGAATAAATGTTGGATTAACACTTTTCTAACACCACTGTTAAGAAAAATGTATACATCATTCGAAAATAAAAATGGAAGGGTTGAGGGGTCTATTTTATCTTTTACTAAATGCATATATAAGTATAATTGTACGATAGTTATTAAAAATCGATTTGTGCAGGCTAATCTCCAAAACAGCTGGATTCTGCCAGAGGGCTGATGTTATGAGAAGTAACTTAGGCAACTTTAACTATAGAAAAAATATTATAAAGTTTTAGAATTTAACTACTTCTTGATAAACTGTGACATACAAAAGATATTTAGGCTAGACATAAAGATGTTTAAGTCGAACAAAAACATAGTTTGGAAATTAAAGTAAGTCATGAAGTCAAAAGTAAAAGGTAATCGCTTCAAAATTAGGTTGTATGTAACAAAAACTGATTCAAAAAACTTTGAATTTGCTAATAAGCAAAAAGTAGTGGTTACACTTTTTCAAAAACCTGCCAATCAAATGCTTGAGACATCCTTAAAAACTGCAAGTCAAAATGAACTAAATCAATCATTAAGTTTAGATATTATCAATGACCATTCAAAAGTAAGTGACTGTGTTAGTAAGACACTTTTTTGAAAGACACTTTTTTGGGAACTTGAAATCATTTTTTAACCGACTTCCCAAAAAAGAGGAGGTTCTCAATCGGTCGGTTTTATCGGTTTTATTTGTTTTTTTTTTTTTGTGTTTGTTACCTCTTAACTCTGACAATTATGAACCGATTAGAAAAATCTTGTTTTATCTTAAAGGATATACTTGCAGATTGGTCCCATTTACATTTTATCAAAATCGGTTACGAACTTTGGTTTTTAAATCGAAATGCTGGAATTCGTCTACTTGGATGATGGTTTTATGTCATCCAAGTAATCGAAATTGCGTATTTTGCTTTTCGGCGATTTTGCAGTGGTTTTGTTAGGTTTGGGGTACCACTAAAAAGTGAAAAATAAAAAACTTTTTACAAAAAAATACAATAACTTTAATTTCGGAACCACCGACTTCCGAAATTAAAGTTTTTTTTTTTTTTTTTGGAAGTTGGTTGTATTTCTTGTAAAAAGTTTTTTTTAGGAACTGAGTTCTTAGACTGAAATGGAATTTGAAATAAAGTGAATTTACTGAGAAAAAAGATAAATGCATAAAATGCGGCTGAGAGTCGGAATGATCTTAAATTATTATTACTATTACACTTACATTATTATTATACTTAATGTCCTTACTTTGGTATTGTTCGTCAGGTCGTTGAGCTCCTTAAAGTTCTAAGTTTGAGCTACACTATAACTGGCAAATGCTTGCACTGTCTGGACAGGTCCACTCAAATCTGTGTGGTACTTTCCTCAAAATACCAATTCAGACATTAACCTACATGATTTGACTGGTACGATTGTATGTACTATAAAAGAGACTTTGGCTTCTGAGTTTGTTTCGGTGTTTCTTTTTAGTCAGCTAGGAACACCGGCCTCATCTAGTTTAAAATAACCAAAAATGATTGACGTTTAAAAGTGTTATTTACAACTTACTTACAGAATAAATATCATTTAATTATAATGACCGTTAGGATCGGTCGGTACACTCAACGATACGTTTAGTTTGCTCAACGTAACCAACGTTTCGTATAGGATGAATGCAAGACTGATTGCTGTGGCGCTGGCCTATATCCAGCAGTAGACGTCTTTCAGCAGATATGATGAACTAACATTTGTCTAATGTTGGTTTTTAACTTCTTTTTATCTAGCAAGGAGTGGAACTCTCTGCCTGCGTCTGTGTTTCCGAACGCTTACAACCCTAATCTCTTCAAAGTTAGAGTAAACAGGCTCCTTCTAGGTAAGCTCGCTCCATCGTAGACTTTATCTCTGTCATTTCTGATCAAGACTTAGGTCAAGAGCAAACCAATCATAAAATAAAAAAAAAAATTGGCGCATTTGTGAGGCTCACAATGTTATTGTTTCAAATTATGTTTGTTCTTACTTGTATCTGTGTGTACCTAATAAACATATTTTCTATTATTTTTTCCTTCTTTATTTCTTGTGGCGATGTTAAAGTGAGGTTTTTGGCCTACAGTAGTGGGGAAAAATAAATAAAACAGCATTTTTTATGTTAAGTAAATCTGAAAGTGTAATGATTTTTGAACACTACTTTCTTCGACAACCGTGAAACGTAATCCTTATGCTGATGTTACAAAAGAAACTGAATCAATGATTCAGTCGTCACTTTTCTCCATTAAATTTGATGTTGAAAGCAAAAGTAGATAATTATTCAAAGCATAAACTTTCAGGGAATAAAATGAAGTCTTTAAGCCTGATGAGTTACTGATGGCGTATGTCATCATAAACTGTTATAAAACAAGGGTCATGACCGAGTGCGTCATTTGCATAAATGATCATTTTTATTTTTCTTATGAAAATATAAGTAATAAGAGTAACGTACATCATGTCATGCTTTTTCCCATGAAGGCCGATAGAAATTGCCGACTTTTACAATATCTAAATGATATAATATCGGAGTTGTTTTTAATCCTTGTGTAATAGGAGTTTTATTTGAAGTTCAATTCATCCTAACTGTCAAAATAAATAATTGATCAAATTTAAATTTATTCGATACAGTAATGAGCATAATATTTTACTAATGAAAGCTGAAAACAACCAAATTGTAGATTTTTGAAGTAACTACTAAGTTTCAAAAATTAGGTATTATTCATGCTAGGATGTTTATGCTTAAGTTTGACTTTTTTGCAATCCAAAAAAAAAAAACTAAATAAAATTTATTTAAATTGATGATAAAATCACGTCAAATGTCGATTCAAAACGGATTTCTTTTATCATTTTTTCCGTCTTAGTATTTCAAAATATAAATAAAATGTAGGTGAGTGAACTTACTGAATTTCAAAATATAAATAAAATGTAGGTGAGTGAACTTACTGAATTGCCAAAACGCCATAACTATAGGTATACGTTGAAGTTCCTTTTGGCTTTCACAACACAAGAAAAAACAAAAACCCATGGTCTCGCGAAAGTCAAAAGAAAGCTGCACACTCAGTAAATGCCATAAAGTGTATAAGGAATGGAAATGGCGGTCAAACTGTTTCGACCATCGAATATAAATTGTTTGACTTATTTCATATACACTGAAGTTGACATTTTGAGAAAATATGAATACTTTTAAGGGACATCGAAATCGCAGTGGAGGATCTTCATTGGTAGGTATCGGAGTTTTGAAAACACGTGTTTTATAGTTCGTAGGTTTTTTGGGAACATAAATACCTCCATATTATTATGTAGGTCTTTAGCTATTTTTTTGTTCATTCAAACCGACTCATGTTATCATGTATGAATACCAATAATTTGGATTGAAAAACGTTCCAAAACCAGTCATTATAATATCATCTCAACCGCTAACAAGGTCAGTATGTTTTCAAAATTATTGTGATGCAATGCGTGTTCGCATTTTACCCTAAAACATAATATGAGAAATGCTATCAAAGACTTTAATTTCTTGTATAACCGGTGCCTATTTGGTATAATTTTTTCTTATTAAGCTGCATTTGAGAAAGTTGAAATATTATTCACTCTGGAATTGATAATAGTAAATTCTAAGACATTAAGATTTTGATATGTTTTTTAAATAACAAGGATATTTTTAGAACCAAACATTCATGCTAAATTATTCATTAGGAAATACATCTTGTAGAATAAAGCTTTCTACAAATGTTTACATGACATTATTCACTTCATTGATATAATTATTAAGATCAGTCATGAAGAAAGCTAATATAAAAAAATAATATACTAACGCCTTAACCAGTAACAGCACGTACTTTAAAAAAAATAAATAAAAAATACTTAATTGTTAATATTAATAACCGTTCATAAGACCATCAATTTTACTATAACCTCGTTAGCCTAGCTGTAGTGGTTACTACCAAACCAGTTAACAATAAACTAATAATATCAGATAACGGTTACGGCATACGCTAGTGAAAGTAACCAAATCGGTACAGCGGGCGAAAGAAAATAAGAGTCAAGTCGATAGTAAGAAAGGTGTCGATGACGAAAATACACGAATTGCAAAACTTTTAAGCATAGATACAGTTAATGTATAGGATAACAATAATGTGACGAAGAAATATGACTGACTACAGTTAATGTATAGGATAACAATAATGTGACGAAGAAATATGACTGACTCCAGTCTTTTCAAGAAGTACCATGTTATCCAGTTAACGGGTTGTAGAGATCTGGTAGGCAGCCGTTCCACGTAAAACACTGATATTCTGCAGCAGAACTGAGTTTGGTTTAGCTGGAAGCCGATATTAATAAAGTTGGAAAATTTATTAGTATTGTAGATGATGATGAACAAAAATGAAAAAAAAAACATTATTAGTGCATGTCTGGATGAACTTTTCAGAACACGACTTAGTAGCTCCGTGGAGCTGATTCCGAAATTTATCTCACAAGTATACTTTTTTCCCCTGAAAAGTGCACGGCGTCTGTAGGATTGTCAACCGAGTGAAGACAAGAGAGTAGTTACTAAAATAGTTTCAACTTTTGTCACAAATAATAATAAGTATTTTGAGCTTTAAATTGAATATAGGAAGTAACAAGAAAACACTGAAAACGATAATTATGGAATCACTATTTGACGACTAAGTAATGCTTAACTGAAATGCTGACAAGTTGGGCACGAGAGTGAACTAACCTGACTGCGTACCGTAGTCGGATGCTCTAACCTTTTCAGATCGGACATCCAGACGCACTGCAAGTTCAGCCGGAGTCGCGGGATTATTCGCAAGAGACACCGTGGCTCCGGAACACAAAGGGCAATGAAGGAACATGGATGGGTTTTAGTCAGTAGAAGTCTGACACTCCCTCCCGCTACACCCAGAGCGGGAGGAGTCATTGGATGATTTCCCAACCCTAAAAAAAAAAAAAAAGACGCACTGCAAGTTAACAATTTGCACTTAGCGTTTCCAAGCGTTTCTCATAATGTGCACAGCAAAGGAGTGCAACTCTCTGCCTTCGTATGTGATTCCGAACGCTTACAACTCTAATCTTTTTATAGTTAAAGAAAACAGGCTACTTCTAAGCTCGTTCCATCGTAAACAGAAGCCTCTGTTATCTCTTACCTAGGCTAGAGGCAAGAGCAAACCCATTTCAAATAAAAAAAAATGAAAGTCTTGGATGAAGTAATTGATGACAGTGATATTTCGAAAGTCTTTGATCGAGGTCGAAGAGTCCTATTACATTTTTTACGGAAATTAATGATTTTTGACGCTGTAATTTTCAGCAGCAGTAAGATATTTTAATTATTTGATCCTGAATAACGATAGTGCCAGTCTCTTTCTTGTAAGTTAGAGTTACACATTTTCATTTTTCTTTTCGTGTAATTTACTATAAATATTTTACGAACTCAGTTTGCAAGAAAAAACGTCAGCGATGGAACTTTGACGGTCAAATTCACATTGTTACAATCAATTCTTTTAAAAGCTGAAATTACTAAAAGGTAAGTTGAATGTTTTACTTGTTTATTGGAGTTCTAGAATTTCTTTAAATTCCTTGAGTTTTCATGGAAAAAATCGTAAAGAAAGCCTAATTTAAGCCAGAAATGTCTTGATTCAGCGTCCATTATATTCCAAATAAAAACAATTTTACTAAATAAATTAATATGATATAAAATTTCAATCTACAATGAATACGTTTCATTAGTTTTCGTTTGTCAATATAATAAAACAAAATTACAATAAATAAAATTAAAGTACTATATATTCTGCGTCAATTCAGCGCGCGCGCTCCTTAGTCGCGCGAGCGCCCAAATAACTATAATCCTATTCAGACTAGTAAATATCAAAATTGTTTCGTGGACTATAGATGTACTCCCAACGCAGACCAACGTAACTTCGTTTATTGCAAACGAGCATTTACGATTCGTAATAGGACTCTTAAGCCTTTTTTAAGGGACAAGAGGAAATAAGTGCTACTAAAATAATAGGTATCGACTGATTCTGAGTAGAATGTGGTCTAGTACTAAGGTGAAAGCGCCTTGATCTAGACCAGACACAAAATAAATTTACACAATAGTGTCTAGAAACGTGATCGATCAATAAGGCCTTATTTCCTCTAGTTGTAAACGGAAATTAGTTTTCTGACTTTGCGTCAGCACACATCAAGAGCAGAGTAGAATAGAGGATTTTCTGAGACTACTGAAAAGTTAACCTTATGACAATACCATATAATGCTAAATTAAATATTGGGGGCCGAGTCACCCGCGTCCGTAGGAGAATACCCTTCAGCGAATCCCTACACGTGGTCCCCGGGTGGTGCTAAACAGGTGACACTAACCGCCTCCGTGGTCTAGTGGTTATACCACCTGATTCAGACCCAGAGGTCCCGGGTTCGATTCCCAGCGGAGGCAAATTTTTTGCTCGGTTTGGTTGGTGGTAGGACTTGTTCTAAGTCCGCCTGGCAAGCTACCACCATCATGTCTAAGTATGTCGCCATAACAACTATGTTAACAGCATTGTTGTGTTCCAGCAGTTAGAGGTATGATAGCCAGTTCCTCTGTGTAAGGGGATTCCGGGTGAAACTCGCTTTCATCTTCGGCCTAAGCTTCACTTTCCATCAGGTGAGATTTGGGCCAAGAGTTTCCCCGTTTTGTATAAAAAAAAAAAAAAAAAAAATGTCCAAACTTGATGCTCGACCATGCTCGAGCTTGCAAGATGCGTGTTTAAGTATGCATTCTACATGGGCACCGCCGCCGCACGCCTCCCGCGCTTGTATGCCTCAGTGAGATGATTTGCTGGACGTATGTTTACTGCTTTCGTCAGCCATCGTCGGATTTTAGCATCAAACTGGTCATGCCCGCCTGGCAACCCGGAGCATTTTTACTGTAGCTTGCTCACGGAGGGGCGAGCACGCTGCCTGCTTGGTCGAGCTTAATATATTGCTCGACCAAACGCGAGCATTTTGCAGTTCAGTGTGCGTTCAGCGCACACCGAACTGCAAAATGCTTTGGTGTTACAGGCTCGGACTACAGATGAACATTTTTAGGGTTCCTTACCCAACGGGTAACCAACTGAACGCAATGTTTCTGCTATCCGCGTGTCCGTCCGTCTGCCCATCAGCTGGCTGTGTCTCAAGAACTAACTGAAGTAGGTTGAAATTTTGCACATTTCCATTGTTGCTTCTATACCAAAAATGTAATAAGAAATTGCAGCAGTGAGTGGCAAAAGGCTGAAATAATGACGATGATATTAAAAATTAAAGGGGGCTCCCTTAACAGGAAAGTGGTTTTTGTCTGTTCATGGAACCCTTCGTGTCCGATTTGCACTTGGCCGGTTTTTTATTAATTCCAGGTGTATTTTTTTTTTAAGTTGTTCTCTTTTTCAAAACGAGTGATTTACTCCAGTCCAATCCTTTCAGAACCAATCCTTTTATTTTAAATCAATTCAGATGTAGTCCATCTGAATTGATCCGAGTCACAGACATAGATAGCTTGAGCTTGCCTGGTTAAAAAACTAAAGTGACACCGAAAGCGATGAACCGGAGGCCTTAGTGTGAGTTTTTTTGACTCACGTTCGAACGCGTTCGATTGCGAGCGCGTTAGAATTTAGTATGGGAAATTAGGTTCTAGTGTTTTGAGTTTTTGAGTGACCACCAGGTGGCACTATAACTAAATTGAATTAAACGTGGAGAGGCAAGAAGTAAGCTGTGATAAAAATGGGTTTGCTAATTGAATTTCACATTTATCGTCTTTCTTAAGGTAAATATGGCAATACAAACCAAACCAGCCTCCAAAATGATCCAAACCGTTATAATTACAACGATCTTCTAACGATTGTTTTCTAACTTTGTTTAAAATGGTATAAGTTTCACAGTTCATGATTTTCTATGTCAAAACATACTCAAAAAAGTAATTAACAAAAAAGCAAGAATAAACCGTACAGCAACTTCGTTATGATTTTTTGTTGCTTTTCGAGGCTTGCTAAATATTTTTGATACGCTTTTTTCACCAACCTGTTTTATTTTTACAAGTGTACATGTGGAAATTAAAATTTCTGAACAGAACTGTTATCATACAAAAACTTTTTACAAATATTTATTTTAATAAGTATTACATTTTTTTGGGTACCTAAACAAAAGAATTATGATGAACGGTTTGTTAATGCAGTCTCATTGTAAAAGAGCTTAAAACTTGCGACTTAAGTGGGAGATAGACGGACGAGCAAGTACGCGGACTTATGGCTCGACGTTTAAGTTCTTTGGCGATTCAATAGGTTTGAAATTTTGCTCGTAGCTCGCCTCGGCTCGCACGCTGTCAACGCCACAAGCCGCAAGCATCGAACCATCCTTTTGTTTGTGACACGTTGAGTGCTATTTTGTTGCAAAAACTAATTTTCGAAACTATTTACTTATTAACTATCAGCAGAGTTCTTGATTGTTTCAAAAACACGATTGCAACAGGTTCTGGAGTCGACCGAATATAATTTACCGAAATTATGGCACTAACGTTAACTGCTATTCAATGTGAAATTGCTTCTCTGATGATAAATGACGACACGGTTGGCGCAGTGGTTGAGCGATTGACTGCTGTGCAGCATGTCGCGGGTTCGATTCCCGCCCGGAACAAATATTTGTACGACCTACAAGTGTTTGTTCCGAGTCTGGGTGTTTTTCTATGTATAATATGTATGTATTTACAAAAAAAAATGTATATAAGTAGTTTATCAGCCATCTCGTTACCATAACACAAGCATTAGGTTGCTTAGCTTGGGACTATATGGCGTTGTGTGAAATGTCCAAGGATATTATATTATATTATTATTCTCTCATACAAGTATCCTGTCCTGCTATAATAAAATATTATTCCAGAATAACAAAAAGATTCCTCCATTGAAGACATCGCGGTCCCCCTGGGCCTAGAGCAATGAGCAAGTTTTCACGTGTGTCACTGACGTCGGGCCGAGTAAGTTTGCAATCTTAAAAATCGCGTACTTGCTCGCCCGCCTATCACCCACTTTATAAGTTGCTGCTGGAGTAAATAAATCCAATGAAAATTGTAATCAATTTGTCAAACTGACGAATTGACTACTTCTCGTCTTCTGAAAAGCTTTAACTGTCAATAAGATGCAATATTGTTTGATGGTTTTAATTCGATAAATTGTTAGTTTATTGTTGAATTAACATTAATTTTGTAAACAACATTAACACAAAAAAATACATATTTGTTTATTACTGATTCTAATCGCCCTACAACTGTTATATTGATTAGTCAAAATGCATTTGACACAATTAAAAACTTGTTATACTTTCAAATGAATGAAAAATGAAAACACATTTCACTAATTAAAGGTTTAGATGGTGTACTGATATATTAACTTTGACGTTGATACCCGGTGTGGTTTTAAAATATCCAGTTCTGAAAGTGGTAAAAGGGCTTGGCAGTTGACCGAAATTTTTCGATGGAGATTTTCCGTTACTGGGAGTACTCGAAGATATTAACTTACTATTTAGCTTTGCTTTAAAATATTTGTTGAAGGTTCATCCACATGTTTAGTGTCGGCATTAAATATCAATATCAACGTACTACTTGTCTTTTTGATTAATGATTAACATAAGACATTTTTAAGCAGCTTTAATATTACGGATAGGCTTTCATTTCACCGCTATCTCACCAGATAGTATGTTATAGATGATACGGTCAAAGTTGCAGAGAACACACCTATAAGAAACTGATTCACTCTTTACTTAAAGCCCCTATCAAGAGTGAATCAGGCACTGTGTTCAGTAAAATATTTTATTGGCTTAAAAATAACCTTGTTGAGGTCAGTTCGTGGATTGGTGACCATCTACTTCATACAGAGAATTCTACACTTTAAGCTATGGTACTATTTGAACATCCTGACAGTCGTTACAGTTAGTCAGAAGCCAAAAAATCTGGCACCAGTCTTGCAGAGGCATGTCATGTTACCCCGTTAGTGGGTGGTAAAAGTCAGATAGCGAGTCGCTGCATATAACATAAAAGTATTAAAACTGTGTTTTATTATAATTATTTCACTCCAACAAACACCTTACACGAAAAAACAAAACTATTGAATATTAAACAGCTACACATTTACTACACTTGCATTCTTATTAAAAACATAACTACAAATTCAATACAAAGTAACATACAAATAAAGAAAAAAACAAAGTCATAACCTGATAAATATATATAAAAAACAATCTTGACATCATTAACGTACGCACTAATTACGTATATACTATATTATGGATAACGCAATGCAATAACGTGGATACATTTAAAAATAAGTTTAAGAAATATGTATGCACATGTAACTTCAAATACTCTGGAGGGAATTGTATAGTATTGTAGTATCATAATTATTTTGTATCTCATTATCATCATAAATCATCATACGAGTAAATCATAAATTCATTTATTTGCAAACAAGTACGGCACTTTTACATAACACTCTGCCTCCTGAACTAGGTAGTTAACCTGTATCTCAGGAGACAGTTCCCTTCCTAATTACATAAGTTATTCATTTTGTTTACTTATTATTGTAAACGGTCTGTAAGTTATTATGAGAAATAAATTAATTTAATCCGAAAACAGCACAGCTGCATCCAGCTCGACTGGAAGCCGACCCCAAAATAGCTGAGAAGACTAGGCAAAACGTAACAGGTGTTGCTATACATGAACATAGAAGAAAAGGCAAAAGTTTTGAACACATGAAAACACACAAAGAAAACTTTGCCCGTGTTTGGTAGTAATAACCTTTCTTTTACAATAACTTCGTCAACAAAACAAAACAATTAGTAGCTTTTACCTTTCTCTTTCAAATGGTCTTGAGGACAATAAGACTACTTCATCGTCTATGAATGGATTCTGCGGTACTATTTCGGAAAAAAAATTAAGACTGAATAAACTATGGCTTTGACATTGTAAAACTGACTGAGATAAATAAAGCGTAGTTTTTATTCATAAGGCGAGGTTGCAGTACTGTGTGTGTTTTGACGAACAACAGCGACTGTCCGGCGAGCGAAATAATGCCTAAATTTTGATTGTTTTTTCTTCTTGGCGAAAACTGATAAAGAAATCATACAATATAGTTTCAACATTTACTTCAAAATAAAAAGCTCTATCCATTGATATAACTTTTATATATATTCGTGATGAAATCTCTTAGCAGTACACGTTTAAAATTGTAATTTAGTGTCATGTTTGATAAAAAAAAGTATCGAGCCAATCATTCTAAATCGCGTTTCTATCTTTACGATTTACTTGAGGGTATGTTCAATTTTTATGTAATGATTTTTATTTATTAAAAAACTCATAATTAATTAGATTTTTAGACGTTCAAAAATCTTAAAAAGTACTGCAACCCCGCCTATGTCAAAGAAAGCAACTCCAGATGGAAATGTAAGGGAATGAAAAAGGAGTGAATGATAGAGGAACACAAAAAAAGTGTTGCACCAGCCCCAATAACTAGCACAAAAGAAAATAACGTGATTATTTGACGCACATTTAAATAAACACAATGTAAGCAAAAAACCAAAGACTTATTTGAAAAACAACGACAAGAGCAGCAAGGTGATGATGAATCCCTTAAAGAACCTATTATGATTGTATTGATTGTCATGATCATCTTCCTACCCTTATAAAATTAATAATCAGGCTTTCAATATGAGGAATAGAAGAAATAGTTATATAGCACATACATTCGGTTTTGAAATAAAGAATGAATGAAAGAAAAAGAGTCTATTTGCGGCCAGTATGTTTTATTTATTTATTTATGTACACACCCAAAAACATTCCCTGAGAAAAGACTCGTGGATATAAAGAATCTAACCAAAACACATAATGCTAATATTTAAGGCGCAACCAACATTCTTGTCAAGGGCGAGGCAAGAATAAACCAGTTCTAACAGATAACCATCCAATACCCAACCTTGCCACCGATTCTAGAAAAAAATCCCTATAAACAACGGTTTCACTCAATTTCCTGTATAAGGGCGCATTTTTTAAGCACTTTCTCCAACAACCGGTAACTTATGACGCAAACCGTGTGGTCCGACGTCCTATGGCCAAACGTAACAAGGCCGAACTTTCGATTATATTTTATTAGTGATGGTTGAGTTTATGAGACAAATGAGTACATGACTAGAATGCGAACTTAACATAGTGTTGGTGTAATGGCTAACGCAAATTTTTTAAATTTTACATTATAAAATATTGAAGGAAAACAAGAAATACCTATATTGCTTATTCCTCCCAAACAGACGCACAAATTTGAATTAAATAAAGAAAATAAAATAGAAAATATATATATTATTCGCGTACTTTCAGTTTCTTGCATTGTTTCATGTTAAAATTAGATTTTTTGACGTGACAACGTCTTATTATTCGATGTAGCCGGCTGCACGCACCAAAAAACATGACTCATGCGGCGTTACCTCATTCTGAAGCGTTCCATTTTATGACGTTGTCACGTTCAACTATCGTCAGTAAACCGACTTTACAGACAACCGATTTTTTTTCCACTGGGACAATTGGTCAGTTTTATCGAATGGCTAATAATCTTTTAGCTTTCAAGCATTTTGGATGCATTGAAGCCTCGAGTCTAGCCTCGTTCAAGCCCTAGACGATCCTATAGCTTAAATTGTGTAAATTCGGCGACGAGAAACTGGTGGATGCCAAGCTTCACAGCTTGGCTCATCGCCGCAAGGTTGCCTGCTTGTCGGTCTTCTACAGATTGTACTTCGGTGAGTGTGCTCAAAAACTCCACGACCTCATTCCACCGGTCCCTTCTACCATCGGACATCCAGACGCATTGCAATTTACCATCCCTACCTTGTTGCTATTCCACGAATTCGCGTTTCCAAACGTCTTTTATAATGCGCACAGCAAAGGAGTGGAACTCTCTGCCTGCGTATGTGTATCCGAACGCCTACATCCCTAATCTCTTCATAGTTAGAGTGAACAGGCGGCTTCTGGGTAAGCTCGCTCCATCGTAGACTTTGTCTCTGTCATCTCTGACCAAAACGAATGTCACGAGCAAACCCATCTCAAATTTTAAAAAATGCCTTAGTCTCTCCTCATCATTTCATAGAAAAGAAATCCTTTTGATAGTTACCAATTTCTGTTTATTAACCTAAGAAAAACATAAAAGTCTGTGATCTACTGAATCGTTTTTATCTAAATGGCTTAAAACACTTCCGTTCAACCTGCTGACACAATTTTTAATAACCCTAAAATATCTATGAGAAATGAATATTATGAATATTCATAGGTTTAAAATTGGTAAGTAGGTAAGCTTATACTAAAAGTTTGTGTAGAGAAAGAGGTATGGCACGCTTCTTATTGATATGCAAACATTTGAGAATTATAGTTTCTATGTGAACTGGGTGGTAAAAGCTTTCGAATAGAACCTTTGAGCTCAGGTTTGGGAAAATAAATTAAGCAAATGGTGATGTCGTTAAAAAACTAAATGGACTTCACAGGAGTCGGGCGGCTGGCTAGGGGTCACCATCACCGTCATCCAACACAGATACCTACTATGCTGAGTGAAACCATCTTCCGGATAGCTACATGCCTGCGTCTGGGTGCTTCTAGCTGAGCTACACATGGGTGACAATGCCGTGAACCAGCCTGTCCTGCAGTAGAGGCGCGGGTCGGATAGCACGGCACGCCAGCATTAACGACATCATTCATCGGGCTCTTGTCACCGCCGAGGGTCCCAGCTGTATTAGAACCAAAAGGCGTAATGCAAGACGATGAGAAGAGGTCAGATGGGATAACCAGAATGACTTGGAAGTTGGGTAGGCCATTGGTGTGGGATTCCAGATGATTGTGTTGACACCTTTGCGCCATCCCATCTTTCTAGCACTGCGGGCTGTGCTGGGGCTGTAGCGGGTGCAGAAAATCGCAGTCCGATTGCAGTTCAATAGCAGTCGGCGTGCAATCAATCGTGTGAACTGCACACCAACTGCATCCGAACTGCAATTTGCGGTTGGATTTCAGTTGAAATGCGGTCCGTCTGTCTAGAGCCTTAGGCCATGGTGCAAAGTTTCTTTGAAGAATAAGATGAAAATAAAAATGACAATCATCAGGAAAAAATTGAGTTGCTGACACAACTTGCAGTTTTGGAACATTGAAGAGGCAGTGGCTTAGGCCTAGGTCAAGGCCTTCAAAAGACCTGTCTAGCCAAGTCTTCTGAAGTACCGACGGTCAATGAAAAAATTAGACGACGTCAACTAATTCGGGTGTAACCTGGGTGTTATTAAACATTTTCTTCATACCAAAATTAGGTACAAGACAGCCGCAGGTAAGGCACGCACAGGTGAGGCTCTCACTTAATGTTGATCAATACTAAATTTGTAGCCTAGTTTTCCATAGTTTTTCTTTCCTAAAAAACCTGTCTTAACAAAATATGCCTATAAATACCCAAAGTTATACCGGCATCGTCCGAAGCCGTTTGCTTAACAAAGTCACACGCATTAACACACTTTTACCGACTGCGACGCATTGACGTATGGTTCGGTATATGTGACACTATGAGGAATGTGGTGTTTAGCAATGAAGTGTTCATCGCTTAGTAGGTATATTTTAGAGTTTTGAATGTGAAATTTTGATTGGGCTTCTTCTTGATAATATGGAGAGCTTTAAACAAAGAACTGGTCGAATGCATGTTAAACTCTCAAACGAATGTTTCCATACCGAAATAAAAAAAAACAACTCATTTCTGGTAAGAGCCTTTAATTTACATTATATTTTCTATTAATTTTTGGTATAGAGGCAATAGAAATAAATACTCCGCGAAAATGTTTGCTATCTATCTATTATGTTTCTTGATATGTGGTTTCTTGTTATGACCATTGGGCTACTACTGATAGATAGATGGACAAATGGACAGCAGGGACTTGGTAATGTGGTTCCATTGGTTACCCCTCAAGTACGGAATCCCAAAAACTCTTAAAAAGGATAAGCAACGCATTTATGGTATCCAAGGCATTGTAAATGTCCATAGGCAGTGACTGCTTAGATATCATCGAGTAGGTCCATCCATTAGTATAATACTCTATGGTATAAACTCTATAGTAGGTGGTTGCAAGTGCTGGTAGACAATATAATTATAGTCACTTCTAAAACGTAAGAAGAATCAGCAAGTACTTGTACTCTTTAAAAAAAAATACTTATCTAAACAATGTTTCTATAATAAAGTATTAATGGGTATAAGAGGACAATGTAAACCAGTTAACATAGTGCCAAGTGCATCGATAAGACAGTAAGTGAGCACAATGTTACATTTCTAATTGAGATAGAAACTGAGAGTCATCATAACGAGGATAGGGCGACTGATGAAATAAGAAAAACTACTGATGGCGCCATCAGTGTAGTCTTTGTTGGTAGATATTAAGCCATTGAATCTACCGATAAAACAATTCTTCAGGCAATCGTTTTTGGAAAAAATACAGAAACCCAAAAAGTCTATTACGACCCCCGAAATTTAAAAAAATTGGGAGTCAATAAGCAGTAGTATACCCGTATTGCCAAGAAAATGGTATTAAAGGAGCCAAGAACACGTTAAAAGAAGGAGCTGCTACTTAGAATGAGGAACCAGGCAATGTGAAAATTAATATAGAGCTTAGCAACGATCACTTAGAAATTCAGTCAGTAGGTTACCCATGTCAATATGATAAACAACATAGAAGTGTGTTTGTACTTTCCTTCTTTAAACAATGGGTGAAAATTAACACATTTAAATGGTTAGAAAATCAATAAATATTCATACTCATAACTGCACTATCCTGTGATTGACTGACCTATTGTTTCTTAACGTGCTTAGAAAATGAATTTTAAGACAAACGAAGAAGGTATAAATTACAAATAAGAAAGAAAATGCTTCGTAAAAGACAATGTTCGTGGGAAATTGCACTTTAGTACGGACCAAAATGGCATAAATTGTAATGATATTAGAAAATTTAAGTAAAGAGACAAGAACAATAAGGATGAAGTCAATTATTTTGCTTAGCTTATTCTCATCTATGTATCCATTCTATTGATCATTATGAAATCTTCAAAGAGAGCACCTAATCTCTTCACCACCTTTGATTGACAGGTAGAGAATGCCTAAGCCTATGTAATGCCTTATTATCAAATTCGCATCGCATTCGCATCTCAATCGCAAACTGTCAAAAATGTATGAAAATTAAGGCTTTTTTTGACAGTTTGCGATTGACATGCGAATACGAGAGTTGTCTAACAACACAACACAACACAACACAACACACACACAACACAACACACCACACACACACACCACAACTTTTCTAACAACGTTCGAATTCACGTGTCAGTTGTTGTCTTTTTATTTAAGGATGGGAAATCATTAAATTACTCCTCCCGCTGTCGGCAAAGCAGGAGGGAGTGTCAGAGTCTTACTGACTAAAACCCATCCGTGTTCCTCCTAATGCCCTTTTGCGTTCCAGGGCCGTGGTGACTCTTTCGAACAAATTCCGCAACCCCGGCAGGTACTGACCAAAACGGGCCCCATCTTCTATGCTGACAGCTCTTTGAGGCGCGCGTGGAACACAGCGCGCCGTTGACCCGGGACCGTTTCGTATCGGATGGCGAGTCACCCAACACTCGCCGTCAGCAGGCCCGCGCCTACGGTTGCCGGGAATCGCCCGGCGACTCCCGACGCCGCCGCCGGGGTGTCTACTTCTGTTTCTGTTGCGGCGGCCGGGGCGTGAGGTTTTCCTTTCTCTCACGCGTTCAGCATCCTCCTTTGCTAGCATTACTGCTTCGCAGAAGGAGATGACTGCTTCCCAAGTCTCCTCGCTCCGGAACATGGATTGAACCAGGGCTGGACGCGAGAGGTCGCCGCTGCCGATCGCCTCGACGAGGACGCGGCAGTGCTCCACCCAAGCAAGGTAGACCTCTACCGTATGCTCCAGACAATCCTCGCAGTGATGATACCCGGGCATATCCTCCCGCCGAATTCGAAATAGGTATTTTCCGAAACAACCGTGTCCGGTGAGTACCAGCTTCGAGCGGAAGGTGAGGACTCCGTGGCGCCGCTCCAGCCACTCCTCAAAGAATAGACTTATCGCCGCAATTATGGCGTGCCCAGCGCTGGGTTGCGACAGTCGCTGTCTCCATACCGCCATGAGATCCTGCCGGAGCTACGTCCATCGTGCTGCGATTTGTCGCGGCAGAGGAGTATCACCCCGGCGTTGTGCTTGCTTGAATGCCACGCGCCATTCGTAAATGAGTGTCTGGCAAGGAGGCTTGCCGCCTCACCAGAGACCGTGCGGTATCCCCGGGCCAGCCGCATGGCCATTACCCTTTGGGACGCGTTGAGGTAATGGGCAGGTCGCTTCCTCAAAGTAGGCACCCACACCAGCGCTCCATAAAAGGCCATGGACCGCACTGGTCCTCTGGTCTAGAGTTAATATTTTGACATTTGCTATGACCGATAGAGTCTCACTTTGTGTAGAGCCCCATGTATTCGTGTCAAAGCTAAACGTAAACAAATGACGTACAACTTTCTATGACACAATGTTTAGCAGTTCGCTTTTTAAAGCTAGACATTTGGTGAAAACGAATCTTTTGTAGCAATTTCTAAATTGCTAATATTTGCGTATAAATGACTCATGCTATGTGTATTACATAGTGGAAGGTTGCATTAATTTGAATAATTATGTGATTTTGATTTGTTGCGTCTCTGGCTACATTCGCTGTAGCTGCTGATAAAGTTGAGATAGAGATCCTGATTTGTAATCCCAAAATGAATAGTGTTTTCCAATTTAAAAAATTGAGCTGTAGAAGGAATTATGTACTTGTTTTATGCCCTTGCTCAGCTGTTTAAATTAGTATTAATTGTATAGTTGTATTGCTTAGTTATGACTCAACGGGGCTGAGATGGTCGAAGAATAAAAAGTCCCTAAAACAAAAGACAAAAAAGAAGGAAATAAATGATATCTACAAGAGAACCAAGGTTACCGATACAGCCCGAAGAATAGCCAAACTGAAGAACAGATGGTTGATGGGGCCAAAAAGTTCTGTAGTGGTGACCGTGTCCCGGAAGACGCAGCATTGGAAGGCCTCCCACAAGGTGGATCGATGATCTGGTGAGGGTCGCTGGTAGCTGATGGATACGAGACGCACAGGACCGATCGTAGTTGCGGTGCTAGGGGGTGACCTATGTCCAGCAGTGGGTTATGAGAATGATGATAATGTTCGGCATGATGAACCCATCTTATCATATAATTCAAGCCTAGAAACGAAGCTAAAGAGGGATATTGACAATTCAAATTCTCTTTCATTTGGTAAACAACAATGATTAATGTGCTTTAAAAAATTAAGAGTGGCAGGAATCTTCAGCAACTACAGTACTGTTATTGAAGGAATACCCTTATAGTCTTTTGCTGTGAAATGTACATTAAAATCTATTCATTGGAAAACGAATGGATGAAAAAGTCAACACTCCAGTGCTAAAACTGAATTCTCTCTTTCACACCTGAATGACAAAATACTGAAAAGTCAGACGTAAGATGACTAGGAATGCAAGTGGACATGCGAAAGAAAGTCACTTTGACAGAGAAAACATATCATAATTGTATGTACCCAATGAGATATGGCGTGAAGTTATGCTGAATTTCCAGATGAACGAATCTTTGTTATTGTCTCCAGTTTTTGTTGAAACTGGAAGTGGCAGTCGTATAAATAGATGCTGTAGTGAGATCACGATTAATGGCTTATCCATTTGTTCTGCGATTTTTGAAAAATATTCATGGCATTCTTTGGAAAATCTTTAGTTTTCTGATGACCCTGTCAAAAATGGAAGAACGCCATAAGATTCTTATTGAGTTTGCTGTTGAATACCAACTAGGGGTCTATGTAAACAAGGACCAGCTAGAATTTCGCAGCAATGTGGTTGGGTATAGGAGAAGAAGATGAGTGAGTAGGCGATGATGCAACTACTACAAATAAGACTTAGAACTGTCCCTTCAATTCGGTCGAAAGTTTTAAGGGTCTTTTTTGTGAGCAGACTTATGGGACAAGCCTGCCACACATTCCCAACCACTGCAACTCCTGAAAACCAGAATCAACAGTGGCGACCACCAGAAAAACGCCAAGCTAATGAAGCCCGACGAGTCCCGGAGAAACGATTCAGCTGTCTTGAATCCCGCAATGAAATTAATGAGAAGAGTACAGCGGAGGAGTAGGAGCAAACTGTTGGAATTCTATTAAAGCAACAGTCTTCATCGCTGAACGTAGATGATATGTCATCCTTAATCTTGATCATGACCTAGGTCACACCTGTTTTACTTCCGGTTGATAAATAAATAGAAAGTGAAGATGAGATGTTTGCACTTCAATATGATAATCATAGTCTTTGCTTAACCAGTTTACACATGGTTGACAGCACGTAGTCACTGAACATTCGCTGTTAAATATAACAATGCAGGTATTGGTATACTGAAGACACTGTGGTTTAAATTGAATTTTAGACTATTAATATCATGAATGAGGCATATTATGGACGTTTAGTATTAAAAGTATGTATAATGATAAGAGACGATAAGTTAAAAAGCCGTTTAAAAGCATAAAATGTCAATGTCGGACACTGCTTTCAATTCAAGAAATTTCACATACAGCCACAGAAATCCGGACAGAAACCAAAAAAAAAAACCTTTTGCAATCACAACGTTTTTGTGAAACTTTCGAATAATAACAAGCCGGAAAGACCGGTAGATATAGAAAAAGTTAAAAATAAAAACAAAAAATATATAGGGTATTTACCTGAGTCCCATAATTATAAATCCGTAACACAAAACAATCACGTTTACGTTTATGTTTACGTTCGTAAACAGGTCATGTGTACTAGAAAAGCGCGCGAACCGACGGCTATCGCTTGGCTTACTAAATTCATCTCGGCTGAACGGCGAGTGGGAGAAATTGGTGAGTCTCTTTCGCACTGGTGTATAGTGATGGGCAGTTGTCGATGTGTTTAAAGTATCGATGGTGTTGCTTGGTGTTATTGAGAAAATATTAGTAGGTAATAAAGATTTTTTCAAGACAAGAGATAATAGAAAATATATCTAATTATTAAATTAAAATAAATTATATTCTAATTATTAAGAAAAGCCATTCTCTTCAAAAATCTCTGCTGGTTATTTGCAAATCGGAACCACTCAGCAGCACTTTTATTGTAGCAATGTTGTCCATTTGCGAGAGTTCCTCCATTTTATTTCATAACAAACATTTCCATAAATACCTAGAAAAAAATAATCACCTCATCAGATTTATTTGAAAGCTCTGCAAATTGCTTTGTTTTTCAGCTTTTGTACCCCATTAACCGATTACTTATTAACTTTAGTAGTGTATTATTGGGCATTCTATACCACTGTCGGCAAGTCGCGAGGCGAGTGCGCCTCGCTCCGGACAGTGGTATAGAATGCCCAATAATATACGATCGACTCACCTGTTTTGTATATTACTGTACTCGACCAACGATCAGGCTAGTTCAGGACAGTAGTGTAGCCTACATAATGTAGGCAAGTTCGGCAAAGTCGCGAAGCGACTGTACCTCGCTCCGGACAGCGGTATAGAATGCCTAATAAAATACGATCGACTGGCCTGTCTTGTATATTACTGTACTCGACCAACGATCAGGCTAGTTCAGGACAGTAGTGTAGCCTACATAATGCCTAATACTGAAACGGTCAACTGGACTGACTGTATATTACTGTACTCGACCAACGCTCAGGTTAGTTCAGGACAGTAGTGTAGCCTACAATAATGCTCACTGCTGAAATAAATAAGTCGTTCAAGTTATTTTGGTTTATTTGTCGTAAAACATTGGTTTCTCTGGAAACAATATATCTACCGAACGCACAAACTCTTGTAGTTTACGCCATTGAGGAGAATCTGTGTCGGTCTGGAACTTGAGTCGGATGAGCGCCTTCTTCCACAGCTCCAGATTGTCGGTGAGGCGCGCGTCGTCAGCCTTGTACACCTTGCAGTCGATGTAGTACTCTCCGTCGAGGCTCGCTGATCGCCGCTCGGTGCCGTTGGCCACTCGGTTCGCAAAGAATGATGTTAGGCATTTTATGTCCGATGAATCTTTGAGTTCGGTGTCCGTTTCGCCGTGTTTACTGATACCGAATATATCGTTACCAGTATTGATTTTCTTACTGAAACAACAACGAAATCCTCTGTTATTATTCTGCAAATACTAACATGATGTACCGTTTAGTTAAAAACTGGAAATACACTACACAAACACATCATAGATCAAGGCAAAGAAAGAGCTATCGGTTATATCTAAAGACATATTATTATGTACCTGTCACAGTCTCGAACAGTGTACAATTAAACTGGTTATACAGTTTATTACATAAGAAATAGAAATAATTGTCAATAGTGAAATAGTTATATCGAAAACACATAAATAATTTAAGATTTTGTTTACCTCGTACGTTTTAAGTTCGCTGATGGTGGGCGCGACTTGCGTTTTCCATTGTTGTCTGTAGAAGGTTTGCGGTTGGATGTCGTTTTCTTTTCAGAGATCGCAGCTTGTTGGAAGTATTCGCACTCAGAGTCAGACCTAGAATAACCACATGAAAATATTTGTTAAACATAATACAAACAGCGGACAGGTCCAGAACCCTAAACTATGAAACGGTTGAAAAGTTTTTGACTTACATTTTTCCAATTATGTCCAACTGGTTTGATGAGTTTGTTAAGGCCGACAGCAATAGGTGGGTGTGGTAGCGGATAGCTGTGCACAATTATGACAGCATAAATCACTTCTTGAAGATTACTTCCTCACTTGCAGACTTCAATAAGTTTGTACCAAGTACTTCGAAAACGTGTAGCTTATAAGACGGAAACGAACGATAATTCACTATATTAAAAATGACTAAAACCGATAGTGTAATGTTGCGTGAAACAACTTTTTCCTTAGACGTATTATACCCGTTCAAAAATGATGAATCAGACATTATTGAAGTTGAATCTAATGTCAATACAGCAAAACGACTTAGGGTTGACAAAACAATAACGTGGAATCAACAAACAATGCATAGGTATATGTACTAATATAATAAAGCTGAAGAGTTTTTATGTTTGTTTGTTTTAACGCGCTAATCTCTCGAACCATCAATCGGGTTTGAAAAATTCATGTTGCAGTTAATAGCTCAGTTCTCTAACATCATAATTATGTTTGTAATGAAAGTTGCTTTGGCGACTAGAATGAAATTAGTAATCAAATTACATATTCATCAATTTTTGTACAATCTAAGTAGTTAATTTGTTGCTTGGGTAAAGCACAGGAAATAAGTTATTTGTTGGAATTAGGTCTAATAGGGTGATGTAAACAAGTTTTTAATAATTCTATTCAATTATACAATTTAATTATTTAAGTGAATTACTTGGCCATACATATCTAAATATGAACGTGTGCCAACCTTACCTAAAATAGCTGATTGTTGCGAGTGCAATGTAGCTGATTGGTATAAAATATTTGGAGCGCACGAGTAATCATTTTGTGCAATAGCAGACATTTTAATGAAATAATATATTATATTACATTATCGAGTAAAAGATCATATGACAATCAGTACCTACTAACAACCAACCTTTCAAGAGTTTGTTATATTTTTTTTAAATCGAAGACAAACAAAATATTATAACATTATCTCAAAGTAACGACGGAGTGTAAACCCCTTCACTGAATATATAAAATCAATAATTTAAAATAATGTTTTGTTAGCAAATATCAGAGTGTACAAAGTACCTGTACTATTTTTGCATCAGGCGATTTTTTTTTTTTGGAACCTGAAAAATATCTACACATTTGGAGTAAATTAAATTGAAACATTATATATGTATTTACCATTACATATTTTGAAGGTAATTATTAAATCATTTTACCTGTATAAAATATTTGATATCAATATTTCATTACACTTGTACTTATCAATTTTTTTTTATTTTCAGAAATATTTTGATAAACATTTCGATTATTTCATGAAGACTGGTCATCAAACGTGACAGCGTGACCAAAACATCCCCGTTGGAGTTTCAACAATTAGATAGCTCTGCTACCCTATTTTCTTGAAGCGTTTATACAATACTCACTTTGAAGCTGGTAGTATACCTAGGTAAGATATTAGTTAAGAGGTAAGATATTAGTAGTAGTAACACTATAAGTAATAATGCCTCACTGTTCGGTTTGTAAAGTATTTGTAGATAATCGTCGATGGTCTGGTCATTTACGCAGTAATATTCATAAAAACAATAGCGCGATCCCGTTTTATGATAATGTTACGATTATTAATTCATCTTTTAAAGAACGAATCGTAAGTTACAAGATCATTGCGACTAGCGAGCAAATAAATAATTTCCCTGAGATGTTTCTCAATAATATTAGTGAACAAGTTAAAAAGTTAATAGACCGATCTTTACTTAAACATAAAGCTGTCAAAGTTAGTTACGAACTATTTTGTTTTTTCCTTATGTTTAAAAATGACCATCAGGAGTTAAAATCATTCGTTACGAAAAACGTTGTTATTAATTTTAATTACAATTTTCAATCGATTTATAAATCAACGGTTGATTTACTGTTAAAGAAAATTGAAGAGTTTCAGGAGAGAGATAGTGGTTGGACATTTGTGTGCAATTCGCATTTAGAAATAAACATTAATAAATATCAACCTCTCGGCGGATCTAAATTTATAATGTTGCCAAAATGTATAAAAAATAAAAAAGCTTGTTTGAATATTCGAAACCAAGACGAGTATTGCTTTTTATGGTGTATTGTGGCAGCTCTATACCCCACGACCCGACATCCCGACAGAGTTTCGTCTTATCCCTACTTCCGAGATGTTTTGAATATTGATAATTTGTCATTTCCAATCACATTTTCGGACATAGCTATCTTTGAGAAAAATAATCCCTTTCTAAATATATTCGTGTATGCTTTAAAAAATGATAAAACTATTATTGGACCCTTGTATACATCAACAAATAAAAGTTCTAAGAGCATCCATCTATTGCTTTTAGAAAATAACACAAGTTCTCATTACTGTCTTATTAAAGATTTGTCGCGTCTAGTTAGAAATCAGATGACTAAACATCATGCTAAACTATACTTTTGCGAAACATGCTTATTGTTTTTTCCAACGCACAGTCAAATTGAATCACACTTGTGTGGAGGGGTTGTAACAGTTTTACCAGAAAAGGGAACATTTTTAAAATTTAAAAATTTTGATAGAAAACAAGACATTCCTTTCGTCATATATGCTGATTTCGAAACATTACTCGAACCGATTTCCGGCGATGAATTCAACACCGTTAATACGTCATACTCACAACGCCACGTGCCGTCCGCGTTCGCCTATAATGTAGTGTCATCATTTAATGATAGGGTTGGTGGCTATAGAAGTTATCGCGGAAAAGATTGCGTTTCAAAATTTGTACATTTTCTGATGGAAGATGTTAGAGCAATACATAGAATTCTGACCAAAAACAAGCCTATGATATTCACAGAGAAAGACGCTCTGGATTTTAAGCGCGCTGTTATGTGCTACATTTGTGAAAATATACTATTGAAAGATAGAGTAAGGGATCACTGCCATATTACAGGTCAATACCGAGGCGCAGCACATAGACATTGTAATCTGCAACATAAAGTACCGAAATTCATTCCAATATTCTTTCATAATTTATCTGGATACGATTGCCATTTATTTATAAAAGAGTTAGGCGAAATTCCAGGGCAAATTAAAATAATACCTAAGACCAAGGAAAAATATACAGCATTCACTAAGTTTGTTCCTTTAGACGACAATGATTTTATACAAATTAGGTTTTTAGATTCTTTTAACTTTTTAGGAACAAGTTTAGACAAACTTGCTAAAACATTGCAGGTAGAAGATTTTGTTAATCTTAAATCTCATTTTTCCGATGAAAGACATTTTAGTTTACTGACCCGTAAAGGCATTTATCCCTATGATTATATGTCAGATTGGAAATGTTACGAACAAACATCATTACCGTCTAAGAGTTGTTTTCATAATTCGTTGACCAACGAAGATATTAGCGATGAAGATTATAATCACGCGCAGACTGTTTGGGATGAATTCAATATTAATGACCTAGGTGATTATACTGATCTGTATTTAAAAACAGATGTGCTTTTGCTGACAGATATATTTCAGAATTTTCGAAAAACCTGTAAACAATATTACAAACTTGATCCCGCGTTTTACATAACTGCACCTAGTTTATCCTTCGATGCAATGTTACTAAAAACAGGCGTTCAGTTAGAACTCGTATCGGACTTGGCTATTGTCAGAATGATCCAAAGCGGAATACGCGGGGGCCTGTGTATGTGTTCCCATCGGTATGCAAAAGCCAATCATAAATACATGCCAGAATACGATGCATCACAGTCTGACTGTTTCATAGTGTATTTAGACTGTAATAATCTATATGGCTTTAGTATGTGTCAGTATTTACCGTATTCTAATTTTAGATTTCTCAGTGAAAATGAATTAGCTAATTTTCATGTTGAAAATGTTGAAGATAACGCTGAGTGGGGCTTCATATTAGAAGTCGATCTTTTGTATCCTGATCATTTACACAATGACCATAATGATTTACCATTTTGTCCTGAGAAATGTATACCTCCAGGTGGAAAAACAGAGAAATTAATTACAAATTTGCATAATAAGTATAAATATGTGATACATTACGTTCATTTAAAGAAGTGTTTAGAGCATGGTTTAATATTACGTAAAGTTCACAGAGTTATTACTTTCAAGCAGAGTTCATATTTGAAACAGTACATAGAATTAAATACTAAATTAAGACAAAAGGCAAAAAGTTCATTCGAACAAGACTTTTTTAAGTTGTTGAACAACAGTGTTTTTGGCAAGACATTAGAAAATACAGAAAAAAGAGTAACTGTTCATTTAGTTAATCAATGGTGTGATCAATCTAATCGAACCAAGAAATGTATATCTGCCGAGAGACTTGTAGCCAACCCCTATTTCCATAGTGCATCTATTCTTTCTGAAAATTTAGTTGCAATACAAATGAAACCTGATCAAATCATTTTAGATAAGCCTATTTATATTGGGTTCACTGTATTAGAACTTTCTAAGTCACATATGTATGACTTTCATTACAATATTGTAAAGCCTTTTTATAAAGACCGAGTGCAGCTGTGTTATACAGATACCGATTCGTTTGTTTATAAAATATTAACTAATGATTTTTATCACGACTTGAAGTATAATTTTTTACAATATTTTGACACAAGTAACTATAGCGACGAAAATGTCTTTAAGATACCAATAATAAACAAAAAAGTTCCGGGGCTCTTCAAGGACGAAATGGGGGGAATATATATAACGGATTTCGTTGGACTGAGATCAAAACTTTACTCTATAAAAACTCCTCATAAAATCATTAAAAGAGCAAAGGGAGTTAAATCATGCGTAGTAAGAGACTTAAACATAACAGATTATGAAGATATTTTATTTAGTGGTGGAGTTATCCGTAGAAAAAATATTATGTTTAAATCAATAAAGCACGAAATATTTACTCGGAGTGTCAACAAAATAGCTTTATCTAATAACGATGATAAACGTTCGATATCTGTAGATCGAATATCAACGCGAGCCTGGGGTCATAAATCTATTTTAAAGAATGATGTTGAAATTTTTTAGACCAAGTAGATTGTGTTTATATAAATATTATAGTTTTAGAATTAAATATGTATAAAATATTAAATATGTATAACCTACGCTAATTTATGTAGTAAAATAATCTTACTTTAGTTTAAAAAATTAAATCTATTTAATTTTAATATAATTGTAATAGTTTGTTTATTGTGTAATTATTTAGTGTTTTTATTAAAACTGTTTTGTAAATAAAAATAAAAATAAATTAAAATGTAAATCATTAAACTTTCCACTTGTTTAATTTTTAATTACCTTTTCATTTTAAGTCCAGGATACTATCAAACAAATAAAATTATATTATATACACAATACAATAAGACTTATTTTCAAAGAACCATTGTTTACGATCAAGTAATATGATCATAACGCTTCGCAGTACATATAAAATACTTGACAGTTCATTACCCTCGACGAAAAATGCATAGTTAACATTTATATGGTTACTAGCTTTCACACGCGGCTTCGATCGCATGGAAATTGAAATTCAATAAACAAAACCTTCCCAAGTCTTTCCTTCACGTCGATTTGACGTGAAAGAAAGACAAACAAACACATTTTCACATTTATAATATTAGTTAGGATTGCGATCTAACTCACAGGTTGTGCATGTTTGTCATTTACGAAATATAACTCACCCAGAGTACTTGTAAAATTCGAGTGCATCATAATCATGTCATCGGTAAGTAAAATATTTAATAAATATTTCACAGCAATGTTAATCTTCATAAAACTTCGTCTGTAGTCGTGGAAGCGTTGACAGGGATGTATTCATTTACATTTCATCAGTTATCAGTAAATTTTTTGTTATTAATTGGTCACAAAATCGAGACTCTTGGCTGTTACTGAGAAATGGTAACTAGCACTTTACCTCTGGGAGTCGAACCCGAACACCACGTCGCTGTGCCAACAGAACAGTGTGTAAATTGTGTTTATATTTTTGTTTCAGATTTCTGAATCAGAGGTTGTGTTCAGCCAGTATGCTCAGGATCCTTATGAAGGATTCTCAGAGATGCTTCGCTGCGAACCCGAGCATAGCAAACAAGTGACGAAAGATAAGAAATCAAAACAACGATGTAGGGATAAACAGAAGAAGCAAAAACCAACAAAATCTTTCGTTATGAGTCGTCTACAGCGGCGGGGTATTAAATTAATAAAAATTTCGGTCGTCGATTTGTGCAATAACAATCCTCAAGCCAGTGATACTGATAGTGACAGTGAGAACGTTATTATAAATGCTCAATATATTGTCAAAGATGCTATCGACAGTGTTATGGACGAAACTGAGTCTTTAGTTAAGAAAATATCAAAATCTTTGATAGACAGTGATTTTTAAAATGAATTTTTATGTATGATTAGTATGTAAAATAAATAAATGTCCTGTAGTATTTTATTGTGTTGTTTTATTTTATTTTCTTATAGGTATGTATTAGGTTATTTCTTTAGGTTTGGAATAACGAATGAAAAGATTATTTAAAAAATAAAAGTTTTTATTTATAAAACATAAATATGCATTATATTACCATTCTAAGTACTTTTTTATACATAACACATTTTTAAGTGCACATTGTTTTAAATGATTATTACAATTTAAATTCGAATCTACATTACAGTATTTTTTATGCAAAATGGATAAATTAGGACATTGTTTTTCATCCAGTTCTGATACCTTACAATTTACACATAGATCTTTTATCCACTGCACCTTCTCCAAGCCTTTGACAATAATTTCTTTATTTTGTAAGTATGGAACGATTAAACGATGAAATTCCTTGTAGTCAATATATCCTTCATTCCAATAAATGCCTCTGTTTCTTTCTAACCATTTAACTTGCTTCTGTTCATTACTTGTTAAGTATCTAAACAAGTATGGAGGTTTGACTAAGAAGGTTTGGGTGTAATCACGAGTGGCCAAAGCTAATTCTTTTACTATAAAATTGTTGTAGAGGTCCTTGAATCCTTGAACATCTAATAATATAGTTTCAGGACTCATGATATTTTCCTCACAGTATTGCTCAACGGTTTATACTCAACTATACAGTCGTTTAATATAAGACAGTATGCTGAAGTTTGATCGGGTATAACCGAATCAGTTTCGATTTCCACTCTTACATCCACAACCGGACCTGCCTTCAAGTTATCTGCTTGCCTGGAGCAGTCAATAACAAAGAGCGGCGCCAAGTCTTTAAATTGTTTTTCGCTTAATAAAGGTTCCGCGCGGCGTCCGTAATATGACTGTTGAAATCTAGTGTATTGTTCGTATAATAAGGCATATTAAAAATTATCAGTTATCAGCAAAATTCACATTTAGATTTTCATATGGGAAGTAGTTTGAATTGAGGTATACTCTAACATCACGAATATGGCAGTGATCGAACAGAGACATATCAGAGCTTGCATTGTTTTTTCTATTTGTCTGTAAACCGATAATAACATATCTTGGTTTCTCTATTTGCGATGAAGTTTTAATAGACCAAGTATGTTTCGTTGTTTTAGGTAAAGTCGGATATTCGTACAGGTCCCAATTTCTAAAAATCATCTGGAGCGGTCGGTCTTTTTCTAGCAGTTTTAGCAAACTTATTTTCTCTTTGTCTGACACTTTAACATGCGGTACACGCCAAACAATTTTATTTATCTGAACATCATCTACAACTTCACCGGTATTGAGTTTTACAGCGTTCAGGTTAGTATTGCTTCGTAACAATATCAATTCGTGTCTACTATTTATCACTACTTTCTTAAAATCTTCTGCAAATCCGAGAATGTTACAAAGTGGTATGGAAGCAGAAAAACTACCTCCATTAATATTTTTTATGCCGTCGATATTCCAACCCCATGCATAAGATATCTTTGACTCACTCTCATTCATTGACACTAATGATTTCATTGTAGTAGTCACACCAGCGTTTTTTATTTTATCAATTTCCACGCCATTTAATTCATATCTTATATCTTGAAACAAGTAAAGAAGAAAATTATTTGTTAAAGAAACACTAATCGCTTTATCTTTTGAATCTTTTTTGCTAACGATTATAGTTCCTTCCAAATACAAAGTGCTCGCTGACAGTAATATATACAGATCCTGTTGATTGATAGGTATGCGGATTTCATCGTTTCTGTTGAAGCTTGTCACGTAGGGTTTGTAAGAATGAAATTCAATTCCTTCAACAGTGTTGTCGTAAGTTGGAGCAGATAAAACATCTAAGATATTCATTTTAGCAAACCGATCGCTTTAAGAAATTCCTTATTATCTCTTGTTAATTTTATTTTTTTCTTAGACCGAGGTCTTATTTGCTTGATCACTTTAGAAGAACTGACGTTTCCTATTTGTTGATGCACATATTTATTGTGGTCAATCATATTTTCTTCTAAGATGTAAATATAGCTGTACTTCTTCACCACGTAAGTTTATTAAGCGATTGTTTATATCTAAGAGCCTGATATGTATACAGCTTATGTTGTTTTGGTTGATTGGAAAGTATATGGCGTATTTCGGAATTTCTATAATTCTATATCCAGGTGGTACGTTGAGTGCGAATTCGTGTACAATGTGACTGGGTTTTCCGTTTATATACGAACCACTTACAATATCACATTCTATCCTGATCACGGTTGTAGGCAAAATGTTGACTGGTAGCTCAGACACATGCCATTTATTTGCTTTTAAAATCTGTTTATTAAACCCCAATAACCTCCGAAAAGTCCCTTCTTTAGTGAAATCGATATCTTTGCTACAGTATATCAAAGTTTTTAGAGTGTTGTTATTACACTGTACTTTTATTGAACAATCTTTTATTTCCGATTTTAAATAATCGCTGATATCTTGTAATTCATAAGTGCCTTCAGGTATTTCAAGGACTTCGTTAGAGCCATAATATAACTTATTATTCGTTTTGTCAATGTTTGGAATTGAATTAAATGTTGAGAAATGTAATAAGGCACACTCATAATGTCCATAGAGCTGTAATGTATTAGGATAATATGTACATACATCGGACGAGTTTGCAGTTATCGACAAGGTGAGTGACATGATGAAAATGATTGAAATAAAAGAAACACATAATATTTATAAGTATTTATTCCAAAATTCTCCTAGATATTCTAAACATAAGTGTCCACAGTTTACTGTATTAAATTGTTGAAATCTAGTATAGTTATAAAAAACATCACAATTTTTAAAGTACTGCATTAATTCCATTGGAGGTTTCAAATCCCCAAAGCTATCAAAGTATTCACAATAATTGTTTATTTTGGCATAAGCTACCCAATGCGTTCCTTCATTTCGTGAATCGTCTAAGTTGACGATAGCACATTCAAAACGTTTTGGTGTTCTTGGTAACCGATCCTTCATATAGACTCCTCGAAAGTATGGGATGTCGCGTGCATGCTCACTGATATCGATATTAGTTAAAGGACGCATAGGTAGCCTTTTATTCAGTTTTTTGAAGGTTTTATAAACAGCCCTTTACCGCTTTTATGAGGTTTAATATACAACCCTCTGCCTAACGCTAAAGTCTCTAAAGTCTTATTGTGTCGTTCTGTTTCTTGCAAGCTTTTTTGGGCTGCCTTGTATTCATTCACGGTTTTCGCAATACCAGCTGCACCACCGGCTAAACTTCCTAAAGCAGATAATCCAGCGAAAATTGGGATTAAAGGTAAGACTCCTCCTGTCTTTGGTATAGGTATAACTCGTGGTATGCGAATCTTCTGAATGTCGGGAAATATCTTTTTCGCAGCTGAGTAAGCAATGTTGATTAATCTTTTACTATTTTTAGGTTTTAGTTTCTTAATTTTTGACCTAATTTTTGATACAAAAGCATTAAACGTTTTAATGCCAGCACCTGACTTTAATTTGGCTTTCATAACTTTATTCACTATCCATGAGCTAATTTTTTCACCATTTCCTGCATCTTTTGATTTGAGTCTTTGTTTAGCCATGTTTAAAAGTTGTAAATCCGCTTTGTGGCGATTAGATAAGTCGGTGTGATTTGCGTATGCAATGTCGTGATGCATACAAGCTTCGTCTAGTTTATTCACACCTCGATCGCCTCGCTGCAATCGCTTTTTAAGTTTTGTTCCCGGTCCGCAATAGTTATAACCAGGCAAATGAAGTTCAAATGGCAGATTATTAATCACACTATTAACTAGTCCATTGCCCTGCATAGTCTAAAGTGTAATGATTGAATCATTTCTTACATACATGGTTATATATTATATATTCATAATCCTAACTCACAATTGCATCTTTATCAATCCAACTATTTTCTTCGTTGCCTAAGCCCAGCCATTTCACGTAAAGTTTCTTTCCTTTCCTTTTAAGTATCTTTTCTATCAAATAAACACTTGGATAGCTAGTTTTTTGAAGTTCTTGTTCGTAGAAAGATCCTCTAATGATTTGCTTTCGATGATCTTCTATTCGATATGTTACTGGTATGGTATTATTAATCCTTTTTACATTAAATATTTCAGATGACCAGTTAGGAGTGTAACCTTTATCAAAAATATGTTTGTATTTGCTGATCCGAACATTTTCACCCACTTTGAATTTAGGTTGACTCCGTGGTGTAAGTTTTTGAGTATTTTGAATATTTTCTCTTATCTTGGACTCGTTCAACTTGTTTACCTCGAGTGGTTTAAATTTGGTGGTATGATGTTTTGTATTATTATAGGTTTGTAGAACAACTTTTAACGGTGAACCTACCCATTTGTAGTTCCCAATGAGACTGAAGTATTTATATATTTTATTTTTAATTGTTTTAATTACCCGTTCTACAATCGAAGCTTTCTTGGTAGAAAACGAAGAGTAGTGGTTAATATTGTAGGTCTTCATAAGCTTTTGGAATGTTACGTTATAGAATTCTGTTCCAGAATCAGTTTGTAAATGATCAGGTTTTCGATTGCTGGTAGTTAGTATTCGCTCAAATGCACGAGAAACATCAAGTTTACTTTTTGATTTTATTGGTTCTGTCCAGGTATACTTTGAGAAACAATCAATCACCACTAAAATATAATTATAACCCTTATTAAACTTTTTCAGATTTTGCATATCTATTAGATCAGCTTGCCATAAGTCATCGATGCCTTTTAAAATAACTGAACGTCTTACAAAGTTTCTTCGTGCTGCTTTGTGTAGTTCATTAACAATTTGTTGTTTTGCCATCACGGAGCTTTTTCAAGTAATTTTTGTACTTCCGCTTTGTTATAAAACTTATCTTCCAACTGGACTAAAACTTCAGGTATCTTCGCTTTTAAAGCGGCTTGGACTGTTATTTTTGCATCTTTTATGATTTGAGCACGCAACAATCCAATCATTCTATTCTGTTCCTTATTTGTCTGATCGCATAATTGATCGACGTAATCCTTGTTTACAGCATCGTCTGTGTCTACAGGAGATCTTACTCCTCTTAATCTAGATTTTTTCAAATCAAAATCGCCGCTTTCGGATTTTAGCAATGCATTTTCATTGAATTCTAATAATTCAGAGAAACGCATTCTCTTATGAATATGGTGTCCGAATTTATCTACATTCATCTTTAAGGTGTATTATATTTAAAGGTTGATAATAAAATGATCAGTAAAAATTTTATACCATTTATTTATTACTTAATAAATTTACTTTCACGCAGTTCCTCGATAATAGATATAATTTCGTTATCTAATCCAGAGTTACCAGCGTCTCGAGATGCAATTAATAATTTTAACCTATCCACAAGTTCATTAGGATCGTCCCAATATACAAAATCTATATTTTTTTTCCACATTTTTGTCAGAGGTAACCCTTTCCCCTTTATTTGGCTGTTTTGATTAGTACTTGACAGTTTGAAAAGAGGTTTTATAACTTGCAAATATTTTTGTCCCTTATTGCTTTTTATTGGTTTGCTTGAGTCAAAGTCTCGACGATGTGCGTTTGTGGCAACCAACATCATTTTATAATTCTGCAAATCAGACTCTGTAACCGCGCTTAAATCTACGTCCTTTTTCAATAACAATTGTTTCAGTCCAGGAGTGCTTCGATATTTCCGTCCAGTGACGGTGATGTAATCGTCGCTGATGGTTATGGCAGCAGAACCTAACATCAATTGTCCTCGCTCCGCTCGAACACCAAATGGAATATCTGTCAGTGCTTCTGCAGATATTGACCAGGATGATGTATTACGCTCTTGATTGTTCTCTTCCAATGATTGATATGACTCGTCACTGTCGGTATCACATTCATTTTCTTCCGCGTCACAGTCTCCTTCGTCACTAGAACGTCTTTTCTGTAAAGTATCGTTTTTAGACTGATCTCTTGTTTCTTCATTTTCTTTTGTTCGTAAGAGGTCAGTTTGCTTACTGTTGTTAGCTATAAAATTGAGAGACTCTGTTACAGGTCTAAAAACTGATTCCAATGCTTGCTTATTTTCAGTCTCAAAATCTCGCATCTTTCGTACTTTCTTCTTTACAGCTTCTGCAGCATCAACAATTTGTCTTTTCAGTGATTTTTCCATTACGGTAGACTATGATAGTTATCGATTAAGAGTCGGGCAAGTAATAGTGATATCATGTAAGTATCATAGTCTTAAATATTTGTATTTTTAATCAAAGACTACAAAAGTGTCAAATTTATTTCTATAACATCCGTTATTTTTGTTGCAATCTTTATTAATTACAACATAATTAAAGGGTTCACTCCAAATTTTAGAACACATTTCACGAAATTCAAGCCATGTCATATCAGTGTTAACATGTTCTTCATAAACATGCTTCAAGTTAATATCATCTTGTTTGAATAATATAATTAAGTTAGCATTATCTCTTACTAACTGTTTAGGGATTTTGCTATATGTTTGATTTAGATAAAAGCAGTCGATATGTTTGTGCCTTCCCATCGCGAAATAATCACGCACGTTAGTTTGATTCTCGCAAGCAACGTCATCAAATATAATCACAGAGTTGGGTTTTGCCTCCTGAACGCTTATAACTTCCTCATTCCCTTGATATTTCTGTAGTGAGATAATTGGTACCCGTTGTAAAACTTTTTCTAAAAAAATGTATTTAGGTTGGTGTAAGGTTTTTGAATAGACATAAACATTTTGAAACCGTAAACCATTTTCGTGTATAAGAAGTCCAATAAGTAAATTTGTTTTTCCACAATTCGATGGTCCACAAATGATACATCGTACTGAATTAGGTAACAGTTCTCCATGACGCGAACTAGTTTTACAAAAATCATCGCAAATTGTGTTTACATGCAGCGATTGTGGTTGTTTAACAAATTTCATGATTACTGTTGTCAACAAACTAATCACCAATGAGTGAAAGTATTTATTACAACAATACTTATAAACTTAAACAGTACCTACTATCTATTGTCTATTTCGCGTTCGTTTATCCGAAGTGAGAAGAACTCGAACGATCAGAGAGTCGAGACTATTATCGATTATTGGGCGTTCTATACCACTGTCGGCAGCGAGGCATACTCTACTGTCCTAAACTAGCCTGATCGTCGTTGGTCGAGTACAGTAATATACAAGACAGGCGAGTTGATCGTATATTATTGGGTATTCTATACCACTGTCCGGAGCGAGGCGCACTCGCCTCGCGACTTGCCGACAGTGGTATAGAATGCCCAATAATACACTACTAACTTTTCTATTCTTAATACAACTTAAAGTATTATTATTACTTTTATACAGATGGAAAACTGTTTTCATAATAATGACATAAAAAATTCGATGTTTTTAACATCGATATCAGCATAGCTACAACACTACAAACGTCAAACCAAGTTCCAAGAGCAAGGTGAAGATCTGGGTCTTTGACCGTATGCAGTGGCCGATTGCAAACGGCCGACTCCACCAACTGTTAACTGACTGCTGGCTTTAAGTTAAGATTAGACGGCAATGTTTGCTCAAACTTTTGAACTTTGAAAATTAGAAAATAATTTGATAGAAAATCAGGTTCGACAGTCAATAAAAGAATAATAAGTAAGACACTACGATTTGGCCCCAATTTGGGGCTTTCGGTCCTTGAGAGGAAACGTATCTCTTGGATAATAAAACTATTGGCACAGTTATAAGGATCATTGACTATTGGTAATAATATAGAAACAATATGTCTAGCCACTTAGCTTATACGTTAAGACATATATTATGGTGTATGTTTCAACTATGTTGAAAAAATATCCTGATACCTACAGCATTTGAATGGAAAATGTTCCTCTTTATTGAAATATCGATTACTTATTTTTTAGGGTTCCGTAGCTAAAGGGTAAAAACGGGACCCTATTACGAAGACTTCGCTGTCTATCTGTCACCAGGCTGTATCTCAAGAACCGCGATAGCTAGACAGTTGAAATTTTCACAGATGATGTATTTCTGTTGCCGCTATAACAAAAAATCTACAAAACAGAATAAAATAAATATTCAAGGGCGCTCTCATACAGCCAACTTGTTTTTTTTTGCCGTTTTTATAGATAATGGTACGGAACCCTTCGTGCGCGAGTCCCACTCGCACTTGGCTGCTGGCTTTTTTCATGTTTTTAATTTTACGGCAAGCTGATTAGAAAGTGAATAAAAAAAAATCTTTAAACATTTTCGTAACATACTTGAAAAAGTCGGTAAAAGGCAGGACCTAAATGTATTTGTTGAGGTGATCCTTCTTTGAAGTAAATTTTACAATTATTTTATCAAATATTGAAATATTATACTTTGTAATTATACATTATCCCACGTTCAACAATCTTGGTTACTTTTACTGCCAATTCAAAGTCAGTTACGGTAGCTAAGCATAGTACAACCGTGCCTTTTGCTTTCGAAAGCGACAGCCACGTTGGGTGCCGGCACGTCTTAATCGCTCATTGAATACAAATTATCGCGTACTTAAATTCAAATTGTATTAGGATAACAATGTGTATTACAATAATTAAAAAGTTGCTGACTGGTACTTATGAGTTTATTGTTGTCTGTGTTCTTGTTAATACCATCAAAGGGAGGAGACAGTTATAATTTTAGAGGGGAGCGAGACGTTGATGCTTCGATCAAGACTACCTTAGATGCGTTGCGCGTTGTAGGAAGCCTGGGTCAATAATAAAATTCATCATCTGCCTAGCTTTTTCCCAACTACATTGGGGTCGGCTTCCAGTCAAACCGGATTCAGCTAAATACCAGTATTTTACGTGGAGCGGCTGCCTACCAGACCTTACGGTAATTCTTGGCAAGACAGGAGTCAGATTTACTGGCTTCTGACAATTCGTAACGACTGCCAAAGATCCACAAATGACAGCCGGGACCAACGGCTTAACTGTTCTTTCCGTGGCACAGAAGAAACTCAATATATTAAGATGGTCGCCCATCCACAGACGAACCTTGGCAAGCGTTGCTTAACCTTGAAGATCAACCCGTGGGGCTGTTGTTATTTAGCCACGAGCTTAAAAATATTACGTTCTATATCAGTAACATGTCTAAACTCTTGTACAGGAGAGGCTAGATTCCATAATCCACAAATTGCAAAACTATTTAGTCCGTCAGTTAGGGTATTGAAAAATAATGGACATGTATTTTTTGTTTTTGTAAATCAATGAATATTGACAAAGGTAAAACGCGTCAAAACTCGGGAGTGGGGGCTCGTGACGTCACGACTCACTAAAAATTATGCGAAGGTATGACGTGTTGAGAATTTTAAAAGCGTAGTAACTTCGTCAATTTTGGTTCCCGTAACAAAAGAAAAAACACGGGATAGATATTTTTTGATAATCTAACTGACGGACTAATTAGATTTCTTCAGGACATAAGCCTATTCAACACAACACACACAAACATCACTTCGGATTTCCAAATTCGGAAATAAAATCTTATCGAATTGATTAAACTACAACTATAATAGAACGTATGATACCTTGCGTTAAAAACGGGTTATGAGGTAATAAAATTTACACTATTCATGTTTGTAGACGAGTAAATGTGGTTCGTTTACCTTTTCTTTTTGTGAGCATAAACGCAATTAAAAACAGAATTGGGTAGGTCAGTGATATTAAAGTAAGGTCAGAAAAAAAAAAACTATGAATATCTATTACGGATTTCAAGGTTATCTTAGTGTGACGTACCCATCTGATAGACTAAAATCGGTGACTCATTGGTTAAATTAATATAGAAACATTTATTTATGTTTCTAACTTTTTGTTGTTGTTTAGCTTAAGTTATGGTTTCAGAGTTTTTATCCTTATCTGGAACAAGGTCAATTGAAATTTTGTTTTGTCTTAAAATCGCCCTTTTTATACAAACTGCAGCTGATTGTTTCTTTGTAATCTGTGAATGTGCCATTTAGCCATTAGGTAATAAATAAGAAAACGACAGTCCTTTGTCATCGCTAGAACGGTAAACTCCGCAAAAATTCACCACGTCCTCAATACACAACCTAGACAATTCAAAATAAAAACAATTCACAAAGATCTAGAACTAAAAAGCAGAGCGTGTCAACTCCTCATCTCAGTTAAAATTAAAACACAAGGTTACGGGCCGTGGTGGTTATTATGGTGAACGTAATGGTATATAATACAGAATTTATGATACGATGACAAGAGTTATTTGGAAGAGTTCTTTTTTTGTTTGATAGTTTTTTAGTCGGGTTAAATCATCATTACATACCTATTATAAAACAAAGCGCCTGTCTGTCTGTCTGTTTACGATAAATTAAAAAAGTACTGCTCCGATTTTCATGAATTCACCGATTTTCTCACCAATGGATGAAGTGGTTCGTGTTACCCAGTTAATGAATACCCAGTTAAAAAAATATTGAAATATCAAGCTTCCGGGATTTATATTGTACTGAAACTTTTTTTTTTATAATATGCAGTATCGATGGAACATTATAAGAACGGGAAGATGATGATTTGTATTATAATTGCTCTGGTAAGCATAAAATTAATACTTTTGCTAATAAAACTAAAAAGACATCGCATAATTTACTGAGTATTGAATGCATTAGAAGTTGATAAGGACATCCAATTGAGAAAAATATGTATTGTACACAAAAAGTGTTTTTCCGATACCGGGAATCGAACCCGAGCCTCCTGGGTGAGAGCCAGGTATCCTAGCCACTAGACCATATCGGATACTGTATATTTGTGTCAAAATATGCGTTTAATATGAGCATCCAGATACTTTTTTAAGAATGAAAGATAAACTTTTAGCAATTTTGTTGTGTATATTTTAAGTATACTCGTACAACAGAATACAATAATCATAACGTAGATTGTAGTTCCTTATTGTATCAGTTTCTTTGTGCATGCCATCTAGTGGTTGCCACTGATATTATTAAGATTACGAACTTGCCTGCACACTTTACTCAGTGTGCAGCCAAGTTCGTGTCAAAAACATATGAAACCGATTGTTGTTTTGCTTCTCAACTAAAATCATAGATGGCGCTGTTGTACAAATATTTTCAATCGCTTTTCCTCTGCAATCAAATTTAGTTTAGCTTCATTTATAAAATTCCAATGTAGACAGTAATGCTCTTAAAATAACAGGATTGAATTATCAGTGTATACCTGTTAGAATGGTTTTCTTTTTAAGGATGGGTTAGTCATCAAATGACTTCTTCCGCTCTTCTGGGCGGAGCGAAAGGGAGTGTCAGTCTTCTGACTAAAACCCATCCATTTTTCCCTTAGTGCTCTTTGCGTTCCAACGCAGTGGTGACCCGTATGGCCCTTTATAACAAATTCCACAACCCCAGTAGTGTTTGTATGGCATAGAATGACACTTTCGTTGCATGAAGATACTGATTGAGAAGTTTTGCGGACTTTTGCGTTCAGTTGAGGTGTGTAGAGGTACTAAAAGTACATTTTTATTTGAGAGAAAATCCGCAGATTCTGAAACTGATGTTCATAGGTTTGCTAGAAGGGCCTAATAGGGTCGACAACCCTAGTAAGGATTAAATCAGATCTGTCACCGTATTTTGTCCCCTTATTTTGGTAGACGTCAGATAACCGTGCAATAAAGGTCATTGTCCTATATAAATTTAAAAACTTTCTTAATAAGTATCAAAAACAAAAATAATGCCTGAGTGTTGCCTTTAAAGCAACAGTGAACACCTCATCTTCTGGACACACTTGCTCCATCATAGATCTCATCCATTGCTTTCTATCAGGCGTGATTATGATCAAAAGCAAGCTCATTACTTATTATAAAAGTGTACCTGCTTCTATATAGTCCGTCCTTTTTACCATTTCTAATCTATAACAAATTATAAAGTTGAAGCGCATCACATTTCAAGAGCGGAGGCTGGTGACGACACATTGCTACTTAAAAATTGAAGTATCGTAGAGACGTCAGTTTTTGCTTGCGTAAAAAATTAAAAAATACCTGACCAATAGTTTTTTGAAACCTGTCTGACGGACTAAATATATTTTTGCAGTAAACTATATTCCCATTTGTCACTCTCATTATTTTGGTTTTACTACCTAACATTATTCATGTTTCACCAAAATCTGAACTAATTGTTTTACTTAGTAGAATGTCTGCGGTAAAAAACATTGAGATGGTCATCCTGATTCCTGACAATTTTTCTGATTTTTACGTAAAGAAAACAAGGTACCTACACAAGTAAACAAGTATGCAAGGTTAACATATTACGTTTTTTGACTAAAAACTTTTATTATTATATCAGGCACAAATAAATAGTAATCTACGACATAGCAATTCTTATCTAAATAACTCTATTCATATTATATATCTAAACAAATCTATCAAACAATCATAAAGTTTTCTACAAAAATATAAACGATTTAAACTCAGGTTCTACTAAGTTATCTAACACGTAGAACTTCATCAAATAAAATAGTCATTCCCACGGGTTTTCATCTATAGTATCATTCACTGTTTCTTTCATTTTGTTCATTTTCTTCCTGTTCATCCTACTTTCCACTGCTCCTTCTACTATTTCTCCTTTGTTGAAATCTTCCGCCGTGATAATTGGCTTGAAACCTTCATCGACATTTTTGATTCGGTTACTGTGTATTTCTTTAGGCAATTTAACTCTTTGCTGTCGATACGGATAGAAGACATATTTTACACCATTCACGATTTTGTATTTCGGGTAGTTGGTTGAAGTTCTTCTGTTAGTATTGACGCCTAGAAGCTTGTTCATCCAGTACAAGTAAGAGCTTTGGAGAACGTCGATGATGCTTCTTTTTCTTCGTGATTTGGCTTTTGTCTTGTTTAATTTGATAAAATCTTCATTTCCAAATAAAGCTGTTTTCTCATCAATAGCTTTGTTGCTGTATCTTACAACTGGCGCTACGTAGGAAATGATTGGTCTGTTCTCTATAATTTCTTCTTTGCCTCCTAGATCTAGTATGGATCTGCTTTGCCATTGTCCGTTGGCATCGTAACCTCCTCCGCCGCCGCCGCCACCTCCGCCTCCCCCTCCATAATCTGGTCCACCTGGGTGTTAAAAGGTGAATTTTCATTCTATGTTGTGTTTGATGGAATATTTTGGTTATACTGGGAAAATACCTGCTGGCATCCAAGCGCCGCCTCCACCGCCACCGGTTGCCCATCCCTGTGAAATTTAAGATTTGTTGTAATGCAATTTGTTTGTTTTACAACACAGAATATGGCCTACCTGTAATTCTTTAGTAAGCTAAGTTGATGTCCAGAACAGAATCAGGTCAAAGTTATATATATTATTGTTTTTCAAGTGAAATTAATGTCTTCTCATCACCTGGTCCGTGAGTGTGATACATGAATGAAGTTTACTTTCTTACACTGCGTTGCTCTATATTTTGTGTAGGCGCCTTCAACTTTAATCTATAAATGATGCCTCTTCGAAAACAGTTCAGACGCCATCTACAGTATTAGCAAAATTTTAGTTGATCATTTGGATATTTCACTTCTTATACAAAATACACTTACTCCATCACCGCCGCCTCCACCAATTCCACTGCCACCTCCACCTCCTCCTTTCTTTTCCAATATCTTCATTAGCAGCATCATCTAAATAAATTCAAATCAATGTAATTAACTTTCAGAAAATCAACTATGTTTGTAAGGAAAAAATTGCAGAACACGCTTACTAGTTGAAAAGAACATCTATTTCTACTTCTACTACTATAAAATTTACTAATCAAGATTTAAAAGATGCGTCGAGAAATTGAGTGCCTTTCTTAAATTTTATGCAAATTTGCGTTCTCTTCATTTGCGTAGTAAGTCCAGAGTAACAGAGACTCAAATCGAATGTTAGATGAAACATGAAAGTGATTTTAACATTTACATAGCGGTACAATATAGTGGGATATATCAGCGTAATCATTACCTTAGCCAACATGAACGACATCATGCTGAACATCATCCCTTTGAAAGACATCATTCCCATCATGCCCATCATTGCTGGAACCATCTGGCAAATTATCAAAATTACAGTTCAATACAGATACAACAGTGTTGAACAAACTAGCTCTGATTTTAGTTATATAACTCTTTTAGTTATAGCTATGATTATAGTGGCGGTTTTATTGGTGACAGCTATAGGTATCTACTAGACGACATTTGGATGGACTAAAAATTCGATATAAACAAATGATCTGTAAATTATTTTAATGTAAGCCCTTACTCTTTACGTACCCGCCCTTTAAGTACTTACTCTTTTCTGGTTTATGGACTCCCCCAAGGTTACGGTATTATATTAGTGGAAAGACTGAATCTTTCAACAATTTTTTTTTATAGTGTGTCGTAACGTAATACATTAGGAAGGTTTTTCTTTACTTGTATAATGATCGTCAATCCCTTATCCAAAGTTGGTACTTAAATACTGCATAATAGTTCACTAACCATCATCAGTTTCATCTTCATACACATCATGGCCATCATCATCATTTTCTTCTTCCCGAAGCCATCTCCTCCATCGTGTCCTCCGCCACCATCGCCACCCCCACCACCACCTTTTCGTTTCTTTCTACCGACAAATTCTTCTACTGTAACATTTGAATGGGTTTGTTTAATAGTTTTAAAGATATTTCATAAATAAATTAAGCGTTGAAAAAATATTCGTATTCTATGTAATGAAGATTCAGCTTTTTATGTTTTGTTTAACTTATTTACTCTAACAAGCTTTTTTTATTATTAACATTCAATGGCCTTCTCTTGACCACAATCACGCCTGATGGAAAGCGATGGATAAGGTCTAAGATGGAGTGAGCATGCCCAGAAGATGCCTGTTCACTCTTGCTTTGAAGGCTGACGGGTTATATTATGTGAACGGGAAAACAAACGTTAAATAATTTTACCAAAAGACTTCAAAGTAGACGCAGATAGGTAACTCTTTCTGTTGTTTGCCTTCTAGAGGTACATTAAGTCTGCCTCCATAACCAGCTTCAAACAGACTGACTATAAATTTGTTTTCAACTCTTAAGACTTTTTTTTTCAAAAGTAGCAGCAACTTGTCGATCGACAACTTATTGCCTTATAACTTTTATGAGTTACATGTTTGTGAATATGGAAAATGTATTTTTAAAACATTGTTTGAAGATCCCTACAAAGCTTCTAGAACATATATTCTAATTAATTTGACGATACGGTTGGCGCAGTGTTTGAGCAATTGACTGCTGCGTAGCATGTCGCGGGTTCGATTCCCGCACGGAACAAATATTTGTACGACCTACAAGTATTTGTTCCGAGTCTGGGTGTTTTTCTATCTATAATATGTATGTATTTACAAAAAAAAAATGTATGTAAGTAGTTTATCAGCCATCTCGTTACCATAACACAAGCATTCGGTTGCTTAGCTTGGGACTATATGGCGTTGTGTGAAATGTCCAAAGATATATTATCATATATTAATTAAAATAAATCAAGTTGTGTCTTACCGTTATTTGGGATCGGTACAGACGTTTCTCTTCCCAAAGCACTGAATCTTATGATATGGTTATCGAAAAAATTATCGATAGCTCTGTTTATCATGTTTGTTAATTCTTCTGAGTTCTTCTCATGGAAATGGTCTTCAGTATCTTTATTTTCATCAACTTTGCTGGAGTTTAATTTGACTAGAAAAGCAAGGAAAAGGGATGAATGTTTTGCAGCCTATTCAGATTTTTTACTTTGTTGGCAGCATACACATTGCTATTATAAAATGCTCAGGCCCAGAAGGTATGTCCAGATTGTCTAAACAGAGTGTTACTTATAAGTACTTCTTCATGTATTAATTAAAATAACATTATGTTAGATTTTTTATGTTTCCAAGTTTTAAGCAATGAAATACAAAGCTGTATATGTCGTCAACATCATACCAGTTTTGCGTTCTGCTATAAGCTTTTTATAATTATTAATAAAGATTTTTCATTTTATTTACTTTAAAAAATACTCACCAAACTTAACGTAATCCCCGATCACGGATACTTCACTCAAATTATTCAACTGTTTCAAATACATCAACGTTTTTCTTTGGACACATGGAAACGACATGTGAAGGAAGCAGTCAGCGTATACACCATTGAAATTATCACCTGGATCCTTTAAATCTTCGTTTTTCACATCCATGACATCATTGTCACCGTTTTCAACTTTGATAACTTTAGAATTGACTATTACAATACAAATAAGTTCTAAGATGACTGTTCTAAGTTCCATTGTTGATTCACAAATGGAAAACGCGGTAACTGGCTCATATTATTTATTTTCTTTCTTTATGGAATATAAGGTCAAGTGCCATAGTGTTATCGTGAAAACATATAATTTTGTACTTAACAATTTATTTAAATAACTTTGTGGTTAGGGGATTAGAAATGGCTGTGTAAATAGAAGATTATGCTGTTAATTCTGTTTTGTAGAGTTTCTATTTAGAAAGATTTAAGGTTCTTTATGGCTTGATGGTAAGTTTGTGAATTGTATGTGTAAGATTATTGTCACTTAAAACGAAACTACAATACAAGACATGTCTATGGGTTTCGGTTGTAACAATGATTCGCTATTAGAGAACTACAAAAACGAAAAAAAAAACTATTTCTAAGCTTGTAAGACTTGGTAAAATACATTTTGAAATAGATAGTAGTATTAGTGTGCACCGATGGTAATTTAATGGAATACTTATAAAAACATGTATAACATATTTTTAAGAATATCTCATGTACTTACACTTCCGAAGCTCATTATAGAAATCCTTTCAGTTTAAAACTTACTTACCGCGCAAAAGAAAACGAGTTCAAAGATATAGAGATAAACATCATTTTGTTAAAACCAAAAGATTAAATTGTGCATGAAATAGATAAAATGCAGTTTTTCCAAGTGGAGTACATTAGAAAACACTTGTGTCACAATAATTATTATTACAATGTTGCCAGCAGTAGTGAAACTTTTGTAATCTGCACATACCCACACGTTCGAAGTACCAAGCTATTTGAAGTTTGCCAGGGTTTCGGAATTTGTTCGAAAGAGTTACCGCGGCCCTGGAATCTAATGGATCCTTAAATTGGAGGCACACGGGTGGGTCTAGTCAGTAAGAGTCTGAAAATCCCTTCCGCTCCGCCCAGAACAGAAGAAGTCGTTTGATAATACTCAAAATGAAAAGCTATTTTAAAGCTACTCTTGTAAACAAATCAAGAAATAGTTATGCAAGAGGAGCCAAGTTACTATGTAACAAAATATATTGTTGCTAATCGTATAAATAGTGGCAATTTCAATCATTATGAATTTAACATCAAAAAGTTAGGTGAAAATTAGTTAATTATTTGATTTGATGATTAAAATCCTATCTTTACATAAGCGTTTGTAGGTTTTTGAATGATTTCCAAGGAATGCTTTGGTTATACTTTCTTACCGAAATTTTAATTTTTTAAGTTACTAAAAGTACTGTTTAACGCATAAGTCACGGTATTGCCTGTTTGAAAATAAAATCATAGATTTTAATTCAAAACTTTTATTTTTGATAAATAGAATCGTTTTGGTAAACAACAATAAATACATTATTAAATACACAAACATACTTTAATAAAGTTCTAATTAGACATATTATGACAGGATAAGTAAGTAATAATAATGATAAACAATACGGAGAGATAAAATAATAATAAGTATAATATTTGGCATGATGAGCGTACATTAGAACAATACAATAAATATCACAGCTAAATATACTGCTTAAATAATTCGTATGTAGATAATACTATTAAATAAAACATAAAAAATATATATAACAACATACACACTATAAATAAAATATCAATACGTAAAGTAAAGTTTATAAATGTTTAAGAAATGAAGTAAATATATATAAATAAATGTACATATGATAGTTAGATATAAAAATAAAATTTTATACGGTGGGAGAAAATAACAAGAATAAAATGAAATACCAATAAATAAATTAAAAATAAGGATGAGAAACTTTAACACACCTTACGTTGAAACTGCAATAAATAAACAATTTGAAAACAACGATGGATTATAACTAAGCAAATAAATAAACTTACAGCTAATTCAATATGAAATCGTTCGAATAAATTAATTAAATACATTAAAAACAAGTTATAGTTACACAAATCGTTTGTCAATAATATCTGGTATTTTCATTTTAAAGTAACAGCAATGTTTAAAAGTGAGACTCCATAACAATAAAATAAATGCCGTGTATATTGTTAGTGGTCAGGCAAGGGCCAATAGTTCTTCTACAATAAACGATTATCAGTCCACTAAACCACACAAACCCACAGCGTTGCATCTTTTGTTTCCAAATTCTGCAATAGTACTGCTCCAACCGAGGATTGTCCTTGGGAATACTTTCACAGTGCATACAGGGATAATCGCCGGTTGGTGCCCCATTACATTTGAAATGTCTAACGGGGCATCTGCGAGTTGGTTTCGGCCCCTTGTACGCCTACCAAAGGACCGGGTCTCCAGGGACCCGAGAAAGAAAAAAAATAAACGCAACGCAGTCTCCCAGGATATCCATACAACATGAAATCATTTCATTCCTCTTCTGTCAAACTCGAGTATGTCACCATAGAAACAGTAAACATCACTGAACTATGACACAATTTAGACCATCAACTACATCGGCCTTCTTCAAACAAAACAAGGAATTACTAAAAAAAAAAAACAAAATACTAATCTACAAACAATTCACATCAACTTAGCTAGTGGTAGTATCATAAGGCATATAACTGTTATAGTTATTCATATCATAAGCCCGTCTGTAACCTCCATGGTGACCATGCTCATGTTCATGATGTTCTTCATGGGAATGGGAATGATGGTGAGAAACCTCTGGTTTAGTGATGATTTCATAAGTGGTAGATTTATGTTCACCGTGTCCTTTGAGTCCTACTAATGCTGAGAGGAGAAGTGACATGAGAGCAGTCATCAACGCTTTGCCAGCTAATAAAGCTAATGCTGCAAGAGCTGCTGCTGCTAGGGTTCCTGAAATTAGAAAAAAGGGGATAAATAGGGTGAAAAAGTTGATTTAGAAGACTGATATTAAAATCGGGAAAGCCATAAGAATAAAACGTAAACTTGTCATGGTATGGAACATGTCTATACATAAATTCCAAATTGCTGTAAATTACACAAATGCATTTTTATGATGAAGTGCCAGTATTAATTATTATTTAAAGTTATAAAACTATTAGGTAATAAAATGTATGGGTTGACTGTTGCAAACCTAATCCAATCATTATAACAGGTACCCAGAAAAAATTCAGAGTGCCTTATAGTAAAAAATAAGAATTGTGACAGAACTTTTAAAAATTCAAGAGTAAATTATTTAATAGACTTGCAGTTCAACATAAACTAAAACAATATTTCCTCATTTTTGTTTATTTGCATTCAACTCTATTTTCAAGGGTCATAAAATCAACAAATAAATTACCTTTCATCATAAGCGCCGCAGCCACAAGAGCACCACCACCACCTCCTTTACCACCTCCGAGTCCACCACCACCGCCTCCTGACTTCCTTCCCACAGACTCTTTATCTCCTTTCACCATATCCATAGCCTCTTTTGTGGTCTTAGGATCAAGTAGCCTGTACCTAATCGAATGTCCATCTAAGTAATCCTGAAGACGGTACAAAAGGAACCTGTTCAGCTTCTCCTCCGACTTTCCTGGAAACTGCCGAGATAATTCAGCAGCCATTTCCTCAGGACTTGGAGTGTTTCCAGTCTGATTCTCCTTAACTATACTCAGTCCAGGCAGAAGGTTCAGCTCATCGCGAGAGCTCAAGTCTTCCAAAAAAGACAAAGCATGGATCTTCAAACATTTTGAATTCAGCAAACTGTTGCACTCCTTATGCAAAGTCCTTCCAACTCGTTCCGTGTTATTTGGCACTGTCTTAACAGCATCGATGATTGCATTCGGTTCAGATCCATCAATGGCTGCTTGAGAACCAATCACTATACTAAGAGTCACTAAACCAGCAATGGATACACTTTTAAGATACATTTTAATTCACGTTTTCACTGCACTCTTCCTTTCGATTACTGACACATTTCTATGAGGGACCGCTGTGGACTGATAGATTTAATCCAATCGCAATTTATTTTATACCAACCATGATAACAAATAGTACAAGAAAAGCGTTAAAAAGAGCAAAGTCGTTGCTTTTTGAACGTTATTGTGAATAGCACTTTCGTTCTGCAAATAAAAGGTTTTTATAATGGAAAAGTCGAAAGTGGTTCGCCGATTTTCGGTTTCCAATCGATAATCTGAAGTTAATAACTAAATTGGATAATGGCTGAAATTTCTTAATTGATAATGAAATTTATTTGAATACCTAATGGCTTTGCTGATGGTTATAGAATCAAAACATGGAACTAAAACAGCAGTTATGTTTTAGTTTCAATTTTGTATCTAGGTGACAATTTTGCATACAAAATTTTATGAACCCACCATTTTTGTAATGTGTACCTACTAATTTAGTTTGTAAGAAATGTTTGTTACAAACAAATGGACTATTTGTCTGATAAAATATATTGATTGATTGATTGATTAAACATAATTTTACTGATGTTTCATTGTCAACGCACCAGAAATAATTGTGGGTGTAAGGACTGTCAGGGACTGCGGCATTTGTTCGAAAGAATTACTGCGGCCCTGGAACGCAAAGGGCATTGGGAGGAACACTAATGGGTTTTATTTAGTAAGAGTCTGACTTTCCCTTCCACTCTGCCCAGAACGGAAGGAGTTATTGAATGATTTCCCATCATTTAAAAAAATGAAGGACCGCGTTTGCTGCACTTGCGAAGTCCGATGAGCATGGGGTACCTAACACTATCCATACTATTTTTAACCGACTTCCCAAAAAGGGAGGTTCTCAATTCGGTTATATTTTTTTATGTTTGTTAACCTCATAACTTCGACAATTATGAACCGATTTGAAAAATCATATATTATTTTATCTGAAAGGATATACTTGCAGATTGGTCTCATTTAAATTTTATCAAAATCGGTAACGAAGTTTGAATTTTAAACCGAAATAGCTGGAATTCGTTTACTTGGATGATAGTTTTATGTCATCCAAGTAATCGAAATTGCGTATTTTGCTTTTCTGCGATTTTGCAGTGGTGTTGTTAAGAGTGGGGTACCACTAAAAAGTGAAAAAAAAAACTTTTCACAAAAAAATACAACCGACTTCCAAAAAACAAAACACTACAAAATAAAAAATAGCTTTCATTTCGGAAGTCGGTGTCAAAATACGAAGAAGCTAACAAAAACACCGACTTCCGAAATTAAAGTTATTTTTTTACTTTATAGTGTTTTTTTTTTAAATACTAGTATTCTCATAAAAGATAGAAAATAAACCCAACTACTGCCCACTCTATTTTATTATAATCTTTAAAATTATTTCGGTGATGTATGGATGCACTACTGTTATAGATAAGTGACCTGTGAACGTAAATAGACGAGTAAATTATTCTGTACTAGCTGACCCGCGCAATTTCAACTGCATCACATTTTCCTTTAATGCTCCGCTCTTAATTGTCTTAGCGTGATGATATATAGCCTATAGCCTAGGTTGTGAAGGTCAATTCCTACCTTCAGCGGTTCAGGCTGTTTAGGCCGTCTGTTGTCGGGTTAATTAACCGTCGCCCGATGCTCGACGTTGGCCTTTTTACAGCTGGTGGTCTCTTCTCCTCAGCCAATCCTTTGAAAAAGCATTGGGCGTCCACATGGTAATAAGAACGATAATAGCGAGCATTTCTCTGGTGCAAGCCTCCATTCTTTTTGAGGGGATTTGATGGAACCTCATAGCTTATGCTAGCCTGGTAGGGATAAGTAGCCGCCGCCCTGGTTCGGCGTAGATGTTGATTAATGGCCGCAAGTGTCCAGCAGATTTTATATTGGTTTGGCAAGGAGTGATTGTTTTCTCTGATGCTGGCCTCCATTCGTCTTGAGGGGATTTAGTCCTCGTGGCTTATGGTAGCTTGGTAGGGTTAATTAACTGCCGCCCTGGTTTGGCGTTGGGCAGAGATAATGATTAGTGCCTGTGGTACTCGTTTAGCACCACCCGGGGGGCACGTGTAGGGTGGGTCTAGGGATAGATGGTAAATCCTACGGACGCGAGCAACTTCACCCCCCGAGATAATATAAATAACAATTTTCATTATGGAAAATTGTATTTCATGCCTGAAACATTTTTTTCTTAGAATCGATTTACAATTATTCCTCATTTATATTAATCGATTAGATTGAAATGAAAGAATCATCGATTAGCGCCATGATCGTTTTGGTACACATGGATACACGTAGTAAATTTGCGGGTTAAAACCGAAAGAATTTTTGACGCTATCATATGACCTTTTTATCCAATTGTTTTATTTAACAGTCGTACATAAGATTTTTAAGAAGCTTAATAATAACAGCGTTAATAATAAGGATGTCGTATGACATATCTTGGTTACCCATTGGGTACGGAACTCTAAAAATTGTCAGAGAAATACCGCAATTTTATTCTAAACAAGCTGACCCCAACTTCGTCTACGTCACATTTTCCATTATTGCTAAGCTCCTATTTGTCTTAGCGTGATATAACCTTCCTCTATAAATGGGCTATCTAACACTGAAATAATTTTCAAATCGGATCAGTAGTTCTTGAGATTAGCGCGTTCAACCAAACAAACAAACAATCAAACTCTTCTGCTTTAGAATATTAGTATAGAAGATATGATTCATGAAAATTAGAACTGTTTCTTAACTATTTTTCCACCTCAATTAGTAGGGAATGCTATGCGCTACTTAAAGTTTTTGTTAATACCCCTTTATAGCGTATGACGACACGGTTGGCGCAGTGGTTGAGGGATTGACTGCTGCGCAGCATGTCGCGGGTTCGATTCCCGCACGGAACAAATATTTGAAATAAATAAATAAATATGGCGTTGTGTGAAATGTCCAAGGATATTGTCCAAGGATATTATAGGGTTCTGTACCCAAAGGAACCAACGGAACCCTGTTACCATCCATCTGTCCTTCTTTCCGTCTTTAAGTGGACACACGTCAGTCCGTCTGTTTGTCAGTGGGCTGTATCTCTAGAACCGTAACCTATTACGGTAATAGCACACACTGAAAATTTCAACTGTCTACCTATAGACAGTTGAAATTTTCAGCGTGTGCTATTGCCGCTATTATATTTAAACTTAATAAAAAAGGGGCTCCCATACAATAAACGTGTTTTTTTCAGTATACGGAACTCTTCGTGTAAAAGACTGGCTCGCACTTGTTAGGATTTTGACTGATAAAGTCGCTAACAAAATATCCATTTTTTGTCCTTCATCTCCTCATGATAAAGATCTTGATAAATCCTAATCTTCTAAATTTTGTGTACTATCTAACTCTTCCGAAAAATCTTGACCGATTTTAATGTTTTTTTTGTCTGTATCGATTAGTTAGGTCTAAAAATAAGTCGCGATTTTTTTATCTATGGCAAAACAACGGTTGCCCAGTCGGCTAGTACTATTTAAAATTCTTCCGTTACTAAGTGAAAGAGTGACTGACAAACAACGCACAGCCGAAACTGCTAGTCGTAGAATGCTGAAATTTGGCATACAGGTTCCTTGGGGAGTTTAGAGAAGCATTAAGAGAGGATTGCTCGAAATTCTTACGGGCCCAACTGAGATATGCGCGCACGAAGTCGCGGTTAAAACTGGTGATCGAATAAGCACATATATCGTGGTAAAGTGGTTTTCTATAGTTTTTTCTATCCTCATGATTAAAATACGTAAGCTTAAATATGTACCTCTACATCCTACTAATTACTAATTATAAATGCGAAAGTTTGTGAGTATGTACGGATGTTTGTTACTCTTTCATGCAAATACTAGTGAACCGATTACGATGGGTATGTAGGTAGCTGAAGACCCAGGTTAAAACATAGGCTACTTTTTTTCAGAGTTCCCGAGGGATCGGGATTTACACCGGAATATCGAGAATTTATACGCGGACGAAGTCGCGGGCGGCCTCTAGTTATCTATGAATGTGGACTGCTCTCACAACGAAATCGATTTAATCGGACATTCAGACGATTCAATTAACCATCCCTTTCTTGTTGCTATTTCTCCAATTCGCACTAATCGTTTCCAAACGTCTATTATTATGCGCACAGCAAAAGAGTGGTGGTCTGCGTATGTATTTTCTAACGCTTACAACCCTAATCTCATCAAAGTTAGAGTGAACAGGCTCCTTTTGGGTAAGCTCGCTCCATTGTAGACTTTGCCTGTGTCATCTCTGACCAAGACTAGCCGATAGAAAAAAAAGCAAATTATATACAGCAACAGAAGATATAAATTCTGAAAAAAGAACGACTACAAAACTTTTACTTTTCTATAATCAACAAACTCATCGACTAGTAATATAGCATCTTATACCATCACAATAGCAACTTTTTTGACTTATTGGTCTCCTATTGCAATTGATCTGTAATGAGTTTTTTAATTGATCTACAGAAATATTACATTTAGTGGAAGTAGGAACAATCATCTCAAAAAAAGCTTATCACTATTACATAAAATCAGTAAATAAGGTCAATTGATCGTTTAGCTACGCTTGCCGAGATCGATTTGTTGATGGGTGACCGCCTTTAATGTATCAATTCTGTTCGTTCCTTGGGTTTGGGCTATCAATCATTGTAGTTATTCTATTGTTTTTGGGTGTGAGTCCAGAAGCTCGGAATTAGTATAATTATATTAGGAATAAAGTCAAAGTCAGGTCAAAGTCAAAGTCAAAGTCTGGTCAAAGTCAAAGTTAAAGCGTTTATTTCAATTAGGCCATTAAATGGCACTTTTGAACAAAAGGGGTTTCATGTTATCTAATTACTGGGTTCAAGAGGATATATTTTCAGTCACTACGTGTCATATTATATTGGTTTTCGTCTAAATCTGGTTAGAGAGGAAGCCGTACCTAACATGCTTTGTTGGCAAAAAGCTAAGAGATGGTTACTTTTTAAATAAGTCATATAAAACTCGCCACTTAACAACTCATCATATTTCGTATTTTTATGAGACAAAAGTATCAATTATTCAATATTTTTTAGATTTTGTAGACCAACTATTCCATCAATCCTTTTTTTTTTTCATTTTGTTTTATCTATGTACTTTTATCATCTACACAAATGGCCAATGCTGGCCAATTTTTCTGGTACATTGTTACAAGTTTGCATTTGAGGAACGTTCCGCTCTACAGATTTGTCTACGACCACAGACCTAATGAGGCAGGCCCTGATTTACAGTTATGATTTCTCCTAACCGAATAATTTGCAAACAAGCAGACACTCTCGGTTGATGGTTAACATAGCTCATAGATTTGTACTTCAAATCTACGCCACCAGGGATCCTCATATCAACTCTTGATCATTTCTTGACTGTATCATGTTCTTGTCACCATTACAAATGTCATTCAGCTTTCACAACAGAAACATGACAGAAACTAACAGTTTAGTCTTTAGTGAATTTCATAAAAATACTTTCAACTACTAGCTTAACTGATAGCAGCTGGATAATTGGCATACATTTGGAGATGCCTATGTTTGGCATTGTATGAAGACATGATGATGATGACATTTCTAAACATGTTACGATTGAGTTTCCTGAATTATCATCACGATTACGTTCATTAAACAACCAGGATTATTAAAATTGTTCTAGAGTTAAAGCCAGCTCTCAAAAATGCACACATAAACGAGCATAGTCCGGAAAAGCTTATGATCCAGTGCCGGGATGAGGAAAACGCGCTCAAGTTAGAAAATCAGCAAGATAGTGCAACGCCATAGAGAAGGCTGTTGAAAGAAGTAGCATGAATAGAGCAGAATACACCGTAGGAGACTGCTTGCGGATGCGTCGCATGTGGTCACGATCCTCAGCAGTAAGGAATCGACGCAGAAAATGAAAGACGAGATTTCAGTTTTTTAGCACCATGGGTGTGAATGAACCGTTTCTATACAAATGAAGTATTGGTTATTGTACTCAATAAGCAAATCCATAATATTAAAAATAAAAGACACCAGCTTTCTCTGCAATAGTTTTGTTACAAAAAGACAAAATGCGGTGAAGTTCATCAGTGAATGAAAGTTGCATTTTCGTTTTTCTTTCTTTATTATACTATTAAGAAGGGAATTGTTGAAGAGTTTTTATTTATGTGCTTTTTGTAGTTGACGGTAAATGTTATGACCATATATATTATATTGCATATTATATTTAGCCTTGACCGGTAGAAGGTACAAATTAACTACATTCGATTTTGTTTTTTTTTAAAGTGATTAGTACGAAAATTAAACGATCATGATTTTTTTTTTCATTTTTTTTCCTATGTGTGATGATCTTGAACATATGGTTTAAAGGGTTTATTTTACCTTCCGTATTAGTTTTTATAACTATTAGTCTTTTATTTATTTCACTGGTTTAGCCTACAAGAAAATGTTCTATTTCGTTACCTACTTGTTTTTTTTTTTTTTTTTTAGGGACTTTTGTTCCCTACTTGTTTTGCTTATTACATATTTAACTGATCAATTAAATAAGTAATATAGACTTGGTTTTAATTTCAAATTGCAAGCTTTTGTATTGATTTGAAGTTAGTAAGTATAAGGGGTTATATTATGAATTTTTATATATTAAATATTTCTGTTGTGTATCAGAAATCCGAAGTATTCGGTTAAGAAATGAATAAACCACATTTTTTAACAAACATTTTATTTTTTATTTGGTGCTGAAATAGGAACACACAGACAGAATAATAAATTATTATCAATACATATTATATACATCGATATTATAAAAATAAATGAGTGTAAACAACATAATTATAAATAATCATAATAAATGTTCATACATATTTACATAATCATAATATGTTATCATAAATAAAATTGGCTGTTATAAAAAACATAGATATTGAACAAATTATAAATACATATTAAAACATAAAATATTATAATACATTATTAAATATATGATACAATATTTTATATAAATAAAATATACAATAGGCGGGTAGACGTATGTACAAGAAACTATATCAGTTTGAAAATATTTTATAACTAATACTATATAAAATATAATATATTAAAGAAACAAAATGAAAAATAAAAGATAATTATAAACAATAATTAAAAATACAAATAATACTGAGAACAAAATAAATGTAAAAATGTATAGTGTAGATATAGTATTACTTTATAATGAGAAAATAACAAGACATTCAGCTAAAAACATTGTGAACTTATTCTAACAATAAATAGTTTCAATAAATAGTGAGCATTCTCGATACATTTCGTTAATTTACAGACTTTGTAAATCTTAATGTTCCTAGTTTACAGTTTTTTGAGTAATAACTCTCGCCTCATTCAGTATTTATACGAACATCAACACAACAAAACTCACAAAAATAAATAAACAAAAAGGAAAGAAACAAAAAATGTTTGAAATGAAAACAAAAAAAAATGAAAAACTACCAGATAGTACCAAAGATACCAATAAGTTAGATAGTAATAAACGATAAACTAATCAATGAAACGACAACACAACTCAATCAACCATACTCAAATAAATTAACCTCTTTTAACTCTTAACGTCTCCTTACATTCAGATTCCTCCCGTATCCTGAATGGCCGTAGCCTCCCACATCCTCATGAGCAGTAGAGTGGGAGTGAGAATGAGTATACACCGGTTTGGAGACAATCTCATATGTGGTAGACTTCTGGCCTCCGGAAAGAGACTTGATACCGATGATGGCGGAGAGTAAGAGAGACATCATGGCAGTCATCAGAGCTTTCCCGGCGAGAAGAGCTAAGGCTCCCATTCCCATTGACATCAGAGTTCCTGTGAAAGAAAGAATTGGTCAGTTAGTGGATGAACACAACATCACTTCTATAATGGGCTTGTGTCCTGAAAAAATCTAATTAGTCCGTCAGATAGATTATCAAAAAATATTTGACCCATGTTTTTTCTTTTGTTACGGGAACCAGAATTGACGACTTTTTCAGAATTACGACGATTTTAAAATTCTCAATACGTCACACCTTCGCATAATTTTTAGTGAGTCGTGACGTCACGAGCCCCCACTCCCGAGTTTTGATGCGTTTTATCTTTGTTAATATTCATTGATTTACAAAAACAAAAAAATATGTGTCCATTATTTTTCCATACTCTAACTGACGGACTAAATAGTTTTGCAATTTGTGGATGATGGAATCTGGCCTCAGAGTTAGGCAGAGTGTACTTAATGGTACTCCCACATTGTGCTCGTTAAAAAAGCCGTTAATCTTTTAAGAGCAATAGCGCGCAGTAAGACTCTGCTTTGTAAGAGAGACTTTGGCTATTGATAGTTCTGGTGATGAAAACACGATGAACAAAATAAAATAGAAAATATTACGAGTACTAGGTTAAAAGTGAATAGTGAATTCATTTTGTACTACCTACAAAATAATAACATACTTAGAACCCATAAATTACAATAACTCAATTACGTATATATCTTCATTTTTCATTTTGTACGATAAAGCTAGATATAAGCTAAATTTATGTTTGTATAATAATATTCTAGTTTTAAGTTATCTTGCTGCGTCCTTACAGGGTCTCATTAGTTTTAAGATAAGCCTGTAACTCTTTATACACTGTGCAATAAATAAATACAAACAGTGTAAAGATCAATACTGAGATAAAGTATGGCAATCATAACTTATACGATGTTTGTGAACCAAAGCAAGTGTTTTTAGTGAATTGTGAGTAATAACGTTCAAAACAAACACCATTGTTCAGCTTTGAAGATTGGAAGTTCTATTTGAATCTTATTAACATCTGCTTGGGAAAAACTACGTAGAATCCATTATCTTACTTTGCTTACTCATTACAAATTATTTACAACTTTTTACTTTAAATACTACAAGTAAAAGTAAAAACAGTATATCTCAAATGACAACCAACAATTTACTTGGCATGCTCTGATTGTTAACAGCAGAACCGTTTTTAAGTGAAGAACTAAATTTGCGACAATGCTTTCGAGTAATTATGTATGAATTGATTGTAGATAAAAATGAGAAAGATTTAAATGTTTTTATTAAAAATAACCCATTCTTTCTGAAAATGTTTGTTCATGTCTTTTGCAGTTATAAGGAAGGCCTGCTGTTATGAATCACTCAGTTCTCATAGTAACCTAGTACGCCCGAATAAAGCATGTTTTAAGTTGACAAGTCGCTGTCGCATTCCCACTGTGTAAAGAACTTTTGGTCATTGCCCGCTAGTGGCATGACAATGCCTTTAATAATAAAACTCGGAACTAATTTTGGCAAATTGAGTGTCACAGTTCACATTTATTCAATTCTGTTTGAAGTATGTGAGTTTAAATATACACAACTAAACATCAGAGGGCCAATTCTATTAATTTTAAGACGACACAGTTGGAACAACTCACAAATTTCATCGTTTAATAGACACGTCTTGTCCCATATTAGCGATGAGCATATTGTCACTCGAGCACAATTCAGTTTCGCGGCTATTACTGAGAAAAAAATCGATTAACACTTAGATGACCTTTTAATCGCACCCCGAAATTCATAATCAGGATTTTCGATTAATAAAACAATGGGAAAGTTGAACTCTTACATCAGCCTTATGTGAAAAGGTCTGCACCCCTAAAAATAAAAAAATAATTGAATGCGTACATCGCTGATGCCCATAAAATTAACACCATTTACAGCCCTCGCCAAACTTTGTGACCGCCCTGAAGTTAGTTTTTCCGATGCGCAATGCTGTTTTTGTATGAGATTTATTACTGCGCCCCCGTTGTAGTTAACTTCAGAGCGGTCACAAAGTTTGGCGAGGGCTGTACATGGTGGGTACCCTAGCAACAACAGCCGTCCGCACAAAGATGACACACTATGATTAAGAGCATCTTCAACAAAGTAGTCATTATGACTCCACTATCCTTCTAAGATCACTAAGTAGCATTCTACGAAGAGATAACCAGTCCACGCGTGGTTATGTATGTGTGTTACGTAAAATGGTTCAACATTTTGATAGAAGACCAAAGAGTACTCGTAACGAAACTAATTTAGTAGATCAATTGGATGGTTTGAACTAAGAACTTTTTGCGATACTTGAAAGTAATATTTAGTTAATTATTTTTCTCAAAAAGTTGATGGTCTTTTTTATCATTGAGAGAGACGTTACGCAAACTTTTTAGGTGCCACGCTTGAAATTGTGTATTACGATGTATTATTGTTTGTTAGATACAATTCTTTTTTTTTTTAAATTCATCAATGTGTTAGAATGTATTCATTTCTTTGATAGAAGAGACACGATTTCAATTCAAGTACACGAATTGTTGTTTTTTTTTTCCAGAATCTCTTATGGGCTTTGATATTAGTTGACTAAACTTTGTGATTTGTCTTGTTGACAAAATGATGATCAGTAAAGTGAGGAAAGTGCCATTGCATATAAATTTTGCATAAAATCAGTCTCTATCAGTCGATGAAAAATTACTATAACGCATTGTTTTCAAAAACTAGTGATTAACCAAGTCTGAATTAATTTTTCATGTACAAAATTGTAATTTGTGTTTTTTTGGTATGCGTTATACTTGGCGCATATAAACTCTTTTCTTTCTTTCTTTCTTCCTAATTGTTATGCACAATAATATTGCACACATAAAAAGATATCGCTAATGCTCAAAGACTGAGCACAGATGTACCAATTGCACCCTGTTATCCCCATTTATGTTCAAGTCCCATGAAATTAAGAGCCAAGCCTATATGTAGCTGAATAACAATTAAAACACAGCTATTATAATGAAACTATTTAAATATTAGCTATTATAATGCCTTGCCAAGGTTGCTGAATTTTTTCGAAAGCACGACCCTGGAATGCAAAAAGCATTTGTAAGAACATGGTGGGTTTCAGTCAGTTAGAGTATGACACTGCCTTCCGCACCGCCCAGAGGTATGTGTCATTTGATGATTTCCCATCCAATAAGAAACCCATTTTAATGAACCTATGCCATTATTTATAGAAGCATCATCCAACTTTAGTAGTTGACCAAGCACTTTGTCGTTTAATTTTTTTTCTATAAACGTACACGACAAACAGCTACATCGATATGATTGAAACAAAGACAATTATCTTCAGATCTAGTTTCTATTTCCTTTCGGCTTTCACTAGAATGCGTTAGGTTGCATCTGCCTTCATCTAGATTGCAAAAAAGTGGTACTGGATATTGATTTCCTACAACTGTTTTACATTCGAAGTAAACTAGCTTTTGCCGTTTTCGTTTGAGTTCAAGTTTCATTTTTGCAAAACATTTGCCTTTAACAGTCTCTCATGTGTAACAAAATTTATCAAAATGGTTTCAGCGATTTATGAATTAAATAAGCTTTAAATATTAGTTAGGCTAATGCGATAAACATCTAACCTAATATATATTTTCCGTACTACTATTATAAAAGTTTGTGAAGTTTTAGGGGATAATCACTGGATCTACCAAACCGATTTTAAAAACTCTTTTAGCGATAGAAAATCCCGTTATTTGTGAGTGAACACACAGGCTAAATATTAACCCAAAAAATACCGCCCAGTGAATGGACACAGGCCAGCTGCTAGTATAATATAATGATAGACAAACATTGTTACGTTGTAGAAGGAAATCTCTGACCGATTACAAAATTTTATTAATGACTGCTACAGAATCTTTAGTGCCATAGGCTAGATATGGATCTAGAAAAAACTGCACAGTTCCTGTAGGATAGGCTACATTAGTTATTATTTTGATGTCAAAACATTTCTTCAAATATGTTCCATTAAACCATTATTTACTTGAAATATTTTGTCTCATAATTAATTATTTCAAAATCTATTTTAACGAACACACTTATAGGATCGTTCTTATTTTGAAGGAAACGTTAAAAGGGACACGTGTTTAATCCTCCCTTGGGTGAAATGCTTCATAAAATTAAGTTATGTTCTTAATTCTCATCCCTTTTTATTTCAAACTTGAAACGCGTGAGTATACTCCAACGTCAATCACTTCACTGCTAACATACCTTTCATCAAAAGTCCAGCGGCTAGCAAACCTCCCATGCCTCCTTTTTTTCCTCCTCCAAGTCCTCCTTTACCCCTTGCCTCTCCAACTAAAGCTCTGGCTTCCTCAGCAGCATTTTCATCAAGCAACTTCAACTTCACAGTGTGAGTGTCCAAGTAGTTTCCGAGTCTGTACAGAAGATATTTATCGAGCCTCTCATCAGGTTTCGAAGGAAACGATCTTGCTAACTCAGCAGCAAATTCTTCAACTTTACTTCCATTTTCTTTAGAAGCTTCCTTAACAACACTCACTCCAGGCAGAAGTTGTAACTCTTCTTTTGCACTGAGCTTCTCAAGCATTGAAATTGCTTCAATTTTCAAGCACGTTGGACTAAATATCCCGTTCGTACAATCCTTTTTCATTGCTCTGGCTGCACTTTCAACATTTGGTTCCACTAGATTTTTAGGTGATTCTCCTATTTCAGGGTTTGGCAGTGCGTACACTGCTGTTAGAAAAAATAATATCGATATGAGATACATGGTGGACGTCTGTATCGAAACGAACGCTGGTACACTTTGATAGGCAATTGTTTCGTCCACCTTTATATATGTCTCACATAGATGTATGATTAGTACGGAGTACTCTTATATCCATTATATTTTCATAGAAGGCTGACTGCAAAAAGTTCTGTTTTTTCACAGCAGAATATACCTTATCAGCTTGAAATAAGGTTTGTTTTGGTGCACACTTTTTACTAGCGTAAGGTTTTCGTTTATTATCGCACGCAGTCATTGGAGTAGGCGACCAATGTAAATGTGTAGTAATTTTATGGGTTTTTAATATACTAACTACTACATTACACCTTATTTTTTCCTTATATTTGGAGTTTTTAGAAGAAAAAGGCAAACTAAATTTGAAAATCAGATAGTTTTATAGGCTCCATAATCCGTTATTTTAGTATTTACTTTTTAGCATTGGGTACCGAGTCCTGGCATATCTTAAATGTCATCGGATTTTCCAATTATACTCGCAGTACTAAGTATCGCTTTGGGTAACCAACTTGTTTGTCAGACTTAAAGTAAAAGAAAGTGTTTCAACATAAAAATTGCTAAACAGTGTAGCATATCAATTAATTTGATAAGTCATGTAAAAGTATCTAAAACTGCACTGAAAGTTAGTCTAGACATTTTTATTTTTAGACTACATTAGCATCGCGTGAAAATTAGCAACGATAGTAATTTGGCCAACTAAACCAAATGTGCTTGATCCATGAATGAATTCACTATGAATCTTTCAGTTTCGACGTCAACCACAGCTTGTTCAATTTACTTGAATTATTCTGCTGCCTTGCTGTTATTTCTAAAATTTTGGGACGACTTTAACAGTGCGTACAGCAAAGCAGTGCAATTTCCTGCCGACGTTCTTCCTCATACCAATTCTTGGGTTCTTAAATTCAGCCAAAGCGTAGGTTATTTCTAAGCAAGCGGGCTCCATTGTCGACCACATCATGATGAGGTTATGGTCAATTGCGTTTATCAGTAAAAAAGTTTTCTGTTGTTCACGATCTATTTTATCAGTATTCAATAGGCTAGATTCCATCATCCACAAATTGCAAAACTATTTAGTCCGTCAGTTAGAGTATTGAAAAATAATGGACACGTATTTTTTGTTTTTGTAAATCAACGAATATTGACAAAGATAAAACGCATCAAAACTCGGGAGTGGGGGCTCATGACGTCACGACTCAGTAAAAATTATGCGAAGCTGTGACGTATTGAGAATTTTAAAAGCGTCGTAACTTCGTCAGTTTTGGTTCCCGTAACAAAAGAAAAAACACGGGTCAATTATTTTTTGATAATCTAACTGACGGACTAATTAGATTTTTTCAGGACACAAGCATGTTATTCAGGCACGAATACGATTCTGGCCATCGAAATTTTTTTATCGAAAGTTCTTCCAAAATATTCTTCTTTTTCTTGATGATTCTTTATCGTGATTCAATGGCGTAAAGTTAACTAAGGAGTTATTTCGATTAAACTATCATCTTTGGTTCGGTTTTCAGATATATTAAATGGGCAAGTCAAAGACTGTCCTACAAATACAAATTACACCACAAATAAATTCTTAACTTTCTTTGTTCTTTCTAATGATGATTCACATTTTATTTTTGTATTGGTAGACCCTAAACTACAGGGCCAAACAAACAGACCGAATAAAATGATTTGGCCAGATAACATCGGAAACTGAAATGGTTTCCTCACGGTCGTGAGCTCAGCTATAGGTATGTCTAGTAGTAAACTTATTCTTTGTATATTTTTATGTCTGGTTATTTATTTTTTTTTCATTAATAAGTAGTACTTACCAAATGATCATCACTGTTCGCTGCAATCAATATATGCAGGTAAAAGTCAAATTTTAACTAACTATTCCGTCGGTATAAGTTATGACACATTGATTTATTTGAGATGAAAACATGAAATTACCAACTTGAACACAAGAACCGACCATCAAGTCGATTAATTCATGTAAACTCCACTGTGAAAACTGCCAACTGGGGGCCAATCGCGCTAATTTTAAAAGTTTAGGTCCGCTTGCAAATAGTTTCCAATTCAGTTTTGGTTATGATCTAGTTTCGATTCACCTGTAAGGAATTTGGTATCGCGCTAAAGTTTAAACTTCAACCAAAGTTGCGTTGTCAAAATTTTACAAATATTTTCGTATTTTCGTTCAAAATCCAAACAACACAACGCGAACGATTGAGAAAAAGTCAAGAAAAAGTAGCACTGTTGCAACTTTTTGTTTGACAGCGGTAACGTTACAGTTGTGATGCAGTTGCGTTCCAAGTTTCTGTCAAAGGTTTAGCGCGATACGGAATGTTTAAAAAAGTTGTGAAATGGCTACAGTTCAGTTGCGTTCCAGCCGAATTTTATTAGCGCGATTGCCCTCCTGATATATCAGTAATTTCAAGCCAGTACAATTGTTAGTGAACCACTTTTCGTTCACAAACATTAGACTAGCTCAATTTAATTTTGATGCATTACCAAGACAATGGAAACTTATTTACATTGTTTTTTAATAATGTTTCGGCTAACAAGGTCAATAAAGATGGGTCAGTGGATCGGGAAAAATATGTTGACCGAACTGACAGATAATACGCGTCATTTAAATCTTTTACCAAGCTGCTTACTACGCTTTGAAGAAAATGTATACCACGAATGTGTAAGTAATGTATATCAATAAAATAGTGCTGGACTAACTATAATGAATGGTTTACCTGGCAAAATATGGCTATGATGATATTTTTTGTGTGTAGTTACATTATATATCTTCTATGACAAAAATGATATTATTTAAAAAAAAATCCTACAGATGTTGAGCCATCAGCACAACTGGACCTTTCTATAATTTGGAGAATAAATACAGGCCAGTTTTATTAAGATTACCTTGCGCAAACTTTCTTCTATAAATACACAGCTTATTATAAAATAAAACTATAAATTATGGAAATGTAAGAGCGAAAATGTACCTCGTTATGCGAAATGATTTTCATAAAGATGGTATATTATTCATTGTAAAAACTTAAAGCAGTCTAGAAAATGATTTCTTTGAATGCTAGTATCTTGACGTCATCTCATTAGTTGTAATTATCGCAGACTACGATATTCATTATGTATAATGAATACTATTATTTTGACCCAACTAAGATTAAAGTTAAGGTTCGATCAGTAGCTGCAGAATTGATGATGCTATGGCTGTCTGTTTGTCGAACTTACTGCAAACATTTGCCGAATATTATATAAGAGCAAACAATTAATGAGTAAAAAATTAGAAGGTCTGTGTTCTATAGACCTAACATTTAGGCTGATATAAATACTGGAAGTTTCAGTGCTAGATAAGCCCCCAGTAACCTATAATATATTATTATATTACATTTTGTCTAAACTATCCCACAGCTGGGCTAAAGACCTCCCACTATTCCTTTTATTGTTCACATGTGTGTGTCTATTTCTTTGCCATTGCCATGCCATTTCGAAAGGAAGACATCTAAGTCATCTCGAAAATAAATAACAGTTCCAGCCCAAAGTGGATCTGTTTCCAAGAATAACATTTAGAAAAAAAAATTGCATACCTTTCATCATCATGCCCATGGCGAGTAGACCGCCCATTCCTCCTTTCTTGCCGCCAAGACCCATCCCGCTCTTCGCTCTGCCTTCCGCCATCGCATTTTTCGCTTCTTCTACAGCATTGTCATCGAGCAGCCTGAGCTTCACTGAGTGACTGTCCAGGAAGCTCCCGACATGGTACAGGAGTGACTTGTCCAGCCTATCATCGGAATCACTGGAGAAAGACCTCGCTAGGTCAGCAGCAACTGTTTCATAGTTAGATTTACCACCTTCTTTCACTAGACTAACACCAGGAATTAAAGACACTTCATCCTTGTTATTCAGCTTCTCCAATAACGTGATAGCTCCCATTTTTAAACAGTTTGGATTTAAAAGTCCATTTGCACAGTCCTTTTTGATACCACGAACTTTGTCTACGGACCCATCGTCAGGGTTGGGTAGAGCCACTGCACTAGCCGCGGTGATCAAAATAATGTATTTGAACATTCTGGATAACACGTCCTTCTTAGTCAGTTCACACTACAACTGTGATGATCTTTGTATATTGTCACCCTTTTATATTTGATGTTTGTGGTCAACCAGATGATTGCTCCCAGTTTGCGTGTGGTTCTGCATCTGTATCTTAAAGAGTTTTTTATCATTCGTATAATCATCTTTTGGTTCGCTTTCAACCTTATTTCTAAAGACAGAAGCATCATTTCCAATTGCACAGCTATCAATTTTGGTTTCACTTGCTGCAAAAGTAAGTTGGCTTTTGCCAGTTTTCGGTAGGGCAGTTAGAAAAAGTTTGCTCGTTAACTAAATTTATTTGAAGGGGATTAGGTCTTTATGCATTAGTACGATGGTCGGTTTTTGCTTAGAGATTTTTTACTGATGCATTGTTTCTTTTGGCCCGACGTACGAGTGAATGCAAAAAAATACACAAGCGAGTAGCTCAATGTGCGCAGTGTTAATTTTGTTTTATTTTCAGTCTAGATTATAATTTGTAATTTCTAGCTATGCATAATGCTTTCTGAAGTCCGAAATTAAGAGTAATCACTGCAATTTTGCTTTGTCAGAGTACGATTTCGCTAGTAAGTGTCTCATTTGTATTAGTGGAAAAGTAGTTAGTAGATTCTCTATCCAGCTTTAACATCTATAGTTTCTTGTTTTTTTTTTAACTACTCGTTTTAAACCATTTACTTTTTTTCGGAGAATTCCCAGGCCTAGTCATATTAGCAGTTCTGGGGGGCTACACTCTTAGCCCGAAGGGGCGTATTCTACTCCGTATTACTTAACCACTAAGATTGATAACCATTGATGCCAGCATTAATGACATCATCCCTCGGGTTCTTGTCACCGCCGGGGTGCCAGCTGTTTTAGAACCCCACGGCTTGGCACGTGACGATGGGAAGAGGCCAGATGGGATGACCATAATGCCTTGGAAGGTGCCAGGCCTTTGGTGTGGGATGCAACATGTGTTGACACCCTTACGCCATCTCATCTTCTTAGCAAGGCGGGCTGTGCGGGGGCGGCTGCTGCAGGTGCGGAAAACCTCAAAAGGCGCAAATATAATTACCTAATTGGGAGTTATATATTTGAGCCTTTTGGCGTTGAAACACTAGGCCCATGGGGTCCGAGTGCACATAGAGTCTTTCGGGACATCAGCAAACAACTTGTCGATGGTTCACGTGACCAGGGGGCAGGGCTTTTCTTCGGCCAAAGAATCAGCATTGCCATTCAACGTGAAAATGCTGACAGTGTTCTGGGCACTTTTGCCGTTGACAGCGATGTGGATTATTTTTTTGATTCCCAATGATTTATTTTGTTTTTATACCCGTTTCTACATAATGTAGATACTGTAAACATTGTAATTTAATAATACATATTTAAACACCACTAAGAATTAATTATCATGATACGATTTGACATTACTGTAAAATCGTGTTTCATTATTAGTTCGGGTTTGCGACCAATCATGTCTTTTTTGGGTAAAAATAATTTCTTGTTACCATATTTTATAATCTTAACGACAACATCTATCTATAACTTACTTATTTAGGATTCCGAACCGGGAACCGGGTAAGGTTAACTACCGCCGTCCATCCGTCCGTCTGTCTGTCAGCGACCTGTATCTAAAAAATCTTCAAAAAAAAAGATGGATGAAATTTTCAAAGATTCTGTATATCTATGGCCTTTAAAACCAAAATAATAATAGTTAAGGTACAGAACCTTTCGCGTGCGAGTCAAACTCCTACTTGGCTAGTTTTTATGAAGTAATTCGTAAAGTTATAAATTTTTATTTCACTCGGCAGTGTGTGTTTTCAGCTTCACAAGTAACGCGACACTAGTTGTGAAAACTACAAAGTAATTAAGCAGATACCCATGTAAATTGGTACTTAAAAAGATGTTCGTTAGACCAATAAGTAACTTCACCATAATTAATTCATCATAAATAGTAATGAAGACATTAGAATGGGCAGACAAACTTTTTATTACACTCTTAACATTACATCTTTCTAACAAAGCAACATGGACCTTAATGCGTTAGAATACAGTTCTAATTTGAATTGTTTAGTTCAGTGTACTTATTTTGTGTTTATCATAATTAATTTAGTCTGGGTCTTTGGTTCAACTGGCGAAGCCAAGCTTCTTAGAATAAAATTTAGATCGTGTACTTCTTGCATTTTGAAGTGCGACTATATAAATGTCTCATCGTGTAAACACAGGTGCAGTGAGGTTTCCTTCTCTATGAAGGAAACCGCATACCCTAGCCTCCGCAACAGAAGAAGACGCTCCGGGCGCCGGGAGTCACAGGCTGATTCCCGACCACCGTAGGCGCGGGCCTGCGGACGGCGAGCGTTGGGGGACTCGCGGCCTGATCAGGGGGGCTACTCTCTAAGCCCGAAGTCCCGCTGGGTCCACTGCCTGCCAGGTTTGCGGAATTCGTTCAAAAGAGTCCTTGCGGCCCTGGAACGTAAAGGGCGTTAGGAGGAACATGGATGAGCTTTACATAATAAGAGTCTGACACTCTTTTCTGCTCCGCCCAGAGCAGGAAGAGTCGTTCGATAATATCCCATCCTTAAAAAACCTAAAGATGAAGTGAGGATGAAGTGAACTGTCAGTCCATCTTGCTTTTTTAACCGACTTCCCAAAAAGGAGGAGGTTATCAATTCAATGGAATGTTTTTTTTTATGTTTGTTACCTCATAACTCCGACAATTATGAACCGATTTGAAAAATTCTTGTTTTATCTGAAAGGATATACTTGCAGATTGGTCCCATTTAAATCATATCGAGATCGGTTACGAACTTTGGATTTTAAATCGAAATACCTGGAATTTGACTATTTAGATGATTCTTTGATAATCGAAATTGCGTATTTTGCTTTTCTGCGATTTTGCAGTGGTGTTGTTAGGTGTGGGGCACCACTAAAAAGTGATAAATAAAAAACTTTTTACAAAAAAATACAACCGACTTCCAAAAAAGAACACTACAAAGTAAAAAATAACTTTAATTTCGGAAGTCGGTGTCAAAATACGAAGAAAGTAACAAAAACACCGACTTCCGAAATTAAAGTTATTTTTTTACTTTGTAGTGTTGTTTTTGGAAGTCGGTTGTATTTTTTTGTAAAAAGTTAATTTTTTATTTTTTTTTACCTTATGCGTTGTCGCACAAAGTCGTTCACTGTGGCGTTTGCTAGAGGTGGTCACGTCTCCCAAAGCTGAACATAAATCCAAAGATCGTCCTTGTACTCATAAAACAATTAATTAATAAGAACTTTGCTACATTGTTGGCATACTTAATGACTGAAACTATGATAATTCAGTTTTAGAAAAATATATAAAATACATATATTTATTTATTTATTTCGACTTTATGCACAATAGGGGTACATGGGCGGACTTAACGCAACAAGGCATTCTCTGCCAGTCAACCTTTGGGTTAAAATACTACACTATAAAATAAAATTGAGTCTTATCGATACAACACAATAAACAAATAACCATAATAATATAACCAGCAAAGCAAATTTTCAGTCTCAAGGTTAACAGTGGGGAAACAGGTGCATAAGATATTTTTTAAGAAAGGTAGCAATTTCATTTATGTTTCTTTGTGTTAGAGTTTTGTCTACACAGTTAAGAATACCGGCGAATTAAAAGTCGGATTCGCACACAAAGGGTAGGAACCTTTCGCTTGCAAATACATAAAAACTGGTATATTTAAAAAATATTATGTGTACACAATTACACGATTATCATTTTATTTAAGACTAGCTTCTGCCAGCGGCTTCGCCCGCGTGATCCCTAGGGAACATATTCCCGGGATGAAAAGTAGCTTATGTGTTATTCTTTTTTCTAAATTTCATTAAGATCCGTTAAGCCGAAAAAGCGAAATTATAACCATCTTCCCCTCGACATTATATTTATTAAAGGATATTGCAAACTGTCGTAAGCCGTTTTCCGAAGCTACTCGCTAGCCTCTAGGCGCCAAGCTAGCCGCTAATCCTTATAGCATGATTCAGTATTCACGCGCGATGGCTTATTATTAGCGTTTTTCATGTATAACTTTGGTGTTTCTATACCGATTTCTATGATTCTTTTTTTATGGAATAGTTAATAATGTTAACTTTTATTAATGTTAATTAGGGACGACTGAGAGTTTTATAAAAGTAAGAGTAGACAAATACAATCAGAAAGCTTCGAACTGCTAAGCTATCGGGAGTTACACGTGTTATTGTTTGTCAATCAGAAAAGATAGACATAGATATGCTGTTGTTGGATATTTTTTATATAATTTTAAGGTGAACATTTCCGTCATTCATGGTTTCTGTGTAGCTTTCACCATTATGGTTGCACACGCGACGGAAGCTTAAAAAACGGAGTAACTTCTCCCGTTTTCCCAACATTTCCCTTCACTGCTCTGCTCCTATTGATTGTAGCGTGATGAAAAGTATACTATAACCTGCTCAGGAGTATGAATAATAATTGTACCAAGTTTCATTAAAATCCGTCGAGTAGTTTTTGTTTCTATAACGGTTATACAGACAGACAGACAGACAGACAGACAGACAGACAGACCGACAGACAGACAGACAAAAATTGTACTGATTGCATTTTTGGCATCAGTATCGATCCCTAATCACCCCCTGATAGTTATTTTGGAAATATATTTCATGTACAGAATTGACCTCTCTACAGATTTATTATAAGTATATAGAATAGATAGATAGAAAACCATTATTTGTTTCAGTACATTTAATCAAATTACCCCGCACTGATATTGAAGAGACTCTTCCAGCTGCCCCGGACCCTTTACAGCGCTTACGCCTGATCGCTGCAAAGATAAGCGAACATTTTCAACGCGCTGCTGCAGAACAATGACCCATGATCAGTGAAAAAATCTACTCTACTGATTCATTAGACAGTCCGCTGACTTAGAAAATGGTTGTATGGACAGTAGCGTTTTGAAATATTATCCCGATGGTTACCCTTTCTGGTCATCATCGGCCAAGCCTTTTTCCCAAATATATTGGGGTCGGCTTCCAGTCAAACCGGATTCAGCTGAATACCAATATTTTACGTGGAGCGGCTGCATATCAAACCTCCACAATCCATTAACTGCGTAACACGGTACTCTTTTGACAAGACTGGTCTCTGACTATCCATAACGACTGCCAAAGATCTCCAAATGACAGCCGGGACCAAGAGCTTAACGTGGTTTCCGAGGCACGGAAGAAACTCGGTATGTAAAGATGGTCACCCATCCACAGACCAACCTCGATAAGCTTTGCTTAACCTTGATGATCGACCTGTGCAGCTGTTATTTTTTAGCCAAGAGCTCCTCATTTCTACCCTTCCGTACCTTTTCTGGTACGGAACCAAAAAAGAGAGTATTTCTTACCGCACTATTACGTATACAGTTGGCCGTCACATGCAGCTTGATATTGGTTTGTGGTTTGAATTTCAGTCAAAGTAAAAGTGATCGTATTCTTATTGTATATTGCTTCGTCACTAACAACAATGATTAAGATTCGGTCACTCTACCGTAATTGCCTTTCACATAATATTATTGTGATTTTCAATATAGACTGTGAGCCGCCATTTTTGAATTAACTTATCTCTACTATTTTGTCCGAAGAAATTTTGTACCTGGCAAATAACATCATAATAATAATATATCTATGGACATTTTCACACAACGCCATATAGTCCCAAGATAAGCAACTTAATGCTTGTGTTATGGTAACGAGATGGCTGAAATTCAAAATAAAACTCACATATGGAATAGAATAGAATAGAATAGAAAACATTTATTCGATACAGACACAACACAACAGCAAAAACACAATTTATAAAAAGCGTCGAAAAATTCGTCCGCATCGCTGCGCTGGCCAGTGGTAATGAGCCAAAAAGACTGGCAGTATTGCCACGTTGTATGGCAATGCTTACAGTGGGTGGGTTGGTTTTAGCAAATTTTGTGTCATTCGGAAATCAATCAAAATTCATAATTTGAAAGCCCGCCTCTGCAACTAGTGTGTTCTGCGTTAATTGTGAGGGTAGCAAGGTCTAACGACCGTGTGTTCTGCTTATTGATGACGTTCAAGAAGGAGGAAATTGAAATCCCAAGACGTACAAAACGACGTCGAACCTCGATGGTTCTCGACATTAGAAAAAAAATTAGGGGTACTAAAATAAAACTGCGTAAGATATAGTGCGCGGAAGGGCGTTGCGATAAAAGATGAATCATCATCATCAGATATAACCAAGGAACTCTTCCTCAGCAGTGGCGCTTTATGACTATAGATCAACGAGTCAGTTTGCAGTGGAAAATCTTCAGTTCTTTTTCAGTGACATTGCTGCCTTTATGACGTTTGCCTTGCTCAGTGATCGCAGTTTCTCGTAAGTAATATGAGGAAACTGGTTCATCCTTGATTTATGTAAATAACAATTGCAACTGTCAATTTTACTGAGAGATATTTTTTTTCAGTCGGGTTTGCTTTTGACTCCAGTCTACATGTCAGAGGTGACAAAGAATTGTCTCTGTCAACTATGGAGTGAGCATATCGAGACGAAGCTTGTTCATTTTAGTTTTGAAGAGATTAAAGTTCAAACACAGACGAAGGTAAAGAGTTCCGCTTCTTTGCTTTAAGCATTATAAAAGACGTTAAGAAACACTTATCGCGAATTGCTGGAATTACAATTAGGTAGAGATGGTAACTTGCAGTGCGTCTAGATATACAGTTGTAGAAGGGGACCGGTGAGATGAGGTCGTGGAGTTCTTGGGCACACTCACCGAAGTACAATCTGTAAAATTACTTAAAAAACAGTCGGTCGATTCTGTTGACATCGCACCGTGATCGCTTAGGTGGAGTGAACGACAAGTGAGCTGTAATACCATTTTGTTTGTATAGTCTGACAGCTCACATGTCGTTAATTTTGCTGAAGTGTTCACTTCGACATGCTTACAGAATTGCACTGCTGTTGTCATTCATCCAAACTGTTGAAAATCTGAGCCATTTTCTACCCAAAAACAATACCATACACTTATTACTCCTAAAATAAACTCTCACTTTCAAAATATAAAATTACGACAGTTTATATAAAAAGTGTCGTGGTTTGGTCCCAGAAAGTGCGCAGCAGTGTGTGTCTAATCACTGCTTGTCAAGTGCCACTGCCAGAGCGTAGACTTTTGATAAATGAAATAGTGGCAGCGGTGCTTCCATGAGAGTTAGTGCATTAGATACTAGTTTGAATTTTATATCACTTAACACTTACACATCTCATCTGCCTAGCCTTTTCCCAACTATATTGGGGTCGGCCTCCAGTCAAACCGGATTCAGCTGAATACCAGTATTTTACGTGGAGCGGCTGCCTACCAGACCTCCACAACCCATTAACTGGGTGACACGGTACTCCTTTGACAAAACTGGTGTCAGATTTTCTGGCTTCTGACTTTTCGTAACGACTGCCAAAGATCTCCAAATGACAGCCGGGACCAAGAGCTTAACGTGGGTGCTTTTCGAGGCACGGAGGAAACTCGGTATGTAAAGATGGATGGTTATAAAATAACCTTAATTTCGGAAGTCGGTGTTTAAAAACATAGAATCAAAACCACAAACATCGACTTTCTAGCTTAGTTTTTTTTTCCTTGGTCGAATTCACACTAATACAAAACTTTGAAGCATTTACCAGTCCGTATCTAATCTAGCTTCATTTACGAGAATCAACTCTTACGCATGGTCCACATTATGAAGGTAATGATCAGTTTACAAAGTTCTTTTCTATGGAATCTTTCTTGGCAATTATTTTACGATACCCTTCAATCAGAACTGTACTGGAACTTCAAAAATACGGAAAAGTGTAGAGTATACTTTTTATTTGAAATTGAAGCCTAACTTTTTGAACTCGATATAAATATCAGTAAATAGGTGGCAGTAACCATCTCACCTAAATATATAACCAAACATAAATTCTGATGTTCAATAAAACCTTTTTAGGGTTAGGTTAAGGGTATCCAACGGAACCCTATTACTAAAGCTCCACTGTCCGTCCGTCTATATTTCTGTCAGCGGGCTATATCTCAGGAACCGTGATAAGTAGACAGTTGAATATTTCACAGAGTGTGTTTTTCTGTCATTGAGGTATTACTACTATATAGTTCAAAATGATTTCTGTTGCCGCTATGACAAATAATAATAGACGTTTAAGTAAAGGGGGCCATTTTATTTTATTCATTTTTTATTCTTTTTTGTCATATACAAGAAACAAGTACTTTTTCCGGCATATGTTACAAAAGTTACGGAATCTATTGTGTGCAAGTTCGATTTGCACTTGACTGGTTTTTTTTTTTGGTTTTATTTGGGTCGGCAAATGAATGCAATTCTACTAACTTTAAGCTACGTTCACATTCGAATTTCAGTCACAATCTGTCAAACATTTAGGAAAATGAAAGCTTTTTTTTACATATATGCAATTACCGATATGCAATTGGAAAGGTTGTTTGGTAAGGTTACTTTGGTTTTACTATTTGATTACTATCAGAGACTGGAGACCGCGTATGGGCAAACGTAATGTGGGATGCTCTGTGGCACGATGGATCGATGATTTAAAGAAGGTGGCAGCGGATGGGTGCGGAATGCTCATGACTGAGATCGTTGACGCTAATTGGGGGAGAGTTAATGATGAATGACAAAAATTCCCAACCTTTGCAGCTCAACCAACATTTTTTCTTTTTCGTTTGATAAATATATGGATAAAATGCATTACGCATACCCGCCCATTCGGGGAAATGGGGGGCTATGTGGGACTCCCCTAGCTGATCTGGTATACCCACTAAAATAACCCAGTGACATTTCCGCATCGTCTAAGTGGAGGGGGACTGGGAGATCGGCGCAGCCTTTGCGTCCAGTCCAAGCACAACCAACCTACCCTTTTCTCAACTATGTTAGGATCGGTATCCAGTCTGACTGAATGAAGCTGAATACCAGTATTTTACGTGAAGCGACTTACTATCAAAGGAGCTTGTGGCAAAATAATAACAGCCGCACGGGTCGATCTTCAAGGTAAAGCAAAAGATTGCCGACGTCGGTCTTTGAACCAATCTTATCAAATCGAGACTCCTCCGTGCCCCGGAAAACACGTTAAGCCGTTGGTCCCGGCTGTCATTTGTAGATCTTTGGCAGTCATTTCGGACTGTCAGTGGCCCGAAAATTTGACACCAAGAACTTAGTACCAAGTCTTACAGAGTACTGTGTTCCAACCAATGCACTTGCTGTGTAGGTATTAAAATCTGTTGGAATGAAAAAAAAATTGTTTGTCTAATGGTCGCAAGCAGATAGCAGAGATCCTAGATTCGATTACCAGGTCAAGCAAAGAGTCATTGGGTCCTTCCAATTGGAAGTTGGAAGAAGTAATTTCTCGTGGCAAATCACAGAAAATAGCGAGATCTATATTGCACTTAACGTCCTAGAAGCCACAACAAAAACCATCAGTATTGAAACTTGGAGAGGTTGGAATAATCACCATTACTACTCAACGAATTCTGTACCTTAATAAAATGAAAATAGAATTCAAGTTTTACAGCTTGTAAGCGGAGATTGTGTGAAGCCGTTATGCAGAGTAAGATCGCTGACCAAGTTTGAACGCAATTCTAATAATTTCAAAGCATATTTTTGCTTGTCAAATCTAACGTGGAACTAGTAACAGTGAGTGGCGGTTACTTTTCTTCAGGTACTGGGTTTGATGTCCCGATTGTATAGGAATTTCAGTGTCAACTAGCAATCAATGAGGAAACTAAGGCTTCTTTCTGATTGATTGGAGAAGATCACAGATATAACAATAAGTTGATTTATAATCATGGAGCCCTAATGATAGTGATACCTATCACTATTATTGGTGATCACCCATTCATTTGTTGTTTCACACAAACGTAATTATGGTCAAGACCAAGACCATTACGTAAAAAAAAATAAAGAAACAAAAATGGCAGGATATTCAAATGTGGTGCAGACGTTTGTTATCATTACATTGTCTGATAGATAGGCCCGTACTTGTAATAAAAATATGAAAATGCGCGTTTTATAGTGTCTACGAGTAAGTTGCTTCCATAATTCATTTGTCAAGTAATTTTAATACTAATTATTCCATCTAGTTTTGACACCACTTAAATTTCAGTAGCCTACACGCTCAGTTCATTTTATATCCAAGAACCGATTTCTATTGTCTCTCTAGTTTCTATAAAACGCTTCGTAATACAAAAAGAATAAAACATTGAAAACAACTCTCTCTAGCGACAGACGACGATTGCTTTAAACTTTTTGTACTTTTTGTTCCGCAGAGCTGCGTACCCGTCATTGTAACTTCAAAAATGCTCAAGAGATGGCGCTAGTGACGTGTTGCGGAGATGTAGGTTCGGTATTAATAGATGGCGTTACGTGTATGCGTATGCGGTGAAAAAGAACAAAAAGATTTTGTTCGACTTGATGTCTTTTTGCGGTATAGTTTGACTTTGTTCAGTATTCAAATTATTATTATTTTTTGGCTTTTAGTGTCTTACTAATAATAATTTTATGGTAATGTTGTAATATTAGATGTAATATTAGCCTTTTTCTTGGACGCTTTCAAATACATGTTCAACAAGATAATATTATAGTAAATAAACAACATAGAATAACTAACGTAAGATTTTATCAGATAGTCAGTATAAAATATTATTGCTGAGTAAATAATGCAGCTGCATGATCTAACTTTCTCGAGAAGAATGCAGTTCTGTGTCAATTATTTCCGGAAACAGGAGTTTGGATTTGCTTTCTATATTACACTTTATGCGTACCTATGTAAGGTGGGCCAGGCCAAAAATAGAAGAAAAAAGCATATTGCCGCATTATAAAAGGGCATGTGTTTAGTATGTTTCTTCTATCAAAAGTATTGACATTGGATATTCCTAAATCTTCCGCAGTAGGTAATATTACAGCGGAAGATTTCGGAGTAAATTTTTCTAACAATAAAATTGGTTGAATTTAAAAAAAAAAACTTTAAAAGCGTACACACATTTCTTTAATGAACTTTTATAAAAAAATAATAATCAACGTTAAAGATATCTTTCTCCAAATATTGAAAACAATAACAGGTAGAGTGATCTTTACAAATATCGCTTCTTATTTTGTGAAGATGTATTAGGTTGTTGTACGTAGAACTTTGGATTCTCAGCAGTAGTAAAGTATTGGCTGATGACAAGTCGCAAAATGTAAAAAAAAACCCGACTGCAAAACTTTTATGAACGAAAACTGTTTCTTAATTGAATTAAAACATAAGGTTTATTTATATTTTTGTAACCTCCATTTAATTTCCTTGATTTTGATAATCTTATAATCCCTAATCGATAGATTTCATTAAAAAAAACATTTACGAGTTACAATTTAGCTCAAAAATCCGCCGTATTACTTCTTCTTAAAAAAAAATCCCATCTAAGGACAATTAGGTACCTATTTGAAATTAGTCAAAATCCATCCAACCGTTTGGAAGGTACGAGGTAATAAAGAAATTAATAAACAAACATATATTATAAGATACGCGGGAAAAATCCATCCCTTCCTTGGCAGTCGGGTAAAAAAGGACACAGTTTTAGTAAATAAAACTTAGGTGCATCTTCATAGTAAGTTACTATCAGACAGTAGAACACTGCTTCCCAGCATTTTGATATTATTTCATAGACTTTGATGAGATAGAAGATATCATCTGGTTTTCTCATCAAATATATTTATTAGTAACATTGGAACTTGGCACATGGGTAGACCATGTCTAGAAATCCGAGATTTCTATGTCCTGAGACTATGTTCTCTTTGGGATAATTTTAGAATTTTACGCGGACGATGCCACTGGTTTAATCTAGTTGTAACTTTGACTCTTTCTATAACTTTTTACTACTGCTTCTTCAACAAAAGATAACAGGCTACAGACTATACAGTTTAATTTTTAAGCCTAATATCCAACATCTGAAAATATCGTTATAACTAACTTAACAAAAAAATACTAATAACTAAAGACTGACATAACTCCTTTTAAAATCATTCGCTTTCTTCAGCGTAAGGTCAATGTCCTTACACACAAAATCGTTATGCAACACTGAAAGGCTCATTCATCGTTCGTTGCCTGATCAATTAACTTTTACAGTATCAAAATTAAATCTTGTAACCTGCAACATACGTTTGAATTTCCTGTGACACTTTGTAAATGGTTATATGGAAATGATGTCATTGTAAAATAAACTGTAAGTTCAGAAAGCTACGTTTTAGTTTTGAGTGTAGGCAGTGGGTGGAAAAATGAAAGTTCGTGAAAGTTAGCACCTGTGTCACGAGTTATATAACTGAGTATGTGTTCGTGAGGTTTATGTATGTCTGTATGTATGTAGGTGTGAATGTCATGGTTGTAAGGCGTGGGGTGCGCCGTAGTAGTATGATGCGTAGGATGTTTAGTTTAATAGGATTGATGTCTTCGTAGAAAATCATAAAAAAATACACTTTCAAGTGGTGTTCCATATTTTTTTTAGGATATTTTCCGTTTGACTTGTCGAAAACTACGCAAGCTTATGTAATTATTTAATTTTCTTTCACTTCTTTTCATTTTCTTGTTTAATAAAGAAGGTGTGTTTTTATTTGTTAAAACTTTATTCAATAGTCAAATTCACTGTACAGAGGCGGACTTCATGCCATAGGCATTATCTACCAATCGACGTAGGGATGGTGCAGAAATTGAACATAGCAGGTGCTACTTAAGAAAAAAAAAAACAGAAATCAATATTTTTATTTTAAAATGAAATTTGCTTTCTCTTCTTCAAATAATATGCCATTAGAATGTTTCTACCATTCCAACCAGAGTCAAGAGCAAGCCTTATAATCAATAAAAAAAACATATTTAATCATGATGAAAATAAAATCAGACTGTGTAAAGAGATGAAGTAAATAAAAAAACACACAACCAGCTCACATAATTATTCAATTTTACAAGCAAACAATTCCACATACATATTTCGACGATAGCAGTTTGTAGTACAAAAGACTTCAACGCACTCCATTCACGCAGTCTAATGTTATTTTTGACAATTTAAAAAATTATTAATTTTTATGATATTGTTTGTAAATAAAATCAGGCAGCAACATGTAACCGTTTCCTAGGTCTCATCTATCTCTATTTCAGAATTCACCAAAATCAGTTCGGCGATTTAGGCGTTATAGCGTAAAAAACAAACAAACTCAGTTTCGCATTATTAATATTATGCCTGTACAAATATATACTAACCAAATGCCATTATCACGTACCAAACCTTTAAAACACAACTGAAATATAAATAAGTACGTACAAAACCCCATACATTAACCACGTTTCACATATAACACACAAACGGTGCATTCCTGTGTGTAGCCCAAATACATAATCTTACCCGACGGCGCAGAAGGAGGTCAGGTACACGGATGTGTGCGTCTGTGTGAGTGAATGCCAATGGCACGCATACATAGACAGTGGGAAAGTGTGGGTATACAGCACTGGCCTTGAATGGGTGGAAATGGGTATCGTAGTACGATGGAGAAAAATATGTTGAGAAAAGATAATATAAAAAAAAAACTGCCTGTACCCAAATATGTTGGGGTTAGCTGCATTTGGGTAATGTGGGGAAAAATAAAATTAATAAATATCTGCGTGGCCTTTACCTGCATATATTGGGGTTGGTTTCTAATGTAATCGAATACAGCAGAGTAAGTATTAACTGTTTACAATCCAAAATCTTGGTAACATGATAGCACTTGGAAAGTACCAGATTTTCTGGCTCCTGACTTCTTCTGACTGTCGAGGTTCTTGGAATGATACCTGGATCAACTATTTTCAATAAATCTGGCTATATCTTCACTTAGCAACAAGATACGCAGACAAATGGGATAACCTGCTGTTTGGGGGTATCAAGTTATTCGTATAACAAAATAGAACACAAAGTAAAAAAAAGAGATAAATAGTTTTGGAAACACAAACTATTAGGAAGACTGCTAAGTAGAAATAGCCATTAAAACAATGAACTTAGAATACACCTAGTACATTGTTCTAATCATAACCAGGAACTAACCAAAAAGAAAATAAATTGTAATAAGCTTACTCATGCATTAACGTTTATTTCCTTTAAACGATACGTAGCAGCTGCAGGCTAGGAAACAAACATAATTGCATGTTTCTACTCAGAAGCCGGATCTTTATAGGAACTAAGTGGTTATTGAATATATGACAAACGCAGTATACAGGGAAATTGAAAAAATACCCGAAACCTCTTAGGCAGTGAAAGTACACATGATTATAAGCAACTTTTGTTTTGGTAAAACTCCGAAATCTCGAAAAAAATATCAGCTGTTTCATACAAAATGCAGTATTTAGCCAATGAAAATGTATGAAACAGCTGATATTTTTTTCGAGATTTCGGAGTTTTACCAAAACAAAAGTTGCTTATAATCATGTGTACTTTCACTGCCTAAGAGGTTTCGGGTATTTTTTCAATTTCCCTGTAGAAGAAAGAAAAGAAGAAGTGCTCGTGGCTAAAGAAGATCTTGTGGCTAAAGAAGAGCCTGTGGCTAAATGATAACGAGGGTTGCTCTTCAAGGTAAAGAAACGCTTGGTAAGGCTGGTTCATGGTAAGTGACCGTCCATTACATTCAGCAACCAACGCCCTTCCATCCATTTGTATAACTTTGACAGTCGAGACGTGAGGTCAAGAGTCAGAATATCTGATTCCAGTTTTGCCAAGGGGTCAGGTTCTTTCCAGCTACTGAGTTGGCCAGTCAGAAATGCTGACATGCCAAACTATTTCAGAAAAAACTAAGCTCAGCCAAAGAGTCGGTTTTTTTTTTCAAACGACTGGAATAATACTGCCTAGCTATTTTCCAACTATATCGGGGTCAGCTTCCAGTCAAACCGGATTTCGCTGAATATCAGTATATTACATAGAACGGCTGCCTACCAGTACTCCATTACAATCCATAGGGAACAAGGTATTTCTTTGCAAGACTGTAGTCTGATTTACTCGATTCTGATAATCCGTAAAAAAATTCAAAACATGAAATTTTTATCTCTACCAATACCATTTTCCATTGTCAAAAATTGCTAAAAATCTTCTATAGCAAAAGCCACAACCTAAACAAACTTATCAAAAACCATCTCAACCGCGACGATTCTTTTCAAAATTTCCAATATTACATAACCAGTCAATACTCAATAGTTAGTACTCAAATACTCTCCAACAGTCGTGAGTACGTTGGAAGTATGTCGGGTTCAACGACCGACTTTCTACAGCGGCCATCTTGAAAGCTGACGTAACAAGGATGCTGGAGTGATGTCACTCGAAATGAAAGTTTGAGTTGAATAACTTTTTTTGTTTTTGAATTTGTAATGTTAGGTAATGATTTGTGTGGTGTATTGCATGATTTTTTTTTGTTCTTTTTGAGGTGATTTTGTAAATAGGATTTGTTTTTAAAATATCAGGAATGATTTCAAGTTACTGCTTGAAAAGTTTTGTCATTGAATAAATAAATCATATCATCATCATATATCAAAAATAAAGTCATCTAAGTAATTAAATTAGTATTTAACTAAATGGTTTACTGTCTGAAATTAAAAACAATTACTTACACATTTTATTTAGCTTTAAGATAAAAATCGTAACAAAAGACTTAAAATATTCCTTTATTGAATAATTACATTAATTACTTTATATACCCCTTTATTTTATTTTATGATAATAAAATTCTTCAAACAAAATAGTAAGTTTTTACTATTAAGATCATCTTTAACTGTTTCATAGATTTCTACTTGTAATTGTTTTTTTTTTAGATGTTTCTCTTGACTCTAGTCTAGGTCAGAAATGACAGAGACAAAGTCTACGAAGGAGCGAGCTTACCCAGAAGTAGCCTATTAAGAAAATTGCTGTGATTCGAAGATTTCTAACATAGAATAAAACGTGGTTTCTACAATGTTGCGAAGTATATCTTATTTTATGCACTATTGACCTTGATTTTTCCATCTATCAGCATCGATAAGTTTATCGTTACCGGGTTTAGATGTATAATGTTTTACCATTGGTTACTAATACGATTGTTCATCATAACTACTCGTTAAAGGTTACTCCATCGGTAAGAGTTAAACTGCCTACCAAAAAAATTCGCTCACACCAGTCCATCCTTCCTCACGCTTTCGTCTCTCGTAAATTACCAAAACACATCCGCCAGTATACTTTCACATCACTTTCGACTGTGTGTGCCACTTTGTACACTTTCACCTTCGAGAGAAAAATGCCACATCCGGTTCGCGAATGCTTGTTGCGAAATGTACCACCTGATACTGAGGTGTGGTGGATTTTTTTGGTAGTATGTGTACAAGTACACCTGTGGTATGATGGTCTTGTAGGAAGCGGATGTTGAAGTATGATACAGTTTGATGGCTATTGTTTTGAGTCGCATTATTAAGTAGGAGAAAATCTGTTACTATATCAATAAAAAATCTCTGCATATCCTTTTTTTTGTAAGTATATAAGACAAATAACATTTCCCAAGATGAATGAGTAGAACAAATTTTGTAAAAATGCAACGTTTTAATAAAGCTTGCTGTGATTTTTTTAGTCTAAAATTATAGTTGAAAATTGCTGATTTCAACAATGATATTATTCTAAGAAGACATTGATAACTGTTGAAAATATGTTGACTGATTTTAAATCCTCGTTCTAGAGATTTTATAAGATTCTCGAAATCCAGAATTGAGTTCTTTAAATCACGTTAACAAAACAGGATATAAAAAATTAAAGGTATTAATTAAAAAAAATTGCTTCTGTAAAACCGACAAAAAAAATTAAATTCCTCCTTTCTGTTTGATGTCAATCTTGTAATTAATTTGTTGATAAGAAACATATAATATTGTTCAGCATTCACTTGAATACTGCAAAGTTCTTTAGAAATCTCCAGGTTTTATAGAATTACGTTTTTCGGTTTTCGTCATCAATATTCTAGACTTGGCTTGGGAGCTGAATCAATAGAATCGTTTTAGGAATACAAAACACTTATATGAACAGTGTACATGTTATTTTTTAAATATTTGAAGGAAATATTATATAATTACTAATTATCATAATAATATGCACTAAATAAGACACGGTCGATCTTAGAGTAGTGGAAATATAGAACATGGCATGTACAACTTAGTGAATAGAAATGAAATGTTTTATTTTTGCTGAAAAAAAATATTTTTTCTGTCTTTATCGCAGAAAGTACCAACTCCTAACGTGGTTTGCATTTTTTAAAATCAATACAAGATACATAATCTCTACTGCTGAAATTTTCATCTTTTAAATCAGTTTGGATAAAAGATTTCACAATTTCATCTTCATTTTCTTGCTTTAAGTTAAAATTCTACAGAATTCTCGTCTCTTGCTCAAACAGTCAAGACGCGATTGCTCAACCAGCCATTGAAGCACACAACCTCAATACCATCAAACATAACGCTAATATAACTCATAGAAAACACCATATAAATTATGGAGTTATCACTTGGGTGGGCGCCTATTCTCACTATGAAAAAAAAAAGTGGTATCGACAAACCCACCTGTTTTTACTCCTACACGACAAGAATTTTCACCTTACTCCTCACTCACTCCCATTGGATTTACAATCGTATAGTTTACATCCCAAGGTGGGTTTTTCAGTGGGGTTGTTAGGAGTTATGGTGTTATGTCATGTGGTAAATAAAACCATTGAGGGCACCATGTTTACCCGATCTCACAGTGTGAAAGCGAGAGAAAGGTGTTTAGCGGACGTCGTCGTCAAGGCCCCAAATTCCTGAGTCGGTGAAAGAGATTTTTTTTTCTTTTTAATCGCCTTTATAGCCTATAATGGATTTGATTGAAATGAATAATGCGAAAGAAGGGTATTTCACTATGGTTGTAGTTGGGAAAGACTGGATTAATCTAATGGACCAGAATGTATGATTTTGTTCAACATACGCGATGTTTTCTGAAACTAAAATGCAATAGTTGTTAAGTTTTTTTTTTTTTAAGAATACTTTTTAAAATAAAAGTGTGAACAACAGACAATGTCATAATAACACTGAGTTAAAAAGTAGGGTTCTGAAAATGATTAGTAAGGCTTACACATCTAGATTTACAATCAATATGTACAATTAATTGGTAAGTAAAGTAGAATTCAGTAGATTTCACAGTGATTCTGCCCCATCACCCTTCATTTTAGTCAGAAATTGTTGAAAATCAAAAATGTTTTTTGTACTATATTACCTATTATTTTTGGCACTTTGTCTACTACAATACATGGAGAACTTGATTATAGGATACTTTTCCAGAAGTGAATGAATTGAAAAAACATTTGAAGATCAATGGGAAATTAATTTTACGGAGTCGCGGGATTATTCGCAAGAGACACCGTGGCTCCGGAACACAAAGGGCAATGAAGGAACATGTATGGGAAAAAGGTAGTATAGCACCGTGCTGAGGAGATGATAATTATACTGCAGGAATTGAATAAAATAAAAATGTTATCGGTTAAAGAGACACTGGGCTTATATTTATAAACGTAAAGGTTGGCAATGGAACATAATATTTTTTTCTAGCCTAAAGTATCTCTCTACTCTGCATTTTTTTTTTCAAGCACTTTCTTCTGTTTTCATAATATTAAATTAACAATAAAATATCTAACATTGGATGTTTAAAAGTGTTTCATATTTTTTTAATAGGCCTGCTCTTTTAAAATATTTAATAAATATTCGAGCTATCTTATTTTCTTGACAATACAGAGTGCTCGTTCTAAACGCAGAAAATACGACACGTTTTACAAGTTCATAAAAATTATCTTTTACAGTAATAAATGGTGATCTTGAATTAATTAAAAACAAGTCTTTGAAATTAGAAACCCACTTGAGTTACTTACAAAATATGAAAAATAAAAAAGATCAACCTGTTTAATTTTTCGTAACTCCAATCATAATTATTAATATGAGAAAACGGAATAAAATAAACAAAAATGTCCAAGTGAAAGTGTGACTCACACACAGACAAAACAGCTCTGTAGTAGTGTAGAAAGTTTGCCGTCTACATAATAGAGATTGTGGATGGAATGGAGTCGAAACGAGCTGTTAATTTTTTTAAAAGTACAAAAGGTTTTCAGGGTTAGAAAATATATAAGAATTGAGACAGAGAAATTGAAGCTGAGGGCCAGTTCCACTAATTTTTAAACAACTTTCGCATTCGCATGTCAATCGCCACCTGTCAAAAAGCCTTAATTTTCATACATTTTTGACAGATTGCGATTGAGATGCGAATGTGATACGATTTTGAAAATTAGTAGAATTGGCACACTGGTAATAAGTTCCCTATTTAAAAATTGGAATAAAAAAATCGTATTTCTTTAGTGAAACAATTATGTTTTGTGCTGTAAAAGACAATAAATTTAGAGATATACATAACGAATACACATGTTACAACTTAAACACGCATACAATGTATTAGACTTGTATCGTTACATCCAGAGTAACAATATAACGGATACTTAAACTTACTTCTGGAATGTTTATCTATTACAGCTCTAAGTTAAAAACTGTCTGTTAACAACCTGTTCTGTTAACCAAATACAAAAATTACAAAAAGCTTATCGCAGTCATCAAAGGCACACTCCACCATCAGTCTTTAAGAACAAAGTAGGTGCAGGATTTCATTATATTAGACTTTGATCAACCGAAAAAAATACATATCAAAAGACTACTCCAATCATGTCTTTATCCAATCATTTTCCTACTAATGTGTGTGAGTGAAAGGCGTGTACGTACACGATCGTACCCACGCACCGCTGTCTATGTGTGCGTGAAGATGGCATGTTCTTTTTTCACATTCTATCTATATTGAAAACTAGTATAAAAGTGGGTTCGTCCGTTTATACCGCTTAGTTTCTAAACAGCTTGAGATGGGATAATGTCTTTTTTATGATTTTCAGGAATTATTGACGGATTTTTTTTTTGTTTAAATTATGAAAGTTGTATTCTGGATAGGTTTGTTTATAGATGATGTTATGCTAGTAATATTTCCGATACGGACATCAAAAAAAAGAATATTCACGAATTTTTGAGGTTGATGTAGAAGGTAGACATTTAGTTTAATAATTCTTAACTTATTTATCAAAGTAAAACGATTTTTATGTTATAATTTCAAAGAAAACGTAACTTATTTACTTAAATAAATCATAAAATATTATGTTCGTCACATAGAAAGTTCATTTACTTTGTATATTTTTAATTTTATGTTTCTTTAGATAAACGATTTTACTATGGTAGGTTTAAACAGATTTTCATATAGATAAGGAAAGTATAGTTTATGATAAATTTATAAGCTACACTTTTGAACAGAAATAAAATAAATGAAAAGTGTCGTTAGCTTGTAATTAAAATAAATTAAAAATACGATTCACTAAAGAAATACTAATAATTTTCCTACCTTTTTACGAAACTTAAGTAAGTAATGCACTTCTGAACATCAACAGTCTGTCAGTATTTTTAGACTCAACAATAGACTGCATCTAATTTTCTCCTTGAAAACTTTAACAGTAAAAATAGAGATTTGATAAAACATTGATTAATCCCAATCAGAGTAAAGTAAGTTTGATTAATTTAACATCATCCTTTTCACACCAATATTGGGGTCGGCTTCCAGTCAAATCTGAATCAGTTGAATACCAGTATTTTAGGTGGTACGGCTGCCTACCAGACCTCCACAACAATCAACTTGGTAACACGGTACTCCTTGACAAGACTGGTGTGAGATTATCTTGCTTTTGACTATTAGCAAGATAATCTTCTTCTTCTTCTTCTATCTTCTAATGACGGAAATAATCTATACTAATATTATCAAGCAGAAGAGTTTGTTTGTTTGGTTGAACGCGCTAATCTCAGGAACTACTGGTCCGATTTGAAAAATTATTTCAGTGATTGGATAGCCCATTTATCGAGGAAGGCTATAGGCTATGTATCATCACGCTATGACCAATAGGAGCGGAGCAGTAATGAAAAATGTAACGCAGACGACGTTGCACGGGTCAGCTAGTATAACATAATCTTATAAAAAATAATTCTTAGCAGAGTGTCAATTCTACTAATTAATAAACGAAGATCGTATACCCATGTATTTCGCTATCAGTCAAAAATGTTTGAAAATTGCAAACGTTGCTATAATGTTATATTGGTAGCCCTTCAAGCTTAAGAAAAAATTCATAGTATTTTTTTCATGAGCGTTTGTTACCCTAAGTCGCCAAGAGATGGCGCTACAAGTTCTACACGAACACTATAAACAGTTCCACGCTCCGTCGGCTTTCAAACCGTTAGGTTAGTTGTATACACAAACCATAGTCTGGTTTTACTATGAACTACGAATAGACGGTAAGTAGGTCTTTACGTTGATGATTCTGGCGGTAAAATTAAATGAAGGATTAGTCTTTGATGATGAGTTTGGTCAAAAGGCAATGGAAAGAACTGCTTTGAGTTTCCTGGCGTGATTGTATCAGGAATGTTATTCGGTGGAGAACCAAGGTTACGTTAAACTATTTCTACAAGGTTAGAGAGATTCTTCTGGGTAAAGTCACTCCATTGTCAACTTTGTCTCTGTCACCATAAAGTCTGTCTGTAGAGTAAAGGGCAAACCCTTATCAAATAAAATAAAATCTGGGTAAACTCACTCCATTGTCGACTTTATCTCTGTCACCATAAAGTCTGTCTGTAGAGTAAAGGGCAAACCCGTATTAAATAAAAATAAAATAAAATCTTAAATGACAGTTGTCGTATTGCTTGCGGAACAGTGCAGGAGTGGCGACCGCTTGCCGCTTACGCTTAGTGAAGGCAGCAGGATACGCTGAATGCAAGAAGCACATGAACAATCGATGTGGTGACACTTCTGGTAGTGAAAGTTGGAAATAGGCCCAGCAGTTATGGACGTCCTTCGGCTGAAATAATGATGGTGATGACAGTAGGTAAGTTGTAAAATGTCTACAGTACGGTTAATTTTTCACCCCTGTTCTGCTTGCAAAGCACACTATGATCTTTCATTTCATAGGTCAACAGAACAACTTGAAAGCCCTTTTTTTCAGTTTGTCCCCCAAAAATTACTTTGTAATTTTCGCAGACGTGTTTTAGTCGCAGTGGGTAAATTTATTATGAATGAACCAATTTGAACTGAATCGGTTCAGTAGATTCGGACTAAATTGTCTATGATAGAAGTAAAGATAAACAAAAAAATAAAATAAAAAAATCATCATGTTTATTAGTATATTATTTTAGCAAATATATATGTATTTTATAGTATATGTATATATATATTATTTGTATACTTTGTTGTATCGATATGACTCAATTATATTTTATTTTTATTTGTTTGTTGTACACCTACCACAGTGTAGTCTTTTTAACCCAAAGGTTGACTGGTAGAGAATGCCTTGTTGCATTAAGTCCGCCCATGTACCACTATTGTGCATAAAGTCTAAATAAATAAATAAATAAACACACTACACAATAGTAATCCTATAAGAGTTCCATGTTTCTATTTACATGTAAGTAATTTATAAAAAATATTTATTATAAGATTTTCTTTTTTTTTATACAAAACGGGGAAACTCTTGGCCCAAATCTCACCTGATGGAAAGTGATGATTAGGCCGAAGATGGAAGCGAGTTTCACCCGGAATCCTCTTACACAGAGGAACTGGCTATCATACCTCTAACTGCCGGAACACAACAATGCTGTTAACATTATACAATAATAATATGTTATAGTTGTTATGGCGACAGACTTAGACATCATGGTGGTAGCTTGCCAGGCGGACTTAGAACAAGTACTACCACCAACCAAACCGAGCAAAAAATTGGCTCCGCTGGGAATCGAACCCGGGACCTCTGGGTCTGAATCAGGCGGTATAACCACTAGACCACGGAGGCGGTTAGTGTCACCTGTTTAGCACCACCCGCGGACCACGTGTAGGGATTCGCTGAAGGGTATTCTCCTACGGACGCGGGTGACTCGGCCCCCAAAGATTTTAGTGGTGATTCTTCACAATTAAATTGATATTCACATGCGCGTACCCCTTTAAAGCTTACCTACTGACGTGATATTTATATTATAATCTTAGTGTCAATTCTACTAATTTTAAAACAACATTCGCATTCGCATCTCGATCGCAATCCGTCAAAAATGTATGAAAATTAAGGCTTTTTTGACAGTTTGCGATTGACATGCGAATGCGAAAGTTGTTTTAAAATTAGTAGAATTGGCGTAAACAAAAGATAGACATGTGATTTCAGCAATGCCGGTCCATTTTGATATTATTTATTGAGAAGTTACATTGTATATATCCGAAGTTCTTCATCAGATCTTCATCTAGGTAATTGATATGGAAACACTCTTAAAAAACCCAAATCGATTCAAGAGTCAACATTTGAAGAGTAACCTCTATTTGTCCAGGGAAGACTACCCTTAAAAAAACTATTTTCTAAACCAGTCCGAGTGTCTTTGAGTAATCGAGGAACATACATAAAAATAAAATAATATTGCACCGAATTGAAAATCTCCTTCTTTTTGGAGTCGGTTAAAAAGACATGAACATCTACTGCAAAGGACATGGTAAAAAGTGGCCTATGAATCAACACATGCGAAACCTTTACTATTATTCCTAGTTTTTTTTTTAAATTACATTTTACTGATTAGAATAGAACGGACACTTTTTAATTACGAAATCATTTTAAAAAGTAACTCACTTAGGTTTTATAACCCGGCGCCATTATTTTAAAATGAAACAAAGCACTCTCAGCGCTGTAAGATTTTTAGTTACCTACAAAAAGAGTAAAGCGATTAAAGCGCTGTATGACACGAACACTATTGACACTGACAGTCGATGAAATGACAGTTGACACTTTGATGTACCTAGTGTATTTGGCACCTGACACCAGGGAATCGGCCGTCGACCTAACTTACCACGCTTTCGTATGTTAGAAGAACATAGTAACACTACTCTATACATTTTTTGGTGAGATATAAAGTCTGGCAGCTCTGGGATCTTAGTCCATTTGGTATGTTTCTATTGTTTGGTATGTTTTATAACCTCAAAATCCGAAATCATTTTAGATATTTTACAATTCTGGCAAGTGTCCGTGATTTTAATTTAGTTTTAGTCGAACATATGCATTATTTAAAACACAGATAGTAAATTCACGTCTCTGTTGGTTCTTAGGCGAACGATGTATGGGCGATGAGCAATGTCCTTTAAAAAAATATTGGTAGGTACAACTTTTGAGAAAAATAACTTTAGTTTTATATATGGACTCGTATGGAAATAGCAAAAATGTTCATGGATGAAACGGGTGGAAAACCAGGCGTTTGGATATTCCTACAATCAGCAACAAAAAAAAAACATTGATTTTTCAATAAGAATTCATTTATTTTATGTCTTAAAAATAATTGTACAGTCTTATATTGAATACGATATTCTTATAATTAAGTACAAAGTTTGGTTATGACACATAAACCCGTAATAGTTAATAATAAAACTAGTTTTTGAAATAATTTCGGACTAAGAGGCCGCTTTTTACAATAGACCTGAAAATATATTTTTTAACATTTGCTGCTTTTACCCTGTACCATCCAAACTTTTATTATTTGTACAGTTTATTTTTAAATAAATTAATAAAATAAAATATAAAACTCTAAAAATATTAAATTAAAATTCATAACGAATCATGCACCATTTCATTCAGCTTTTAAAATAAATAGTTTTAAAATTTAAAGCTTACAAACGCACCATGTAATTAGTTAAATATCTTAAAATTAGTAGTTAATCAATTGAACATTCACTTAAAACTAACAAGATCATTGGAAATCTGTACTTATTTTGAAATTATACAAAGAAACATAAATCTACGATTAAAATTTTATAGCGGATAATACTTTATAATTTAATTTTAAATAATTGAAATCTGTTATTATAAAAAAAGAAAAAATATATGCAGAATAGTAGGTACTGCAATAACTATGCGATATAAATAAGAATAGGGTTGGCCGGGATCATTCACGTGATCTTCTAATTATTTTTTTTTTAAGTCATGAACATAACTTTGAAAGCAAAAGGTCTTGTATTCAACTCTATTCTTATTTTAACCGTTTATTCCTTCACTAGTCTACTCCCGTCCAGGCTAACTTTAGCCTTATGAACTTATTTGAGCCTTGTAAGCTAGATCGTTGCCATCATTTGCAATGTTTGAAGATCTGGCGTAAGGGTATGTAGCTGCTGAGGCTGTTGGAGATGTCCATTGCTGAGATGACTGGAAGCCGGCGAGCTGTGGAATAGTAATGTTATTATTAGTTTTTCAGAACAACGATTTTAATAATGCCGTCTTCCTAATTAGAAAGCAATTTTATTTATACGGCATAACAAATGCTTGATCGCGCGCATAGCCCTGCGTCTTCAGGTTTTTCCGTACAAGTAAACGCAGCGACCGCGTATTCGAGTTCTAAGGGTCAATATTCTACTAATTTTTAAACACCGTTGGCATTCGCATGTCAGTAGCAAACTGTCAAAAATACCTAATTTTAAAAATACCTAAAGTATTACTTGGGGTATTCTACTCCCCTAATCTACATATAAACTATTTTGACTCATTAGAATCTACGCTTAATAATCTTTGCCCATCGTACGAGCATATTATTTTAATGGGTGATTTTAATACTTGTTTAATTAAAGATGATACTCGTTCTCTCAAACTTCGCTCTCTCTTGTCTTCTTTTAATCTTGAAATTCTTCCTCTCTCTGCGACTCATAACTCTCCTAACTGCACGCCTTCTCTTTTAGACCTAATGATTGTTTCTTCGCCTCACAAAGTTGCCGAGTTTGGGCAGCTCACTGCAACCTTTTCTTATCACGACCTCATATACTTGTCTTACCATATCAGATCTCCTAAACGTAAACCTCGCTATTGTTTTCTGCGCAATTATAATGGTTTAGATCTGGTTGCATTGACGCGTGATGCAGGTGATATTGACTGGACTTCGGTTACCGAAAGCTCCTGTATCAACGAAAAAGTGAACTGCTTCACCTCCCAGCTGTTGAGTTTATATGACAAACACGCTCCGCGTCGGAGAATTAAAATTAAGCATAATCCTGCTCCGTGGATGACGACCGAAATAAAAAATGCCATTGCTCGTAAGGACAAGGCGAAGAGTAGGTATAGGCGTAGACCTACGGAGCAGAATCTTGTTCATTTCAAAGCTCTGCGTAACAGCTGCAATCGTCTGTGTCGAGATGCTAAGAGACGCTATTTCCACGTATCTCTTGTAGATCGCAAATCCTCTGATATCTGGAAGTTTCTTAAGTCAGTTGGTATCGGCAAATCACCTATTAACACCTGTGCAGATATTGACTTGTCTGCTCTCAATAGGCACTTCTCTCTTCCTCCTGTCTCTCTGGAACCTCATGTAAAAACTGCTTCTTTGCTTGAGCTCTCCAAATTGCCATTACCGAGCTGTCCTTCTTTTAATCTCAGTTCTGTCTCTGAAGACGATGTTAAAAAATCCCTTCTTGCTATCTTTTCTTCTGCTGTTGGTCATGACAATCTGTGTTCGAGAATGATAATCCCTATTCTCCCGCAACTGCTTCCAATTCTCACTCATATTGCCAATTATTCCTTATTCTCTGGTACATTTCCTACAGCCTGGAAACAGGCACACATAATACCTCTTCCCAAAACCAACAATCCATCCTCTTTGTCTCACTTCCGACCTATCTCCATTCTTCCTTTCCTTTCTAAAGTTCTCGAACACATTGTTCATGGCCAAATTTCCAGTTACCTATCATCCAACTCTCTTATCTCTCCTTTCCAATCGGGATTCCGTGCAGGTCACAGTACTGTTACTGCACTTCTAAAAGTCACTGAAGATATCCGCTGGGCTATGGACAATAAATCTCTCACTTTATTAGTCCTACTTGATTTCAGCTGTGCGTTCAACTCAGTGGATTTCGACATACTTCTTGGAGTCCTCCATTCTATCAACTTTGCTCCTTCCGCGTTATCCTGGTTTGACTCTTATCTTCGGGGTCGCTCTCAGTGTGTCCGCCTTGAAGAGATTTTTTCTGATTGGTGCGACCTCACTGCTGGTGTTCCTCAGGGTGGCGTTCTCTCTCCTCTTCTTTTCACTATATTCATAAATACCGTTACTAAGGTGATCTCCTCCAACTTCCATCTTTACGCAGATGATTTGCAGCTTTATCGTCACTTCTTGCTGGCTGACGCGGATTCAACGATTAATGCCATGAATCGTGACCTGGAGCGTATTGAACTGTGGGCTAAGTCATATGGCTTACATATTAATCCGTCCAAGTCCCAGGCGATGATTATAGGTAGTCGTTACTATCGACATGCGCTTGACACTTCTTTGACGCCATTATCCCTTAACGGGTCAACCATTGCGTACACGGACACAGCGAAGAATCTCGGTGTCTTAATCGACAGCAATCTTTCTTGGCGAGCGCAAGTATATGAGGTTAGTCGTAAGGTGCACTTTTCTTTCCACTCTTTGAAAACTCTTCAAACTTTCTTGCCTTTCAAAACTAAAATATATTTGGCGCAGACTTTAATTCGGCCGATCATTGACTACGCTGATGCCTGCTACCTAGATGCCACGGAGGAGCTCTTAAACAAGCTTGAGCGCTTGCAAAACTTGTGCATTCGTTTTGTTTTTGGTTTGAGGAAATACGACCATGTCTCTCAGTTTCGCAAGGATCTCAAGTGGCTCCCTATCCGTCTTCGCAGGAACACTCGAATATTATGTCTCCTTTACAATATCCTGTTCAATCCTGCATACCCTGGCTACCTGCGCGATCGTTTCTCGTTTGCTCGCCCTGCCGATGCGCTGTGTAGATCCCATCTCAAACTTCATCTAAACTTCCCATCCCATAAAACTCATTCATACTCACACTCCTTCTCTTTTCTTGCAGTAAGATTGTGGAACTCACTCCCATCTGGCATACGCCATAGTAAAAATATTTCTATCTTCAAAAAAGCTGTCAAAGAGCACTATCTCTCTTCTATACCATAATAATTATATATTAAAGGTATATGTATTTATGTAATCTATTTCTGTATATTTGCTTGTATGTTTATTTTATTCTGATGTATTTATTAGTAGTTAATAATATGTTTCAGTTAAGTTAGTTTAGTCTATTTTTAGTTTCATTCATTGTTTCTACACACTGTGTCTATGTTTCTTTTCCCACTCTCCTGTCCCAGGTCTGCTGGAAGAAATTTCATATGAAATAAGCAGTACCTTTGTGCTCTATTCTCTGTATACTTTTTCTTTTTTTTTAAGTTTCTTGTGTGTACATAAATAAATAAATAAATAAATAAATGCTCAAGCTACTTGCACCGTGTACAAGCACCTTTAATTGAAAACTAAAATGATGAAGTCAAAGTACACAATAGGGTTACCACAATATATCTATACTTATATCTATACTAATATTATAAAGCAGAAGAGTTTGTTTGTTTGTTTGTTTGGTTGAACGCGCTAATCTCAGGAACTACTGGTCTGATTCGAAAAATTCTTTCAGTGTTAGATAGCCCTTTTATTGAGGAAGGCTATAGGCTATATATCATCACGCTAAGACTAATAGGAGCGGAGCAGTAATGAAAAATGTTACGCAGACGACGTTGCACGGGCCAGCTAGTCAGTTCATAATGTTCCAGCTATCTATCTATACTTATAATAAATCTGTAGAGAGGTCAATTCTGTACATGAAATATATTTCCAAAATAACTATCAAGGGGTGATTAGGGATCGATACTGATGCCCAAAATGCAATCAGTAAAATTTTTTGTCTGTCTGTCTGTCTGTCTGTCTGTATAACCGATATAGAAACAAAAACTACTCGACGGATTTTAACGAAACTTGGTATAATTATTTTTCATACTCCTGAGCTGATTAAAGTATACTTTTCATCACGCTGCAATCAATAGGAAAAATGAAAAAAAAAAAGTGTGTGAAAGTTTGGTTGTTTGTTACTCAATCACGCCAGAACGGCTTAACGGATCTTAATGAAATTTAGAACAAAGATAGATTATAGTCTGGAATAGCACATACGCTACTTTTAATCCCGGGAACATGTTCCCTAGGGATCACGCGGGCGAAGCCGCTGGCAGAAGCTAGTTTTCAATATTTTCCCAAATCAGTAAGACCCATAAACCGAGAAGAAAGAAATCCAAAAAGTTCTTACATAATCGCTCACCTTTCCACTAATATTGTTGAGTCCACCACCACTCAGCAGTTTCTGGATGCCCAAGGCCGCAGCCACCACAAAGGCTAACTTAGCTACCACCAGAGCCTTTGTGACGAGGAGTGTGAGACCTCCGAAGAGAAGACCAGCTACTGCCAAGACCTTGACTCCAATACCAGCTATGAGAGGCGAGTACTTCTTGATTTTACCTCGAGCTAAAAAAGAAAAGGTTTTTGTTAAATGGAGCAAAATGTGAATGTGAAGCAGGTGGAGTTCTGTAATCGTTTATCATTTAAACATCTTCGATGTTGTCAGCCAGAAAATTTGATAGTAGCGGGTCTAAAAAGGCCACTTTAGCAGAATCATATTAGAATAATAATATTAACCAAACAACAATCTGTCAAATTTCTTTTTTTTATCACTAACGCATTATGTTCAAGGTTGACGGGTAACGTGATGTGATTTCTGATTCTGCTAAAGTGGCCAATAGAATAGTTCATAATTATCGGGATTGCTACCATGTACCTTTTTATTTGCGAGTTTGCGAGGTTTTTGTGTGTTACTTCGCGGTCAGATACGGTTTGTGTTGTGTGTCGAGAACAGGTGCGGGAAAAAATGAGGCGGAGCTATATGAGGGATACAGAGTGGCGAAGCTCCACGACGCTGTACAGCGGGCTAGGGATCTGGCCCGCGAGGAAATGCTGGCGACTCTCGACAGAGATCCGTGGGGGCGCCCTTACAAGATGGTGCGGGATAAGCTCCGCACCTGCGCCCCCCACTGACGCAGAAAGTCTCCGGCCTCAGCTCGTGACTTGGTGAGCGCTCTGTTCCCTGCGCGAGGTAAACATCCTCCCCCGCCTATGGCTCCGCCGCCTGCGGTGCCGGAAGCGGACCAAGAGGACGACGACGACGGTCTATTCTGTTGACATCTCACCGTGTTCACTTAGGTGGAGTGAACGACAAGTGAGCTGTCATTCCATCTTGTTTGTATGGTTTGACAGCTCACTTCGTGATCACTTCACCCACGCCTTCACTTCGACATGTTTACAGAATCGACCGGCTGAAATCCCAGTGATGTGTTTAAAATACCTACTCGGTATTAGTAAATGTATGTGTACAATGAATGTGAAATGGTTAACTTTATTTTTTTAAACTAACTGTCCCCCGCGGCTTCGCTCCCGTCAACTGGAAACTTTCTTATTTTTTCTTTCATAGAAACCCTCGCACTGACAATTACGAATACAACTATAAAATAATTATCCAATTTGGATCAGTAGTTACGAAATTACGCGAGTATATTTATTTCGGCGATTTATTTTTATTTACATAGATAAAAAAAATATGATTTCACTATGATATACTATTCCATGAATGTAGGTACTAACACACATTATACACAACGAGTCAGCTCTAGTCCTTCACTAACCGCACGACGTAACCTTGACCACGCGATCGTTTACTCACGTAACAGTTCATTCACACACCATACTTTCATTATGATACGATTAATAAATGATAAGCTTAAAACATGCTACAGTTCTGTTTCCGCAATAATCAAACCACTACTGACTTATTTTGATATATAGCCTGTGAATACTGTATTGCTATAACAAATATTTATTGGTATCAAAAATATTTTTGCTCCAACAGTTGCATAACAACATTGTATTGAATCTTGCTCTATTCCTATATAAATCTAGCTAGAACATTCGCGAGTCTTCGATTTTTAAGTTTGTAACGAATACATTCAAAAACGACTAGACTTATTTCAAAAATTCTTTCATCTTTAGAATGCAAAATAGGCTAGTTTCCATCATCCACAAATTGCAAATCTATTTATTCCGTCAGTTAGAGTATTGAAAAATAATGGACACGTATTTTTTGTTTTTGTAAATCAAGACAAGGATAAAACGCATCAAAAGTCAGGAGTTGGGGCTCGTGACGTCACGACTTATGCCAGGGCGTGACGTACTGAGAATTAGAAAAGCGTCGTAACTTCGTCAATTTTGGTTCCCGTAACAAAAGAAAAAATACGGGTCAAATATTTCTTAATAATCTAACTGACGGACTAATTAGATTTTTTCAGGACACAAGCCTATTTATTATCTTTAAGTTACAAAGGCATTAATTTAATTTCGAAAAAAATAGAGATCCTTACTAAAATTGCAATACTAAATCCGCGTGAACAAGGTCACGGGTTAAGTGCTAGTTTATAATAAACCTAGTTTCGTTGAACTCTATACTAAAAGAATGACGCTTAGCTTAACTTTGGAAATTAAGCAGTCCTATTGATAAAACCTGGTCTATACTTGACTGGTGTGGAATACAGAGGACCGGAAATTGTAGGGGGCGACACATACGACACGACACAAAAATATCGTGTATGGAGTACTGCTCTCATCTTTGGGACGGATCTGCCAGATACCAGCTTGATGCCCTTGAGTCAATTGAAAAACGAGTCAAGAAGATCATCGGCAATGATAAGCTCGTCGAATCGAAGCTCCAAAGTCTCGAGCATCGACGCCAAGTTGCTGGCCTCTCGGTTTTGTATCGGTTACATTTTGGGGAGTGCGCGACGGAATTGCATTATCTAATTCCGCCAAGCCCGTTCCACCATCGGACCACAAGACGTACGGCGATATACCACCGGTAGGTACATGGTGGACATCCCACCTATACGCACAAAACGTTGTGGGACTACATTCATTGTGCGTACAGCTAAGGAGTGGAATTCCCGCCGGAGTCTTTTTTTCCTGATAGCTACAACCTGGGAGTCTTTAAGTCAAGAGTGAATAGGTTACTTCTAGGCAAGCGTGCTCCACCTTAGACCGCGTCATCGCTTAACATCAGGTGAGATAGCAGTCAAACGTATGCCTATCAATATAAAAAAAGTAACGCATTTTGTACACAAGCCATTTTTAAAAAATGGTGGAACTCAGACACATAGCTACGCAGCTTAGCACATCTTCAGTGGAACCGCAGCTTTAGTTTGTGGAGGTATATCCTCGCTTGTACAGTTTCCAGCACATCAGGCTATACAAAACTGTCAAATTTTCCCAATCAAATTTGAACCCAATCTCTTAGATATAAAGTTAAAAATCTAACAAAGAAATCTGAGTGGTTTTTGTAGCTTGATGTACCACAAACCCGGCTGACGTAACCTTGACCGTGCGGCCGCTGCGCTCACGTAACAGTGCACTGACCCACTACACAACTTTCATTTCTTCGTATATCGAGATGTTTTCTCACGAGTGTAGTAAAGATCAATTTACGATGTAGTGCAGGTGAGCTAAGTTAGGGCGACTTTTTGTAATCACTTCTTAGGGTTTTGTACCCAAAGGGTAACCACAAAAACTCTATTACAAAGCCGTCGCTGTCCGTCCGTCCGTCCGTCTGTCTTTTTTTTTTTTTTTACACAAAACGGGGAAACTCTTGGCCCAAATCTCACCTGATGGAAAGTGATGATTAGGCCGAAGATGGAAGCGAGTTTCACCCGGAATCCTCTTACACAGAGGAACTGGCTATCATACCTCTAACTGCCGGAACACAACAATGCTGATAACATTGTTGTTATGGCGACAGACTTAGACATGATGGTGGTAGCTTGCCAGGCGGACTTAGAACAAGTCCTACCACCAACTAAACCGAGCAAAAAAATTGCCCCCGCTGGGAATCGAACCCGGGACCTCTGGGTCTGAATCAGGTGGTATACCCACTAGACCACGGGGGCGGTTAGTGTCACCTGTTTAGTACCACCCGGGGACCACGTGTAGGGATTCGCTGAAGGGTATTCTCCTACGGACGCGGGTGACTCGGCCCCCAAACAAGACGGCACCGTCCGTCTGTCCGTCCGTCTGTCCGTCCGTCTGTCCGTCCGTCTGTCTATCAGCTTGCTGTATCTCAAGAACCGTAATAGGTAGACAGATGAAATTTTCACAGATTGTGTATTTTTATTGCCACTATAACAACAACTAATAACAAACGAATCAAATTAAAAATTACGGTGGGCCATCATACAAAAAACTAGTTTTTTTTTTGTTGTTTATCGTTCGACGCGCACTTGCCCAGTTTTTTACTACAACGTAATTCTGCACCTAGATATAGGATATTTTTTATTTTTACTTTTGATAGGCACACGCTTGACCACTATCTCACCTGATGGTAAGCGATGATGTGGCAGAAGATGGAGCACGTTTGCCTAGAAGTAATCTATTCACTATTGACTTGAAAGACTCCCAGCTTGTAGGTACCATTAAGCTTTTTCTCATAGTTGTTAAGGGATTTTTTTATTTTTTATATTTTAACTTTATATTGTAATAGACCAAAGTAGTTGTTTGTAAACGTAATTCTGCACCTAGATATAGGATTTTTTTTTTACTTTTGATAGACACGTGCTTGACCACTATCTCACCTGATGGTAAGCGATGATGTGGCAGAAGATGGAGCACGTTTGCCTAGAAGTAATCTATTCACTATTGACTTGAAAGACTCCCAGCTTGTAGGTACCATTAAGCTTTTTCTCATATTTGTTAAGAGATTTTTTATATTTTAACTTTATATTGTTATAGACCAAAGTAGTTGTTTGTAAAGTGATGGCCTGAAACACAGGTTTAAATTAACCTAGATCGGGCTGGTCGCTACTTAACATTGCTATTCCGAACAACCATCGCTTGCACCTATAATAATAATATCTTACTTTTAGTTATTTCTAGGCGCTATAATTGTATGTTTAACGTATTGCTGTTAGCTAAATGTATACTATATGTAAATGTTTTTAATTTAATACATTTATTTATTTCCTTTATTCTTCTTTTAACTTATTTTATACATTTTTAAATATTTCTTAAAAAATACAGATGAAAAAAAAAAACATTTAAAAATATAAAAAACAGTAGCCCACCGGTATCGGGAACAGGGTCCAAGCTACCGGCGGTCAGGGCTCCAGAGAGAGGAACCTCCTAACAATGCGAGCCGTGTCAAGAAGTACCACTTTCTGAATCAAGCCCTTGACCCAGCTGCCCAACGAGAGCCTCCTGAGGTGTTGGTCGAGGCTCTTGGCTATTAAGCCGTTGGCTGTAAGCTTATTTATTTTATTATTATTTATTAGCTATCAAGAATTCCGCTCCTTAGCTGTACGCACTATGAATTGAATGTGTATCTAAAACGCTTTGTGCGCCACCGCGGTAGCGCGTTGCCGTTCGTCTTATGGATATACATACAAAGAAGGAGATCATGGCTCAAAAATAACAGCTCTAAAGGAGCTTATAAGTAAATTAAGATAGTCACCCATTAACGGACGGACATCAATAGGCCTTGCTTAACCTTGAGAATCGACTCGTGCTACTGTAAATTTAGCCAATGATTGACTGTTGAATACTGATGATTCAAAATGTACGCACCTTCTTCAAAAGTTCTGGCTGCCTCCCTCAGTTCACCAGGTTCAAACTTGACGTTCAACTTTTCTTCTCCTGTCGAATCCCTGTAAAAAGAAATACAATTAATTAACATAGTTTTTTAACCGAACCGAGTTCGTATTAAAATGAATTTGATTCAAATTACTGTCAATTTGTATCGGATTTTTTGCAATTTTACACTACGTTTACATTTTATCGAATCAAATAGGTTTTTGAACTAAATTTTTAAACGAAAGTCTAGAATGCCTCCATTGAACCTTTTGCTAGAGCGGTGTTTGGGAGTAACTCCCAACAGTTAAAATGTTATGTTGAATGTTGTTTATTGGGATGTTATGTTGTGTAAATAAACAACCAATTAGTATAAAGGTTTTATTGCTACTAAAAATAACATTAGAATAGTTACGGGATTGCTACCAAGTCCCTTTTTATTTTCGATATTCCGATTTTTACGTAGGAGTAACATAATGTTACTCCGTGATCATGGCGCTTGCAACAGTGCCGAAATATCGGAAATCCGAAAATAAAAAGGTACATGGTAGCAATCCCGTAATTAACTATTTCAATGCTAGTGAGCATGAAAGTTTAAAACAATATAAAAACAACATGTTATGAGGTAATAATGTGCACTTAATGTTGTAAAATAAACTGCAACTTTTACTGTAAATAAATAGGACGAGTTAGTCATGGTCAATGTACAGCATAGCTCGTAAAAGGGCCGACTCCTAATTGGTATTCTGAAGGGGAAAACTAGGCAAATGGCCCTCTTACTCTTTACATTTAAGTTGTAAAACAGATATCCTGAAAAGCGATACCTACTATGAAAATAATAAGTATCAAAGAAAGAAAAAAAAGTACAGGTAAATGATTTCTGAAATACCTACATTTTTCGGAAGAAAAAAAAAGCCAATAGCTAAACTTACGCAAACACAAATAACTTTGTTAGGAAATATTTTCCTACGTGTTGTTTCATAAGCGTACACAATACGATTTTCAACGCATTTTCACCTGATTTACATTACAATGAATAGTAAAATTAGTTGTTTATGTTGGTCTACTACGAAAGTTGTAGAGACAAAGCTTACTGCATAACATTATCGATATAACAATAACCAAAGCGTATTTACGAATAAAATTAAAGTCTATTTATACTTAAAGTATATTTAGAGGAGCTCGTGGCTAAATAATAACAGCCGCACGGGCCGATCTTTATGGTTAAGCAATGCTTGCCAAGGTTCGTCTGTGGATGGGTGACCATCTTAACATACCGAGTTTCCTCCATGCCTCGGAAAGCATGTTAAGCCGTTGGTCCCAGCTGTAATTTGTAGATCTGTAGTAGTCGTTACGGATTTTCAGAAGCCAGTAAATCTGACTCCAGTCTTGCCAAGAAGTACCTATCCGGGTTGACTGGAAGCCAACCCCAATGTAATTGGGAAAAAGCTAGGCAGATGATGATTATATTGATTGATTGATTGATTAAAGTCTATTTAGATTATTCAATAACTAGTCTTACGCCAACGACAAAATAACAATTACTGCTTATCCACAGATACTTATATTTTAATGCAAATTAACTCCGTGTGTCTGTTATCTCTATAGTCTTAACGGCAGAACGGATTAGGATGAAACTTGGCACACGAGTAGGTCATAAATCTTGGAATACTTTTAGTTAAAAGAGTATTCTTTGAGAATATTTCCGAATATCTTGCGGGCAAAGCCACAAGCAGAAATTGTTTACTCATTTTGTTTTAATTTCTACCTTACCAACCCTAGATTTTCGTGATAGTGTACCTAATATTTACTAGAAGAGCTAAAAGCAGCTCCCAAATCTAGATAAATAAAAGAAATCCAAATTGAAAACTTAGGAACAATACAGTGAAAGTGTTTGTATGTAAATCTCTTATAATCTGTATTGTATGGATCCAGGGGCGGAGTAATCTCTAAATTTGATTCAGTTGTATGAAGATTATAATTTGTTTCGCCTTTGTCCTATGTGTCGCAATATATACCTATAGTCGCATTAGGAGGAACACGGATGGGTTTTAGTCAGTACTGGTTGATGTCCGCGGTTTCGCCCGATTGACAAATTATATACTGAAACCTGCCTCGAGAATCACTCTATCCATGGGTGAAAACAGCATGAAAATCAAACAACAGACAGACAGAAGGACAGACGCGGCAGAGGACTTTGTTTTACAGTACGAATATTCTAACTTTACCCATGCGAAGTTGGCTGTTAGTGATGACCGCGCAGGTCCCATCGTGTAGAAAAGTGTTACGTTCGTAGATTATGTTTTTTTTTGTGTACGTGTTATATTTGAATTTTGAAAAAATGCATGCAATAACAATAACACGATCACAAAGTAACACAACAAACACATACACTACAAGAAAACACAAAATACAAGTCAAACAGTACGAAAAAACCAGAATAATTAATTAAAACAATAACAATGTTTATCACTTTTCGCACCAACAGTCGTATTGCATTGAGGAAGCGAGGCACAAGTATGCATCAAACGTATACGAGTGACTGAGACGGCATACGCGACGTACCCGCGCATGCGCTTTTCTATGTTTCTTGTCAAATTGACATCCTGCGCAATCGATTGCGACGTACTTCGCATGGGTAAACTTAGATTATTCGTACTGTACTTGTATAATATGTAGTCAAGAGTTTGACACTCCCATCAGCTTCGTCTAGAGTGGGTCAACCCAGGAAAATTAGTTTGTTTCACAATAAGAAAGCCTTTGTACTGAAAATAACGTATAATATATACAAAATTGTTCATCTTTGTATTACTTTCGACCACATGTTTTCAAAGTAAACAAAAAAAGGTCTCTTTAAAATCACTCCGTTACCCAACTACGCATGACAAAGTGTGGTGTGCGTCACGTATTTAAGGTGAATTAGCGTTAAACCTATTGTTTTATTATTTTCTCTTTAAAAACAGGGTTTGAAAAGTCTTCGCTTTGTTTTTGGATGGACAGAGAAAGGCCCTGTGATGACCTTTTTCAATTAATTTAATTTACCTTTGTATCACGTTAGCTTAGGACTTGCATTGACTAGAATCTACACTGTAATAATGTTATAAAGCTAAAGAGTTTGTTCGGTTGAACGCGCTAATCTTAGGAACGACTGGTTCGAATTGAAAAAATATTTTCGTATTGGATAGCCCATTTATCGTAGAAAACTACAGGTACATACTCGTAACATCACACTACGACAATGGAGCGCAGCATTTATAATAATGTGACGCAATAGAAGTTGCGCGGTTCAGATATTTGCATTAGGAGCACTGGATCTATGTAGGTATCTGTAATTTTGATTTTATTATTTGAGGAAGGTTTGCTTTTGAATTTAGTCTTGGACAGAGATGACAGAGACAAAGTCTAAAATGGAGCGAGTTTATCCAGAAGGAGCTTGCTTACTCTAATTTTGAAGAAGAAGGCTCTTTTAACTTATGCCTGACAATATTTGAAATAGTATTTGCTGGCATATTCAAGGGATCTGAGCGAGATTTAGATGCACTGGCGTAAAAATTCTAGTAGGTTAAATACACTGAAAATAAGACCACATTTTGAATGGAATTTTAAAAAGTAATTATTTACAATATTCAGTATTTTACACTTCAAAAAAAAAAAAAAAAACAAAATACAAAATACAAAAATAAAATACAAAAAAAAAAAAAAAAAATACAAAAAAAAAAAAAAAAATACATCAATATCAGAATTATTTCCTCCAAATGAAAGTAGTCTATTGTTAACTTTATCTTATTTTTAGTACATTACGATGTTTTTTTATCTATTTCCCGGTTTCACAAAACAAAACCGAGCACCTTAGTTATCATCAATTCATTACTAACCTAACAACCCATCTCACCGCGAAAGTTCACCTAATACATCATCACCATTTCCCACCACCCCATTCCATTTTATCCCCCTTCAAAACAAAAGAACCACTTACTTCTCAATAGCTACTCCAGAGAACAGCTCAATTCTGCCATCTTCTTCATTGGAGGCGCCTGGAGCGGCACTGCAGGCCACGACTCCCACCACCAAAATTAAGCACAGCACTCGCATTTTGAAAAAGAATTTAGGCAAAAAAATTGGAGTTGGGTTAAAAAAATCCCAAAACTTTTTGGTCGAGGGTTAAAATGGCCCCAAAAATTTGGATTTAGGCTTTAATGGCCTGATTGTTAAGTCCTTAGTGGACGAAGGTTTAGGATAAAGTGAGATGGGTCCGGGATGCCGCTCGCTTTTATATTCAACGTTATGTTGACGGTAAGGATGGCTGTTAGTGCTGTTACGGAACATTTTGTAGTACGGTGAGCAGTTTTGATCGTTGTTTTGAATTTTGTGCTATATCTGTGAAAAGTTGTTTTTGGAGGTTAGATTTTTGGGTAAAGGTTTTATGATTATGGTTAATAATTATGAGTAGGTTGATTGGAATGCAGATTTTGATTGTATTGTAGATTTAGTTGGCATTGATTTGCAAAATAAAGTATCGAATTTGATTTTTAATGTATCATTAAGTAAAATACTGAAAAAAGTGATACTAAAAACTGCTTAAATGGACATTTTTTTCCCAAATTAAGTGTAAATTTTGTGGTACCTACGTTTAGAATACTACAAAATAATAATAAAATAAGAAAGCTTTTGAAATAGTAGAGTTTTCAGGAAACTTGTGAAAAAAGAGAAAACGGTCCTCAATAAATTAATGTCATGAAACCTATAATTTGCTTGCAAACTATCAAAAATATTATAATAAGTAATTCTACGTTGCTTCAAGTATCAAGACCCCTCACACGTGGTAGCTGACACTCATTCATATATTAGCTCGCGTACACGCCGTTCTTACAACAAGCAACAAACAATAACTGCCGTAGTATTGGAAGCAGATAAAAAATATCTTATACAAAAATATCGGTAGCAAAATCCATGACGAACTGATTAGACAGTGACCAATAAATTGCAAATTTATTGGTCTACAAACTTACTGTATTATTTTATTTATTTATTGGATATTTGTTATTTTTTTGCGTCGATTCAGTGGCAGTTGACAAAAATTTTTGACGTCTTTGGAAGCTCCTTCGGGGCCTCGTTACAACCAGCAGTTTTAGAGGTCCTGTCCATGTATTCCCATGAGGATAAACCTCTCTTGTTCTGAGCTTATCTCCACACTCTAGCCACGCCTCAACCAAAGTAGTCACTCATTATCTCCCAGTCTTGAAATTCAGGCCTAAAGAAAAAGATTTATTGGATAATTGATTTTTTTGGCGTCGATTCAGGGACAGTTGACAAAATCGTTCAAATTTTTGACGTCTTTGAAGCTTCCTCGGGGCCTCGTTACAACCAGCAGTTTTAGAGGTCCTGTTCATGTATTCCCATAAGGATAGACCTCTCTTGTTCTGAGCTTATCTCCACACTCTAGCCACGCCTCAATCAAAGTAGTCACTCATTGTTATTTCCCAGTCTTGAAATTCAGGCCTAAAGAAAAAGAATCATCATCTGCCTAGCCTTTTCCCAACTGTATTGGGGTCGGCTTCCAGACAAACCGGATTTAGCTGAATACCAGTATTTTACGTAGAGCGGCTGCCTGCCAGACCTTAACAACTATTAACGGGGTAACACGGTACTTCTTGGCAAAACTGGAGTCAGATTTACTGGCTTCTGACTATCCGTAACGACTGCCAAAGATCTACAAATGACATCCTAGACCAACGGCTTGACGTGCTTTCCGTGGTACGGAGAAAACTTGTAAAGTTAAGATGGTCACCCATACACAGACCAACCTTGGCAAGCGTTGCTTAAGCTGGAAGATCGACCTGTGTGGCGGTAAGTGTGTAGCCACGAGATGCTCCCAAAGAAAAAAAAACAAAATCTTCTCAAAACCAAGCCCCCCAAATTCGTTCACGAAGCTTTCCGCCCAATAGGTACCGTACTTCGAGAGAAATTATTTTATGTGTCGTGTATCAGTTGGCAGAGTGCATGTTATTGTTACATTCTTTTGCCATTTGCTGTCAAAATTACGCTTTCTAAAGGACATTCAGTATCCGGATCCTATGGCGTATGACGCTACAGTTTTGCGCAATTCTAGCTTGATTTTCTTCAGTTGTTTGCAGAATTTTAAGCGGAATAGATGAGTCAGTTTTCTACGTGAGGATAATGCTAATGAGTTGGTTAGCTACGAATAAGTTATATTGCTGTCAGCTGGTGAATGAGCGCAGCTGGGGGCCGAGTCACCCGCGTCCGTAGGAGAATACCCTTCAGCGAATCCCTACACGTGGTCCCCGGGTGGTGCTAAACAGATGACACTAACCGACTCCGTGGTCTAGTGGTTATACCACCTGATTCAGACCCAGAGGTCCCGGGTTCGATTCCCAGCGGCGGCAAATTTTTTGCTCGGTTTGGTTGGTGGTAGGACTTGTTCTAAGTCCGCCTGGCAAGCTACCACCATCATGTCTAAGTCTGTCGCCATAACAACTATGTTAACAGCATTGTTGTGTTCCGGCAGTTAGAGGTATGATAGCCAGTTCCTCTGTGTAAGAGGATTCCGGGTAAAACTCGCTTCCATCTTCGGCCTAATCATCACTTTCCATCAGGTGAGATTTGAGCCAAGAGTTTCCCCGTTTTGTATAAAAAAAGCTGGATGTTGGTCTTCTGAATGACAGGTTGCATGGTTGGTTATAGAGTACAAGATACCTTTGGCAGAACATCCCATCCACATGCTTAAAACAGTTTTGGTACACATTCATTGTGCCTTCAGCTAAGGAGTAGAATTTCCTGCCGGAGTCTGTGCTGATACACGCGTCATGTCCGTGAACGGGCGCCGTCAGTTGAAACTGGTCATCTCTTATCTGCCACTGGCTTTTTTTTTATTCCGTACTTTTTTAATTGTTTTATACTTTCTTGTTCTTTGCATTGTCCTCACATATATGTAGAAGCAATCAAAGATAATGTTACCATGATTTTTGCATTAAGTACATCAATTGATTTAAAAGAGTGTCCGTGGAGTTTCTTGAATGTTCTTCTCCATTGAGAACGCTTTTGAACGTGCAAATAGCTTCATTTTTTTTTTTGGACCGACCGACCTTGACAATTCAAAAGTGCCTGTAAATGGTCTAATTGAAATAAATAATTGAGTTTGAGTTTGAGAATTTGAGTGCTTCCTGATAGCTACAACCCGGGAGTCATTGTGTAAAGAGTGAATAGGTTACTTCTAGGCAAGCGTCAAATTTTAAAACCCTTTGGAGGAGACTGCGTTGAGTGGAATGAAGGAATTCATTCCAGTCGACGCAGTCAACATATTGTGACGAAAAAATAAACCTGCAATCAGAGCAATACTTGAAGTTTCCTTACGTGATAGAATCAGAAATGATTATATCGGCAAGAGAATTATGGTCATCGACATAGCCAGAACGATTGCCAAACTAAAATAGCACCAGCAAGGCACATTTCTTGCAGAATAAATGGTCGATGGTGCCGAAAAGTTCTGGAATGGGTCCGCTCACCGGAAGACGCAGAAATAAAAGCCTTCCCACAAGGTGGACCGATGACCTGGTGAAGGTCGCGGGTAGCCGATGAATGCGAGACGCACAGGACCGGTCGTTGTAGCGATGCTTGGGGAAGGCCTATGTCCAGCAGTGTACCTACGCCTTTCGGCTGAAATGATGATGAACTGTTTTTAAGGAGCTGAGTAGAGGTCGGATCGAGGATATCATCTGCCTAGCCTTTTCCCAACTATATTGGGGTCGGCTTCCAGTCAAACCGGATTCAGCTGAGTATCGGTATTTTACGTGGAGCGGCTGCCTACCAGACCTCCACAACCCATTAACTGGGTAACACCGTACTCCTTGGCAAGACTGGTGTCAGATTTTCCGGCTTCTGACTATCCATAACGACTGCCAAAGATCTCCAAATGACTGCCGGTACCAACAGCTTAACGTGCTGCGTCCGAGGCACGGAGGAAACTCGGTATGTTATGATGGTCACCCATCCTCAGACAAACCTCGGCAAGCGTTGCTTAGCCTTGAAGATCAACCTGTGCGGCTATTATTATTTAGATATAACCACAATGGATATAACATAGAATATTAGCTTTAGTAGTAGGATTTATTGTAAACTGACAGTACTTTGTGTTCTGTGTACTCTTAAAAGTAACCATTCAATATACCAGTATTACGCAATCACAGGAAAGCGTTTTCGTGACTTCTAAATCAACGTAATCTTTTCAAATCTCTCAAAATTAGAAATGCTATCTCCCGAACGTTCTAATCTTCTAAACAGGTCAAGGATGCTACCTGAGACTTTCTCCAATTGCCCATAGGATAGCCTTTTAAGGTTGAACGCACAGTGCACACCAAGCCGAAACAGCGTTTATTTACAGATCTGTTTTTTTAATGATAATTTTCATTCAACAACATAATTACACGCCAGACCACTTCAACCCTGCCAGACCAACTTCAACCCTGTTTGTAGAATTATTGCATAAACTAAAGTGAAATAAACCTTTTTTAATAACCAGTGTTTTAAGATACATAGTAAGTTAAATTTTTAGTATTTGTAGTTATATTTTTTTTGGATTATTATAAATATTGCGTCTTAATAAAAAAAAAACCGGCAAAGTGCGAGTCGGACTCGCGCACTGAGGGTTCCGTAAGCAGAAGTTGCGATTTACGATTTATGACGTATTAAAAAAAAACTAATTACTAGATCTCGTTCAAACCAATTTTCTCTGGTAGTTTACATGGTAATGTACATCATATATTTTTTTTTTACTTTTATCATTCTCTTATTTTAGAAGTTAAGGGGGGGGGGGGCACATTTTACCACTTTGGAAGTGTCTGTGGCGCAAACAGTTCAGTTAAGAAAAAAATGATCTTAGAAACCACAATATCATTTTTAAAGACCTATCCATAGATTCCACACATATGGGTACGATGAAAAAAAATTTTTGAATTTCAGTTCTAAGTTTGGGCCCCCCAAAATTTATTGTTTTTTTTCTATTATTGTGTGAAAATCTTTATGCGGTTCACGAAAATAAATTTCAAGAGCATAGTTCTTATAGCTTCAGAGAAAAGTGGCTGTGACATACGAACGGATAGACAGACAGACAGACAGACGGACAGACCAGGGTTCCGTTTTTTGTCATTTGGCTACGGACCCTAAAAAGGCCCGGTATAAGGGAGACTAAAAAAAAAATTGAAAAATAAACCAGAACAGTTCCAGCTGGGCCTTCGATTTGTCCCGGTCTCTTGGCCTCTAAGTCATCACTCAAGAGTTTATTAGGCCTTCTGTCACCTATCCGCCCACAGTGGAAGCCAAAGACAATATAGATATCGCTAATAAAAAAAAGAGAAGCACAAAATAGATTCCCATTTCTATGGTCAACTACGCTGACTTACACGGTTCATGCATAAGTTGAATAAAATAAAATAATAAAAAATTGTTTCCACATGTGCGCTGAGCGTTAGATTGATGTCAGTTACATCGCTTGCTCAAGGTCGCGACAATGAACTTGTATCGTCGCTTACTTTCTATTTGAACTGCGCAGAGTATATGCTGGGAAGTGCGATAAAATGCTATGATTTTTAAACGAAAAATCGGTTGTAAATAAAAGCCCTTTTTTAAGGATAGGCTTCTTGTTAAGAATCCCTGAGCTTCTAAAGGTATAGTAACCAACCAGTATCAGGCATTTTTTTTGGACTGGACCTACGAGTACTTGACGCAGCAGTGAGGCATTCTTTTTTACTATATTGTGTTTTTTTTACCCTATTTATGTGTGTGCCTTAAATTCATGCAAAGTATATTGTTTTCCATAAAATGGAACTCTCATAAGGAAGCTTGTAACATTACACTAAAGGTTTTGATGACTCGTCGCCCTAAATATTATTTCATAACTCTATATTGTTCGTTTGTGGAAATGTTCTCGACTTACGAGTTTCAAGTCGTAGGTTCGATTTTCAAACCCAAGGTAGTCTATTTAGAAAAAAAAAAAATAACCATGTCGATAGAGCCAAATATCCGAAGACATTGTGACCTCCATCTATTAGCTCTGGTCTATTGTGGATCCACTACACATTGAGAAAAGGCATTGTGTTACAGCAGAGGAAACACAATAGACTGCTGAATGATATGCTACGCTTATGGTACAAATCCGACTTTGGCGACCGCGACCCGCGATCGCGACTTGCTACAGTGACGTGCGACCGCGACCCATTGCTTTGTATGAATTACTATTGATCACTTACGGGCCTTGTCGGTCGCGTGCGCGTAAGTGTTCTATTATAATTCATACAAACAAAGCAATGGGTCGCGGTCGCACGTCATTTTCACAGGTCGCAGTCGCCTAAGATCTGAATTGTACCTTTACGATATATATTAAGTTAAAATAGGTTCATAAGTTTATCTACGTTTCTTACATATACTGTCCACCATGAGAAGCAATGGGTGAATGTGAATGTTACGCAACGATCCGAGTGCAATGGCACACTTTGTGTTGTATAATAAGAATTTATACCGAGCCGCGGTCAGTGTTATGAACTCCACAGATTATTATTTACTACCACGATATTTTTAAAGTACAAAGTATTTTTTTTTTTTGACTATTGATAGGCTCGCGTTTGACCACTATCTCACCTGATAATAAGCGATAATTAAGAAGATGGAGCATTTTATGCAAGATGGCTGGAGGGTCTCGGGAAAAAAGAAAAATAGTTGCACTCGTCGATCTTCATGGTTAAGCAACGCTTGCCGAGGTCAGTCTATAGATGGGTCTATAGATGGGTCCATAGATGGGTCTATAGATGGGAAAGCACGTTAAGCTGTTAGTCCTGGTTGCCATTTGCTGTCAGATCTATGGCAGTCGTAACAGATTGCCAGAAGTCAGAAAATCTGACTTGCCAAGCAGTACCGTGGAACTGGATCGTGGAAATCAGATAGTCAATCGCTTCAATATAAATGGGAAAAGGCTAGACAGAATATGGCGATAATTCTAGCTTTTGTCTGTGGCTGTCAAATATCTACAAATGACAGCCGGGAACAACGGTATAAGGCACTTGTCTCACCACCGGAGAGGAAGCGATTAGCTTTCGACTATTTGCTCGCTGAGGAAAGAGACATAAGATATAATCTCATGTGAGTAAAAGAGACACAAATATTCATAGTCGATAGCTGGCTGTTCACACTTCCGGCGAGCGGCACTCACCTCTAGTTGATCGCAGCGACAACAGCTATCGTAGACTGTACTCGGTCAGCGACACTCGCTCGGCGATGCTCGTTTTGCAGTCAGAACTCACCAAGTAGCGGTAATAGGCTAGATTCCATCATCCACAAATTGAAAAACTATTTAGTCCGTCAGTTAGAGTATTGAAAAATAATGGACAAGTATTTTTTGTTTTTGTAAATCAATGAATATTGACAAAGATAAAACGCATCAAAACTCGGGAGTGGGGGCTCGTGACGTCTCGACTCAGTAAAAATTATGCGAAGGTCTGACGTATTGTGAATTTAAAAAGCGTCGTAACTTCGTCAATTTTGGTCCCCGTAACAAAAAAAAAACACGGGTCAATTACATTTTTTCAGGACACAAGCTCATTTCTACCTACGGCATGGGCCGGAGCGAGTATTGCGAGTAAAAGCCCATCGCACAAAAGTACTCGCATAAAGCCGACCATCAAAACTATCGAAACTTTTCACTCGCTTCTCGCTGATCTCCAACTCGTTTCGAGTTTGAAGCTTTACTCGCTGCTCGCCGGTCGCCGGCAGTGAGACAGGTTCCTACGAAGCTGCTTGCAGAGGTATGTAGGAGTATATAATACAGGGTGGTCCAGGCCTGATGGATATATTTTTTTTTAAGGTAGTCGGCTTAGGGACCTATTTGTATCCGCCAAGAAAAAAAAACTAAGTATTGAAAAAGATTTAAGTGGAGTTTACGAAAAATCTGTCGATTTCAAGGAAAGTAAAAATAAATAAAAAAATTAATAATAAGAAAAGAAATTAAATGCACTAAACTTCAAATTTGCAGATCAGTCTCAATTTTTTTTTCTAAGAGAGTGCAATGTCTAAGTAAGCACCTAAAATAGAAAAAGAATAGAATATTTCATTTTAAAAGTAAATAAAAAATCATGAAAACATTGAAAGTGGCGATATTTCTAAAATTAAAAAAAAAAACATATCTTGTAAGCGGGAGATCAACGGTGAACAAGCGATTTTTTCCTGGCGGAAAAAAATAAGCCGACTACCTAAAAAAAAATTATATTTATTTGGCTTGAACCACTCTGTATATGCAATCGATAGTTAGAAAGAGCTTAATAATCTTGTCAACCAGGCCCAAATCCCAACCCTTGGCGGCTATGAGAAATTCCAGAAGGTAAATCTCAAATACCTGGGAATCGAACCTAGAAACTCATGCTCAGCAATTACACTTGAGACCACTATCAAGCCATCGAGTGAATGTATTAGTAAATTTGTTTTAAAGAAATAATTCTATGATGATTTGTGTAAGTTCAGACAAAAGGGTTTGAATTATTCTGTTAAATTAAATATTGATGTATGATTTGAAAATTATATTGTGTACTATATAGCTGACCCGCGCAACTTTGTCTACGTCACATTTTCCATTAATGCTCCGCTCCTTTTTGTCTTAGCCAGTCTTAGCGTAATGATAATTATATAGCATATAGCCTTTCTCGATAAAAATGGGCTATCTAACACTGAAATAATTTTTCAAATCCAACCAGTAGTTCCTGAGATCGCGAGCGCGTTCAAACAAACAAACTCTCTCTCCAGCTTTATAATATTACTAGCTGAACCGGCGAACTTCGTTCCGCCTAACAGTCGATTGTCTTTTTTTTTTTTAAATTGAACGTAGCCTTAGTTACTCCTTATTACATCAGCTACCTGTCAATAAAAGTCCCGTCAAAATCGGTCCAGCCATTTCGGACATGAGCCGGAACAATCAGACAGACAGACAAAAATTGTAAAAAATGTTGTTTTGGTGTATGTAACGTATATTTATATTCATATACATGTAGTAAAAACGGTAATTTCAATATTACAAACAGACACTCTAATTTATTTATATGTATAGATATATAGATGTACAGATTGATGTGCTTTTTATTGCTTTTTATTAGGATTATATGTGAGTAAAGTGAAGCCACAAGGTGGACTTGGTGACAGTCGCGGGTAGCCGATGGATGCGAGACGCACAGGACCGATCGTTGTGGCGACGCTTGAGGGAGGCCTACGTCCAGCAGTTGACGTCTTTCGGCTGATATGGTGATGATGCGAGTAAAAATCGCAAAAGCTTATGACATTTAACCGGTTAGATACGGCGGTGGAAACATTGGTTCCACCTGACGCAATTGTTTTTATACTTTATTTTTACGTTATACGATTTTTATCGGTGCTGTCAAGTGGAACCAATGGTTCCACTCCGAGCCCAACCGAGATGATTTTGTTGCTACAATAGCAACAAAATCAATTGCAATTGTGGGTAGATTCTGGATGAGGGGAAACAGGAGTAATGGAATTGGCACAGAAAAAGAGAGAATTCTACAGAGTAGTGTGTGATGTTGGACTATGAAGAGTGATGATGTTGACAATTACTCAAAGTGACTCAGAAGATAGAAAATGGGATCCTGAAATAACACATTTTTTTAAACCTGTAAATTATTTTAATATTGTCACCATAGAAGTAGCTTGAACATTGCAACAAAAATGAAATAGTAGATTACTATTTCCAGGAAAAAAAAAGGAACTTGGCAGAACTTTATAAACAACATGAGGAAATTTTATGCGGTCACCACACTATTAGAATTCTAACCAAAAGCTATCCACACTAAGTGTGTATAGTTACAAAATAAATACAATAAAAGCATCTGTAGTAATGCCAGCAGCAGTAAATTGGAGGCTTTTCCACCTTTGCCTCCTAGTAATCCACCCCTTCCTCCAAACAGCTTATTACCGCGACGACGACACATCTTCGTCTATTGTATCGAACAACGGTCCTCATAAAACTGCGCGCTAAAAGGATTGTCTAAAGCCATTGTACTCTCAGCAATCTTATCCCTGACTTTGTCAGACACAGTGTAAATTCTTCCAACTACTTTCCTCATATTCCTCGATAAGAACATCCTTGGGTTGTGCTTGTGGAAAAAAGCTTTCATTTTTCTTTGTCGTAGCGCCATTTTTCGCCGGATCGGGTGTGGTCTGCTGAAAACGGATTTCTTCTTTTTCGGGAAAATATTACGTCTTTTTCTCTTCCCCATGATTGAGTCTTACAGCAATTATCTCTTTACATTATTTCCCATGAGTCTTTTGGTTTTTGTTGGGTTTAGTGTATTTTTTTGGTACTTTTAGATTTCACATTCTTCCATGGTGATGATTTTTTGGTTGTCAGATTAAGCTATTGTCATTCTTGAGATTTGTGACTGCTTTTGTTTATTTGCTGGGTTTTTACTTTTAATAAAATCTTGCCCTGCCATTAATCCTCTTTTGCAGGATGGATTAAAAAGTTTGGTAGGCCTGAATTATTGTATTGTTACAGGGACGGACTCAAGCTAAAACCATTCATTTCAATTTAACCATTTACAGGTACTGTCAACGTTGGTTGGTCAAAAATGTCCGTGGTGGACGCCGCGGGCGTCGGGGGACACCACCTGGTGACCTCCGGCCACCGTAGGCGCGGGCCTGTGGACGGCGAGCTATGGGTGGCTCGCCGTCCGTCCGTCTAGTGACGACAGGCCGTGTCGACGGCGCGTTAGTGTTCCACGCGCGCCTCAAAGAGAGTCAGCACACAGAGGGGCCCGAAAGGGCCGACGCCTGCCGGAGTCGCGGGATTATTCGCAAGAGACACCGTGGCTCCGGAACACAAAGGGCAATGAAGGAACATGGATGGGTTTTCATTAGATTTCCCATCCGTAAAAAAAAAAAAAAAGCTATTAGCAAATATTATTCCTGTTTTCATTTTTTTTATTTATTGACTTTGTGAGATTTCAATAAAAAATAAATAAAAGAAATCAAGTAAAACAAACAGGTTTATTTTGATATATAAACAACTCTTTGGCTAAACAACATTTTATACTTAACACTACATTACAAGATATGTTTTATATTTTATTTTGACTTTGAACAAAATTCAAATTGACTTAATGTTTAGCTAAATGCAGTCATAATCTATAACAATATACTTTTATCAATCCTACTTAAATAACAAAATGAAGGCCGGTGGATCGTTTATTTATTTAGACTTTATGCACTCGTGGTACATGGGCGGGCTTAATGCAACAAGGTATCCTCTACCAGTCAACCTTTGGGTTAAAAATACTACACTGTGGTAGGTGTACAACAAACAAATAAAAATAAAATAAAATTGAGTCTTATCGATACAACACAGTATACAAATAATATATATATTATAAAATACATATAAATAGCCCGGCATTGTTAGGGCGTGATTTTTAACACAGGTAGACTTTGGACCAGATTTGATCATGGATATTTCTGCTCCCGTGAGTTACGTAAATATACAACTAAAGTCGGTTCCAGATAAACGTGCAATAAAGTACATTGACCCACATACATTTATTGACTTACTTAAGATCAAAATAATGACATAAAGCTGTCCTGAATCGACTTCTATCGTGATCCTTTACGTTTTCTAATAATGAAAATCAGTTCTTAATTTATTGTTCTAGTATCTATGAAGAAATATTAGGGTAAGGTCAATGTACTTTATTGCACGTTTATCTGGAACCGACTTTAGTAACAGAATTTAAAGGGTCATTGCACTCATCATAATGAACATTTTTTACTGTAGGACCACGAATGAAATCGCGAACCAACGAAAATCGACTCCTACATGCATACGTGTGTACTCGACAAAATGTACTGAATAGCTGGTTTTTTTTCGCAATTTAGGGGTTGGTTTCATAGTTTTTCAATTTTTTATTATGAGTGCAATAACCACTTAACAGGTATTTCGTTTATCTGGTTAACGTTGAATAGTAAGCTATGCAATATGTACATTTTTAATATTTTGTACAATACAGGACATTTCCTTTACTCTCGAGGAATGTACGTATAGCAGTTGAAATAGTAAAAATCACCTTTATTTTCCCCATACTTTTTCTACTATTTTGACAAGTTCTTGACACTGATTATCACCGAGATGAATTTGAACTTCCTTAAAGTACGAGAATTTGCCTTAAAGATCACATCAATGCACCATAACAGGCACGGGTATATAATCCCCTCTCTTGTAATGCTCATCATAGTACACGTGGTCCTCACTCTTCGAAGGCACCTGAATGATTTCCACCTGAGTCTTGGTGTCATCCTTCCTGTGTTGGTAGCTGTGGTTGTGGTCAAACATGCCTTTGAGGCTCAGGACGGAAGCCATGACGGTCGAGAAGAAGCCCATCATCAGTCCTGCAGAGAAACCTTGAAAGTTATTTTGCTGTTGCTTAAAATAACATGACTAGCTTGTAATGTTCTCACTGGTGAAACACAAAACTTAATGAAAGATAGTAGATTACGATTTGATCATCATTGCTTGGTCGTTGGTTCGATCGATGATGTTCAACTAGTAAATCAAGGAATTAAAGGAGTGCAGTGACACGGCAAGACTACAATTTGTTGTGGGCAAGATTTGCAATTTGTGAGGCCCTTTAGGTCTTAGCAAGAGCAAGCACAGCGAGCTCAAAAAAGTTGGAATTTTTGTATGGCCTGAGCTACGATTTTTCATGAGTTGAAAAAAGCAAAAGCTTCGAAGTCCTTTGGACCGCGAGGCCGTGGGCGGTGGCCCATATCGCCCACGCCTTGCGCCTTCTCTGGACCTGTGTATAAGTGTACTGAAGAGTACGAGGATAATAAAATTTTGTGATATTATATGTGTTAAGAAGTTTATAACTCATTGTTTTATCGAACTAGCTGACCCACGCAACTTTGTCTACGTCACATTTTTCATGAATGTTCCGCCCTTATTGCTCATAGCGTGATGTTATATAGCCTTCCTTGAGAAATGGGATATCAATCGCTATTGTAATAATATCTAAATCGGACCAGTAAGTTCTTGAAATTAGTGCCTTCAACCAAACAAGCTCTTCAGCTTTATAATATTACCATCAATATGGTCTGTTACTTTTTTTCTTATAATGATTCGAGATTTGCCGCCATAGAAAAAAATTAAAAGAATTAGAAAATCCTGTCCAACGACGTTTATTGCTTAGCGTTAGTGGTCATTAGGCTGAACTCTTTACATTCTTGACACTCTTTCTTTGATTGAGAAATCTATACGCGATGGTCACCAAATTAAATGCCCTAGGCATCATCCACACTATATCCATTAAATTCTTCTACATTATCGAATTCGTCTTATCGAGGCTCTATCCCAAATATGGCAGTATTTTTTTTTTCATTGCACCTGCATGTAGAAAATGCCTAAGGCTTTAAGTCCGGCTTTGTGGTTCTGTGTGCGGAAAGTATTTTTTTCTTTTTTTGTTGACCTACCTTTAGCAGACAAGAACGCCAAAGCCTTCAAGGCTATAGGTATCAGCAAACTCTTGGCAGCAAGCAGTCCCAGGATCAAAGGCATCATATACTTCTTATGCATCTTCGGAAACTTGTTCCCTCCCCTGTTCTTCTTGTTGTTCTTTTTGAAGACCTTGAAGATACACTTCTGACCTTTCAGTTTGCCTTTGCCATGTCGCTTTTTTTTGGTTTTCAAATGTTTCTTTTTGCTCTTTTTTGAAGAAGATTTTCTTGCCTTTGGTTCTGGTTTTGGTGTTGGTTTCAGGTCTCGTGATTCTGTATCTGTAACTTATAAAAATAAAGGGGACATGATAATTTGGTTATTAGGAGTGATGGGAGATGAGTCTAGATATTCCATGGATGGCAGTTTGTCAAATATTGGTTTATCTATTAAAATTTTCTTATTCAATTGATTTTATTGAAGAGCCGATGAAACAACCGTTTGTAAGTTTTTTTTTTTAATTTAATAATTACTATAAAAGTTTAACATATTTTATGTCATACAAAAAGCTGCAATACCTACCGAAATTTTCATTTTTAGACAAAATTGGCGATCAGGCGACTAAAATTCACATTTAGGGCAATGGGGAAAAATGACAGTAATCTCTAAAGTTTATAAACCTGATGCCAGATTGCATTAGAAAATTATCAATCCAAAACAAATACCAAATTGTTACCTTGTAAAGAGCGAGGTGCGAAGTTGCTGCTGGCTATAATCCACTCTAACGGTTCAGTCGAATTGAAGCCAGCATCCACATACTTATCATGACTGGTCGGCCCAAACCCAAACAAGGTTTCCGTTTTCACTATTCCATAGTTATTTGAACCATCCAGAATCAAACCACGAGAGTATGGTAGCATTTTGAACACTGATAACCAGTCTTTAAAGATTAATTTTGCATAACTTTCGCATATTATTTTTGGGATTATCGTTCTGTTTGACATGTAGAAAAGAAGTGGTGTGGCCATCGGTTGTCACTGAGTTTTATAGTGTGTGTAAATGGGAACATTATGGCCTATCAAGCGGTACGTTTTAATGACTCAATGCGTTTTTCTAAGTAATTAGACGTTAATTTTAGCGTTAGGGAAAGCTTTGACATTGTGTCTAGTTTTCTTTTTGGAGTACTAATTTGGTTCCGTGATTGGCGAATTATAAGAAGGGCAGCACTAAGGTGAGTGACGCATACATTTAGAATAAGTAAAGGTTGCCTGCTTGTCGGTCTTCTACAGGTTGTACTTCGAAGTTTGCCCACGACCTCATTCCACCGGCCCCCTTCTACCATCGGACTTCCAGACGCACTGCAACTTACCATGCCTACTTTGTTGCTATTCCACCAATTCGCATGAAGCGTTTCCAAACGTCTTTTATAATGCGCACAACAAAGGAGTGGAACTCTCTGCCTGCGTCTGTGTTTCCGAACGCTTACAACCCTAATCTCTTCAAAGTTAGAGTAAACAGGCTCCTTCTGGGTTGGCTCGCTCCATCGTAGACTTTATCTCTGTCATCCCTGACCAAGACTAGAGCCAAGCAAAGCCATTTCAAACAAAAAAAGGAAAATTAACATCTTGTAGAAAGCAATGCTTGGTTTTTCTCTGGTGGATAGAATTCGCCACGAATTCATTCGCCAGAAAACTAAAGTCACTGACAATGCGCGTAGAATCAGCATGCTGAAGTGGAAAAGGGCTGGCCATGTCTGCAGACTGACAGATGGTCGATGCAGCAGACATTTATTAGAGTGGAGATCGCGTATGGGCAAAAATAGTGTGGGACGCCCTGCTGTACGATTTAAAGAAGCTGGCTGGCAGCGGATGGATGTGGACTGCTCAAGACCGGTATGGTTGGCGCTCTTTGGGGGCTGACGTTCAGCAGTGCGGCAATTGGCTGATATGATGATTACATCTTAGAAATCAAGCTTAAATTGTGAATCATCATCAACTGCCTAGCCTTTTCCTGACTATATTGGGGTCGGCTTCCAGTCAAACCGGATTCAGCTGAATATCAGTATTTTACGTGGAGCGGCTGCCTACCAGACCTCCACAACCCATTAACTGGGTAACACGGTACTCCTTGGCAAGGCTGGTGTCAGATTTTCTGGCTTCTGACTATCCGTAACGACTGCCAAAGATCTCCAAATGACAGCCGGGACCAACACCTTATCGTACTTTCCGAGGCACGGAGGAAACTCGGTATGTTAAGATGGTCACCCATCCACAGACCAACCTCCGCAAGCGTTGCTTAACCTTGAAGATCGACCTGTGCGGCTGTTATTATTTAGCCACGAGCTCCTCTTGTAGCATAAATTGTGAATGATCCTGCCGAATATTAGTATATAATTTAATTCAGTTACGGTGTAAGTACAATTAATATACGTAGCCTTTGCCCTACTTTATTGAAGTCGGTTTAAAATCTAACTGTATACTGCTGAGTACCAGTATTTTACATGCAACGTTTGTCTTTCCGATCTCCACAGCCCATCAGTAACTAAATAATTGACACCAAGTGTTTTTTGGCTTCTGACTATCAGTAAAGGTGCATCCACAGCGCAGTTCCTTTATGTGGAGCAACGTTTGCAAGTGTTAGTGGGCAACATTATAAAACAAAAAGTTATTTGTTGTTAGTATATAAGTTAAGTCATATGTTGATGAATGTTATCTAATGCTATCGTGTTGCATTCTGCTGCTCCACAAAAAGTAACTGCGGTGTGGATCCACCTTGTCAAAAATCTTCAAATGAGAGCTAGGATCAACAGAATAACTATTGTGAAACGGTTTAGTGTATAGTGTTAGTATTACCTTTGAAACTATTTAATTTTGGCACAGAATATGACATTAAACTTGTGGGATATCACAAATAAAAAAACACGACAAAGTAAAATATAACTCTAATTTCGGAAGTAGGTTTTTTTGTTAATTGCTTTTTTTTTGTCACCGACTTCCGAAATTAAAGTTACATATTTTTTACTTTGTAGTGTTTTTTTCATTTGGAAGTCGGTTGTATCTATAAGTAAAAAAGTTTTTTATTTTTCACTTTTTAGTTGTACCTCACGCCTAACAACACCACTGCAACATCGCAGGAAAAAAAATACGCAATTTAGATTACTTGGATGACAAAAAACCATTATTCAAGTAAACAAATTCCAGCTATTTCAATTTCAAATGCAGACTTCCAAACCGATTTTAATAAAATTTAAATGGAACCAATTGACAAGTATATCCTTTCAGATAAAACGTTATCAAGTCGGTTCATAAATGACGGATTAAAAGGTCACAAACAAAAAAAAATACAACTGAATTGAGAACCTCCACCTTCTTGGGAAGTCGTTTAAAAAGGAACACGTTGTATAATAGCATCGGTTTTCAATCACGAGGCAGTAAAAAAATCTGTGATCATTAGTAAGTAGGCGCCAGCAAGGTGATTAGAAAATTCATAGCAATGAATTTCAAATCCCCGATATTGTATCTATGGAGTTTCACAATGCCAGTGCTGTGTTGAAATATGTCGGTAATACTGATCATCCGTCCGTCTATTTGTCAATATCCTTAATCTCACGAACACACGGATGTGTCGAGTTGAACTGAAAACCATATACTTACTCAAATTTACGGTCCTTTGAAACTGAAAAAAATTATCTTCTAAGTTAAAGTAAAAAAAGACTCGGCCTTTTATGCCGCAAAAAACGTATATTATGAAACTCTCAAGGGAATAAATTGGGTATTTTGCTTTGACGTAGAACTATGAAATTTAGCCACCAATACCGTCTTATACTACAAGTATATGGAAAAGTCTGAAAACTATACATTTCTAAATAAACGTTAAAAAAAAATCGAGTCCGACTCGCACTTAGGTGGTTTTTTTTTGTTAGCCTGCACTATTTGTGTCCCATTCCTGGACAAAGGCCTTGAAAACACATTTGATTCCCTATTCTAACAGCCTTATTGCGCAATACACGAATTCATACCATTGATTGGCATTCACTTGGCAGCACTTGCAGCCACATTCATTGCGTGTTTTCTGTAGAAGATCAGACGAATTTTAAAGCAAAAAATCGCAATTTCTTTTGATTGAGTAACAATATACGATATTATGAGGATGCAATTGAAGTACAGGCTGGTAGCTTAAAAATCTCAAATGATTAATGCACAAATGCAATTTGACTAACTTATAAATCATACCCGGACTTAATGTAAAGCAGTGGCTTCATCATCATCGTCATTCATATCAGCTGAAAGACATTCACTGCTGGACAAAGGCCTCCACGACCAGTCCTTTGCGTTTAGCAGCTATCGGCACTTCGTAACCCTCGCCACGTCACAGGTTGGCAGTAGCGCTTTGAACCATCAAAACTTCAACGCAGTTGAAAAATATTGTAGAAAAATATAACCGACTTCCAAAAAAAAAACACTACAAAGTATAAACTAGCGTGAAAAGTCGCTGTTTTGATTTTATTACTTTGTTTTTTAACACCGACTTCCGAAATTCACGTTATTTTGAAAGTGTTTTTTATTTTACCCTTTTAATTATTGGTGATACTTTGACGACGTCATCGTCTGCACAGTAATTGAAATTAGCAAATATACTCATAAAAGAAAAACAACGGAGCCCAATTATATTTATGTTTTACGGGACCAAACTGAAAGTATGCCGCATCGAACTAAAAAAGAATCACAGAAATCGTATCAAAAACCTCGGAGTAACCGGTGTATTACATACATAAAAAAAACCCACCGAATTGAGAACCTCCTCCTTTTTTGGAAGTCGGTAAATGTTATTTCTTTTTTTTGGGACAAGCCCACCACACATTCCCAACCGCTGCAACTCCTGAAAGCCAGAATCAACAGTAGCGACCACCAGAAAAACGCCGAGCTAATGAAACTCGACGAGTCCCGGAGAAACGATCCAACTGTCTTGGATCCCGCAACGAAATTAATCAGAAGAGTACAGCGGAGGAGTAGGATAAAATACATATAATTTCGGTTAAAAATATGTCTACATTACTAGAAATTGCCTTCTGCCATCGTACCGAGCGCGAGATCCCTGTGAAACATTGTTAGTCCGAAATCAACATAACAGGTGGCGCTGATCTATGTTTAGAAAGTTTTTTTGATGCCCGTTAGGAGATTTCTTTTTTCTTTCCTTCTTATGACATAAACAGCTTTTCAGTCAGATATTTAAGTTATAAAAAGTAATCTTTGTTACAATTTAGTAACTAGAGTCTAAGATGAAGCATGCTTGTCTAGAAGTAACCTATTCACTCTTGACTTAAAGACTCCCAGGTTGTAGCTATCAGCAAACACAGACTCACGCAGGGAATTCCACTCTTTTTCTGTACACACTATGTATGTATGCCCAAAACGTTTTGTGCGTGTGGGTGGGAGTTCCACCAGTACCGGTGGCGCATCGCCGTTCGTCTTGTGGGCCGATGATGGAAGGGACGGATACATTCCTCAAAATGCAACCGACAGGCTAGCAACTCTGCGTCAATGCTCAAAACTTTGGAGCTTCGGACTCAACGAGCTTATCATTACCGATGATCTTCTTGGCTCGTTTCTCAATTGACGCAAGGGCATCAAGCTGTTATTTGGCAGATCCGTCCCAAAGATGAGAGCAGTACTCGATACACGATCGAACTTGCGCTTGATAGAGTTTGAGCAGGTGTTCCGGCGTGAAGTACCGTCTCACCTTTGCCAGAATCCCCAATTTTTTGGAACCACTAGCGGGATCCCAATGTGATTCTACTAAAGTGGATTTTTAGACCCCCTGATTTTTAAATAGCAAAATTTTGTACTTACAGCACAAAATTGCAATATAAGTGCAAGGCTTTCATCGATTCGAATTTCTTGTAAACAAGTAATAAAAAATATAAAAATGAATCCCTATTTTCCTTGGTCATCGCATCAAGCGTTATCGTCTGGCCCGATTTAGCTAATTCTTAGTCTGTTGTATTTCTTACTGTTAGGAGAAGGTGTTTATGAAAGAAAAGAGTAAGAAAGTTGCAGTTCACGGAAGCGAAGCCTCGGGGATAGCTAGTTTATTACAAATTGCTTTTGAGCGCGACTTCGTATATCACGTTTTTTCACGTTCCCGTGGGAATTTAGGGGAGTCCACTCTTACTACTCCCTTGCACTCCCCAAGGAACCTACATGCCAAGATTCAGCTTTTTACGACCAGTAGATTCGGCTGTGCAATGCGTTTGTAATTATAAGTTGACTCATGCAGTATCTATTTTGTAGCAAATATTTTTAGGGTTCCGGAAATCTGAAAGGCAAACCGAATTACACGGAATACAGTTGAGGTTATTTCAAACAGGGACAAGCAATATTAATCCCTACTCCTACAAATATTTTATAAATACGAATGTTTGTGATGGAATGTATGGATGTTTGTTACTCTTTCACGTCAGAACGCCTGAAAGGATCTGCATGAAATTTAGTACAGAGGTAGATGATAGTCTGGAATAGCACCTAGGCTACTTTTTACTCTACCGATCTCGCGGGCGAAGCCGCAGGCAGAAGCTTGTATAATATAGAAGTATGGGGTCACTTTTGAGGCACAAATTATACAAACTTGCTGTGTGACATATCAAATGAAAAGTTGGCTCAGTAAAAAGTAGAAAATATTTTATCTTTGGTCCTTTCAAAAGCTGATTTTGGAATATTTTTTTTTGTCTTTTCTTGAATCTCTTCAATTTAACCGACCACAAATGATGGGTTTAGAAAATGACAAGTCAGTAAATGGAGCATAACACCAAAGTTGTGGTTGTCTGCGGTCGTTTCTACCTCTATAGCCATTTATTTATTGTATCAAGGTATAATCTTAAGATTGCTATTAAAAAAAAACTTATTATATATTATATGTACATATATAAATAATAATAATAGGTATAATCATATCGTTTTGTAATACATACGTGATATTATTATTGTTTCTAGATTTTTACCTATTAGAGTCAGTAGAAGACTCTTGATGCTAGAAAATCTGTTTTTTTTTTTTTGTTATACGAGTATTAAATACGGTCCCATTAAAATAGATATTAACACTGGTTTCAGCTAAATCCGGTTTGACTGCAAGCCGACCCCAATATAGCCAAATATAATATTTTTGAATCTAGCCAAAGATTTTATGTTGACCTAAAATAATGAATTGATAAATACTAAAATAAACACATCCAGTATGAGTAGGTATCTATGATTATAAAATTATAAAAAAAAAAGAAAAAAAATAAAAAAAAAAACGTAAAAAGTACCAGACTCGTTAACTTGTTTTTATACTTCTCTTTTTTTATTTTGTTTTGCTTTTAAGTCACTAGTTTGTAATTTGTACGGAATAAAATAAAGCTTTATTATTATTATTATTATGAGTAGGTACCTACTTGCACTCGCTTTTTTTTTCTTGACATTGTTCTTATTTTGGTGGTCAGAATGATTTCTAAAAATAAATTTTGACCTTATTTATAAGCTTTTGGCATCATCAACAATGAGGGTTTTCTGAAATGTTAAGCACCAAGTGGCACCATTGAGGTGTGATTCCCAAAAAACCTATCAAATTGCTTGTTTTCTGACATTTGTTAGTTGACGTCGGCGTCATGTTAATGTCAAAGTTACTTTTTCAATTAAAAGGACCTCTCGCTAGCGCCAACTGGTGGAGTAAATTTTCCTGAAAACCCTTATGAAAAGGCTAATTTTCAGCTGGTAAGACCATAACAATATACATGTCTGCCTATCTATCTTTCTTATTATTATGTTTTGATTACCGTGCTGTTATAATTAACGATTATAGTGGACAATAAAAATCATAAAATCAAAGCACTTGCGTATAATTATATTATCATTGTTAGCGATACATTTGTCTACGTTATAATTGGTAACTACATTATCTACTCGTCCTAACAATAAATAAATAAATAACTTATTACTAGTATTTAATTATATTTACATTTGCGCGAGCTTAAAAATAGCGTTGATTGTATTACAAAAATAAATACAGAAAAACATAGTCCAAGTTTTGTACGAAAAACAGAAAATAAAAACGGAACAGAAAAATCTGCCAATCAACTATCGGTGGATTTTCTTTGTTTTCGACTTCAGACTAGCAGGGAGGATTCCGGATGGACGCTTACTTAGACTGAATGGCAACTGCGAGTCGTCGACTTTATTTTAAATTTTATTTTTATTTTTATTACCGACTTCAAAGATCCCTTTTCTTTTTCCTCTTCTTCTTTTTCAAACTTGCCATTTTACTTATCTATAATATCGTGTTCGTGTAATTTGAGATTCCGTTCCAAAAAAAGTACAACCCTGTTAGTAGCATTTTGGTGCGGAACCTCAATCGAATGTAATTCGTCTGTCTGCTTGACTTGCTTACAGTCGCTTTTCTTTCAAGAAATTTGAAGCCGGTGTCCTTGGTCCTTGTTCTAATATCCTCCTTTCTGTAATCCCATGACCGCTGCAAACAATGCAAAGAAGAAGCCTGCTAGACCGGTGGCTCCAATTAGAAGGACCAACCCTGCAATCATGACTGGTACTAACGCGAAGTATTTCATCTTGTAAGCCAGTAGGAGTGGCAGCATATATTTTTTGAGCTTCTTTGGCTTGAGCTTCTTCTTTCTCTTGTTCTTGTGTCGTTGTTCTTCTTGCCCTTTGATGCTACCGATGTCTTCTTCTTCAAATTCTCCGTCATCATCTTCGAATTCTTCATCGTCCTCATCTTCGTCTTCACCCATTATGTCTGGAATTAGAGAAAAAATCTATTAAAATTTTGCTGCCATAATAGTTTTGTAAATAATTAATAGTGGCACACGACAAGAAAAAAAAACTGCGTAGATTGGGAGCCATCCTTGTTTTCTCATCGTCTACATTAGATATAGGCTTTGCAGTCACTATGATATTGCCTCTAATTTTCGGTGATATTCAATTCATGAAAATATCATAAATGTTACTTGTGAAACGTTTACTCTTGAAGTATTTGTCTTACTATCAGAGTAGCACTAAGAGAGGAATGGTTAGACTAAATTCTAACAAAATTGTGTAAAAACATTTCTGTGTCTAGAAATTAAATTATCACTTTTCCATGAAATGCCCACCTCTATCATTAACCTCACTTCTTGGTGAAAAATTATCACCTGACAGAAACACAATTATTACGCCTACAATAACAGCATTATATACTGATGGGCTAACAACCTATTATGGTTGCGTTACCGTGAAACATCTGATGAGATCCGATTACGTGTAGCATGCGTGTCTTTGTGATTAACAGCGTAATTGTTGGCACTTTAAACGGTGGCGATTATATATATTAATTGTTATTGTTATCACACTAAATGGATGCACATTCTTGTTACGAAAGTTACGGGTGTAGACTGCTACTTTATTATCCTTGAAGTAACTTTCAATTGCATGTAAAAGAGGCTCGAGGTATTCGCCATTGAAACTTAAAGATTATACATTGAGAAAGAAATCTTTAGTCTTTTATGGTATCGTTCATTAGGCTTGTTCATATGCATATACTGTCATATCTTTTCAAAGTTTTTATAAAGTTTATATTGGGTAATAATGTTGTAACTTAAATTAAAATAGTTTTATTTTAGAATAAAAGACTTTTCTTCAATTTACAAAAACAGGGATACAATCTTAAAATAAATAAAAAAGGATATTACTTTTTTATCTTTTATCATGACAGTGCTCACATATCTAAACAGCAGGTAAAATAATATTAAATTAATCGGAAAGATGATCCGGAAGTATACATTGATTCATGTTTTCATTAGATGTATGTTTTCTTGTATGAAATCATTTTTTTTTTGCTATAATTGCTAGTTACAAACTTTCAATATTTTTTTGTGCGATTTTGACTTTCAGTTTTTTGTCAACCTTTTTTAAATTACAACTTTCTTTTTCTTTTTTTGGCCTATCACTTTCTATTTTTGTGGATCTGGATGAAGTTGATACACGACATGAGGTTAAAAGATTATCCTACTAATAATATTATAAATACATAAGTTTGTGAGTATGTATGGATGTTTGTTACTCTTTCACGCAAATACTACTGTACCGATTACAATGAAATTTGGTATAAAGGTAGCTGAAAACTCAGAATAACACATAGGCCTTTTTTTTTCTTTTTATACTGGAGTTCCCGAGGGATCGGGATTTACACGGGAATAACGAAAATCTATACGCGGATGAAGTCGCGGGCGGCCTCTAGTTGTGTATAAAATTTAACATGACGGAACTTTCCTCATACAAACCCAAACATGTCAATCGGTATCAATATCCCTAGCCATTTGCCGACGATATATATGGACATTAGTGTACAATAACTATTATTCTGATTTTCTAATTCTGTTTTATGTGACATTATGAAGCCTACTTAACGGGGTGGTTTGTGTCTAAAATAGGTCACTATAATTATCCTTACTCATTTTCAGTTTTTTTTTTTCCATTTGATTATAGAATAGTCCAGTTCATTTAATATAAATTTGTCAAATGAGCTTTTTCCATCAGCTTAGGATATATTTCATTCACTGATTCGGATTTCCCTTTTTGCCAAAATCTGTTGTTCGAGCTAAAACATTCATTATCCATTTGGAATCAATAGAACTCAGACTCAACATCATCCACCCCCCTGAATTGATCCCTTTCTATCAGTTCACAGCACTTACCGCCCTGCTCACCCATTAATAGAGAAACGTTCGCAATCATACCACTATCATTACCAACCGTTACAAATTCACCGTTGACTGAATACTAACTCAAAATTTTTGATCAGAAAATCTACTTACATCAAATACAAACTTACTAAAGAATGAAGTGAAACTTTAAATCTGGAGTGGTTCTTTTATGGTCCTTTTATGTGTAGATAAAGAATCATGCTAGCTGGTCTATGTAAACCACCCATGTTTAATAATTAAAGTCAAATAATAAATACAAAGACAATGCTGGAGAAGTAATTTTTGAAAAAGATTAGTAAGAAGCTTTCAGAAAAAATACTAATACATACCAAAAGCAAAAAAAAAATCTATAAAACATTGAAAAGGACAAAAACTAGTAACCTGCAGTAACACAATAATCACCATATTTATTGAAATAATCAAATACTGTTTACTTTACAAAAGTAACTATTTCGAAGGATGCATCACCATTCATAAGCTCCAATATTCGTTTTTTGAAAAAAATGCTAATATTTTCTGAAACTGATTATAGTTCAAACGTGTGTGCTGCTAAACCTTTTGACCACCCACATGATGAAGTGGTACTTCTGTCACTTCCCTCCGCATGTCAACACTAACTAGCAATAACTCTCGCTGAACTGAATTTCATCAATATTGTAACTGGCAATCGTTTCCGCTTGTTGGCCACGAGACAAGTAAATATATATCATAACTGTATATACCGATACGTTACGGTTATCGTTACAGGCTATTACTGGCACATCAAGAAAAAAAAAGAAAAGTATTGACGCAGTACTTATGGTTATTATTTTCGTAGTAAGGCATATAGAAGCCCTATATGCCCTATTTCCGAACTATGTTAAAGTTGCATGCATGAGTAAACATAATGATTGCATTTTAATTGACTTAAGTTAAAGAATTTGATATAAAACATTACATTTTTGAACAATTATCTTAATAAAGTCAACTGTCTTCACATTTCTTAGTCTAAGTTTGTAGAACTTAAAGATGATCAAAAGTTGTAGTGTAAGTAATTTATTTGCTGTAACCACGCAGGACAGTGCTCAGCTCACAAAGCTCGAAATGCAAATCATTCCAAAACAAGACAAGAAGCTAAAACCAAATACAACATAGTTAGACAACTACTAAAAGCAAAGGAAACAATAAAGAATGTTCGAAATGATTATAGAAAATAAATAGAGCGTAAACATGAGAATGATTAGAAATGACTTAGAAAGTGATCCTTGAATACAAAACAGGAATCTCTTAGAATGTAAAACGATTAAAGGTGCGTAATGAAATAAATGTAATATTATGAAAAGAAGATGATAATTTTATCATAATTAAGTTTAATGTGGGATCCATGAACTTTGCACAGAAATACAAGTCATGGTAGGAAAGTTCTTTAATAGATTTATATAATTGAATTAGAAAAGCATTTTCTTTTCCGTATAAGTCTTATAATAGTTAAATTCAAATTATTATGCTTTGTTAGAATGAATGATGATTTCTACGTACTTGTTAAAAATTGTGAAAATAATAGTTACTGTTTCTTATTAGAAGAACATGAGAAGGCAAGATTTAAAGTTTTCCAGTTCATGATGTCTTATTTATGATGTTAAGCAACATAAACTTGAGATTTCGAATCAAAAGTTTTATAAGCTAATCAAGTAGCCTATATGCAAATGATTAAGTTAGGTAGTTGTTGTAAAGTCACTTTAATTTTTAACAGATGACTAAATTGCAAAACGAGCAAAAGACATATTCATTCATTGATGAAATGGGTAGGCTACCGAATGCAGAGGACAAAAAAACTAAAACTACTATGTAAACACGCATTGATTCACCATACTCACCCATAATTGCGAAAGTCTAAAAAAGTCGCCACAAGAACTTCCTAATAGAAGTAGGAATTGATTACCAAGCAATTCATTTCCTAATTAGCAATTAAGTTCCTCAATTTTAATTGCCTTGATTCTTCCTGTAGCAACGCATAAATCAAGTACTAGGTTGGCAATTACTGTATCACTATTCCGATTGTTTTGCAATTAGTGAATATAATTTCTGTAGCGTTTACTAAAGCCATATTTCAATATTCAGCTAATTCATGTTACATGTCATCTAAATCATGAATAAGTCCATATTTCAATAATTTCTAGAACATTAAAGAAACATCTATTATTCCTTTGTCCATTTGTTTGTCAACATGCAATACAAGTTCAATGATACTAAATACATAATTTATTTCTGAAGGATTGCGTGATGCCATTTGTTGAACGTACACGATAAAATTCGATAGTTTTGTTAATATATCATTTGTTTCTAAATCATTAGATTTATCGCTAATATTGGGTGTTCGTGAGAAGAGTTGGATGAAAAAATAGTTTATTCTAATTAGACTGAATTTGTTGATTTGTGGGCTGATAGTAAAGTTGGTGATGATGTGTATCTTTGCATACATGAATAGTTTATGGGTTATAAGATAAAATCTGAAATGGCACAATTACAGACTGCTGGGCAAAGGCCTTACTCTATGACTTTAGGTTTATTTGAAAAATATATTATTGCCTTTAGAAGCGGCAGTATTTAGGCAGCTGATCTGGATGAAAGATGAGTAATTATGTTGATAAAGATTCAGAATACGCAGGAACTCACAAGTCTCAAACTATTTTGCCAGTTTATGAATAACAATAACAAAGTTATTTTTCGGATATGTAACCTGTAAATAATATCAATAAAATAACACCAAATGGCCATAATTGTATACTGACGATCCTTGATGCAGCACTTTAGCAAACAGAGCTAATTTTAAGAAATGATTTTGTCAAAATGTAATCAATCAAATACTTACATGATAATGATCTCCGTGAGACTGTAGGTTCCGAGAAGCCCTCAGGTTTCTCAATAATTGGTTCCTCAACATCCAAAGACCTTTTCTCGTACTCTTCTCCTCTCCTGATCAAGGGTATTGCTCTTACTTGGAACTGGCCATCATCCGTCAAATTACTTTTCTCTTTGGCAATTGGGATATAATTACCGGGGAAAAGAACATTGGAGTTATTCTTCACATCTGCGTAGTACACGTTCCTTTCTACTTGGGGTTCTTCCGGTCTCAGAGGGATCGCACGAGGCTTGAAGGCATACCGCTTGTAGGTATAAGGGAGCCTGGACTCCCTTGATTCTCTTGTTTGAAAACTGGAAGGTTTGATGACTATTGAAGCACTAGTGACATCAATCATAGAATCACTGTCTTTGTTCCACAGCTTCTGCAGAGCATCCTGGTACTCGTTCGCCGAAGCCAAGGCCACACAACAGAGCACTAAAGTCTGGTAGTACATATTGATAGTTAATTAATGTCACTTATTACACAACACAGAGCACTTCACTTTCCTCAGACGGTCACCCTCTGTACCACCATTTTGCATCAAGCGGTCGCGCAAAACTGAATTACTGTCGCTGCTAGACGGTATATTTATACATGTGTAAGTATAAAGTTGCGTTTTTCCAGTCAGTTCACGGTCGGCCGGGCCTTCGGGCTTCCTTTGGCTTCAATTCCGATATGAACGAAATGTGTTCGAAATGAAAAACTTGTCTGTTTTCGCGTGGCTTCTTCCGTTAATAGTTGGGGACAGTTTCTCCGATAGATTGAGGTGTAATTTGTGCTTGTTATCGTGTTATTAGATGGCAGGAGATGCTCTGATATGTTGGGATGGTAAAAAGCTGTCATCTTGACTGAAATTGAGATGTTGAGTGAACATCTGTTTTGGTAATCATGATGTGTGCTCATTCGCTTTGAAATTAGAAGGCAATAAATAACGGTTTATTGTGCTCTATTTTTCCAACTTAATTCTTCTGTATTAAAATATACTATTTTCAGCAATAGCACAATGTCCGACTAGCATAGTGTTTGTATGTGAGAAAAGATTATGAAAAATATGCTAACCCAAAGGAACACCAGTTTATCATTTAGTTAAAAACGGTGCGTAAAACCTACCTTTTGTCAGAAAATTATACAACCAAAGAAAAAAATTCTCAAGAAAAGCAACGTCGCTACTACTGGTCGATGTTGTTCGAACAACTGACAGATGCTAGAGAACCGTCTTTGTGGTCGCCAGCTTACCAGACCATGGTAAATGGTTCAAGAAGAGCTGTGCTGATTTTGAGAAAAATGGTTTCTATTAACCGGCTCATTGACTGTTCATAAACGAACCACCAACCGCCACTCCACTACCGCTCACCGCTCTTTCGTCTTTCGTCATTTATAAAAAGATCTGAATATATGTACCTGTGTTAACAAATACAACTGATTCTGATTCTGCTGGACACATAGGTCTCCCCCATGCGTCTCCACAACTGGCTACCCGAATATTAACACGTAGTTGCTTCAATGGGGCTTAGGAATTCTTTGTTGAGTTAATCGATTTTAGATGTTATTCCAATGCGGACAATTTATATAATAGTTTGACAGTGAAAAATGCTCCGTGCTGCACTCTGCCATTTGTTTGTCTGCCCTAAAAATCGTGTTATTGAAGTCTATGTGTGTGTGTGTGTAATTCCTAGTGTGGGGCAAAGTTTTTTTAAAAAAGAAAGAAAGACTAAAGTTGTTTATTTATTCTATCTTGATCCTCAGTGATGTAATTCATGAACTTGATTATCATCATCTGTCCAATGCTGAATAAAAGCCTTTCCAATTACAGCTGCCCAGCCTAAGGGCATCCCTGTTTACATTTATTTTGTCGATTTGCGATCTCCACTCGAAAGTATATTTTGGTCCAATGGTCTTTTGTATAGACGGCCAATTAACTTGATGAGCCAAATGAATTGCTACCTATGCAATAAGGTAAACAAAGGCGCCAGTAAGTAACTGTCTATAATTACGTGATACTGTTAACATGCTTGTACTTCCAATGTCTACCATAAAAACACATTATGGTATGGTCTGGTACAGTTGACAACATATATGCATTCGATCGCTCATCTTGCATAAGACAAATTGGCAATGCCTGCTAGTATCAACGACATAATTTCTGTTAAAAAGACTTGCAAAGTGCAAAAGTTCTACAAACAATGCCATAGCTATCCATTTCGACTAAGTATATGGTAGCTATCTAAACTGTAGTCAGGTCAAGAGACATATCCTTGCGCTAAATTCTACAGCTTTACAGGTGGGCGATGGAACCTGGCTTTTCATATTATTCTGAAATGTTTCTACAGACATAACAATTTTTATGTAAGCTCGTCAGCATCTGCCATTCATCAAAAAACTGTCAATACTTTAAGTAAAGATAGTTTGAAATCTTGCGTATTTATGTTTGAGGATCTTACTCTTCATCTATCATTCATAGATCATCAACATCACATCAGTGGAAAGATGTCCATGAAGTGGCGTAGCTAGGTGACCCTGGGCCCTGGGGCAAAAAAACAACAGGGGCACCTAAACTGTTTAGGTTTTATCAATCAATTTATATGAAACTAGCCTTTGCCCGCGACTTCGTATATGCATCTTCAATCGTATGGTTTTTACTGTTCCCTTAGGAATTTCGGCAAATCCTCTTTAAGTGCTACCCTACACTCTCCAAAGAACCTAAATGCTAAATTTTAGCTTCCTATGACCAGTAGTTTCGGCTGTGCGTTGTCTATCAGACACTCACTCAGTCACTCAATCAGTACCAGAATTTCAATAAATGCGAAAGTTTATGAGGATGGATGGATTTTTGTTGCTCTTTCAGGTCCATACGCCTGAAAGATGAAGATATCCGTGGTGCTTGGCAACTGGGCTTAACCCAGTTGTATATGTCCCTTGGTGCCTATTAGCCTAACTCAAATCTGTCTCCTGCTTGATAAGGAGGGAAGTGGAAATTATATTTATTTTTTCCTACTCCTCCGCTGTACTCTTCTGATTAATTTCGATGCGGGATCCAAGACTGTTGAATTGTTTCTCCGGGACTCGTCGGGCTTCATTAGCTCGGCGTTTTTCTGGTGGTCGCCACTGTTGATTCGGCTTTCAGGAGTTGCAGTGGTTGGGAATGTGTGGCGGCTTATCCCAAAAAAAGTGTTTAATTTTAATGCCAACCATCATCATCTGCTTAACCTTTTCCCAACTATATTGGGGTCGGCTTCCAGTCAAACCGGATCCAGCTGAATACCAGTATTTTACGTGGAACGACTGCCAAAGATCTCCAAATGACAGCCGGGACCAACAGCTTAACGTGCTTTCCGAGGCACGGAGGACACTCGATAATGTTAAGATGATCATCCATCCACAGACTAACCTTGGCAAGCGTTGCTTAACCTTGAAGATCAACCTGTGCGGTTGTTATTATTTAGCCACGAGCTCTAATTTTTATGCCAACCATACATCACAATAAGTATCTAAAAATCATTACCCTCTTTTTTCCAACGATCGAGTAAATCGTGTACATGACGCATGCACTGTACAATTATTTGAACAACTGCTGTTACTGCTTATCTCATGATAATATAACACTGTGATAGTATTTAAAAACTATTAACATTTCCTTTGCCCCACGAATGTAATATTACTAACGTTCGAGCAATGAAAGTGATGGGGTAATATCGAAAACTGCTTAATCGATTTCGATAGGATTTTCTAAACATGATTGATGGATGCGCCTTCGATTATTATGGGGTGTTAGCACTTTATATAATTTATGGAAAAGTTGTCGGATCATTGGCGTAGATGTTGCAAGTTTGTTTAGTAAAGTAGAGCTTTTTGTGGAAGTGCTTGTCTTGGAAAGTATTTACCTACTGCCAGTATTTTTTATTTCTTCTGACTTTTTTTATTTCATTTATAAACGGTTTCAAATAATTCTTGTACAGATCAATCAATAGAAAAAAAAATTAAAACTATTTTCTTAATCCATAGATTAAGAAAGTAGTTTTAATTTTTTTTTTTTTTAAATCACTTACTATCAGGTGAGAAAGTGGTCAAACGCGTGCCTATCACAAGAAAAGAAAAATGTCAGTCGTCGGCTATAATCATTTTTATCAACCTGTGATGAAGAATTCTGGGTTTTTAATTTATTTTTTTATTTATTTAATATTAAGAGTACAGAGGCGGACTTAATGCCATAGGCATTCTCTACCAGTCATTCAAAGTGTGTATCAGTGTTTTTTTTTTTTTTTTGAGATGGGTTTGCTCTTGACTCTAGGCGATCGACGATGGAGCGAGCTTACCCAGAAGGTGCCTGTTCACTATAACTTTGAAGAAATTGGGGTTGTAAGCGTTCGGAAACACAGAAGTAGGCAGAGAGTCAACACTTGCTTGAGTGTGTATTTTTTTTCTTAGTACCTATCATAGTGTGCTAGCTAACAAGTGATATAGTATTTAATTATTTTGTGTCATGTACTCATTAATTATAAATATCTCTATATCCTATAAATAAATTCTAGTTCCTAGAACGTAACAGACAGATGTGTTGCTGGGGAGTTTGTTGACCACTTCTTCTACACAGCTAAAACACTAGGAAGTGGTGACGGGCGGACATATTGGGGGGACTGTCTTTTGTAAAACTTGACGTTCAAAAAGTGATGGCTCTCAGCTTAATTTGAATAAATGACTTTTAAATTTGAATTTTGAATTCTTATGCTGTTAAATCAAATATAAACCACTATTTAGGTCACTGGTAGGAATTCTCTGGGTCAATTGTATTGCCATCCACATTAGCCGTTGTCCAATGAAGCATTGAAAATTATCCGCGATTAGCTGCATTCAAACTGAAGAAAATAATTGCAGGAAATAAAGTCGACTGCCTCTGTGGTCTAGTGGCCGCAAGCGGCACGACCAAGTGGGAGGTCCTGGGTTTGATTCCTGAGTCAGTCAAAGTTATTTGTGCTTTTAGGTCTAGATAAAAGTTATATAAAACTAGCTGACCCACGCAACTTCGTCTACGTCACATTTTCTATTATTGCTCCGCTCCTATTTGTCTTAGCCTTCCTCGATAAATGGGCTATCTAACACTGAAATAATTTTTCAAATCGGCAAACAAACAAACTCTTCAACTTTATAATATTAGTATCGAAGTATAGATATACAACTAGCTACTTGATCGCATGTAGCATTCTGTTGTTTTTAAACCGACTCCCCAAAAAGGAGGTTCTAAATTCGGTTGTATTTTTGTTTTTTTTTTATGTTTGTTACCTCATAACTCCGACAATTATGAACCGATTTGAAAAGTTCTTGATTTATCTGAAAAGATATACTTGCAGACTGGTCTCATTTAAATTTTATCAAAATCAGTTACGAACTTTGGATTTTAAATTGAAATAGCTAGAATTCGTCTACTTGGATGATGGTTGTATGTCATCCAAGTAATCGAAATTGCGTAGTTTGCTTTGCTGCGATTTTGCAATGGTGTTGTTAGGTGTGCGGTGCCACTAAAAAGTGAAAAATAAAAACTTTTTACAAAAAAATACAACCGACTTCCAAAAAAAAACACTACAAAGTAAAAAATAACTTTAATTTCGGAAGTCGGTGTTTTTGTTACTTTCTTCGTATTTTGACACCGACTTCCGAAATTAAAGTAATTTTATTTTGGTTTGAAAATCATCAAACCATTCTGCTCTCCCTCTGAAGCAGAAGGGAGTGTCAGACTCTTACCTACCGAAATTCCTACGGGAACGGGAAGAAACTGGATATGTGCGAACGAAGTTACGAGTGAAACGCTAGTGGTATTATAAGAAACTAGCTAATCCATACAACTTCTTTTGCGTCACATTTTCATGAATGCTTCACTCCTTTTGGTCGGAGTATAATGTAAATTAAAAAATTAAATTAAAATACTTTATTTGATAACCTTAAAGTACAACAAATTTGAGATTGGAGCCTCCTTTTAAGCAAAAAATGCCTGTATTAGGAGACTCCGCTCCTTCAAAAACAAGAAGTGTAAACTATACAATACGAGTACATAAACGTATGCCTATCAATATTAAAAAAAATGATATTAGTAATACCTAGATATTTATTTTATTATATGTGGGTGGAACTGATGGACTGTCAAAAAAGTGTTTTTGTTATCTTTCTGTCTATGTAGTATTTATTCATAGTTCGTGTGTGAAACTTATCTAGAGTAAAACCGATCTATCTTCAAACTCAACCACGCAGTGTGAATTTTAAATTATGTTTTTGTTTATAATGTTAATAGCTGATGCCCGTGGCTTCGCCTGCTAGACAAATTATATACTTAAAGCTTCCTTGAGAACTACTCTATCCATTGTTAAAAACGGCGTGAAAATCGGTGCAGTAGTTTTTGTCTTTATCGCCAACAGACAGACAGACGCGGCAGAGAACTTTGTTTTATAATATTTAGTGAAGTTTGATATAGATATTTGACCCATCTCACAAATAAATTAATCAAGACAAGCCTACAATAGTCGTGTAACATATTCCATTCTAGGAAACAGCACAATCGCTGAATAATTACCAATAACTACAATACATGATAATTGCATATTTGAATATAACGTGCGTTTCCGCGACTTCTCACATGCCGCGTCCCCTGCGCGCATGCGCGATCGCACGTAAAAAACTTAAATAGTCGTACAATGAAAATTTTTATTTAAAGTGTTCAGCTACACTAGCGCAAATAAACGCTGATCATTATTATTCACAGCTAGGCTTTTCCACTTTTGAGCAGTATCATCATTCATCATGTTGTCTCTGTCATCTAGACTAAAGTCCAGAACAAACCCATCTCTAATTAAATACAAATATCTCAGCTGACGACGGCGACATTCCGGACGCTTTTATCCTGTAGTGCGATTCACTAAGGAAGAACATCTTTACAACCAAGAAATCATCGTTGAAACATCTGATGTGGCATATATTTAACAGATGTTTCAACGATGATTTCTTGGTTGTAAAGATTTTCTGCCTTAGTGAATCGCACTACAGCTCGTCTTTTACATCGTTCTCACATGTTTTTTTCAACCCGATGTAAATAAATCTTTGTAAAAAAATATTATTTTTAAAGAGTGTCCGTGGAGTTTCTTGCACGTTCTTCTCCATAGAGATCTACGCTTTGGAACGTGCAAATAGCTTCAGCTTTTTGGACCGACCGACCTTGACAATTCAAAAGTGCCTGTAAATGGTTTAATTGAAATAATTATTTTTATTATTTAATTTTTTTTTTTGACATGTCATACGAAGCCACAACAACCGAAGCCTCCCCAAGTGTGGCCAAAACAACCGGTCTTCCATCCATCGGCTACCCCCTACCCTCACTAAGTCATTGGTCCACCTTAAGGGAGGCCTTCCAACGCTGCGTCTTCCGGTCTTTTGAGCATAGGCCTCGAAAGGAACGGAGCTACCTAAAAACTACTGAATAAAATTTACGAGACCAAAAAAAAAACAGAACAAATCGGATCGGAAGCCTCGGAGTAATCGATGTAGTCGCCAGCACATCAAGGTACCCGAAACTGTCAAATTTTCCCAATCCACTTTGGACCTTATATTTTCAGATGTAAAGTTGAAAATCTAGTGAAGAAAAGACAGATTGTTATAGCTTGATGTGCTGGCGTCTGTACATAAATAAAAAACAACAAAAAATAATAATTCGACGAATTGAAAACCTCCTACTTTTTCGGAAGTCTGTCGAAAATGTGTGTTTTTTTGTTCATAGCAGTGTGGCAACTTGCAAGTCCTAATCGTACTTGGCCGGTTTTTTAACTAAGATCTGTGAGCTCTGACTTAGAAATTACTACTACTTGATTTAATGAAGTGCTATCTTCACTGGTCTGTTCAAACGCCTAGAATAAAAATCAAGACGATCTGCGTCCTTTGAATCGAGCACCTCCTATGCAAATTACAACAATTTTTCATCTCCCGAGCATACTCAAACCTACCAAGTAAAAAGTAAAACGCGGAAACAACAATATTCCCGTTGCGTTTTCAAACCCAAGTGTACACATAACTATGTTAACATTGGACAATCGTGCGTAAAACATAGTTAGGTATTCGTGCAAAACGCACGGCAGGACGGAAGCCGATATACTTCCATCGTTATTTGCTAATTACTCGGCGTGGAGTGTGGATTTACGAAAGTGAATGTGTATTTGTTTTTGAATATAGGGGTGAAAAATGGAAGCTGGTATGCGTCGGTTTTGTTATTAGGTTAATTCATTTGAAAGGTTCTAAACGTAACGTAAAAACTGAACCCATATTGAGATTGATTTTCACTAAATGCTCACACTCCCCTAGAAACATGTTTTTTTTTTTTGTCGATTGCCTCTCGCAGCTACTAACTCTAGAAAGTTGCAGCTATTTAATCGGACTTGCCTGTGGTGGCCTAGGTGAATTTAAGGCCCCCAGCCGAGGCTATGTACTATATACTAAAACTCCGCTCGCTGAGGGCACCCCCTGTGGGGTACGGACCTCGACTCAGCGGCATCGTTTGGGGGAGGGCAGAAAGGGACTGGCTGGGTCATGTTTCCATTATTTGGGGAGTTTAAAGTTATTGGCTCAGCTTCGCGGGCTGGCTCGTTTGGCAAAAGACGGGGGGGTGATTTACAGGGTCATCGCGATGGACCTCGGCGCCGAGGTCGGAATACGGAACGCGGTCTGTGCTTGTGTTTATTTAACGTACTGGTTTCCCTACAACTTTCCTGGAGGAGGGTGATGGGATCGTCAGGTTCTATGAGGGTGTGCCGTGACCGGGAATCCTACTTATCTGAGAGGGGGTGTATCGGGTAGCCGATGCAATAAGGAAGTTTTGATGCTTGTCCGCGGATTCTATGAAACGCTTAGTAAGTCGTTTCATGAATTGCTGGACAGTCGGAATTTGCCTAGAAACATATACGCCAAATTTCAGCTTTCCTCGACCAGTAGTTTCGACTGTGCGTTGTCTGTCAGTCACTCAATAACGGAAAAATTCTATAATTATATTAGAATGAGGGCCGATTGGGGGCCGAGTCACCCGCGTCCGTAGGAGAATACCCTTCAGCGAATCCCTACACGTGGTCCCCGGGTGATGCTAAACAGGTGACACTAACCGCCTCCGTGGTCTAGTGGTTATACCACCTGATTCAGACCCAGAGGTCCCGGGTTCGATTCCCAGCGAAGGCAAATTTTTTGCTCGGTTTGGTTGGTGGTAGGACTTGTTCTAAGTCCGCCTGGCAAGCTACCACCATCATGTCTAAGTCTGTCGCCATAACAACTATGTTAACAGCATTGTTGTGTTTCGGCAGTTAGAGGTATGATAGCCAGTTCCTCTGTGTAAGAGGATTCCGGGTGAAACTCGCTTCCATCTTCGGCCTAATCATCATTTTCCACCAAGTGAGATTTGGGCCAAGAGTTTCCCCGTTTTGTATTAAAAAAAAATGAGGAGGATTGCCAAACACACCTCTAGCTTCCCTACATTTGGACATTGATTTTCATTGAGATGATATTGCAACTTCTATTCGAACGCTTTGTAGGTAATTATGTAAATTGTCCTTTTCGTAAAAAAATACGGTCGAACGGTCCGGCACATAAAACTTTGTCGTATAGTTTCAAAGTATCGTGTCTCATGAATTGTACTGTTAGTTCTGTTTTGCCATTTTAGTCAAAAGTAATGAACAATAAATTTATTTGATAGACACTGTCGCTGTAAATTATTTCTTGTTTCTTTGATTTTCATCGAGGAATGAAATGACTTTTAGAGACTCAATTGGAATTATTATATAACAAAAATAAAATTAGATTCTACTATTCCACTCATGAAACTTGACAACTGATTGTGGTCAATGTTGTGGAACACACCCCTCCCTTTAAAAAAAAAAAAAACAACCAACCAAACGAAATACTAAAAAGTATAAATTATTCGGAAGTCGGTGTTAAAAAACAAAGATAATAAAAATAAATAAATAAAATAATAATATCCTTGGACATTTCACACAACGCCATAAGTCCCAAGCTAAGCAACCTAATGCTTGTGTAATGGTAACGAGATGGCTGATAAACTACTTATATACATTTTTTTTTGTAAATACATACATATATAGATAGAAAAACACCCAGACTCGGAACAAATATTCGTAGGTCGTACAAATATTTGTTCCGTGCGGGAATCGAACCCGCGACATGCTGCGCAGCAGTCAATCGCTCAACCACTGCGCCAACCGTGTCAGATACAAAACAAAAAACACAACATTGACCACAATCAGTGAAATATTTTTAGTTTTTCACTTGTAGTGGTGATACTTCGACGACTTCTTCGTTTACGCAGAAAATGGAAGAAAAAAGATGCTCATAAAATGAAAACAAGTAATTTAAACTAAATTAGATTTTTACCGGACCAAACGGCAAGTATGCCGCATCCAACTAAAAAGAATCACACAAATCGGATCAGAACCTTCGGCGTAATCGTTGTAAATACCCGCCAAATTGAGAACCTCCTCTTTTCTTGGAAGTTGGTAAAAAAATTATGATAAAAAATTATTTTATCACTATCGTCATTCGCTTTTTGTTATTAAGTCTGCGGAACATGGTCTCCATCAAGAAAACCATTGAATTAAAGGCTCTATTTTTATCTATCCATAATGTGGAGTGAAATTCGCCCCCCCCCCCCCCCCCAAGTCTGTGTTTTCTGATAGCTACAATCTGGGAATCTTTAAGTAAAGAGTGAATGTGTACCGGTCAAACTCAGTGGCAGCTTGAAAACCATTTAATCTTTGTCTTCAATTTCGAATCGTTTTTTTTTTAAGCCTATGTCATCCGACAGCTGGGCAAAAGCCTGCTCCATAGTTATTTATTGCACAATGTACACATAGCTAGAGGCTTGCTTAAGTCTAATAAGTACATGACCTGTTAGGGCACAGCAAGATAACTTAAAACTAGAATATTATTTAACTTTATCAATTACAGCATTTCTAGAGCATTCCAGTCAACTTCATCTGATATATTTTCGGGCAAATCCGTAGGAAATGAGTCCAATTTGTGAAGAACAAGAATGTGTGCATGAGAATGATTATTGTGTAGTGATAAAATTTTAACTCCAAATAATTAATTCAGAATTTGGTGCTTACTCCTAGCTTTATAAAGAACATAGTCACATTCCGAATTGTTCGCGATAGTCAGTAATTTTAACCGCAATCTTAAAACTATTACTATTAACTATTACTATTACGGACAGACAAAATCAATTAACAAGATCTCATTAAGAAAATTAAAATCCTTTAAAATGGCTAGAGCCTCCAGTGTGTTATTTAGAGTCAGCGATTGTCTGAATGGCTTTATCTACACACCTTTGAAGTTAGAAATAGGAACTGTTTCTGCTTAGTTCCTACCTATCTCGATAGATGGCTCTTTTTTAAAGGAAGATATTTAGTTTGCGTTAGCGCAACCTTTTGTTAGTCAAAAACTATAATATTATATAAGCGAAGGTTTAGAAACTATAAATATCATATTTTTGAAATAAAATGTTTTTATTCGAAATCTATTTATAACTAATGACGCTTGTGGCTTGGCCATTTCAATGGCGTGATCAAAATAATCTTATTAATACTAAGTAATATTATAACCGACTAGCTGCTCCCGCGGTTTTTACCGTTCCCGTAGAAATTTCGACAAATGACCTCTTAGTGCGTTTACGGAGTGTAAGAGCTACATGCCAAAGGGAAATGCCCATTTGCTTAGGAAGTTTTGGCCAAGTTGTGCCCATGGAAGAAATAAATGATAGGCATTAGGATTGACATCATAGATAAGGAAACAAACGCTATTTTTAACATAGAACTCGGTGGGACTTCATAAATCACAAATATAAACGAAACGGTGAAGGACTAATAAAACGATGTTGGTGACTTTATAATAATATAATTATTATAAAGTTATTATATAATTATTATAAAGTCACCAACTTATTATTTATGTTATGTTCTTACAGAAAGTAAATAGGTAAATAACTTACTAGTAGTGGTGCAATCCATTGCTGAATTATAGATCGCACCTCCACATTGGTTACGGTCAATCTCTTAAGTCTTCGTGTATTTACACCACAATTGCAACAGAGATCGCTCCGTGGGAAACGTTCATGTAAATCAGGTTCTTTCGTGAGAAACAGGTATGGTACATCCATTGGCAAGCCGGTGTCGTCGAGAGAAGCGGGTACTGAATCCAATGTAAAGCCAAGGTCGTCATCAGGAGCGGTTTCAGGGTCCATAATCGTAAGAAAAGTCGTCAAAATATCCGATGTAAAACGCAATAAAAAACACAAAACGCTTTAAAACAGCACCAAAATAACGAACTGTGATTTTTCAATGTCAATCAATTATTGACATTTAGGGATGTAGCTGTGAGATCGGTTTATGGACAAATCGATATTCTTACCGATACCCGGAAACGCGGTATTGCTTCAATGTATCGTATAAATCGTATATAGAAGTCCATATATTGATAAATATTTTTGTTTATCCCATAAGAAATAAAATAAATGATGTAAACATTTAAAAAAAAATATTTGTCATATACCTACCGATTTTGGTAACCGGTATTTAGTGAATCGCCATTTTGTGAAATTAAGAATTGCAATCCCTACTTTGACACTGACAGGAATAGCCACCATTATCTACCTACATAATGCAATGAACGATTGAGTGTCTTATAAAAATCGGCTTTTGATTCCGGTGTTTTCATTACAAACTGATGATAGCAATATTTAAGTTACTAAATTAGTATCTTTTTAGTCATTTTTACATAGATGAAGAAATTTGCACGCTTGTAATGTTAAGCAAAAACATGCATGCTCTGTATTTTAATTTATTGTACCATCTTCCATACCATGTTTTTATGCAAATAAATTTTATTCTATTCTATTCTATTCTAAAAGAAATATCAACTTATAAAAAATACATTAAATTTCTATAATCTTGGCTTCAAACTGGTAGATTTAATTTTTTTATTAGTAAGTATATCTCCTCACAACGAAACTACAGAAATGAGAAATAATTATAGAAAACATGCATTTTCTCGAAAACTAACGATTACTTTGATTTTGTACTTACACTAATGGATAGGTAATTTAATTATGAACATTTTGGTAGAAATGTTTTTTTCAAACGACTAAAATTAGATTTTATAATGATTTTATTCAACATTTTGAGCGTATTCCCTATTGTTTCTCTTGCGCTGATATTGAGGGAAAAAATGCTCAAGGTTATTTGCTCAGGGTACCTTAATATATATAAATCGCGTGTCACGTTGTTTGTCCGTGATGGACTCCTAAACTACTTAACCGATTTTAATCAAATTTGCACACCGTGCGCAGTTTGATCCAACTTGAAAGATGGGGTAGCTTACATCTCAATTTTTTGTTGCATTGTTGTTTAGGAGCTGAAAATGTGACGCAGACGAAGTTGCGCGAGTCATGTATTATATATATATATATATATATATATAGATTTTGAAAATAAACCCTGGAAAGGGTTATTTTTTGCGACAATAGATACGTATTAACTCGAGCAAAACAGATTTGATTTGATTCACATTTTTAGATAACTTTCTACAAGAAACCCAGCAAAACCTAATTGCTGATCAAAATCGCTGATCGCTGAATACATCGTAGGTAGGTCAACCATTACCATTTTGCTGTAGCACATACATATATGAAGGCTTTTTGGTTCACAGCAATGCAGGTAAACCCACCTACGTTCTCGTAAGGTTTTGTTATGAAACCACTAGAACAAAACTTCACCAGGTTTCTTGACTACGTAAACTTCTTTATGATTCAGTGTCTGCCTTTTTTTTTAGGAATGGAATATAATCAAATAATTTCTTCCTCTGTGTCTGACGCGTATTGACTACTAGCTGACCCACGCAACTTCGTCTGCGTCACATCTTCTGGTAATGCTCGGCTCCTTTCAGTCTTAGCGTGATTGCCTATATCGATACATGGGCTATCTAATACTGAAATAATTTTTGAAATCGGACCAGTTGTTCCTGAGATTACCCCCTACATACAAACTTGCAAACTTAAAAACAAAATATGTTACCTGTGTGTAGTATTAGTATAGATATAGATAATCTATCCGTGTTCCTCAAATGCCCTTTGCGTCCCAGGGCCACGTTGACTCTTTTAAATAAATTCTCTCAAATGATTCATCGTCTGCCTAGCCGTGTATTTATGATGGGATAGGCTTCCAAATTAACTGGACTTCGGTAAAGACCAGTATTTAGATATTTGGCACGATACAATTGCATTTTAGTCAGCAATAGCCCAGTCACTAGCTCTTTGAGGGCTTATTGGCATATTAATTGATTCTTGACCGGAAGTATCAGGCGTAGGTATAATTCCACAAATATAGGCCCCAAATAGATTATGTAAAATGGAATGTTTTTTATTTATGATTGGCCCCTAGCAGGTCAACTTAAAAGGTTGTCTGTTCCTTAACCGGGCTTGCCTGTGCCGAGCCTTCTTATGAAAATTAAAGGCTCCAGACAGGGAATTCTGTAAAATTGGATACGTCTAATTAAACTACATTGTTAGGACATTTTCAAAAGAATCATATGCTAACTGGGTCAGAAATCCATTGGTTTAGCTCGACATGTTTCTGTTTGAGGAAAATAAATGAATACAATTCGTTATAATAATAATATTATTGTTTATTTACCTGTATAAAAAGTTAACATCAACATTTACAAATCTATTGTCATGTTTCACATCACCATAAAAGATGTATTTAAATTATGAGCATAACTAAATGTCAAATAAATTATTATTATTGAGTATTCAGGCAAAAATAGTTAGCAATAAATTAAAACAAATAAATAAATAAATAAACAGTCTTAACTTACAAACTAAAATAAATAAACCTTTTAATAAAAAGTACCAACACATCGTTTTTTAAACGATTATATTATTTATACAGGAGCACCACCTCTATAAAGTCTATTTAATAAATAAAATAATAAATTTTAAACATTTAAAAACGAGACAAAAGTTCAAAAAAGGTGGGCATACAAAATAAATCAAATATTTTTTTTGTAATTAGCACAAAATTATTTTAAAAATGAAACAAGTGTCCCGTTAATAAATTCGATCGAATTTTTTTTTTAAGTACAGTAAACCTAGAAATTCTGTCTATTATTTGGATGTAGGTAGGGTTTGAATTTTAACAGTAGTTGATGGTAGGCACTAAATCAGTACAAAAATTATTGAACATAGTCCTAGCTTTTGAAAATTTTCGCAAAATTCATGGAAAATGTTTAAGACACGTGTGCACGTGATTGAATGAATTTCTAATATTATCAACAGCCAATCACGTAACCTGTTTTGTGAATTTCAATGAAATGTGTTTAATTTTTAATTGCGTTCCAGAAACCGCTTGTGTGAAGTTCCACTCCCTTGACACTTAAATCGAAGTTATCATTAAATATTTACCATCAAATGCAGAATAAAATCTTAACTATACTTAGTTTGTTTGTTTCACTTTTACGCCTAAACCGCTGAACAGATTTTGATTAATTTGAAAATGTGTCCCTGCAGACGATTATAGACATAATATTTTACAAAAAAAAAACAAATTTACGCGAGTAAAGCCGCGCCCAAAGCAAGTACTACAATAAACCCAATTTATTGAAAGCCCCGTGACACGATAACTTGTGTGACTCTCCGATATCAAGGTTCAATATTTAATATTAACCTATCCTGCATTTTGACGATTCCAATAAATACCAATCACATTTCAACCCAAGGTAGTGAATACAAAATAAGTTCTTCGAAATTTATCGAGCTAAATATAGATGACGAACGATTTATAAACTTCGTTCGGAAGATTACTTAAGGGAAATAAAGATAACTAGGGAAAATCGTCATATTCATCTTAATTACTGAATTATTTACGTTATCTACATTCGATAAATCTTTTGCGGGCTTATTTTGACATTAGACCTAACCTCTAAAGTAATATTTTTTAGCTCTTTAAATTTATAACTGGCATTGATGCATAATTCAGTGCAGACCAAGAAAAATCATAATTTTGTAGTCCAACAATAATCACTTTCCCGGATTCTGGAACGAAATGAATACAAAAATCAGCTTATTGAGTCAAGTGCGATTCGAGTTCATTTTGACACGTAGAAAAATTCAGTCCCAATCAAAACCACCAACTACGTTTGACCCAGTACCCATAATCAACCACACCCCACTATCATCCTATTCCCTCTTATAAGCCGAATATGGGAGCTCATCGTATGCCCGCCTGTCCCAGCCGCCACTGCTGCCTCCTGACGACCAGCCATGGCTCTCGTGTCCCCCACCACCACCACCGCCGCCGCCGCCGCTCTTCGCTGACATCAACTTCTTGAGCAGCATGATGCCCGAGAGTAGCAGGGCGATCTGGAATTTGGGAGAAGAGGTTCTGTTAGTACTTTGATATTTTTTACTTTTAAATCCCTAGCTTTTCCAATGTCAGATATTATACCAAGGAAACATACTGCCGGGGTAAAAAGTCAAACCCTATGTGCTATTCCAGACTATCATCTACATCTGAGCTAATTTCTTTAATGTAATCACGCGCTCAAATGGATGCATGTTTGTTACTTACTCAAGTAACAAACATCCATCCATTTTATATGACGCATTTATGATGACAAAGCTGAAGAATTTTAACTTACAATCATCCACCTAAGAGTATAAAACCTCCACAGTGTCCTACCATTGAACTTGAAGATAAACTGTCTCATGAGATTATTAGTAAGTAAATAAAACATTAAAGCCAAAAGTCAGAAGAAGAAGCGCAACATACTCCCCAGAAACCCATAATAACCAACGAATAATAAATAACGCAATTTTTACAATGTTATAATTATTTTATGATAATTAATTTTAATGTTGTTCTCAGAATTACCTAGAACACCTTTTTATAAACCCAAAGAACGTTAAACCAAAAGTTATTTCATCAAGAACAACTCCATAATATCTGTGTAAAAATAATCCTTATCCTGTTTAAAAAAAATAGTCGAAGACATGTGGTACATTTCCAAATACAGTCTTGTAATGTCTCCTATTCCTTTCTAACTTTTTACCTTGTTTAGAAGCCTTTGTTCTGCCAACATAACGTAATGACTATGACCTAACCGATAATACCCACATACATCCACACACTGATCGTGTTAAAGGGGTATGCACCCCTTTGCATTGCATAAATAACTCAATAAGGTACGCCCTGGTTTACTTACAGCAGCACTTATATGAGTTATATTATGGCATTCAAATTCGAGAAGATTATATTCGCAAATTCAAGCTATAATTATTTAATAGTAAATTATGATATATCATATAATTATATAGACCTTCGATAGTCTAGTGATCGGTGTATAGATTTATGATCCCCACAATGCTACCTGACCGTTAAAGAAACTTTAACGTTGCATTATTAACGTTACTGTTTCCAGTTCGTTTAACATAAATGATTCAGTTTCAACTGAAACTTCAATCAATTGCTTATAGATAGATAGGTCAATAGGAAAATGAACAACATGAAAGACATATTACTATGGTAAACTGTGGTCATTAGAAGACAAACAAAGCGGCAAAAAGTTAATTGGAATCGCCTAATGAGGCCTTGAGGCTTCGTGTCTTGATAGGAAAATATTTTTCATTACTCATGCTCGGAAAGTAGGCCTGAGAAGCGGGTTGAAAGTATTACTTTGCAGCCCTAGCCCATCTCAGGACTAAATCAGTTACTTTCACCCCTTGATAAAAATGTAATATTTCAAGGATTGTTTTTGCGGGGAAAACTAAAACTCCCTAAAGCTACGAATAGAATAGTATAAGTTTTATATAACAGAAGTATGGAATTGGGTTATTTGATGGTATTTCTTATCATATTTAAATAAGAATTCTTAGTTGTTCGTTTCAATGACCGTCAAAGTTTGACGCTGTTGAGATAGCGGTTTATTTGAGTTTCACAGTATTTTTTTATTCTAAATTAGGTTATCACCTTAAAAACAGTGACACGTGTTCAAACAGTTAAAACGTGTCATAACTTATTGCAAGTTGGTATTCATTTCCTTATCGGTAAGACGGTAACCCAAGGTTGAATACTGATGAACCGATTTTGATAGTACAGATAATAATTGGAGCTAAAAGATTAATGGTATGCTTATGCGATGTCATGCTTTTTCTTAGGCAAATAACTCGAAAGGCAAAAAATCTAAGGGTTAAACCGAGAATGAGCTGACTACTGGAGTATCTACCAAATAAGAACTACCAAATAAATAGGTATGGACAAAATATGTGAGGAAAAATAAATTATGTGAGAAAAGGAGAAGTGGTAGCATGATGGTTGACAGAGCAGACAGTTGGAGAAACAAGTGTTCTGCCATGCGAAAGTAAAATAAAAAAAAAACAAGAAAATGATTATGAAGTACAGTCTATGACCAACATTATCTAACCCACTTTGCTATTATTCGCTAATAGTCAGGTGGGTTAGATAATGTTGGTCACAGTCCCTACTAAATAAATATCCTGAGTAATAGTATAGAGTGTATGATTATTCAAATATTATTTACTAGCTGCACCCGCGGTTCCAACCCCGTCAATGTCAAAAATTATCCCAAGGAAACATACTCTCGGAGTAAAAAGAAACATCATCATCATCATCATCATGCTGGACATAGGCCTCCCCAAGCGTCGCCAAAACGACCGGTCCAGGGGGGCTACTCTCTAAGCCCGAAGTCCGTAGTTTCGGGATTAGTGGCGGGCGTATTCTACTCCGTGTTACCTAACCTCTAAGAATGAATGTCAACACTCTTTGAAAGTTAGTAGAATTGGCTCTCAGGTCATTGATCTTCCCACAAGCCTTCCAACGTTGCTTCTTCTAGTACACGGTCGCCACTCCAGAGACAAACAGTAAAAAGTATTCACTGTGTTAATAATTGAGACTATAATTAATAATCTTCCTGTGTGCGAAATTACTCCTAAATCCATTCAGCCGTTCTGACTTGACAAAGTAATGGATGCTTGCTAAAATACATAACAATGTAGGTTACACATCTGAATAATACATAAGCAAGTACTTATTCCACACGAAAGGAACCGCGGGCAGCAGCTAGTACTCGTATTAAAGAATTAGATTGTTAAGTACAAATAAAAATAGAGCACCTATCTATAGGCTATATCATGAGGAAATGTAAGGAAATAGAGACAAAGATTAAGTATGTAGATTACAATACATGAATGAATTTCAGGCGATAGAAAATATAAGTATTATTTCATTGAATAGTTTATAATCTGTTTTATTATCTACCTATTGATTATTGATAACGTTTCATTCACTTTTTTAGTAGCTCTTCCGCGCGATATTGTTACCTTTTGAGTTGATTGATTGATTGATTTATTTATTCATAAACAATTTCCATTGTGTGCGAATAGTAAAGCTTAACAACTAGGTGCACATGCAGTAAAAACTAATAATTGATTTGCTTCTAATTTGACTGATAACTATGAAAAATAATGGAAAATAATGATAATAATGGCAAAAAAATAAAATAAAATTACACGACAAGAATTTAAAACTATAGTAATAATATGTCAATTTATGTACTGTGTTTGATTATTGATAGGTATACATTTGACCACTATCTCGACTGATGGCAAGCGATGATGCGGTCTAAGATGGAGCACGCTTGCCTAGAAGTAACGTATTCATTATTGACTAAAAGACTCCCAGGTTGTAGCTATCAGGAAACACAGACTCAAACAGGGAATTCCACACCTTAGTTTTACGCACAATGAATGTATTCCCAAAACGTTTCGTGCAAGTTTTTGCCTTGGTCAAGAAAAACCCTGATTTCTTTCAGTTTTTGTTTTTTTGGATGGAAAATTATCAAATGACTCTTTCCGCTGTGGGTAGAGCAGAAAGAAGTGTTCTCTTACTGACTTAAACCCATCCATTTTCCTCCCAATGCTCTTTGCGTTCCAGGACTGCGGTGAATCTTTCAAATCGATTCCGCAACCCAAGCAAACTTTGTAATCGGATCAGTACTTCCAGAGATTGCCATCAAAAAACAATCAGTTCTACCCCATTATAATATTGGATAGCAAACAAGACGGCGTGACTGGTTCAATGACGATGACTGGTTCAATGTATGCAATACCATTAGACATTGTTCACAAGTTCCTGACCAAGCCTGCCAAGTTTGCGGAATTTGTTCAAATCGAAACGCAGTGTAGTCTTTTTAACCAAAAGGTTGACTGGTTGAGAATCCCTTGTTGCATTAAGTCCGCCCCGAGAGCAAGACAATGATGCATGTTTCTAACATAACGATCGAACATTGTTTCTCATGCAAGACACGTAACTATATTGAACGAATATTCTCAAGGTTTCACGATCGTTTTTTTGCTGCTACAAGACTGCTAACGCGTGCAGGTAATACCAAGATAGTGATCGTACATTTTTGCATTAACCTACCTAAGGAAAATTCTACCGTCCGACTCTAAAAATATTATCACACAAAATATTCGCAACAAACAAAACCTGTTTTGCAGACCATACTAATAAAACAACTGTTTAATGCAAGTAGCACTCGCTTGCAAAGGGTTCCGAGTTCAAAAGTTTTTATTTTAAAATTACGAAAAACAAAATATATTTACCTATAACCCTCACATCAAAATTATTTATTGTTTTATAGTTTGTCCCCCAAAACTGAGCCCCGTACTCAACTTTTATTTATTGACGTAACAGTTTGTGTTTTGGACTGATTTTTTTTTTTAATGGGCTGTGACATGCCAACAGACAGATATCTGAGTGATTCTATTAGGGTTCCGTATCATACGGATGTTCAAAACCCTAAAAGTTTGCACATAAGTTAATGGAAACAAGAAAAACAACCAACGCAGCTTTAAAACCTGCCCGTCTTTCTAACGCCCAATAATAACAAATAAAATGAAACACGATCAACGAAGCTAACCAAAGACATAAAAACGTCGCGATTTAAAAACACGCAACGTAAAGAAATAAATTAAAAAAAGACATTTACCACTTGTTTTGAAGCCGGTAAAATAAACAGAAGAGTTTATACCATCAATATAAGTAAATCTCGAACGGCTTAAATTAATACGAGCACAAGCCGCACGAGATTTACTTGTGTCGACGGTATGTTTTGGCGACTTCAAGTCTCAATTTTGCGACTTCGATTATTTCGGCGACTTGGACTTTTAAACGTGAGCGGGTGTTATGCCTCGCTGCAGTGAGATGACTGCCGGCTGTTGGTTTGTGTTGCTAGGGCTGGGAATTGATTTTACCCTAAAGGGGTGTTTTATTGGTATCGTTGATAGTTTTTCAGATTATTTTTACCTTTACCCGTTTGTTTTACTTTTCAGACAATATATTTTAGTGTATATTTATTAGAGACTAGACATTTAAAATAGCAAGACATTTCATGTTACTTCTTGTGTACCGTAAATTTGAATAAATTAATTTAATTAATCTCATGATATCATTGACTAAATTATACAAAATAGACGAAGAATAAGAATGCCCTACTGTGTTAAAATATTACCATGAATTTGTTTCTCCTACACAATCACAGTAAACTGAATGCAATCACTTTTATATTGAAACTAATAACTAAAACATTCCATTTTTTTTTCAGTCTCGAGAATCTTGAAACTCTTGTTTTTTTCCCGATTATATATATTTTTATTTAATTCTATAGTTATTTTTTCCCAGCTTTTCAGTAATTTACCCCTACCCTAGCAACACTGACTCATATTTAAATGCGCGCCAACCGAAGCAAATGGAACTAGAATGGAACACCGAAGGTCGGTGACGTATGCCTTCAGAACTTATTTAATTCCATGATAGCGCTGTACTCAAACCATTTTAGACCTTTTACTTGTGAACATAAGATTAAAAATGTAAAAAGTATGCAATTATTTCAAGTGGATTTTTATACATGGGATTTGAAACTCATTGCGGAGAAGTTAACGTTGAAATTGAAATAGAAAATATTTCAGAGTTCCCGATGTTACACTTGTGTCAACTATTAAATGTTTTGGCATTTTAATTGGCTCATAATTATTTTTATTTTCAGTTGTGTTTCAGAAATGTAACAATTAAAATAGTTGGAGATATACTTACGATAAAAAAAAAATGGAGGCAATTACAATTGATTATGGGACGGTTCACCAATCTATACTAATATTATAAAGCAGAAGAGTTTGTTTGTTTGTTTGTTTGTTTGGTTGAACGCGCTAATCTCGGGAACTACTGGTCCAATTTGAAAAATTCTTTCAGTGTTAGATAGGTAGCTCATTTATCGAGGAAGGTAATAGGCTATATATCATCACGCTAAGATAAATAGGAGCGGAACAGTAATGGAAAATGTGACGCAGACGAAGGTGAGCGGGTTAGCTAGTTCCTTATATGACGAAAAGCGTTGATTAGGTTGATAATGGAAACCGCTTGCCTAGAAGTAACACTTTTGACTAAACTCAAAATTCCAAGCTAGAAGGTTACAACAATCGGGAAATACACGATCCATCTAGATTTTCTTTAAGAATGGGAAATCATCAAATGAATCTTCCCGCTCTGGGTGGAGCAGAAGGAAGTGTCAGACTCTTACTGACTAAAACCCATCCGTGTTTTTTTTTTTTTTTTTTTTTTAATTATTATAGGCGTACGTTTGACCGCTATCTCACCTGATGTTAAGCGATGATGCGGTCTAAGGTTCCTGCTAATGCCCTTTTGCGTTTCAGGGCCGCAGTCTTTCGATCAAATTCCGCAACCCCAGCAGGACCCGTCTACCTTACGATGGATTGGGTAGAAGATTTGCTGAAGGGTCATAGACTATAGAATATAACATCATTATAGACACAGCGTCAGTGAAGTTCTAACAGTGCTTAAGTCAAAAAGTTCTACTTTACAGGAAAGTAATAAAACTATTAAATACTAGCTGACCCATGCAACTTCGCCTGTGTCACATTTTCCATTAATGCTCGGCTCCTTTTAGTCCTAGCGTGATGACATGTAGCCTATAGCCTTTCTCGATAAATGGACTATCTAATACTGTAAGAATTTTTCAAATCGGACCAGTAGTTCCTGAAATTACCCCCTACATACAAACTTACAAACAAATGTTACCTCTTTATAATATTAGTATAGAAGTATAGATTTGTTAGCAACCCTTGATGAATATCTATATAATACTAGCGTGTGCCAGCGGCTTCGCTCGCGTGATCCCTGGGGAACATACTCCCGGAATACACATAACCTATTTACCCACATTGTACCCGTTCCCGTGGGATTTCCAGGATTAAAAATATCCTATGTCCTTTTTTGGGTCTCAAACTGTCTTTGAACAAAATTTCATCCAAATCGGATTAGTGGTTTAGGTATGAAGAAGAGACAGACAGCCAGAGTTACTTTCCCATTTATAATATTAGTAGGGATTTGCAAAAACGATTTAAAATCATTCGGCTCAATCCAGTCGAATGACGGCGCGTGAACTATCTTCAACGAATGGCATTCAAATTTAAAAACCCGCCATAACTGACTTACACACTGTTAGAACTTCACTGACGCACAGTCTAGACTTGTAACACATCCATAATGGTTCACCACCCTTATAGTACACCACCATTTTAATTATACTGTATTTTACAAAAAATATCAATACCGATACATCGAACCGGCGACATCTCGGTACGATACCGGCTGTGTATACTAAGTTACGATGTGTGACGTAATCGCTCGCTAGGTTAACCACGTGGTTACGCTTGACTGTGAGAGAACGGAGTCATTCACCTTTGTATGTCTCGGTAGTTTTTTGTTGTAGGTAGACTGAAAAACAGGATGATTTTGATGATTTTTGACAGGCAAAATTCTGAGTAGGTAGATTGATTTTCATCATTGAAAAAAATCTGTGACTGAAAATGATAGACAGTCTTTATTTCCACATTGTTTGTTCCATTTTATAGTAATTTTTTTACTTGTAAAATATTCATTTGACCCTTCGTAACTAATGTTTTAGGACATGTGTATTAACTGTGTGTTTACTGAATAAAATTAAATTATTAGATGGATTAGCTAATCTGTAATCTATCCCCTAAATAATGAAATCTATATTACAAAAAAAAACTAATTTATTTGCACCATTAGGGGTACCTGATGCGTCTAATAATGACATGTAAAAGTTTCAAACACAAATTGAAATTCTGAATAACGAATCATGAAAACAGACCCAATTCTGAAACTTCTAAAAAGCGAATCCTACAAACTTACTGCAACACATTACGAATTCATGAGTAGCAAAATATTCTAGACTACTTTACTGTAATATTATTCTGTACTGAGCAATCGTAGACATCTGGCGGAAAATTGTGACCAAAATTTATCATATGCATTTCGTAACTCTTGTCGAGTCAAACAAACAAATAATAAATTCGTCACATTTTAACGTCTTAGTGACTGAACGAGTTTGAAAGAAACTTGGCACGCATCAAATCAAAGCTTATTATACAATGATATTTTAGTAAATATTATAATTTATTACAGTATCATTGATATTATATAAGACGAGTTGGACTCGCGCACCTAGGGTTTCGTACAAACCTGTAGGTATATATTAAGAGTCCTATTACGAATCGTAAATGCTCGTTTGCAATAGGCGAAGTTACGTTGGTCTGCGTTGGGAGTACATCTATAGTCAGCGAAACAATTTTGATACTTACTAGTCTGAATAGGATTATAGTTTATTTGGGCGCTCGCGCGAGACTGAGGAGCGCGCGCGCTGAATTGACGCAGAATATTTATAGTACTTTAATTTTATTTATTGTAATTTTGTTTTATTATATTGACAAACGAAAACTAATGAAATGTATTCATTGTAGATTGAAATTTTATATTTTATTTATTTATTTGATAAAATTGTTTTTATTTGGAATATAATGGACGCTGAATCAAGACATTTCTGGCTTAAATTAAGCTTTCTTTACGTTTTTTTCCGTGAAAACTCAAGGACTTTAAAGAAATTCTAGAACTCCAATTCATAAACAAGTAAAACATTCAACTTACCTATTAGTAATTTCAGCTTTTAAAAGAATTGATAGTAACAATGTGAATTTGACCGTCAAAGTTCCATCGCAGACATTTTTTCTTGCAAACTGCGTTCGTAAAATATTTATAGTAAATTACACGAAAAGAAAAATGAAAATGTGTAACTCTAACTTACAAGAAAGAGACTGGCACTATCGTTATTCAGGATCAAATAATTAAAATATCTTACTGCTGCTGAAAACAACAGCGTCAAAAATCATGAATTTCCGTAAAAAATGAAATAGGACTCTTAAAAGCAAAAATTGAGGTTTACAATTTATGACGTATTAAAAAAAAGAAGAAAAAAGTTACAAGCCGCCTGTAACTTCTAAAATAAGAGAATGGTAAAAAAAAAATATATATAATGATGTACATTACCATATAAACTTCCATCGAAAATTGGTTTGAAGGAGATGTAGTAAGTAGTTTTTTTTAAACTTTATAATCTATATACTGTATACAAAAAAGAAACTGAACGCGATCAGCATAAAAACTACGTTTACGAACGTAATTTTAATGCTGATTGCGTTCAGTTTCATTTGTGATATCCGCCCTTAGTCTGAGAAAAATAACTGAATGCTTAGAAACTACGATGATCCTAAAACTTGAAGTAACTACACATAGCGAGCGTCTTGTCTTCACTAACCGTGGCCTATATGTATTCGTCATAAAAAGTAAATACTATTTAGGGCCGGTATGCATATGACGCAGCGTAGAGCCGGCCCCAGTAGTCTAAATGTGTGTGTGTGTGTGTGTGTGTGTGACACATTAGGCTTTCTTCTCGAGTATGCGCGAGTACCGGCGAGACTGCGCGCGGATGTGTAAGTATGCGCAAGACTACGCATACTCGACGTCACGTTCCTGTGTGATACTTTTTCCAGTATTTTACGTGGAGCGGCGGCCTACCAGACCTCCACAACCCATTAGCTGGGTAACACGGTATTTCTTGGCAAGGCTGGAGTCAGATTTACAGGCTTCTTACAATCCGTAACGACTGCCAAAGATCTACAAATGACAGCCGGGACCAACGGCTTAACGTGCTTTCCGAGGCACGGAGGAAACTCAGTTTGTTAAGATGGTCACCCATCCTCAGGCCAACCTAGGCAAGTGCGTTGCTTAACCTTGAAGATCGACCCGTGCGGCTGTTGGTATTTGGGTATTGAGTTAATTGATTTCAGATTATTATAATTTCAATTAGAACAATTTCGATAATAGTTTGACTGCTAAAAATGCTTTGCGCTGCGCTCCGCCATTTATGTGTGCCGAAGCACTTACTTTACTATTAACCAAACACGCGAGTAAATATTTAAAAATAGTTTGCCCTACTTCCTTATCGAGTCTGATAACGAATAGGCTATTAATTTTATTATGTGAACTGTTTTGTTTCTATTTTAATGCCATATTTGCATAATCATGTTTGAATGAGGTTTAAACTACGCTTTACGCGATAGTGTTTTGATGTTACCTTGAAGAGTAAAATTTATTCAATGGTGAGCATGTGAACATAGATTTGATTTTGGGTCAGTTTTTTTTTTACTTTCAACCTCTGCAATAACAATAGACAAGTTTATGTGAAACAGAGTTAATCTTTAGTCTTCCATTTCCCGTATAGCCTTCCTCATGAATATCATAAAAATAAGAAGAATTATCCTAATTCGACTGGTAGTTCCAGATATAAATGCGTTCAAAAAAACAAATGAACTCTTCAATTTTATTTTACAGAAAAAACTATATACACTTAAAATAGAAAATAAAACTCCTGACTAAACTATGGCGTAAAAAATTCGTCCCCATCGCTATCGACTATGATATATGCCACGTTGTATTGCAATGCTTATCCTCTGTCCAAGGTAAAAGCCAGCCCTTGGATCACGCGAAGCGTCAACTAAGCGTTTTGCTAGATCTTTAAATAGGACGTGAGCACTCGGACCCCACTGTCCAAGAGTTTCATCCCCAAACGGCTCAAACATGTAGTTTCCAATAAGGCTACTATATTTACTACTCTTCAACTTCTATTATATTTTTGGGTACAGATTTCCTGGATTAACTAAGCTACTACTTGACTTAGCAGCTAAAAGCTGATTATCACCAAATCCAAAACAAATTCGTCAAGCTTAAAGTATAAACTTACTGAAATTCGCAACAAAAACTGTCTTACCTATCCTGTATGACTTCAATAATTTTCAAAAACAGAGAACTAAAATTCCAACATTCTCGAATCATTAATCTACATACATCTGCTTGTATATAATCAAGCTCTGGCCCCATTCAGCTTAACCCTACGGGATATCATGACATACATTCTGCCCTCGTCAATCAATTCGCCACTGATTCCCCATGGGTACATCTGACCCCCAATAGTTCCCATACCAATCAATCTACTTAACCCTTTCCCAACTATGTTGAGGTCAGATTCCAGCTCCATCTGATGCAGCTGAAGACCAGTATTTTATAAGGAGCAATGCTAACAAGCTATGTGATCTCCACAACCCATTGGTAACACTGTCTGTCAAACTTACTGACTAACCGTAACCAAGGTCAACAATGTAAAAATAACCGCCACGATCAATACCTTGACGTGCGTTACAAACCGCAAAAGAGTCTAGTTGTGGCATGTCAGGTCACCCATCCATAAACCGACCCCGGCAAGCGTTGCTTAACCTAGAAGAGCGACCCGTGCGGCTCTTATTACTTTGCCAAAGGCTCTTTTTTTCGGATTAAATACAAGTTGATTGAACTAGTGATCTGACCCTGACATATTTTACGAGCTACTTTATCAAATGCAAGTTGAGACACGGAGGAGTAACCCACCCACAGACTGACCTTAGCAAGTGAGGCATCAGTCTTATTATTTGGCTACGAGCTCTTAAGGTGACCATAGCTTTTACCTAAATTATCAATGCCCCCAAGGGTCTCACATGGGTACATCTTCCTCCTAAAGGTTCCCACATGGGTACTTGATTCATAACAACGTAATGACTTATCATCATGCATCTACTTTCACTGACCCGACCTGTGCTTCGTGAGTTCAAACTCGAACCTCATAGACTTTCTACGTTAAGTGATTTACTTGATCGTTTGCTGCATTTCTTCTGTGTGCATTTAATTATTGTTTCTCATCGATTTCTATCATTAATGGTTTAATAAGCTTCAAAGTGGCTTGCCATTTCCGCTTTTTCTTAACCCCTAGTTTATCAATATAGTGATATAAGTCGCTTCAATTGGAATTTAATTGTTTTATTAAAATTATACTAAGTATAATCGAACTGAAAAAAGCAAAATACGCAATTTCAATTACTTAGATGACATAAAACCATCATCCAAGTAGACGAATTCCAGCTATTTCGATTTAAAATCCAAAGTTCGTAACCGATTTTGATCAAATTTAAATAGAACTAATCTGCAAGTATATCCTTTCAGATAAAACAAGATTTTTTCAAATCGGTTCATAATTGTTGGAGTTATGAGGTAACAAACATAAAAAAAATAACAAAAAAATGCAACCGAATTCAGAACCTCCTCCTTTTTGGGAAGTCGGTTAAAAAACCAACAACGGTCAGAAAGGTTCCAAGAGACAGAAACAAGACTTTTGATTCTTGTTTCCTAATTATTTTTCAGACTTCAAAACTGAAAGTAAGGGTTAGGTAAAAAACTCAAAAAAAATTGGTTGGCTCTGAAATTCTTCAAAAAAATATCAGCAAAGGATTCGTTGTTTCGCCTATGTCAATCATCATCTGCCTAGCCTTTTCCCAACTATATTGGAGTCGGCTTCCAGGCAAGTCGGATTTAGCTGAATACCAATATTTTACGTGGGGTGGCTATGTCAATATGGAATCAATATCCAATATTCAGGTCTATCATAAATCACGAAAAACGCTGGTAACTACAATTCTGCCGAACCCTTAGGGCAATACAAGCGCAATATTAACATCACTTTATAAAAGCTCATTTAAATAACTTAAACTTCCTACATTAACGCTCTAACAAGGCCAGAATAATTACCACCGTCATTAAACTTTCAATGAGCACTAGAATCTAAGTTATTGCCCCCAGAATGCCCTAATCGAGTAGAAAGCTAACAACTTGATTGCCTAGGTATTCCGGTATGAATGTGTCCAAGGATGTAGCAATAAATGGAGTGCTAATGTTGAGAAAATGATATGGCCGATATGAAGTGGGACAAGAGTGGAGCGTATAATGATGCTGTCACGACTGTCTGTCATCAATGTTGGCCTAATGGATGGTGTCGAACTGGGTGATAGATTGGTCATGGAATAATGTGCTGAAGACTTAAGTGGTCGGGTGTGCTTTGTGATTACCTATAACTATTAATTTCGGCTAAGTATGTGGGTCGTGGGTTGCAGAATATGACAAGAATTAAAAATATTCCTGTTAATCTCTCAAGGTTTGTTTTCAGTGGGATGATTGTAAAAAAATTAACAATCTTAAGTTTTAAGTCTTTTAAATTATTATAATTACAAAGAGCATTTTGCATGTGGTGTTTGCCTGTAATTGGATGTGCAGTTAGATTTAAGACACTATTACTAATATGTTCCTATGTGTATAGTATCGGTAACAACTGTTGGTAAAACTAAATTAAATAAATTAACAATCTTGGATTCAAAGATTACACTATTGGAGTTTCGAAAATCGAGAGTGTGAAGCCGTAAGCAGTAACGGTCTAGTATTATTAGAAAACGGCTTTTAAATGTTTTGAATTTTACCAAAGTGAAACAAGTCATTTGATGATTAATTGTCAATCCTAAAAAAAGCCCTACGAAGCCAGGATAGGTCTCTAGTAAGTAATTAAAATTCTGTCAGTCTTTCAAAACCAAGGCACATGAATCGTTATGTCCATTCTTTACATACTCTGTGGAAATGACCTAGACTGAAAATGTTCTAGATTTACATAGCTTTGACTTTCGATCTTACGCTTTGGTGTCTTGTTGATATGTTAATAATTCTACCTAGAGAAATATTGAAAAATTATAAGAGTTCAACAATTTGAAAGGAATATCTAATCGTTTCAGTAATGCACTAGTGAGAGGAGCTCGTGGCTATGTAACAGTTACAACGCTTGTCGAGGTTGGTGCGTGGATGGGTGATAGTCAGATTCCAGAAAAATCTGTCACCAAACAATTACTGGGTTGTTGAGATCAAAGGACCAATTTTACTCATTTTTACAGTTCCGTAGCCAAATGGCAAAAACGGAACCCTTATAGATTCGTCATATCTGTCTGTCTGTTTGTCTGTCCGCCCGTCCGTATGTCACAGCCACTTTTCTCCGAAACTATAAGAACTATGCTGTTGAAATTCGGTAAGTAGATGTATTTTGTGAACCGCATAAAGATTTTCACACAAAAATAGAAAAAAAACAATAAATTTTGGGGGTCCCCATACTTAGAACTGAAACTCAAATTTTTTTTTTTCATCGTACCCATATTTGTGGGGTATCTATGGATAGGCCTTCAAATATGATATTGAGGTTTCTAAGGTCATTTTTTTCTAAACTAAATAGTTTGCGCGACAGAAAGAATCAAATCAATCAAAGTGGTAAAATGTGTCCCCCCCCCTTAACTTCTAAAATAAGTGAAATATAAAACTAAAAAAAATATTTATGATGTACATTACCATGTAAACTACCAGTGAAAATTAGTTTGAACGAGATCTAGTAAGTAGTTTTTTTAATACGTCATAAATCGTAAATCGCAACTTCTGCTTACGGAACCCTCAGTGAACGAGTCCGACTCGCACGTGGCCGGTTTTTAACAACTTTCGCATTCGCATGTCAATCGCAAACTGTCGAAAACGCCTTTCATAATGTTGACAGATTGCGATCGAGATGCGAATGCGATGCGAATACAAAAATTTGTAAAGTTAGCCCTTAGATGGGCAGTCAATTTGTGAAATATGAATTTTAAGCTGCATCAGAGGGCCAATCACGAACATTTTGATGTATGGTAACGTTAACGTACAGTCGCCAGCACATCAGCCTATCCGAAACTGTCAAAATTTCCCAATCAAATGTGAACCCAATCACTTTGGCTATAAAGTTGAAAATCGAACAAAGAAATTTGACAGATTGTTGTAGCTTGATGTTCTGGCGACTGTACCTAAGTGAATTTTTAATGTGAAAAACTATTATCCTATAGTATTTTGGTTTAGTTTTATGGAGCATACACAAATTATATCATTTACAAATATAAATATAGTATAGAATAAATAATAATAATAAATATGCATCTTATTTTGATTTAAAAAAATTATAAAATTTTACGTAACGTTTAAGTTTTCGATGAATACATACACAATTTGTATTATTTATAAGTATGAATATGTATCTTATTCAAACAATTATGTGCAAAACGGGTATGTATTGTAGCTATAAAATAAAATACCTATGTATAAAATTTCACGTAACGTTTAAGTTTTCGATGAATGGTCTTAATTTAAACTTTCGCAAAAACGCTGATAATTTCGAAATCCACGCACAATAAACTACGCATAAAACATTCAATAAAATAAATTACTATCATCTAACAATACAACAAGTTATGTTCGTTCGAAATCCGGTATTCTACGAAATTTTATAGTAATCGATTAGCTATACGCCGTGTAACGATAGTAAAATTTTACAACAATTATGAGAAAGTAGTAATAAGCATAAAAAAGTTTTCTAAAAAATGAAATGAAAAATAAGAAGAGAATAAGCTAGAGAAGGCAATGTAGGATAAGGAAAAACTTAATACCTACTTTAAACCCAACATACCAAACGCGCAATGCGTTATTGAGAATGAAAAATACAACGTAACAAGAGCTGTCAAAAAATGATGACAGTGTTGCCAAAATACTGTTATTTAGTTAAAAAAGTAACTAACCATAAAACCAAATTTCATAATAAACTCAATCACTACATATTCTAAAACAAAGTCCACCTCCGCGTTTTTCTGTCTGTTTGTTCGCGATAAACTCAAAAACTACTGCACCGATTTTCTTTTTCTAGTTCTACTCTAATAAAATGCATTCAGATTTAACACAAGCAGTCTATAACGGTCCTCATTAACTAAGCAAAAGAAATAACAGCATGAAACTAATTATGCTTCCATTACCGTAAAACAAGGATTTTTAAATAACTCCCCAGTGGGTCGCGCATTTAGGTACAGTAGCATTGCTTCAATGGAAAGTTTTGAACCAAGTTATTTAAATTTTATGCACATTCTACTAGTTAAGAATGTCCATTCTTTTTAGATATTTTTTTAATACTTTTAACCGTAAGTCTATCCAAATGAAGTCATCGAGTCAATGCGAGTTGAAAAAAAAAACAAGTCTTTATGATGACAATCCGTCCAAGAAACTTATTAGATGGAATGACATAAAAACGATAACATTCAATTGGATTCCGGGGATTTGTAGTAATAATAATATTTAATTATATTTTGTACTGGGATCGGTCTATCATCACTGACAGGACTATTGTTACCAATAAGCCTGACATAGTGGTGATAGACCGATTAGCGCGCCGCACAATGATTATCGATGTTACCATCCCACATGACGAGAATCTAGTGAAAGCTGAGAAAGAGAAACAGATTAAGTATCTCGACTTAGCACACGAGGTTGTCGACATGTGGAATGTGGACTCGGCAGTCATTGTGCCGATTGTTGTTACGGCCAATGGCCTGTTGGCCAAAAGCTTCGACGACCACCTGTCGAAGCTGGCGTTACGCAGTTGGGTAAAGGGCCTGATACAGAAGGTAGTACTCCTCGATGCGGCTCGTATTGTGAGGAGGTTCCTTTCTCTGGAGCCCTAACCACCGGTAGCTTGGACCCTGCTCCCGACACCGGCGGACTACTAGTTTTTATATTTTTAAATGTATTTTTAATGTGTTTTTTTTTTAAGATATATTTCAAAATATAAATTGTATGTATATAAAAGTGAATAAACGAGAGAATAATATTAAACTTATTTCAGGTAAAAAAACCATAAATTATATACCTTACAGACAATCACACATACCTAAATTTTAATTAAACCACAATAATATTAATAAACTAAAGTACAAAGATCAACAGATCAACTGTAGATCTCTATCTCTATCATACACCATTACTACGATGGTATATGATAGAGATAAATAGAGACCATGGAGGCAAAAATGTTATCCTACATTATAGTCATCATCATGGCGAAAATATCAGGACCGATAAGGATCTTCAAAAACCTAGCCATTTGGTTAAGGTGAAAGTATCTTCATCTTGAAATATTAACATAATTGTAGATAATTCTCTCAAAAGCATGTCCAACTTCTATTCTTAGAACGTAAGATTTTTATCTAAAATACTTGAAACAACGGCCAAAGATCAACAAAGCATGAAAGTGCCAACTGAGTGACTCGATGATGATGATGATGATAATGAGGCAGGATGGCATTAGACGTGACATTTGTACTGTAATTACTTTCTACGAAAGATGATCTTTGATGTGGCACGTTTTAGAGGTAGAGGCGAGAAAATCTTTAGATGAAAATAGGACGTCTATTGTAAGATCTCACTGGTTGACTATAGCAGTATATAATTTAAGTTAAGACTAGGAAGATCAAAATGACATAGCAACGTAAATTTAAATTTCACTAGCGGACTCGCGACAGACGTTGTCCTGCAACATAACTTAGATACCGACTGCAGCGCCATCTGCCTGGCTGATTTGTGAATCTACACCATCCAGGGCGCCACCCAAACGCATACAAAAAATTAGTTCAAATCGTACACACGTACAGTATAATTAAATGTAAAGATAAGCAAGCTTTGGACATTACAAAATTATTGTAAATGTGGAAAGAGCAGAAGACATGAACATGACACTCAGTCTATAACTTATAGTCAAACAAGAAGTATCAGAACATTTTATTTGAAAATTAAAACTCGATGACCGTCATAAGTTTGAAACTGCTACTTCAAAAACAACTAATTCTAAACAAGAAACAGAAAATCATGTCAAACAATACTTCCGTGAGTGTAATCATTGAGATTTCCTCGACGATGCTCATGGTTACATCGATCGTCCCGAATGACGTTGGCATTGATTCGCGACACAGTTTACATGATATAAGAAATGACAATAATGTGAACTTAATCGATGCAATACGTTCTTGTGGAGCAAATAGTTGTGCTAGTAGTGTTGATGGATTGGATTGAGAATCATATAGTCTCAATCAGTCTTTATGACAGTGTGATGAAGATGGTAAAGTTGGTAAAGTTGGAGAAGAAAAAACCGGAAAGTGGACCCCAGGCTCCGAAGCAAACTAGCTGAGGATGCAATCGGGAATACGCTTAGATGAGAAAAAGATGAAGGTAGTAAGAAATCGGTGTTATGGAGTAGAACTTTGAAATGAAATGCATGATGGAGTAATGATGATTGAAGATCTGATTAGGATGATTATATTATAATTGAAGGTTGCATTATGAAAAATAGTCTAGACTATTTGTCAAGAAGAAAATAAAAACTTTTTTTACATTATAAATCTAGTTCACAGTCTAAGAATACAAAGCAGTATTTAAGGTTAACAACAATTAACATTTTATTGTAAATAATACATCTTACTAGTATCATGCATTGCATTCAAATAATCAGATTTAAAAAAATGGTGCAGTAAAAAATATTGCACAATTTAATTACTGTTATTGTATTTTGGGAATAAACTGGTGATTAACAATAAATTCGTCACAAAGCTTAGATATTCCTTGTCAAATTAAATGCATATAAAATATATGTAGGAAATAAACTCTAGATCGTGACTTCAATGTACCAGAAATATTTCAAAATGGTGTTCCTTTCTAACTATCGAGGAATTTTCTTGGTAGCGTCAGGAGCAAAAGTTATAAGTAAGGTATTCATGTATTTGAAAGTAATTTATTTGAGTCTGTAGTCAATGAAGTGTGTAATGACTTGTTTATTAATGAATTGTACGCTCGTTTTTTAGCTGGATAGATATATGAGTCGTGATTTGTAAGCTGCTTTCAACAACTCCCTGATAAATAAGTAAGTATTGCATAAACATCGAACTAGCTGTCCCATTAGTAACAATTACAGGAAGTTGGAAATAAAATTGTTTATTGGATTTATTAGACAACATATTACTTTTCCTGAATGAAAGAAAATAACCTATCAATGAGTTCTTAGCTAGACCTTTAGCTATGATCTTAGGTTTCATCCTGCTGGGTAACGATCGTACAAGTTAACAATGTGATTTCGACGCGCGATCAAAATGATTTCCTTGCTCACACGACGATTTACGATCTTCAATAGGAAATGTAGGTGTTTTATATCGTCGTGCGATGAAATCTCATCGTAACTTCAAAAATTGGTAGCCAATAAGGACGATGCCTTAGACTCATACGAAATAACATTATATTAGCAAAAAAGAGCTGAACAACGTCTAAAATAGTTTTTGTAGCTAATACAATATCACTAAATACTTTTATTAAACCATACACTCTTGCACTCCCCGGATTTTTCCTGGATTGCTGATTTTTCGTAATTTATTACCAAAATTCTACAACTTTTTTGCCAACTTTACAGGACCGCTAACTTGCCAACCACAAATAAGTAGTAAGCTATAGGTTTAAGTAAGAGCCTGTGGCTACAATGAAGTATCATTCTCTATTCGTGTCACAAGGTCTCTGCCGCGGGATCTGATCTTTAGTTTTATGCTTCAATATTATAACTAAAAATTGTATCTAGAATATTAGACGTACAATCTTGAAGAATCGGAAAAGTGGTTTAGAGGAATGAAACCATTTTTGGAGCTTTTAAAACTTCTTGCTCCGATGAATGATTTAGAAGACTAGGACTTAAATTGATAGCCAAAGATACATAATACTGTATAGTTGCAGATTAAGTTTTAGTTATCTATATAAAACTGTAACAAAACTGCAAACCTAAAGTGTGTTACCGCAAACCTAAACCAGATTGGCATATACGACAACAATAAATCACGTTTGAAACCATCTGATAAAGAAAGAGGGTACGGATAATGTCGAAAAAGAAATTGAAGAGAAACCTTGAATTTTCAAGTTAACATTATATAAAAACAGTTATATTGAAAAATGAGTAGCAATTATAATAGTACGGAATTACAAAGTCAAGATGACTTTAATAACTGACAAAGAAATTAAAAGTAAAACTAGAACGAGGGAACATGTTTCATTGAAGCGACTACTTAACTCATTCAAAAGAATTTATCAATGGAAGTTAAAACATGGAATTAAAATACTTTCTTTTAAACTGATGTAATCTTTTCTCTATGGAATAAGCAGAACTTACTTTGTACAGTTAGAAGTGGAGCTAAATACTCAATATTGAGAAAATCATAAAGGTCCTTATTCTATTGGGTACATTTTTATCATAGTTAGTTTCGATTGATACTTTTGCAGTTTCGAAAAGTTTTATATCATCAGTAACTACAGCATTTGGTACAATAACAACTCCAACGATATCGGAAAATAAATTTAAGGAAATGTAAACCATCTTCAATATCAATATTACAATGGACAAATTTATTAAATACACAAACACAAGTTCAGTGTCTTAGTTGCAACGTATTGATGTAACAAAATATTATGAATCACCAGTTTAATCAGCAAAAAAAGGAGAAGACGTTGTATTCACGACCCCTTTTCAAGGGCTTAAACTTAATCCTCATTTGTTAAAGAATGTAGGCCAGCGCACAATTACCGACAACCTATTCTCACATGATGATCATACGCCATTCCGTTCCCACGACACTAAACGACAATAGGGTGGGAAAAGAAACGATTACTTCTAATTATCCGTTTTCTCTACTTGTATTGATGCAGCAAAAACACTTGGTGATACGCAAAATAGGAAGTGAAGTGAATAAATATGTGAATAGAGTATTCAAAGTTGGAACGCTTTGTCCCATAGGTGAATGCGTGGTATATGGCAATAACTTATCCGTTAAACTTGTTAATTATGTTGTTAGAATGGCAGCAGATTTATTTATTTTCACAGGTTGATGAATAATACTGGAAATAGTTTGAAGTGGAAAAAGTTTGAACTGAAAATACTTTTCCTTCATAATTTCACCCAGTTGAAAAAGGGACGGAAGTAATTGAGATGTCTATCAGAGATACGATAGAATAAAACGTGCACAGTGGATTATGTATTTCATTAACTTAAGTCATAACTGACCACAAAATTTGTTCAGATTGTGGTTTGCATAATGTAGCAATGTCTTTAAAACAATAGATTAGTTTACTGTTTACTTGACCGTCAAACCCAAGCTTATTCATAGAAACATTTATTCTAATACCGTCCGTATATTCTGAGAAACAGAGCGCAGCAATTAATGCCCTTCACGTATGGATTCGTTAATAATTACTTCCAACATTTGAATAAACCATCAATAGATTTGTTTTAATTCATACAAGAAAGCGGAACGAAATTTAGACAGAGAATATAAAAAATCACTACCATTGAAGCCATTTAGCACGATTCTCATGTTAATAAAACACATGAATATTTCAAAATACGTGCCTACTGCAAAATAATGGACTATACTGATTTAATTGTCCATACACGGTTAATTATTAACAAACTTTCTCCTACATGTGATGCATACGTAATACTTAATAATTACTTGTCATTAAGAGAAGACAATGTATTTTTAAATAGTGCTAGCGTATCTAGGATCGACAATTAGGTACGCGATATATCTACAAGGGGACGGGAGTGATGACTCATCATCGCTACTTCAAGATAGATAAGCTAATGTTATAGTTAAAAACATTATAGGTATTATTAATTGTAAATGTTAAATTCTTTGTACAACTGATTTTCATAGAATTAAAACATACATACATTATGCATATTAAACAAATTCATCAGAACCTAATGAAAATGCAAGATAAGTTTCGTCGATTCAACAAGTTTATGTTTCGATTTTAACTTCAATCAAGTTTCAACTTGATATACCGCGATAAAATACCTTTTAGTCAACTTATAAGACTTGGTTATAAGGCGTTCAAGTATACAAGTACAACAACTAAGTCAAAATTGGCATACAAGTTGTTCATCGGTTTATCGACCACAAAAATATTATTATCAATAGTACCTTTGACACTATGAGCGCCTTCCCCGCCAGCACGAACAGGCCAGCTATCGCCATTGGGATCATGGCGGCCATCTTCATTGCTGCTCCCATCATCATCATGCCCATCATCTTCTTCATCTTGCCTCGTCCTGGAATTAGTTTGGTCGGCTATGAGTTGATTGATTTATGTTAATTATTAGCTGTATCTTTATGACTGACCGAATTTTATGATTCAAATGTTTCAGGAAATGGTCTTTTTAAAATATATTTTTTTTGTGTTTGATATAAACTGCTTCGTTCGTCAGTCGGAAAATTGGCAAGAATTTTATGTTTTTATTTCCAAGTGGTATTGCGTAACCTAGTTTTTTATTTGCAAACCAGTGCTCCACCTATTATAATGATATTCAACTGTATCAAATTAGACTAGAAGCCGACCCCAACTAAGATATTGACTGAATGATTGAATGATATTGACTCCCAGCTTCATGGAAGAGGCAGTTGTAGTTTGAACCTGAACTCTGTTTCAAATGTCAAGGTTTATTTTTTCATAGAATCTGCTTTAATGTATGATACTATACCGCGTGTATCTGACATCGACGCACAAACGATTTCCATGGGTCCAGGGCATGATTCTGGACACCCTAGACTTAAAAGTTTTCGTCGGCTCTTTTCTCATATTTTCATTTTTTTCAAGGGTTTTTTTTACTTTGCACTGCTCATAATCGTTATTCTGCCCTAACCCAATGAGATTTTTAATAAAAAAAATATTAATTAACTACTTTCACTAAAAAGAGCAATCTGAATAAGACCACAAATAGATATCAGCTCAGCTGAGCTGATACCAATTTGTGGTACTCTTGAAAAAAATGAAAAAATGAGAAAAGAACCGACGAAAAATTCCAACAATGGGGTATCCAGAATCATGCCCTGGACCCATGGAAATCGTTTGTGCGTCGATGTCAGATACACGCGGTATTAATTGTTTCAGTGACGACATATGAATAGGTGGAGGAATAACCATGCAATTTAAGGAGAGAATATTTACGGTTTCGACAAGCTATGTGTTAGATAGTCTATCGATTCGGATGCTTGAAACCCAGTCTCAATTGTAAAGATTGTTCTTTGAATGACTTATAATCCTGAACTAAGTCGTTTTTAGTGTAATATAGAAAAAAAAACTCATATTTCAACAATTGACGTTTCGTAAAACATGACTACTAGTCACAACCCTGAAAAAGATGGCATGAACATAAGTATAGGTAATAATTTAAGTAAATCACGCAAATATAGCGCTTCATGGAAAGCGCTGCATTTCTAACATTTCAACTACTAATTAGCGAAGTGGATTTCCTGGTCAGTTTAATTTGAGCTTGCACTTTCTGCTGCTAACAGTGCACTTCCTCTTTTATATAATAAATTGATTGATTTATGATTGTATAAAAAGATGTTGCAGTTCGTCTTCCCTGAAAATATCGAATTTAATAATAGGCAGTGATTGCTGATTGACTGATGGGAATGCTAAATTCTTTTATTTTTCTGACACTTTCTGCTAATCTTAGATCGGAGATAATTATAAACTTTGAATTATGAAACAGACTTTGAATTACATTGAAATACAGTTATATTATTAATTCACGTAATGCGATCTAAAATTGAATAATTGATTTTTGTCGTGTCAAACTTCAATGAAAAAGAAAAATAAAATCAAATCTACAATCCTAAATGACTGAAGATGCTCTCATTTTCATTTCATTCACATCAAACAACGAAAGGTCAGCAATTGTACACAAAAGAAGAGTAAATGGACATCACGCGGAAAAAGAAAGTAAACGAGAAACTAAAGATAAAGAAAATCGTGGTGATTATTGTAATCGTCTAGACTAAAGAGGTTACCTTTTAAACAATTGTTAGATTGCTGGCTGGCATACGGGAGAATGCAGTAAAATGAGCAATAAATAAATAAAACGAAAAGGGAAATGCCCATTTGCTTAGGAAGTTTTGGCCAAGTTGTGCCCATGGAAGAAATAAGTGATAGGCATTAGAATTGACATCATAGATAAGGAAACAACCACTATTTTTAACATAGAACTCGGTGGGACTTCATAAATCACAAATATAAACGAACGAATGAAGGACTAATAAAACGATGTTGGTGACTTTATAATAATATAATTATTATAAAGTCACCAACTTATTATTTATGTTATGTTCTTACAGAAAGTAAATAGGTAAATAACTTACTAGTAGTGGTGCAATCCATTGCTGAATTATAGATCGCACCTCCACATTGGTTACGGTCAATCTCTTATGTCTTCGTGTATTTAAATAAATAATCGTTTATATTACTATATTACTATTACTATTTACACCACAATTGCAACAGAGATCGCTCCGTGGGAAACGTTCATGTAAATCAGGTTCCATGTTAGTGGTCTTTCGTGAGAAACAGGTACGGTATCCATTGGCAAGCCGGTGTCGTCGTGAGAAGCGGGTACTGAATCCAATGTAAAGCCAAGGTCGTCATCAGGAGCGGTTTCAGGGTCCATAATCGTAAGCAAAGTCGTAAAAATCCCCGATGTAAAACGCAAGAAAAAACAAGTCGCTTTAAAACAGCACCAAAATAACGGATTGTGATTTTTCAATGTCAATAATGTAATGTTTATTGACATTTAGGGATGTAGCTGTGAGATCGGTTTATGGACAAATCGATATTCTTGCGGATAACCGGAAACGCGGCATTGCTTCAATGGATCGTATAAATCGTATATAGAAGTCCATATATTGATAAACATTTTTGTTTATCCCGTAAGAAATAAAATAAATGCCATATACGCCATATTTTGGTAACCGGTATTTAGTGAATCGCCATTTTGTGAAATTAAGAATTGCAATCCCTACTTTGACACTGACAGGAATAGCCACCATTATCTACCTACATAATGCAATGAACGATTGAGTGTCTTATAAAAATTGCCTTTTGATTCCGGTGTTTTCATTACGAACTGATAATAGCAATATTTAAGTTACTAAATTAGTATGTTTTTAGTCATTTTTACATAGATGGGCGAAACTTGGCCTAAAATGGGCGTTTCCCTTTAAATTTTTACAAAAGGAGGCTTTTGAGATTTGTTAGTCATTTTCACATAATAGGAAATATTATAAGATGAAGGGGTACTTTGTAATAATTCAGGCATTAGTGCGAGTGTATCGTCATCTGATCGAAATTCGTCATGTTTAGTTAGAGCACTATCTAATTTAATTCACAATTTTACATTTCTCTCTCTTACATCAACTGATACATGCTTTTTTCTGCACTTTTGACTGGGAATAATTTTTGGTATGTTCTGAGTTGCTAAATGATTCCTTCAGAACAAACTTATGCATCTATTATTCTCTGAAATGGACTCGTGTTATATTTGTCATCATATAACATGTCTTCCAACACCAAGCTTCTAACACAATACCAAAGCTCATAACTGTTATTAGAAATCAGTCCACACCAGTTGACAACTAACCATATAGTTTAAGACAATCACCACATATTTCCAGTATAAGCCTCTGTAATGGGGATCGTATATCGAACGATGGTGATTTAAAATAATGCGATGGCAACGTTTTGTTGGAGATAGAGGTAAATTATGAAAGCTTTTGCTTATTATATTCGAATCGATGTTTCGTGTATCAATGTTGCTTTAGTGCAACGAACGATAAAGAAAATTAAAATCAAAGCAAAAAAACTGTGATATCGCTTTTACCTTGGTATTTTATAGTTTTTTTGGTCTAAGCTCAAAGCATATAATTTTACTAAGAAATCATCAGTGAGAATGACTAGTGAATTATGATAAATGAGATGATCCGTCACAATACTGTCCAGCGTTGATAGGTGAAACGGAATATATCGAAGCATTTCCTGTTATTTGTGTTAATTTGACCCTTTCTAATGTTCATACAAAAATGCTTGTTTGTACATTGCCGTTTTCATCGGTTACTCTTATAAGAATGAGTCTAGCAGGTTCTTCTTTCTCGAATTCATTATGTTTTTGATCAATTTTGCTATCTGTAGCATCCAAACAATACTCGACACTAAAAATATTACGAGTGACAAGATCCTCATTGTTAACATTCATGAATTCTTTAATAAGATCTTCATTGTCCTATGCCACCAATGATGCTGTGAAAGTGTCAATTTTGGGAATTTTGTGCCACCCAAATTTGAAAGAAAGTCGCGAAGAGACATGAAGAAGATCGTTACTAAAAATCATCCAGGTTTTAAAAATATTCCTAATTAACATAATACATCAAAGCAACTTTAGATACTAATTTTAACAGCAATATGGTCACTGTCTTATTCTAGCACAAACTTGCGAAATTAAACAAACAAGCATTATCAAAAGCCATATTCATCACCATCATTTATAATAACGATTCTTTCATCAGATATTATTCTAAAGATTACTATAAAGCTTGAAGATTTTCTCAAGCCAGCTTGTTATGTACAAGAAACACGTCGAGGGTCAAAGGAAAAGTCATAAAAGGCAAACTAGAAATGTTATTTAGTATCTCTCGTTACTTCTTTATACAAATGTATGTAACTAGTAGTATAGTTTTCTTTCATTCATTCGTTTAATTTATCTAAAAAGATTTATCCTATCCTGATCTGCAACCTGTTGATTAGATGAGTACAACAATATTAACGACTATCTAGCTGAAACTTTCTGAACCAGAAACTATTTAAAGTAACTTATTTAATTTATATAGTAAGTTATGCTTCTTGGGACATTAGGTCCATTTTGATTTGCAAATCAAAAGCTACTCTACCTATATGGTAGTGTAGACCATAATTTTACCTAGCTTGATTTTGGTTAATGGATTAAATACGTTTACAGATCAAGGTTAAAAGTCAATGGGCAAACTTTTTGTCCCAAACACTTCCAAGTAATTCCGTCTGGGTTACTCTTGATGGTTATTTAAATGCAATTATTATGAGTCATCTATTTTCATAGTTTTTACTCAGGTCAATCATTTTTGCATGATAGGTAGTAAAGTTCCTCATTGCAGTTTGATGAGAGCTTCAAAAGTTATATACGTCAACATGCCGAGGGGTCAAAACAGTTGATTGACAGTTGGACAATGCACAGTCTGAGCTCGTAACATAAAATGACAGTATATATATACTACTAATCTAAGTAATATTGTCCATGCGAAAGTTTGTGAGGACTTTTGATACTCTTTCACGACAGAACGCCTGAAAGGATCTTCATGAAATTTGGCACAGGAGTATATTATATTCTGGAATAACATATAGCCTATATATCCCGGGTGGTGGTTCCCTAGGGATCACGCGGACCGTTAAAAGTAATTGATCTGACGATCAGGGTCATGACAATAGCGATGATGAAGTTATCAAACAGACAAGACGAGAGTAAAAGCCAGTACAGAATGTTATACCAAATGTCTATAACAATGATACGACAGAAATGTAGAGCATTTCACTGTCGTTTCTAATGCAAATGCAACTGGTAGATATCGAAGATGATTATGAATACCTATTGATGTAAACGAAGCTGACTCGTTTATCATTCACGCGATCGCTTATGTCAAGTACGCTGTATGTATGATTGAAGTTGTGATATAAGATTTGAAGGGAATAACATAACTTATAGCGCTCTTCCTCTCTCCTAATTATTTAAAGTTTTGCTGTGCCCGACAGGGTCCATAATTTGTTCTATTTATTCTTTTACCACCTGTATGTGTACATTATGGATTGCAATAAACAATTTGAGATTTGAGATTTGAGATATAGTGTACAATCGACGAGATAATGGTCTTAAAAGATTTAGCGAAAGTTAATGCGATTACATTTGAAATTGATATTGCAGGTCAGTAAGTTTGCCATAATTGCAGCATCTAAGCATTACTCGAAGACGCGGGGTCATCGAGGTCATCGTACATTACTGTAAGAAATGTGATTGAGAGCTCGTGCGGTCAATTTCAACACATAAAGATTAAAGCTCTGAAAGACTTACACTTTTTTTTAAATCAACTAAAATAGTAGTGAGTTTTTGGTACAAAGCTCAAATGTAATAATGTAGCTTTTAAATTCCTCGCACAAAAATTGGTAATAAAACTAGGTCATTGGATTTATGAGGTCAAAAAGTTGCAGATCTGTCTATTTTCAATATTTATGAAAACATACAAATGTAACAGTACTAAACTATAAAATAGCAGAGCTTTATTCAAAATACGTTAGACATCATGAATTAATACTGCAAATATGTTACCCATGATTAGAACCCATGCACTATTGACCCGCATACGGACACCATACTCTACTCCCTTACTTAAAACTAATGCAAAAAGTTATAATTACCTTCTTCAACTCCTTTATTGAGATCTTCACCAGAAACCTTCGGCAATGACAGCTGCACTGTCCTAGAATTTGCGAACGCCGCGATCCGATCCCACAGCATCTCCGTTAATGCTTCATCTTTGCCCAGATTCCTTGGTAACACTGCATCTATATCATTTTCATTGATAGCTGGTAGATTACTTCCAGGTGTTTTGACTACATCCACTCCATCGATTAAAGGAATAACTTCCATCCTGGCTGCTCGATCGAAAAACAGAATAGCTTTTTTCTTCAAACAAGGAACGAATCCATTTGAATTTTGGCAGTCTTCATATACTCGGCTGAAGTAGCGTAATCCAAGTTCATCTCTGGCTAAGCTTAGAGTTAAGAATAGAGATAGTAATAACACTTTTTGGTACATTTTGTTTGATGTTGGTCGCACGGTAGAAGGAATATGACTGTGGTTGGATGGGCTTCGGCGCGCAATTTATATGCTATGTTACGGGGGCATTTGAGAGGCTTGATTGTGCGGCTTAGATTTTAGTTAGATGGGGCAAAGTTTTGTGAAGGGATGGTTTGTAGGGGTAAGATGATAATCTCAAGGGATGTTTTGAACTTTGTGCGAGGTTAGTTAGGTAAGTGACTATATAAATGAAAAGGAATAATTCTTTTAAAAAGTGTTGATAGTCTCAAAGTAATTTAGAAGTACGAAAATATTTTTGTAAATAAATTTTGATACCGTTATTATAACTTATGTTGTACTTTTGATTACTACTTTTTATACAATTTACTTGGGAAGAAAAAAAAAATAACTTCGACACAGGCATTGCCATCATTATTAATTCATTTTATAATTATGTAAAAGCTACAAAACCTTAAACTACTGCTGATTAATTTGTAATTACTGACATTTTTTAAGAGAATATAAAAATTGAATCACATTTAAAACTTTACATCCCGTACTTACAAGCTCGCTCATAATTTTATGACTAGGAACTGAACGGTTTTTCTAAATTATAATCGTTGGCTTGATCTAGCCAATTAACTAGCTAGAACTTTGAGCTTCTGTAGGTTCTAATATTCTATGAGATTTCATATTCTCCTGTCTAAGTGACAAGACTTCATTTTTCATGGGTGACTTCAAATTTGCCGCAAATTGCCGCGAGGCTGCAGTGCGGCTGCAGCGCTGCCTCGGCGCGCCTTTTATATATTTACTAGCTGACCCGCGCAACTCCGTCACATTTTCATTAATCCTCCGCTCCTATTAGTCTTAGCATTATAAAATATATATCCTATAAACTTCCTCGATCAATGGGCTATCTAACACTGAAAGAATTTTTCAAATCGGACCAGATTTTTCTGAGATTAGCGCGTTCAAGCAAGCCAACAAACAAATAAACTCTTCAGCTTTATAAGATTAGTATAGATATAGATTTACACATTTAATTGATTAAATCCTGATTTTTACACAGGAAAATGTGAAAAAACATTATAACCTACACAAGCTCAAAGTTTATCAGTCTAAAAAGTAAAATACCCGTGAAAAACCACTACAAATGTAACAAGAACAGCAAAGCCTATTGTTATGCTAAATAACACAGCTAAATTAGCATAAAATCGTTTTTAGTTATAATTCCTAATATACTTTCATCCGTTATTATTACGAGCAAGACATGCTTAGCTTACGTTATGCTACGAAGTTACCGATAGAATTAGAAGTAAAATGTAGGTATAATCATTATTATTGTAACAGTCAAGCATAAAATTTTTGTGAACCTTAGTATGAGGAAATAAAATAACTGATGCAACTTAGAGACTGTAAACTGGAAGGGATTTCTAGCAAGCTTATGATTTTCAAACTGGAAGAAGTGGAGAGAAGAATGGGAGGTTTTGTTTGGCATTGGAGTATTAATATATTTCGGCCTGTGCTGTCCCACTACAAGGAAAACCCTACCTTACTTCTTTCAAAAGTGCAGGTTAAAAATACCTCACATAATATTTCATTTAAATCTAAATAAATAAATAAATAAATAATAAATCTACGATGGAAAAATTAAAAAAAAAAACATTTTATTATTTCAGGAAATCATATCACCAGTGCCAGGACACAGAAATAGGTAAAACAACCCGGAGAAATGTGAGCGCTTAAAACATTTTTACTTATACAATCGGAGAAAAAAAATAGTGAAGTTATGGTATGACTAATAACAATTTCTCATTCTATAAAATTTTCTTTCTCACACTTCAACATCAACGGCCAACATTATTTAATACTTGACATAATAATATAATTATATCTTTCAAAACAAGATTCGCAAGTTTATGTTCTGACGTGTTTACGGCAACGTATGCTAGTTAAAAACTTATTTCAGTAATTCAGTTTAGAATCTAATGTGATGTTAGTAAAAGTTAGTGAAGAGTAGTCATTAAGTGAGCTATGAAATTACTTTCTCTTATGTTTTGGTTAGATCTAACTTCATTCGTTATGTCAGAAGGATTTGTAGTGTTTATTTGGTAATGAAATTGTTGCATGCGTTGGTTAATGATATTATTATGAAGACGGATTGTCACAAAAATGTATCACTATATACATATTAAAAAAAAGTCCTCCACCACGTCTGTCTTTCTGTCTGTTCACGACAAACTGACAAACTTCTGCACCGATTTTCATGCTGTTTTCACCAATGGATAGAGTGGTTTTCGAGGAAGGTTTAAGTATATAATACGTCAAGCGGGTGAAGCCATCAGTGGGCATCAGATAGTATTTGATATTTTTTAATTCATAATCCAAGTTATCGAGACTAGCAAAAAATATCAAACGAAAGAGCTCATCGTAAGAGCTTCCAAAGTATTTTTATTTTATAATTTTAAAATATTCCATTTTTTCATAGAAGACCCCCCACTGTCGCTGAAAGTAATGAGCCAAAAATTATGAAAAAATACAGGTCATAGGTTTATACCTACAGATAACAAGGAAACATATACTAAGTAGTTTTGAAGTAACACCAAAAAAATATATTCTTTCGGAACCCTTTTCACGCGAATTTGATTTGCACTTGGCTATTTTGGGGTGTCCCTTTTGTTTTTATTATGCTCCCCGCTTGTGTGAGCACAGGGAAAATAAAGACAAAATTTTATTATTTATTTATTTGATGGGAAACTCAACAGCTTTTTTTTTACAACGTTCAATATATGGTAGCAATGTCCTATGGGGTTCTGAAGTCTATTATAGAGTTTCACAGCATGCTTCATGTAAAACTAGATAGTAGAAGAAAATGTAGGTTGCATATTGTAGAAAAAAAATATTGGTGGTTTTAAATTATGGTTACAATCTCTTTAAACCAGTGACAATATTTGCCTCTGTAGACAAAATTAAATGTCTGGATAAGGCTAAAAACATCTCAAGAAATCTATGGTGTTTTTCTTTCTGGGTATTTGAATCCAAAAATAGTGTTTTTCTACTTCGTACGCGCATATCCCATTTTGCCCCCGTTCCCGTAGGGATTTCGGGAAATTATGTAGAAAAGCTACCTGTAAAATTTCAGCTTTTTACGACTAGTCGTTTCCGCGGTGCGTTGTCTGTCAGTCACACAATCACTCAGTTAGTCACCAGACTGATACTGAAGAAATATAATATAATTTAGATATATTTTAAATGTCACCGGACAGTGGCAAACGCCGTAAGATTGGAAACTATTGAATTTGGATAGGATTTATATACAAAACGATTTTTTTCATAATAATATATCAAGAAAATGTAATCCATTTTTAATATAATATTTTAATATAATTATATTTTAATAGAATTTTAATACAATAATATTTTTTATTATAATTTTTATTAATATTTAATATAATTTTATTATATTATATTATTAAAAATTAATTAATTAATATCCATTAAATGCCATTCCATTTAATGGCATTTGGCATGACATCAATTTAGATATCTAAATTGATTGAATATTTGTCTCAGGCCTGAGTGTTCATCAACTGGTTTTTATTTTTATTTCTTACACACCTGTATTAAGATATGAAATTTCCATTCCGATAACGCATGCATACTCTAAGGAAATGGCTTACCAGATGTACAATAATTGCTCACGATGAGCAACCTTTCACATTGCGTGAGTTACGAGTGCGAGCTGATAGCTTCACGACTGCGTGGCGGACACAGCAGTGGTCGAGGGTGAAAGTGAGTTAGTGACTGGATCAGAAGTGGATCCAGGGTTGTCTTTGGGGGAGTTCGAGGCTTTGGAGGACCATTTCTCCAAAAAGGTTGAGATTGGGTAGATAAAAATACGTGACTGTATTTTAGACTACTCTCTAACATATCATCATCATCTGCCTAGTATTTTCCCAATTATTTGGTCGGCTTCCAGTTAAACCTAAGCTGAATACTAGCGATTTACGTGGAACGACTGCCAACCAGACCTCCACAATCCCTTAACTGGATAACACTGTACTTCTTGGCAAGACTAGAGTCAGATTTACTGGCTTCTGACAATCCGTAACGATTGGCAAAGATCTACAAATAACAACCGAGACCCTTTGGTGTCGGTTGTTACTAGGAAACTCGGTATGGTAATATGGTCATCCATCCACAGGCCAACTTTGGCTAGCGTTGCTTAACCTTAAAGATCCCCTGCGGCTGTTGTTATTTTAGCCACGAGCTCCTTACTACTCTCTAACATATAACAAATAAATCAAATTGAAGCCAGTTGGGTACCTACCCTTCCTTATAAGTAAAATACCTTTTCAATAATAGAGGGAGTTTTCTAAAAACGCCACAAAAGATAACGGTACCGTTGTACTTTCCGGCTATCTTATTGTCAATTTTACTTATATCGTCTTTTTTATTATTATTTTTTATTCAAAACGGGGATACTCTTGCCCCAAATCTCACCTGATGGAAAGTGATGATGAGGCCGAAGATGGAAGCGAGTTTCACCCGGAATCCTCTTACACAGTGGAACTGGCTATCATACCTCTAACTGCCGGAACACAACAATGCTGTTAACATTGTTGTTATGGCGACAGACTTAGACATGATGGTGGTAGCTTGCCAGGCGGACTTAGAACAAGTCCTACCACCAACCAAACCGAGCAAAAAATTTGCCTCCGCTGGGAATCGAACCCGGGACCTCTGGGTCTGAATCAGGTGGTATAACCACTAGACCACGGAGGCGGTTAGTGTCACCTGTTTAGCACCGCCCGGGGACTACGTGTAGGGTATTCTCCTACGGACGCGGGTGACTCGGCCCCCAGTGTTTTTCCTAAGCTAAGATAATTCCCAATCATTTAGGTGGAAATTCAAAGGAAATATGTAGCAGTTTGGTGTTCGTCCAGATCTAATTGTATCAACTAGTGATGACTAGTCGTTGTGGTCACCCTTGATACACTTGTCTTGGAGTATCTGGCGTCGACCAAAGACGTCCACCGCATATGACGCAGCGGGAAATGGCAGACTCCGTAAGATTTGTAATAAATCTTTATTAATTATTTTAAAAATAAATAAAACTAAAAATAACACTAACACATGGCGTCGAAAAATTCGTCCGTATCGCTAGCCACTGGTAATGAGCCCAAAAGGCTGGCAGCATTGCCACATTGTATGGCAATGCTTATCCTTTAGCCGAGGTAAAAGCCAGCCCTTGGAATATTTATTAGATCATAATTTCTCGATATATATACTATTTTTCAAATCGGACCAGTAGTTCCTGAGATTACCCCCTACATACAAACTTACAAACTTACAAACAAATTTTACCTCTTTATAATATAAGTATAGATGATAAAATTATTTTGAATACAATCAATCCCATCCAAATAATGCAATAGGTTCCAAAATATCCGTGTCTTATTTAAAAAAAAATATTTTCCAATTTCACACGATGTTTTTTTTTTTTAATTTTTTATTTGAGATGGGTTTACTCTTGACTCTAGTCTATGTCAGGGATGACAGAGACAAAGTCTATGGAGCGAGCTTAGAAGTAGTTTGTTCACTGTAACTTTGAAAATATTAGGGTTGTAAGCGTTCGGAAACATAGACGCAGGCAGAGAAAACGCTTGGAAACGCTTAGTGCGAATTGGTGGAATAGCAACAAGGTAGGAATGGTAAGTTGTAGTGCGTCTGGATGTCCGATGGTAGAAGGGGGCCGGTAGGATGAGGTCGTGGAACAATATAATATATAACAATCGTACAGTGATAGCTATTTTTAACCGACTTCCAAAAAAGGAGGAGGTTCTCAAGTCGGCTGTATTTCTTTTATGTTTGTTACCTCATAACTCCGACAATAAATTATGAACCGATTTGAAAAAATCTTGTTTCATTTGAAAGGATATACTTGCAGATTGGTCCCATTTAAATTTCATCAAAATCGGTTTCGAAGTTTGGATTTTAAATCTAAGTAGCTGGAATTAGTTTACTTGGATAATAGTTTTTTGTCATCCAAGTAATCGAAATTGTGTATTTTGCTTTTCTGCGATTTTGCAGTGGTGTTGTTAGGTGTAGGGTACCACTAAAAAGCGAAAATAAAACAAACTTTTTACAAAAAAATACAACCGACTTCCGAAATTAGAGTTATTTTTTACTTTGTAGTTTTTTTTTTTTCGGACGTCGGTTGTATTTTTTTGTAAAAATGTTTTTTTCCGGTGACATATGCATAATATTCTAATCTGACGATTAAATAATGACGTTGATAATAATTTAATTTTTGGCAATGCACTGAAATCCATTCACCTATACACTACGATTGTTCATAGTTTATTTCTTTATCGAATGCCGAGAAAATATTTACCTCAACGGTTAAACAGCTTTGAACTTACGACCTTACGTCACTCAGCACGTTATCCACCAAACTATTACAGTCATTATCATTTCCAGAAAACTGCAGAACGAATCTCAATAGTTAACTTTCTCTTTTACGTTTATTGGTAGTAGTAATATTTGCATTTTTTCGGATCGGAAAGCATCAAATGACGTCCCATACAGATCGAGTTTCAGTTCTCTTTAATGTCCTTTGCGTTCCAGGGGGTGCGGTAACTTTTTCAAATAATTCTGCAACGCTGGCAGGCACGAGAGGTTTGAGAAGCGTGTGGAAATCAATAGACCTTCTACACGGTGCGCTGTGAGGGTACTCTCTAAGCCCAAAGTGTGTAGTTTCGGGTTCAGTTGCGGGCGTATTCTACTACGTATAGCATAACCACTAAGAATTTAATGGCAACACGATTTGACAGTTACTATTAAATCGTGTTATCATTCATTCTTATTTATTTATTTATTTAATAATTTGGGTTTGGGACTAATCTTAAGTCTGTATGTGATACAGAGTAGAATACATCCGCAACTGAGCCAAAAACAATGGTCTTCTAGTAGTAGCCCCTTGGCCCTTATTGGATGGAGAGCTATCCCCCACTCGTTGTGTGCACCTACGGTGGCCGGGAATAGGCTAGATTCCATCATCCACAAATTTCAAAACTATTTAGTCCGTCAGTTAGAGTATTGAAAAACACGTATTTTTTGTTTTTGTAAATCAATGAATATTGACAAAGATAAAACGCATCAAAACTCGAAAGTGGGCTCGTGACGTCACGACTCATTAAAAATTATGCGAAGGTGTGACGTATTGAGAATTTTAAAAGCGTCGTAACTTCGTCAATTTTGGTTCCGGTAACAAAATAAAAAACACGTGTTAAATATTTTTTGATAATCTAACTGAAGGACTAATTAGACTTTTTCAGGACACAAGCCTATTGCCCCGTGGCTCTCGTCAGCGGCTAACTCTTTCACTTGCATTACTGCTTCGCAGTAGGACGTGACTGCTTCCCAATCCTTTTCGTCCCGGGCCTCGGATTGGACCAAGACCGAACATGAAAGGTCACTACCGCCGAGCACCGTGGACTCTGTGGCGTCTTTATAGCCACTCTTCAAAGAAGGGACTATAGCCACGACTGTGGCGTGCCCGAGCAGTAACATTTGTTGGCATCATAATTATTGTTGAAACCATTTATTACCGACATAGTTACTACAAAAATATAAAATTGCTGACAGTGTTCTGTAATTGTTTGAAAATTTGGTTTTTAGGGTTCCAAAAGAAAATAAATTTACCTGAAATATTTAAAATAACGGACTGTATGGGAGTGAAAGTGCGGAATAACGGAGTTTTTACTCTACTGTAGGTACTATATCCGTTGCGGGGGTAGACTTCTGGTTGATTTTCTCATGGCGAATTTTATTTAGCTCTATCTCATGTAAACAACCCTAACAACTTTCTTCTACATACATAGTGCGTAGAAAAGCGTTATCATTAAAACGTTTCTCATTACGAAAAATCACTAGGGCTGGTGGGCAGTTCGAACAGAAGAAATGATACAAGCAGTACCTTGTAATACTCGTCCAAAATCCTAATTATAAGTTTTAATTTTAAAATTTTATAATTAACTAGCTGACCCGCGCAACTTCGTCTGCGTCACATTTTCCATGATTACTCCGCTCCTATTTGTCTTAGCGTGATGATATATAGCCTATAACCTTCCTCGATAAATGGGTTATCTAACACTGAAAGAATTTTTCAAATCGATCCAGTAGTTTCGGAGCCTATTCAATTCAAACAAACAAACAAACAAATCTTTCCTCTTTATAATATTATTAGTGTAGATGCTCATACGAAAACTTAATGAGAGAATTTGGTTTTTAAAAGTATCTTCTTTAAAGTAATTAATCCTTTTGCGCGCAAGTCCGATTCGTACTTTCCAGTTTCAACAGACAGCGAGTGACATGCGAATTTTGCCTGAAAATTACTAGAATTTGCCTTTTTTTTTTATGCAAAACGGGGAAACTCTTCTTGCCTTCTGTACAACATAAAATATGTGTTAACGTCTGTTAACACAACATATCCTACAGAACATATCCTATAGAATTATCATACCCTACGAAGATATTAAGCACAGCGATATAATATTCACAAGTTGACTTTACTAAATAAACATAACAATAATGGAAGCATTATCACATCATCTTCAAATCAGTCACGCACGCCATGACAGTTTTAAAGTGTTGTTGCTTTCACCTTTTGTACTTGTTGTTGGTTGGTTTTAGGAGCCGGCGTGTACATCAAGTGCCTTTAATATTCAAGTACATACAGGCAAAAAGTACTCGTACATAATATGGTGTTCTTGTTGTATATAAAAACTTTTTTGACACTCTTTCAAGTATTTTCAAAAATTTTACTGTTTCATCCCTTGGGTGACGAGAGATAGATCAACATCACAACTTTTCTCATTGATCAAATTACAAAAATCCTTCATTTCAAATAGAGCAGTTTTAGGAACTTTTGAATAGTCAAGGTCTGTCAGTCAAATAGATGAAGCTAATTCTGCCGCGCTAGCGACAAGAGCAGCAGAACGTTTACACATACATTTCGTCTAGTTATGCGCTCAATAGGGGGCAGTCGATCATCGCCGTGTCCTCGAAGCGCGATCTGCGGTGACCTCTCGCTTCCAGCCCTGGTCCAATCCATGAACCGGAGCGAGACGAAATGGGACGCCGTCACCTCCTTCTGCCAAGCAGTCATGCTAGCGAAGGAGGTGGTGGAATGGGAGAGGGAGAGAATCTCTTGGCCCGGCCGCCGCGGTAGACGCCGCGGGCGTCGAGCCACGAGGCCACGAGCTGGTGGCCTCCGGCCACCTCTGTGGACTGTGAGCTATGGGTTGCTCGCCGTCCGTCCGTCTTATGACGACAGGCCGTATCGATGGTGCGTTCGTGTTACACGAGCGCCTCAAAGAGAGTCAGCATTAGGAGGGGCCCGAAAGGGCCGACGCCTGCCGGAGTTGCGGGACTATTCGAAAGAGATACCGCGGCTCCAGAACACAAAGGGCAATGAAGGAACATGGGTGGGTTTTAGTCAGTAAAAGTCTGACACTTCCTTCCGCTCCGCCCAGAGCGGGGAAAGTCATGATGATTTCCCATCCAAAAAAAAGGGAGCCGTCGATATTTTTCGCGATTTCAATGTTAATCCCATAATAAAAGTTGTTCATTATGATCAGTAGGTACATTAATTTATTTTTAACCGACTTTAAAAAAGGAGGAGGTTCTAAATTCAGCGGGTATTTTTTAATGTATGTACACCGATTACTCCGAGTTTTTTTATCCAATTTGTATGATTATTTTTTAGTTCGATGTGTCACACTTGCAATTTGGTCCCTTAAAAATTAAATTAAATTTGGATAAGTATAGTTTTTATTTTATGAGCATTTTTGATTATTTCAATTTCTGCGTAAACGAAGACGTCGCGCGTCGTCCAAGTATACACTTAAAAGTGAAAAATAATAAACTTTATTACAAAAAATTTAACTGACTTCCAAAAACTTTACAAAGTATAAAATAACCTTAATTTCGGAAGTCCGTGTTAAAAACGAAGATACAAAATCAAAAACCCTTCGGGACTACAAACACTGGTTTCCGAAATTAAGGTTATTAAATTTATACTTTGTAGTGTTTTTTTTTATTTGAGATGGGTTGCTCTTGACTCTAGTCTTGGTCAGAGATGACAGAGACAAAGTCTACGATGGCGCGAGCTTACTCAGAAGGAGGCGTTATTTATGTTAAACGTTGTATTACAGAATAGTAATAAGAAGAAGGACGTCGTCGTCATCGTGGTTGACCGCGTCGGAGGTGGTGTGACGATCTCATCATGTTTGCGGGACAAACTTGCTAGAGATCGCCCAGGAAGAGAAATTTGGAAGAAGAAAGGGAGGCCTTTGCCCAGCAGTAGGAAACAAGCGCAGGCTAACAAAAAAAAAAAAACTCTATGTTGAGCTACAATAAAGTTTTTTAGGGAAAATAAGCACAGAATAAGTTAAATACTGGTGCATTGCCTTCTAAACTTTATTTTATTGTGTCGTACATTTTCTATTTAAATAAAAAAATATTAATTTTCATGCCCTTGAATTCTAAGCAGCAATCTTTCTCCAACCCCAATTCAATTCAATGCTAACTAACTAATTTCAATTAATTCACTTTCGTTCCTCCACGTATAATTACACATTATGCCTAAACACTACTCATACAAAGTGAGCTTGATGAGGTTTCCACACAATAAACTTTGTCTATTGCCGTCCTAAGACATGATAATAACGAGCACTGGGATCACCCACTTTCATGGGAAATATGAGGTACAGGTGGCGGAGATAGTTGATCGTGGTTCAACAGTTTTTTCGAAAATATGTTTGCTTGTATGAAAATGGATCTAAACCCAATACTGTAATTTAAACTGGTGAGACACTAATACATAAGCTTTTTCTGCAGATTTATTATGTTTTGTGAGTACTTGACCAGTTATTATATTTTGTTATAGTTTTAGATACCGCAAAAATAACCTTAGTATAATTCCAACCCCGCTGCGCGTGACAGTGTTGCTGATGCCATTCTGAACAAAATGATGACGCTTTTCGTCGATGTCTGGCTGTTGTGATTAGAACTTCTAGCCAGTATGGGATTGCTGCGCTTCCGTGCTATTTGTGATTACAAAACATGCATTCGTAGTAGATTCCAATCTAATCAAAGTATGTCGTTTCTTAAATATATTTCCGATTCTACGATAGAAAATAACATTTCATATTATCTACTTCTTTAAATTTGTTTATTGCTGCCATAGTTACACATCATCATCGGTTAAGCCTTTTTCCAATTATATTATAATTAAAAAAGGCCGGGTTCAGCTGAATATAGATATCAGCTTTCTACATGCAGCAATGTAGCGACTGCCTGCGCACATAGTGACATATATTGTGTTATTTTCAAGTGTCCCTGTACATGTTACCATTTCAAAGGTATTGTATTTATGTCTCTTACATAAACAAATAGACAGATAGACAGCAGAGGCTCAGCACGATTTAAATTTTCACTCTTCGGTCTCCAAACTACAAAAAACCAAGGGGAACTGTGAATATTTCATTTTTACACACCTATTTAAGCGCTGTTGGTTCCATCTGAATTGAGTTTAGTTGTATTTGTCAATATCACAAATTACTTACCAAACAAGTGAAAAAAAATTGGAAAAAAATATATACTTACTTCGACAGATGGTTAGTGTTTTTGTATTTTTATTTGTCACTCAGTTTATTTATGTACTAGCTGACTCGCGCAACTTTGTCTGCATCACATTTCCCATAAATGCTCCGCTCCTCTTTGTCTTAGCGTGACGATACAGCCTATCTAACACTGAAATCATTTTTCAAATTGGACCAGTACTTCCTGAGAATAGCGCGTTCAAGCAAACAAATAAACTCTTCTTCAGCTTTATATTATTAGTATAGATTTAAAAGTGTTCAACCGCAAGCCAGCATCGCCTGTACCTGTACGCCACTATTAACTGTGCCTACAGCTATATAAGATCCGTCACGTATATCACACGTCAGGCACCACTTGCAAATTACACGCATATTTTAATGTAAAGTCACCAGCACATCAAGTTACCCAAAACTGTAATTTTTTCCAATCAACCTTGAACCTTAAAAGTTTGTAAATAAAGTTGAAAATCCATTGAAGAAAGTTGACAGATTGTTGAAGCTTGATATGCTAGCGTCTGTACTTACTATGAGGCACAAACGATATTATAGATATAATAATAATGTTTTAGAGAATTTATGAAAGGTGATTGATGAAGGCAAAGTAAAGCACTTTGGCTGTCTTGTCACAAGTTCCAGCAATGGGCGGTCCTGACTTCGATTCTCAGGCTGAATATCGGAGGGTTCTCAAATAACCCACTGCCAATTTTACAAATTTTCAAGAAACGATTTGATAGTCATTTTTGCAATCTTTCAAAAATATATGGAAATTGAGATCTTTTTGACAGATAGTTGAAACTAAGATGAGAATTCAAATGTTTCAAAAAAAACTCGTGCACGAAGGGTTCCGTACCATTACCTATAATATTCTGTGAATATTTCAAGTGTCTACTTGTCTGCGTTATCAATATCGGGCAAAATCAAGCAAAATAATCACGTTTGTTACAATTTTTTTTTTTTTTGTATTTTGTTGATAAAGCGGCAACCGAAATACATCATCCGTGAAAATAACAACTGTGTAACTGTCTCGGTTCATGAGATACAGCCTGGTGACGGACGGACAGACAGTGGAGTCTTAGTAATAGGGTCTCGTTTTACCCTTAGGGTATGAAACCCTATTGGCACTCCATGTGTCATTGTGGCCATGTAAAAAAGAATAAAAGAAATTGCTTTTTCCACACAAACAGACGCACATTTCAGGTTTTTTTTTTAATGTACTTAAACAATAAGATAACATAAAAATGTTTGCTGCAAAACAGTCCCATTCATAATGAAATGAATGTGGTGGTTTCCTTTTGAATGCGTGAAACGGAGGTGTGGTGGAATTTGTCTACTTAGAACATTAATCAATAAGGGTTTTCTTTTGGGACAAGCCCGACGCATAATTCTCAGTCACTGCAACTTCTGTAAGAAAATTTAACAGTGTCAACCACATAAAAAAGCGCTCATTTTATGAAGCTCAACAATTTCTGAAGAAATTATTCAACCCTCAAGGAAAAAAAAACTCGTTAAATTAGATTCAATATTAAAGCGCTCACAAATATTTACCAAGGTAAAGCATTCGTACATTCGTGCAGTGCCAAAGCTAAAACAATAAAACGCTGTGTAGAAAACTTCATGCTTGACGTAGTAGTTCAACCAATGAAGACTAGGTGGCGCTGTTTACAATTGAAGACATGAGTGGATGAAGGTGATATGTAACATTTAATCATTTTTTACTTTATAGCTTAAATGAAGGTGCTATGTCCTTACACGCATTTTGTTCTTTAAAACATTGTTGAAATATGTCTAAAAATGAGAAAGATAACCGGTGTATGAAAGTGTTATGTGCAGGAGGTCGATAGTCGCAAAAATGTATGAAGGTGTTAAGGGTACTTAACCATAGACCCGTACTTATAAAGAATATATTCATTTAATTGCGCACATAATTCTTTCTTTCGGGACGATTTCGTCCGAAAAAAAAAGCTAATTTATAGGATCAACATCCATTTATTAAGCCTGAATACCACTATTATTATGAAACAATACTTGCGCAATGCGATTAAACATATTTCATACCAATAAACAGGCACTTTGAAGGTTTTTGTGTTACTTACTACGCTCATTCATTTTCTATTTGTTATTTTTTTCGAAAACTCACCTGTGGAAAAAGGTGTTATGTTCCTATTTTTTTAAATAAAATTCTATTATTTCTGACTATGTATTATTTTTTATCGACTACATAAAAATACACAACATTATTTAGTATATAGTCCAGTATAACTAACTAAAAGTAACTCATTTAAACAAATATCCACAAAATAATAATGAGAACTTTATAACTTGTTCCTGATAAATTATGAACCATTGACATATCACCTTCATCAACTCATGTCTTCAATTTAAATTAGCATTTATTTATTTATTTATTTATTATTATATTTTTATAAAACTGTCATCTGGTAATGAAAAATACCGTAAAAATTAGCCCGGCTTTTGTGGTGATAACTAACTCCTCATATAACGTTTTGTGAATGTGAGGACCATGTAGATAAATTCTATGTTAGCGGTTTTTTCATATTAATCTGGTGGTTAGAGTCCTTGATGCGGCATCCACAACTGTCTTCTTTTGGTATTGTTCGTCAAATCGTTGAGCTCCTTAAATTTCATAGTTGAAGCTACACAACATTACCAATGCTTGCACTATCTGGACAGGTCCACTCAAATCTGTGTAGTGCTTTCCTCAAAAGACCACCTCAGACCAGAGAGAACCATGTAGGTTGATACCTACATGGTTCTCCGAGACTTTGACCTCTGAGTTTGTTTCGGCGTTTTTTCTCAGGGTACTATCAGCTAAAAAACATCGGCCTCATCTATTTAAAACGACTAAAAAAGATGGACGTGTAAAAGTGTTATTGAAAACCTACTTACAAAATAAAAACTTTTCCAAAAAAATACAACCGACTTCCAAATAAAAAAAAAACACTACAAAGTAAAAAGTCGGTGTTTTTGTTAGTTTCTTCGTATTTTGACACCGAATTCCGAAATTAAAGTTATTTTACTTGTTTTTTACTTTGTAGTGTTTTTTTTATTTGGAAGTTGGTTGTATTTTTTTGTAAAAGTTTTTTATGTTTCACTTTTTAGTGGTATTCGCAGAAAAGCAAAACACGCAATTTTGATAACTTGGATGACAAAAAACCATTATCCAAGTATACGAATTTCAACTATTTCGATTTAAAATCCAAACATCGTAACCGATTTTGATAAAATTTAAATGAGACCAATCTGCAAGTGTATAATCCTTTCAGATAAAATAAGAATTTTTTAAATCGGATCATAATTGACGGAGTTATGCGGTAACAAGTACTTCCTTTTTGGAAAGTTGGTTAAAAATTAATATTATTTACCATTAAATATGAAATAAATTAAAGGGGTCTAATTTGAGGGGGATACAATAAACGTGTTTTCTTTTTCGATCTATTGAAAGAAGGCCGAAAGCTTTTTTTTTTTTCTTTTAGACCTCGGGCGTCGGAGGCCACCTGGTGACCTCCGGCCACCGTAGGCGCGGGCCTGTGAACGGCGAGCTATGGGTGGCTCGCCGTCCGTCCGTCTAGTGACGACAGGCCGTGTCGACGGCACGTTAGTGTTCCACGCGCGCCTCAAAGAGAGTCAGCACACAGAGGGGCCCGAAAGGGCCGACGCCTGCCGGAGTCGCGGGACTATTCGAAAGAGATACCGTGGCTCCGGAACACAAAGGGCAAATGAAGGAACATGGATGGGTTTTAGTCAGTAGAAGTCTGACACTCCCTCCCGCTCCACCTAGAGCGGGATCATTGGATGATTTCCCATCCCTAAAAAAAAAAAGGCGCTGCATGACTTATACTCCTGCCGGTCGATTCTGTTGACATCTCACCGTGATCACTTAAGTGGATTGAACGACCAGTGAGCTGTCATGCCATCTTGCTTGTATGGTTTAACAGCTCACTATTGTTGTTCACTTCGCCAAAGTGTTCACTTCAACATATTTACAGAATGGCTCTGCTGTCCACCCCAAAAAGCGAAACTGCCATCGCGATCGATAATGAGTAACATTCGTGTTCGCGTGCATACTATTATGTAATTTATTTGATAATTACATTGATGCCGAGCGATAGGGTATTGCTACCAATTATTAAAGATAAATCAATTGGAGACATGTTGCTTTTCTAATGATTTAGCGGATTATCATGGATATTAGGTATTGACTGCGGGTTTATTTATTGCTTTTCGTCGTTGTGGGTTTTCGGGATTTGTAGTTTGTATTCGAGGTTGCATGTTAATGATAACTGGAAAACAGACTTTCAAAACTTGGCCGAATGGTTGCTAAAATCATCACGTTCAGAATACAAATAGAATATTTGATTCTTTTTTTTATAAACTTATAGAAAAGATAAGATGCAGTAAAAATTATAATCTGGCCAAGTGCCAGTCAGACTCGTGTGCAAAGGATTCCGAACGAATTTCATTTTGCAACGTGTTATTTGAACACTAAAGGATTTCCTATCATCTTCATGTAAAGAACTATTTTTCTAGTAGTTTCGCAAATGGTGGATTTGTTAAATTTTTGTCGAAATTCTCGAATGATTTCAAAACTAGGTACTTCTTTTAAAATTATGTTATAAATATAGTTGAAGCCCTCACAAAAAGCTCTTTCATTTGATGTGTCACATGGTACAGAAAATTTCTAGTTTGTCCGCCAAAATTAATCCCCATACTAAAAAAAAAACATTGGCAGGTACGTAACGCTCCCGCGTTTATGCCACAAGAGTTCATTTATGTGTGTGGAAAATATGGAAAATCATCAAATGACTCCTCCCGCTCTGGGTTAAGCAGGAGGGGTGTCAGACTCTTACTGACTAAAACTCATTCGTGTTCTCCTAATGCCTTTTGCGTTCCAAGGCCGTAGTGACTCTCTCGAACAAATTCCGCAACCCCGGCAGGCACTGGCGCTAGCGGGCCCCATCTGCTTTGCTGACAACTCTTTGAGGCGCTGTTTATCCGCCTACCAAAATAAATTTGGATAGAATGACTGACACCCGAGTAATAGGGTTCCGTTTCTTACGGATATTCAGAACCTTGAGAAATCCCACTCCTTCTCGCTGAAGTTAAGCCTGTACCTTAGCAGTGGAAAAAATAGAGGCTATTCAGCCTGTTATCCATTCATTGCTAAGGCAGAGCATGATCATGTTGAAGCTAAGAATCAAGTTTTAATAGTGAAACTCAACCTCCTCACAGACCTCATACTACGTAGGAACAGTTACTATATTTTTTTTTACTATTGATAGGCATACGTTTGACCACTAACTCACCTGATGTTAAGCGATGATGCGGTCAATGAATGCGTAGTAGTTATTCGCACAGTGAATGTATTCCCGAAACGTTTTGTGCGGGTTGTACAGCATATACCGTACGTTTTGTGGTCCGATGATGGAACGGGCACGGCGGAAAGTAATTCCGTCGCACAGTCCCCAAAATGCAACCGATAGAAAACTGATAAGTCAGCAACTCGGCAACAATATAGCAGTCCAGCAGACAAATACTTAGTTTTAAACGTGGCAGTATCTGTAGCGTAAATTAAAGCACGCGAGGTGTTAAACTGCTTTCAGACTACGCTATAATATATAGTATAGAGTATATAGCTCATAGCACAAAAATATCGCGCACCCTACATTGTTAATAATATTTAGTACAGTACAGTGTGAACGTGTCCATAATAATGTATGGTGCGCGATATTTTTGTGCTATGAGCTTTATACTATATGCTATATATTATAGCGTAGTCTGAAAGCAGCTTCAGTTCTTTAACAGATTAACAATAAACTTTTATATTTTAATTTCACTCTCCAAAATAATGTATTGTCACTGGACATGATATTTTTTCTGACTGTCTCGTTGTAGTCTAGTAGTCGTAAGCACTGCTGCTGAGCATGAGATGATGGATTCGATTCCATTGCAATGTATAATTAGGATTTTCTACCTAGAACTCTTCAGTAGTAATTGGGTGTATGGATTTACACACCACTGCGGGTAATAGGCTCGCCCGTTATTGAATATGTTAAAGTAGGTAGAGATTCTATATAGACTATGGTAAACTTCGCGCCTTTTTGTAAATTGTCTGTGCTCGCTCTACTCTGTGAACATCACCGATAGGTTTTGTTGTAACGTAGGAACTAATATTTTAAAAGTAATCTCGAGTAAAACAGACTTTCAATGCATAAGTACAACAGGTTATGGGCCCAGTAGCCCTGTTAAATGTGGACAGTGTGAAAACAATGCAAAAAATTAAAAACATTACATGCCTAATAACTTCAAAGTGTGCGCCGATCTTACAAACCCTAGAACATCATTCAGTTCGTCAAAATATGCATACCTTAAAAATATCGTCTAGCAATCCTCTCATCATGATCGAAAAGTTAACTAGTCGGTAAAACTATTGCACACGAAAATTTGCAGTCAAAACATATCAGCATTACGATTCTATAGACATGTCGAAGTGAAGGCTTAGGTGAAGTGATCACGATGTGAGCTGTCACACCATACAAACAAGATGGCATGACAACTCACTTGTCGTTCACTCCACTTAAGTGTACACGGTGAGATGTCGACAAAATCGACCAGCTGCAGTGCGATTCCATAAACATGTCGAACTGAAGGCGTGGGTGAAGTGATGGGTTTACAGAATCGACCGGCTGATCTCCAACAAGAGTAACTGTTGGACTTAGAACCTGACATTAATGCAAAATCGAAAAGCTTTTGTTGACTCGGGTTGACTCGGGTAAACCTACGACGACGCCGCGCCGTGAGTTTATATCGAGAAAAACAAAAAGAACAAATCTCGCAGCATGTTCAAACGTAGAAGTTCGTCTTCAACCTTCGTAAGTATGATCACGTATCCGCGCATCGATCACAATTAAAATGGTTACCTATCCATTCGCCAGCGCAGAGCCCTCAGGGCCTTAATTAGTTTGTTTTCTTGCCTAAATAATCCTTCTTCTCCCTCTTATTTAACTTCACAAATTCAATTCTTTTGTTCCGACCACAATAAAAATCTTCGCTCTTCCAACAATCGTCTTTTACGATGTCCCTCACACCGCTCTGGGTTTATCCACTCCTCTTTCTTTGTCCAGGCGATATTCCTTTGGAATGCACTCCCTCTGAACATCAGGATGGCAACAAGTCGGTTGTCCTTTAAGGTGAAGGCTCGTGAGCATATTCGCAAGAAGTTGGAAAAATCATTACAGCGGTAATTTGTTAGATTCATGTTTTCTTAATAATTTTGGTTTTGTGTATGTATGTATTTATTTATTTATTATAGATTGTATTTTTTTTTTCTTCCTCTCGGTTTGTCTTTTCTATATGTTGCACCTACCATGCTGTCTCTGCACCACCCTAAGGTCGACTGGTAGAAAATGCCTATGGCATTAAGTCCGCCTTTGTACAGTGTTATTACTTGTGCATAAAGTTTTAATAAATAAATATGTGAGTAAGATCATGACGACGCGATGGCTCACATACAAAAATCTTTCAAGATGTCAAAATGTGTGAAACCGACACTATGCAGCTATACTAATACTAATATACTAATAATATTATAAAGCAGAAGAGTTTGTTTGTTTGTTTGGTTGAACGCGCTAATCTCGGGAACTACTAGTCCGATTTTAAAAACTCTTTCAGTGTTAGACCATTAATCGAGGAAGGCTATAGGCGATATATCATCACGCTAAGACAAATAGGAGCGGAGCAGTAATGGAAAATGTGACGCAGACGATCTTGCGCGGGTCAGCTAGTTATAAAAATAAAGGGAATATACCGCGTGTATCTGACATCGACGCACAAACGATTTCTATGGGTCCGGGGCATGATTCTGGACACCCTAGACTTAGAATTTTTCGTCGGCTTTTTTCTCATTTTTTCATTTTCTTCAAGGGTTTTTTTTTACTTTAGACTGCTCATAATCGTTATTCTGACCTAACCCAATGAGATTTTTAATAAAAAAAAAATTAATTAACTACTTTCACTAAAAAGAGCTATCTGAATAAAACCACAAAGAGATATCAGCTCAGCTGAGCTGATACTTTGTGGTACTCTTGAAAAAAATTAGAAAAGAACCGACGAAAAATTCCAACACTGGGGTGTCCAGAATCATGCCCTGGACCCATGGAAATCGTTTGTGCGTCGATGTCAGATACACGCGGTACGTTACATATCCTTTTTAAAGAGGAAAGCCCTTCAATTTTTACTTTAAGTTGTCCATGCCAGTCTCCCCATAGCCTATCAAAAAGATAGAAAGAATTATTGAACAAGCAATCGTATTCTATAAAAACACTGGATATCTACAATAGAAGTGAAAGTATCCCTCAGATAACTAATTACGTCGAGAAAACGACAGGATATGGCCCATAGATCACATTCTAGCGAACAGACTGATGTAGGCCGTTATTGAGCTAAGCTGATTGCAGCGTAATTGAGATCGAATTAAATTGCCTACCGTTCATGTTGTAGATCTAGTAGAATTATGGTAGGTTTTATAAAATACTACAATATTGGTAAAGATGATTTTTTTGACATAAGATTTATCCAAACGAAAGAAAGAAAGGATTTGTCCTGTCGCAGATAAAAATAAATAAAATATGTTTATCTGAAACTCGCACAGGACAAACAACAAAGCAAAAATTAAATAAAAGCTTACTCTGACAACTCATTAATAAAAAACACGATAAAAAATAACAAGATATAAATACCTGTGCGAATCAAAAAGTTCTCCTTCAAGGGAAGCTTCACGTATCAGAATGAGAAAATATCTTTAATATGAAGTTTTCTAACTATTGAGAAATGGTTCTGTCGAAAGGATTATCGACCTTAAAGACATAGCGAAGAATACTAAACTGGCCCTAGTATGACTAAAAGTGTCACTACATATTATAAAAAAAGGTCCCCACCGCGTCAGTCTGTCTGTCTGTTTGCGATAAATTCAAAAACTGCTGCACTTTCATGCTGTGCATGCATGCATGCTTAACGGATAGAGTGCTTCTCGAGTAAGGTATATACCGCGTGTATCTGACATCGACGCACAAACGATTTCCATGGGTCCAGGGCATGATTCTGGACACCCCAAAGTTGGAATTTTTCGTCGGTTCTTTTCTCATGGTGTTTTTGTTTAGACAAAAACGGATATGTACGTGATCCATTTAATGCTCCAATGAGTTTACCATCACTATCTAGAGTCTAGTTAGTTGAAGTATGATTATACTGAATTCAGTCTTTTAGTTCGACATCCATAAAAATAGAAAATTCTCATAAATCCTAAACCCTTACAGCAACCTTGACTTTGACAATCCGCTTCGTCAGCATGAGATCGACGACTCACTCACACAAACGAGACGGGACCCATACAAGCGTGGACCCGACGTGCACATGCATGCCTCAGTGCACGGCCATACGATGCAACGATTGCACGCTCTAAAAGATTTATAGATAAATGTAGTTCCCGGTGAAAATAGATAAATGCCAGTGCACATTTACACAGTCCACATTTCAATAGACGCAACCGCATAAGTCGGACATCGGTCCACATTCAGGGGACACCCGCGGTTTTCCAACAAGATGCAGTGCCGCGGTATTGTCCTTTTGTGTTTTTTTGTGCTCTCCGCTTCGGCTGACACCTTTGGAGCCAGCCTGAGGCTATTAGGCAAGGTGTACGACAACTGTGAGAAGTCCCAGGAGATAGTTAAGTGCTTGAAGATCCAAGCGACGAAGTTGGCGGATAGGGCGGCGCGCATGGACACGCTGCCCATCCTCGATGGAATCTCGTTAGTGAAGCGCGCTGAAGCTGGCAGGGCTTCTCCCAACGCTTTACCTGAAGATGAAGACCTTGAATCACTACCATCGGACAAAATCGACAAATACCTGCAACTTGCAACTTCAAAGTTGATGCAAACACATCGGGTCTTCATATCTCCGATGGAGGTCGGCGAAGATGTTGGACGGTCACTAAACGAGGCTAGGAGTAAGCTGAAGAAGATGATGGGCCCTATACTCGCTGGAGTGGCAATCAAAGGAGGGTTCCTGATGATGGCGTTTAACGCAATAGCGTTGATTGCTGGAAAAGCTTTACTTATCGGTAAGATAGCTCTGCTGTTGTCAGCGATCATCGGTTTGAAGAAATTGGTATCCGGAGGAGAGTCCCATGAAAAGACTACGTACGAGATCGTGAAGCATCCTCAAGTATCTCAGACTCATTCGTACTCGTCTTCTCACTACGGCAGCGACTTCGACACCACCGGTCCTGGAGGTCACTACAGGAGGAGCGTGGAAGATGAAGCCGCTGCTCAGGACAGGGCCTATAAAGCCTATGCCAAGAAGCAGTAGGTTTTAGAAAATACAACAGGCTTACGACTCCATATTTTACAAAATTCACAACGACACGGCATTTTTAATTTGCACTATAACAACCCAAATCTTTTGGGTCCTTTTGCAAAGGAATAATGTTTAACCAAAAGAAAAAGATTATTTATTATGCTTATTCCAACGACACTAGGTAGTTAATTTAATTAGCAATTTATTATTTATTCGCTAGTTTAGTCCCATGTTTATTATTATTTATTCAATGCATAATAATGATGATAAAAAAGTTATAACTTATTATGTAAATAAGATTGCGTATGCGATTTTTAATTGTGTGTATGTATGTTCAATACATTAGTTAGATAGGGTTGTTTAATCGATCGCACCAAATATAAATTATAATACTAATAAGTATATAATTATACAAATAATAATGTTATTATAATCATGAATTTATCATAATTACATTAAGACTTTTTAGGCTAGTCGACGGGTACTGTGCATTTCTGTTTTCTTAGTTTGTCCAATTATGTAAAAATAGCGGATAAGTTAAAGGAATAAGGTATTTATATTATTTTATTTATACGGTGCTGTTTAGAATAAGTAGTTAATATATTTATTTATTGGCTATTCTTTATATAATAATATCTTCATGTCGATCATCGGCAAGGTGGTTACGCGAGTACCTTTTATTTATTTATTTATAAACAGAAATAATAATTGCGTACTGTATTAACCCTGTTAAAATTAGGTTAATAATTTATTTTAGCATAAGTTTTGTAATGATGATGAAAAATATTCTTAAAAGAAACCAACGAATGACGACTTAAAGAAAATTATAGAAACTGAATGTTTGTTTTATTTTTAGATTAATTGGGACCGACAGGTTAAATATATAAATTTTGAAATTTGGTACTGCTAGTTGTTATTTCATCCTGAAGATGATATAATAGATCTTATTTAACGAAATCTCATAACTTAAATAATACACATAGTTTCACTCAAAGCAAACACGAGCAGATAGCTCAAACCAGAAATAACCATATATAGAGATTCGCAGCGTAGCAACAGGCACAAAAACTGACCAAGTTAATTTAATGAATTCACTGAGGAAATTATTTCTTACGATCTGTACCAAAGAACGAAGACATCATCGCGTGACATAAAACTATGAAATGCTAAAGAAAATTCTCCGGACGCTGGAAATTAAATACAAGAAGAAAAGCACACTGATGAATAAAATCAATAAAACTAGTAAGTGTTATTTAACAAAATCATTGAAGTAACTGATCAAGGATTTGATGACTAAAGTCTTGCATCATATACTGAAAGAGGAACTGATTATAATCAAAAGCATTAAACAGTCGATTGACAAGCGGTAGGTGTAGTCTTTGCAAATAAACAAGTCATGGGTCTTGTGGCATTGTAATATGGTATATATTACCATATTTTAGGATATGCGATGCAACAAGGTAGGCATAATCCAAAATTACCTACAATTGTCGTGTCTAGTAATTACAGGTAGGCCGATCAATATAGCAATTTAATGTTTTCTACTGTCACAGTTGACTGGGCGCTATCATTTGCATGAACATTGTCGCTAACTACAGATCGTTCGTTTTCATAAATACTGACCGTGGCAACAACATAAATAGTATATCCATTTCTATCTAAATCTTTTCCTTGCATATAATTAGAACAATGAATGCGTAACATTATTGTTGACAGCACTAATTCAAAAATGTTCAATGTGTTCTATGAAAATTGATGGCACTAGAAAAGGTAACGCTAAATGAAGTGAGATAGGAGGTCAATTACGTAATTTTATAACCAAAGTTTATGGACGTGTGTAAAGAAAATGGAAAATAAAATGCCTCAAAGCTCAGCATTATTTTTGGCATGGCAGTAGAATTTTTCACTATCTTAATCAAGATGTGTGAATCTGATTGAGATGATAAGAAAATCTACAGGCAGGATACGCAGTAGTACAATCAATTTATTTACATGTATCATTTAAATTAATGATTCTAAGTTACTTTTCTTTTATGATAGGTACTTTATTTTAGTGATTCTTCGTAGCAAACAAAAGTTGCACGACAATATTTATTTATTTATTTATTTATTTATATATACTTTATTGCACACCAAATTTAAAACACGTACAGAAAATCTTAAACCTTAAACATACAATTGGCGGCCTTATCGCATTCCGCGATCTCTTCCAGGCAACCTGGAATGGAAAGTGATAACCTGAATGTACATGTATATTTGTAAATGTATATTTATTAGTAATCAAATTATACAGTTAAAATAAAATACAGTTAGTTTTAATGTAATTGCTCTCTGCCATGCAACAGCTTATTACTTTTATTTATTCAAAAAAAGTGATGATATATTGGAACAATACATATCAGTTTTAAGTAGTACTGCTTGGTATAGCGATAAAGCTAAATACACCGTTTAGTAGCACGAGACAAAATGTAATATATAAAATCATCTGGATAAGCAAACTATATGCTATTAAAATGATGATGGTAGTGATCATAAAGATGAGCTGACAATATGTCATCACAATCGTTTAAGACATAGAGCAAAACGTTTAAAACATAGAAAAAGATGTAATGAAATGGGATCAATTAGTAATGCCTACAAAAGTCACTGACGACGAGAAGAATTTCCAAACTTTAAGTGGCAATGGGAAGAGATATAATTGCTTTTAGAATAGATGGACAATAATAGGATTGATAGGATTTGGAAAGGCAATCGCGTGGAAGTCAGATTTGAAGTCCTTCCACAATGTAGATTGATGACCTGGTGAGGGCCGAGGTAGTTTGCAGGCTGTTTGAAGTAGACTATTACAATTATTGATACTTAATTGACTTAGATTCTTAACACTGAGACAGAATTCAAATCAATGCTATGGATTTCGATTCTGTCTAACTGCTGAATGACGGGGCTTACGTGGTGGATTCCGGCTGTCGTCTTCTTCCTAACAGGAGGCTTGTTTCGCTACAAACAATCAACTTTATTCCAGTAATATAGTGTTGATATGCTAAAGATCATCTACTCCAGACCGAATAAACGGTGTGGTTTATTAGTCAAAATCTATTACCAATACAAAAAAGCTCAAAAACTATAAAAATCTAGTTCAGCTGGCTATCTGGTACTAACTTGCTCATTAACAGCACAATTAACGATGTTAGTAGTAAAAACGTTGTGTTATTATAACGGAAGCAGTTGATAGTCAATTATATTCAATCCTAGAGGCAGTTGGAGCAAGACTAGACCGCTATATAACCGTTTGCTCATATAGATGGGGTGATAAAAGTGTGTTTGTATGTAGTACAATATTAGAAAAAAAAAGGATTTTAGTGTCTACTTACAAATAGTTGGGTACTAACAGAAATACTACCGATGCGAGACGCACAGGACTGGATGATGTGGTGATATTTGTTATTTGTAAAGTGAAATTGTGGTAATTGTAATTTTGATGAAAGGAAAATCATTTATTTACAAAAAATCCAGGTGCAAAAATAACTGAAATTATAATGAAGCGATTCAGCTATGATTTGTTTTATAGCTAAAAATCGAATTGGCGGTGGAACCAATACAGTAGCAAAACCTAGTCTAACTCCAGATACAGCCCAAGAATTCTATCAAAGAAAACCGAGAAAGCTTCAAATGTACACGCAAAATGCTCCGCACGCGATTCAAACGCATGGCTCACCGGCATTCAGATAAAAAACTAAGAAAGCAGCATTAGTAGAGGTGGTTTATAAATTAGTGTGCTCATCAGATTTATATTATTGCTAGCTTGATTGTTTCAAGGTAATGTATTGTATTGGCTGAGAGTCCAAGAGGAAATACTGGCTTTGAAGACTCTTCACCTGAGGATTACTACGTCTGAGAGTCCATTTGGGAACGTTTGTAAGTGCTTGGTTCCACATTGTCACGCTGATCAATGAATTTGCTTCTCTTTCCCTACCTCTTCTGAGGTCAGCATCCAGTCTAACCAGATGTATACCAGTATTTAAAACTTTTTACCAGCAAACACGAAGACAATGCTTGTACAGACCCTAATTTTTCCTATCATCGATTATGGCGATGTGTGTTACTATGACCTGAATGCAGGTCTCCTCAATAAACTTGACCGTCTTCTGAATTACTGCATTCGATTTGTTTTCAATCTGCGTAAATATGATCATGTCTCTGCGCATCGGTCACTTTTAAAGTGGTTGCCCATACGCGAGCGTAGAGAGCTAAGGGCTCTTACTACCTTGTTTTCATTTCTTGTCTCTCCCAACTCTCCCAGTTATCTAGCTCCACACTTTCAATACATTTGCGCCAGCCACAATCTCAATCTACGCTCATCAAACAACCGTCTCCTTCAATGTCCCACTCACCGTACTGACTTTATTCACTCTTCTTTCTTCGTTCAGTCTATTTCTCTGTGGAATGCACTTCCTCAGGAGAGCAGGACGGCCACCAATCGATTAACTTTTAAATTGAAAGTTCGTGAACACATTCGGAAGAAGTTGGCAGTAGTATCATCACAGCGCTAAGGTTTTCGAGTTACTTATTCGTAGGTATTTCGTTTACATATTTATCTTGTTAATGTGAGTATTTACTATGTATTTATAGTGTATATGTAGGTATAGTTAGTATGTGTATATTATTCATTTTAACCGGTTAGCATTAGTTCCACCTGACGCAATTGATTTTATACTTTATTTTCATACTTTGTATTTGAATAATAATCATTATCAATCACATTTAATAATTCTCCGTATTGCACCTACCACTATTCTCTGCATCACCTAAAGGTTGACTGGTAGAGAATGCCTATGGCATTAAGTCCGCCTCTGTACTCTTTTTGTGCTGAAAGTGTTAAATAAATAAATAAAATATTCACTCTAAGTAAATACTGCATACCAGTATTTCGTTAGAACAAATACCTATCAGACCTCCTCAACCCATTATCATTTCTGAGCTGTATAAGGCAGACATACCACAGTGTCCCAAAAGGAAAGTCTATGCCCAGTGTTGCCAATGATGACTTATGGAACGGAAACGTGGTCGCTCACACTGGGCCTAATCAGAAGGCTTACATTTACTCAAAGGGCAATGGAGAGGGTAATGCTCGGAGTTTCCTTGCGTGATCGAATCAAAAATGATGATATCCGCAAGAGAACCAAGGTTATCGACGTAGCTCGAAGGATCGCCAAACTAAAGTGGCAGTGGCAGGGCGCATTGCTCTCGCTGAACAGATGGTCGATGGGTCCGAAAAGTTCTGGAGTGGCCACCGTGTACCGGAAGACGCAACGTTGGAAGGCTTCCCACAAGGTGGACCGATGACCTGGTGAAGGTCGTGGGTTTCCTCCATCGGCTACCCGCAACCTTCACCAGGTCATCGAGCACCGGTCATAATTGAGACTCACAGGACCGGTCGTTGTTCCGATGCTTGGGGGAGATCTATGTCCAGCAGTGGGTGTCTTTCGGCTGATATGATAAGATGAGATAATATATAAATGCAAGAATGTAGGTGTGTGATGATGATGAAAGGCAGTCAACAGAATTTCACAATTCTCATGCTATAATAGTTGCAAAAAAATAACAGCATCTTTGAATTTCACATTGCCCATCCACAACGAAAAATACACAAATATAGAGGTGTTAATTGTTTGGTAATGTATATATTGATTCTTGAGCACGAATGTTGGAGCCGCGTTTGAGGTTTAATATGATATGCAGAATATTTTTATTGTAGTTGAATGTACTGTTGTACCTAAACTTCCAAAAACAACATAATTATATTTCCCTTTTCCAGCTAATAGAGGAGTATCCCTTTGGGATTAAATACTAAACATCGTTACTTAACGAGGTAACCCCGTTGAATAAGTCTGATGGAGTCCTGTAGACATGAATGGGGTACAAATCTAAACGATTTTGTCAAATAAGGTAATAGGCTTGTGTCCTGAAAAACTCTAATTAGCCCGTCAGTTAGATTTTCAAAAAAAAAATTGACCCATATTTTTTCTTTTGTTTGTGGAACCAAAATTGACGAAGTTACGACGCTTTTAAAATTCTCAATACGTCGCGCCATGCCATAATTTTTAGCGGGTTGTGACGTCACGAGCCCTCACTCCCGAGTTTTGATGCGTTTTATCTTTGTCAATATTCATTGATTTACAAAAACAAAAAATACGTATCCATTATTTTACAATACTCAGAAATCAGATATCATTTATTTATTTGCTCTAACTGACGGACTAAATAGTTTTGCAATTTGTGGATGGTGGAAACTAGCCTATAACCTTAATAATAACCATCCATTAAGGATTCAAATATTGCTTTGTTTAGATGTTTGTTGAATAAAAAACAGCGGGCATAAAAAAACGTTTTGAAAACGATTTATCAACCCGCAGGAGTGTTTTTTTGTGCGAAAACTAACAAATGGTTTCAGTTGTAAAAATTACAAGATTAAACGTGTCCAACTCTTCTTCGATGATATATTCACAATGTGCTAAATTAAAAATATCCTTTTATTCATAAACCGCGGTTACACAACAAGGAACTATATTTGCACTAAATATATTAATTACTTTTAAGTAAGGATGTATTTTAAAATCAACTAACGTTTTCAATTTACTACGAACTAACGCAACAACTTTAACTACAAATAAATCACTATCATCGTCACCGCCCATTTGATCCACCAACTTCCTTACAAGAATATAACGTGCTACCGTCCAATATATTTCTATGAATGCTCAAACAATTATAAAAACGGAAACAGATACAACGTATCGTCACCATTTATTTTCATTTGGGTCTAAATCGGAAACTTTTCCTACTTAGCGGCCATTTTCTCAGTATTTAGAGCGTGTAATCGTGTTCAGGATGTAACTAAACATAGGTGTGGACCGGAGACTAAAGAAAACTTATTTTCTTTAACCTAATTTATTTTTCACTGCTGTTAATGAAGAAGGTATTAATGTAAAAGACGATGTTCTTTGTATTCATTGAGTTTTGTGCTGATGTCTTGGTTATATTATTGAAGTAAGTAAAAAAACTTTTTACAAAAAAATACAACCGACTTCCAAATAAAATAAACACAACAAAGTAAAAAATAACTTTAATTTCGGAAGTCGGTGTTTTTGTTAGTTTTGACACCGACTTTCGAAATTACCGGTGGTACCCCACACCTAACAACGCCACTGCAAAATCGCAGAATAGCAAAATACGCAATTTCGATTACTTGGATAACATAAAACCATCATCCAAGTAAACGAATTCCAGCTATTTCGATTTAAAATCCAAACTTCGTAATCGATTTTGATGAAATTTAAACGGGACCAATCTGCAAGTATATCCTTTCAGATAAAACATTCAAGATTTTTTCAAATCGGTTCATAATTGTCGGAGTGGTGAGGTTACAAACATGTCAAAAAAAAAAAAAAACATGCAACCGAATTGAGAACCTCCTTCTTTTTGGGAAGCCTGTTAAAAATAGAATTAGTTAGAGTAAAGACTGTGTATGGGCAAATGTAGTGTGGGATTCCCTGTGGCACGATGGATCGATGATTTAAAGAAGGTGGCTGACAGCTGGTGGTACAGACTTCTCAAGACCGGGATGGTTGCTGCTCATTGAGGGCTTACCTTCAGCAGTGGACGGTAATTGGCTGAAATAATGAGTAAAAACCTGCTTATCCTTTTCCCAAATTTATTGTTTTGGCTTCCAGTCTATTCAGTTGTAACTGAATACCAGTATTTTACTTACATAAAGCGACTGCTTATCGACCTTCTCAACCCAGTAACACGGTAATACAATGTCAGCGACAGGACTGGATTCCGATTTTCTAGCAGTAGCTAATTTGTTACTTACATCTAAGGATGATTGAAGGATTGAATCTACTTTTAACCGACTTCCCAAAAAGGAGGAGGTTCTCAATTCAGTTGTATTTTTTATGTTTCCTCATTAACTCCGACAATTATGAACCGATTTTAAAATTTTTATCAGAATCGGTTACGAACTTAGGATTTGAAATCGAAATAGCTGGAATTTGTCTACTTGGATGATGGTTTTATGTCATCCAAGTAATCGAAATTGCGTATTTTGCTTTTCTGCGATTTTGCAGTGGTGTTGTTAGGTGTGGGGTACCACTAAAAAGTGAGACATTATAAACTTTTTACAAAAAAAATACAACCGACTTCCAAAAACAAAACAACTTTAATTTCGGAAGTCGGTGTTTTTGTAAGTTTCTTCGTATTTTGACACCGACTTCTGAAATTAAAGTTATTTTTTACTAATGTATTGTTTTTTTTTTTGGAAATCCGTTGTATTTTTTTGTAAAAAGTTTTGTGATATCACTATATATTATAAAACAAAGTTTTCCACCGTGTCTGTCTGTTCGCGATAAACTCAAAAACTACTGCACTGATTTCCATGCTGTTTTCACCAATGGTTCGAGGAAAATTTAGTATGTAACATTTCTAGCCGCGGCATCAGTTAGTTTTACAATAAAAGACAGATTTAATTATATCAAGAAAAGTCTGTTTTTTATTAAGAAATAAGAAAGACGTTGCAAATGAATAAATTTAAGTATCTTGAAAACTGATACCTACATACAACGCGTTATGTGAATCTTACAAAACGATTGAATAGCTCTACAGGTGTCAATTTAGCTGGAATAATTACACACCAAAATTATAATATAGTAATAAACAGTTTCATTTTTTACAAGCACCAATAGAAAGTGATGACTAGAAGTAAATAAATTAAGTGCTTTCTTTTAAGTAAATGCAAACTATTAGATAACACGAAAACTGTGGTAACTTAAGTAACTATCTTTATAAATTTACATTGTCTATAAAAATATACATTGTAGCTATAGAAAACTATAAATTCGTGTGTATTGCTATTACTAAGTGTTGGGTCGAACAAAAATATTACAATTCAACTCATTAATTTATGCTCCACAGGTTAACTTTTCAATTGAGTGCATTCCTTGAAATGCACTAGTGCAGATTTGCTACGATTTTCAACCCGAAAGCTTGGGGTCTAACATGGATGTAATTATTGAGTTTCAATTACTCTTTTTATTTACAGTGTGTACCAACACGTACAGAGAATCAGCAATCTTAGGATATTTTTTTCTAGTTATCAATGTTTGTATTTCGACCAGAAACTGCAAAAGGTGAGAAGTCATTACCACTCACACGACGTCATGAACGAAAGAATCTCTTAATTTTTATTATTATTTTTGTTATGCAAAACGGGGAAACTCTTGGCCCAAATCTCACCTGATAGAAAGTAATGATAAGGCCGAAGATGGAAGCTAGTTTCACCCGGAATTCTCTTACACAGAGGGACTGGCTATCATACCTCTAACTGCCAGAAAAAGCAATTAATTATCCACGACTCGAAAACAACCCAATGAGAATCCCAAGTTTTCGTGGTCAGAATCGGTTCAAATAAGTTTGAGTACTACTCATTTTTTTTTAATGTTTTTACTCTTGACTCTAGCTCAGAGATGACAGAGACAAAGTCTAGGATAGAGCGAGGTTACCCAGAAGTAGCCTGTTTACTCTACTTTGAAAATATTAGGGTTGTAAGCGTTCGGAACAACAGACGCAGGCAGAGAATTCCACTCCTTTGCTGTGCGCATTAAGAAAGACGCTTGGAAACGTTTAGTGCGAATTGATGGAATAACAACAAGATAGGGATACAAGTTATGGGACTTGCAGTGCGTCTGGATGTCCGATGGTAGAAGAGAGTCGGACTCATTTCAACGAACGCACTTAATTACCAGTCTCCCTGTACCAAATACAATAACATCATCACAAACTAAATCTACCCAGTATTAATAGGAGTCCAAGCAAAATTCCTGTTTCTTGCACTAACATCTTCTCTTTCATTGGCAGGTTCCTTCTTAGTAACAAACAGTCTCTCTAATCTACTTCTAAGTTCATCTGGGGTGATTGGGGATGCTGTGGAGGGTTCAGCTGACTTCTCTCTGTAGTAGTAATCTGGGTGGGGCTGACGGCGATAGTAACCTGGAAGAAAAATGAGGGTTAATTTCTAAAGATTTCCTTTCAGGTAAATTTTTGATAATGGTGATTTTTAGTCGGAATAAATAAAGATTTATTGATAATAATAATAATAATAAAAAAAAAATACCCTACGACCTATTCTCAGACATACTGAGTTTACACAAAAAAGAACATAAAAATCGGTAAAGCCGTTTCGGAGTTTGATAACAAACACCGTGACACGAGATTTGTATATATATTAGATTAGAAGATATATATTGCCTTAGTGTAGTTGCATGGGATGGCTCTAGAATAGTGACTATCTATCAGTGATATTGTCGAAAATTTGAATTTTTTTTTTTTTTTTTTATACAAAACGGGGAAACTCTTGGCCCAAATCTCACCTGATGGAAAGTGATGATTAGGCCGAAGATGGAAGCGAGTTTCACCCGGAATCCTCTTACACAGAGGAACTGGCTATCATACCTCTAACTGCCGGAACACAACAATGCTGTTAACATTGTTGTTATGGCGACAGACTTAGACATGATATTGGTTGCTTGCCAGGCGGACTTATAACAAGTCCTACCACCAACCAAACCGAGCAAAAAATTTGCCCCCGCTGGGAATCGAACCCGGGACCTCTGGGTCTGAATCAGGTGGTATAACCACTAGACCACGGAGGCGGTTAGTGTCACCTGTTTAACACCATCCGGGGACCACGTGTAGGGATTCGCTGAAGGGTATTCTCCTACGGACGCGGGTGACTCGGCCCCCAAAAATGAAATGTAAAGACCACGAGACAATTTTGGTAGAGCTTATCAATTACATATTAAATAAATAGTGGACATTTCGACAATTCCTTGCGCCACATTATTGCTGAGAACATGTCACTAGTTTAGAGTATAAGGATAGGAATATGATAACGAATATTATGTTATGTCAAGTAAGTTGTTCTTGTACACAACTCAGCATACTTAGAAAAAATTAACATTAAACGTACAACAACAACAGTCCTACAACTCGTAATACGACAAAGAAATCACAAAAGATAGCCTAATTCGAGACTTAGATAAGCAAGTTGACAAAGAGACACAGAAAGGTAATACAACAGTTTTACCATAATATGAACTAACTCAAGCTACCAACTACTAAGTATACAACCCATAAAAAATAAGATTGATAAATCCATAGTCTAAACTACAAATATAGAAGAAGAAAAAGCTACGGAATAAATATATGTTACTAGATCTAAAGCCTCTGCCAAGCACATATAGATCATCCCGCTAAAGCAACAACACAAAATACTTACACAATCCAATCGGAGGTATTTTCAACTATAATTCTGATACGCTAAGGTCCAGAATAGTTAAATCCAAAGATATCATTGGAATTGGAAGGCTGTTTGACAGTGCACCGGCAAGAGGTGATCGTACCTATCGGAAACGGATTCGTTGTAAATGTTTCCGAGAGTTTAAACTAGATGTCGCTGTCTTCAGCTACTTCTACTATAAAATTCTATTTAAAAATCTAGAAATATCTTCGTGTACTTTGAATTATTCTGTAATATCATAAAAGTGGTCATCAGGCTCTTTAGTATCCTAAATCTGAATTATTAAGACAGTTCCTGTCAAAAGTCCAAAAGGTCTATCCTTATAGGTATGCCTTTAAATTAGGACCAGCTAAAGTGAAAAGATTTATTTTCAAACGATACTGAAATTAAAATCCTAAACGGTGCATATGTCGCAACCGCATATGCGGTTTAGTCAGCCCTTTAATTGGCTGCTTAGCCAGAGGCGTATCTAACGCCCTTATCAGCCGTATCAAAAATACGGGGCCTCCAGACTACAGGGCCCCCAAGTGCGCAAAGCTATACATTTAGTCCCACCATCTCCTTCGTGGCCTGCCAAGATAGTCCTGAGCTATCTTGATTAAAAACACAATACCCTAAGAACGGGGCCCCCGAAAATGTTCGATACTAGGGCCCTTTGAGCTTAGCTACGCCACTGTGCGTAGCCTAGCCTTTTTATTGTACGACAGCTCCGCTTATATCAGCGGCCAAAATGACATCCAGCCAACGCGTCTAATATAACACTGAATGAACCGGAAATGGCCCGGCAGATGCTTAGGCCGTTTATAGTCAATTTCACATTCTAACCGGCAGGGTTTTAAAGGAACCTATCCGTGTCGGGGTGCCCTGAGCTCCCTGAGCCCTTTTTTATTTGTCTAGCTGCTCGGCTGTTGATTAATCATCGCCGTTTAATGAAAATGCTAGACTGTCAATTAAATGGCTGATGTACCTAGTTGGCTGCGACAAAATTTTATCAATAACTGGTTAATGTTTCTTATATTTTACTTTTCACAGTTATGTGAAATTTTTACAAGATTCAGTTTTAGTATACATGTAAAATTGTGGCATTTGTAACATATTTTGTGTAGCTTCTCAATCCACGAATAAAATAACAATTCTACAAACCTGAAGTAGTATGATGATCGTGCTCGTGGAAATGTCCTGGGTTCTCATAAGCATAAGATGATAGGGACGGTCCTCCAAAACCTCCAAACGACCCCGATCCACTTCCTCCAAATCCACTGCTAAAGACTGTGACAGCCAGGAGCGCTAGCTTTGCTAAGAGGAAGGCCTTCTTGCTAGCAATCAATAGTAGACCTAGTAGCAGAGGCAGTAAAGTTGAAAGTTGGAATTTGAAGCCGAGAAGGAATGGTACTAGAAGATTTCTTGCTAGGAGACGACCTGCAAAATAATTTTTTGCTTTAAAACAGCATACTTTGTAAGGATTTTATTTCATCTTATTATCACCAGTGTAACAATTATGCCAAAAAATGCAAAAGTACTTAATGGGAGCTAATCTAAGGGAAACGTGGTTTCTGATTTATCATAAAGCGATCTTCACAATTAATAATATATTATTATACTTTCACATAAAATACCATGAAAATAAAGAAACCAGAATGATCGATTATTTATTGGAAGTTTGCAGCTCTGCCGGAAGGGAGCGCTTTATGAAGTTCAATGTCAAGTCAATCTATAAGAACGATAACTTTACACGTTTCTAGGTAATAAGATAGATGGCGTTAAATACAATGATACCATAAAGCATCTTTCTACAAACTGGAAATTCGACGCAAAGTTTGCGAGGTCAAAATTGTGGCATTATAGCCCTTGTTTCAATGTATCTAATTTCAAGTAAAACACTTTATACGAGTACTATTGACATGATAATTATTTATTTTGACTTTTTTTATAATTTTGATATAGATTTTATTACATGACATTTTAATAATTTCTCATTTAGGTCTGACATAATTGGAGCATTCAATAATATATAGGTAATCGTTCAATTTATTTTTTTATTATTATAATATCTTAGTAAGATATTTCAAACATTTATATTAAAATTAAAATTGTTAATCCCCAGCTAGATTAGCACACGATATTTACACGCTTCCTGGCATAACATAGCGCTCTGTCAATTAAACATAATATCTGTATTTCTTTACCTATGTTATCAAAATAAATATCTACTAAATACTACTACTACCAATTAACCTGTGAAATAGTGGCAAATTAATGGAAAGATATTTAATGATATTTTTTTTAATTTCTGAAAACATAGGCAACAGTATAATTTTTATTCCAATTTAGAAAAAAATCTTACTGAACTGTACAAATGCGTGACATACCTGTTGATACTTCACCAGGCTGTTGATATGAAGACCTATCCTTAACTCTCGGATCCATAACAAACTCAAGCACTCCATTGGCTAATGTTGGACCAATTCTCATGACCAATCCAGGGTACAATGTACTGAGGTCCCAATGAAGAGATCTCTTGGAAATCAAGTTTCCTGCATCTTCTAGTATTGATCTGTAAATAAAAATATGATACGGATATAGGTATGCGTTTTTATTACAGGAGCTTTTTTATATATATTATACTGTACAGAGCTTTAAAATTAGAATGCAGAATATAACGGAAACTAGTTATTAAATTAAAGCACTTTTGAAAAGGTAGAATCAGTATTAGATTAGATTAGAATACTCTTTATTATGTACACCATATAAGTTACAGAAAAAATTGATGATGAAAACATTACATAGGCTGACACAATGGGCGGCCTTATCGCTAAGAGCGATCTTTTCAAGACAACCTTTGTATTGTACCTTTTCTCGTTTTAATAGTAACGTGGCACGAGTTTCAGTATGTAAAAATTATTTATTTTGACTGTCTGCAAGTCGTCCTAAATGAGCTAAAGGCATGCAGGACGTGTTGATGCATTACTCGCTCGACAAATAACTGTTATGATTTTCTAGACATGCTGTTACATTTAATTAAAGAATCCAACTAATTAAAAATAAGCAAGGCAGTATACCGGAAATCCATAGGATCTTTATCAAGAAAAGCGCCGATATCCCTCGGAGTCTTTTCATCTCTCATGAAAGAAACGCCAGTAGCCAGACTGAATGCATCAGCCTCATCGTACTTATTCAATTTATTCAACAGCTCTTTACCAAAACACACTCCAACATCAGTACTCCTTCTCACACTAATACATTCATTCAGCTGACTATCATCAACATGATTGCCTTTGATTTCTTCACCTTCTTGTAAATCTATCTCTATTGGTATCACTTCAACCACTAGAATAAGTAACAGCACACATCTTAAATATTTCATGAAACACATTTTGGATTCAGAACTTTTATCAGCACATGCTACAGTTTCCACTGGCACAACTATCCTTGTTGCTACAATTGTAACTTTAAAAACAATATCAAGTCCCAGTTCGTTATATAGACTTTCCATGTTCTGTTCCGGTGAACTTTGCCATTGTTTTGGTTGTTACGCCAACTTCTCACAACAGACAATAGGTGAAAATTCGCCGAGGATAATTTGCGAACTATCTTTGTGAACAATCTCTAATTCTGTTACGGCAATTGCATAATACACGTAATTTTTGGCTGCAGCTGGTGAAATTACGTCTGTTTTGTATGGTGGGCTGGGTTTAGAGATCAATGGACATACTACTTTGTTGTTTGTATTGGGTATAACGATTGCATCATCTTGCACAAGGTATTCAATGAAATGTCAATTTTTTACTCTTTGCGAGAAGTTATGGTCTAGTCCCTTTTCAAAATTCACTCTTCAAATACACTTTGTATTGATGCAGCATACAGTTCAGAATTGTGGAAGTCATACTTACAACTCCAAATCAGTAAGACGATTGACTGCTCCCCTTCTACCATTAGACAGCTAGACGCACTGCAAGTTACCATCCCTACCTTGTTGCTATTCCACTAATTCGCACTAAGAAGTGGAACTCTCAGCCTGCGTTAGAGTAAACAAGCTCCTTCTGGGTAAGCTCGCTCCATCGTAGACTAGATGACTTTAAAAACCATACTTAAAAATTAAAAATATCTAGTTTAAGTTTTCAATTCACTAAACCCTCTTACAAAAACCAGAGTATGTTTTAACTCTGAGTTATTTGTTGTTTAGTTGCTGCACCATTTTGTGTATTTTATTTTTATATAACCTTCTGTTAGCAACTAATTTGGAGTCAGAAAAGATCTGGTATGTACAAGTAAGCTTAATATGTAACTACAGCCAAAATCAATATCCTGACGGAAAAGTAAAACGTAAACACAAACTTTTACTTTTCAAATGACATTCCGCATAAACCGCCAATACTTCGAGCAACATATTATGAAGCCTTTGACCCCACATTGTCTCACAGATGCCGACTTATTTTGTACTTTATATCTTACACCGTCTACATGTACTGGAATTTCATTCATGCCACAAGTGTGATAAAAGCTATATTTCTGTGCAAATATACAGAAAGTTAAGTCATTTTAAAAATTAAAGTGGTCAAAGAGTGAAAGTATTATTTTTCTTGTATGTCCGTCTCTTAGTAAAAGTTTCTGATGTAATATTTTCGAGTTTTAAATGACAATGCTGATAAATTTCACGTCTTTTGTTATTTTATTAGCAATTATGATAACTTTGTTTACTATGAGTATGAATAAAAATATTTTAGGCGTTAATTGTCATTTTTAGAAATTTTTTCTTTTACATATTATTTATGTGTATTGTTTAGCATATACATTTTACCTTTAACGTAAAAAAAAATCAAAGTTTCTTGAATTACAATCACAACATTTTTTTCACTCGCGTCAAAATTAACGATTAGTTTAGTTTTTACACAACACATTTTCAAGGAAACATCATAACTCATTTTGTGCTGACGTGTTTCCCTGAATTCTTGATTCCCACTCTTCATTTATTAGATACCTTATTTTGTATGTTTATGGGTTATAGATGATGCAACCTAATCCACATAATATCCATTTAATTTACTACATATTTTGTTTCAGTCTGTTATGCTTCAATATTAGACCTAAAATTAGTGTCATCACAGTTTTATAACATCGCTAAAATCCAAAAATATGCCAACAAATTGGTCAAGTGTTTTAGGGATACGCATTTTTTGGTGTCTGCGACCTCATTCATGACCTATGAGAGTTCCTTACATTAGTCATCGACAATGTGCTTTCGCTGCTGTCGCCCGAGGCCCATCGGCTTTCTGTATCTCATGTATTTTATGTAACCTCCCCCTCTTTATTCTCCCACATTTATTTACTTACATAGCCTTGCACTTGCTACTTACTTTTTCATTCATTAGTTACTTTATGATCATTGGCAGAAGAACCAAAGTCGCTTAGCGTCTGTCTTTCGATATTCATATTAACTTTGCCAGAGTAAACCACGTCTAAAGTTCACACACCTTTACGAGCATGCTCGTTTCAAGTACAATTATACAGCCTTATTCCAAAGCAATAAAGTTGAAAATGGTGTGTCAAATAGTACAGAAAACAGGTATTTGCCTTGTCCATTGAACAGATTTAAATTTACCGCTATCAAATTCGTAATTCGATTACAAACACCCGTAACATCACCGCCATAACGTTGAGAATTGCTCGATGGGATGTTTTTGAGACGAAAATTACATTTTTAGTTTGCTTTAAAGGAAAAGCGGTGGATGTAAACCGGACACAGGAACACGATGTGAAGTGAAATTTCTTTTTCTCTCTCTTTTCGAAAAAGGATGTCGAAGGTGCGTCTGACACAAATATCTTTTGATGACGTTCTTTAATATGCGTATAATTAAAGAATGCGGTTCTAATGTCATCCATGTGGGTTGTATTTGTCATAGACTCGCCTTTTTGTGCTTGATCAAGGATGACGAGGTCAAGAATTTTTTGTTTTTGGGTGAAACTCTCGATTTCTTTAATAGAAGTTGATTTGTGTTTATTGGCGCTATATTTAGTGGTTCTATCTAGGCGTAGCTTTCTGTTTGCGATTGTGCGTACTAAAACTGATTGCTTGCTCATTTTCTAGTTCACACAATGATCAACTTCATTAATTTTATGCTTTATAATCCACTTGTTGGTCGTTCGTTGCCTTCTGCATGGTATGATGCAATTAATAATGAGATTCCCAGTTTGATTTAGTACAAAGAAGTTCTATGTTTCCGTTTAGTTACTTTTGTATCAGAATTTTTGAATAAATAATAATTTTATCCGACTTCTATGTCGATTTTGGATAAATGCTGCCACGAGAGAAAAACTTAGATGAACTACAGAATGTTAGCTTACCTATTTATTGGCATGACAATTACAAAATTAACTTAAGAAATGTTCTTTCCGACTTCACTTCCATTTCCTGTAAAACTCATTTAATTATTTTTTAGGTTATTTTAAGGACAGATAAGCATTTATTAAGGATGGGAAATGATCAAATGACTCCTCACCATTGCTCATCACGCTCTAGGTGGAGCAGCATGGAGTGCCAGACTCTTAGGTACTGACTAAAACACATCCGTGATCTTCCAAATGCCCTTTGCGTTCGAGGGTGACACTTACGAACAAATTCTACAACCCTTTGAAATACATTGAACACTCCTTCGTCTAGCAAGAGAACCATTTTCGTTATCATTTAGCCAAAAGATGATTTCTTTTAAGCATTAGCTTCTCCAAGCTTGCCGCATCCAACGCAGGGTTAACTTACCGGAAGGTCCGTCATTCATGCAATTTCTTTCATAACTAGTTGACCGGGCAAATGGTGTTTTACCAAATAAAATAAAAAAGTAAGTACTCTATGTCCTATTCTCAGACCTACCAAATTTACACAAAATTTTCAGAAGTTTCGAGCAAGCCGTTTCGGAGAAGTTCGATAACAAACACCGTGACACGAGATTTTTATTTATGTTAGACTAGCTGACCCGTGCAACGTCGTCTGCGTTACATTTTTCATTACTGCTCCGCTCCTATTTGGTCTTAGCGTGATGATATAAATGGCCTTCCTCGATAAATGGGCTATCTAACACTGAAAGAATTTTTCAAATCGGACCAGTAGTTCCTGAGATTAGCACGTTCAACCAAACAAACATACAAACAAACAAACTCTTCTGCTTTATAATATTATATAGTATAGATGAGACATTGCCTTAACATGAACTTTAAAATAGGGTGCTGACATTGCTATCTACTGTCAGTGGCTTGGCTCTCATAGAAGTTAAAAAAAAAATCCGAAGTGCACATTTGGATAAATAGTCTTCAATGATTTGGATAAATAGTCTTCAATGGCCTATTCCAGGACATGGTCTATTTGTGTAGCAAAAGCAAAATTCACACAATCATGTTGAGACGTGAGAAGTTAACTTACAAAGTTACTTTCGCATTCATAATATTAGTATATATTAAAGTTCGTGAACTTAAGTATGGACGATCATTCAAAACTTACAATTTTATTACAAAAAAAAAAAAAGTCTCCAGACATCAGCTCAAGTGGCTCAAGTCAGATTTACCGCAATACCAATACGTGCATAAAGTCACACCTGCAACTTTCGCTATCCACTGCGTACACAAAACCTCTTACACAACATGTTCTAATTAAATACACAATGAGATCCGCATAGAAACTGGCAATGTACTGCAAATTGGCGCTAACTCGACTTCGTCATCCATTCATACGTTATAGTATCTTGGTTGTTTCACGTTTGTAAGTTGACTTGTTAATTTGCGGCGCACGAGGTTGATATCCATACTACCGTTGATACTGAAAAGTTTGATAGTGGTCTTAAACGAGCCTATTATTCAAAAAACTTGCTGAGATTTTTCCTAATTACGTTGAGGTCGCTTTTAAGTGTCACCGGTTACAACTGCATAACAGGAGGGCTAGAAAGGCCACTTTAGGAGAATCATAATAGGTATTAATCACACAACTCTCTGTCAAATTTAATTTTCACCTTTATCGCCAACGCATTAGGTCTAAGGTTGATTGGGAAAATTTGACATTGTCGGGTAGCGTGATTTGCTTTCTGATTCTGCTAAAATGGCCTTTTAATTTCCACTGTACTTCACACGAAGCAACTGCTTTGTTGATCTCCATAACCCAGTAACTGGGAATTACAATACACCTTGACAAGGCTGGTGTAAAATTTTCTGGCTTCTGACTTCCCGTAACGACTGCTTGAGATCAGTAAATGGGAACTGGGACAAATGGCTTCTCGTGCTTAAGTCACCGAAGAAATTCTTGCTGTTATAGATGGTGACCCATCCACGAACCTTACTCGGCAGGCGTAGCTTATCCTCGAAAAATGACCCGTGAAGCTATTATGTTATTCAGCTACAAGCTTCTATATCCATGCTATCATAAACCATTTAATATTATTATGTGAAATGGTAGTCAGACACGAGTCTATCAAATAGAGATACAGCCCGCTGACAGATAGACACCAATTGTATGTTTTGTTAGTTTAAGGTTTTATTTATGTATTTTTCGTTTGGTATACGATAAAGTTTATATAAATCAATAAATTAATAAATAGACGGACGGACAGACGGACGGACGGAAGGCTTAGTAGTAAGGTTCCGTACCCAAAGGGTAATTAATGGAACCCTAAAAAGACCTGCCAAGCTCTGCATGTTATACAGTTACACATCGTATGCATAACGTGAAAGTGCCAAGTTTAGTGTACAGGATGTGGTATTACGTGAACTACTTTGCTTACAAATGTCATTACTTCATCAGTGACGCGGTTTGATTCGGATACTTGATTGTCTTTGTTTGTTTTTCTTTAATGTCGTTTACTTTTTAAAGTTTGTTGATCTTAAATGGATCGTTTTTAATGTCTTCATACGTTTTAATATGCCCAATAATATCATTGTCTGCTTTTGTGCTTCTTCGGTACAAAAACTCTTTTTAAGTTCAGTGCTCCATTTTACAAATTAAAAAAGATGCGTCAGGAAATACGTTTCAAAAAATGATTTGGTGTAGTATACTATAATTAGTATACTATACCGAATCATTTTGAATACGTTTCGACGGCCATTCGGGAATCTGTGTTCCCAATAACCTTCAGCCTTCATACCATCAGGCCTATTCTGGACTCCCTCGCTCCATTCGTAGATTTTATCCACTGCTTACCATCAGGCAAGGTTGAGGGCAAAAGCGGGCTTATCTAGAAGAAAAAAATGATTGTAGAGTGCCAATTGTTTTTTCTTTAGTATCATATCCAGAAACTACTATTTAAAGATGAAAAACTATAGATTTTGAAGATGATAACTAGCGTAGAGATGGTCGAATATATTTTCATTTGGTTAATCACTTGGTGCCTCCTTTTTTAATGATGGGGAATCATCAAATGACCTGCTCTGGGCGGGCCAGAAGGGAGTGTTAGACTCTTACTGACTAAAAATTCGAACGTAGGTATACCACCTAATGCCCTTTGCGTTCTGGCCGCGGTGACCCTTTCGAATATTGTTTTACGCTACTTTTATTGTAATACTTTAGGTTTAGTGATTTTTTATTCTCTTTGACTGCGATTGATTTAACTTTACCTACAAAAGGACTTTCTTTATTTAATTTTGTGCTTTGTGATGACCCAGATATGATAGGAATGTAACATTGAAGTTTGACCTTCAAAGCAGACGGACGTGAAATCGTATGCAAAGTGAGAAAGTGTCATATTATAATATTCAGGATGTGTCATTACGTGAACCGCTCTGTTTGCTAATGTTATTGCCTCATCATTGACGCAGGTAGTTTTGGAAGTATGGATTCGGACAGATTGTGTAAGATTTTTTTAGGAAGCGTGAAGATTTTTAGGAAGTATGTCGTGGTGGTGTATTACTTACCAACGACGTCAATGATGTGAACATCATTGACGTCGTTTAATCCAAAGTTTGAGGTGCAGACGGATTGTGTAAGTTTTGTATGCCATCATCATCTGCCTAGCCTTTTCCCAATTAAATTGGGGTCGGCTTCCAGCCAAACTAGATACAGCTGAATACCAGTATTTTACGTGGAGCGGCTGATTACCAGACCTCCACAAACCATTAACTGGGTAACACGGTATTTCTTGGCAAGACTGGAGTCAGATTTATTGGATTCTGACAAACCGTAAAGACTGTCAAAGATCTACAAAATTACAGCCGAGATCAACGACATAGCGTGCTTTTCGTGGTACAGAGGAAACTCGATATGTTAAGATGGTCACCCATCCACAGACTAACCTTGGCAAGTGTTGCTTAACCTTGAAGATTGAAGTTTTGTATGTCATAAGTATTGAATTAATAATTTTGTTACTATTAAAGGTAGGCAGTAAAGTAATTAGCAGTTAAAATGTGTTTTTGTCCATTTGGTCTGTTTTATTTTCGTCAAAATCATGACTATAATGAGCATTTATTTCACAATACCCATTACTTACTTAAAAGACTTACTAAATTAATATGATTATTACAACTTCATGGTAAATCTTAATCTCATGGTAAAAAAAAACTCTTTCTGATAGTTCTCTTCTTGTTTGAAACCAAATTGAAATCAATGTAATTCTTAAATTTTTGCTGTGTCTGGTACGACACTACAAAAACCGCAGTCAGAAATTTAAATTGGTCGCTGAAACCCAAATCAGCATTAATTACTACTAAATCATCTTATTACAGACAGTGCACACATACTACAGTGTTTCCACTGACAGTAAAACAACACTAACGATCGTGTAAGGAGATGGAAGTAAGTGACTGGCTCATAAGTGCCATTATACTATTTGTGACTTGGTATTCTGTCTATAACCTTTCCACTACTGAAAAACATGAGACACTCCAAATTCTTTCCAACATTAAGACACTCCAATGTTATCTGTACATAATATTCCGTTGTGTGAAAAAGATGGAGCTATACAGGACAAATGGAAACTGTCATTGATGTACAGAGTAAACTGTATAGTCTATTATCAGGCATAATGCTAGTGGTTGGCAGATGGTACATGTTTTCGAGTTTTGATTCTAGGACATTTCAGTTTCTTCATGATGTTTACTTTCACCATTTTGAGTTTAGAACTATTATCTGACAGCAAGTAAAAAGCTCTCTATCAACAATAATATTTTTCTGTTACTGTGGGCCACTCCTTTTGGACTTTAAAATGTACAATGAACAATATACACTTGTGTTGAGAAATATCAAAAGTTTCAAAACTCCGGCTGAATTTACCAGTATCACCTGCAAGTGTAAATCATAGATTACAATGATCATTTGAGATTTCATTTATTGGATTTGCACTACTGTTTGTTGTTACACTGTGGTTTTTCATAATCAAGCAGATTGCGTGTTTCTTTGATCTCATATAACTTGGTAATACGCGCCCCACTTCCGAAGAACGGCAAAGATCGCGTTATTTTAAAGTAAATTGTGCGTTCTATTCAATTTACCCTGGTTTTACTTCATTGAGACGTTCTTATAACGGTGTTTTCAAGGCTGCTGGATATGGGCGTTCCCATAAATTATTGCTACTAGGTGAATCTATTTTATTACCATCATACGATGGGGGATTGTTGGCAACCAGCCGTTCTATTGTATTTGATTTGATCATTTTGTGGTTCTACTGTTAATAACAGTTTTGAACTAAGTTATAATTATTTTATAATATTGGTTTTAGGTATATTTTTGAAAATGGTTATGTGAATGGAGGGATTGAGAATTTTAACTAGTGGAAATAAGCTCACACCGAGAGATATCCATTACGCTAAGCCTAGCTTTTTCACATTTTTTGGGGTGGCTCTTCTTCTCATCTTTAATTCACCAAACTCTAAAGCAGATCTCCAGATTGTGAAAGGGGCTTCTAATTCTTTTGAGCTATGGTTATCGTCCTGAAGAAGAACCTAGGAGACTTTATGTGTAACATGAAATTATTTACTTCTTAACAAGCTTAAATGGATGAAAGGTGAAGAATATATGGACATTTGTAACTGAAGATATTTGAGATATACAGATGCAAATGGAATTGGTAGCATTCATCTTAAGGTACAATTCGAATCTTGGTGACCGCGACTGGCGACAATGACACGCGACCGCTACCCACTGCATTGTATGTATTACTATGGAACACTTACGGGTGCACGCGACCGATAAGACTCGTACGCGTTAATGGAACTGTACCTTTACTAAAACAGTTCATTGACCTTATTGAAGTCAAAGTAATCTCTATAGAAAGATCAGACACTGTTCACTATGGAAACTATTCAACGCATGCTATTTGCGTGTCACTAATCATATGTAATTCGTTCGACAGTCGATTTAAGAGTTACAAACGCAATGAAAATAAGAGTTTTATTTTCTATTGAAAAATTCGCGTGATAGATGTGTTTATTCCATGTCATCATATTCTTATGTAATTGTACTCATGAGCTCTTTTGTTTGTATGTTCATTGGAGTTTCGATTTTATCTTATAATATATAAAGTGACATAGCACATTATCTTCATCAACGGTTTTCATCATCACCACTTTGATGGCATCACAGTATAAGGAATCAAGTCAACATTTTTCTGAACTGTGATTTTAAAAGTTAAGGGCACAAAATGAAATTCGCTACCGGTTAGCGCTGACATAGCGTATTTATCAAAGAACAAATCTGCCAATAATGAACATGTTATTTGAAAAACTAGCTGTAATGTAGGAATCCAGAATCTTGAAACACGATTTCTCAAAAATCTACTTTTTTGGAATATGTAGCTAAGCCCTTATGTAACTAAGGGTGCAACAGACAGCCATATTGTAATTTGTATGATGCCGTCAATAATATGCCTGACACTGATTTAACTCTTTGGTTTCAAACAGCCTAAACTAGTGGTTAAACGGTTTAAGGCGAGGTCGCAGTACTGTGTGTTTTGACGAACAACAGCGACTGTTCGGCGAGCGAAATAATGCCTAAATTTTGATTGCTTTTTCTTCTTGGCGAAAACTGATAAGAAATTATACAATATAGTTTCAACATTAAATAAATAAATAAATAAATAAACATTTACTTCAAAATAAAAAGCTATATCTATTGATATAACTTTTATATATATTCGTGATGAAATCTCTTAGCAGTACACGTTTATAATTGTAATTGTAATAAAAAAAAGTATCGAGCCAATCAGTCTACATCGCGTTTCTATCTTTACGATTTACTTGAGGGTATGTTCAATTTTTATGTAATGATTTTTATTTATTAAAAAACTCATAATTAATTAGATTTTCGGATGTTCAAAAATCTCAAAAAGCAGAGAGTAAGCTCATGGCAGTGGTTTACATGGTGCATGGCAGGAAAAATGACTCGAGTGCAGACGCATACTTCTGCTAGTGTATTTATACTAGTATGTGATTTGAATGATCATTAATCATTAAATAGCTTATTTCGTGATAAAAGACAATTCCAAGCATGTTCCCCAATTAACTTGTCGGAAATATCTCTACAAAATAAAATATGTTAACTGTTAACACGTTATTTACTGAAATGATTAATTTAACATTAGTTCTTTGATAATTCATTAATCATATTGCCACTTTACGCTATTTTAAAAGCCAACTTTAGAAGTTACAAACATGCTTAATTTTTTTGTAATAACGTTTAAAAATACTGGTCGTTAGACCCCAAAAAATAGAAAAAAGCTTATTTTTCTCTCTTTACAGATCAATCCGGATATTGCTTAGAAAACCATTTCAGAAAATTAGTTAGGTCTGGCCCTGGTTCTATCCATGGTCCGGAGCGAGGAGGCATGGGAAGCGGTCACCTTGTTCTGCGAAGCAGTAATTAATGCTAGCAAAAGAGGAGGCCAAACGCGTGTGAGAGAGGGAAACCTCACGCAGAAGAAGACGCCCCGAGCGACGACCGATGGTGAGCTTTGGGTGGCTTACCGTCCGATCAGAACCAGATCTGGGTCGACGGCGTGTTGTGTTCCACGCGCGACTCAAGAAGATGTCAGCGTAGTAGACGGAGCCTGCTAGGGTCAGTACCTTCAATAGTTGCGGATTTTTTTGAAAAAGCTACCGCGGCCCTGGAACACAAAGGCCACTAAGAGGAATACGTATGGTTTTCAGTCAGTACGAGTCTGAAGGGAGGGCCCATCTACTCCGCCCAGAGCGGGAGAATTTCCAAACATTTGATAATTTTCAACCCTTAAGAAAGGGGCTTAGTTAGCCACTATTGACTTGTTATAATTGGTGATTACTTATCTAACTTGTCATGCTCTGTATGTATCTGTCTCATAATTTATATCATCAGACTATTAGGGCGGGTTGTTTCACGTTTACTTTGCTAAACGTTTAAAATGGCGCTAACTATCGTCAAAAAATTGGGTTGTTTCACAAAATGTCAACGTTAATGCACGTAAAATATAACGTTTACGTTAACAGATGGTCTGAGCACTGGTTAACTTTAGTTGCGTCAAATAGAACAATATTGTGAAATTTCTTTTGAATTCCTCAATACCAGTTCTTCTGATGACTCAAATAAGTGATGGAATGCAAAAAAAGCTATTTAGGTAGGACCCGTGTCAATAACTTAGCTGTTGGGATGGGCAGAAATTTATACCGGAATGTTTTGAAACAACGCTTCTTATTAAACGAAGGTTAAAGATCTTCCGTAATTGTTACTTTTTGACGTACGTGTGTTACGATAACCAACTGTTTGATACAACCCGCTTCCAGTAAGCAGAAGTTCAGACCACGGATTATCAATGATGAATGAGGAACGTCCTCCATTTGTGCATGCGTGCAAAACGGTTCAGATAAAATCATCGATTGAGTAAGATGAAGTCATGAAGACGGCTGAAGATTTTTGATCAATGACTTGAATGCTTGCAGTTTGAGTCTATCGGAGAAAATTAGCATAGCGACAAAGAATCGCCAAGTAACGATGGTTGAATGTATAATGCAAGCTACAATTTGTGATACTACAAAAATGCTTGCAAAAGACTGATAAGTTATAAGCAGCAACATGACATAATGACCAACACACACCTAGGTGTGTAAGGTGGTGCCTTTTCCATATTGGAATCTGCTTCCAGTCAAACCGGATTCAGCTGAATACCAGTATTTGACGTGGAGCGGCGGCCTACCAGACCTCCACAACCCATTAACTGGGTAACATGCTTGTTCTCGGCAACACTGGAGTAAAATTAACGGGCTTTTGATAATCTTATATGACCGCAAGATCTAAAACTGACAGCCGGGACCAAAAGGGGAAACACGGTATGCTTAACCTTGAAGATCGACCAGTGCGGCTCTTATTTCCTTACCTTATTACCTTTCAAAGTCCATTTAATATGTTAACCCTTATATTATAGTTAGTTTAGACCTATTACGCCAGTGTGAAAAAACAAATATAAACATACAAGGTAAAAAGTCAAGAAAAGTCAAAAACCTAAACGGATCTTACAATAAATGCATCCCCACCGTTGAGTTTACACCAAGGTCTGTTTAGAAGATCCTATAGAAAGTGATTTCAAGACTGTCACCAATGATTGGTTGTAAAAACTGACAGCTAATCGAGATGATCTCAATAATCTCAATCCTCAGTGGACGAAGATCCACCTCATAACAGTTAAGTTATGATATCAAACTGTTTTAAATTGAACTGGTCCGGTGAAGTACAGTTGGGAAGAAAAGATTTATGAATTCTATATCATATCTAAAGTTTTTGGTATGAAGGATTAGCAATTTTTTTCTTATTGTGTGGGCAGTAAGGTCTAAACGACCCCAGACATCCTAGTGTTTTTAAACCGTCTCAAGGGCCTCTGATATGGTTGATTTGACGACTGCCATTTTGGCGGCCGGGACCACCGGCTTATACGTGCCTTCCGAAGCACAAAATCGTCTTTTTATCGGAAAATCAGTTGTCAATAGCCAAACTGGAAAACAACTTTACAAAGTATGCTTTCCGTGGGAATCAAATCCACCACCACTGGGTCATAAGACAAACGAAAATAATCTGAAGAACAATATAATACAAAAGTTTTCAGGGGAGAAAATTATAGATTTTTTTTGGATAGGAAATCATGAAATGACTCACGCTCTGAACGGAGCGGAGGGGCGTGTCAGACTCTTACTGACTAAATAATTACCACCCGTGTTCCTCCTAATGTATTTGCATTCCCGGGCCGTGGCAACTCTTTGGAACAGTTGCACAACACTGGCAGGCACCAGTTCTAGCCTATTCAAATATGCTGCTATCTTTGAGGCACGCATGGAACACATCGAACTCGGGACTGGTCCTTATCGGACGTCGATTCATCCAACGCTCGCTGTCCGCAGGTCCAAAATTATAGCTCACCTGCTTATTACTTTCAGAAAGTCTGTGGATCTGATTGGACAAAACAGATAGATTATTTAAACTAGTTTTTTCCCGCGACTTTGTCTGCTTAGACTTTTTTGCCTCATATTTTCATCCTTGTAAATGCATCTTCGTGATTCTGGTATCCAGATAGTGTGAGTCTTTGCAGTGCGTCTGAAAGTAAAATTTAAGCCACAAAATTACTTCGACATGTTTGTGGTCTCCTGGTAGGTACTTGTGTATCTTTAGTACTCACGGTTCCTGTAGAAGAAATACTTTGACATGTTTCTGGCCTTCTAGTTTCTGCTTGTGAATCTGTAGCGCTCATAATTCCAGCCCCAGTAATATTTTGACATCTTTCTGGTCTTTCGGTACTTTTATTTTGTTTCAAGCGCTCACAATTCCAGGCCCGAAAATATTGTGACATTTTTTTGGTCTCCTGGTACTTGTGAATCTATAGCGTTCACAATTTCAGCCCAGAAAAAACTTCTACAGTTTTCTTTTATCCTGGGAATCAAAATTCTGGCTCAAATTACTTTGAATTCTGGTACGGAAAAATTGAATTTGTTTTTTTTTTATTTATCATAATTTATTTAATTAAAATAATCACCATTATTATCTACACATTGCTGTCATCTAATAGGAAGGTCATTTAGATATAACTCTGGTGATCTAGATTCGACCAACTGTGTGAAAGCATTTTGTACTGCCTCCTGAGAAGATAACTTTTTATCACGTAGAAAAATTGTCCAAATCACGAAAAAAATGATAGTTCGTTGGAGCAAGGTCTGGCAAATACGGAGGGTGACGAATGGTTTCTAATTGCAGTTCTTGAAGAGTTAAAACGGTTTCTCGTGCTGTATGAGGTCTCGCGTTATCATAATAATGGTGAAGATCGATTCCCGAGTTGGGGCTGTTTCATTGCTAGTTTTGCTATCATTGTTCGGAGTTCGGTACAGTAGACATCTGCCCAGATCGAAGAAAGCTATAGTGAATAACACCATGCTGAGACCACCAAATTAAAAGTTTTTTATCCAAAATTCTTTCATTTCTGTATCGATTCAACAAGGCAACACAAGTTTCAACACGCGTTTCTTTCTGCAGATCAGTCAAATTATAGGTTACCCATTTTTCTTATTTTTTATTTTATTTTATTGATTTGACGCAAATGAGTCAATATTGTTGGTAAGGTAACGTTAAACTAAGCCGCTTATTCCTGGGTTGTTTGGCTCGGATCGGTTTTCAATTATTCATTGTTATTCACCTGTGTGGGCGGTCTTCCACGTGGTTCGTTCTTCATATCAAAGTTTCCATCACGAAAGCGTTTTAACCAAAATTGCACATTAGCAGTCCCTGCTCCAAACGCAACATTGATATTGAGAGTTGTTTCTGCCGCGTTAGTTCCGCGTCGGAATTTTCGAAGTTTCCATCTTTCTTGCCTAAGCTGAATAAAAAAAGAACAACTGAAAGTCAATAGTCAAATGTTGTGCATTTTTTAAAGAAGAACTTTATAGGTACAATATGAAAAAAGTTTCACTCAAAAATCTCAAACCATGAAGGTTAAATAAATAAATAATAAATAAATTCTTTATTTCACTTTAGGATTTGTACAATTCTTAGTAAGTATAGGTAAATTATAACACAAATGAGGCTGTTACAGGTAGTACAAATTATCTGTTAAACCCTGATTTCCAAACTAGGCAGACCTGTATGTTGGAAGTCAGTGTTCGACCGTATTTTTACATTAAGGAAACAACCTTTATATAGAAATTTGTTAAACACTAAGCTTAAGATTAAAATAAGAAATAAGTACTGAGACTGATGGGCTATGGAATACAAGATATGCATGTAACTACATAAGCAAACAAGTTTTGATGAAAAAGGAACTTAGTTGAATTATAAACGCTATAGGCCAGAAAAACCAACAGTAGTGTGAATGTGATGGAGATGTTGTGTGTTTGTTATGTGTGTTAGTGTAGTGTGTACGTGTAATTGGGTAATAATTTCTCAGTGTCGTCATAGTTCTGTTTTAAAAGCCAGTTAGTAAGTGTTTTTTTAACCTCATATTTATTTAATTTATTAATGTTTAAAATTTTATTAGTTTTATTATAAATAATCGAGCTAGCGACATGATACTGTCGAGAAGCAAAGCTAGTTCTGTGTCGGGGAACAGCACAGGCTCTCTGAGATTTCCTTTTGGAAGGATCGGGCAGTGGCACTTTAGTATGTAGGCGAAGGGTAGCTTTGAGCACAAAGAGTTGCCTCACCGTAAGAGCCGAAGCCAGAGAGTAAAGTAGAGTAGTGGGAAACCTGAACGGCTTGAAGTGCATAACTTTGAGCACAGCTCTTTGCGCTCTTTCGACCTTGATGAAGTTAGTCTTTGCCGCACATCCCCATGCTGTCACGCAGTAATTTAATACTGATGCACACAGAGAAGAGTAGACCAAGCTGAGGGTTTCAGGATCGGCTGATTGCCTGAGGGTTTTAAATAGATGGATGAGACGCCTTACTCTGGTAGTGACAAAATCAATTTGGGGATACCAGTTTAGGTTACGGTCAATATAAACACCAAGATATTTAGTAGATGATACTTGTGTTATGGGAAGGCAACTGCATTTATCATTGGGATTACAATTAAAGTGGATAATTAGTTCGTAATTAGACGGTGGCTGTGTGCTGTTACGAATGGAAAAGGGAATGTAGTAGGTTTTTGACTGATTGAGTGTTAAGAGATTCTGTGACAACCAGTTATTAATTATTATCAGGTTATGTTCTGCTGTAGATTTAATATCTAACCAATCTGAACCATGTACCACTATGGCGGTGACATCCGCATAAGTAAAAATTTTGCAGTTTGGTAAGTTAATATTACATAATTGGTTAATATAGAGCAGAAAGAGGGTTGGTCCGATGATTGAGCCCTGAGGGACTCCGTATTCTATAGGAACCTCATCACTAGTGTGGCCGCTAATTGTAACACTTTGTCGGCGGTTAGATAGATAGTCACAAAAAATGTCGTAAGCAACTCCTCTAATGCCAAGGTTATATAGTTTGGTTAGAAGTGTAGGCACATCGACGGTGTCGAAGGCCTTTTGAAAGTCCAAAAAGATACCAAGACATTTTTGTCCCTGATCTAGTTTCGTAGTGATATGTGTAACAAGATCAATCACCGCGTCTTCCGTAGAGATACCTGAGCGGAAACCATATTGTCGGTCAGATAAGATATTATTTTTTATTAAAAATTTTGTGAGTCGCTTATTAAGGAGTTTTTCAAGTATCTTAGACATGGACGTTAAAACCGAGATGGGCCTATAATTAGCAGAGTTGCCTTTATCACCACTTTTGTGGATTGGATGGAGTAGGGCCTTTTTGAAGGCATTGGGAAAAACGCCTGTATGAAACGCCGTATTGCAGATGTGGGTAAATATAGGGATAAGAACCTGACGGTTAGACTTTAGTATGGAAGGTGGAATTCCATCCCAACCAGTAGCGGAATCAGACCGCAGGCTCATAAGAACAGATTCCACTTCGGCCTCGTCTGTGTCAAGGAGCGCCATTGAATTCGAAGTCGTCGTTTCATTTAAAAATGCGGCAATATCACTGTTGGATGGACGTATTTTTGTGGCTAAGGTTTTACCTATCTCGACGAAGTATTTATTTACTGAATTTAATGAGGATTGAATGTCGCCAGTTAGTTTCAAGAGTTCTATCGGAGGGGTGTGATGTTTTCCGGTGTTTGTGATTTTTTTAATAGTGTTCCATGTAGCTTTTAAGTTATTCTTATTTTTAAGTAGTTCATTTTTTTCATATATTCTTTTAAGCCTGCGCAGAAGGGAATTACAAAAATTTCGGTATCGGGTATACGTAGTTTTAACAATTTGGTTATTTGGGGATTTTCTATATTTTATGTGAAGACGATCTCTATTTCTAATGCATCGAATTAATCCTGGGGTGATCCAAGGTTTAAGGATTCTGTTTTTGTTAGGAATCAAAGTAGATTTAGTGTGTCTAGTGATAATGCTCGATAATATTGTGGTTAATGTATCCGCTGCAACATTCACGTCCTTAGTGAGAAGAATATGAGAGAAGTCGGTATTTGCGATTTCCCTCTGAATACTCTCCATATCTATAACAGTCTTAGTGCGGGTATCATTGCAGATATTATTTTTGAGTTTAAGATTAAGTAGTGTAGGTTTATGGTCAGTAATATGTGATTCGATAACAATAGTAGTGGAGGGTAATTTTGTTTTTAATAGAACGTGGTCATAACACTTATCCTCTCTAGTGAGTAAGACATGAGTTGGTGATAAGGCATGCGTAGCATTTAATGTTAAGTAGTCGTTAGAGAAATCATCATTGTTATGGGGTTTTATGTCAATGTTTAGATCACCAACAATTGTAATGTTGCTATACGATTTCAATGTATTTAATAAGTTATTTAAGCTATCAAGAAAGGTATCATATTGTTCTCGTTTGGAACAGGAAGGAGACCTATAAATAGCTACTATTGCAGTTTTATTATCAATGACACACGTAAGACAGTCTGCATATTTCAGGTTTGGTTCAGTGATGGAATGTGAGATGGAAGATTTAATATAAATTATAACCCCCGCATTTTGATTTGGAGGGTCAGTTGTTGAGTATAAGGTGTACCCTTCCAGAGGTGGTATGTTAGGGTTTTTTTTGAGCCAACACTCTGTCAGTACAATGACATCACATGAGACTTTAATTTGAGAGAGGAGGATTCTGAGTTGGTCGAAGTTTTTTCCCACGGACCGAATGTTTAGTTGAAGAACCGTTAGAGAGTTATCACCAGAGGATCCCAAAAATAAACTACACTGGTCCGGCTCACATAAACATGAGGTAGAGCTGTCAAGTGAATCGAGCTCTGCATTTAGTTCAAGAATGGAAGCCATTTATCTAGGTACTAAAAATTCAGGCAATAGTGGGCAGACAATAGAGAAATATTGACAGTTAGAGCAGATTTGGTGACCGGTTGTGAACGAGAAACAGGTATATACTGAGATAATATTATAACTACTAACACGTGCGAGTGATGGTGAATTAAAAAATCTGAAAGGTACGTAAGATAGTGAGTGGATTGTGTGTGTTGGTATAGAACGCAAATTAGTAATTTTAACAATATATGTAGTTACTAAATAACATGGCAGAAAAATTATAAAAACTAAAATAATATAAAGGCAAGTTAAGGCACACATACAAACGTCACCAAATACATTAAAAATTCATTGTTGTTTTTGGAGATCAAGGAGGAATTGCTCAGATTGAACAATAATGTGTCTTGCGCCGTGTTCTTTGCGAAGGAAAACCTTGCCATTGGTGGTCCAGCAGAACACGTATTTGTTTAACTTAGCAAATTCCCTTGCCAAGTAAAATAGCTTTTTCGCGGAGCTCGGCAGATATTCCGCAACGTATATTGGTACAGATTTCCCTGGACAGGCAATCAAGCTGGTGTTTAAGCGGTCTTCACGTGAACGAGATTTGTTGTAATTTTTTCGCGGAGGAAAGAATCTTCTCCTTATCCTGCACCGAGGTTAATTCAACAACAATCGGTTTAGTATTTCCTTGTTTTCCTGGAATACGATAGATGTCACGTACCCCATTGATAGGGACTCCAAGCGCTTTGCCAAGGTTCTGCGCTATCTGCGTGAGGTCAGCGGTGGATTCTCGCTCAGATGAGGGTACGTTCCGAATCTCTATAGAGGAGCCACGGGAGCACTGCTGTAGATCAGTGACTTTCTTTTCAAGCTCTTGAATGGTATGCAGGTATTCTTTCCTTTCTATTTGAAGACACTCAATCTGCTTCTTCATGTCCTCGTACTGGTGGTTCATGAATGTCAGGGATTTCTCAATTTCAAGATTTGATTTTTGGATGGAGAGGTTTTGGATTTTTAACTCAGCTAAGTCGGTAGAGAGCTTCGACATATGAACACTTTGTGCAGTTAGGACACAGTTCAAATTTGCATCCTGCTCATCTTTCCAGGCTTTTAATATTTCTTTTATATCTGCCGCAACGCCCTGCGATTCGTCGCCCGAAGAGTCTGTGCGGCGATATCTTTTGGTGGCGCGACTTGTAAGGTTGACATTATATAAGTCCTGTATTGGAGTAAATTGACTTATATTTGGTTCCGACTGAGCTTGGTTCATAGAAGGCGGAGGCGTGTGGACAACAGACATGTTGAAAGGTTTATAATTCAAGTAAACACAAGTATTATCAAACCTTAGTAGAAAGAAGCTAAGACGCAGTTACTCCTGTTTAATCGTAGTACCAAACCTGCGCAGGCGACGCGAAGAATGACGTGGTTTTGTTGCTGTCACGCTCTAAACCCGCTAGGGGAGCACTTTATGGTCCAGTTGTATAGGTGCGATAAAGAAGGAGCGATATTGTGCAGTTTGGACTCGAAGCTACTATTCAAACCAATCGTGCGAGACACCGGCCGCCTGGGTTAACGTCCATAAGCGAGAGGTCTATGTCGCTGGACGCCTCAAAACACTACTTGGCCAGTGACCGTAGACACGATAGTTACACAGAAACACCGTAACGCGGAGGTCTATGTTGACTGGTTAGCACTACTAGCCTTCGTGGACACGTCTATCTCACACGGCGATACGAGCCGAACTCCTACCTACTCCTCCGTTCTGTGTCAATTCGAAGTACCTATTATAATAAAACCACAATTTCATACTTTAACCCCTATAATTACATAGTGGGAAGTAGGAAAAAAAATCTAGCCTAGAAATAGATGCTTTGACACGTTTTTGGTCTCTTGGTACTGGTGCCTCTATAGCGTTCACAATTCAAGCCCATAAAAAACTTCCATATAAACATATATGTTTTCCAGAAGAAAAAAAATGCCCAAAACTACTTTTTGGTACTCGAGAATCTTTGGCGCTCACAAATTCAGCCCCAAAAATACTTCGACATGTTTATGCTCTCCTGGTACTTGTGAATCTGAAGTATTAAGGCAGCACGCGGCTTCGAATTTCCACTTCCTCCTCCGCCTCCATTAAGCTATGCCCTTTATCGGAATAAAAAGTAGCCTTTGTGTTATTCCAGTACTTAAACTATATGTTTGCCAAATTTCATCCAAATCCCTTCAGCCATTTTTGCGTGAAAGAGGAACAAACATCCATACATACAAAATTCCGCGTGTATAATAATTATTAGTTTGATGCTAAATCATTGTACGTACATTCATAGACTTAGTATTTTTATCTCATGATTATGTGTCCTGTATCTACAGGAAACGAAACCATCTCGACAACTTACAGTGTAACATCAGATATGTTATTACCGTAAACAGAATGCGCTACACATACCATTGGCAGGTCTTGGTAATACTTATTATCACAGTGTACGCCACTTGCTAGTCGTCATAAGTCATCTATGTCATTAAAGATTCACTATACCACGTAAACGTGCAAAAATGCACCGAAGCTTTAATTAAGGTTACACAAATAAAGCTTGAGGTGGTAAGCTTATCTTAGTCACTTTTTTAAATATTTAATTTGTATAGCTCTCAAAACTTGGAGTCCAGACTTTTAAGGACGACTGGCCTGAACCTTAGTTTTCTTCCAAAGGAACAAAGATGCTATATTTCTTGCTATAAATTTTAACTCAACAAAATAAGTTCCCGACAGTACCCAACAACATAAATGCATCGCTGCATCCCTCTCAGCGATAGCCAGTGTACCGTGACTCTAAGCGCATATAAACGCAACCAATGCTCTAGTTATACACAGTGCCCATATAGCCAACATAGTGCAAACAACAAACATGGTAAAGTACCTCCTGATCTTGACCCTGGTCGCCGCAGCCACGGCCAGAACGGCGACCACGACACAGAACAAACTAGAAGCTAGAAGCTCAGACGATAATGTTCTAGGAGACCTAAAATTAGCGTATGAGACCTACAAAGATTGCAGCGGGTCCGACATTTCGCACTGCCTCAAAAGGAAATTGGCGAAGACTTTGAGCAGGCTGACGAAAACTGAGGAGTTGGACATCCTGAATGGTGTGACGATAACCAAGGATAAGGATGTGCATATTGTGGAGAAAGAGGAAGCGATTCCCAGGGGGATGGACGACAGCTCGCTCAACAACCTCATCTTGGACAAGGTCGTTAACTTTATGAGGTCCCACACATTGCAGGTAAGGAGTTTAACTATTTTTGAGTTTGCAATATATGTATAGTTTTGAAGCTTTTAAGAAACAAAATTAGTTCATAAAATGAAACATAGCAATCGTTTGTTCGATCATGCGTTACTGCAGTAACACATGAACTGAATCGTCTCAAATTGTACTCGTACCTACTATGCATAGTACGAGTACATTTTGAGACGATTCAGTTCTGAAATGATAGCAGATTTTAGCATGCAGTCCAAATAAAAGTAGACAATGCGTTTGATGAAAATAATTCAAGTACTGAATAAGTTCAATTTTTTTTTTTTACTTGATATGTGTTTGCTCTAGCCTAGGTCAGAGATGACAGAGACAAAGTCTACAATTGAGCGAGCTAGCCCAGAAGTAGCCTGTTAACACTCTAATTTTGAAAAGATTAGGGTTGTAAACGTTCGGAAACACAGGCGCAGGCAGAGAGTATAATAATAATAATAATATCCTCCTATCTATTGCGAGCGCGTTAGAATTTAGTATGGGAATTTAGTTATAGTGCCACCTGGTGGTCACTCGTAGAACCTAATTTCCCATACTAAATTCTAACGCGCTCGCAATCGAACGCGTTCGAACGTGAGTCGAAAAAACTCATACTAAGGCCTCAGATAAGTGTTTTGCACGCAAGAACTATCGTGGCAGGGTATCAAAAGAACCACGTGGTCAGCATTACTTAAGTGTGGATTGTTGGAGACATCATGTATTGTAATTAGTTTTTAGTTCTATTATGTTTTCAAACTCTCTTTTTTATCACTTGATCAATTTTATTGTAGCCTTGTGCACTTTGGTTTGGTAGTTATAATGGTTCCATTTAGAGATTGGGGGATAGAATTGGAACTAGATTTTTTGAATTTTCTTATGTATTACCACGTGTACTGGATAAGTATGTTTATTGACATATAGATTGCTCACTTCACAGAATGCAATACCAAATACCAATTTCCTCTTTGTACTAGTTCGTGTCCGCGGCTTCACTCGCTTGACAAATTGTGTACTAAAACCTTCCTCGAGAACGACTCTATCCATTGGTGAAAATAGCATGAAAATGGGTGCAGTCGTTTTTGAATTTATCGTGAACAAACAAGCAATCGCGGCGGAGGGCAATGTTTTATAATATGTAGTGATTGATTTTGCATACAAATTCCATCAAACTTGGCTCTGAATGAACAAGTTACTTCACTTCCATTCATTGTGTGTGACATAAGACACATTATAGCTTCCATACTCAGAGATAATAAAGTAATTATTATTCATGCGGCGCTTTTGTTAGGCTGTAAGTAATCTAAGTATTATGAGTCACCTCTGCGGCTTGATTATCAGTATTGACTTCCGGGACTGGCTTTACAGGCTTTTTAAGATTTGCTTACAGGTCATATGTTTACTGCCCAACGACTTCATTGGGTAAATTCTTTGCAAGCCTTGGTTCCATTTTCTGACTTTTTTGATTTCTGACCATTTGAAGGAACTGGTACAAATCTTTTGAATTAAAATAGATGTATACGACTTGAATTGGAAAGGTTCTAACAAATTAAGAGGCTTTGCATACTCGAATAACTTTCCGCTAATGTTCGCAAAACGAATTCCATGACGTCAATGCTTTTAGTTATGTTATGAACTTCAAACATGGATGATAACTTGAAAACTAGATAAATGCTGTCAAAAGTAGTATAACCTTTTCTAAACTTCTATCGATTTTCTGTATTGTCTCCACGTGGCACAGCATTTTTTTCTTTTTTGTTGCTATAACTTCGAACCAGAAGGGTTACTCTTTAAACCCGAAGTCCATATATTCAGGCTTAGTTGCGAGCGTATTTTACTCTGTACCAACTAATCACTAAGAATTAATTACAACACGATTTGGGAGTTACTATTAAATTGTGTTATCATTCATTCTTAGTTCGGGTTCGGGACTAATCGTAAGTCCGTAGGTGATACGGAGTAGAATACGCCCGCAACTAAGCCCGAAACTACGGACTTCGGGCTTAGAGAGTAGCCCCCCAGACTCGTTAGTCAAGTTTGTGAAAACCATGACTTTCCTTTTGACCACAACGGTGACAAACGTTAGGAAGTCATTCAGAAATCCCTAAAATTGCGACTAAGTGTGTCATAGTTTGCAATACAATAGCAGATTTGCAAAAATATCGTACAATGCGTAATGGTTAACGTACAGTTAAAACTTGATCATTTGGAAGTCATTCATGAGGTAATGCTTTAGCTGTCAATGGCAAAGTTAATTGAGGGTAACGAATTAAACCTTGTCTGTAATTTATAAGCCGCCACTAATGACTTACTCTACAAAGTAGTGATTCTTGTCGCTATGTGATTACGTGGTGACAGCATTCACAATTAGAAATAACACTGCTTGACTGTCGTTTATTACCTATGGTTGATTCTGTTCATTTAGTGTTGGTGTAGTATTTTTTTTTAACCCAAAGGTTTACTGGTAGTCTACCAGTAAACCTACCAGTGGTAGACAATACCTTTGTTTATTAAGTCTGTGTATATGCCGCTACTAAAGTTTAATAAAAAGACAGCTAATTCTCTTGTAAACCTTCGTTATCAATAATGAGTCTATTTAAAAAAGCCAATTGTTATTATTATATGTATTCTATGTACAATATGTTAGATTTGTGTCCCTATTAGGATGCATCGCCATAACCATAAAATATAGCACACAACAGAATAATATAATTTGCTATATATATCATCCGCCACACACAAAAAAATCTTCCCATGGAGAGTGATGACCACACATCACGACATACAAATATGAAAGGACACCACTTCAATAAATCTACACAAAGATCTTTGGTTGCTAAGTAAAATAACCATCTGCCTTCAATTACAACAAGCAATACTAGTCAACTCATATCAAATTCAATTCTCCTATTTTTAATGCCATCAAAACAATAATTAACACTTCTTTTATTTATATGTGTGAAAAATAGGTATAACACTTTGATACACCAGACTTTGTTCCGGTTGCATATAGATCCGGCTACCCCCGTAAAAGCGTGACGGCTCAATCTTACAGTTAATGCGTAAAAACAGCATACCATCCAGCAACGCAGCGTGACAACTTTCCCGATGCATCTCATAATTGCATTTAATTAGTCTATCTTCACTTTTTGCTGGCCACACTCTATTAAACTCTGCAGTTTCTTCTAATTGCTCCGTGCGTGATAATTGATATGCGTAGAGAAAATCTAATGTGTGCTAAATGGGGGGTCTGCACGTCAGTGCGTGTCGTTTCTAGTAATGTGTTTAGGGATAAGTGCGTGCTTGGTTCTTGGTTCAATAGGTTCAGTTTATCAGGTGGTTGTAGACCATTCATAGTGCAGCCTTTATTTATTTTTATAACAATTGCTTCCTAAACTAACAGCACTGCACTGCAGGACTTTATAATGGCTTTAAGTAACATAAAAAAGAGCTGCAACTTGGAAAATGATGCACGGATATGGACATAAAAAAGAATTCAGAGTTGACCACTAATAACACTATGGTTCAGCTGCCACAATTGAATAATGAGCTTGAAGAATTCTGAACTGAAACATTTTGCACTTCAATGTTTCAGTACGTAAAATGCCTTATATCATTGAAATTTCCGGACTTTGTTCATTATTTTAAGGGTCAAAGTTCATCAACAGTCATCCATTGGTCATGAACAAGCATTTTCATTTCCCAGAACGATTTGTTTCTTCATTGTTCATCGTGCTATTTCTTCCGTTGTCATCCGTCACTGATTGGTCACAAGTCTTGGTTACATTTATTTTTTAGTTCCGTTTGTTATTAATTAAGTGTTTAAGTTAAACATGCTCTCTTAAAAGCATGAGTATGTATTAGTCTGACTAATGAATAGCTGCACCAACTATTATGCGGTCATCAACCTACAGTCGGTCTGTAAACAAAACTTTCTTCTTGAAAGAGATAAATTGAATAGATTACTCACGTAAATTTCAACTTAGATTGTTTTATATCGAAAAGTCACCCAGATTATCATTTGAGAAATTTTGATAGTCGAGACGAGTTGACAAAAAAAAACAAAATCTTATCTACAGCTTAGGGGATAGTGTTGCTCATGCAGTCACAGTGGAGGTCGTACAGGCAGTTAATTCAAGTACTGTTTAGTCATTCGAATAGACTGAAAGCCGACCCTAACATATTTGGCAAAAGGTTCATCACCATCATCTCCCTGCTCTTGTCTTTTTTACTTGCAATCGGTGCAATATGTTTTTTCGTCGATTCTGTCCTATCAACCATCACGCAATTACTGACTCTATTATCATCGGAGACGAGTTAATTGGAATGATTTTTCAATTTTCATTTTATCAATTACTAGCTGACCCGCGCAACTTCGTTTGCGTCACATTTTCCATTAATGCTCCGCTCCAAAAGCTTTGTTTTAGCGTGATGATATATAGCCTATAACCTTCCTCAATAAATGGGCTATCTAACATTGAAAGAATTTTTCAAATCGGACCAGTAGTTCCTGAGATTACCCCCTAAATACAAACTTACAAACATACAAACTTACAAAAAAATGTTACCTCTTTATAATATTAGTATAGATAAGTATATAATGATCTGTTTCACTTTCGAGTACTTCACCTCTCAGTTGTTATTAGCAAGTATGGGTTTTCATCAACTGAATCTACAAGCAGTCATCGGTTGAGCTGAAATTTTGCGTACATGCACCGTTGGGTAGGGTCTCCTGATGATTAGAGACGTATTATTATGTGTAAGGGGATAATTTTATATTTTTTAAATTGATAATTTTATTTTTATCCTTATTGTATTTGGTCACATTGCCATCGCTTCATCAATGTTCATGTCTTCTTCATTATTTGGAACATTATCAGCTACCAATTAGTTAGGCTCTTCATGTTAGGCCTGGACATTTCTCTAATTAATATTTTTCAATTGTTTCAAGTTCAATCATTTTAAAATGTTCCGCACTTTCTTATTGCGTGTTCAACTGTAGGAAGTTATTGTATATTGGTCTTCAATTATGCGTTTGAACTGAGTAACAAATTGTTAAAACATGCGTTCGGCTGGTTCGAAGAATTAATTCACTTTTTTTAGTACATGATTAGTTATTATGTATCAATAGCTAAGAAAAGAGTATAAGCATTGGCACGCCATCACAGAATATAATAATATTGTCTTTAAATAGTGCTATTATACTTTTAAAACCATGAGAAGCTCGTGGCTAAATAAAAACAGCCGCACGGGTCGATATTTAAGGTTAAGCAATGCTTGCCAAAGTTGGTCTGTGGGTGGGTTACCATCTTAACATACCGAGTTTCCTCCGTGCCTCGGAAAGCAAGCTATGCCGTTGGTCCCGACTGTCATTTGTAGATCTTTGACAGCCGTTACGGATTGTCGGAAGCCAGGAAATCTAGAAAAGTAGATTTTTGGGGGCCGAGTCACCCGCGTCCGTAGGAGAGTACCCTTCAGCGAATCCCTACACGTGGTCCACGTGTGGTGCTAAACAGGTGACACTAACCGCCTCCTTGGTCTAGTGGTTATACCACCTGATTCAGACCCAGAGGTCCAGGGTTCGATTCCCAGCGGGGGCAATTTTTTTTCTCGGTTTGGTTGGTGGTAGGACTTGTTCTAAGTCCGCCTGGCAAGCTACCACCATCATGTCTAAGTCTGTCGCCATAACAACAATGTTAACATTGCATAGCATTGTTGTGTTCCGGTATTAGAGGTATGATAGCCAGTTCCTCTGTGTAACAGGATTCCGGGTGAAACTCGCTTCCATCTTCGGCTTAATCATCACTTTCCATCAGGTGAGATTTGAGCTAAGAGTTTCCCGTTCTGTATAAAAAAAAACTGACTTCAGTCTTGAAAAGAAGTACCGTGCTACCCAGCTCATGACTTGTGGAGATCTGGTAGGCAGCCGTTCCACGTAAAATACTGGAATTCAGCTGAATCCGGTTTGACTGGAAGCCCAGGCCTAATATAGTTGGGAAAAGGCTAGATGACGATACTTATATTAACCATACAATTAAAAGCAACGTCTTCATCATTACAATTCATTTCCATCGCATTATGAGAATAAAGGACCTGCATGCAGGATAACAATGCACGTGTGTTTGCGCACTTTATTAAATTATTTTGAGATTGGCTATTGTGACCGAAATGCGATACGGAGGGTTATAACAGCCCAATGTTAGGACATAGGCCTTTGAAAGGCAAGTCAATTAAGTACCCTGAACCTGATCGTTAATCCACACATAGTCCTACCTGATTTCATGATTTTATCACATCTGAGTTAGAGTAAAAATTATACGTGATCAAGCTTCTGCCAATTTTATTATTCAGTATACTCATTACATTCAAATAAAATATTTCTAATGATATTCACAATGTTTTAAAAAGTTTCGTGTTTCTTTACCAACTAACAGGAACGTGTTCTCTAAATTCCAGGTCAAATTCCCCACCGAAGATGGCTCAGAACTATCAGAGGACCAGGGTCGCAGCAGAAGAAAGAAACTTGCGCCTCTTCTCGCAATCCCCCTGCTTATCGGCGGTATGATGGTACCACTGGCGTTTGGAGCGTTAGCACTCCTGGCTGGAAAGGCACTCATCGTGTCTAAGTTGGCACTGGTACTGGCTGGTATCATCGGGCTGAAGAAACTGTTGTCTCCCAGCGGGGGTGGTCATGAAGCTCACGAGGTGGTCGTCTCGGCTGGACATGGTGGCTCTGGGTGGAGCAGGTGAGATTGTTTCTGAAAATATTTTTGGTAGAAATGTATTCATTATGCATTAATGTGTAAGTTACTCACGATTTTGTTCAAGTGGGTAATTATACTTGGAGTCTTGTTTACCCCTTAATAGGTTAGGCCCATCGTCAATCAGAAAAAAAAAATGAAAGCCAATATTGCAATGTTTGATGAAATGAAGCCTTTTAGATTATTCTAGTGGACATGCACTATGGGATCAAAATATATTATTGAAAATTTGAAACTACATAATTATTTGAATGACTAGTTCAATAGGAAATTAAGCCATTATAATTGTTCTTTCACAAAAATTTGACGGTGAACGTTTCACGAAAGTTTGAGGCACTAATTTATTTACATTTCTTTTCCTTTTTTAATAAAGACCCGGCCCGGTTTTATTTTAACCACGTGTACTAAAAGATTTTATATTCTCTCAAAAAAAAATTCTTTTAAAAAAATAACTTACACTTCAAGTTTTTTTTTATTATCACATAAATGTTTTTCATGAAATAGTTTGTTGCAGAAAGTTTGACATTTCTTTTTTCTAATTTGCCAGCGTTGCACAAAGTGACCACCTCGAGAGAAATGCCGGGGGCAACCCAGGGTTAGGACTTTTTTATTATTTTGGATAGTTTTAAAGCATAAATTATAAATAATATAACTGGGCTAGCACATGGGGAAAATTTTTCAGAAATAAATTGCATGCACTTTGTATAGACTGCAGTTAGAGATTCGCGCATTTGTAGAGCCTATATCTTTCTGTGTAAATTCCAGGAAGTTCTTTACACGCTTACAGTAAATAAGCCTCAGTTTTGATAGGGAATATTTTTATTTTGCATGTCGTATTGAGCTGTGATATATAATTATTATCATGGTTATTTTGTCTTGATTCCAGGTCACTCGAGAAGGCTCAAGACTTAGCCTACAACGCTTACGCCCAATAGCCAGCGAACCCACCGTTAATTAACATTAATTAATACGCGACTCTAAGGACCAATCGGTTTCACGTAAATATATAAATAGACAACATATAATTAAATTATTTACAATTATAGAGTACATAGTTATGCAACATTTGAGTGTGGAAGCCTGTCGCAAGTTTTTTATAATTCTAGAATTAAAAAAAATAATATTAGTTGTTATTTATTCGCTCTAAAAATCATTACAAAATAAAAATATTTATTGAATTCCGTAAATAAAGTCAGAAAAACACTACTGTTGGATGAACGTTCGAATTTAATTCCTATTATGTGTGTGTCATATTTTTATCTATTTTTTGTTTTTATTTATTTATTGTGTTCGGTAAAACATATTGCTTCAAGAATAACAGGTTGAAAATGAATATTTTAGAGTGTAATATAATTTATTTTACTCCAAGGGTCAGTAAACTGCAGTTGCTACTTTCTTATGGGATATTATAGAAGGTCATGGTTATAAATAATAATAGAGAAAACGGAAAATGAGTAAGAGAATATTATTTTTTCTTAGCATTTAACTTTTCAATAAAGTACCTCGAATACTCTTTAAATACTAAATATACATACACGATATTGTTTAGTCGTATAAAAACGATTTGTTTAGTTAAACCAAAAATATTTTAATTATATTTATATATTTTGTAAACTTATATATTACAAGACTTTGGGGTGTGCTTTAATTAATTTATTTATCAGCAGAATATCGATAGTTTTTTTACTTTTTATATATATTTTTATAACGTATATAATTATGTATTTTGTGTATCAAATGAGCATATTTTTGTACGAATATTTATTTATTTATTTATATGCTGTGAAATATTTTATATAATACAAAGACTGAAGATATCTATGTATAATAATTATAAAAAGAGTATAGTATCCACATGTACATATGTAAATAAATTATTGCATTTATTTAATATTTTTTCCGCATCATATTTATAAATTGAAAGTATTATGGATTGCCAAATATTATTATTTTACAAATATATGTATTAATCTACTTAGGTTACAGATCTCATATTTATTTTGATATTTTCCTATTAAAAGGTGCTCATTTTATTTGAATGCAATGTAAATATTGAAGCGTTATTTATATATTTTCATTTATTTAATATTACGTTCCAGTCAGTTCATTAATTTATTAAATTAACTTAATAATTTATTGTCAAATGTTATTAATTAAACTGTTGGTACTCAACATTATTTGTTTTATTTCTATGATTTTTATTAGTTTCTTCGTATTTTTTTTTTGCTTTTAAAGCGATCAACAGAAGGCTTCGCAATCTTATCTAATCTAATTAGCTCAAAATGCTGGACAACGATCTTTTGCTCCCTTTTCTACAGAAGTTTGGCATGTTCCATTGCGGGCAAGCTTTTTCAGAAAAATTCAGTCAGTTTTTTTTATTTTTATTCAAGAATGGGCTTGCTCTTGACCTCGATCACGCCTGGTGGAAAGCGATGGATGGATCATAGACTTCAGTCAATGATGGATCGAGCATGCTCAGAGGATGCGTCTTTACTCTTGCTTTGAAGCTAGAAGGGAATTTATATACGCTCCTATCATATTACTGCCAACTGGCTCCGTGGTCGAGTGGTTAAGGCGTTTGCACTGTAACCCGTCGGTCATGGGTTCGATACCCACGGGAAGCAAACTTTTTAAAGTTGTTTCCAGTTTGTCTAGGACATTGCAGGCTAGAATCACCTGATCTATACTAATATTATAAAGAGGTAACATTTGTTTGTAAATTTGTATGTAGGGGGTAATCTCAGGAACTACTGGTCCGATTTGAAAAATTCTTTCAGTGTTAGATAGCCCATTTATTGAGGAAGGTTATAGGCTATATATCATCACGCTAAGATAAATAGGAGCGGAGCATTAATGGAAAATGTGACGCAAACGAAGTTGCGCGGGTCAGCTAGTTGTCTGATAAAATTATGATTCCGTGCTTCGGAAGGCACGTATAAGGCGGTGTTCCCGGCCGCCAAATTGTGGTCGTCAAATAAATCATTTCAGAGGCCCTTGAGGTGGTTTAGAAACTCTGACACTAGGGTGTGTGGGGTCTTTAGACCTCACTGCACACACGATAATAAGAAGACACCATATTAGTTACAAAATTCAAGCATTTATTTCAATTAAACTATTTACAGGCACTTTTGAATTGTCAAGGTCGGTCGGTCCAAAAAGTTGAAGCTATTTGCACGTTCCAAAGCGTAGATCTCTATGGAGAAGAACGTGCAAGAAACTCCACGGACACTCTTTTAAAAATAATATTTTTTTACAAAGATTTATTTACATCGGGTTAAAATTATACATATATGTGAGAACGATGTAAAAGACGAGCAGGATAAAAGCATCCGGAATAAAAGAGGAACATTTAAAAGAAATAATTAAAATTAACCATGGCAGCTAAGAAATGACCAGTCCTGACTGACGGCGCCCGTTCACGAACATGACGTAAATAAAGAATAGGTAGAGATAAAGAGAATATTACATAGGGTGACACAATGGGCCTTATCGCTAAAATCGATCTTTCAAGACAACCTTTAAAGTAGTACAAATAATACTTACCTGCTAAACAACGAACTCTGAACCTGCCAAAACGGTATTCACTTTCGCCGCATGTAAATATTGGACAGTTACCCAACAATACTGTTGCATGTGACACAAAAAACACAATGGTATCATGCATTATGCAGACGGGAGCTGCTGCCAAACTCTATATGAAATATGGTAGAGGAAATTGTGTCAATACGTGGTTGTTTTTTGCGAAATTTGTGTGCGAATATTTGAAGACTGTGGTAGGGTTTTTGAAGCGGCTATTTATATACCGTTAAATTTACTACGCTTCCAAATCAGAAAACAACTATACAATTAATTTGCCTAGATATTTCCCAACTATATTAGGGTCCTGCTCTTTGCTTCCAGACAAATCGGATTCAGCGGTAATACGGTGCTTCTTGGCAAGATGGAGGTCACATTAATTTGTTTCTAGCAATCTGCATCGACTGCCAAAGATCTAGAAATTACATTCAGGCCCAATGGCTTAACGTGCTTTACCAGACACAGAGGAAAATTTACCAGGTTTCCTCCGTGCCTCGGAAAGCACGTTAAGATGATCACCCATCCATAGGCCAACCTTGGCACGTTGCTTACCTTTGAAGATCGACCCATGCGGCTGTTACCTATTCTTTACCCACAAGCTCCTCAATACACAAAATACAAATGACCCACAAAAATATTGAAAACAAGCCATTCTTACCCAACATGATAGACCAAAGCGTATGCACATCATTTCTCCCGACAGACATTCACTCTTAAATATACGCCTCGCCCCCAAGTATTGCCACTTCAAATAGTTTTTTGCGTCTCACATCCAGGCAATGTCTGCGGCATTCATCAGGTCGTTCCTTCCTCGTCTTTTTAGAACTCATCAGCCCTATCGACCATCTGTTTTGCAGGCAATGGGGAATATGCATGAAAAAAATACTTACTATCTATACAGTTTATCTAAAAATATACAATATATATAATACTAACAGTGAAAATAGAATCAAAATTTATCGAAAAATAAACGAGATATAATTATTTTAAACAAATAAATCTGTGTCCCTCTGCAGCTGTATGGACGTCATGGGCTTTGCCTTCAAAGTTCATAATTATTGGACCAATAATTGTAATCTTTGAAGTTGTAGAACTTTATCGCTGACGTAGGTATTCAAAAATTATTTCATGATTGTTTACTACAGTTTCATTTTGAAAATAATAAATTGCATACATATTCTCTATTGGATGATTAGATAAACCTTCTGATGAGCCCCTGAAGGTTCCATCTGAGTAAGCTCGTAGTAAATGCCATTAATATTAATCATGTTAAGATTTCGGTGAAGTGAACTCAAAGAAAACTGTCATTCTACCTTGATTGGATGAATTGACAACTCTAGTCATGTTCATTTCACTTTTTAATTTTTACTTTTGACAGGCACGCGTTTGAGCACTATCTCACCTGATGGTAAGCAATGATGCGGTCTAAGATGGAGCACGCTTGCCTAGAAGTTACCTATTCACTCTTGACTTACAGACTCCCAGGTTGTAGCCATCAGGAAACACAGACTCCGGCAGGGAATTCCAGTCCTTTGCTGTACGCATTATGATCATGTTCCCAAAACGTTTTGTGCGCCTGGGCGAGATGTCCATCATGTACCATGTCATGATTAAATTATGCAATTCCGTCGCACATTCCCCAAAATGCAACCGGTAGAAAACCGACAGGCTAGCAACTCGGCGTCGATGCTCAAGACTTTGGAGCTTCGACTCGGAGCTTCGACGGCATACGAACATGGGTTACCACTTGCAGTGACATTTCTATAGCGGTACCATTATAAGACCCAAACCAGACCTAAATAAATCTTACACCTTATATTCGTATCTCAAAGTCTCAGATATCGTGAGGTCCATGATTTGCTCACAGAACAGATACAGTTAATCATGGATAACTACAAACAAAGAGGCTGTTTATGACCAGGAAATATTGCGGAAGTAGAGAAATTGATACAATAATTCCGCCCGCAATAAAGTTTCACTTTTGATATAATATTATCGAACTGCGTATCGACATTGCAGTCTATTATTATCTATAAATACCTCTTTGAGCTAGTTACCTAATGTGAAAATATCTGGGATTTTCTAGGCCTGTCTTTATGATAAAATCTTATTGTGGAAACGTTCTGTAAGGAATATTATAGAAAACCGAGGCAGAAAATAGTTCCAAGGACATGCATGTAATCTAAAACACACTTAGGTTATCGGTAATGCGCCACACAGTGGGTGTTTTCCCCCGTTTTCTTGCTAATGCTTTTTGTATTCCAGTCGAACAAATTCCGCAATCCTGCCAGGCACTGGCCCTAGTGGGTCCCCGAAGAGACATAACGATTTGGACTCATTCCACAGATGCCATTCCAAGAAGGCAAAATACAAAGAACGTCGAACGTCAAACCTTTTCCCAGAAGTCGCATAAAAAAAATACTGATTTGCTGGGCAAAGATCTTCCTCTATTCCATCCATTAATCCTAGTCTGTTCTTAGCCACGTCTTGCCATCAAAACGCCTTGTACTTCCAAATCACCAATCGTAAATATATGATTTATGCTCCAACTACGGGTTACACCCAAATACTTTCAAACCCGCTAAACAATTAACCTACTCAGTCCAAACGCTTCATCACACACAATAATACGGACCTAACGATCGTGAGTCATCTCCAAGCCCTCAGGGCATTGACCCTGAAGAGAAAGTCGACGGACATAGATCATTTCAAGTAATTATGTCCATCATCTCTACGGGATGGGATGCTGGATGGAATTCCAATTAAAGGAAATACTCGATCAATATGTAGTGATTGAGCGTTTTTATTTAAGATACTAGCTGACCCGGCGAACTTCGTTCCGCCTAAAAGTCGATTCTTTATTTTTTTTTCTCAAATAAACGTAGCCTAAGTTACTTCTTATAACACCAGCTACCTGCCAATAAAAGTCCCGTCAAAATCGGTCCAGCCATTTCAGAGACAAAAATTGTAAAAAATGTTATTTTGGTGTATGTACCGTATATATATTCATATAATATACATGTAGTAAAAAACGGTTATTTCAATATTACAAACAGACACTCCAATTTTAATTATATGTATAGATAAATGGCTTCATCGGAAGTGGGAGAGAGCAGGTATTTAAAGTACATAATAATTATGTGGTATGCATTTAAGTCTGTTTATGTAGCTCAGCGTTCTTCTTCTGATAAAAATAATAATAAAGCTTTATTTTATTCCGTATAAATTACAAACTATGATTTAAAAAACAAAACAAAAAAAATAAAAAAAGAGAAGTATAAAAAGTTTACAAGTTACGAGTCTGGTACTTTTTACGTTTTTTTTTCCCTTATATAATAATAATATTATTTCATTTGTACGGACCCCCTTCGGGTAAAAGCCTCCTCCAAGGAATGCCAGTAGTCTTTGTTGCCGGCTGAGTTTAGCCAGCTTTGGCCCGCTAACTCCAATATCTCACCCGCCCCTCTAGCTACTGCTAGATGGGTGGGCCTGCCTCTGCTTCTGGTACCTCGTGGACCAGACCATTTTAGCACTCTCGTTGTGACCTAACCTAACCACTTCTTCTGATAAGCTGCACTTTTATCAATATCGATTAAATCATCATATCAGCCAAAAGACGTCCACTGCTGGACCTCCCCCAAGTGTCGCCACAACAATCGCTCCTATACGCTCCGCATTCATCGGTTACCCGCTATCCTCACCAGGTCATAGGTCCGCCTTGTACTTACACTTTTAATTGACTAAAAGAAAGACAAACTGCCACCACACCTCTTTAGACAGAGACTACTGATGTGCAATTCCTTGGAACCTTCTCCAGTTCTGCTTAACCTGTTTAAAACTAGACAATCTAGATATACATTAATACAAAGGACATTCTTGGCTATAAAACATCGCTGTCAAAATTTTTGACGTTTTCTTAAATGAAATTCTTCTCGTGGCATCAAATCAATATAATACGTAGTGGTTTCTGTCACTTGACAATAACAAACTGATCAGCAATTTTATCGCCAAGCAGAGGAACTGTAGGAAATTCTCTTCACGCCACTCAATGCAGCAAATTTGATAGGTTGATAGCAAGATGGTTGAAAGCTTCAGCAGAATACACTTTGCATCGCATTGCTTCATCATTTTGCCGTTTTTGTATAACTGGGTACATTGCAACTTTGATTAGCTATATTATTCTTAGGGCAAAAAACGAGACAACCATCAGTTACAATCATTCATCAGTGATCAATCCAAACGGCTCAAAACTGTAGTTACGAATAACGTACAGAATTTGCACCGGGCAGCAAAAAAGAGAAAACCAAGTAAAGCTGATTTTCCAATGTCACTTACAACTTATAAGTTAAGATTTGCCAGCGAAAGCGTAATATGGTCGTTGACTGTACTCTAGTGTTAAATAAATTAGTTGAAATGACGCCTCTTGTACACTCTCTTGTCTAGTGTTTCATAGCCAGCTGGAAAGTGCCATAATCATTATGACATGCTCTTGTAAGAGCGTAAAGAAAGCTGTTGGCGCGTTGTGTGGTCATCAACCCACAGTTGTGGTATAAGACCATTATTATTTGACACCTTATAATCACCAATGTATTTAGAGGTAACTAGCGCAGTCAGATGTGCAAGTGCACTGAGTATGATTCCGTAGTCTGAAAAAGTTTTATAGGTGCTTCCTGTAGTTACTCGTTAGGAATGAATCCTGAATTTGTAAACGTTTTATTAAAAACTAGCTCATGTCGGTGGCTTCACCCGCTTGACAAATTATATATTAAAACCTTCCTCGAGAACCCAGTGTTGAAAACATCACGAAAATCGGAGCAGACTTTTTCTGAGTTTATCGCGAACAGAGAGATAGACAGACAGGAATTTTCTTTATTATATGAAGTGTAGTGACAAGCCCTTTTACCATAGAACTTACTACTTAAACTTAAAAGCACAGAGGTTTTTACATTAGGACTATGAGAGGGTAAAATTATATGACCTACCTTTGTAGTTCACGTATTATGTAATAGCATCATCACCTTAAAACCTGATGTCACAGAAATCCTGCATCACGTCATCAAAATTCTTCACTCACCGTACACGGCTGTTTTGGGAAATACCTGTTTCGAATTCGGCAGGAGAACATGACCGAGTGTCATCACTGCGACAATCGCTTGGAGGACACGGTGGAGCATACATTGTAGGTCTGCCCTGCTTGGGGCACCGCCATGTCCTCGTCGAGGCAATCGGTGGCGGCGTCCTCTCGCGTCTGGCCCTGGTTCAATCCATGGTACATACACAATGGCTCGACAACGACCCTGGGGCAGTTGCCCACCAGAAGCAAAGTTTGTCTGGCCTCAATAAGTCCCCTATTTAATCGAGGATGTGGAAATTGCCACCCTGACCCGTACACCTCTATAGCCTTTCCTAAGTGGTCATATGAACTTGTCTGAACTAAAACCGATTGGCCAATTGTCTGCCAGATCCGCTTTTCATTGGGTTAGCTAACACATATCCTCAAATTAATATAGTTTTCCTCCTTTAATGGTTTTTCTTATATTTCAAAGATTCTTTGTAACTAGTATCACCTAAAGCATTTCTCTCTCCAATTGTTTATTTACGCCGTGTTCGGACCGTAAAATCAAGATCTTACGCCACTGACCGCGAAAATTACGGTCAATTTTATTTGTCTGTTGTTTTGTTTGTTCTTTTATGATTGTTTTGGTTTTTATGTGTGTTTGTTGAAAGGTTGAATAACAGTGCAAGTTTAAGTTCAAAGTAACATGGTATTGACAGCTGTTAATATCATAACCATTACACATTGAAGTTCAAGGAACGATAATTTCAGTTATTGTTTTGCTCGTTATCATTTATCTTTCGAACGAAGAAGAAGCTAATGTAAGTTATTTTCTTTTGATCCACAGTATAAGAAGCAATGCTTTGTCAATTTGTTATGACGGTTATAGCCCAATACAATAATACTTCCTGTCCTTATCTAACTCGTTCGTTCGTTGTAACTTGAAATCGGCGCAACAGGCTTTTTCTTCACTATCACTAACTTTTCTTTGTTATCACTCCTGACAAAATCCACTTAATTTTTCTTTGACTTCCCTCTCCCTCATGTCCTCTTAGTTAAATGCTTTTCATCCCTCTTCTTCACATAAATATACGATGATGGAATCTTTATCTTCGTTATAGCCTTTCACTCTTCCATATTGTGTGTTGCGTTTTTCTAACCATAGTCACGTAAAAGCTTAAAGTCATTATGACAGTGCTTCCTGGGCTTTGTTTTTGCTTGGCAGCTATGCTCATCTTCTTAATCTCACTTTCCGTTTTATACGATACACAAATATTCCAAAACCAAAAACCTCAGTTCCCCTCCAAAACAAACTTGGACTCAACTCACTTACATAACAACAAAAAAAAAACTTCTTCGAACATCTAACATTGCTATTGACCTACAAAATGTATTACTCAACGCACAAAAAGTAAACGCTGAACAATTTCAGAAGAAAAAAACCACAATAGACATTTAAGAAAAGAAAAAACTGCGGTTTAAAAACGTTGCATCATAAAATGTAATTCGGATTCGCTTTTTTTTAAAAAAAAAGAAAGCGATGGCTGACCGGTTGCACCAGAATAAGATGTAGTGACTGCCATTGAATAAATGAAAACAGAAGGAACATTGTACGTGTATTGAATACTAGACTCAGTTTTAAAACCTTCCACTTGGTGTCCATGGAGTTTCTTCTTCGTTCTTCTCCATAGAAATCTGCACTTTGGAACATGCAACTATCCTCGCTTGTTTGACTGATCAACCTTGACAACTCAAGTGTCTATATATGGTTTAAATGAAATAAAGACGCTTTGAGTTTTAGATATTAGTCGGTACACATCCAGCGTATCTTGGACAACCAGCCGTGCTGACAGCCTGACCACACTTTTACAAGCTTTCATTAATTTTTGCTGTGTTGATCGTTTGTTAAGGTAAAATCTTGCAAGTCGAATTAGAATTATTTTTTTTAAAACTTTGCCCCACACAAGGAATTTCTCCTGTATCGTGGATGCGTTTACAAACATACTAAGTCACATACACAAACAGCCAGACCCGGAACAACTATCTGCAGGCTCACCCACGACACGCGACGCAGCAGTCGATCGCTCAACCACTGCACCAACCGTGCTTACTTCCTTTTATCCTACGAAGTTGAGTCTTTACACGTTGGTTCTATTCCATCATCATCATCATCAGCGGAAAGACGTCCACTGCTGGACATAGGCTTCCCCCAAGCGTCACCACAACGACCGGTCCTGTGCATCTCGCATCAATGACCATCATCAGCCACCCGTGACCTTCACGAGGTCATCGATCCACCTTGCGGGAGGCCAAAGTTGCGTCTTTCGGTACGCAGTTGCCATTGCAGAACTTTTCAGTGCCATCGACCATCTGTTCTGCGAGCAATGTTATGTACCTGGCCAATGCCACTTCAGTTTTGCTATCCTTGCGACTACGTCGGTAACCTTGATTCTCTTTCAGATGTCCACATTCCTGATCCGATCACGCAAGGAAAAGCATTGCCCTCTCCATTACCCTTTGAGCGAATTTAAGCCTTCTGTTGACGCCCATGATACAGTTCCGATGACAACATTTTTTATGTTCACTAACTATGTCCTGACTCCATCAAGTTTTGGTTTGTAGTAAGTCCCTGACAATCAATGGTAAAGTCAAAGGACAAAGTCAAAATTGCTTGGATATTTCTAAATTGTTTCAAGTGGAACTTCTGTATGGCTGTTTTGTGCGAATCTGTTTGTAAGTTCTCACGACGCATTTCTCAGGAACGGCTGGGCCGATTTGGGAAATCCTTTCACTTTTGGAAAACTTGTCCCTTAACTAGGTATTGACTGATATGTTTTTGTTTTCACTTGTTTTATTTTGTTTTTATGGCAGTCATTATCGAATACTAGCTATCCCCTGCGGCTTCGCTTCAATTGCAAATTTCTTTTTATTTCTTTCATAATAACCTACTCCTAACAGTATCAAACACAACAAAAAAGAATTAGCGAAATCGGTTTAGCTGTTCCCGAGATTTGCGCTTTTAGCATTTTGCATTCAGCGATTCATTTTTATATTATAGATATTGTCATGGGTTTGAACTTTTCTCTACGGCAGCTGGTATAGCCTCCCGCCGCTATTTTATTTTAAACTTGCGGCGCTCGCTGTCGAGAAATTTGAACGTGAAGTTGCCATGTGAAAACAATAAAAATCATTAAAAATGCTTTGGGGCTATGCAACGAAGATGCTGCGCTTGTTAGGGAACCAAAAAGGATAAGGGATAGACTCTTTTGGTGCCCTAACAAGCGCAGCATTGGCTTCATTTGTTTAGTGTCTCATAACAGCTTTAAGATGTATTAAGTAATACAAACATACCACTATCTGATTGTTTATCAGTACCTGTGTATTAGCCAGCATAACGTTCCAATGATGCGTTCACACTAAATATTGCATCAGACTGCCGGAACTGCGTTTCAAGAACAGAAATTATGTAATCATCAAAATGTGGGCGTCTTATACACTTCTTCTTATTCTTTAAGAGAATATAGTCGTGATAGCATATGTATGGAACTTTATTGAAAAATACTAATCCGGCATCAAACGTGAGGATTCTTACTCAAACAGAAGCTTAGTCACTCTTTGTGATTCTTAATAGTCAATTGGATTGGTGTTAAGGTGGCCTCTGGAGTTCTTTTTTAGTTCCATATTTATTTATTTATTCATTTAAACTTTTCGCACAAATAAAAAGTACAAAGGCGGACTTAATGCCATATATCATCACAAAACACGCACTGGTCACCAAACACGCACTGGTCACCAAACCGCAGTGCTTTAATCCGCCAATAAATTTCCCCATAACAGCCGAACAACACAACTAACCGATTCAACACCACAATCTACCTTTAAATCAATCACACCGTCACAGCATAGTGTGCCTTGTTCATATTTGTCGACACAACACGACGCAGGCAACGCTGCGCGTGAACACACTGCGACAAGTCACGCGTAACATGCGCACGATTATGATGTTTTATGTCATGATGTGTCAATGAGTGTTGGGTTTATGCCTATTGTTTATCTTCCTCTTTTTTTTCTTGTACTCGGTATTTCTGTGAGTATTGTAGCAGTTGTCCAGAGGAAATCGGCAGCGGCGACCTCTCGCGTCCAGCCATGATTCGGAGCAAAGATATGGGAAGCGGTCCTTCTGCGAAGCAGTAATGCGAACGAAGAAGGAGGCGGGCCGGGTGAGAGAGAGAGAGAGACGATACCTCTCGCTCCATCCACTGCATCAGAAAAAGAAGCCCCGGGCGACGCGCTCGGGAGGCGCAGGGCAATTCCTGGCCACTGCAGGCCGCCTGCCGGCGAGCATTGGGTGACTCGCCGTCCGATCAAAACCAGGGGGGTAATCACTGGCCCGGGTCGAAAGCACGTTGTGTTCCACGCGCGAGAGATGTCAGCATAGTATTTGGGGCCTGATAAGACCAGTGCCTGCTAGGTTTGTGGATTTTGTTCGAAAGAGTCACCATGGCCCTGGAACGAAAAGGGCATTGGGAGGAACACGTATGGGTTTTAGTCAGTAAGAGTCTGAGCTAAATGAATCATTTGATGATATCCCATCCTTAATTATTATAAAATAATGAAAGTGAGGCTGGTATTAATTAGCTTCTTGTAAGTAAAATACTGGTGCTCAGCAGTGTCGGGTTTGAATGCGAGACAGAAAATTGAGGTCTAAAACTCAAACTTTATAGTCTAGAGCTTTTTAAGTTTACTATAGTTTGTCAACAGCAACTAGTGTTTGAGGAGTAAAACTAATTTTGGAAGGTCTGGATTTGTTAACCTCTCGTAGTTTCAAGATCTCTCATAGCATCAGGCCTAGTTGCCCCTCATGTGTCAGACTCCAGGACTTTCAATACTTATAATCAGTCTACAAAACAATAGTTTCATGAAATCCTTGTTGCTATTCTACCAATTCGCACTAAGCGTTTTCAAACGTCTTTTACAATGCGCACAGCAAAAGAGTGGTAATTTGTGCATGCGTTTGTTTCCGAACGCTTAAAACCCTAATCTCGTCGAATCGAAGCATCGACGCCGAGTTGCTGGCCTGTCGGTTTTCCATCGGTTACATTTTGGGGAGTGTGCGACGGAATTGCATAATTTAATTCCGCCAAGCCCGTTCCACCATCGGACCACAAGACGTACGTTGATGTGCCACCGGTTCATGGTGGACATCCCACCTATACGCACCAAGTGTTTTGGGAATACATTCATTGTGCGTACAGCTAAGGAGTGGCATTCCCTGCCTGAGTCTGTGTTTCCTGATAGCTACAACCTGGGAGTCTTTAAGTCAAGAGTGAATAGGTTACTTCTAGGCAAGCGTGCTCCACCTTAGACTGCATCATCGCTTAACATCAGGTGAGATAGCGGTCAAACGTATGCCTATCAATATTAAAAAAATAAAATAATAATATCTTCAAAGTTAGAGTGAACAGGCTCCTTCTAGGTAAACTCACTCCATTGTAGAATGTCTCTTTCACTTCTGACAACCTAGACTAGAGTCAAGAAAAAACCCTTCTCAAATAAAAAAAAAACCAAAGTTACAGTCTGAATTTTAATTCAGACTGTAACTTTGTAAATTCTTTTACTGAGTACAAAAATAAAGTACGAGTATTTCTTCGCATAGTATTTGCCTGTTGCTTAAGTGTATACACCCTACAATTCTTCCTGGAGAAATTCCAGCTTCTTAAGTTTGAAACAGTAAATCCACACCAATCCACTAATAATCATAACGAACCTCTAACACATTTCACTTGTAGTACTAATATTGTAAATATGAAAGCCTATATGTTGGGATGGAGTCTATGAAAAAAGAGTTATGGAACTCATATTGTCGAGCGGTCATGTCAAGTGGAGTAAGGCAGTAAGAGTGTTTGATTTATAGCGGCATTAATGACACCACAAGAAAAAAACAATGGAGCATATCTATATTACAAAAAAAAAGGAATAGCAATGCCGTCTATCCAACTGGCAGCAAACCAAAAATACTACATCGCGCAAGCAGAGTTTACGGTGCGATTTGAACATATAGGTACATGAACTCGCATATGAACTACAGCTGACCCGCGCAACTTCGTTTGCGTCACATTTTCCACTAATGCTCAGCTCTTATTAGTCTTAGCGTGATTATATATAGCCTAAAGCCTTCTCCGTTAAATAGGCTATCTACCACTGAAATAATTTTTCAAATAGGACCAGTGGTTCCTGAGATTAGCGTGTTCAACCAAACGAACAAACTCTTTTGCTTTATAATATTAGTATAGATTGGGCAGTCGCCCGCCAGGCACAAGAACCGCCTGGTCGGAGGATCCACCCTTTTCAATGAAAGTTTGCAGGACTGTTCCACATGCCCTCTAAAGATTATCCGGCAGCAAGACGGGCATTGTTGCCTCGCGGGCAGAACCTGGATGAGGGTGGTATAGGAGCACGAGGATTAGTACTGGCAAAGAAAGGCCTGTGCTCAGCCCAGGGTGAATCAATTGCGTCTGAAAAGGTGATTTAGATGACATTTAGACCAGCTCTGCTGAATCGTGCTTCTTGGAGTTCCTTGTTGAGCTAAACGACAACGTACAAACGCTTGCACTGTCTGAACATCTGCACTACAACTACTATTTTCTTTAAAAGACCGCCTCAGGCTGTAACTTTGTAGTTTAATGGTCAGGTATGGTTTTCATATGACCTAACCAATACTCTGATTGTAGAATTTGACCTCTAAGCTAGCTTCGGTGTTTATTCATCGAGCCAACAAGGAAAATCGGCCTCGTCTCGTTTCATCCGATCAAAAGGATTGATGTGTAAAAGAGTTACTTCTCTCCAACTTATAAAATAAATGTTATTCATTTGTCATTTACCAGGTGTAGACCCCGACACGGCTTAGAACGAAGAAAACATTTGACCCAGCAGTTCGTCCTCATTGATAATATTCAACATTCCCCGAGAAAAGGCGATGGTAATTGCTAGTACAAAATAAAGCTTTAGCGGATTCTTCACAAAACAGCAACTTTCTTCAATACACGTAAATAATTTAGTATGAATATAAAGTTTTCTACAGAACAGCTTTCGTTCACTTATTGTTAGTAATGAATTTTCTTTAGGCTCTTCAAGCTTTTTAATTATTATATCTACGTGGTATACGAGGAGATAGTGATTTTGATACTTGCTATTTATTGTATACTTTGAAATATTTTGCAATATTTACGTTATACTGAGAAATACTTAATTAATACTTAATTCCAAAGCGATTTTCCTTATGATACCTGTTTATATTGACATCGCCCGAAGGATCGCTAAACTAAAGTTGCAATGGGCAGGATACATTACTCGCAGATCAAATGGTCGATGGAGTCGAACAGTTCTGTTGTGGCAAATGCGTACGGGAAGATAATATATCCTTGGATAATATAATAATATATCCTTGGACATTTCACACAACGCCATCTAGTCCCAAGCTAAGCAACCTAATGCTTGTGTTATGGTAACGAGATGGCTGATAAACTACTTATATACATTTTTTTTTGTAAATACATACATATTATAGATAGAAAAACACCCAGACTCGGAACAAATACTTGTAGGTCGTACAAATATTTGTTCCGTGCGGGAATCGAACCCGCGACAGGCTGCGCAGCAGTCAATCGCTCAACCACTGCGCCAACCGTGTCGTCAACGTCAGAGTATTGAAATATAATGGATACTTGTTTATTGTTTTTGTAAATCAATGAATATTGACAAAGATAAAACGCATCAAAACACCGGAGTGGGGGCTCGTGACGTCACTACCCGCTAAAAATTATGCCACGGCGTGATATATTGAGAATTTTAAAAGCGTCGTAACTTCGTCAATTTATTTTGGTTCCAGTAATAAAGAAAAAATACGGGTAAAATATTTTTTGATAATCTAACTGATGGACTAATTCGATGTTTTCAGTAAACAAGCCTATTTAACTAATTGATTCACGATTTTTTCAAAAGCTTTTAATAATTCCTTCGTGCAGCAGTCCTGATTTTGATAAGCGCCCAAGTCCAATCAGCACTTCATAGAGAGGTACGCTTGCCTAGGTTGGTTCATTGAATCCACCGTACCTTGGAAAACACGTGGAGCTTTTAGTCCCGGCTGTCGTTTTAAGAGCTTTGATAAACATGACGATAGTCAGAAGACAAAAACTCGCAACCGACTTGCCAGATCAGATGGACATCCAATTTATGTAGGAAACTGGTACTTAGCTGCTTCCAGATAGATTGAAAACTAGTAGGGAAAAGCCTTGAGCTAACTCGAAACAAAGTAAGTAACAGAACAGTAGTAACGAAACAAAGTTAGTACAGTTTCAGAATAAGTGTTTGAGGAGAATACCTTGAAAATAATATATTATTATTATTTTCAAGGTATTCTTCTCAAATACTTATTCTGAAACTGGGTTTTGTTTGGCAATCACATGTAACTACTATCAGTCAGTGATTTGGTATTCTATTCGCTTACAGATAATCCTTCTATTAAAATTCAATTACCATTCCTAACCGCATATTTCCTATTCGTATTCAGGTTAAACATGGATCTACTTACTTTCTGTCGATTTAGCTTTCGTTGATCTATTACAAGTGACACACTTTAGGAAATGTGTATATATTTTATATTCAAGACAACAATAATATCAAGGGATTGATTATTAGCTTTGATTCCTTAGAATAAAATAAAATATACCAGCAGGGTTTAGTAACAGTGTAGTAATTCATCCATGATCCGAGATTCCGAGATGATACGTCTGTTGCCTCTACTGGTCCACTGATATGAGCTAGTCGACTAATGGTTTTATAGTAGTACCCAACTGATATGGCTTACCGATGTACCTGCGCAGAAGATGAATTTTCGCGAAAAAGCGCGGGAAATGCTATTGACCAATCGGCACGTTCCACGCACCGCGCTTCTTTTTCTTGAACTGCTATTGGTCGGCAGCCGCCGCCATCTTAGCGATCGCCGCGTGGCATGTTAGTCAGCCGCCATACTTCTTACAATGGCTTGCGAGTGAGATGGAACTAACAGCTGCAGTGTATTATGAACCTTATAATAGTGATCTTAGGTTGATTGTAAGTTTTAAGCATTCTCTCGTTAATCTTCGGGACCATACATTATTTTCTGCGCGAACGAAGATTCACGACGCGCCATATCAGTTGGGTACTACTGTACGAACTGGTCACGAATCTAGACTCCAAAGTAAAAAACACTGAAACGTTCCAGGAAAAATTAACCAAATATAATCTGATACGGGAATCTGATATAGATCATCACGGTCAGTTGTAGCGTTTGCAACCACTTGTATACCGTGGCACAAAAAGGTTTTCTAGAATTTCTAGCAATTCTGAAATACTTTCCAAAATTAAAATCACAAAATTTAATCTTCTATTTGTGTCTTCCTGGTCCTGAAAAGTTCTTCTTCATATTTTTCCTTTTCATGGCTACCTGACTACAGACATGCAGTCTAAAAACTCCCTAATTTACATGTACAATGACTACCTCTTCAAGACCCAAGTCACATAATTTAAAATATTTGTATCAGGGTCATTGCCAAACTGTCCACGTATGGGACGGTGAATACTGTTTGGCACATACCTGTGGTAAATACCAGTTCTTCTAGTAAGGTATTTGGAATATTTCAGGGTCGATTTCACTTAAGGAATTATTAGGATATTGGATGATGTTGACGTGATTGGTTTTGCTTTCAGTTGCTGAAGCGAAGTATATTGGATATCTTTGCTACATCCAATATACTTCGCTTCTGCTAGCAGTTTTGCACCTTTGTAAGTCAGAAATTATCGTAAAAGATCTTGGGATAATTTTTTTATATCCTAATTCATTTATCATATCCTGGATAATAATATGATAAATGTTAAATGATATTTATTTTTGTAAGTAGGTTGTAAATAACACTTTTACACGTCAATCTTTTTTGTTAATTTTAAACTAGATGACTCCTAGCTAGGAAACACCCGCCGGAGTTTTCTAGCCTTCTCCCTTCTTCCTCTTTCCGAAGAAGAAACACTGAAACAAACTCAGAGATCAAAGTCCATAAAATCAATCATACTGGTCAAATCATATGAGGACTCAGATCAGTGTCTGAAAAGGTCTTTTGAAGAAAGAACCACACAGATTTGAGTGGACCTGTCCAATCAATGCAAGCCTCCTGGTCCACCTGTGTGTTAATTTTCATACAAATTAGAGGTTAAGTCGTGAAGAGGTAACAGACAAACAGTATTTCTGTGGCATTAATATCGTATTATAGATTAAGATCAGACTCTCTCTAAATCTGATCTGATGATCTGATCTTCTTGACGTAGACTTGGAACGCAATAGAAAGATTTATTAAGGTGCTTAAGTTGTATCTTACTTAGAGCTTATCAATAAGAACGCTTATAAATTTTAATCATATACCTGAAATTTAATACTTTGCTGAATAAAGCTGAGCTTAGTAATTTTGACTTCCTTAGACGGTCTAGTAGCAGAATAGTCTACAAAAAACCAGTAGTCTTTCAGTAAAACCACTTAAAACAAAACCCAGTCGCTAAGCAAAGTCGTTTTCGAAATGAACAAAAACAAATTCAAATTTACCTATTTATACCACCAAATTTAAAAATAAAATATGTTTTTTAAAACAGCAAATAAATTAACATTCACAGTTTCACCCGTTCACGTAATATTTTCGATAATTTATCAAAATAATGAGCTCATTGAAACTCAAGAGATTTTATAAAAAAGGAAAGTAAGTAATCATTAATAGTGATCGCCATCTGTTCATTGTTCAAACATTTGGTGGGAAGAAAAAGTGTTTTAGGTTACCACCATTCTTTCGTTTAATAACAACTTACATTTGTTGTTGATATGACGATAAACGAAGCTGAGAAAGAAAATACGAAGTTCGTATAAGGGAAACGTGAGAAAAGCGTAGTAATAACCCACAGTGATGATAAAATTGTAAGTTATGTCTGTCTTTGTTGTAGTAGGAAAAAGAAAAACTACATGCTCCCATAGTGTACTGGGAATGGTACAAAAATATGGAACAAAAACACTACAAAGTAAAAAATAACTTTAATTTCGAAAGTCGGTGTTTTTGTTAGTTTCTTCGTAATTTGACACCGACTTCCGAAATTAAAGTTATTTTTTAATTTGTTGTGTTTTTTTTGGAAGTCGGTTGTATTTTTTTGTAAAAAGTTTTTTTATTTTTCACTTTTTTGTGGTAACACCTAACAACACAACAGCAAAATACGCAATTTCGATTACTTGGATGACATAAAACCATCATCCAGGTAGACGAATTCCAGCTATTTCGATTTAAAATCCAAAGATCGAAACCGATTTTGATAAAATTTAATTGAAATCAATCTGCAAGTATATCCTTTTAGATAAAACAAGAATTTTTCAAATCGGTTCATAATTGTCGGAGTTATGAGGTAACAAACATAAAAAAAAATACTACCGAATTGAGAACCTCCTCCTTTTTGGGAAGTCAGTTAAAAACCTGGTTTACTGATGCAAGGCGTTGAAAGGTAGAAATGGTCGAGAATAGGAAAATAATACAAAATAGAATTACAGTTTTAGCATTTAATACAAACATAATCATATTAATTACCATCGAAAAAATAGATCTTACAAATAAACTAGAATTATGTCACTCCTACGAGATAAAATTCTGTGTTCTATAGATAGCAATATTGTAATGAAAGTGGTCAAAACAACACACCTGTTCACCAAAACAAGAGGCTAATGAGAGACTACACGAAAGTGAAAGAATGATTGATAAGATCTGAATACAAACACAAATGGTATCAAAGAATGATGCTCTGATTATTATAAAAATTACACTGTTCTATTTAATAAAGACAAATCTAGAAAAGACATAGAAATATACCTAAAGTACAACAAAAAATAACTAGGACATTTTTATCAGGACAAAAAATTTTGGCAAACCTGTCACATTTTCTGCACCACAAAAGTATCAAGACCACCAACTCCTCATAACAAGCACCACACTTATCAACTGTCACCAAGGTCCTCAACCACACCCACACACAGCCACAAAAAACCACGTGCGTTCCCCGAAAACTCCATAGGTACAACAAACTAATTTCGTAGGTACCAGTTTAATCGACCGACATCAAGTTCACTTTTCTTGACCGTCGCGAGGTAGTGGGGTAAGATGCTTAAAACAGGCCGTCATATACAACGTCGCTACACTTTGTGCCAAGCTTTCTGTAGGGGTAGTTTGATTCACCGCCATGATACGATACGTCGCAGTCCTAGTACTTCTCGCCGCGGCGCAGGCGATGCCGGCGCTCGACAAAGAACCCAATGAAATCGGAGTTTTTGGGTCCATATTAGGAGTTGTTAAAGAGTGCGTCGATGGAGATACATCCTTGTGCATAAAGGTGGGATTAGTGAAGTGATTACCGTGAAGTGTTTTAGTGATGTGTTACTAAGTTCTTATCTTTTGGTTGCAGGAGAAGACGTTGAAATATGTGGAGGCTGTGAACACTGCGCGGGAGTTGGACCTTGCTGATGGTGTTGCAATACTTAGCAATGGTTCCCCAAGATCGGCCAGGGCTTTGGAGCCTTTGTCTGAAGAGCCTAAAGCGAGAGAAGCTCAGATCGAGTCAAGGCTGGTAGATTCAGCTGCTGACTTCTTGGAGAACCATGTGATCCAGTTCAAACTTCCTTCATCTGCTGTTGAAGGCATGAAGAGGTCCCTTGAGGAAGGTAAGCATTCAAAACATCATTTCCACAGTTAAACATTCAGAACATTAAAATAAGTAGTAAAATAAAGTGAGCGGATATAATAGAGTGTTAATAGCTTAATTACACGTTAGATGATAGATAAACGCGATTTGAATGAACGTAACAATTATTTTGATTTATTTAAACAAACATGTTATCATTATTTACTGCTTTTGTAAAACATAACGTAGAGCATTAAAACGAAATGAAACTTAGAAACACAAATGTAAATCAAATGCAAATTGATTGCTAATTTAATATAAATACTTATGCAAATTAATTATGTAAATCGAACGAGGTACGGTTTAACTTTCGTTTTCAAAGTCTTTGAACTTGCGTACTTCAAACAAAATAAATTAAAAGAAAATGTTATAAAACAGGAAAATTAAATAAATGAAAGAGATTTGAATGAAGTGGATCATTGATCCGCGACTAAAGTGACAAAAGTTCTAAGAGAGTGCGGTTTTTAAGATGACGATGAAATAGAGCAAAACAATTGTTTTCTGAACTAAACTTTTAGTCACGTTTTGTCTTTGAATTTCTCCGCTTTACACTAATTAAGTCTGATCTCACTGTCTGTTTTGAACATACTTGTGCAGAAATTATTTGCCAAAAGCATAATTTTATTATGTCGATATAAATGTACGTTAACCTGGTTAAAGTGATTTAAATATCAATCTTCTTACCAAGATGATAATGGCACATCAGTCGATATTTAACCAAAATAGCTAAGACATTATTACAGAAGCAAATCACGGTATCGATGTGTGTGCGAATGAGTATGCATCTGTATTGTTAGCTTACGACCGCAGCCAATATAACCGTAGTAAAACTTGCACAGAATAGGGTAATAAGCATCGGTTCGATAATGATATAGTGATTGATTAGAGGTATTGTTCTTGAACGTACATACGATTTGCCAAATGGAGTCATACCAACATTGGCGAGTGACACCAATTAATTCACCGTAACCATTATGTGTTTCGATGGTGTATTCACTATCAATATCACACGCCTAGATCATACAGAATAATAAGACTACAAATTCAGTCCAACCTTTAATTGGTTTTGTAAGTCACATAACAAAAGAACACATATTAGCTTATTTATCATAAAAGAAACACAAACATCACACTACTTTGCCAGAAATAACAAAAATTAACACATATTCAGAATGTAATGCCAATAAAGCAAGTCTATAAGACATTGGTAAATAAGTAATTAACATTTGAAGCCTAGAGAAAACACATCCTATTGGAAAGTTTAAAGTAATGCTTAAATTCCCATGAATATAAAGTGTCCGTACACAAAATGACAACGACTGTACTTAATACTTGTCCAAGTTATAGCTTGACTGTACCGTTACATATTACAAATGCAAGGTGGCGGTACTAACAAGTGGCAGGGTTATCACCTGATATTATTGGAGTAAGAACAGTAGTGAACTTATAATTTAGAGAGGAGTCGTGAAATCAGTGAAGTGTAAAGAAACTATAGTTATTTTTATAACTTATGGACGTAACATTAAGGCATTGATGAGGCAAGTAAATGTCTTCCGAATTAGTTTAAGATTACATTACACTCGGTGACTGTTATTATGTAGTATAATAATTGTCTAATTTAAGTAACTGTCGTAAAACCGCGTCTTATTGTAATAACTTAACCAGATAAAAAGCTTAAGTAAAATACATCGATTAAAGTAAACGTAGACTCAGTACTACATTACACATGCTCGTTATGAAAGTGAGCATACAAGATAAAGCTTGTTCTTCAGAATAAGGAGCACAAAATAATAAAAATAATTCCAGTAGCGTAACAAATACAAGTGGAAGTAGCCAACCCTAACCGTATGCATGTAACAGTTAAATTTTGTAGACCACAGTTAATCTAAGTTATTGATATAAATAGAAAGGCTAACTGCCCCATTAGTTAGCGATGTACAATTTTCATGCTTTGGATTCTACGCATGAATAAATCTATTTAATTATAAACATGCAATACTGCGATTTCCTGATATACATACCAACCGTATGGAAAGATGCTCCACTTATGTTAGTTCCGATTGTTATTTCTGATTAGGTAAGTAGACTACCATTCGAACAGTACTTCCTGAAGCCATTTGTGTGGTTCGTAATGTTTTCTTCAAGAATGTTAGATTTATTTATAAAGATAATCATAACAAGATCATTGTATCTGATAATATATTTAAACAGTACAACTACTTGCAAATGCAATAGAGATTTAATCTTGAACTGACCTTGTTTAGTTCTCTATGGTCATTGTTAGATGCATTTACGGTAATTCTAACTTTACTTCTAGCTTAAATGATGTCAATTATACTTTCTGACATTTCATTTCCTAACGACTTTTTTAATAAAGTTCTGTTGTCATCAAAAGCTTGTTTAAGTATAATTGCTTACTTGCTGGTTAATTTAGTTAAAATCATAAGTAAGATTTCTCTCAGTTGCTTCAATATAATAAGTTTGACTATAGTTTCATCATTTTTTAGACTATACAAATATTGCTAAGACCTTTGCCATCTGCTAACTCTTTAAGGAAAGATAGGTCGTAAAGATAAGAAAGTCTTACAAGTGGCCTTCACGGATGTTACACGAATGCTAGCTGGCTACTTACTATAGAGAATGAAACTTGAAGCGGGCGCACTCGTAAGGTTCCCTATACATCTTCTTACGAATCGTTACGGTTGTAACCCGGTTTTGGAAAATCAATCTTCGAATGCGGTGTTGCGTAACATAATCCCTTGCGACAGTTTTAAGGAAATCATTGGCTTTATTGACGTTTATCGCTGTTGGAGTTATTTCGTTCAAATAATAGGTTAAACGCATCATATCAGCTTTTTAATTTTCAATGTAGACTTTCTACACATGTTTTAATTGTAACTGCTTCCCAGTAAAAAGTAGTTATTGACCACAATTTGCATTGACTCTTATTCTTAATTCACTTCTGACTGCTCATGTAGAGGCTTAGAAGGTATGAACATGTTTGCAACAATTCAAATCATGACGCAAAAGGAGTGCAGACTCATTGCGAAATTAGGGCGTATCTATTCACTACTTCCGTATTGCGAAAATGTCACTTCACAAAAAAGGCCTTCACATTGAGATTGTCAACAACATGTAGAAACTCGAAAGCGGCACATTCCCTCTACGGCATTAGTTCGAAGTCCTGCCTCTAAACCAGTTTAACAAGTCATCGAGAAATCGTGTAAACGGCACTCCTCGACTCTTCTCCGAAGAAAGTTGCCTTTCCAATATTATGATATGTGTTCGTGTTACAACTTCGATTGATACCAATTATGGTGTTATGAGTCAGACTATTAATCTTAATTATCTTATTTTACTCAAGAAATGGAGCGTCCGTTTTCCGTTTTATCGCGGTTCTGTCTTGATTCATTTAGTTCAGTCTGTATACATTTATAAATATTTAGATATCACACTTGAGCTTCATAACCATCCACCATGCTATTCGGCTATACACATGGTGATTTTGACCGCATTTTAAAACAAATGCTGGGGCTAGACTATCATACATTTTTGCCTAAATAACAGCATCAGATATCAATGGTCAGATTCAGCACAAATTGCTCTTTATTTATCTTGTTTAGATCAATGCAGGTGATTTGCACTGAGTTGTGCAATTTTCTTGCATTTATACCGATCATTGTAATTTGACTGCAACACTCTCGATTTCTTTTGGTGATTCTGAATTTTGATCAAAACAATTTCAAACAGTTATGATAACAATGAGGACCCTTCATTGTATTACATTCCAAACGTTTGTATAGACACCCTTCAAAAAAAATAAAAAAAATAATTGCAACATGTTTTACACCTTGAAATACTTATAGCCAAATTAATACAACACTTACAATCAGTTCGAAACACAATGATACAGCAATTTCAGTGTCAAAGTCGACTGTGTGAGATTTTTTTTTAGGATTTCACACCTTTTCACTCGGTTTAGTACTTTTTACTTAAATTTGTCAATAAATAGTAGTATATTATATATTACCTTATAGTATACCAGTAGGTTCATTACTCTCACTTTTTATCCGCGAACTATTACTGAAAGGAGCAGTTATAGAGAGCCACATGGTGGCTCGATGACTAGGTGAGGAACGTGGGAATCTCCTGGATATGAGAAGCATACGACTGGTTGATACGTTGCTTGGGGTAAACCTACGTATATCCTAAAGTTGACGTCTATAGCTTCAGTTAAGATTTTTCTTTGCATTTTTTTGGGCCCATTTCCTGACAGGTTAGTCTTTTTGCTTAGTCCAATATTTGACTATATTTTTGTATCATTAGGGTTCATTTCTTTGGTATTGAAATTTATAGGCAGATCTTTCCATTTATAAATCATCAATAGGTGATTAAAATGAATTGCTTTGTGTCAAATTTAATGAATGTGCCACAGGTATGTTTGAATTTAACAAGTTCAAAGGTCAATTCTATAATAAACTTGGACTTTTAAGAAGAGTGATAAAGATGAATGATGACGACGCAATGTCTTATTATTCTGATTGTAAAAGTTCTGGTGAAGATAATTGAGTTGTCAAAAGTTTTAGAGAAAACGATACATTAGTCAAAGATACTGATGAATGAATAAGCTAGTAATAATTGACCAAATACAGTTTTACTTTCGAAGAAACTTGTTCCACCTTGTTTCCTAGCCCTACATAGGTGATTGAGGGAAGTATGTCATATAGGTGCGTGAAGGCAATGGGCCGGCAATGTCACTATGTCAATCATAAACAAGTTTTAGAACGGTGTCCATTTGTACCTGTCTGTCTGGCGTTTGTTTTGCTTTTTATCCACTTTATCTTGATTGGATTACGGACTGTTGACAGTTAGTGGATAGATGTTAGATACCGTATTGAAGATATTACTTTATTCTTATTCTTTGTATCTTTTTAAATTTAGAGTTAATTGGCTGCTTCTGGGTAAACTCACTCCATCGTAGACTATATCTCTGTCATCTCTGACCTAGACTAGAGTCAAGGGCAAACCCATCTCAAATAAAAAACTATTCTGGCCAAAAAATGAAGTTGTAGTCCCATCATAGTCCTTATCCACCTATAGTAAGAGGTTTACAAAACATTTGCAACATCTGCCTTATCTATTGCAACCTTTAATTTAGGAAATATACAACGGCCACTATTTAAATTTACTGAAAGTGAAAACAAACCCGCTTAAACTAATATCTAATTGTAACATTTGCCTTATGAAACATGTTTAAGTTCTTCATAAACTTGAATGTATTTCATAAACCTACTGTAAGCTATCCAATCTCATAACGGTCTACAACTGCAAACACAAACAAGAATCTAGTAAAAGTTTATCGAACGACGAAGTTCAAGGAAAGCACAAGACTTGATAGTTCACAGCCAATGTCATAGATGGCGACACTTTTCAAGGCTGCGGTTGCAATGGTAACGATGTAATGCTAACGGTTTACTTATGCTCCTTGAACTAACAGCGGTGGCTAAAGTTAATAAAAAACACTTATAGTGGCACTTATACTAGCATCGATTACTTAATTAACTTAAAGTATTGAACGATGAAAGACAAATATGTTTTTATAAAATTGATATGAAGTCGATACTAAGATGATTTCTAGATTATCCAATAACATTTTACATACCACAGAACATTAATTCAAAATAAAAAATAAGTGAATTTAAAATAACTAGTTCAGTTGAACTACTCTAACCACTATTTCGCATGCCGTGTCGGCTGTCCCAGCTTATGTTGACAAACCTTGTACTCATAGTTTGTGGGTAATGGACCTTGAAAACGATGCCAACAATCTTGTTCGAAATTATCTTAAAACCAATGTGAAAGCTGTATGAGAGTAGTATTATGGTATTAAATAAACGATGTTTTTGTTTTGAGAGTTTTCAATGTTTTTTAATTTATTAAATTTGAAAATTTTTAAATCGTCTAAGGAAAACATTGAAATCATATCCTCTCACTTTCTTTTATTACTTTTAAAAAAGCAAATTGCACATTTATATAGACGGAATCATCACAATTTATTTATTTATTTATATTTACATATACTTTATTGTACACCAAATGAAAAATACATAAAAGAAACCTTAAATTAACAAAACATACAATTGGCGGCCTTATCGCATTTCGCGATTTCTTTTTGATCTAAATATAACTTATACTTTGGTTGATCGATACTAATTTATTATTCTTATGATTTCAGCCCGTGGCAAGAAGAAGAAGATCAAGCAGCTCTTGCCCCTCCTTGCTATCGCCAAGCTGAAGATCACCGCCCTCATCCCTCTCTTCCTCGGAATCATCGCGTTTGCTGCCGCCAAGGCTGTCCTCCTTGCCAAGATCTCCCTCCTCGTCGCCGGTATTATTGCCCTGAAGAAGCTTTTGGCAAGCAAGCACCATGAGACCAGCTACGAAGTAGTCGCCCACCCTCACCACGAGGAACACTACGCAAGCAGCGGTCACGGATGGGGACGATCCATCGATGATGGACAGGATCTAGCCTACTCAGGCCACGTCAAATCCGATTAAAGCCATGGAATTCCCAAGGAGCTATTCTAAGTCCTCTACTTATTGTAACATAGTGTGAAACGGAATGTACTGAGTTTATTTATTGTAGTTTTTAAGGCGTATTTATTTAATAATCTACGAAGAATTTCCCTTTGTAAGGGATTTTTACCGAAGACGCGATTTGTTACTGTTTTCCCATAAAATGTTGTTCTAAGTTTGTATGGTCTTTCATACTATATTAGTATTTTCGACCCTATACGGTATCCGTATTTGTGTATTTTGTACTTCAAAATATTATTTTTTTATTTAACTATTAACTGTCATAGATTTATTATCTAGTCCTTTCTAACTAAGTCCTTATATTAACTGTGTAGTTATATGTATATTATTATTATGTATAAAGTTTTATGCATAATAATGTATGTATACGTTTATTTTGTGATATTAACTATTTATTTACGCTATATTTAACTATTATAAGTAATCAATTTTTATATATTTATTTACATATATTTATCTATCTATCTGACTTTAATAATCATCAACCAATAGATTTTTTCCTTAATATAATATCTACTGTAATCTTATACTGAAACATACCACCTATAATAATATTATGTACTTACATTATTATTTACTTTATCTTCTACTATACACGTACATATAATAATAACTTGTATTTATGTGCCGTTTTGGGAGTACAAATATAATATTATATATTTCAATACTTTCCAATACATATCTATATGTTAAAACTATTTCCTAAATGATTCGTACAAATAAAGAACATAAAATATTACTGTTTACTTTTATTTACCTTGAATCAATATGTTTTAACTTATAGACCAGATACATGGGTAACCCTTCACCGATTATTTGGTTTAATAATAGGGATTAAAATGAGGTTTATTACTTAAAACCAAATTAAAGCTCTGCAATATCTAAAACATATTAAAAAGGTACAGCTAAACTCTTTCTAATCTGGAGAAGGAAAGATTGCTAGAATATATTTTGGCTAAACTAAACGATCTTTCTCATTATAAGAGTATATCACAATTTTTACTCTATTTAACTCCAAAAGAGAAATTACCAATTACCAGCAAAATAATTTCAAACAACTGAACTAAGAGCAGCACTGCACATTTACTTTAATTACATTAAACATAATATCAATTTCACTATTATCATTAACATTACCGTTAGCTTGTTCACTAACGAAACGTTTTCTAAACCCATCATCTTCATGATTGATATCATCATAACTTACAACAGTGGGTATTTCGAAACAATATACGATTATGGTCAACACCACCATATCACGATGCTGGTAACAAATTACTTAATAAATAACTTTCTCTATAAGTTGCGCAAGAATTGTAAGATGTTGAAGACGAAAGTTTGGTTGATGACCTGTGTTTCATTTCTTGAAGGATATTATTTAATTCTTGATTGGTGCCTCAAATCACATGATTTTTCTACTATTTTTTATGTATATTCTTTCTACCATTTAGCTTACATCACGTTTAATTTTGGATAAACAATTCATTTAATAGTTGGAAAAGAGTACTATTTTACCAGACTGGTATCAATCATGGATCCTCATAATAAATATATAAATATATATACATATATATATAATCTACACTTCTATACTAATATTATAAAGAGGTAACATTTGTTTGTAAGTTTGTATGTCTCAGGAACTACCGGTCCGATTTGAAAAATTCTTTCAGTATTAGATAGCCCATTTATCGAGGAAGGCTATATATTATCACGCTAAGACTAAAAGGAGCCGAGCATTAATGGAAAATGTGACGCAGACGAAGTTGCGTGGGTCAGCTAGTAATAAATATAACCCTATCTGCGTGGAGAGTCTGCTAGTTTTTTTGGTCTATAAGGATTTTACTTTAACAAGAGATGCCAGTAAAATAAAGTACAGATGAAAGAGAAAAAAAGAAATGGATTGGTATGTGCGCTAATAATTTCTTAAAATAGGAACCAGCACCGCTTCACGAGAAAAACGTTATTTACTTTTAAATTTCTTATTTTGAACAACATAACTTGTTGTTAGTGATGGTGATCAGGCTACTAAGCACATATGAGACTTTGGAGCTTCGATTCGACGAGCTTATCATCGCCGATGATCCTCTTGGCTCGTTTTTCAATTGACTCGAGGGCATCAAGCTTGTATCTGGCAGATCCGTCTCAAAGATGAGAGCAGTACTCCATACACGATCGAACTTGCGCTTGATACAACTTAAGAAGCTGTTCCGGCGTGAAGTACCGTCGCAACTTTGCCAGGATCCCCAAATTTCTAGCAGCCACTTGAGCTTTGGCCTCTATGAAGGGGCCAAAATTGAGGGTAGATGTTAATGTAACACCAAGAAGCTCAAGTCTGTCGGTTATCGGCAGGGTTACACCGTGGAGAGATGGAGCAGGGTCAAATTGGCTCCTTTTAGCGGAAAAGAGACACGCTTGGGTCTTCGCAGCATTAAACTTGACCAGATTGGCATCGCCCCATTCGGAGACAGCTAGTAAGGACACGTTCAGGTGTTCAACCATAGCCTCCCGGAGAGACCGGTTCCGTGACCCACCAGCTCGTGCGTCAGACACGTATCTCTCAGCAATAGTGCTGTCGTCTGCATACCCAAAAGTACCGGGATTTAGCAGATCATTAATATGCAGCAGGAACAATGTTGCCGAGAGTACTGTTACCTCTTTTTATAATATTATTATATATATTTGAGCATCGACGCCGAGTTGCTGGCCTGTCGTTGCTGTTTCTATCGGTTACATTTTGGGGAGTGTGCGACGGAATTGCATAATTTAATTCCACCAAGCCCGTTCCACCATCGGACCACAAGACGTATGTCGATGTGCCACTTATTCGCACAAAACGTTTTGGGAAAACATTAATTGTGCGTACAGCTAAGGAGTGGAATTTCCTGCCTGAGTCTGTTTCCTGATAGCTACAACCTGGAAGTCTTTAAGTCAAGAGTGAATAGGTTACTTCTAGGCACGCGTGCTCCACCTTAGACCGCATCATCGCTTAACATCAGATGAGATAAGTCAAAAGTGTGCCTATCAATATAAAAAAAATGGTCCCTTATTAAAAATGTCACGACTAATCCAACGTTAAATACACCGCGATGTTGTCATGTATGACATAATAGCTTAAACTAGCAGCAGATCAAAAGAAATCAGAAAAGCAGTACAAAAAGATGCAGATAGCCATATTAATAAGCTAAAAACATTGATTAACTAAACACAGTAAGCACGCAAAATCGATGATCCCAAACAATGCACAATAATTTTGCGTGAGAAAATACAGCTTACATAAACAATTTTAACGATTAGGTACAGTAGAAATTTCTAAAGTTATAATGCAACATAGTATAATATTTTTACTTGGCTCTCATAATAATGTAAATTCTCTTACATAACATTATGGTTTTAATTTAATTTATGCGTATGGGGAAGAAAGTGGAGCTGGTCACGAAGTAGATGTGACTTGGTTTTGTGAGGTCGGATTTGAGTTACATGACAGTTGTGACGTCAAAGAACTAATTAAAGCATTTGCTGAACGCTGTCACCACCTCAAAAACGACTTCTATTTCCTAGTTTTTTTTTAACGTTTCCTAGTGTTTTGGAATTATTTAAGTCATAGCATCAGACGAGACGGCAAGAACATTGTGATGATTGATTGAGACAAGACTACTGCACGAGTAATGACGAAGAATTTATTCAGACCCCTTGCTGTTACATGAACTATGACTTTTAATCAATTAGGATTAAGTCTACGTATTATTATATAGAATATATTCTTGCAACATCATCAAAAGCTTTACATAACACTGTACTACCAGACATTCAGGCGTCAAATGCAGCCTCTACACTGCGGCCATCGCTCGCTCAAACAGGTCCTATAAAGTATAATTATCAAATATTCGGCGTAACAGTTAGATTATGACTAGAAACGCTCGCGGCTTCGCCTGGTGTACGCACTAATATTATTTATTGCTAATACAAGTATTGATTAGAAAGAAAGTTTGGGAAAACGTGATTCGAAACACGTGGGTTTAAGTCGATGGTGAACTAATTTTTTTATGAATGAACGATGAAGTTTTTTGAATGTAGTACAAGTAGTGGGTTAGGTAATAACACTCACGTGGACGATGTAGGCAGTATTACGGAACTCTAGTTTTGGTGCAGTAAAATATATGAAACCAGCTTTTGCTCGTTGCTCCTGCTGTGAAGTTATATTTGCATAAAATAGGTTGCCTGTAATCATCTCCAGGGTTGTGGATTTAGTTCAATGTACTGGAACACAAAGAGCATTTAGAAGGACACGTATGGGTTTTAGTCAGTAAGAGTTTGATACTCCCTTCCGCTCTACTTTCAGCGGAAAGAGCCATTAGATGATATCCCATCCTACAAGTACTAAAAAGTACAAAGATTGTTTTCCTTAATCATGAATTCATCACTTCAAGAAACAAAATCTGAAATAATAATCTCTTTATATGTTCTATAACATTAATATTAAGTGATTTTCCTTGTTACCAGCTGCAGTCCGCTATACGGAACTTCTATACATGCTTATCACCACAGACAATGGTTGCAGCTATAAAAAGTTTAAGAGAAAATGTTTTTATAACGTGTGAAACTAAACACTAGTCTTAGATTTATGATTTTCACACAAACTGCTATTTTTAGGGTTCCTTGAGAGAATTGAATGCATTATGTGTGTATAGTGGAATAAAGATTTAATAATGACGTTTGCGAGTATACTGAAATGGACGGATATTGATTTAAAAAATCATCATTATCATTGATTGCCCGCTCATCCATTATTTGTCAAACCTGCATGCAATACTAACATATTTATTAAGCTTACTAACAAGCTATGGAAGTATTCCGAAATAAAATGATAATAAATAAATTGGTATTGCTGGTGAATGTCATCCACTGCTAATAAGCCTCTCCCCTGTTGCCAAGCAGATTCCTGTTGCTTTCAACAGGTCTTCGGTCGACCTTACGGGAGATCATCCAACGCTGCATTTCGATACGAAGTCGACGATCCAGGACCTTTCGACCCCATCGACTATTTGTTCTGAGAGTAATGTGCAATTCACTTAAGTTAGGCTATTCTTTGGGTCCCACATTATTTTCCTGAGTAAAAAATCCAGTATCTGGTAATTCTGCTGATCAACGTACTGAGCTCAGGATATCTACAACTTTGGTTAAGATATGATACTCGACAGCTGATAAATGACTACTCTAGAATTCAACTCCGATATTTATGTATTTGTTACTATTAATTATTACAGCAAAATAGCAATGAATAGACAAAGTTTTATCATTTCACTCGCATCTTTTCCCAGAACAACCTCTGTACATGTTTGTGTGCGATAAATAAATTAACCACAAATACTCTCCTAATATCATCTTCAAAGTTTTAAGAAACTACATGGCAGATAATTTTGTAATTGTTAAAAATGAATGATGCTTAATTAAATAAATAACAAATGAAGAAATATGACTTGAAAAGTTAATTTTGATCTACGTGCACGTTCAAGAAAAGCTAATAAATAATTCACTCACAGAACATCTTCACTAGGCGAATCGTAAATAGTGAATACACATAACAATGTGTATGTAAATCAAGAAATGTGACAGTTTTAGCAAAAAGTTTACTGGCAAGGCGCCAGCTAGGAAGGAAATGAACCAAGTCTATCTTTTGACTCAGTGATGTGATTCCATTTCTCTTTGATTTGCATACCTATGGGATTTACACAACAATTTCTCCGTCTCAAAGTTTTATTGCCACAGGACGGGCGTCATCGCTTAGGAAGTCCTAGGAAACGCTAGCGTGAAAACTTAGAGTCGTTCATGATGGACTGGTCGGGGAGGAAACCACACCTGGAAGGGTGGAAGGCTATGGGGGAAACTTTTGCCCAGCAGTAGCAGGTTGAAAAAGAAAAGTTTAACAAAATTATTCAATTTTTCTTCCTTCTTATCTGTTCTGACTTATTTTCTTTGTTACACTCTCTTTCTTCCACTCTTGTCTCACAGTAACAGCAAAAATATTTTCAGGAATATTGAATTCTCGGCTGCAAGGGCTGAAAATAAAAAATGAAACTCTATTCATTAAGGCAAATTTCATAAAATAATAACGGTGAAAAATATAATTATCTTGCAATATACCAAATATATAATAAATAGGACTACAATTTAAAAACTGTGCGGAACCTATTTACTTTGAACACTAAGATGCACATCAAACACTTTTTGCAAGATACAAGTTCAATTCCCACACGATACAGTGAAGTTAGTTCATGGCATTGAAGTTATATTTAATACCAACTCTAGACAAACGGTACATTATTTAAGTGCAAACAACAAATGAAGATGTTTCCAAAAATAATGATGATGACCCGTGACGTTTTGAATAAGAAAAGGCAAATGACAATCAGAATTTTACGCTGAACATGAACAATCCGACCTAAAAAAGATTTTATAGACAGAAAAATAATTATTTCGTAGGACTTTATAAACATCTGGATGAAGAAGTCCAAGTCAAAAAACAAACATAGACAAGATACTTGCGGCCAACAAATAGAAAGAAAATGTAAAACGGATGGTGCAGCATAATCTTGTACTATAGAAACAACTATAATAACCTGCTATTTATACGATAAACAATGAAAAGGTCTAAAACAATGAGAAATATAATTATTATGCACTTGATGCCCTACTTGATAGAAAGAACACTTGTTCTTAAATTCTGTTAAGTCATCATTTTGTACCCGAAGACATTTCTCTTAGTAACTCTAATAACTCTTGTACACAATGGCCCACTTCATCCACACTTAATCAACCGTTGCTTCATTTATATGGGAAAGGTCTACTGAAGTTTTTAGTAATGCGTCAATGGATGATGAAGCATGTCCAACAACGAACGTTATAATAAGCGTAGGATGACAAGCAGTTGATACACTTTCGTTTTTTTATAGACATTAGATACAAGACAACATGACTTTGAAATTCGAATCGCTGTTGAAACTGCAAATGAAAAATTAACTTTAAATGTGTTTGACTTAACAAAAGGCTAAACTTTCTGTAAAGAAATGCAATTAATTAGAGAGATAAAAACAAGTTTAGGAGTGTTTAACAGTGGAGATAATAATAATGAAGAAAATTACCATCTCATTACATTCATGTTTATTATTTTTGTATTGTTTTTTATACGAAGGCAATAATAGAGCTTCTAATGTCCAAATGCATCGACATACCGTACGGGCAGAGTACCTAGTAAATTTTCATCAAAAGAGGAACAAGAAAAAATTGACGACGGTACAATCAACAAACTCGCCTTATTATCAACTCTATGCTGTAATAAATTGTATCCTATGACACTGCACAAGAGGTTGCTATTTCTATAAAATTACAACATTGAAAGGGTTCATTTTACCTACCAGTAGCCACGACTGCACCACAAGCTAGTAAAGGCATTGATTGACGTACTGACTACAAAGTACTCGAACAGGACCCACCGTTCGACAAAAGCTCATACATCATTAACGTCACCTATAGCAACGGAGAAATTTTCCTTTACACATTCAGTATACGACCAGAAGCGATTAACTCATTCATTGTCCTGGCCAAGATTGTACCTAGATAACAGTGAACCTTAAAGAAAACCAGTATCATCATTTTGAAATTTAACCTTCTTAAGATAAGAGTCAATTTCGACTGGGGTTTGGAAAATGTCTCAATGGATCGGGACAAAAGACTCTCTCCGATTTAAATGTGATTGAATAGTTTGTCAATAGTTACTTTTGAGGCGGTAATGAGCGAGTAGATATGCGACATTGTGTTCAGAATAGGAACAATATCCTAACATGTGAATAATGAACACACAATTGGAATTTCTGGTGTGAGTTCAGCTATTATTGATTTGTATAATAATTTATTTTTATTAACATTATTAATAAATACATTATTAAGTAATATCGGAAACTATAAATCAGTTTACTACAGATACTGACAAAAAATGCGAATTAAAATTGAAACTAACAGAACAACCACCCCAATAATATTTCAAAAAAACGTTCAATAACTGATTTACACTTTACAAAATCTCATGTTAAATTTAAAACTTAAATATCAATTAAAACACAATGTTGATAGTTGTTTGTTTTTTTGAAATTGTTTCTAATAATAAATTCTAGACACTATTCACGACTCATCACTACACACAAAATAAAATTAATCGAAAGGTTATTTCCGAATATAAAACTAAAGTAGCTGTCGTCAATGCTTTCAATATCATAAGAGCCAAAATGAAAGGAAAATCGAATTTGTAATGAATTAAAAAAAATCAATGACGTAATTATTCATGAACCAAAGAAAGTCTACGCATTACGCAATGGAAGCGAAGTTCAACCTAAATGAAATTAAAAGTGTTTTAAACAAAAGGCAGATTGGCAACGACTATGAATATAACAACATAATTCCGCACTTTATATTCCAAATAGATATATCACCTTTGTCTTTAAGTACCAGAGAAACTTTCGCTTGGTAAAGACAACTATGCCTATAAATGGACTATTAAACAATTTACTTTAGAATACAAATGGTCAAAAAATATAGAAATTCAGCCGATGATATAAGTATATTGATGGGTTTTAGAAAGCGATTTTGCGAAACCCTCCAACGACTAACCGGAAATATTGCGGTATTCCAAATATTTCGAACGAAGTAATTATTTCAAAAGGATTTCCGAATTGTTTGTACCTTACGAAATTACTCACCTAGTATAAGTTACACTCAGTTTTATTATTATTAACATTGTATTGTTATTACGAACTACCTAAATAAGATTGAAAGTAAATTAAAGTTGCTCTTTTTATTTAATGAAAAAATCAAATTGAAAAAGCCACCGATTCATTATGAAACACAATTATTGTAAAACATTACTTAGTAACGACCGCAATATAATAAACACCGTTCCATTCTAAGTTCATTGGCTGCGAATTCAATTCACTTCAATTCCCGCGCAAAATTAACAATTTCAATTTCTCAAGCCATACAAAATCCAAAAAACTAAACGTTCAAATCTCTGACCCTATTACTATGCCACCATAACACACATATCCATAAACCTGACAAATACCTGCTAAAATGCCTACATTGCCCACCCCGTAGTAGGCATGTTTGTATTTCGTCATAGGCCTCACACTTACGAAGACGCCGTGACATATGGAAATGCAGGGAGGGGGAACACAAAATAAAACTCACGCTCATACACTGATCTTTAGCAATTTGTGTTTAGCCATCGAGAAAGATGAAGGTTGTAGTGCTTTTGTGTGCTGTGGCAGTCGCCGGGGCATTGCCCATGGCAAAGGAGGATGGAGCCGCCGAGAGATTCATCTCAGCCCTAAAGGATTGTCTGGACACAGATACTTCTTTGTGTCTCAAGGTGTGTTGTGCAGTGCAGTGAATTGTGACAGTGTTTTGTGATGGGTTGAAGATCCCTGGGGTTAAACAGGCTTTAAGTCTGACAGTGCTTCTTTTGATGTTAAATCTCAAGGACTTAGAAAAATAATTGCGGTTTTATTTGTGATGGAGCTTGCTAAAAATGCTGGAGATCTTTCGATGGATTTTTAGTAGCTTGTAATTAAATTACTGGGATTAATTCGCCAATTTGCTAAATCGAATTATCAACTTACTAAAAGGCATTTAAAGTTGAACGAGTTCACTCACTACAAACTCAAACTAAACTTATTTATTATTCAAATAAACCTCAGTGATTTATCATCAAAAATGACAGTCCCACTATTAAAATTGAATTCAGATACATAATTATACAAGAATTAGGTCTGTGTCAAAATTACATAAACTAAAAGTAATCCTTTTGTTTCACAGGAAAAAGCAATGAAATTCACAGACAAACTGGCAGCCTCATCAAGCCTTGAAGTTCTCGATGGTGTTAGCTTCAAGAACACCGGAGGAAGCCGATCAGCTCGTAGCTACGAACCTCTACCTGATGACCCTAAAGCCAGGGAGATGAAGGTGGAAGAGAGAATCATGGAAAACGTTGTGGACTTTCTCGACAGCCACGTCTTGCAGCTCAGAATGCCTAAAGCTTTGGAAGATGACAACACCCTTGACGAAGAAGGTATGTAACCAGATGACCTTATATTTCACTTTACTTCCAATGCATTCCACAAACTCGGGCAGCATTTTTACAAAGACAAAATCAAAGTAGATCCTTTCAGGCACGACAAAGAGGATATTTTTTATCCGGACTAAAATAAGTTTAGATAGAATTCAGAATATACACGGCAGTCTTAGTATTCAAACTTTTAAAGAGTTCACAATTCCAATAAACAAGTACTCTCTACGTTAATTATAAATAAATGTAAACCTCGTAAATTAACAAGTGTGTGAAATTGCTTTAACTTGTAGTAAAAGTTCTCCATGCACGTAAATAACGAGCCGTTAATAAACTATTGTAGGCTTTTAACGTAGAACATAATTGCCACATAGCACTCGTTAGAAAAGTGTTTAAGTAGTTAAAGTGAAATAAACATCAATTACCTACTTACTAACAGTTAGTTTTCATAGCAAGCGTGAAATATTTAGTTATAATGTGCCAGTTAAATAACTCCTCTTGAAAACGGCAAAACCAGCTAAGAAATTACGACAAAGACAATTCCCAGAACGAATTTATCAACAAAAACACGTATTCAGACATATTTAACGGTTCTGAAAATTATCTTGATCGTAGATACAGTGCATGCCAACAATAAAAATATTAGTTTCGCCGCTAAGCATACAAAATTCAACGTGTAGCACAATGTATTAAATTTTTCCCACGCACAGAGATAAAATCAGCAAGTAACGTGTTAATTTGATACAGTAGTTTATGCACTTTCTTGAGATTGTATTGGATTTCTTCGATGATAGAGTGGGATCAACAGAGTTGAAAGTTTATTTAATGTCAATTAACAGAGTGGGCTTTGAAGCTGTTGCTGATTGTTTTGCCAAAATATAAATCTTTAAAATTTATCAGTGACACTAATGTGCTGTAAGCAAATCCAAAACATGCAAAGGAAGCATTTAAGTAACTCTTTTCTTTTCCGGGATAACTAACATTGCAAACCCTAACAAAGAACAATGAAGAGCCAAAGAACTAACACACAAATATACAGTCATACTTGAATGAGCGTAGGCTAGAATGAATAGCCAGCTTCCATATTTGGCTAAGCTTTGAATGTTTCTCACAGACTGTCTAGTTCTTTGTCAATAAAAGCTTTTCATTTGCACTTACATGCGAGTGAATGCTTCAAATATAATAATATTTTGTTTGCACTTTCTTAAAAGTCATTTGAATAGTGTTTAGCATAAACCGGAACTTGCATCTAATCCAAAACCTAAATTTAAAACCACATTTATAGCAACTGAAACCGAAAAAAATAGTGGTTTTAATTTTTTTTTGCAAATCCAAAAGGTTAAAAGTCATCTCTTGCTAAAAATAATTTCTAATTTTTATTTCTTATCTCATAATCGTTTAACGTTAGCGTCGACTTTAAAAAACTTTCACTTAAGATTTCAAGTTTATGTTAAGTATTAATATAATCACCGTTGGCTCAGTGGTTTACATAAGCTAAAAATTTGCAGCCACTCCTACATGGCCTGGCTTCAGAAGTACTTACTTTTAAAAACTTTTACGCGTGGTTTTCGTTTAACAAACACATCCTTTCCATTTAGAGAAGCTGTAACTTTGTTATTGCATTGTTGTTTAGTTTCAATTTTCTTCGAGGCGCACTTAACAGCATACATTTTATTGTGTCTTCAGAAAAAAAATACATATTTCATAACCTGATCCATTTAATGTTAGTAATACACACTACTTAAAAAATATTTAAGTAACAGACACAATACAAAAGATGAATTCATATATTTGTCGAAATAACCAAATCAACTACATTATCAATTTTCTTGTTATTCAAAATTTTAGAGACAGAAATTGCAACAATTTATTTTCCATTCTCTAAAGGAAAGATTGTATGACGTAACACAATGATCACTTGGATTTCGTTTTCACTTCGACCCGTTTATTTATGTAAGAGCCTGCTAGACCAGTTCCTAGGGACTTTATAAGTTCACTGTCTTTAGATTTCTATCTTCGAATCGGCTTGTAACTTAAGACTATCGATCTTTCTATGCCTGCCACTAATTATGTAATTTTGGTGTCAATAAACTTCATCGTTGACTTTAACACATGCATTAACTTGTTTTATAGCATCTTTAGTATCAAATTTAAAAATTGCCTCATGCCTATAAAGTCGTTTTATTGTATTTTTATCGATAATTATGTTGATGATCACTAGCTTGAACATTAATAAATAAGTATCTGTTGAAGCGTTCTCCAAAATTACAAGTTTTGCAGACCATCCAAAATATGGAAATAATTCTCACTTTTGACCTTTACTTCGTGACATACATGCAATGACTTTCTCAAAATTATAATTTTATTCAACTACGAATGCCAAAAGTTGCAGCAGCTTTCTTTTAATTGTCGTATCTACGTTTACAAAGGTATGGCTCTTATTATGATGTTGTGGGAAAAAGTTTTTGTGAACAAGATTCTTTTGAGTTCGCTATGTGAGATAAAACGGGCTGTAATTCCTTTGTTGGCTCGGTTTGTTTTTGATCTAATTAGTGACTTATGTGTGACTTTAACGGGATTGAGAGAGTCGTCATTGATTGTTAACTTTTTTAGCTAGTTGTAGTCGAGCACTGAGCCTTACTGAGAATTCTTTTGTTGTATTTATTTTAGTTTTTTGTTGCACTAACGGATTAAGAACGAAGAGACAAACAGTTATCATACTGATAAAAATGATGTATGTTTTAGACAATGTTAAGTTTCATGAGATTTTCTGTTTTGATATTGCATCTTCATTAGTCTACAATTCAAAATCATTAATTTCCTCTGCTACTACTTCGGACATGTTACTTAAAGTTTGCTATCTCAATTCCAGGCCGTGGCAAGAAGAAGAAGAAGCTGAAGAAGCTCCTCCCCATCCTGGCCCTGATCAAGCTGAAGCTGGCTGCGCTCATCCCTCTTTTCCTCGGTATCATCGCTTTCGCCGTCTTCAAAGCCTACCTGCTCGGTAAAATCGCTTTCATCGCAGCTGCTTTCGGAGCACTCAAGAAACTCCTCGAATCCAAAAAGAGCAGCGGTTGGTCAGAACCCGCTCATGAAGAGAACCACGGCTGGGAAAGCAGCGGTGGCTGGGGAAGGTCTCAGGATGCCCAGAACCTGGCTTACGGCGCCCATGTCAAACAGGCGTGAGATTAAATTATTAATTTATTTATTCTAGTTAAAGTTAATTTATTAATCTCTACGTAAATCTTCTTCTTCTTTGTATATATTTTGACCACCGTTCGTACACATGCTAAGTTTATTTATATTTCTGTATATATCTATTTTATTTTAAGTTTCATTATGACTGATATTGTTAGTCTCTTCTCTTATTGTATATAAGTATTTGTATTTATCTATTATGTTTAAGTATATTTCACTTTTTTTATAAGTGAGAGATGATAGTACATTTTTATTATTTTAAGTTTTCAGTTCCAAAGATATTTTATATATTTACTTTAATATTTTCAATTTCGTTTTTTGTTAAGTCATTTTTTGTTGTCTGTGTATGGGTATGTTACGAGTCATATTTATTACAAACCAATGTGTATTTAATGCGAAGAATGTTAACAGTTTGATTGTTGCGATGTTTTAATTTATTATTTTACGATGGATCCTCGTAAAACTTAAATAAAGACGACTTTTTAAAAATATATTTGATTTTTATTAATTTTGTGTAAATTAAAATGCAAAACATCAAATCTCCAAAACATTGAATAGAAATAGGGTAGAATATTAAAATTTACTCTTCTACTAAATGCAAAAAAAAAGAATACGTAAATCGTATTTTAATGAAACACGATAGACACAACACTGTCATTTAATTAATATGGGGATACCATGCATTGATACAATTAGTTGGTTCTTATATTTGATATTAACTAGAACTTGTAAGTATTGCAAGCGATTTATTTGACTATGAAAGCAAATTTTATTATAATACCAGCTGATACCCGCGGCTTCGTCCACTTGAAAAATGATGAACTAAAACCTTAATCAAGAACCACTCTATCCATTGGTAAAAACAGCACCAAAATCGGTGCAGTAGTTTTTGAGTTTATCGCGAACAGACAGACAGACAGACAGACGCGGCAAAAGACTTTGTTTTAAAATATCTAGTGACTAGTGATCAGATAGTATGTTTTTCAACATATTAAATTACAATGGAGACAATACGAACATTTAATTACTAGCTTTTTCCAGCGACTTCGTTCGCTCATATCGTCACCCTCCGCGCTAACTGTCATAACTAGCAATGGACATATTTTCCAGGGCAACAGTTTTTCGGTCGGACGCTACAGTCATGTTACCATAGTTGCGTTAGTTATGGCGTTATTAATGTGTTTACAACTTTTTTATATAGATTTTGGCTTACCCTATAAGTTAGTAGCTGCTCTATAACTGTGAGGTATCTAGGTCTTTATTTATATTTATTTAAAGTAGATACGTCACTCTGTGAGAACTTTGTATTACAACTTGTGTCTGTTACGACGTGATTATTTCCTATAAAAATATAAATAAAACTATATTAATGTCATTTATATTTATTAAAAGTAATAAAAAAAACGCTTGCAAGCTTAAAAAGTTACAAGTTAAGTAAAGAAAGTTACAAAAAAATATTATTTAACTTTTATGGCCATTTAGCTGTGCACTTTATGTATTAAACTATAATTATCGAATGAGATGAGTTGAGACTTAACCTTCTTTCAATTAAAATATATTTTTAAATAGTAAAAGCTTATTTATACCTGTACTTAAAATACTCGTAAATCTTATGCTTAATACTTGGTAAACATTCAGTAAATTCAGTTTGTATCTAACAACTAGGTCTTCGTTACTTTAATATCACAATCACAGTCTTTTCAAAAATAAAGTCTGCAATAATTGAACTTGCTTTATCTAGGATAAAAGCGATAGGATCTAGTAAAATCTACAGTAGTCAAAAGGTACATAAAATTGGAAGTTAGTGAGAAAGTGACGTCTAAAATGCCACATGCTCAGTTTAATGACTGAGTCGCCCCTGTTGTTAATGACAGGAAGTCATTATATTTTTCCATCGAAATTGTGGGGGGTGTTGGATTAAGAAGTCCTATTTCTTCTCTCAAGAAAACAGAGACCTGTCTCTTAAGGGAAAGAGAGCGTGGAATCCCTTCTACGTGGCTAGACTTAAAAAAAAAAATTGGGTTCACTTTTCTTGACAGAAAATTCTATCACTTCTGTCCAGTTCAAGCACCGGCCCTCATCGTCTTTTCGGAAAGAAAGCATTCTATGGTCGGCTGAAAGTTTCTTGAAATCGAGAAAGTTTGTGTAGGTATTTGAGAACCTTAGAATAATAACGCATAGAAGCCGCGTCTAGAACAAAACCCGAGCAAAATCGTGTGTCCACTTTTTTTCTTTGTGTGCGTGAGCCGAATGTGTCTACGTTCCTCTAACGCACACAGATATAGCTTTCAGTGATACCATTACTAAGCCGTTACCCACAAAATATGGGAAGACGCATTACTATTTTGCTATCAAGGCAAGTATTTTATGTTGTTGGGAACTGGAAAAGGTAAACATGATTTTTCATGTAATATGACATATTTTTTCGGAAGGTATAATTCAATTTATTTCAAAATAAAAGGAAATAAATCGCATAAAGAATGAGATATTGTTCAATGCGTTTAGAATGCTTGATGGGTTATAATTATAAACAATGTTAAAACATCGGGTTTGATATGAATTAACAGTAAGTATTGTATTTTAAAATTACAAAAATGAAAAACATGAATGAAAGCAATGTGGGTATTTTTTCCTCACAAATAGCAACACTGTGTTATGACAAGTTAGGTTATTATAATTTTGTTTTATTTATCGATTTACGTAAAAATAGTGCATAGAATGTGAGTACTTATTTGTGAAATGTTATTTTATCAATTTTTTTTTGTTTTCCTGATGTGCTATAACATCCTTTCACGCAACAAACTGTCATTTTCAATTATTTACTCGCGAGCTGTGTTCGACGGAACGTGACATTGAGTACTGACGGCCTGGTGGCTAAGTTTGACGGATTAGGCTAAGTTTCAGTTGCCTCACTTTTTGCACTCGTACTAGGTTTCTATGCGTTATTATTCTAAGTTGAGAACATTCACTAAGTTCAGTTTATTTTTACCGAGCAATCTAAAAATTGGAGGTAGCTGGCTCGGCACAAAAACGTCTCCACTTTTTTTAGAGCATAGCTGATGGTGCTATGTACTGAGTCTCCTTCACTTTGCCCATGACATTGCACTGAGAAACGTAAAGTGATTTCCTGAATATTTGTGGCATTGTTTATGACATACAGTAAATATTTCATTTGCCACAATGGAATTTTTGTTCTGTACACTGCATCCATCAGCAAACAGGTAATCAATATAATGCCTTTTGCGTCACTCTTCTTGAGAAAGTCAGACAATGAAGTCGAAATTTCTGACGACCCTCTTTTACTTTCTCCCTCATGCCATGTATAACACGAACAGTCTCCAGAAGTCATATTATCATAAATTGTGAAATTGTACGCTGGAACACGATTTTTATAAAAAAAAACAGCAGTCTCATTGCTAATAGGCAAGCTTATGACTTGTTGAAGGTCAAATATAGCACATTGTATTGTGGTTGGATTCTGCTGTGATGCTATACATCTATTTCTTTCTGATCTGAACAAAGTCTTCTCCTGTTGGTGTATCCTACATTTTTCGCAAATCTTTAATTTTTCTTCCTCAGAACCTTTTAAATAATTATGTCATGAACAAACTACACTGATTCTTTTTTGGGCGGTAGAATGATATTTTTTTTGGTTTTAAAAACCCTTCTGTATGACGTTAACTCGTCACTCACTGCCCGCCCGCCCGCACCCCACCCCAGTGCCATCGCAGTGTGACTTATGCTATGGCAATAAGCTTCATTTTCGTAAAAAAAAAGCTATGATCCTTTGATCTATACGACGTAAATGAAAAAAAGAAGTGTAAAAATTCTAGCAAGTGCCCTATGTACATACATCAGTAATTTTGAATAGTGACGAAAAAAAATAAAATCTCACTAACTGTAATATGTTCATACGACACGTAGAAAGAATATTTTTGCCCTTCTTTTGCACTTACGCCAAACAAAATACTTGAATAACTTTTGAACGGTAAATGATACGGATACGACGATTAGAGAGAACTTTTTCGAAATAAAGTTATGAACACGTAGGTAATGTCAATGCAGATACGACAGTTTGTGAGATACGACAGTTAGCGGGGAGGGTGACGATATCGTCGGCTTAGAGTGTAAACCTGCTTAATCCATTTTTTGGCATTTTGACGTTTTTTTGTGCAATTCCAAAGTTTAACAAAAAATACACAACCCACAATCACAGCTAAAGTCAGCTAGTCTATTCTGTAAATAACCATTTCGATATCGACTTCACCTGAGTGACTAAGCTTACAAAGTGAACTTTATTTCACACGTCATAAGGTCTTATATTTATACGAATTTGAAACTCACCTCGGATTCCGCTGTCGAGACACGAAAATGTTGTTACAGAATAGCACTGCAGTTTTCTTTTAAAATTAACAAAAACGCGTGATAAGTAAAACTGTCAAATCCATAACTTCAAAAGTTTGCGGCTAACTCCATGTAATCCGGAATATAACGCGTACAAATAATGAATGTTCAAATTTTTTGGATTTTTTGAAGGAATGTTTTTTGTCTCTCCTGAAAATTTACCTGATATGCAGTTAGCAGGTTTACGCCGTTAATTTCGGTTCGGGAAACGGGATATCGACGGTTATAGCCGTCGATATCCCGTTTTTCCCCGATCCCGTAAGAATTTCGGGAAATACTCTCTTAGTGCTTTTCTAAACTCTCCAGGGAACCTATTCGCCAAATTTCAGTTTCCTACAACCAGTCGTTTCGGCTGTGCATTATCTGTCACTCACTAAGAAACAGAAGAATTTTGTATATTAGGATGATGATTGAGAATAAATGAAATGAATGAATGAACGCTTACAACCCTAATCTCTTCAAAGATAGAGTAAATAGGCTCCTTCTGGGTAAGCTCGCTCCATCGTAGACTTTGTCTCTGTCATTTCTGACCAAGACTAAGGTCAAGAGCAAACCCATCAGAAATAAAAAAAAAATAATGAAGGACTGCCTCAGCCCGTCTTACAGCCCCTCTTTCCAGTCATAGCCAGAGTTTTACCAGATTCATGTCAAGATAAGACCAAGTCACGGCGAAACTATTAGCTAGTCATCCTAATGGTAGTGAAACTGACCACACTACTACATCACGTACAATGTATAGTCAACTGCCAGTTTCATAGTAATAGTGCACACCGTCTTTATGTTCTAGAAGACAGCAGTTTCACATTTTAAGTAATGCCACTAACTTGCGGTCAACCGTGCCAGGAGATGTTAAATGTGTGTTCTGTGATGCATTCTTTGTACATGTTTGTCTATACTGAGAAAAAGCCAGGGTTGCGATGTCTGTCCAGAGAATTTATTCGAATCACTGTGGCCCTGGAATGTAAAGGGCATTTGTAGGAACACAGATAGGTTTTAGTCAGTAAGAGTCTGTCACTCTCTTCCGTTCCGCCCAGAGTAGAAAGAGTCATTTTAAGATGATACATCTACTCGTATAAAAAAAAATATGAGAAGAAACACTAAAACAAGCTCAGAAATTAGATTCTCTTTAAAGTCTACCTAATTCGTGGTGTTCAAACCATATGAGAACAATGGAGCACACTTGCCTAGAAAGAACCTGTAGCTATGACGAAAAACCAAACGGCTTTAATTGCCCAGACAGTGAAGGACCGCAAGTGCATATCGTCATTTAAAGGATCGTTCAAAGTCACTATAGGATGTGAATTCGATAGGAAAAGATCATAATTATTTGGTTAAGGTCTACAGATTTATACTAGCTTGCTAACATTTTGGATGAAAATATAATGATTGATACAGTGAACGGATTTTTTATTTTCTTATTTATACTTTCATAATTATTATAAAACTGAAGTATTCGTTTGTTCAGTTGAATGCGCTTGTCTCATCATATATAATACACGCTACGACAAAGAAGAACGGAGCATTAATGACAAAATGTGATGCAGACGTTGTAGTGCGGGTCAGCAGTCAACATCTGCCTAGCCTTTTCCGAACTAAACTGGGGTTGGCTTCCAGTCAAACCGGATCCAGCTGAATTCCAGTATTTTACGTGGAGCGGCTGCCTACCAGACCTCCACAGCCAATTTACTGGGTAACACAGTACTTCTTGGTAAGACTGGAGTCAGATTTACTGGCTTCTTACAATCCGTAACGACTGCTAAAGATCTACAAATGACAGCCGGGGCCAACGGCTTAGCGTGCTTTCCAAGGTACGGAGGAAATTCGGTATGTTAAGATGGTCACCCATCCACAGACCAACCTTGACAAGCGTTGCTTAACCTAAAAGATCGACCCGTGCAGCTGTTATTATTTAGCCACAAGCGCGGGTCAGCAGTGAAAATGTAAAAAGTCACGCCCCTGCGTGCAAGCTACTATGTAAGCTTTAACAATACCTCTGACAGCTCATTATAAAGTCTTAGAAAGTGTAAAATAATATCATAAATTAATAAACGAACTTTCTCACACTGTCATAATTAAGTGAGAATGTATCGAAGCTGGGAACTCTACCAATAATTGTGAGAATCTCTTGCCATTGAACTCTATTCAAGCTACCCTTGAATCACAACTGACCTGTTCAAATAATTGATTGTTTCAAGATCAGTTAGGAGTATGATAAATAGATTTCTCATGGTTACTAAAGATGTAAAAGTACAAATTTCTTTTATGAGTTACGGAATCAATAACTGCATAATTTTATAGCCAGGTATAAATTACATCTATATATCTACATCTATAAACCTATACTACATCTATACATATAAATAAAATTGGAGTGTCTGTTTGTAATATTGGAAATAACGGTTTTTTACTACAATGTCATGTAAATGAATATTTATACGGTACATACACCAAAATAATATTTTTTTCAATTTTTGTCTGTCTATCTGTCTGTCTGTCTGTTTGTTCCAGCAAATCTCTGAAATGGCTGGACCGATTTGGACGGGACTTTTATTGGCAGGCTACGTTTATTTTAAAAATAAAATAAAGAATCGACTGTTAGGCGGAAAGAAGTTCGCCGGGTCAGCTAGTTGCTAATAAGTACCTATAACGTTATCTTTATTTATTTTGTCAAAGGCCTGGAGGGCAATCGCGCTAATAAAATTCGGCTGGAACGCAACAAAACTGTAGCCATTTCACAACTTTTTTAAACATTCCGTATCGCGATAAACGTTTGACAGAAACTTGAAACGCAACTGCATCACAACTGTAACGTTACCGCTGTCAAACAAAAAGTTGAAACAGTGCTACTTTTTCTTGAATTTTTCTCAATCGTTCGGGTTGTGTTGTTTGGATTTTGAACGAAAATACGAAAATATTTGAAATATTTTGACAACGCTTACAGGTGAATCGAAACTAGATCATAACCAAAAATGAATTGGAAACGAATTGCAAGCGGACCTTAACTTTTAAATCTTTTAATATTAGCGCGATTGGCCCCCTGTGCTGAATCGTGCCTCTCTGGGTGGAGTAGAAGATCAGCCTCTTACTGATTACAGTCCATCTGTGTTTGTCGTAATGCCCTATACGTTCCAGGGCCGCGATGACTCTTTCGAAGAAATTCTGGAAACCTGGCAGAGGTATCCTCAATACTAAAAGCCAAACCTTTAGCCATCAACTTTATTTTGGTCAAATATTTCGATACCACTTCTTCACCATCACACTGTCGCAGTTTTGTATTCCGTTTTTTATTGTATCATTTGGTAGAAAATTAATACTGTATCTTTTGACCATAGACACCATAAATCATCTAATCATATTCAACAATCAAAATCATTAGAACTTCATCTGAAGATAACAAGTATGTGTTTAGTAGCAATTATATCGTCTGTCACTGGATCGGTATGGGGCCAGTATGCCGATCACATCTATTAACAAGGTAAGTATAGACAGGCGGGTCGGATCTTAGAAGTTGTTTGACGGTAATTATTATACTGATAATTAGCGTATGAATGACACACAGGGTTGAGACAATGATGGGTCTTGTTGTAGAAAGAGAGGTCTGTACCCAGAAGTGAAATATTCGTGGCACAAATAAAACGATCCAAAAGTATGAATAAAGATACTATGAAGGAGGAAGCTCGTAGAAGGTTAAGCAACGCTTGCCAAGGTTGGTCTGACCATCTTAACATATCGAGTTTCCTCCGTGCCTCGGAAAGCACCTTTAGCCGTTAGTCCCCGTTGTCATTTGTAGATCTTTGGCAGTCGTTACGGATCGTCAGAAGCCAGTCAATTTGACTCGTCTTACCAAGTATTACCGTGTTAACCAGTTAATGGGTTGAAGAGGTCTGGTAGGCAGCCGCTCAACGTAAAGTACTGGTATTCAGCTGAATCTGGTTTGACTGGAAGCCAACCTCAATATAGTTGGGAAAAGGCTAGGCAGATGATGAGAGATACTATGAAGATTCGGGGATGAAGATGTCGTTAAAATTTGATTTGAGTAGATGATTATTATTTAAGGAAGATTAAACCAATCAAATGATGGCATGACAGTATGCAGAAAGATTTGACTAGCACAGTAGTTGCTACTGAATTGACGAGTTATTTAGAAGTATCACTTAAAAATAAGAATAAGGAGACACAAGTTACCTGAAATAAATTAATATTAAGACGCAATCCAGTCAGATTTTTAAAACTTCGTAGGATATTATTCAAACGTAATTTAAAATTATTTACTAATTTGGACACTAGCATAATTTATTTATTTAGGAACACCAACGACATATTTAAAAAAAAGTTACATAAATTGTACATTGCTTTGTTCTGTGCAAATATTTGTCACTTACAGGTGTACACAACTTTTACATCTGACATTAAATTAGACATTATTTAAATTAGCACTTATTTAAATACTATTTATAAAAAAAATATTAAATTAGTTTAAATGACATTATTGCAATAAAGATTATAATTGAAATTCCTTGAGTAGATTGTATTGTACTAAACATATTATTTACAACAATAAAAATCATATAGCACCAATGAAATAATTTGTCATCTCTAAATGCCGCATCTACATTTAAGTACCTTGTAGCATTATTTAGTTGCGGTACTACTGCATTCTATTCAATGTGTCTGCACTCAAAGCCGGATGTCAAGAGCGCACTTGTGCGAGTGTGCAAATTGCAACTTATTTACCTTCTTAACTAAAGGACTATTCTGGAGAGCGAAGTAGAGTAACTGTGAGAAAGGTTGTTTGTTTCATGAATATGTTAGGTTTAGTATGATCGAGAGCAAAATCATCCTCCGCATCATCTACATTAGCCTCCCCAAGTGTTGACTCCACATTGACATAACTGGTCGTGTGTATCTCGCATCTAGTGGGTTCCGCGTGACCATCGCCGGGTGAATACCACACCTTGTGTGAGGTCTTCCAATGCTTCATCTCCCTGTACGCGTTAACTACTTCAGAACCTTGAGATCTCAGTTCTGCGAGCAATGTATTAGCTGAACTGAAATATCATGTACTCTAGCAAAAAAATTGTCTGTTGGTCTATAAGGTTTAGCTAGATTAGAAACAATTGACGCACTTGCAACGACTAACCTTTCCGGTTTTTTCTCATATTACTAACATAAGGTCAAGCACATTAATTACCATTGTACAGATACTATAATCTGGCTAGCTGGAGCTAGTACGATAGTTTTACCTTCCACATAGGACAATTATGACATCTCGAGACAAGATAAACTACGAAGTATTTCAATTATGTAACTCTAACATCAGGTTGGCCGTTTTTCAATTCAAAACTTATTTTTTATCAAGTTAGCTTGTCCCACTGCTGGGCAAGACCTTTCAATGTAAAGCCAAACAAAACACTCGAAAGCAGAACTTACTACAAAGATTATATTAAAAGAATGGTTTCGTTAGATAATCTACACATATATATACTAACTAGCTGACCCGTGCCCACTTCGTTGGGCGGTAAACATTTTAACTTCTGATGAAATGATGAGTGTGGTTCGGTTAGTACTGAGTGCTATGATTTATTTCCTGACTGCCAAAAGGAGGGTTTTGTTTTTATTGCATATGTATGTAGCTAGGCTAGCGAGCCGCTGCGAGCGCTCAACGCTAGACTCCCTATCCCTTGTTGCAGAGACATGCTGCTTTAAATCACTGAGACGCTGTGCACGTTCAGCGCTAGATTCCCGAGCACGGACCTGCGATGTTCTCCAGCTTTGGTTAGCAAGCCGCTGTGAACGCTCGGAGCTAGATTTCCCAGCGCGTGCTTGCGAAATATTTTCTCTATTCCTCGAGAGGCGCAGATGATTATCAAGAGCAGACTCTGCCGTACGGCGTACTCGAGCTGCTCTTGTCTCATGTCTGGGATGTCTGACGGGAAAGTTGAGATTTCCTTTTAGGCATGATAAACAATCGCTGAAACTGTCCGATATCCCAAAAACAGAAATATCACAGCTTCGAACTCGAAGAATGAGAACGAAATAATATTGTAATTGTGTTTTGAGAAACCGAGCAACCAAAACAATAGATCAACAACATTCAACCAACATTCAACCAACTACGTACAACTCACGTACCTAACGACAAAAGTTAAATAATAACTGGAGAGGGTCATTAATCCGCGGAAAATCTTAACACCACGATTCAGAAAAATTACGTAATTGCACAAAGCATGTTCTAGTGCGGTTCGTGAATGGACGGCGCGGGCGGCGTTTTGCGATTTAGTAATTTTATATTATCTTCGAAACTATTCAACCAATTGACATACTGTTTTGAGCAAATCGTATCTCTATGATGTTCTTGTGATCATTATAACATTGTTTTCGATAAGGTTTAATATTTTGTTGTTTAAAAAATCGTTCAAAGATAAGTACATCGAAAAATACTTTTTTTAACACATAAAAGCTACTATATCTGCTAAAATATAAAAGATAGAAATATGGTACCGCGGTCTTTTTTGTAGAACTATTCAAAGCGGAGCAGGTTGCCATACATTGTTTTCAATTATATACAACTGTTAAGGCAGCGCACGCAAATAACTCTGTTGTAAGAGCTATTTTTTTCCGCCTGGCTAGACAAAAATTGAGATAGTTTGGCTAATATGCATGATATCTTTATATTTTATAGCCTATAGCATTCCTCAATAAATGGGCTATCTAACACTGAAAGAATTTTTCAAATCGGACCAGTAGTTCCTGAGATTACCCCCTACATACAAACTTACAAACTTACAAACTTACAAACTTACAAACTTACAAACTTACAAACAATTTTACCTCTTTATAATATTAGTATAGATAATAATCTTTACTAATATTATAAAGCTGAAGAGTTTGTTTGTTTGAACGCGCTAATCTCAGGAACTTTTGGTCCGATTTGAAAAATTCTTTTGGTGTTAGATAGTCCATTTATCCAGAAAGGCGATAAGCTATACATCATTACGCTTAGACAAATAGGAGCGGAGCATTAATGAAAAATGTGACGCAGGCGAAGTTGCGCGGGTCAGCTAGTCAATCAATAAACCCACCCAGAATAAGTCAGCGACACACGCGTACAACATACGTTTAGGATGTTTGAGTGGAAAGCCAGGCGGATGTACGCTTGTGGAGAGATCCTTAGCTTTTCACACGTATCTAGCATAAATTGCTCACCCGTTTGTGGTCTAATAACTTCTTTAGTTTAAAATTTTCCCGGACTGTTATGTCTTTTACCTGTAGCTTTTTGTTTTTCTATCTTACTTCTGCGTCGAAGCAGTACTCTTGTAGAATGTTTTTTTTTTTTCCGTGAACAAGAATACACAATCTTAGCTATAAAGTTTTAAAGAAAATAATTTGAATTAAAATGTGATAACGACGCAGCCTCAACGTATTGTATTTTTTATTGACAAAAAGATAGGTGATGAGATAGAGATTCGTGTATTTTCTTTATTGTTTGACGTCATTATTTTACTTCCAAGTAAGTAAGTACTTAATAAGATATAGGTGCACTAACATATCGTATCGAACTTTTATCAAACGTTATCGAAAATTCATCGAACGGTACCGAACTTTAAAACCAATTCAATTCTATGAGAACAGTCAGTGGAGGTCTTATTAATCTGCCTAGCCTTTTCGCTAATATATTAAGTTCAGCTCCCAGTCAAACTGGATTGAGCTGAATACCAGTTTTTAACGTGGAGCGGTTGCCTACCAGACCTTCACAACATATTACCAAGTAAAGCTGTTGGCAAGACTGAGCTTCTGACAGTCCGTAACGACTGCCAAATACCTCCAATTGGCAGCCGGGACCATCGGTATGACGTGCTTTTGAGGCACGGATGAGTCTCGGTATTTTAAGATGGTCACCCATCGACAGACCGACCTTGGCAAGTATTGCTTAACCTTGAAGATCGACCCGGTGCGGCTTTATAACGAGTAGCTGACAAAAATAACCACAACTAGCCTTTGAAATACACTTCAACTCTAACATTAAGTATGCATAACCTTTATTTGCAAACCGATGTCATTTTGTCGCCTAAAAACACTGTCACCGCTTTCCATAGACTAGGTCGGTGTCCGTATCTATTACATAAAACAATGTTTAATGAATGAATTACGCATGATATTATATGACTATTACGTCCACACATCCTGTGGAACAGCGGTCATAGACCTTCATATATATAATGTCTAAAGATATACAACTATGTCATGGGAATATAATTTCGTAATCAACTGTTTAAAAGTGGATCCTTAGCCGATAATCACACAGTTATCTTGTATATTATATGAATATAAAACCATTATGATATGTATACAAATTTATTTTTTATAACCTCACGCATCTCGCTTTCACTCAAAAAATAATTTATGACTCTAATAATTTGATGTAATTATACGATCCGAATATGTAGCTATACATATTAATATATGTTTAGTTTTAATTAAGATTATAAAAATATTAGAAACTTGATAGGAAATTCAGAAAGCGGCTAGGTATCCACTTTCTGTGGAGTTATGATATAATTAGATTTTGTTACCTATCAAACGAACGGCTTAGTGTTGAAGATATCCAGACACAATGTGTTACTATCAAAGCTGATTTTTCAGTAGCTTATTTTTCGTGTTCATATGTATAGCATATGACACTCACAAATAAAGTGACTTTCTATTGGTAAATAGTTTTCAAAATTATTTATATTTTTCAGAGATTACCCCCTACAACCTTACAAACTCACAACATCACACACGCACAAACTTTAACTGTTTATAATATTAGCATATTAAAAGCGACTTGACAGCCAAATACAAAATACGAATATGTCATACAATCATGTTTTAATTCACATAAAAGTTTTCAGATTAAAAAATCAAGCCCTAATCTATGCAATGAATTATAGTTAAATAGGTACCTACTTGCTTTTAGATCCGTCTGTTACAACAATGAAATTACATAATAAAAATGTATAAATACCTTGTTTTGTAGTTTACCTGCTAGCTTTGTGATTTGCGCGTAAATTTATGTAGCAAGACTGAACTTTTATTTTCTAACTATTTTTAAAATTGGTTTCGATAAAATTTATTTTGTTCAAACGAGATTAAAAATATCGAAATAATTATTTATCTTTCTAATCAAAACTATTTTTTTTTATTTGTCTTTCTCGGGTCCCCGGAGACCCGGTCCTGGTAGGCGTACGAGGGGCCAAAACCAACTCGTAGAGGCCCCGTTAGACATTTCAAATGTAATGGGGCACCAACCGGCGATTATCCCTGTATGCACTGTGAAAGTATTCCCAAGGACAATCCCCGGTTGGAGCAGTACTATTGCAGAAATTAGAAACAAAAGATGCAACGCTATTGTTTCTAATTTCGACGATCATCAGTCCACTAAACCACAAACTACTAAATAAACTATAATACAACAATAAATTATAGTTTATTGTAAAAGAACATAATAGATTAATAATAAATTAATATAAATAAATTAGTTGTGATTTTTTCATTGATATTCAGTTCACACTTTTTGCATGTTAAAATTACAACAGACATTTATAATTAAACTAAAACTTGGATTGTACAAAAACAGGTCGCCACCTATGTTTTTTACCTATCTCCTTGGGATAAGACGTGACTTTATGTGTACAAGTATGTAACCAACATAAAACGAAACAACATTTGTGCGTAATATCCTCAAAAACGTAACACTCAATAAAATCAGGAATTCAACTTCCTTACACAAACATTCCTGATGCTCATCACGTGTACCTAGTATGTCATCGTTACAAAACTCCGGTACACAAGTTCATTTCCGGAAGCCTACCAATCAGGTGGTCGGTGGTACTATAGGTGCGGCCCGCGAAAGTGCCTACCGCGCCTCAATTTCAACGTCAGGTCACACAAGTTGAAAGTTTTTATTCGAAAAAAAAATGGCTTAGGTACTTGGATCTTTTTGTTCAAAATTCACTGGAATAATGTGTGTTGATGCAAAAAAAAAATCTAGTTTAAAATTCGCTTGCATATTTGCATTTGCGTCAAAGCGTCAATCTGTAATTATATCACTAATGGGGAAGTTCTTTAATTGCATTTAGATCCATACCAATCTAAATTTATTCAGCCTACCTACGTAAATAAAACAAAGTTTAGAATATCAAATTAGATAAGTAAGATTTGGTTGGTAGCGAAAGTTTTTGTAAAAATTATCCAATTCAAAATTCACAGGCATATAATTTGCATTTACGTCTTTCATTCGTTATGCATATCGTTAATTATCATATATTAGTATCATAGTTTATTTAATCTTGCTCCATATCGATTTGAATTGATTCTGTTTATTGATAATGTCAGAAAAAGCATAATGATAAGCTAGGCGAGGAAGTTAAGTAAACGGTTATAGTAATATCAATGAACGTTTAAGAGAGAGAAGGTTTTTTTTATTATTAATTCGTAATTATTGTAATTTATTCAAATCATCGTCCGTTGATATTTAAAATCCTAACACTCAATTTAATCGTATATTTGGACAAAATAAAATTATATACCGACCAGATTTCGGTTTTTTAGATTCATTGGTAATCAAAGTACAGTTATGTTCAAGGTTGAACTTTCCATAACTAATAATAATAATATCCTTGGACATTTCACACAACGCCATATAGTCCCAAGCTAAGCAACCTAATGCTTGTGTTATGGTAACGATATGGCTGATAAACTACTTATATACATTTTTTTTTGTAAATACATACATATTATAGATAGAAAAACACCCAGACTCAGAACAAATACATGTAGGTCGTACAAATATTTGTTCCGTGCGGGAATCGAACCCGCGACATGCTGCGCAGCAGTCAATCGCTCAACCACTGCGCCAACCGTGTGGTCATAACTGGAAGTTAAATAGTCTTTTTTTTCCATTTCTAGATAAGCGCAGTTAATACTGCACCTGAAACTTCTTTATCCAATGATTTCTGTAAGTCTTAGACAAATGTGGAACTGTGTTCTGTTCTGTTTTGTCTGTGGTATGACCAGAGATGATAATATGTCTGGTCCTCACTGGTTGACTGGTTACGAAGCAAATAAAGCCAGTGTCACACGGCTTTGTTTGCTTCGTAAAAATATAAAAATATAGAATTGGTTGTATTTAGTGTGTAATTTTGTTTTTCTTTTTATTTTTTGTTTAAGCGTGTTTGTGTTTGTGCGTCATTTCTGGCGAAATAAACATATTTTCTCTTTCTTTTCTTCTTCAAAAACAAAAATAATTGAATATCCAAAACACAGTTTCGAATAACTTGCATAAAGAAAACAAAAAACAAAACATTATTCGAAAAGCCTCATCAAAAATTCACGCCGTGTGTTCCAACGGACCATCGAAGTACCGTTGCTCTCAAGGTCAGCTTTGCACATGCCGCCACCACTGGTCGCAAGTGCTTCTGACTCACGGCACTTTCATCTTGATAGTCGGTTAGGTAAGGATTTACAGGAGTGCTGTTACGTCATTTAATTGATAGGATTCCTTTGCTAGTAGGTCAATTATTTTTTGTGTGGTGCGTTTACTTGTTGTGTAGTATTTTTTGAAGAAAGTGAGTCTGTTTTTCTGTTGGAAGATTTTTTTTTGGTTAAGATTCTTTTTAACCAGCAAAATGGAGGTTGGAAGACAAGTAAAGATACACCAAGCCCTATTTTTTTTGCCTGAAAGAAACTTATAACAGGGTTGGTTAGTCAGAGTTGACAAAAAACATGTTCTGTAAAGTTTTTATCGTTTCACTTACTTCTGAAATTCTTCAAGTTTGTTTAAATTAATATAGTTGAAGTATTAGTATCCGCCTATTGTAAAGTTGTTTAGTAAATTCTTCTGTGTTTATTTTGCGGTTTGTAAAAAAAAAATACATATTATTGCTGAGTTCTTCCTGTGGATGCCGCAACAGATAACTTTAGGAATGTAAACATAACTTTCGCGTCTATGTAATTATACTTATTGATATTATCATATTGTGACTAACTACCATGTCTACAACCGTTGTTAATTCATACAAAAAATTGTGTATCCTGTTTTTAATCTGAAAGAAAATCTTTCTAACCTTTTTGTTTATGATAACAGAATTTAAGTTACTGAATATTTTGTTAACAATAAAGTTTTTTTTTTCAATTGAGATGGGTTTGCTCTTGATTTGACTCTAGTATGACAGAGACAAAGTCTACGATAGAGCGAGCTTACCCAAAAGTTTGTACTAGATCTACCAAGATACGCTGTTTATTTTCGGACTTAGTAATGTATAGGTACCTAAGGCTCTTTAAATAATAAATTATTGTTATAAGTTTTTTAAAAGTAGAACTGGTCTACGTTATATCCAGAACATCTTTTCTTTTTTTGGATATGAAATTATCAAAAGACTCCTTCCGCTTTTGGACGGAACTGAAGGGCGTGTTAAATTACAATGGCTCAAAACCATTCATGTCCATCCAAATGCCTTTTGCGTTCTATGGCCGCGGCTCTTTCGAAAAAAAAAACCGCAAAAACCTTAGGACGACTACTGTTGAAAAAGGTATCATCCAGGTGACATCGCCCTGTGCTCTTATCCAGCAAACTTCCATAGCTTAACGCAAGCCCATCAATGTAACAAAGAGACTCCGATATTGGACACAGCCAGCAGAAAAACCACAACAATTGCATTCTTTGCATGATTAAACGAAAACATTCTTCACATTCCTTTACAAATCAAAAGAATTTTTCATACTATGTCATCGCAACGCCAAAAGCTTACGCATAAACTTTGTCACAGCACATCGAATTATGTAGAAAGTGAGCCTATTGGTTGTATTGGAACCAAAGGGCGTTGGCATACATTCCCACTTATTTCTTTAATATTTCGTCGCTGTGATATCTTTATGAGCTATGTGTGCGTTCTCAAATACTGAGAAATTAAAAAGTAGTAGAAAAGGCTAGGAGGTTCAAGCTGCGTTGTTAGGCAAAAAGAAACACAATATTCTTCAAAAGGGAAATTAAGAGCTCTCATTGATCCTGTGCTTAAAAGTTATAATAAAAAGTTATATAATAAACTAACTGCCCCGCGCAACTTAGTCTGCGTCACATTTTCCATCATTGCTCCGCTCCTATTTGTCTTAGCTTGATAATATATAGCCTTCCTCGATAAATGGGCTATCTAACACTGAAATAATTTTTCAAATCGGTCCAGTAGTTTCGGAGCCTATTCAATTCAAACAAATAAACAAACAAATATTTTTCTCTTTATAATATTAGTCTAAAGTATAATTAATATTAGTGTAGATCAAAGATTATTATGTCAGACGAAATCGTGGCAGACCCAGACGAAGATGACAGAATGAGATTGAAGCCTATCGATAGGATTAGTTCACATTTGTCTAAAGCCGGGAAGAATGGAAAGAAGAAAGATAAGCCCTACAGTCTGTAGGACAGAAGAGGAAGAATATAATAAAAATAAATAAGGAGTAAATTTTTGTATGAAGTTATAAATAATAATCAACATTCGTTTTAATTTCAATACCTTTATATGGAACTAAACACATGCACAAGTTATAGATGTTGCTTGTAATGCATCAGAAACCAATTGATTCAAACTCATTGGAAGTTAGGCTGACTGAAGAGAAAAACTAAAAATACAGGGGCTTATATACAATTTCTAGGGAAAAAAGTAAAGTTTACACAGCCGTAATGCCATTACAAAATTTTCTTTTCCTACTAATATTGTAAATGCGAAATTGACTCTGTCTGTCTCTTCTTCATGCCCAAACTACTGTACCGATTTGGATGAAATTTTATACAAAGATAGTTTGAAACTTTAGAAAGGGCATAGGATACTTTTTCTCCTGGAAATTCTACGGGAACGGGAACTACTCGGGTAAATAGGTTATATATATTCCGGGAGTATGTTCCCTAGGGATTACGCGGGTGAAGCCACTGGCACACGCTAGTGTATAAAAATGCTATTACATCTATGTCTATACTAATATAATAAAGAGGTAACATTTTTTTGTAAGTTTGTATGTAGGGGGTAATCTCAGGAACTACTGGTCCAATTTAAACAATTCTTTCAGTATTAGATAGCCCATGTATCGAGAAAGAATATAGGTTACATATCATCACGCTAAGACTAAAAAGAGCCGAGCATTAATGGAAAATGTGACGCAGACGAAGTTGCGTGAGTCAGCTAGTAATACACATAAAGTAGCTCTTACACAGTCCTAATTAAAGACTTCTTTGTACAACTTTTATTTGCTCTAGCTTTTTATGGGCTCTGCATGTCGTTAAAATTTTTCTTAGAAAACAAAACCAACATTCTTTGAAATGTTTATAGGAATGTGTTGGTACATACCGGTATATGACATGTATGAAAATAGAAAGTGTCCTGGATTCTTCCTCGATTCGTAACATGGGAGCGTCACGAAATACTCCTAACTTTATGGTTTTATATGACAGCTAGAAGGAAATGACAGATCATGTTTCTTTTTGTTCTAACTGAGGGCCAAATCTACTAATTTTTAAACAACTTTCGCATTCGCATGTCAATTGCAAACTGTCAAAAAAGCCTTAATTTTCATATATTTTTGACAGTTTGCGATTGAGATGCGAATGCATTCTTCATGTGGTATATAGCTTTAGAGGTTATGATTTCTGTGTTTATTATTCGTTGTTGGATAAGATAAATTGACTGGTTCTTCCACTTGTAAAGTTTCAATCCAACTAATATTATAAATGTGAAAATTTGGATGATTGTTTCTCAATCCCGCCAGAACGGCTGAACGGATCGTGATGAAATTTAGAACCGAGACAGATTATAGTCTGAAATAGCATATAGGGTACTTTTTATATATGGGGACCATGCGGGCGAACGCGCTATCAGAAAATAGTTCAATCGTAATACGCTTAATCTATACTAATATTATAAAGAGGTAACATTTGTTTGTAAGTTTGTATGTAGGGGGTAATCTCAGGAACTACTGGTTCGATTTGAAAAATTCTTTCAGTGTTAGATAGCCCATTTATCGAGGAATGCTATATGCTACATATCATCACGCTAAGACTAAAAGGAGGCGAGCATTAATGGAAAACGTGTCGCAGACGAAGTTGCGTGGGTCAGCTAGTTACATAATAAACGGACATATTTTTATAACTTCAGTATTTTGTTTCTAATCGCGTTTGTACATAATGTAGATACTGTAGATTTATCTTTAGTTTATGTTTATAAAATATTAATATGAATAAAAGTACTAAACTTCAGTATAAATTCTTGTGGTTTTATGCAAGCTGCTGCTTCAGTTCCACATTTTTTATGAATTTCCATAAAATTATAACCGGTCAGTTTAACTATATTTATAGACATTAAGATGATAGCATTAATTTTTAGACCAGTATAAAGATGGGAAGAGGCCTGTGTCCAGAAATAAACATCTTTCGGTAGAAATAATCATGCAGAAGATGGCGAAGGAGTATCGTCTTGTACATTAAGCGTTAGATTTTTCAGTTTTCAGAAATAACTTCTACCTGAGGAACATATCAGCAGTGTGATTCTATAAACATGTCGAAGTGAAGGCGTGGGTGAAGTGATCACGAAGTGAGCTGTCAAACCATACAAACAAGATGGAATGACAGCTCACTTGTCGTTCACTCCACCTAAGTGAACACTGCGATATGTTCTGCGATGTCAACAGAATAGACCGCCTGGTGACTTGAAAGCATTTATACAGAAAATATGTCAACCAGCCATATTTATTACTAGCTGACCCGCGCAACTTCGTCTGCGTCACATTTTCCATTATTGCTCCGCTCCTTTTTGTCTTAGCGTGATGATGTATAGCCTATAACTTTCCTCGATAAATGGACTATCTAACAATGAAAGAATTTTTCAAACCTGTCCAGTAGTTCCTGAGACTAGCGCGTTCAACCAAGCAAACAAAGAAACAAACTCTTCTGCTTTTTAATATTAGTATAGATATGTCAACCAGCCATATTTTTATTTATTTAAAATTACTCTGGCTGTTGAAAAAATTACCCTTAATGCAAACATCAATGAAGATCATTTTCTACTGGTAGTTTTACTAGTACTATATGATAGTACAACAATCAGTCTGCATTCATAGTGGTTGAGGCCAGAACTGACATGTTCAACAGGTTTTTTCTCGAAGCTGGCCTCAAATGTCACCAACGGAACTGCGTGATAGTTTTCGAGATTTTGTTTACCCCCTTACATTCTTTTCTGAGAAACACAGGCCTAATTGTTTAATCCTAGATAAGTGCTATTGTAGAACCAATATTGATGTTAGTTTTAATCTTATACTCTCTGTCAATAGAAATTATTACTTCAAGTGATGCTGATAAAGTTGTTTGAAAGCATTCGATAGGATCACGATACTATAAATTTATTGATAAAAACGTTTTGATCTTTGAATCTTTGAGTGCTATTGTAGAATCAATATTGATAATATAAGTTTTTATCTTATACTCTCTGTCAATTAAGTAAGTGCGTCCGCGGCATCACAGGCCCTATCATAACACCAGCGCTGCGTTATTTAGTTATATTAAATATCGCAGCATATGCTGAGATAGGGACCTTTTTGGCCTCGCACAGATCAATTGAATGTTGTAATTGTTAATAATAAGTAACCAATTATTATGTACGTTTCGTTAGTTTTAATGTATTTTGCTTCTATCTGTTTTGTGCGAGTCCCAAATAAACATTTTCTTTCTTTCTTTCTTTCTTTCTAATTAAAATTACTTCTAGTGATGGTGATTAGGTTGTTTGAAAGCATTTGATAGGATTATTCGTTTTGATTATTTTGTCTTGGAGGAATAACTGAACTATTTCCATAGTTGACATAAACTTTCAATTTACCTAGTTGAATCTTGTAAAGCGGAGCGTTAATGTGTGTGAAATGATTTTTGTCATCATCTGCCTAGCCTTTTCTTAAAAAATAAAATGATTTTTTATAAAATGATTTGTATATAACTTCAGTGACTGAAGTAATAAAACAAAAAAATCCACTTCACCGGAATAACCTTTTTTGTGTATAAGCTGAAATAAAAGTTGCATAACGGAAGAGTTGGAGTACCTCAGGGCCCTCTTTTCATACATTTGCAATACGTAGACACTGAGCAAATATTATGGTGACGGACACCGCATTTCAATTTGGATTATGGATCGAGAAGTAAGAAACGAAACCTAATAAGCTTCGAAAATTTTGACAATACTAAAAGCAAAATATTTAGTCTAGTTAATTCATGTTTCAGCGACGAAATCACAGTTCATTTTACTACACATTTCATTCACAGCATATAACATACCTACATCTACACGTACATACATATTAACAACTTGTAACACGACTTTTTCCCTGCAAGTCTTGCAAGCGTCTCGGTGACTCTTAAATTTAAGAAGTGTGTAAGGTATTCACGTGTGTACTTTCACTTGTGCAAAGCGAGGTAGTTACATCACTGGCACATTTCGTACACTTGAGCTCAATTATTTAATCGTTTTATAATAATTATGACCTAGACATTTTGTTGCTATGCGTATCTTCTTTTTTTAATTTGTATTATATTCGTATTAAAAAAAAATTGCTTTAACACATTCATCTTTTGTTGTGGAGTTCTATTAGCTTCATTTGTTTTTATCTATGTTTGTTACAAATAAATTGTACTTTAAAACACTGTTTTAAGATTTTATATTTATTAATTGATCTAGCACATAAGTCATTTAAAAGAAAATTACCCCGCTCCTTCACTAAGAATACAAAATTGCAGTCAATGTATTATCACATCACACACATAATATAATTAAAATTAATTCACACTCATTATTGATTTAACTTAATACATAACACTCAATTTCATTAACTTTTACCACCTTAACCTAATGTATAAAACCAAATAAAATTAATTTAAATATTGCAAAAGAAAGTGAACGTTTCATAATCATTTATCTAATTAAAAATCACAAAATTTTCACTGTATTTTTGGTTTCAGTATGATCAAAACTCCGAGCGGTCAACACCACTCCAATGCACGCATGAAAATAATTTAAAAAGTAGCTATATACATCTAAAAGAAATTAGAATACGAAAAATGTAGAAAATTTGTTAAACCAAGGCCGGTAACCTATACGACCGAAAGTTTCGGGGCCGAATCTCTAAGCTTTCCGGTTTCCGATACGACCTCGAAATCTAAAGTATAAAAAAATAGCTACATATAGAATTAGATAGAGTTCATGAGAGAGCGAACAATGAATTTCACTTAAAACAATATTTTATTACAACATTATAAAATTTAACGTTACAACCTCTTTTTAGAAATTACGACATTCATTTTCACCTCCGCATATGGACTTACGAAAAATCAAACAATCACACTTTTTCTTTCGTTTTAATTTACACTGCTCATAACGTATGAATGCCTATTTTCGATGTCGTAAACGCAAACTTCGCTTTCTAACATCCAATATTTATTTTTCTACTTATCCTGACGTCTGAGCTTAAACGATCTACGGTCGATCAGTTAGCATACGCCTTCAAACAGCGCGCACACACTTTACGTCATATTGTCAAAAAATTGTAGGGGGGAGACGAAGGATAAAATCCATCAGTTTTTTGGGAAATCATCATAAGTTTGCCAACGTTGGCACTTGGAGTACAAGCATCCAGTGAAGTAAAAGTTTAATAATTTTAAAATGTGGAAGAAAATAGCTTTGTTAGCCATTCTGGCTTCAGTGAAGTGTAACCCAGTGCAAGAAAATGGTGTTGCGGAAAATTTAGTGGGTGCTGTTAAAGAGTGCATTGAAACGGATACCTCTCTATGTCTTAAGGTGAATATCGTGGATACCAAAGTGTTGTGGAGTGCAGTGACCAGAATATCAATTGAGTGTAGTCGTAACAATGACGAGCCGCATTGAATTTTCAGTAAAAACCATTAACATAACGAGTGGCTACTTACTGAGGATTTATAGCAAAATCATTTCTCTGCCATTGACGAGATTTTAGAGACAGTGTTGCGGATTTCTTTAATAGTTTTGTGATTTTAAAGCTTAATATTTATAATTTTGACTTAAAAGTCTAGTGAATTGAATATTAAACATTCGAGTTCAAAGAAAAAAAAAAAAAAAATTCAATAATTCAGAAATTATTTTAAAATTTAAATAAGTAATCCTAATAATTCACTCATCGATTCAAAAATCCTCAACGCAAAGTATTGAAATACCATCTTTTTTTCTACAGGAAAAAGCCCTGAAATTCACCGAAAGGCTCTCCATCTTGAAAGACCTGGACATCTTCGAAGGTATGAGCTTGGTGAATACCGGATCAGCTAGATCAGCTCGTAGCTATGAGCCATTGGCTGAAGAACCCAAAGCCAGGGAACTCCAGATTGACGAGAGGATCGCTGACAACGTTGGAGACTTTTTGGAAAATCACGTACTGCAGCTGCGTTTGTCTTCTCCTGATGATGGAGAATCAAGGGGACTCGATGAGGAAGGTAAGAAGAAAACCTATCAACTTTACAATATTAGGTTTAGGACTAAAATAAATTGAAAAATAAAAATGACATAAATAAAAATGAATAAAAAAATTGGAGATTTAAAAAAAAATACAGTTTTAGCTTCTGAAAAAAAGGAATAAGAAAAAAAGTACTTTAGAAGTTAACATAGTCAAGATTCCTCTTTTCCATAACAGTCTGGGTCCAAGATCTTACATAAAACCCAAAACTACCATTAGCAAGGCAATAAACAAATCCATTGTGACAACTAGAAACTTTGCCACTAAAGTGCCAAACGAGTTTCAAACAATGCATTGAAGTCTAGGTACCTCACAGCTTTCTCTCCAATACATATTTACATACTCAGTTGTCAAACAAAGCCCTTTACTGTGACAAGAAGGTGTTAAATGGAATGTTTTGTATTGACAATTTCATGGTTGGTCTTGGAAATTGTGTTTAACACCATTATCTTTCAATTTTATGTTGGTGGTATGCTATAACACCCTTTATATCTTATTTTAATAAAAAAAAAAATACGTTTTCATCAAAAAATTATATAAACTCTATATTTTTTATTTTAAAAAACATTTAACACTTAAAAAAAAACTTGAATATCTTTTTCATAAACAACTCCTTAATTTGAATTCGACAAAAACTTAATAGCAAAGCAAAAAATTGTTGGGTGAACATTAGAATAATAAGCATCTATTAAATAGACTCAACATACAATTTCTTACACTTAGCGGCTTTGCATTTATTATTATGCGCCGTAATATTATCCAACTTTTTGCAATCATTACACCTTGGTACTTTCGACCCCGAATCGATGACGTAAGAACTGACATTTATAATATTTTCTCTTTTTATTTCCAGCCCGTGGCAAGAAGAAGAAGAAGATCAAGAAGCTGTTGCCCCTCCTCCTCCTCCTGAAGCTCAAGATGGCCGCCCTCATCCCTCTCTTCCTCGGAATCATAGCTTTCGTCGCTGTCAAGGCCGTTTTCTTAGGAAAGATCGCTTTCGCCATGAGCGCCTTCAGTCTGATCAGGAAACTCCTTGCCAAAAAGGGCGGTTCGTCATCTTCCAGCATCTCGTATGCGGCTCCTGCCCACCACGAGGAACACCCTGGTTATTCCTACGAACCAGCTAGCCAAGGCTGGAGCAGGTCTGCCAAAGATGGTGCCTCAATGGCATACGCTGGACAACTCAGCAATTGAACTGATCTAGAATGATTGTTAATTTATTTGTGTGAATGTGTGCTATTTATTCGTGTTTGTTGAAGCCATGTACAAGTACCTCAGTCTTAATTTATTTATTTAAATAAATATTTATGTTCAATTTTATTTGACTTGTTTTGTTTGAACTTCGCCTTATGAAACATATCAAAAGGTTCCTATTATGAATTGTCTAGTTACATGAAAAAACATCCTCAGAATACATCAAATGATGAAATTTGTTTTAAAACATACACATGTTAATACATTTATAAGTTTCTCGTTACTAAAACAAGTAATCAAACTAACACACATAAAAACATCAATCTCTTGTTGAAGTCGATAGTCATAAAATAACTGTTTGCGATTGTATTTGCCAACCTTTAAAAACAAAAATCATGGAACAAGGACACAATGCCAACAAATCATACTTATTTGAAATCAAAAAGTAAAGAAGTATGTTAAAAATTATTCAATTTTGCATGAAACTATAGAAACTAAGCTATACTATTCTAACTACTAAGTTGAAACCTGAAATATCATAGATCATTCAGGCTTTCAAAACTAAAAGGAACCACTTATAGACCAGTAACAAACTTATACAAATTCTGAAATGCAAAGAGTATATAAAATAAAAGTAAGTATATTGAAGATAATAATAGATGGCCAAAAGCTTTGACGACCACCTGTCGAAGCTGACGTTACGCGGTTGGGTAAAGGGTCTGATACAGAAGGCAGTATACGATACGGCTCTTATTGTGAAGAGGTTCCTTTCTTTGGAGCCCTAACCAACGGTAGCTTAGACCCTGCTCTCGACACCGGCGGCTTTACCATATTTTTACTTGTTTTTTATATAAGAAATGTTTAAAAATAAAAATTTGTCCGTAAGTAATAAACATAAATAAAAATGGTCCTTCATGCCCGAATCAAGTAGTGCCCGCGAAAAATAGTTATAATCAAAAAAAAGGAAGATAGACAGACGGTTTAAAATATAAACCATCGTCGAGCAGGCATGAAAATGGATTATTTCATAAAGATAGGGCATAGAAGATAAATTCATCAGCTAAATTATAAAAGTTTACCAGGCATTTCAATTCACCTTTTTTTAAATTAGACCCACTACCTCCAGATCAAGTCAATGATGAAGTTTTTCATTTCATAGAATATATACACTGCAAAACGTTGAATAAAATTAAGTGCACACATGACGGCACAAATTTAAATCAAGTTAAAACAGAGATTTTTCCACCACTATTAAAAAAAATCAGTTAATGTCTTATGTATGTAACTTGTTAATGAGGTTCACTTAAGATGTTTTTAAACATTGTGCTCACAACAATGCATAGTAAAATTACATTTTACTACTATTGTAAATGCAAAATTTTGGATGGGTTGAAGGTTGTTTTTGTTACTCAATCACGTCAGATCGGCTGAACAGATCTGAAATAGATGATTGCTGCAGAGATAGATTAAAGTGTGGAATAGCACATAGGCATTTTTTATCCGGGGATGTGTTCTCTTGGGTTATTCTCCAATATTCTCGTGGACAACGCCGCTGGCAGAATCTGGTCATTGTATAAACATTTTTGGAATCTCCAAATTGGCCAACCTGAGTGCCAATTCCAGAATTCAGTAGAATAGGCACTCTAGTGTAATTGACTCTTAAATTAAGTGGAGCAACAGTCTTCACTTTCTGATAGGTCTTCGCAATGCCACACCCAAGAGCATAATTTGTGCCTTACGCACGTTTACGCTTATCCCAACGTAACTGTGCGTAGGACACAAAATATGCAGATGCAGATTCAATTCACACCGGCTCCTCAAGGAAGGCCAGGGACATTCTCGGTTATACTTACAATCCAATGGAAGCCACCTTGATAACTGAGGTACTTTATCCTGTGTCCAATGACCAACGGGCAACTTAGGTGCATATAAGCTGCTGTCTCATCCTCCTCCATGTTAGGATTTGCGAAGGGGCTTGTCTATTAATGATTCTTATGGCTAAGGCATCGTTCACACCAAACTTATTATCTGCCGCTGACTGTGAGTATGCTCACTGTGCTGTAGTCAGCGACAACGCACTACGTTCGGTTCGGTGTGAACAAGAAGTTAAATATATATTGGAAAGCGATAAACTGCGTAACGCGTGCTCACAGTCAGCTGCGGACAATACTTTTAGTGTGAACGATGCCTTAAAGTCATTTTACAAAGGATTGCCTGCACGTAACTGCAATTTAGTCTGTCGGAGGATCTGTTCTGTTATGATGGCGTTTATAGTGAAAAATCATCATTTTGTGGTGTTGGTCTCCAGTATATTTCCTTCCCAAGTTGCGTATCTATTTGAATAGTGGTGATATGAGTTGAGGTCCCACCGCTGCCAGATACGATATCCCACCGGCAAGTTCAACTACTGCATCGTTGCCTCAAGAAGAGAAGTATGGGAACCTATTGAATTATAAATCTGGTTTAAATAGCTGGACGATCATGAGTATGCAGATTGACTGGACCTTGACTTCTCTGGATATTCTTTAGATTTTTTGTGTCAGGTAAGTTGCCACGTCTATTGCAGCGTCGGTGTGATTCATCAAATCCTCCAAAATACAGAAGCTTAAGCACTTGGGGTACTGTAACGTGTAGCTCATGTCCTGGACAGGAGCACCGCACTCACATTGAGTCATGTCGAGTCTAAGAAACCCCATTTCAATAGGTTGTATTTTAGCGGTGTACCTGGGTACGCAACCGATTCAGAGATTTCTATATAGCCCACTGTAGATGATCTCCAGGTGGTAGATGTTCCTGAGGTTCGATGTTTTTATCCAGCAGCTTGGTTCTCACTCATAGGTGGGCGGTCTTGGATGGCCTTTGTGCAACGAAGGAAACTCTTGCGTTTTTAAGCCTACCCGGGACTATTGTGTGATCGTAGAGAAAATGTTGGGAATAGGAATCTCTGGTTATGGCCACCAGAGAAATCCTTAAGGTTATATTGTGCAGGAACCCTCATATGACTCTGTGACTATGAGAATGTTGAAATTCATCGAGAATATTTTTGCACCAGTACCTCTTTAGGATCAAGCAACAGTTGTTTGAAGTTCAATTTTATAATAAATCGAATGATTGATGAAGAGTGTAAGTTATAATAAATCGAATGATTGATGAAGAATGTAAGTACTCCATCTTAGACCGCATCATCGCTTACCTTCGGTGAGATAGTGGTCAAACTATCAAAAGTAAAAAAAAAGAGTGGCTGAAGATCGAACTCAGTTGCCCTAAGCTGGAGATGCCCGGTTCTTTAGCTTCCATAGGTGATAAATAGGTTAGATAGTTTTAACTAAGATATTATGGTAAGATCAAATCCCATTTTATGAAGCAATGCCTAAAGCGTTTTAACAAAAATATGCGCCTATACAAAAACGAGTTTCTGTGTGTAAACCGGTGAGGAATGCGTATACTGTAACGGTCATTGCTAACACTGTCCAACAAACAGAGAGATATTATTTGATATCTCGTACTATTAACTGACATTAAAGAATTTTAAAAATCATGTGCAAGTAGTGGACCATTAATTTAAATATGCAAACTATAAAAAAAAAAAAACAATAAAAATATTAATCAAGCCAAGTACAATCAAAAAGCTCGGAGACATCTCACGACGGATCACAAACACGACTGCTTAGCGGAATTTCTCATAGAACCATCCAGTCCTACAAGAATACACGGGAATCCGGAGAAAGTGCCCAACACAGCATATCTCACCAAAGCAACCTTCGAAAAAAAATATAAGAGAAAAAAAATCGAACGTGAATTCCAAATATATATAAATATTAATGAAAACAAAGTATGCCACGCACTTTTGCATAGTATCGTCTGGTTTTCATATGGAAGAGATGACATTAAAATGTTAATTCTTTAAACAGCTGAGTGGGGGGAGTTTGGATAAAAAATACTGATCCAATCGAATTATCATCACAGTTCGAACGATCTTGGATTAGTTGAGTCCAGAGCAGAAGCAAAGATGAAGACCTTCGTTGTGTTTTTAAGTGTTGTGGCTTACGTGTCCTGTGGACCAGTTAGTTCAGACGATTCAGTGCTAAAATCGGTCATTGGAAATTTCGTTAACTGTAACAGTGATTTGGGCCTGTGCTTGAAGGTATGAAGTGACAGTGAAGTGATATTTGTTTTGACTTGACACATGGACGCATCAATACATGGATTTTTACGAAATAAAATGTGGATTAAATTTAGAAAGTTCAAGTGCAATTTTCGATTCAGACGCAATTTGTCAATGTGTCAATAGACTTTTAGGCAAATTTTCTTTTTTTTTTTAAGTGTTTAATTTAGATTCTCACTATGTTTCAAGTCCAAGTGTCAAGTGCAAGTTCAAAGTTTTTATCATTGTCTTTTACAAAGATAGATTTCAAGTTAAAGTTGGAATTACAAAAGAAATGAATATCCTTATTTCAATCGAGCGCTCAAAGTTAAGAGAAAGGGAAAAGTGTCAAATCCTGCCAAATGAGGCTTTTTAGTGAAAGTGATTTTTAATTTGTGGGACATATTAGATACGTCAATATAGAATTAGCGATACGCAGCAAATAATTGATCAGTGTCATTATAATGAATAGTTTTTGTTACTTAATTGTCAATGTAAAGGTCATGGGTGGTAGGGGCTTAGTTTTGCACGCAAAGACAATTTTGACAACAATTACAAAATAATTGGCAATCAAAAACTGTCAGCTGTTTGATTGGACTTTTCTTTTGTACGACTATTTTAATAAATTATAATAATAAATAAATTTATTAGCACCATAAAATGTTACATTGTCATTGTAGCAAACAACAAAAAAAGTAACTACAAAATCGAGAAATTACTTTTGAAATATCCTACTGGCCTTTTGTAGTTCAATCTGAAGACATAAGCAAATACATAATTATTTTAATATAATGTATACTACTTTGAAATTCTAAAAATCATTTTTTTCCCAGGAGCATGCCCTTAAAGCCAGTGAAAGGCTCGGAGCTGCCCGTAAGCTACAAATCCTTGAAGGAGTCACCCTTCTTAACAACAACCCCAAGGAAGGCAAGAGCCTGGAGACTCTTTCCACTGACCCTGCCCTGAGGAACAAGCAGGTCACTGAGAGGCTTTGGGAAAGCGCTTCTGACCTTCTGCAGTCGACTGAGATTGAACTCAGCTACAGTGGAAGCGATGACGATGAAGCTGAATCCAGGGCCATTGGTGATGAAGGTATGTTTAAAACTGTTGGTAATAGTATAATTGTTAGAACATCTCGAATGTATGAAATTGATTTGGAGGAAATTACGGTTCACTTAATGCAAGCAAAACTTTAAGTCATTTAAACAAATAATTTGTAGAGATTCTCATTTTGGTATCGATAATTTAAGAACTTGTTTGGAACTAACGAACGAGCTAAGACAATTTGAATGTTTGGACTTGTTTAATTGATTAAGATAAGCTATAAAGAATGAACGGTATAGTTAGTCAGCATTCTGTATTGGAAAGCAAAATAAAAATGCATTTCTTAACCAAATAAGTGATTCTAATTTAGTAAAATTATTTTTTTCCAGTCAACAGCAATTTATGATGCTATCTTGATACAATTTCATATTATTAAAAAACATGGCAACTATTTATTTGTTTGTTTGTCCTGCAAATCATTTTATTTTCTACTTATAAAAACTATCACCTAATTTTGGAATGACACTCAATATACTGTTATGAGTGGTTCATCTTTTGACCTCTCATTCATCCATAAAACTTTCAGAGAATTAGTAAATCTACAGTTTCAATCTCCGAACTAACAGTCCTCTTAAGTTCAGTATTTTTCCGCAAAAAATCTGAGCCACGTAGCTCTGTACTAATATTTAAATCTATGGCATCATATTTTAAGAAACTTTAAACTTAAGGTCATCAGTTTTCCGCAACGTTTCTTAGACACGTAGATCTATGTTAATGTCTATATTATTTCTCCAGTTGAAGAAAGCCGTGGCAAGAAGAAGAAGCAGATCAAGAAGAAACTGAAAGTTCTGATCCCCCTCATTCTCCTCGCCAAAGCTAAGGCTGTTGCCATCGTAGTCCTTGCCCTGGTCGTCATCGCCGCTTCTCTCTTCAAACTGGCTCTTCTCGCCAAGATCGCCTTCATCATCAAGCTTATTGCCATCATCAAGGCTCTGCTCGCCAAGAAGCATGCCCAAGAAGAGTCTTGGGAACCTCATGGTTGGGAGCCCCATGTTGAGCACCACCCAGTGGTGGCTGAGCATGGTCATGGTTGGGAGGGTGGCTGGTCCCGCTCTAGGAACGAGGCCAACAACTTGGCTTACTCTGCCTACAACAACTAAAATTGTTACCAAATATTACGTTTAATCTGACCCCTTAACGATTTAAGAGTGAATGTATTTAAGTATGTCTGTTGCTTTATTCTCTACTTTTAGTTCGTATTTTGTTTTCATTTTTTTCCACAGTTTTTCTTTTCAGTCATTTTATATTTTTTGCTTTTATTTGTGATTTTGTTAATCTGACTGAAAAGGATTTTTGCTTTTCTAATTATGTGATAGTACTTTTAGTTATTTATAAATATTTAAGTATACGGCTATTTTTATACGTAATATTTATTTTGATATTATAAACATATATTTTTAATTTATGCTTATGATTTAACTACCAAAAAGAGGCTAAAATGTCTATTTATCTGTGTATATATTTATTTATTATTAAATGAATTGTAAAATTTTTTGTATATTTATAAAGTACCTGGATGATTCTCATTTTATAATTGATGTATATATTTCAAATACGATCTCTTATATATTTAATATTTGTTATTACTTCTTATTTTATATATTGTATCGTGTATCACGAGTTACGAATTATTTATTTTATTTATATGGATGAGTGTGAATGAATTGTTAATTTATTTCTTTATTTATAGCAACAATAAAAGAAACTGCAGTTATTTATTTATTCGTTTTAATGAACATATATCTACCTATACACAATTTACAGATCAACTAACTTTCCACAAAGAGTTGAAATTATTCAATCAAATTACATAAGTTCTACAATTCTGGTTCTGTAGTTGGTACTACAACGACGGTTAGCACCAAATAATTTAATAAACATGTTTTCTGCACTAATAAAGTGTATTTAATGACCATAACTATAACAAACCACATTGTGACCACATTGTGACCACATTGTGATTACAATTCATAAAAATAAACTTAGTAAACATCAAGACAAAAACTTATAAATTTTTGCTTTTGTAGTAGTAATCTTCAAGGTTAAGCAACGCTTGCCAGGGTTGGTCTGTGGATGGGTGACCATCTTAACATACCAAGTTTCCTCCGTGCCTTGGAAAGCACGTTAAGCTGTTGGTCTCGGCTGTCATTTGAAGATCTTTGGCAGTCGTTACGGATAGTTTGAAGCCAGAAAATCTCTGACAACAGTCTTGCCAAGGAGGTCTCCACGTAAAATACTGGTTTTCAGCTGAATCCCGTTTGACTGGAAGCCGACTCCAATATAGTTGGGAAAAGGCTAGACAGATGATGTAGTAGTAAGAAGCAGTTAAAACATCATCAAACACGCTGGCTAAAGGCTAAAAAATCAATTCATCCGAGTATATCATGATGAATCAATTCTTGATTTATAAGATTAAAATCACAATGAAATGAAACACTGGAATAAAACATTTTGCTAGCTCTGATTTCTGATATCCTGAAAACTCTCTCTTTAACGTCAAACTAGGTTTAGGTACATTCTCACTATTCCAAAATCCAGTAACCGGTTTTAAGCCTTATAAAATGAAAGTTTGCTTCGCTTTTACAATTGGGTACTTTCCTTAAAATCGAATGTATCCGTCAGATATATTTCCGTTTTTTGTGTTGTAGTCTAGATCAGAGATGACAGACACAAATTCTTAGAAGTAACCTGTTCACTCGTGACTTAAAAGACTCATAGGTTGTAGCTATCAGATAACACAGACTCTGGCAGGGAATTATACTCCTTTGTTGTACGCACTATGAAAAATAATATGTTCCCAAAACGTTTTGTGCGTATTAGTGGGATGTCCACCATATACCGGTGGCGCATCGCCGTTTGTCTTGTGTCGTTTTGAATATAATATATCCCATCCAAATTCAATAGTTTTCAAAACATCTGTTTCTTATTTAGAAAAAACAGTTTACAATTTCACGGGATATTTTACAATCTTACGGAGCCATTTTCCGTTGACAGATACACTTCGTCCTCAGAATCCGCGTGGCTGTAATCATTTAACAACAAGCTCTTCTTACTGACCAGGCAAAGGACAACATTACAGCATACACGGAAAGAAATGAGTCTATTTCTAACAAAGAACTTTGCCTTACTGTCGGCATATCAATGTTTGACTTGTTAATTAGCAGTGGCTCCACGTAGGCACATCATATAAAATTATAACAGCGTATTATGTTAATTTCTTACGTTAGTTTGAATATTTATTTTTGTTTTGCAAATTAGTAAGAGTGAAATAAATATTACGTGACTAGGGAAAATTATATACTGACTAGCTGACCCTGGCATATTTTCCTCTAATAATCCGCTCCTATTTGTCTTAGCAATATATAGCCTGATGATATATAGCCTTCCTCGATAAGTGGGCTATCTAACATTGAAAGAATTTTTCAAATCGGACCAGGTTCCTGAGATTAGCGCGTTCAAACAAACAAACTCTTCAGCTTTGATAAGATTGGCTAATACATAAATATGAAGAAGAAGATGAAAAAGGAAGAAGAGTACATACACACATAATTTTCTGATATTAGAAGACCTTGTCAATATTCATGCCTATTTCTGTATCAAGCGCCATCATGTATGAAGTACTGTTCTGATCTTTGGGATGGATCTGCCAGATACCAGCTTGATGCCCTCGAGTCAGTTGAAAAACGAGCCAAGAGGATCATCGGCAATAATAAGCTCGTCGAATCGAAGCTCCAAAGTCTTGAGCATCGACGCCGAGTTGCTGGCCTGTCAGTTTTCTATCGGTTGCATTTTGGGGAGTGCGCGACGGAATTGCATAATTTAATCCCGCCAAGCCCATTCCATCATCGGACAAAAAGACGTACGGCGACGCGCCACCGGTACATCGTAGACATCCCACCTATACGCGCCAAACGTTTTGGGAATACATTAATTGCGCATACAGCTAAGGAGTGGAACTCCCTGCCGGAGTCTGTGTTTCCTGATAGCTACAATCTGGAAGTCTTTAAGTCAAGAGTGAATAGGTTACTCTTAGGTAAGAGTTCTCCATCTTAGACCGCATCATCGCTTAACATCAGGTGAGATAGTGGTCAAACGTATGCCTGTCAATAGTAAAAAAAAAACTGCGGTATTTTTAGTAGAAGTCTAATTATATTTTTTATCTACTTTAATGAATGACGAACATACTGTCGTGAAGAGGGTTTTGAGTAGGTATGATATTGGATGATTACAGGAACAGAGGAAAATAAACGATGAATGCCAGAAAAATACCTATTGAAAAAATTACATAGAAGAAGAAAATGCCACGCCGACCCTAAATTAACAAGGATAAGGTTGGAAAATCACTGAGTGTGTATTTTGTGGGTTTTATGTTTACGCAAGAATAACACTTCTATCTCAGAACCAAACTGTTGAAACGCCTACAAATATAAAGATAGCAAAGCCTCCAACAAGCGTCATAGTGAAATCTTTCACAACTTTCTTTTCAGAGCACCTGTGTATTTCGCAACATTGCTATTGAATTTTCTACAGGATTATTGTATAAAACGACTCTATATTTTTAGTGTATTTATTGCGTTTTTTTTTTCACTACAAATATCTTTTATTTCAAATACGTCTGTGTTTCCGAACTCTCACAACACAACGCTAATCTTCTCAAAGTTACACTAACTTTGAAAAGAAGCTAAAGCTAAGCTTAAGAACAAGCTTGCTCTATCGTAGACTTTGTCTCTGTCATCTATGACCTAGACTAGAGTCAAGTACAAACACATCTCAAGTTAAAAAAAGCTACATTTCAGTTGCTATCTGTCCAAAAAAACTTTTTTTTTTTTTAAATTTACAGATTGCGGTTGAGATGCGAATGCAAACGTTGCTTGTTAAGACAAAGTAGAATGATGAGAGGAAAGTATACTATGGTGAAACCAAAAAATTGGTATAAATGCAGGTGAATGACTATGATATTATAATACTTGTAGCTTTTGTCCGCAACTTCGTACACAAAAATCCCGATGTTTTTCCCATTTCCGTAGAAAATTCGTAAAATCCTTTCCGGAAATTCCGAAGCAAAAGGGTTAGTGCTTTACAAAATTATCCCTCTTTCTTTTCTTGATATTTATAGGCGTCTCAGTTCATAAGTGGATACCGATATGGACTGAGACGCCTACAGTTATCAAGAAAGCAAAGTCACCTACAAGTACAATAGTGAAAGCTTTCACCAATGTCTTGCCAGAGCATGCGTGTATTTCGATACATTGCTATCGAACTATCCACAGGCTGTCTAAATTACTCATTTAGTTCGTACTAGATAAGTCTGTAACGCATCAATATGTTAATAGCAATGACATAACATAAAATACTTCAAATATAAATAACCAGCTGTCGCTCAGCCCACTTGAATGACGGAAAAAAACTACTCTTTGTGTTATTCCAGACTATAATCTACTTTCTGCTTTGCTTTGCCATACATTTTTTTTTAGGGATGGGAAATCATCAAATGACTTCCCCCGCTCTGGGCGGAGCGGGAGAGAGTGTCAGACTTTTACTGACTAAAACCCATCCATGTTCCTTCATTGCCCTTTGTGTTCCGGAGCTGCGGTATCTCTTTCGAATAGTCCCGCAATTCTGGCAGGTTTAGGCCCTTTCGGGCCCCTCTGTGTGCTGACTCTCTTTGAGGCGCGCGTGGAACACGAACGCGCCGTCGATACGGCCTGTCGTCATAAGACGGATGAACGGCGAGCTACCTATAGTTCACCGTCCACAAGCCCGCGCCTACGGTGGCCGGAGGTCACCAGGTAACCTCCGCCACCCGCGTGCTTTGCCAAATGCCATACCTTACTTAATCCTTTCAAGCTTTCTGACGTGAGTGAGTAGCAAACATCCATCCATCCATCCTCACAAACTTTTGCATTTATAATATTACTAGCTTTGGCCCTTCAGATTCAGATTCAGATTTATTTATTGCTTGTCACAGGTGGGAATTCAGTTCTTAAAGTTATTATTGTAGCACGTATCACTGTAACATACCCATGAGGTGTACAATGTTTTTTACAATTACACAAAAAAGTAAAAAAATATATTGTCATATTACATACACACTAATGATTAATTACGGAAACATTATATTATTTACAACTAGGGAAAACAAGTAAATTATACATTTATTTGTCTTCGTTCGCGCATATCCCGTTTTTCCTGTTCCCGTGGGAATTTCAGGAAATCCTTCCTAAAACTTGAACCAACCTGCAAAATGTCAGCTTTCTACGACTAGTAGTTTCGGCAGTGCGTTGTGTGTCAATCACTCAGTAAAGGAAGTATTTTGATATTAATATAGTCGATTAGTAGGAAGTAGGTCGATCAATTTTTTTATTCAGGTGAAGATATTGCCGTTTTTATTCCCAAAAAGTCTCGAAGTTATTCTGCAAGTAGCAGCATTATTGGTTAAGCATCTTATGTAAAACTCCTTGCGAAATAGCACTGGCAATAAACTTGTATCAGGCCATTTATGAATGAGTGAAGGTAACTTCTCTAGCCTTGCTCTTGGTAATGTAAGCTCGGCCGGTGATTACATGCGCAATAAACCTTGGCAATGCAATGCCTGAGTAAACGCTTGGGTGTATGAACAAAGCAAAGGAGCATCTTGATGCGAATTTTGTTTTTAGGATTTCATATTTAGTTTGTTTTAGCTGCCAGTATCAAATAATAAGAAATATATAATTATATTTAACTGCAGACAATCAAAATGTGATATTGTTAACAAATGTTTGTAAAAGATAGATAATACTCTGGATTGTACACCACAACAAAAAATTGGGTCCCCGGGTTACCAAATTTTTGTTGTGGTGTAAGTTCGGCAAAGTGCCATTAATAACAAAATAAATAAAAACATTAAAGTTCCAGTGAGATTAACCAGAAGTGTATATACACAAGTTAAAGTCATGGAAACAAAAAAAGAGATTAAAAGAAGTAAGACTGAAAAAGAATATGATTGTACAATTTGACCAGACCTTCTATACAGCGCCATCTGTCTTCCACAATGTGAACTAAGAGAGAGATGAGTTGCATCTTTCACATACTAGTTTCGTAAACTTTCACCTAGGACCTGGCGTTGGTGTTGCAATAGAAAGCGTTTTGTAAGAGAGGGGTAGGCAGAACTTGAAGTATGACTCTCTATATGCGAGTAAATTGCACGTAGGTTCTAAGCTTAAATGAACTGTGGTGCCCCAAACTATGATCGCTAAGGCATCACCTATAAACAACTGGAAATTAAAAACGACTGGTTTAAAATGTTAATATTATTGGAGCACTGACTCCGATCAAAGCTCATACATGTCTCTCCTATCCAAGTAATCAATTTCTTTTCCTTCTAATTTTAAACCTATTCTAAACTTTTTTATTCACCCTTACTAAGCTTTATCGACTCGCTAATACGAACCCAGAAAGAAGTATCGCCCCTTCAGTACAAACCTTGTTGTCCTTTTTAAAGCCCAATATGCATCTTGGATATTATCATTGCGTTAAGCTGTTATTATCCCACACACACTGATCCAGAGAAACTGGAACAAGGGAAGAAAGTCAGAAGTTTGTGTTGAATAACTGCATATATTTGTTTTTTTTTTTTACTTTTGATAGGCACGCGCATATTTCACACACACATCTTTAATATAACTATCAGCATAACATATCGCCTATACTTTTCCATAACACGACATCTATTGAGATGTCGTGTCGTGTAGTGTGGTTGACGATGGATTCAACTTTTATAACCTAAATTATATTTATTTTATAGGAAAAGCAGCCTTAGTTCCTTTTAGCTTTATAAGTCACTTATCTCATAAGTCATAAGTCATAAGTCATTTATTCATTTGTTTAACATAGGTACAGTTAAAGTTGTTAATTGTTAATAAAGAGAGCGCTATGTTATGCCAGAGGACGTACAAATTTTTGTTAGTACAATTGTCTGGACAATAAAAAAATTGAGGTTTGCCTAATACAAATGAATTAAAAAATATCGCAAAGAAATTAATGTTAATAAAAATAAGAATAAAAACGTAAATGTCAAATTAGTACAATGTCAGAGCGCCTGAAAACAAATAATAAGATTATCCAATACTAATGTCAATACAAACATTCTAATGTCAAAATACAGATCAAATGTCAATATACAATACTAAATTCAATTTAAATTATAATTTTATACAATATGAATGTCAATATACAGAATTATTATGTAAACAAGATCAAACGATAATTGTATTTTATTAGCATGTCAACATTCAATGATAAGATTATTGTCTGTTAAAAATTCCGAAATACTGTAATATGCTTTGGTCACCAGTAAGGATTTTAGACGTTTCTTAAATAAGCTAACGTGCAATTCTTTGATTGACCGTGGCAAGTGGTTAAATATCACTGAAGCCATGCAAAATAAACTTTTATGCATTAATGCCGTGTGGGACCTTCTTACACATAAGCTACTGTTATCCCTTCGACTTCGGCTATTAATTTCTGACATTTTTTTAAACAGCTTAGGATTGGTCTTGACGAATACAGCCACCTCAAAAATATACATGCATGGAAAAGTCAATATTTTGAATTTAATAAAAAACGGTTTACACGTATCTATGACCTGTAATCTAAACATTGTCCTGATGCACTTTTTCTGTGCTTTAAAGATTAATTCCTTGTTGGTTGAATTTCCCCAAAATATAACACCATATCTCAGAACAGAACCCACCAAGCCATGGTATGCTGTGACTAAAGCGTCCACACTCATCACTGAGGTAAGTTTGTAAAGGGCATAGGCAGACTTACTAATTCGTTTGGTTAGCTCCTCCGTGTGTGCCTTCCAATCTAATTTAATGTCAATTGTTAAACCTAGAAATTTTGTTGTGTTTACTTGTGTAATGCATTGGCTGTCATGGTATATATTCATATTTATGTTTGAACGTTGGCTAAACATCATTAACTTTGTCTTTTCAATATTTATTTTTAAATTATTATTTTCTGACCATTGTACTATAGAGGTTATTGTCTTAGTAATTTCGTCGTTGTATGTTTCGGCGTTTGTGCTACTAATCGTCACCGTGCTATCATCAGCAAATAATGACATAGGGTGACTTGTGACTTTCGGCATGTCATTTATATAGATTACAAATAGAGGAGGCCCTAAAACACTGCCCTGTGGAACACCATAAGCGTTTGGAGATTAGATCTGTAAATTCTTTGAAATTTAGTTTTAAAATCTATTTCAGAAATTTCCACGTACTGTTTCCTATTTTTCAAATAAGATTCTATTAAATTTAGGATATTACCTCTAATGCCGTAGGAATCCAGTTTACTTAATAAAATATTATCTCTTAAAGTATGTTGTTGTTGTGTTTGTTTCTGTTTGGATTGTGGTTTTTTTAAATTAAACAAATAATAATAATTACCAACTTAGGTGGACTTCTGTTAAAGAAAGGCTGCTAGAAAGTTGGGGATCCTGGCAAAGGTAAGACGGTACATCACGCCGGAACAGCTTCTTGAACTGTATTAAGCGCAAGTTCGATCGTGTATGGAGTACTGCTCTCATCTTTGTAACATATCTGCCAGATACCAGCTTGATGCACTTGAGTCAATTGAAAAACGAGCCAAGAGGATCATCGGCAATGATAAGCTCGTCGAATCGAAAGTCTTGAGCATCGACGCCGAGTTGCTGGTCTATCGGTTACATTTTGGGGAGATTGCATAATTTAATTCCGCCAAGCTCGTTCACCATCTGACCACCAGACGTACGGCGATGTGCTACGGTACATGGTGGACATCCCACCTATACGCACAAAACGTTTTGGGAATACATTTATTGTGCGTACAGCTAAGGAGTGGAATTCCTTGCCTGAGTCTGTGTTTCCTGATAGCTACAACCTGGGAGTCTTTAAGTCAAGGTTACTTCTAGGCAAGCGTGCTCCACCTTAGAACGCATCATAGCTTAACATCAGGTGAGATAGCGGTCAAACGTATGCCTATCAATAGTTAAAAAAAAAAACAGATTAAAGAAAAAAGTAAAAAGCGTAAATATACCAAAATATCAAAACAAGTACATAATGATACACACTTAGATTTATTAAAAACTTTAACTATTTAAGAGACCGCTTGTTTAAATTTCTTGACGGTAGTTAACTATGTGGGTAATGTGTCTTGTTAATTTTGGAAAATCACTGTGATAAAAATAATTGTTGTTATGAAGTTTTCAGTTTTTGGGATCAAAAAGTATTTAAAAAACATATGTCTATAACATCTCAGATTTTGTTAAATGATAGTAGAATCAGTTCCAGTTTTCGGCGGCTTTGGCGCCAGTAACTGTTTTGTATGACCAAGAGAGTTTTGCATTTACGAATAATTTAGATGACTATCATTTATACTGAGCGTAAGTTTTTGCGTTCCGCAACTGAAACACTTTTAAGTCATATCTACTTATTTAAGACTTTCTTACCACAGGATTCTCCTTAAATCTCTTAAGACTCCAATTTTAGCAAAACGCCATAAGGCACCTGCTCCAGAACTTTCCGAGACCCTCGACAATTTGTTATGCGAGCAATATGAAGACGCAGCGATGGCGCGGCCTCCCATGAGATGGAGCGAGAACCAGCTGGCCTATTCTGCCGACATCTCACCGTGTACACTTAAGTGGAGTGAACGACAAGTGAGCTGTCGTTCCATCTTATTTGTATGGTTTGACAGCTCACTCACAAATTGCATCTAAGGCCGACACCTCCACCAGTTTTCTTCATCCGTTCGTGAGCGGCTGGAAAGGACATGGCTGGATGTAGATCATTGTGTTGCCCAATTTCTCAGAGGTCATGGCAACTTTAAGAGTAAATTATTTTCCTTTAGGCTTGTGGCTTCACCTTTATGTCAATGTTCTACAGCTGACCTTGAATACGAACAATCTGCACATCACGTCTTATGGGAGTGTATTCTTTGGCAGACTGAACACTGAACTGTTTGTTAGACAGTATTCAGGTTACATTTGGGGTAATTTACTATACGGACCTTGTAGAAACCAGAACAAATTTCCGTGCGTTCAGGCGATTTTGCCATACCTATTACTGGAATCAAAACTAGCTCACAGTTTTGGACCCATTTATTTCTGTGTTAATATATAATCCGTGGTGCTTGGCAACTGGGCTTAACCCAGTTGTATATGTCCCTTGGTGCCTATTGGCCTAACTCAAATCTGTCTCCTGCTTGCTAAGGAGGGAAATGGAAATTATATTTATTTATTCCTACTCCTCCACTGTACATTTGTGATTAATTTCGATGCGGGATCTAAGGCAGTTGAATCGTTTCTCCGGGACTCGTCGGGCTTCATTAGTTCGCGTTTTTCTGGTGGTCGCCACTGTTGATTCTGGCTTTCAAGAGTTGCAGTGGTTGGGAATGAGTGGCGGGACTGGGACAACAGAACTCTTCATCAAAAGGGGCAGTGCTACCATGCACCGATAACATATGACGATGCATACCCTATCTGTGGCCCTTTCACATCGGCTGTGAAACAGCATTATTTATTCTCCATAGCGACTGAAAATTAGTAAAATTTTCCCAGTCAAGTATACCAAGCAACTTTTTTTACAAAGTGTAGTTGTTCTAAATCACAACAAAAATCATACGAACAAACTTATTCAGGACACCAAAACATTCATTAAAATTATGTCGTAACTAAACTGCCAATAAGAAATTTTAAAGATGTTACAACAGCAATAAAAAAACATCAAAATATACTATTACACAGATTAAATCTATTGTGATGAGTAGTTTTGGGTATTATTTAATTATACGTCCATTATTTTAGGATTATCGTAATGGATATTGCCGTGTGATTCTTTTACATTTCTTTTAATACCCTGTTATGTTTTAATAACGTTACATCTTTACGCACTTTACATAACACAACTTCTAAAATTAGGTCAATCAAATGGAACTCTTCTTTTTATTTGAGATAGGTTTGCTCTTGACTCTAGTCTTGGTCAAAGATGACAGAGACAAAGTCTGCGATGGAGCAAGCCGGTTCACTCTAACTTTGAAAATATTAGGGACTAGCTGAACCGCGCAACTTCGTCTGCGTCACATTTTCCATTATTGCTCCGCTCCTATTTGTCTTAGCGTAATGATATATAGCCTATAGCCTTCCTCGATAAATGGGCTATCTAATACTGAAAGAATTTTTCAAATCGGACCAGTAGTTCCTGAGATTAGCGCGTTCAACCAAACAAACAAACAAACAAACTCTTCTGCTTTATAATATTAGTATAGATTAGTATAGATTTAAGCGTTCGGAAACACAGACGCAGGCAAAGAGTTCCACTCCTTTGCTGTGCGCATTATGAAAGACGCTTGGAAACGCTCAGTGCGAATTGGTGGAATAGCAACAAGGTAGGGATGGCAAGTTGCAGTGCGTCTGGATGTCCGATGGTAGAAGTAGGCCGGTGGGATGAGGTCGTGGATTTCTTGGCCACACTCTCCTCCTATGGGTTTGCTGTTGACTCTAGTCTGGGTCAGAGATGACAGAGACAAAGTCTAAGATGGAGCGAACTTACCCAAAAGGAGCCTGTTTACTCTAACTTTGAAGATATTAGGGTTGTTAGCTTTGGAAACACAAACACAGGACTCATCCACAAAACAACACTGGATCGTCGTGGTCGTATATACCCCAGTGGGCCCACTCCTTTTCATTATTCTTTCGTGCTCATGGAACCTATCTAACTTTTTGCAATATAATTTGTATTATGAGTTTCTGTCTGTAATTTCAGATCTTTAGCAGTCGTTACGGATTGTCAGAAGACAGTAAATCTGACTGCAGTTTTGCCAAGAATAACCTAATAACCAGTTAATGGGTTGTGGAGGTCTGGTAGGCAGCCGCTCCTCATAAAATACTGGTATTCAGCTGAATCTGGTTTGACTGGAAGCCGACCCCAGTATAGTTCGGAAAAGACCAAGCTAGAACGATGAGGTCCAAGTGACTGGCTAGACGAAGATTAAGCTTATTTGTTTTAAAAATAATGTATCATTATCTACAACCTTTCTTCGCCACTGCTAAGCATAGGCCATTCTTTTTTTATGCCAATCCCTACGTGCCTGTATGAGCCTCATCCAGGTTCTATACAGTTAACAATTTTGTCTGCCTATTTCATCACAAACAGTTACTATTCTTCTTCCAGTCTTTGGACACACCTCAGCATTGCGGGCTTGCCAGGTATCCCACCCAGCTCCATTAAAGATCTATATTTCTTTTTACGATGTCGTAAATCTTCCTACTTCTACGGATCTCGGGAAAAAAAATTGCTTCTTCAAACAGTATATATGTAACAGTCTTTTAGACAGCATCGGTATCTTAAAATCTTCTCTCATACATAAATGTGTAATTCAACCATAGATAGATTACCGTAGATAACTCTTACTTGGTACACTGATTGTTATCTTAACTGAAGTGAGTGACGAGCATCGTGGAATTAAAAAGCGTAACAAAACAGGTGTTAGTGGTAGCATGGATCTTTGTATATTAATCGGGTTACATCATTTGGACTATGTAGGTCAGCAGAATGTCTAAGCGGATGTGTTTGAGGTTTGATTTCTAGCCGGCCGCTTAGAAATAGGGGTGACAGTTAGGACTTGTTAATTAAATTAATTCCTTCATGACCTAGTTAAGGCCACGCGGGTCTATTGGATCTAAGGCTGCAGACACGAATTCAACGGGCGCGGAACTGCGGCAGCGCAGGGAGCGGCGTGGCAACGCAGTCCCTGTCACGAAGCAAGCGGGCAGATCGCACGGCGCTAGAGTGGTGAAGTGTTGTGTAAAGAGAAATAAGTGTATAAGTTCGCAAACAAAATTTCTAAAGAGCAACGAAGCGTCTTTTTAATAAAAATTTAGATCCGCATTTCGAAACGTCAGTCGTTAAAATACTAAAAAATGAAATGCACAGCGCTACGTCAATGTACTGCCTTCGAAGCCAGTTCAGTATAAATCTATGCATTGAAACGCGCCGCTACCGCACCGCTGTCGCTGGCACTCCACGCCCGCTGACTTCGTGATCGCGACCTAAAAGCATAAGACCTGGCAATATGGCAGCGTTTGGAGAGCAGTAAAGGCATGTTCCAGCAGCAGTAGCATTTCGTGTTGATTATGATGATTTCATACGATATCTCTGAAAAAATTAAATTATGTAAACTTACTGCAATTTCCTACAACTAAATGGAAAAACCAGCCAAGTGCGAGTCTGACTCACGCACTGAGGGTTCCGTACAAACCTGTAGGTATCATATTACAAGCAAAAGTTGCGATTTACGATTTATGACGTATTAAAAAAAAAAACTACTCACTAGATCTCGTTCAAACCAATTTTTGGTGGATGTTTATTATGGTAATGTACATCAAATTGTTCTTTTAGTTTTATCACTCGCGCAAACTGTTCAGATTATAAAAAAATGATATAAGAAACCTCAATATAATTTGAAGACCTATCCATAGATGACACGTATGGGTTTGATGAAACATTTTTGAGTTTCAGTTCTAAGCATGTTTTTTTTCTATTTTTGCGTGAAATTCTTAATGCGGTTCACATAATTAGATGTATTCTGTGAACCGCCTTACCAAGTTTCAACAGCATAGTGCTTATAGTTTCGGAGACAAGTGGCTGTGACATACGGAAGGACAGACAGACTGACAACATGACGAATCTATAAGGATTCCGTTTTTGCCATTTGGCTACGGAACCCTAAAAATGTGACTCGGGAGTCTGGCGTCACTAGTTTTTCGTAGTTGAATCACAAGTGTTAAATTGTTTTTCAGGGGTGACTTTCATAATTGCCGTTTCTCAGCCTCATTGAAGTTTTTTTTTAACCGTTACGGACAAATTCTTTCGACTACAGTTTAATACATTTCTACTGCCTACAAAACGCCAAGAGAGCGTGAAAATACATAATAATAATATGTAAAACAGTTACACAAAATACGTTTTTAAAGTTTTCGCTTTCTGCGTGGGTGAGCGAGCAAGGAAAGTGTTGGTATTAGTGATCTTGTAATCGTTCTCTTAGGTACTCAAAGAGAAATGCTTTTGTTTACATTTTGCTGTAGGTACGGAGGTCGCTTTAATGAGCTTTGCGTCCGGTTTGGCTTTTAATAAGTTATATAATGTGTATCAAATTGAGCTCGTCGCTAAATAATAACAGCCGCACGGGTCGATCTTCAAGGTTAAGCAACGCTTGCCAAGGTTGGTCTGTGGATGGGTGACCATGTTAACATATCGAGTTACCTCTGTGCCTCGGAAAGCACGTTAAGCCGTTGGTCCCGGCTGTCATTTGTAGATTTTTGGCAGTCGTTACGCTTGTTCAAAGCCAGTAAATCTGACTCCAGTCTTGCAGTGAAATACCGTGTTACCCAGTTAATGGGTTGTGGAGATCAGGTAGGCAGCCGCAACACGTAAAGTAGTAATCCAAATTCAGCTAAATACTGGTATTTAGCTGAATTCGCATTGACTGGAGGCCGACCCCAATTTAGTTGGGAAAAGGCTAGGCAAATGAAGATGTAGTACCTCATTAAACCTAAAATTCAGTATGTACCTTACCGTCGTGTTGCGGTATTTGTCGAAATAGACACCGCGGTTCTGGAACGAAAAGGGCACTAAGAGGAACACGGATGGGTTTTAGTCACTAAGAATCTGACACTCCCTCCTGCTGCACTCGGCGGGAGGAGTCATTTGATGATTTCAAATCCTTAAAAAAAAACATAACAACGAACGATTAATTATATAATGTGTAACAGAATAAACGCTATACCAGAAACTGTACTGTACTGGACTGGGTCATTGTACTCATTGTAATGAACAACTTTTATAATAGGAACGACACCGAAATCGTGAAAAAAAAATTTAACATTTACACAATTATTATAATGGAACAGTAGAAGTACAATGACTGCGTTTATTACAGTACACTTGGATACAAGTATTCTTAAAATAATCATTATTTATTCCAGCCAAAACACGTCCACAAGAAAGCATCCCTGCCCAAATAGACCGGACCAGTATATTACGATGAGGAGAGAGGCCTTCCAACGCTGCGTCTACCAAGTTCTGAGAGCAATCCACACATTCTCCGAGCAATGCCAGTAATTTAGGTTCTCGTGTTGATTTCTCGTGAGGCAGTGTCGACAGGCTGCATCACATGCTGACACCAAATGTCACACTGACGCTAGAGAGAGAAAAAATGAACAAATCCATACTAATAAATACATACACATTTCGTGAATGCCACCGATGCCGATGCTACAAGTAACGTAGCCACCTAGGGAGCCCAAAAATCTAAAGAGTTAACGGTCGACTCGAAAAGAAGAAGAAAAAGAAGTTGTTTACAATGGGAAATCATCAAATGACTCCTATCGCTCTGGATGGAGTGGAAGGTAGTGTCAGACTCTTACTGACTAAAACCCATCCGTGTTCCTTCTAGTGCCATTTACGTTCCAGGAACGAGGTAAGTCTTTGGAACAACCAAATTCCCTTCCATAATTTGGCACACGTGAAGACCATCTTGACATAGGACAAAGAATACATTTCGTCTCTTTTTTTGGTTGGCTTTACATAATGCTTTTATACAAGAAGTCTCTCTCTCTCTCAATAGATGAGCACTATTTGGAAGAAGAAATTAGATTTTTGCAAGCTATCCCTAAAGCACGGACAAACATACAATCAATAAAAGCCTACACACTTTGATTACATGTTGAAGTTAACCTCAACCCATTATGTCGACCCAGTGTGATTATACCACATTATACACAGAATTTCTATTTTATATCACTTTCTCGATACCGGCTTTAGACAAAATTATTGATACTTATGTTTAATTAAGTGGAACTGGTTGTCTTGAAATGGCGTAGCAGAAGCATTTGGTTTTAGACTGGTATTTAACAAAACGCTTTCATATAGACTGATTTTACTAAAGACTATGAGTATGGTTTTAAGGTATGCTTAAAAGGATGAATAAAAAGAGACGAACAAAAGGTACAACACAGATCTACCTGACCTGGAGACCTGATTTGGAGGAGACGCCCTAGAAGGACATAATATACAAACCAAATTGGTGATATTCTTCCGAAAGGTTAGGTGCGTAGTATTTACAACCATCATCTGCCCAGCCTTTTCCCAACTATATTGGGGTCGGCATCCAGTGAAACCGGATTTTAGCTGAGTACCAGTATTTTACGTAGAGCGGCTGCCTACCAGACCTCCACAACCCATCAACTGGGTAACACGGTACTTCTTGGCAAGACTGGGTTCAGATTTACTGGCTTCTGACAATCCGTAACGACTGCCAAATATCTACAAATGACAGCCGCCAGGACCAACGGCTTAACGTGCTTTCTGAGGCATGGAGGAAACTCGGTTAAGATGGTCACCCATCCACAGACCAACCTTGGCAAGCGTTGCTTAACCTGGAAGACCGCCCATGCGTCTGTTATTATCTAGCCATGCGCTCCTCTCGTATGACCATCATATCAGCTAAAAGAAGTCCACTGCTGGACATTGGCCTCCCCCAAGTGTCACAACAACGACCGGATCTGTGCGTCTCGCTCTTGCATGCATCGGCTACACGAAAAATGCACCAAGTCTACCTTGTAGGAGGCCCTTCAATGCTGCGTCTTTCGGTACGCAGTCGCCACTCCGAAACTTTTCGGCACCACCGACCATCTGTTCTGTGAGCAATGTGCCCTGTTCACTGAAACCTTCCTCGACTCATCATCATCATCTTCCTGCCCTTATCCCATGTTACTTGGGGTCGGCGCAACACGTTTTTTTCTTCCAGTCTGCCCTATCAGCCGTCAAACTTTCACTAACTCCCTTTTCTTTCATATCGTTTCTTACACAATCCATCCAGCTTTTCTTTGGCCTTCCTCTCCCTCTCTTTCCATCCACATTTATCTTCATTACCCTTTTAGTTAAATGCGTTTCCTCTCTCTTTTTCACATGACCATACCAAGACAAGCGATTCCCTTTTAACTTTTTTTCCTCGACTACGCTGAAATTATTTTCTGTGAATAATACAATGCTCATTCCTATCTTGGATATTTGCAATTGAAGGAGTGGCTATTTTTCTCTTATTTAGATTTCCATAGTGTCGGGTAAATGCTGGATAGTTGCAACGCTTTGAAACTACTTTATATCTCTCAGTACAAAAAGCAAAATACATATTATAGTATTATAGATAGATAGTTGCTTTATCTATATAATAATAATTATATTACATACTAGCTTCTGCCAGCGGCTTCGCCCGCATGATCCCTAGGGAACATATTCCCGGGATGAAAAGTAGCTTATGTGCTATTCCAGACTATAATCTATCTTTGTTCTAAATTTCATTAAGATCCGTTAAGCCGTTCTGGCGTGATTGAGTAACAAACAACCAAACTTTCACATTTATAATATTACTCGTTTGGTGTAAAGCGAAATTATAACCATCTTCCCCTCGACATTATAATTATTAAAGGATATTGCAAACTGTCGTAAGCCGTTTTCCGAAGCTACTCGCTAGCCTCTAGGCGCCAAGCTAGCCGCCTGCCTGTGCGTTCGCGACCACAAAAATAATCCTTATAGCATGATTCAGTATTCACGCGCGATGGCTTGTTATTAGCGTTTTTCATGTATAACTTTGGTGTTTCTATACCGATTTCTATGATTCTTTTTTTATGGAATAGTTAATAATGTTAACTTTTATTAATGTTAATTACGGACGACTGAGAGTTTTATAAACGTAAGAGTAGACAAATACAATCAGAAAGCTTCGAACTGCTAAGCTATCGGGAGTTACACGTGTTATTGTTCGTCAATCATAAAATATAGACATATGCTGTCGTTGGATATTTTTTATATAATTTTAAGAAGAACATTTCCGTCATACATGATTTCTGTGTAGCTTTCACCATTAAGGTTGCACACGCGACGGAAGCTTAAAAAATGGAGTAACTTCTCCCGTTTTCCCAACATTTCCCTTCACTGCTCTGCTCCTATTGATTGTAGCGTGATGAAAAGTATACTATAACCTGCTCAGGAGTATGAATAATAATTGTACCAAGTTTCATTAAAATCCGTCGAGCAGTTTTTGTTTCTATAACGGTTATACAGACAGACAGACAGACAGACAGACAGACAAAAATTGTACTGATTGCATTTTTGGCATCAGTATCGATCCCTAATCACCCCCTGATAGTTATTTTGGAAATATATTTCATGTACAGAATTGACCTCTCTACAGATTTATTATAAGTATAGATAGATAGATAGAAGATAGATAGGATTGATGCCCCGTCGAAAAAAAGGACTTTAGGGTGGAAGCTCCAGGGTAGCCCGCGAAATTCAAATATATAACAATATAAGCCTCCAAGTTCATAGAACTCGATTGAATGTTTTTTCGTAAGAAAGTCAATCAATCGAGTTGTATGAACTTGGAGGGCTATATTGACAATTAAAATGGGTATAATTCTTTAGCACAATATGCGTTACGGCCGCGAATAGTATTTTGTTCAACACACAGCTTCATACTGACCGGCAAATTGCAAAAAACATAAAAGTATTTTAATTTCGCGGGCTACCCTGGCGCTTCCACCTTAACCCACAAAAACTTTTATCGCACCTTGCCTTCCCCTGCAATCGCACAAACACATGCAACGTTGTCAACTTAGTGGTAGTTGTAGAGCCTCTCGATCGATAAAAAATAACATGAAATTCATTCACGAAACTAGAGTAATTAAAATCGAGGCAACTATACTGCTGGGGCAACTATCCTGGTTTTACCCTCTAGTCAATCAATGAATTTGTCAGTAAAATTCAGTTGGACGATTCAACCGTTCTCAATACAACTGTCGTTTACAGATGATAATAATTATGATTCTACTGACATTACAGATAGTAATCGTATCCATAAATCTCTATTAATTACTGAAACAAATGACGTCACTAGTAAAAGTGTTAGCTATTTATTATAATGAATGTGATGTTAATTTTATGCGTCGGCTTCGATTTTATGGAGATGTAGATATGCGTGTGTGTCAGTTAGTGCCACCCGAATACTGTTATACGATTTCTGATGCTGCTTTAGATTTTTTTGTTGACTTTTTTGTGTACGATACGAGATGTTTTGCGTAATTAACTAGCATTTTATACCTACCTACTCAGTGGAGTAGCAAATACGCGCTGAATAAACGGAAATAAAAGTTTTTACAGGTTTACAAATAGTCGTAAAACTTTGACCTACCTGATGGAAAGTAATGGTACTAATTTACGCCTACACTTGCAAGTTCTACGAGAATGTCCTATGCATTTGCTACCGTAAAGGAAAAAAGGAAAAAAAATGTGACTTCTTTGCTTATTGAAATAGCAAATTATAAAGCCAATTCTCTTATTTTTAAAGAACATTCGCAATTCGCATCGCCCGCAGTTTCGGACTCTCAAAAACACTTCTATTAGTCTTTGTGACAATTCTTCGATACTAATAATTGTCCCTAAATGATTATGTGATTCATATGCGAATTGGCCATTTTCTCGCTAACAACAAACCTACAAAGTGTTTCTTGGGCTTTTGATACGAGCGACAACTACTCACAAGTACCAGGAGAACAGAAACATGTCAAAGTTGAGTTCCGAATATTTATTTTTGTTGACAGTCATAGCCTCTCTGTCCTAAAGAAAGACAGCAATTACAGTATATTTAATTATCAACTACTAACCTCAAAGAAAAAGCGAGAAGATTCAATACTAATATTAAAAGTGAAATCCATTGACAAACGGGTCACCCGGCTTCGCTTACAACCGGATATGATGTTTGAGTTTCCTCTCTTAAGTAAATATGAATTATTTATGGCATTTTATGTTAATGTGAATCAACAAGATAAAAGTTTTTAGTGACCGTCTTGGGGACCTTACTCAATGATAAACTGTGGTTTGCGGTTTAGATAGGTAGGAAGATTAATAATCTTTTGTGTCTTTTTCTGTTTCTTTAAGTTAAAGTTGGTTTGTTTTGCTATGAAAACATTCTGAGTGAACAGTGCGATATTTATAGTGCTCTCACTCAGCATTAAGTTAGAACTCGTGTGTGATAAAGAGCTACAGCTCTGGATTTAAGGAAATCTTAACTGTTTACTAGAAAAATCTCATTTATTTATTACTAGAGGCCGCCTGCGACTTCGTCCGCGTATAAATTCTCGTTATTCCCGTGTAAATCCCGATCCCTCGGGAACTCCAGGATAAAAAGTAGCCTATGTGTTATTCTGGGTCTTCAGCTACCTACATACCAAATTTCATCGTAATCGGTTCAGTAGTACTTGCGTGAAAGAGTAACAAACATACATACATACACACACACATCCATCCTCACAAACTGTCGCATTTATAATATTAGTAGGATAGTAATTTACATTTGTGTCGAACAGTGGTTTTAACAATGGATATAACACAAAAATCTAATAATTTAACTTGATATTAATAATGAACTCAAAAATAAATATAAATTCAATACTCAATATATTTATTGCATTCCACAACGTGAGCTTAGGTTATAAGTACTTATAATATATTACAATACATTGCTTTGGATCATTGTGGATCATCATCAGATGTAATGTCATATTACAATGTTGGATTTATTATTAATACTAATTTTACCTAATAATTCTTAATATTCATTCAAAATAAATATAAATTAAATTCAATAAATAAATTAATGTCACCAACTTTATTCAGTTGTTATTTCAAGATACAATGTTGGATAAATACTTACTACTTAAAGTCATTAAAATATAATCACATATTAGTTCGAACTACTTTTTATGTTTGAGTAACTCTTCTATGCTGTAAAAACATTTCTTTAATAAATTAGTCTTTAATTTTCTCTTGAATTAATTTGTATTCAAAGCGTTTGAATGAGAAGATTCCACTGTAGTGCATCTTTGATTCTTAGGGCTTATGCCGCTAAACCCCAATACCATTATTGTTTCAACTCTACAGTCCATACATTCATTCCATCTTAAACCCAATATTTGTAAGTTAATAGATCATACCAACCAACAATCTGAATGAGAATCAGACTGGGCGTAGGTGGAGGACCGCCCGAAGTTGCAACAAATGAAAAAATGCTTTATTTACAGACATATAAGAGAGAATCTCAGCTTTTCTCAGCAATGGACTGCGATAGACTAAGTTATAACTCACCTGCAGCTTATCACAGGAGAGATTTGTGGTTATTGAAGCAATGATAGTACGTGTCCAATGTAGTTCACTACGGACGTGAGAGGTTGCACTGCAATAGATCTTATACAATTACAGGTAATAGAATTTTATTAGGTACTGAGCACTTATTAGATGATGCTTTCTTGGAACATTGTTACAATTACTAGATAGAAATATTATGTTTATGTATGAAGCGCAAGTTCGATCGTGTATGGAGTACTGATAAAATGAAGAAATAGGAGCATGGTAAAAATAAGTCTTTACAATTAACCGACTTCCATAAAGGAGGAGGTTCTCAATTCGGCGGGATTAATTACCGATTATACTAACCTACTAATTTCTCTGAGGTTTCTGATCCGATTTGTTTGATTCTTTTTTGGTTCGATACTTGCCATTTGGTCCCGTAATAAGTTATTCAGTTTGAGTCAGTACTCTTTACTTTATGAGCTTTTTTGATTATTTAAATTTTTGCGTAGACGAAGACGTCGTACTACAAGTAACACCACTTAAAAGTGAAAAATAAAAACTTTTTACAAAAAAAAAATAATAACCAACTTCCAAACAAAACACTTCAAAGTATAAAATAACCTTAATTTTGGAAGTCGGAGTTAAAAACAAAGTCGGTTTTATTTTGTAAAAAAGTTTTAAATGGTCCTGTTTTTTTTTCTGATTTCTTACGTTGCTCGTACTCTATAACAATATTTCAAATTTAAATAATTAGTTATTATGACGATAGCTGATCGTTTCTTCGGAACTCATTGAGCTTTCATTGGCTCGGCGCTTTTCTGGTGGTTATCATTGATTCTGGTTTTAGGTGCGTGGTTGGAAATAGTTTTGCTGGCTTAGATCACATTTTTTTTTTTTTTATTTATTTGTGATGGGTTTGCTCTTGACCTTAGTCTTGGTCAGAAATGACAGAGACAAAGTCCACGATGGAGTGAGCTTACCCAGAAGGAGCCTGTTTACTCTAACTTTGAAGAGATTAGGGTTGTAAGCGTTCGGAAACACAGACGCAGGCAGAGAATTCCACTCTTTTGCTGTCCGCATTATAAAGGACGTTTGGAATCGCTTAGTGCGAATTCGAGGAATAGCAACATGGTAGGGATGGTAAGCTGCAGTGCGTCTGGATGTTCGTTGGTAGAAGGGTGCCGGTGGAATGAGGTCGTGGAGTTCTTGGGCACATTCGCCGAAGTACAATCTGTAGAAGACCGACAAGCAGGCAACCTTGCGGCGATGAGCCAAGCTGTGAAGCTTGGCATCCACCAGTTTTTCGTCACCGATGAGCCTCTTAGCTCTGCGTTCCACCGAGTCAAGCGCGGCAAGCTGGTACTTGGCCGAGCCATCCCAGAGGTGGCTGCAATACTCCATGCAGGATCGGACTTGTGCTTTGTAAAGGGTTAAAAGCTGTCCAGGCCTGAAGTATCGCTTCACTTTATTCAGAATGCCCAGCTTTTTGGCTGCAGTTTTGGCTTTCTTTCAGCAATAAATTCTTATTCAATTCTTAAGTTCGATAATTTGATCCATATATATCTTTTTTTAAACTTTTATAGGCACGCGTTTGATCACTATCTCACCTGATGGTAAGCGATGATGCGATCTAAGTTGGAGCACGCTTGCCTAGAAGTAACCTATTCACTCTTCACTTAAAGACTCTTAGGTTATAGCTATCAGGAAACACAGATCTTAACTACACTTAATGTTTAGAACAATAAAGTTCAATTCACTTTCTTTCTCATCATTGACCAATATGCCATCAGCAACCATAGACCACACCTTCAGCATCACAACCTCTTTCTCTAAATGCATAGATTTAGGGAAAACGAACACTTTCCAACGAAGATAAATACACAAGATTCTAATGTCTACACCAACGAGCCTGTTCAACTCGATCCTCAGTGGGGCAGACGGGCGATTATTAGTTGCCCATAAAGATGATGAGTGGTCGTAAAGTTTATATTTATGACATATTTGGGATGCTGATGATGAATAAAATTAATGTTGCAAATTATTAGCAGTTTAGTTTTTATGGTTTCAGCTTATTATTGCTGATTTTAAACTAGGGCAAGTAATTTAATAGTTCTAAATCTACCTTTTTCATGAACTGCTGGTACAGTCAGAAAATCCGGTATTGTGTTAATTATTAAAAGTCAAGTTGAACTTACAACTCTCGCCTTATTATTAATTTCAAGAGCATTCGTTTTTATATCTTAATCTTATCTTTATCTAAATACCATATTACCTTACAGTGTTTACCAGTTTGAAAAAAAAAAGTTTTAAAAACTTCTAAAGACGTTAACTAGACCTGAATAAATGAAAGGAAAAAATATATCTATACAAAACAATAGGCACCAATTACTATACAATACAAAAAGTATCTAGCGCACTATAGTGCGCTAGATACTTTTAATCGTTGTTTATAAACAACGATTTTTGTTCGTCTATTATCACTGCACAAATAAACATTAAACGATGCTCTGATTAAAATCCATTTAAGCAAAATGTAGAATGTTCTGCAACGTTATGCTTGAAAGAAGCACTTATCTCATTGAGACACAATGGCTCAAATAAATGAATGTTTATAATAGCTATTATACGCTACGAGACACGCAAAAAAGCTTACTCACACTTGATGCAATGCAAGTCATAATTCATAAGCCATTACATAGCAACTTTCGAATTTACACTACTAAATCCTTCTCAGTAAAAGTTGCCTAGATCTTACAGGTTAATCTGCACCGTCATACGAATTATGACTAGAATGATCTCCACAAAAAATCGCAACGTCACAGAAATCGTAATCAAAAGTCGGTAACAGTTACAAAATCGTGATTGGTGGCAACAAAAAAGATGCATCGTCATGCAGATTTTGATTTTTTTTGCGACAAAATGTTGCTGCGTCTGGTAGTAAAGTCTTTCCAACCGGCTGTACTCTCGATGAAGATGAAATTGGACTAAAACACGTGAAACCTCATCTATAGAAAGTCGAGGCTTGAATGTATATACTTTTAACCTGTTTTATCGTTTACCAGTTTCGAGAATCGACTATGTATATTCACTTATATGTGGAACATATTAAAATAAGCATATTATTATTGGAGAGAGTGGAGCTCTTCTTTAATTATGAATTAGACATAAACAAAAACTTCCACAGGGAAACATAACCTTGTCTTGTAATTTGTGCATAAGTATTTAAATATCAGTGATGTCTTTATGTCGAAATTAGAAATTGGATAAGCGTCTCAATTACTCGGGAAGTCCACACCTACAGATGCGAGAATGGTCAATAACGCTTATGCGTTTCGAAAAATTCGAAAAATCTCTTCGCAAGCACATACTCGTATTATGTGCTTACGAAGAGATTTTTCGAATTCCAGCCATACTCGAAACGTTCATTTGAGGTAGTTTTATAGCTCGAGCCTGAGGCCAACTGTCTGCTATAAATAATATCTATCACCGAATGAAAGTAAGACGTAATAAACTTGTTCAGCATGTTCGTGAACTCATACTACTGGACCACTGACATGACTTCGAGTAATTTCGATTTCCGTTTCGAATCAATCGAAAACAAAATTTCTAATGACACCATCGAACACAATAAAACGAAAGAAATAATTGGTAATAATAAATAGTTTTTATTCGACAATAAATTAATGGCAATAAATTAAGATAATAAATAAATTCTTTGTACAACAGAGGTTACTACGACGACCGTCGATTTATGCTAAAAGTCTTTGTGATTATGTTGAGTGCGAGTATGCGCTGTAGGCTAGGTTTTGGGCTTCGTCGAGGTTTTTGTTCCAGTCCTGGCCGTAGCTGGAGTAGCCTCCGTGGCCACCGTGTCCAGAGTCGTGAGATACGTGCTCAACGTGGACTGGGTGATGAGACTCGTGGTGGTGAGCGTGAGGGATGACCTCGTATGTAGTCTTGGTCTGTTCGCCCTTCAAGCAGTAGGCGACGAAGAGGATGGCAGCCAGGACCAGGGCGATCTTGGCGGTGGCGAGGGCTTTGATTGCGATGAGCTTGACAATGAAGAGTTTGCCGAGGAGGAGTTTGGCGCCAAGGAGACCGATGATGCCGCCCATACCGCCTCCCTTCTTTTTGCCACGACCTGAAAACAAATAGAGTTGTTTATTTTTATGTCTATTCACTTAAATTTATAAGTACAGCTACTGAAATACCAAAGAGTTTATCCACCAGTTTTAATTTATATCTAAAACATTATCACATATTGTGTAAGTTCAGAAATAATCTATCAATCAATTATCACACCATCTGTAGTCTCCATTAAAATAATCTTTGCTATTTCAAGAATTCAACAGAGCGTTGCTAATTACGAACTGATTAACCTTTTTCTTGATTCTATAATTACTGCATTAATTTCAAGTCACTGACTTTACTGAATCACTTTTCTATTATTATCTTAGAACTTGATCTATTTTTATCTTAGCATCGATTGTAAGTTGGATTTTTGTTCTGTCTCTAATCTAACATTCTTATTTCAAGGAATTTGATTCTTAAGATAATGTCGGTTTCGGCTGTTCAGAATGGGGATGGTATTTAGATTTGTTTGGTACTAACCTTCTTCAAGTGACCTCTGGATGGTGTCCTTGTCAGCCTGGTTCATTTTTACCTCAAGGGCGTGAGTTTCGAATAGGCTCACGACTCCATCAACCAGTCTGTAGTTGACCTCAACGTCCCTAGCCGTGGGGTCAACGGGCAGAGCATCCAATTTCTTAGAGGACCTGGGTTCAGGTTCACCTTTGAAGACCACTCCATCTACAATTGTAATGCTTCTCGATGCTCTCAAGTTGTCAACAACTCTGAGCATTTTTTCCTGTGGATGATAAGATTCAATTAGAATTTTAGAGATTTAAAGTGAAGCTCTGGCTTTGTTTTTGAATTTATTTTTTATTGATCGAGATTTGCAGCAATAAAGTTATCATTTTAAACTTTATCTTTGTTTTAATTGTAACACTGCTGTAAAATTTTAAAATAATTTTCCGTAGAAGCTCCAAAACTTTTGAAGCAAAATTGGAAACGTTAATTGTTTTAGCTGGCCGTTGTAATTTAGATCGTAGGCACACTTGCTACAAGTGAAATGAGAAATCCTCGACATCAAACACTACTAAACCTGATACCACAACACTTCACTTTCACTTTATATTAATTTAAAATCATTATTCACCTTCACACATAAAATGTAGTCTCCTTTGCAGTCCTTAATGAAGTTAATCGCCGATTCTAATGTGTTATCACTGTCTTCTGCTGAGACAAAGGCCGTGGCCGCCAAAAATACTAAGAAGAGTTTCATTTTGTTATGTTTTTTTTTTACTTATTTTTTTTATTAGAAATATTTTTCCGACATCTAGGGATGTCAAGCAATGTTTGGCGTGGCGATTGGACCACTATACAGTTTTATCATATTCCCCCCCACCTGATTTCTGTATGAAGCACGTTGGACCATCTAGGTTAAGATGAGGATTTTGTGATTATAAACTCTAATGTGATCGGCGTTAGAATAGTTTTTCGGTGAAAGTTTCTTACTAGGGTTTGTTGTGCATTCTTAAGGTCAGGTTCTTGTATAGTCGGTTGTAAAATATTTGTATATTTTGATAGTCATTTACGTGAAATGAATAATTTATACATGTAGGTTATTGGAGGCATTGTGTGCATACTATTAAGGAATAATTATTTTTGGTTATGAGTTTTCGAAAGTAGTATTGATTTTTGGTTAATGTATGAATGTTTAATGGTGTTAAAGTTATGCGATTTTATGAATGAAATGAGAGGAAAGTAGTTTTGGTCACACTAAGTCAAATGTAGGTAAATTCTTTTCTTTTAATATCGTAAGTCAAATATACCCCAGACTTATTTATACATTTTAAGTCCATACATTTAAATGTTACTAATTCTACAGAATAGCACAGATCTTATTCAAGAAAATAAGTTATGCATTTCGCTCTTAGTAACCGCAGTAGGTATTAACGATGTTTATTGTTTGTATGCAGCTGTAAAAGTTGCTTTTACTCCACTAGGGCGAAAATGTAAGGGTTCTATGCAAGACGAAAACAATTTTAATATTGACTTTGGATTGTTTGTCACTTATTATAGCAACGTACCTATAACTTATGGCTTAACGGCTTTGCCCGCGTAGTAATAGAAAATTTAACAGGAAACATACTCCCAAAATGAAAGGTAGCCATTGGTCAAGTCTAGGATGACCTGGAATGGGATGGCTATGACCATGTAACCATGAGGTCTACCCAAGTGCTAATAGTTAGTTTTTGTTACAAACAAACAAAATCACTTTCGATTTTTTTTGTATTAGTTAGGACTACTATTGAATATGATGCAGTTTTTATGCTCGATATCATGTAAAACACCACAATGATCCTAATGATCAGAAAGATGATCCATTTTTTTAATTTAATATTAATAATTTAATTGATGATCATTTTCTTAGGGTTTCGTACCCAAAGGGTAACCAACGGAACCCTATTTCTAAACATCTGCTGTCAGTCCGTCCGTCTGTCCGTCAGTAGTTTGCATCTCAAGAACCGTGATAGGAAGACAGTTGAAATTTTCACAGATAGTGTATTTCTATTGCCGCTACGACAACAAATAATAAAAATAAAGGTTTAAGCTACGAAACCCTTTGTTAGCAAGTCTGACTGGCACTTGGCCGGTTTTAATCTCTCTTAAAGTAAATAATCCATTTAGTAAACATGGTATCTTTTTTAATTACCAAATCATGAATATTTTTTTCTACTTTCAACACATAAAAATTATGCAAAAATAAAATAAAAAATGTTTCGCCAAAATAGAAATCTACCGAAATTCAAAATTAAAACCAGACATCTTTATTTTTTCTTTTTAGAATCTTAAAAGGTCAGAGTCTAAATCTAGAAATAATAAATGTTGACAATCTAAAAGATTTTTTCATTTCTATTTTTTCTACATTTGTTATTTCCGATTATTATGAATTGGGAGTATCAGATATGGAGATAAAATCACTTATAAGCAAAAGGCAATCTCTGGAAGTACCATGACATGTTAATTCCATCATGATTCCGTTGTGAGAGAGAGACAGAACTATCAATGACAAATATCTCTATCTCTCTCTCACAACGGAATAATAATACTTGTACATTTTTTTCATTAATATAAAAATACACTGTTGTTGATCAGCTTTTTGCTATGTGCTAGGTAAAATGGACAATTCCTATGTGAAAACTGATTAGCTGTGGTCCCGCAAACACCCATTGAATAGGAAGGAATTTCCGCCCAGGCGGTTGTTGTGCCTGGGGGGCTACTGCCCGATAGTTCATATTCGGGTGGATGTATATATTCAAATCGCATGGTAAACTCTGCTTGCGCTATTTAGGATTTTAGTTCGCCGCCAGTTGGATAGATGGCGTCGCGGTTCTTTTTGTTGCGATGCAGATTTTTCGTTTCTCGTTTTTCTTGTAGCATTGATGCCGCTACAGGAGCAAAGCCGTAGACGAGTGTAGTATCTTATAGCGGTATACCTCGGCTCCGCTCGGCTAGCCTTGTTCAATCTATCGCATCTTCACTTACCGTGATAAGACATATCCTATATGTTTATTGGGGTATACAGGATTACCGTGGAAATTCCGTTAAAATACGTCTTCATGAATTTATGATAGAAACTTGGAAGTTAATATCGAATTGCTGCGTTTAAATGGTCGTGATTTATCGGTGAAAAGCTGTGAGTTTAGGATTTCCGGTTGAGTAGTGTCCGTATTGGTTTGGAATTTGCTATTTTTACAAGCTCTTTATTAACTTTGTTATTTGTGTCTGGTTGGAAATTAGCAATCTATTTTTCAAGCCTTCTCGAAATTTAATTAAACTGAAACTTTGTTGATTTTATTTGGGAATAATGAAACCATTTTAGATTTGGTACTATGAAGCGGGTCTGATAAAGGAGCCAGAAAGTGGCTTTAACAACTTCTCAATGAATCACGATAATACTATCTTATTTTTTTTAGTTAAGCTCTTTGTGGAAGATACTTTAAAAACTGCTCTTGCCGACATAAATGAAGAATTTAACTGTCTTGAATTGCTTCCGAAAAGTCATAATTAATTCCCAATAAATTAAAAACATACAAAGTTGTAAAAATTAATAAGAAAGTGAAAAAAGTTGTTGATTTACCAAAAGTAGCTTAAATTTACACCTTTCCGTTTCACTATATATACTCCTCCTTTATTTTGTTATTAGTCATAGTTTTTATATTATATCAGAAACGAAATAATTATGAGACACCTGTAATACAATAACTCGCAAAAGGCAACAGACAAATTATGTCATAAAAAATGGCGTGCGCAATTCTCACACTTATCAAATGAATCAAATGTAAATAATAATAAACAGCTAATAATTATTATATAAAATACAGATGTATCATTATTAACAATAATAAATTAATAACACTCGTTTATAATAACTTATACTGTTATGAATCTAATGACGCAGCCGATGATTTAGGAGATAAGACAAAAAACGGTCTAGATTTCTGTCTGGCTGATTCTTATTTACATAATACTAAAGTGCCACTAACACTTGTGTGACTAGTTATTTTGTGAGCGGTTCTCAGATGTTTATATCGAGTGTAAGTAACAGGGTACCGAGTCGTAATAATAATTTGATAATACTTTTTGTATGCATGTGCATGTATTATGTATACCTTTTTTTTTAATGATGGGAAATTATCTATCAAATGACTCCTCCCGCTCTGGGTAAAGCAGGAGGGAGTGTCAGACTCCTACTGACTAAAACCCATCCGTGTCCTAGTGCCCTTTGCGTACCAGGGCCGTGGTGACTCTTTCGAACATATTCCGCAACCCCGGCAGGCACTGGCCCTAGCGGGCCCCACTTGCTTTGCTGACAACTCTTTGAGGCGCGCGTGGAACACAGCGCACCGTCGACCCGATGTATATGTATACCTACATACTCGTATGATGTGTTTTGGTTTTAAGTATTCCATGAGGTTCTTTCTTTTAAAGAAACTGGCCAAGCGCGAGTCGGACTCGCGTGCAAAGGGTTCCGAATAAATTTCCCGGTTTCAAAATTCTAGGCTCACTAGTTTTCAAGATAAGAGAAATTTGTCTGGGAAATTTGTTGAAATCAGACCAAAAATGACCATTCTCCTATTTATTTTACAGCCATTTCCAACCATTTCTCATATTTATTTTACACCAACTATTTATTTTAATGAAAAAATATAGTTATTTTCTCAAATCCTCATTCATTTGATATGTCACATGATTATAGTTTGAAAAAATTTTTAGGGTACCGTAGCCAAATGGCAAAAACGGGACTCTTATAGATTCGTCATGTCTGTCTGTCTGTCCGTCCGTCCGTATGTCACACCCACTTTTCTCCGAAACTATAAGAACTATGCTGTTGAAACTTGGTAAGTACCTAGATGTATTCTGTGAACCGCATCTAGATTTTCACACAGAAATAGAAAAGAAACAATATATCACAACAACAACAACAATATATTATACTGAGGTTTCTAATTTTTTTTTTTCTAAAATGAATAGTTTGCGCGTTTTTCTAAAATAAAATGTGTCCCCCCCTGTAAATTCTAAAAGTAGAGAATGATAAAACTATAAAAAATATATGAAATGACGTCATAAATCGTAAATCGCAACTTTTGCTTGTAATATAATACCAACAGGTTTGTACGGAACCCTCGGTGCGCTAGTCCGACACGCACTTGGCCGGTTTTTTTTTAATTTCTAGTTTCTACCTTTTGAAGGCTAGAAATATTCTTTTATCTTGAATGTCAAAGTTTTTGCTAATTATCGGTTTTCTTTTCTTACAGGTTAATTCGCCATCGTTATCTTTGCCTAATCCTAATTAATGAGTGATCTATATATTGCTGACCATCATCTTTTTTCCACCATCTCATTTGTTGCCGTGGTGGCCTTTCAAAAAACTATCGACAATTTTATTTTAAAACCTTTTTTTCGTAAAATGTTCCCGACTCGGTGTAAAATTAGAAAATGAGGTAACAAATAAAAACCTACACCCCTTCTTGTCCAGCCAATACGGCATTAGAGACAAATAATAAGTGGACGTAGAAATAGAAACTGCACAAAACCAGTTTTCAGTCTGTTATGGGGGATATAATTCTAAAATGCCTACTTTGAAACGTGCTTGCGTAAAGGTTTTGCCAGACTGATGCGAACTAGTAAACTTAACTATTTTTAATTCCGATTGTAATATTTCAAATTATTTCGTCCAAGTAATGCTATAAACACACTGAAATAAAAACTCTAAACTTACTTAAACTAAAAATTAATTTCAACGCGATGTCATAATGAATGGAATATCCGATTAAATAAATTCAAACTCAAACATTTATTTCAATTAAACCATTTAATTGTCAAGGTCGGTCGGTCCAAAAAGATGAAGCTATTTGCTCGTTCAAAGCGTAGATCTCTATGGAGAAGAAAGTGCAATAATACTCTTCCATTACTAAGTGACTGGCAGACCATGCACAGCCAAAACTACTGATTATAGAAAGCTGAAATGTGGCATGTTGGTTTCTTGAGGAGTGTAAGGGAGTACTAAGACAGGGTTTCTCGAAATTCTTACGGGAACGAGAAAAACGGGATATATATAAGAGACTTTGCAAGTCTCATATAAGTATCCCGTTTTTCTATGAGACTTGCAAAACGTTTGTTCAAGTTTTCCCATTAAACGTCCAAACGGCCAAGGGTCTTTCATAATGCGCACAGCAAAGGAGTGGAACTCTCTGCCTTTTGTTTTTTTTTTTTAGGGATGGGAAATCATCCAATGACTCCTCCCGCTCTGGGTGTAGCGGGAGGGAGTGTCAGACTTCTACTGACTAAAACCCATCCATGTTCCTTCATTGCCCTTTGTGTTCCGGAGCCACGGTGTCTCTTGCGAATAAACCCGCGACTCCGGCAGGGGAACTCTCTGCCTGCGTCTGTGTTTCCGAACACTAAAACCCTTTTCAAAGTTAAAGTGAACTTCTGGGTAAGCTCGCTGCATCTTAGACTTTGTCTCTGTCATCTCTGGCCTAGACTAGAGTCAAGAACAAACCCAAATCAAATTAAAAAAAAAAAGCTAGTTTACCCATAAGGAGCATGTTTACTCTAACTTTGAAGACATTAAGGTTGCAAGCGTTTGGAAACACAGACGCAGCCAGAGAGTTCCACTCTTGGCATTGGCCCTTGTGGGCCCCGTCTATTATGCTGACACCTCATTGAGGCACCTCAATGAGGTGTCAGCATAATAGAAACGTGAAACACAACGCGCTGCCGACCCGGGCCTGCTAGTCTATTCTGTAAATTACCATTTCGAAATCGTCTTCACCTGAGTGACTAAGCTTACAAAGTGAACTTTATTTCACACATCATAAGGTCTTATATTTATACGAATTTGAAACTCACCTCGGATTCCGCTGTCGAGACACGAAAATGTTGTTACAGAATAGCACTGCTGGTCCCTATCGGACGGCGAGCCAACAGTTGCTCGTCCTGCGCCTGCCAGCGCCTACGTTGGCCGGGAATCGCCCTGCGAGTCTCGAAGCCCTGGGCGCCTTCTTCTGTTACGGCGGCTGGGTCGTACGGTTGGCCTCTCCCTCACAGATCTGGTAAAACTGGAAGCTAAACCCAATACAGTTGGGAAATGCCTAAGCATATTACTTGTTTTCCCAATGTTCAACTTCTACTGTTTTATCGTTATATTGTCCGGTGGGAAGAGGCCTTTAGATTTAACCTACTGCAGCCCGGTACAAGTGCTATTATCTTCTACAAACATCAATGGAATAGATTGTGGTAGTATTACTACTATAAATAGCTTTTTATTTTTAATTTGACATTGTCGTCACTAAAATTTAGAATGTTTACATAAGAAATTAATATTAGAGCTTGACAGTGTAAAAACTCTAAAACTATCTCATCTAGCATATAACCATTGTGGGTTTTTTTTAAGATGCGGCGCACGCTCTACCGTGCATAATATATGAGTAGAATAAACTTTTTTTCTATATGGTGCCCTAAAGTGTAACCTAGCCAAATATTTTGAGGTACAGTACGTTTCAAATAAGAATAGGAACGGTCTATGACATGTATCTGTCAAAATATCTCTGAAAAATACGGTTTGCATAGAAAACTTAGTAGCATATTATCAATAACGGTTTATTTTACTTTGTTTAAATAAGTCTTAAATAAAATTTAAATGAAAACGTTCCATAGTAGTAAATTAGTAAACATAATATCTAATTATTTTAAATCATTATTATTGACTTTAATCATAACACCTAATTCAATCAATATTTGTAAAAAAACATGTAAAATAATAATCTTGCTTTGCTCACCCTACCTAATTGGTTTGAATTGACAGCTATGACGTCACAATATGGCGCTAAGTCAATCTTATTCTAATTTGAATCGCATTGTAGTCACCATGTGACAATCATGAGTATCATTTAAATTACTTTTATTTTATGCAAAACGGGGAAACTCTTGGCCCAAATCTCACCTGATGGAAAGTGATGATTAGGCCGAAGATGGAAGCCTCTTACACAGAGGAACTGGCTATTATACCTCTACCTGCCGGAACACAACAATGCTGTTAACATTGTTGATATGGCGACAGACTTAGACATGATGGTGGTAGCTTGCCAGGCGGACTAAGAACAAGTCCTACCACCAACCAAATCGAGCATAAAATTTGCCCCCGCTGGGAATCGAACCCGGGACCTCTGGGTCTGAATCTGGTGGTTTAACCACTAGACCACGGAGGCGGTTAGTGTCACCTGTTTAGCACCACCCGGGGACCACGTGTAGGGATTCGCTGAAGGGTATTCTCCTACGGACGCGGGTGACTCGGCCCCCAAAATTACTCGATTATGTTTTCATACTCCTTACCACTAGGAGAAAAATCAATAGAAAAGAGAAATATTAAAATCTATTTTATAACCTTGAGTTCTACTTGGTCTTCCAAGTTAACAGCAGTTGACAAGCTGATTGTGATAACTTGAATCTCATTGAAATAATTACCGCGATAATTTCTAAATCTATACTCATTATTATAAAGCTGAAGAGTTTGTTTGTTTGTTTGCTTGAACTCGCTAATCTCAGGAAGTACTAGTCCGATTTGGAAAATTCTTACAGTGTTAGGTAACCTATTTATTGAGGAAGGCTACCAGCTATATAACATCACGCTACGACCAAAAGGAGCGGAGCAGTAATGAACAACTTAACGCAGACGAAGTAGCGCGAGAAAGCTAGTCTAACAATAAAATTACCATTCACATGCACACGAACACGCTTCGATAAACACTAATTATTTTTCGGAAGGTTCATATTATGCAGCAAGATAGACGTCATGTTTTTTGTTGGGCATCTCATGAATGCATAATAAGTGCTAACTGTTTATCGGTGGTTAACGTTACATAAGAGCTTTGATAAGTTGAATAAATGCGCAGCATTAGACAATCATTCTGCCAAGGGTTGGCTTGTGAGAGGAGCTCGTGGCTAAATAAAAACAGCCACCAACTCGATCTTCAAGGTTAAGCAACGTTTGTCAAGGTTGCTATGTGGATGGGTGACCATCTTAACATAGCGAGTTTTCTCCGCGCCTATAAAAGCATGCTAAGTCGTTGGTCTCAGCTGTTATTTGTAGATCTTTGGCAGTCGTTACGGCCAGTAAAATATCTGACTCCATTCTTGACAAGAAGTGCCGTGTTACCCAGTCAATGGGTTGTGAAGATCTGGTAGGCAGCCGCTCCGCGAAAAATACTCAGTGTTCAGCTGAATCCGGTTTGAGTGAAAGCCGACCCCAATATAGTTGGGAAAAGGCTAGGTAGATGATGATGATGATGTTGGGGTTGGCTTGCATGCTTACCAGATGCAGTTAGTTACCAGAATTTTACATAGAGCAACAGCCTTTCTGATCTCCACAACCCGGTAACCGTCACCCCTAATTACCTTTTTCATTTGGCGAGACCGTTGTCAAATTTTCTGGTTTCTTCGGCACCAACAGCTTATCTATCGTACTTTTTGCAGCACGGTCTTAGAGTGCAATGGATGCACGACCATCTTCGGAGCTTTCTTTAGCATTGCTTAAAGCCGATGATCGAACTGTGCAGCTCGTCAATGTCACAGCCCTTAAGTAACAGTATTATGCAATAATTGACCGCAAATAAACTCTTTTTATTTCTTTTCTTTCAATAGGGAATAACAGTTTATCTAAGTTTTCGAAAACATAATACTAACAGTGAAATTAGAATCCAAATTGCTCGAAAAACGAACGAGATTCAATTATTTTAAACAAATATATCTGTCTTTCTCGCGAAAACGCTGTTTTCTATGGCAGCTGTATAGTCGTCGTGTAATTTGACGTCACAGTTCGTATCGGACTTCTCTTTCTGACTGTAGTCTTTGAAGCTTTATAACTTCACTAGCTGACCCGTGCAACGTCGTCTGCGTAACATTTTTCATTACTGCTCCGCTCCTATTGGTCTTAGCGTGATAATATATAGCCTATAGCCTTCCTCGATAAATGGGCTATCTAACACTGAAATAATTTTACAAATCGGACCAGTAGTTCCTGAGATTAGCGCGTTCAACCAAACAAACAAACAAACTCTTCTGCTTTATAATATTATATAAGTAATATAAGTATATAAGTATATAAGTATATAAGTATATAAGTATAGATAAATGATGAAGGTATTTAAAAATAATTTTATGATTGTTTACAGACCTAATAAGTATTTTATTTTGCAAATAAAAAAATCGCATGCATAGTCCCTACGTGTCGTGTATTTGGGATGTTAGATGGTTACGGTATGCTCTTGCGAGAGTGGTTGTATTCGTCAAGCAATGTTTCGGGCCGTTCCGAACGTTTTTTTTTTTATATTTGAGGTGGGTCTGTTCTTGACTCTAGGTCAGAGATGACACAGACTTCTTCACAATGATTGCTCGCTATGTTTCCCTAAATAAAGACAAAAAAATGATTCAGATATCTTATCTGACAAGTTACTCACACAGCCATAAAGAATCAAGTTGTACACTTGTTTGTAAGCGTAAAACGAGTTACCGAATCGGTAATAAATGACAGGTAATCGATTTTACGCTTATCGACTGCCGTCTGACCCCTGTTGGACGCGGAACTAAATTCGCAGACTGGTCTCAGACGTTTGTTTGTTAAACGACTTCAGCTAGTGTTTGTTTGGACGACTAGTTTTGATGACTTTTTTCAGTCGGCTGGGACTGGATGGAATTTTGATTTTTCTTTAATTAGTGTTAACGTACTGTAGGATAAAGTTTTCGACCTTTGTGTAATAGAAATATTTTGTTCGGTATACTTAGCGAAAGACTCAAATGATTAAAACTAGCTTTCTCGCGCAACTTCGTCTGCGTCACGTTGTTCATTAGTGCTCCGCTCCAGCCTAATAATCGTAGCGTAATGTGATAGTAAATGTCTTCTCTCGCTCTGGGCGGAGCGGCAGGGAGTGTCAGACTTCTACTGACTAAAGCCCAGCCATGTTCCTTCATTGCCCTTTGTGTTCCCGAGCCGCGGTATCTCTTTCGAATTGCTTACCGTCCACAGGCCCACGCCTACGGTGGCCGGAGGTCACCAGGTCACCTCCGACGCCCGCGGCGTCTACCACGGCGGCTGGGACGAGAGCTTCTCTCCCTCTCCCATTCCGCCACCTCCTTCGCTAGCATGACTGCTTCGCAGAAGGAGGTGACGGCGTTCCATTCCGTCTCGCTCCGTACCATGGATTGGACCAGGGCCGGACGCGAGAGGTCGCCGCCGATCGCCGCTTCGAGGACACGACGGTGCTCCGCCCAAGCGGGGCACACCTGCACAGTGTGCTCCACCGTGTCTTCCGGTCGATCCTCGCAGTGGTGACACCCGGGCATTTCCTCCCGCCTGATTCGGTGCAGGTACTTCCCGAAACATCCGTGTCCGGTGAGGACCTGCGTCAGGCGGAAGGTGAGGACGCCATGGCGCCTCTCATGCCACTCCTCAAAGAGGGGACTTATCGCCACTATCGTGGCGTGCCCTATAGCCTATAGCCTTCCTCGATAAATGGTCTTTCTAAAACTGACAGGACAAGGACTTTCTGCTGAGTGATGCGTATTCAATCGGACTCAGAGCGGCAGCAGTAAAAACTGAAATATTTCATCCCAGATTTACTAATTGATATTATAAAGCTGAAAAGTTTGTTTGTTTGCTTGCTTGAACGCGCTAATCTCTGGAACTGCTAATCCGATTTGTAAAATTCTTTCAGTGAGATAGCCTATTTATTGAGGAAGGCTTTAGGTTATACGGTCACGCTAAGGCCAATAGGAGCGGAACATTCATGAGAAATGTGAAGCAGACGACTTTGCACGGGTCAGCTAGTTTTCTCGTATTTGTCTTTTAGACAACCATTAACACTGAAAAAATGGCATCGATAATGTATGGTTTCATGCATATTTATAACTTGTACATAGAGCTTTCGATCGGCTAAATAGGATTCAAACGGAACCTATACGTAAAGTGGAAGAATATGCTAATCTGAATACATGTGACCATGAAATAGCCTATAATGTTGCTTCATTTCAATTTAAAGGTAAACATTGTGAGAATTATGTCAGTAAGATGCTCGCAGGCAATGATCGAGTTGACTACAATGCGTGATTATGCAAATTATAGCGTTTACTGGTTTACTTACTGAATAGTAGCCGAGAACATGTCTGTTAAGGTCTAGGTTTAGAAAATTGAAGAGAAATATATGTTACAGCAAATAAAACGAAATATTAAAATGGTTCCTATTTTTTATTTATATGTATAGAACCCATGCAAAGAGAACACATGTAAAGAAACGCATGTAAATAAAAGTGTTATGTATGTATATGTGGAAGGATGGAGAGGGAGAGGAAGGCGAAAGAAAATATGGATAAATTGTGTGAGCAATATGAAAGAAATGGGAGTTAGTGAGAGCGTGACGGCTGATAGGACAGATTGGAAGAAAAATGCGTTTTGCGCTGACCCCAAGTAATATGGGATATGGGCAGATAGATGATGTATAGAACCCTAAAATTGAAACACACCATGCTAGAGATCAGGTTGTGCTTGGGAAAGGTGATCTCGATGAGGTCCATTTGATTATTATTTGAAGAGTAAAATACAACGTGTAAGAGAATAAACGCAATACCTCTTGAGGGGTCATTGAACTCATCATTATGAACAAGTTTTACTATGGGACCAACACTGAAATCGCAAAAAAAAATCGACTACCCCATACATTTTTGTACGCATAACTCGACAAAATGTAGGCTGAACAGCTGATTTTTTTTTTAAAGTAAAACTTGTTCATAATGATGAGTTCAATGACCCCTCAAGAGGTATTGCGTTTATTCTCTTACACATTGTTTTTTTTTTTTTTTTTTTTTTTATCCAAAACGGGGAAACTCTTGGCCCAAATCTCACCTGATGGAAAGTGATGATTAGGCCGAAGATGGAAGCGAGTTTCACCCGGAATCCTCTTACACAGAGGAACTGGCTATCATACCTCTAGCTGCCGGAACACAACAATGCTGTTAACATTGTTGTTATGGTGACAGACTTAGACATGATGGTGGTAGCTTGCCAGGCGGACTTAGAACAAGTCCTACCACCAACCAAACCGAGCGAGTTGTATAAATAGATCTAATTTTTAAAGTATCGCACAAGGCTTCACACAAAACAACATAGGACGTTGTCTTCTCTTCTTTTTTAAAACAGCATTTTTGATATTCTTTCCTTGCAAATGGAAATATTTTTTTTAAAGAGAAGGAACGAGAGTCCAATTCAGTTGCCCAGCGCGTAAGCCACTATAGATAGGTTTCATTCTTATTATCGTGTAGACAGTACTAGCAACCCCACAGACACTAGTGTCAGAGTTTCTAAACCACCTCAAGGGCCTCTGACATGGTTTATTTGATGACCGTCATTTGGCGGCCGGGACCGCCGGCTTATACAAGCGTTCCGTAGCACAAAATCATCTTTTTATCAGTCAATCTATACTATATATTATATATCTATACTAATAATATTATGAAGCAGAAGAGTTTGTTTGATTGTTTGTTTGTTTGTTTGGTTGAACGCGCTAATCTCAGGAGCTACTGGTCCGATTTGAAAAATTATTTCAGTTTTAGATAGCCCACTTATCGAGGAAGGCTTATAGGCTATATATCATCACGATAAGACAAATAGAAGCGGAGCAGTAATGAAAAATGTGACGCAGACGAAGTTGCGCGGGTCAGCTAGTCAGGTGATAAAAGCGAGCAATTTCCTAGCCAAACTGGAAATTATTTTACAAAGTATGCTGTCAAACCCACGACCACCGGATCGAGGCAAGCACGATCACTCTAACACGGCCGCAGGAAATTGATTATTATGTCACGACTCTTAAAAATCCTGTAAGACATAAAACTGCAGTGCTATTCTGTAACAACATTTTCGTGTCTCGACGCGGAATCCGAGGTGAGTTTCAAATTCGTATACAAAGTGGTTATGATAATACGACAATAAATTAAACTTCGCATACTTCAAGACATTCTCAGACTACATATAAAAAATCATTTGAATATATCCAGTAGTTTAGTCACAGGAAATTATTTTTCATTTTTAACATTTGCTACACGATGTATGTATTAATAGGGAAGTACTGACAGGTTAACGACCCCCGCATCGGTATGCAAATCAAAAGATTAAAGACACATTTCCAACCAGCACCATAATAGTTTTTACATTTGATTCAGTGCAAATTATACCTTACGCCTAAATTGTAAGAATCATAAAGCTTGCCATTAGAGTATTAATGGTGTTCTATTTTCTTTCCACTTTTATGTCATTTAGTTTGTTTGAAATTTTATTTTTTTTTAATTTTGATGTTAGGGTTTTTTTGATAGCTTACAATTGTTCATATGAACTAGTATTGTCAATGTTTTCATTTATTGTCGTATTATCATAACCACTTTGTATATATAAGACCTTGTTTTGTGTGAAATAAAGTTCACTTTGTAAGCTTAGTCACTCAGGTGAAGCTCGATATCGAAATGGTTATTTACAGAATAGACTAGCTGACATCAAAGTTGACCGTTCTAAAAACGAAAACTAATTGCGCCAATTTGGCATCACTATTATTATAAGGGGTCCATTTTCGGCACGATATTAAGCAATGTCTTGTTAGCTAATCGATCTCCCTCTGATCTACCAACACACTACCGGAACTCGGCTTTAAATAGCGCCGAGCAATTACCGAATCAACTGCCACTTTCCTTATTGACTGTCAAATATTGCGTGGGCAATATAACCCGGCCATCGGTATATTTCTAACAACCTCTACACATGTTAGAAAGCTATTAAGAGAACAATTAGATGATCAGGAAAAAATGTGTGGGAAAGGGATAGAGAAATTGTTGTTTTGTGTTAGACAGGGATGGGTGATGTTAATCGATGGATATCGAAAGTTAAGATGTGGATGACAGGGGACCGTTAGAAGCTGTTTAGGAGGTACGATTTGTCGTGTCGTTTCATGCTTGTCGGATTGTCGTCGTCTCAGTTGTTGAGTGTCAAATTAAAACACATGAACCGTTTTTAAATTTCTAAGGGTATTATATTTTTTGGAAAATCCGAATGATTACATACTACATTTTTCCCTTTACTTCGCCAGTGCGGAGATATTATGTCTTTATATTTCATCAAAATCAGTTTGACGATTAAGGGATAAAATCGTAACAAAAAAAAACATATAATTTATAATTTTGGTTATACACACATTTACATAGGATTTGTCACTATATTATATTTTGTTCTGATTTTGTTGACAAAAAAGCACAGAGTTGCAATTTGTAAAACCAACGCGTACTTATAAACATAGAATGTTTATTATTAAAATTAAGATTATTGAAGACGGGAGTAAGATAAGCTCTTTTAACAATTGAAAATAAAGTTATAATTAGCTTAGTCACGCGATATCAACACACATACACTTAATTTAAAATCTATACTTTTTGAATTATGTACTTTTATAAGTAAGTTATAACATTTCTTAGTTGTCTGAAAATATTTTTTATTTCAGTGACAATTACATTCGTTGTTATAAAAATAAATTTAATTTCATAAATAACTAGCTTTTGCTCACGGCTTCGCTCGTTCCACCTACCTCTGTACCAAAATTCCTCAAAGTAGCAATCTAAGCAAGAAAATGAAAGAAAGGAATCATTTTTGAAATAAAAATATTCGATTAGGATATTTACATAGAAACACGAGGAAAAAACACATTACGAATTCGTATCGTACACTGTAAACGTCTCGCGATCAATATGGTTAATTTTTGAAACTCATCGTCAACGACAGTGGAGCATCGTAACTTTCGATTTCGTACACACCTCACTTTCTTAGTTTGAATGAATTCTTTGCATAGTTCACTTTCTACACGAGGTCAAAGGTAGGCCTCGAAGGGCGAGAGTCATTATGATTTGAGGTCTACATTTATCAAAACGGATGAGGAGCTCGTAGCTAAAAAAAACAGCCGCATAGGTCGATCTTCAAGGTTAAGCACCGCTTGCTGAGTTCAGTCTGTGGATGGGTGGCCATCTTAACATATCGAGTTTCCTCCGTGCCTTGGAAAACACGTTAAGCTGTTGGTCCCGGCTGTCATTTGAAGATCTTTGGCAGTCGTTACGGATGGTCAGAAGCTAGAAAGTCTGACACCAGTCTTGCCGAGGAGTACCGTGTTACCCAGTTAATAGGTTGTGGAGGTCTGGCAGGCAGCCGCTCCACGTAAAATACTAATATTCATCTGAATCCGGTTTGACTGGAAGCCGACCCCAATATAATTGGGAAAAGGCTAGACAGATGAATTATCGAAACGTAGCAGACTGTTTCAACCAGAACGCGACCCACACCGATCGATTTGAAATTCGAATATGTAAATTTAAACTATGGTTAGAAAGAATATCGATGGATCTTTATACTGCGTCTTGAGCCAGATCTGCCCAATTTTGACTCATAACTGATGTTGATTTGAGCAGCTTGTCGCGATGTCCTCTCTTAAGTGCTTATCGCCTATCTCTTGACTCGACTCGGTACAACACTACCACTTCTGCCGCTGGATGATTCTTCGCACGCTTAACACTTAATGATCTGCGCTTCTTTACCATTTGACCTATGATCTGTGGTATACAGGGCCAAAATAACTTATCAGTAGGGCATTAAACTGACCATAATTAAATTTTCAATAGAAATTATAAAAGTAAGTTCTCCGCCGCGTCTAAAACTGCTGCACCGATTGTCAAGTGAGTGAAGCCACGGGCATCTGCTAGTATACGATAAAACCAAAAAAAAACTCTACTGAAAAACTGCCACAATTTGTTTTTTTTTTCTGCAGTATTTTTGTTTTCAGCCATCGCTTTCCAACCATAGGGCCAACTACTAATTTTTTATAACAACTTTCGTATTCGCATGTCAATTTCAAACTGTCAAATAACTCTTAAATTTTTGGCAGTTTGCAATACAGATGCCAATGTGAAAATTAGAAGAATTGACATACATCTCTTCTATCAGAATATTTTTTACAGAAGATTAGGTAGCCCAAAGTAACACACCATTAAGTACACCAATATATTGTCATAGGTGAACAAGGCGAGTATGTAAAATATAGTATCCCGTTACAGTTTAATGAGTCATCAAAAAATTCCTTTAATAATTTATGAAGATCAAATCCCCAAAACTTCAAATACATAAACATGTATTTGAAGTTTTGGGGATTTGATCTTCAAACTCTTGATCTTAAAACCCACCTGACTGGTAAACACCAGTCAGGTGGGTTTTAAGATCAAGAGTTTAGGACAGTAGCTTGTTCAATGCAGTTGAGTGGTTTTATAAAACTTGTTACTGTCAGTCAATGGCTGACGATTTTATTGTGATGAACAGACTGACAGACTGTGGGATTTATTTAGAGGCCCGACAAAAGGCTTTCATGAAGGATTGGAGCTAAGTTGCTAAGCTGTGCGCATTTCAACACAATTCTCTACCAGTGTTTTGTTTTTTGATAAGGCTATGCTTTTGACTCTAATCTAGGTCAGACATGACGGAGACAAAGTCTACAATGGAGCGAGCTTACACAGAAAGAGCCGGTTCACTCTGACTTTGAAGAGATGAGGGTTTTAAGCGTTCGGAAAGACAGATGCAGGCAGATCAGGCAGAGAATTCCACTCTTTTGCTGTGAACATTATAAAAGACATTTGGAAACGCTTAGTGCGAATTAGTGGAATAGCAACACGGTAAGGATGGTAAGTTGCAGTGCATCTGGATGTCCGATGGTAGAAGGGGGCTGAGTGTCCGTTACCCAGGCCAGATGTTGTCGAAAATGGTCATTTGAATCTTATAGATAATTAGTTTTGCGGCTTCTGTAATTGTTGCGCACATTTTTAAATTTGTTGCGCTTATAGTTTTTTAATTATTTCACAAAAACATTTCCTGCTGGGGTAACGTTACCCCAGCCAGACCTTTTTCTTTCTAATGGGAATATTTAAATAATTACTAGCTATAAAATTAGTTGTCTAGATGAAGTAAATGTTGTGCCTTATTTTGTATTTGTTCTTTCATCGGTTGCGAAGTTATTCGAGATTTTGCTGGGGTAACGTTTTTGGTTTTGCTAGATCTTTGAAATGGTTAAGCGGATTCTTATCATATTTTGTACATGGCTTCTTAGGAATTAGTTTAAATTTGTTCTGCAATAAAAAAAACAAAATAATACATAGCTTAAAGGTTATTTCATTAAATAGAAAAACACTTCAATTGGTCCCAGCACTCTCAATAAGAGCTCTAAAGACTTACTTTAAACGTTATTTTAAAGCTTGTAACTGCCTTCAAATGTATGTGAAGTTTCATTAGTATCCTGTAAGTATTTAACAAGTTATGATGATATTGAGTTCTTCACGAGCACGGTCTTGATGCGCGCGGTGTTATTTGGCCACTGGATTGGATATATGAACTGAATGTTATGTCAATTATTAGTTTTTTAGTTCAGTTGTATATCAGTAAAATTTCAGCTCAGTACATTGGATAATTAATGAGATAATACGATTAAAGTCATCAGGAAGTGAATGACCGTGGTAACCCGACCAAGTTTAGGTGGTTACGAAAAAGCGAAAACGCAGAACATTATACTATCTTTTGAAATGTTTAGTATAATACACCTTACAATTTCGGTACAGACGCGTACACTGTTAAATACATTAATAATATAATAATATGTGTACTATGAAAACATTATTTTTATCTTCCAGTTGCACAAACTTATCAAAATCACTGATGAAAATAACATGTCGTTCGGTGGGACGCGGAAGGGGTGGGGTGAAGGGGCGCATTGTTTGCATATCACACTAAACATGCTCCGTAATCACATAATTCATCTTGTAGAGTGCGCATGCGTTTCGGCAGTTCAGTTTCCTGTTTTTGCAAATATTTATAGAGTGCGTGAGAGCTAATGTAAAATAATAAGTGAGGCGAATTACTGCTAATGTGGAGTGCTTCTATTGATGATCATAGTTATGGTGCAGGCTGCTTGATGAATTCACGAACAAGGTAAGCTTGTATAATGTAACTACAGAAATAGTAGCAAAATTATTATTAATATGTACATGTTGTTAGGTACTTATCTAAAACTGTATTTTTTTAAGGCTTAAATATTTAAATTTAGGAACTTATTATTTTCTTTTCTTTCGTACTTAATTATTACCTAGACTGGAATTCTCAACAATGATAACGACATATTTATCCTTCGCTACATAGTACCTATAAAACAAAGTCGCTTCCCGTTTGTCTGTCCCTGTTTGCTTAGATCTTTAAAACTACGCTACGGATTCTGAAGCAGTTTTTTTTAATAGATAGATTGATTCAAGTGGAATGTTTTTGTGTATAGGTATATTGTCAAAATATGACTTGAAACATGATTAATGAAATTCATGACTTAGCGACCGATTTTTATCGTTATCAATGTCGGGAGTCGGGACTACCGCAACAGGTAGGTATTTATTTATTTCCACAAACTCTTTGGACACGTAGACTTTAAGAAATCCATAATTACCTTGTTGCGACACTCGCGTTGATATAAACTCGCAAATAGATGACGATTCGAGTTTCAAATATGTAGGTAGCAAAACTACAATTGAAACCCCATTAAGGATTTAGACAAAAAAAATGTACTCTTTGTTTTTATTGTAGGCATAAACAGAATGGCAACATAGCAATAGCCGTGGGCCGCGATGATGGACGCGGTGATGGCGACATAATACCTACGTATGGGTGTGGTGGCGACTATGGCTGCGTGGTGAAGTTATAAAAAATATCGTTTGACGTTCTCCTCTACGTCTGTAAAACTCTCAATCTACGGTGAGTACATACTTATATCTAGCTAGGTATATATTACTACGATTTAGGTAGGTTGACCTGCTGGCCACTGTTCAATCTTTATTACTATGGATCATGACTTAAATAGATTATTACAAATGTAATGTGTAGCTAAATAAAAATGCTCTAAATACGTGCGCTATTACAGTCCCCGACACGTAACTTGGCAAAAGTTGTTAGATTCGCAAAAGTCGTTTTTATGAGGTAGCGCCAATCGCGCGCGATTGGTGTGTTACTCGGACTTTTGCCCCCCGCAACCCGTTTACGTCTCGGGCGTATACAAAATTGTACGTTTTTTTATTATGAGTTTCTGTTACGAGTTGTTATAATAGTGTTACTTAAGTATATTTTCTAGGTGAAATTTTTAATTTGATACCAGGAAAAGCAGTTTTGTTAGCTGATAGTGACGACGACAACATATAATTTTTAACCCCAGACGCAAAAAGAGGGGTGTTATAAGTTTGTTGATAATGTATTTTTTTGTCTAGGCATTTATTGGGTACAATATTGTTTTGAATCTCTGTTCTTTTTCCTCTATTTTCATATTATAATTCGACAACCCTTTAGCTGTAAATAAAACTTTATGTTATATTACCAGTTAATTTTTTTGTTTGTTATAGATGTTCTGATGACCGATGTACTATGGAATGGCAATCTTCTCATCGACCAATATTTGCGGACCTAAATCATGACCATTTCATCGACTGACGTAAGAATCAACAAAATCTGCCTACGCTTATGGTCTCTCTAGAGCGCCAACTAGATCTCTGTTTATGACAACTTTTGTTTCACAAAGTTACTTACGTATTTGGATACTCATTTTACAAAATGATCTGTGATATTTTTATACAAAAACCAACAAAGTTTTAGAATGTGCCTTTACACGTCGACTTTTTGAGATTGTAATGAGTTAAAAGTAATACTTACATAATTATTTGACTGCAGTTTAATATTACTTAATTTTATTATTTTTGATCTGTGATTTTAAAAAAATGTGATATTTGAAATGAGACAACAAAACAGTAGGACTAACTGTGAGCATTTTACTACATTGTGATGTCATTTAATATTACCATTGATCTGTGATTTTAATTGATATAAGTAGGTATTAGTAGACATACGTAAAGGTGCGTACAGACCATGTAACATGTTATATAACACTACAACTCTATGTAAAATGTTATACAACAATGTTAAATAACATGACCACACTATGAAAAATGTTATATAACATGTTATGTTATATAGTTTGTACGCACCGTAAATTTAGTGTTAACTGAAAAAAACCATTGTATATTATTTATTGTCTGTGATCATTACACAGTCCAATATGTGTATATTTAAATAAAAACTGTAACTGTGTACTGTGTATACTGAAATCTATAATTTAATTAAAAAATAATAGAAAATTTCAAAAAAGCATAATTACTATCTGTAATTTTAATCTGTGATTGTTTTTAAGTATAAGTTTAATAATACTTTAAAAGTTCAATTGAAATGATTATATTACCTGTCAATAAAAATTATTTAATAATCACGTAGTTTTTTTTTAAACTTGTGTACATGTCTGTACTAAATTTGTAACACTATCCTACATATTTTAGAAGGTACCATAATGTATTGCGTTTTCGCTTTTTCGTAACCACCTAAACTTGGTCGGGTTACCACGGTCATTCCCTTCCTAATGACTTTAATCGTATTATCTCATTAATTATCCAATGTACTGAGCTGAAATTTTACTGATATACAACTGAACTAAAAAACTAATAATTGACATAACATTCAGTTCATATATCTAATCCAGTGGCCAAATAACACCGCGCGCATCAAGACCGTGCTCGTGAAGAACTCAATATCATCATAACTTGTTAAATACTTACAGGATACTAATGAAACTTCACATACATTTGAAGGCAGTTACAAGCTTTAAAATAACGTTTAAAGTAAGTCTTTAGAGCTCTTATTGAGAGTGCTGGGACCAATTGAAGTGTTTTTCTATTTAATGAAATAACCTTTAAGCTATGTATTATTTTGGTTTTTTTATTTCAGAACAAATTTAAACTAATTCCCAAGAAGCCATGTACAAAATATGATAAGAATCCGCTTAACCATTTCAAAGATCTAGCAAAACCAAAAACGTTACCCCAGCAAAATCTCGAATAACTTCGCAACCGATGAAAGAACAAATACAAAATAAGGCACAACATTTACTTCATCTAGACAACTAATTTTATAGCTAGTAATTATTTAAATATTCCCATTAGAAAGAAAAAGGTCTGGCTGGGGTAACGTTACCCCAGCAGGAAATGTTTTTGTGAAATAATTAAAAAACTATAAGCGCAACAAATTTAAAAATGTGCGCAACAATTACAGAATCTGCAAAACTAATTATCTATAAGATTCAAATGACCATTTTCGACAACATCTGGCCTGGGTAACGGACACGGGGGCTGATGGGATGAGGTCGAGAAGTTCTTGGGCACACTCACTGAAGTGCAATCTGTAGAAGAGATTGCGGTGATGAGCCAAGCTGTGTAGATTGGCATCCATCAGTTTTAACCTCTTAGCTCTGCGTTCCACCGAGTCAAGCGCAGCAAGCTTGTACTTCGCTGGGCTATCCCAAAAGTGGCTGCAATACTCCCTGCAGAATCGTACTTGTGCTTTGTATAGGGTTAAAAGCTGTAGTATCGCTTCATATTTAGGATGCTCAGCTTTTTGGTCGCAGTTTGGGCTTTGCACTCGATGGTAACGCTGAAGTTGAGACTGGATGTCAACTCCATGCTTGTGAATGGATTTTTTTCTAGAGATGTGTTTCCATCGTTGACTATCGTCGCTGTCTATACAGTGATTCTTATTCTCATCGTGTGGTCCCCACTCATCCTAGTGTCAGAGTTTCTAAGCCACCTCTAGGGCCTCTGACATGGCTTAACGACTGCCATTTGGTGGCCGGGACCACCGGCTTATACGTGCCTTCTGAAACACGGAATCATCTTTTTATCAGGGTAATTTCAACCTGCAATGTCCTAGCAAAACTGGAAAAGAACTTTACAAAGTATGTGGTCATTGCAATCGACCACCGGGTTACAAGGTAAAAGCCCAAACTACTTGACCACGGAGACAGATGGTCAGATGCAAGCCTATATATAAAATCTTTTTTTTTTAAATACAGAACGGGAATACCCTTGGCCCAAATCTCACCTGATGGAAAGTCATGATTAGGCCGAAGATGGAAGCGAGTTTCACCCGGAATCCTCTTACACAAAGGAACTGGCTATCATACCTCTAACTGCCAGAACACAACAATGCTGTTAACATTGTTGTTATGGCGACAGACTTAGACATGATGGTGGTAGCTTGCCAGTCGGACTTAGAACAAGTCCTACCACCAACAAAACCCAGCAAAAAATTTGACTCCGCTGGGAGCATTCAGACCACGAGGTTCGATACCCGGGACCTCTGGGTCTGAATCAGGCGGTATAACCACTAGACCACGGAGGCGGTTAGTGTCAGCTGTTTAGCACCACCCGGGGACCACGTGTAGGGATTCGCTGAAGGGTATTCTCCTACGGACGCGGGTGACTCGGCCCCCAAAACACTATGTTTCTTGAGCCATTTTTGTTTCCGCAATCTTCGCATATAAATATGATTCTTATGCATGGCACTGGGTTGTTATGGTAATTTTTATGGGCTGTATGAAAAGGCAAATCTATAAAAAGTCTTTAGTGTTAAAGTTAGTGAAATTCATTTACAGTACAAGAAAACCTATCGGAAGTCTATAGTGTTCAAGTTAGTGAAATTTGTATAGAGTACAGGGGAATCTGAGGTCTATAGTTTTAAAGTTAGTGAAATTCGTATCGGGTAGGTACAGGAAAACCTATCACAAGTCTATAATGTTAAAATTAGGGAAATTCGTATAGAGTACAGGAAAATCTATAAGAAGTCTATAGTGTTCAAGTTAGTGAAATTTGTAGAGAGTACAGGGAAATCTATAAGAATTCTATAGTTTTAAAGTTAGTGAAATTCGTATCGGGTACAGGAAAACCTATCAGAAGTCTATAATGTTAAAATTAGGGAAATTCGTATAGAGTACAGGAAAATCTATAAGAAGTCTATAGTGTTCAAGTTAGTGAAATTTGTAGAGAGTACAGGGAAATCTATAAGAATTCTATAGTTTTAAAGTTAGTGAAACTCGTTCGGAACCCTTTTACACACGAGTACGACTCGTCATACTGTCTCGTATCGCTTGTCTACGAAAACTTTAGATCTTTCTTTGAGTTTTATTGCCCAGAATAGATTGTTATCTTACACAACAATTACTGGACACCAAGTAATTATTATCTCATAAGGCATCTTCAATCAAATGTTTTCACCTATTACAATGAAAGTGAGTCTTGAACACAATGGGGTGTTATGGGAATCAAACACAATTGTTTCGTAGAAATATATTTTAATAGCATTCTTTGAAGGCGTTATTTTACGGTTAACCACACGTCATGCATGAGTACTGAGTAGTGTTATTTAAATTCGAACATAACTTTTATTGTTTCGACAGAAAGGCGATTATCACACGGCGCGGATTTCGTAGCGGTTCCCCGCGCGGTAAGGCGGTTTACGTGTGTTTAGCATCAACGGATTTATTAGAGTCCAATGCGACATGAGATCCGCTTCACCGCCTACCGCAGCGGTTCGCGATGCCGTGTGTTAATCGCCAAAGAGGACTCCGAAAAAAATCAGAAACTTCTTTTGAAACCTATTAGGTTGGACTGGCTTTTGCCCGAGACTTTGAGTTTTTCCCGTTCCCGTAGGAATTTCCATTCATTCATACATTAGATCAGTACTTTTGGCTGTGCGTTATCTGTTAGAGACCAGTAACGGATGAATTTTATATTTTAGGATTGTCTACCCAATCAAATTTAAACATTAATTCTTGGGTAAGTGTTGTTGTTGGTGTTGTTGGTTGTTGTTAGTTGTTTTTCCGTTACTGAGTGACTGACAGACAACGCCTCCTGCTTGATAAGGAGGGAAGTGGAAATTATATTTATTTTTTCCTACTCCTCCGCTGTACTCTTCTGATTAATTTCAATGCGGGATCCAAAACAGTTGAATCGTTTCTCCGGGACTCGTCAGGCTTCAATAGCTCGGCGTTTTTCTGGTGGTCGCGCCACTGTTAATTCTGGCTTTCAGGAGTTGCAGTGGTTGGAAATGTGTGGCGGGCTTGACAGACAACGCACCTAGTCGAAACTACTGGTCATAGAAAGCTAAAATTTGGCATATAGCTTTAAAAGAGGACTTAGAGAGGATTTCCCGAAATACCAACAGGAACGAAAATCTAGTATCTTTAAATACTGTTTCATTGACTAACAAAGAAAAAACAACTGTAAGAAATAAGTATGTAGTAAGTTTACGTTTCAATTGCGTCACACTGTGTGAATGGACTGCGCGTAAGTTTTGAGATTGTGATGCGAAAACAGTTATTAAGTCATTTGCAGAGTCGTGAATGGGAATTCGTAGTTGGAGCTTACCCGTGTATTCTTTTCTGGAAATATCTTCTTTATTGATTAATAGCAGAAGTAAATCTTAAATAAACAAACTCAAGTGACTAGCAAAGTACTTTTGTATTCTTAATTTCGTAAAGAAATTCTTCTTCTTCTTCAACGTTCTCTCTTTGGTGAGGATCGCGACCACATTATGACGCATCTTCCCTTGGTCCTCTGCTGTGTGGACCACTCTGTACAGACCTACAGCCTTTTTTATGGCCATCTTGCCAGTGTTCTACCTTTTCGCGCGTTTTCCTTCGACCAGCTACTTCGATCGGTGCTTAATTTAACTTTATTATGCTAAAACCTTTACCCAGCAGTGAGTCAATATAAGTCGATTACAAAAAGCTAACAATAAAGTACCCTTTCTTTGCCAATAAGCCTGATATAGTGGTGATAGACCGATTAGCGCACCGCACAACGATATTGATGTTACCATCCCGCATGACAAGCACCTCGTGAAGGCTGAGAAAGAGAAATAAATCAAGTATCTCGACTTAGCACACGAGGTTGTTGACATGTGGAATGTGGACTCAGCTGTCATTGTGCCGATTTTCGTTACGGCCAATGACCTGATAGCCAAAAGCTTCGACGATCATCTGTCGAAACTGGCGTTACGCGGTTGGATAAAGGGCGTGATACACAAGACAGTACTCTTCGATACTGTGATGAGGTACCTTTCTCTGGTGCCCTAACCACCGGTAGCTTGGACCCTGCTTCCAACACCGGCGGACTATTATTTTAACCGACTTCCCAAAAAGGAGGAGGTTCTTAATTCGGTTGTATGTTTTTTTTATGTTTGTTACCTCATAGCTTCGTCAATTATGAACCGATTTGAATATTTCTTCACTTCTGAAAGGAAATACTTGCAGATTGGTCCCATTAAAATTTTATAAAAATCGGTTTTGTAGCTTGGATTTTAAATCGAAATAGCTGGAATTTGTTTATTTGGATGGTTTTATGTTATCCAAGTAGTCGAAATTGCGTATTTTGCTTTTCTGCGATTTTGCAGTGGTGTTGTTAGGGTACCACTAAAAAGTGAAAAATAAAAAACTTTTTATTCGGTCTTTCCGAAATGACAGTTATTTTTTACTTTGTAGTGTTTTTTTTTATTTGGAAGTCGGTTGTATTTATTTTGTAAAATAAAATATTTTTAATTTTTTTTAATGCTTTTTATAATGTGGTTTTAATGAGAAATATTAAAAAATGTTAACTAGTAGATATGTTAACTACCTTTTTCTTTATTCATTAATCTTAATGAATGAAATATTTAAAAAAATAGGTAGACCTTAATAATAAAACTTTTAATTTTTTTAATTGCTATGCAGTTGTCCTACTGGCTGTTAGCACTTCTCCTGATCAGAATGTGATCCTGGAATCATAAGGTCTTCCATTTGCAGTCATTTGATGATTTCCCATAAAAAATGGTGAAATGTTACGTCAGGTTGTGTTAATATTCACATGTAGTTTTGCCCACCCACAAAAATAAACGTATTGGTACTACAGAATAGTTTTAAACTGTGTTACTATTAAAAATAATGTCACGCATCGAAATCATATAAAATATTAACACGATACTATGATATAACAATACTACATAATGTAAATATTCATATTACTATTAAAATAAGTAAGAGTTGCACTTTCGGTAGTACGGTTAGCAAGAGAAGTCTATTGAAACCGTAATTTATTGAAAGTGATATTTAAAATTAGGGTGAGAAAATATTTATGGGAGAAAAACGCTACTCTACTTGCATTTTACATAGAAAAGTACTATGTAAAAATGAATGTATGTATCTGATTTATGTTATTTTATGAGTATCAATTTGATTGTTTTTAAAATTGGGTGCACTAATTTTCAACAACCGAATTATCATTTATTTGGACATCATTTGAATCCTTGCCTAGAAACTTTTTAAAACTGTCAATTCAATCTGCTATTTGACGTTAAAATAATGAACTTATAGAGAAAACAAAATAAAGAAATCTCATTCTTGCAGTTTATTCGTGATCAACTATTTTTTCTATTCGTATAGATTGTGCAAAGGTATTTTAAATATATTTTTTTTTAAATTGGAAAATAATTGTTCAGTATTCTGTTTACATCTCACCGTAAGTACTTAGGTACAGTAAACATGAAGTAAACTGTCATTCCATCTTGTTTGTATAGACTGACAGCTTACTTCACCTAATCGTTAACTTCTAACAGCAGTGCGATTCTGTTAACATGTTAAAGTGAACACTTAGGCGAAGTGAACGACAAGTGAGCTGTCAAATCATACAAATAAGATGGCATAGCAGCTCACTTGTCGTTCACTCCACCTAAGTGATCACGGTGAGAGGTTTACTGAAACCAATTGTTAATTTATTTTGTTGCTGATTGTACCTTCTAAAAAATTATATAGGTATTTATTTTAATAATATGCATGTGTTGCGTAAACGGATGCGTTGGACTAATTAATATGTAGTGAGACACTTATGTCCTTATTGGTTTGAGTTGATACCGTCGTGTGTGTGAAAAGTGAAATTGTTTTGATTTCGTTTTCAATATTCATGTTACATGTATTTTATTATAATTACTAACGAGTTGGTCTAATTAAATGGATACAAGAGCTACGACTGCGTCTGAGGTCTTGGGTTTTAAATTTTCTCAGTCCGGGGTGTATCCGGTGTGTGTGTGAATAGGCTGGCAATTTATTGGACAGGACTTAACTAAATATAAATGGAGTAAATTTGGGTTTCCTGTTGTTAAACTCTGATTGTTCTGTTGTGTTGTTGTTGTTTGTTGTCCTGTTGTTTTGTTGATTCTATTTGTGTATATTTGTTTGTATGTCTATAGTAATTTTATGTGTAATTACTTAGATTATAATTTATTTCAGATAAGTTAGTAAGTACTTATTATTTGTTTTAAGATTCCTTCTCTGCTTTTCGACACACTGTGTCTTCATTTCTCATTAAATTCTTCTGTCGCAGGTCTGCTGGTAGAAATTTCTTTTGAAATAAGCAGTACCTTTGTGCTCTTTTCTCTGTACAAAATTTTCCTTTTATGTATATTGTGTGTACATAAATAAATAAATAAATTGTTGCTTCAAAAAATACGTCTATTTTTCTAAGGGTTAATAGATCGTAAAAAACAAATCTTGAACTTCAAAAATAACAGTTTAATTTTACGCTAACCACCAAACTTGAGTCCAGGGCCTGTGCCACTTTGAGAGAAGGAGAAACAACACTGTTGACCCACTCTTTACAAGCCTACATTTTTCTGTATCTCAGGAATTTACAAGGTCACACTCACTACTGAAAAATACATAAATGCAATTAAAATCAGAGGTTATTCGGTAAAAATTAACTGAAAACAACAATTTTACGATCATCTTTACATGGCAATGACCTTGCGTATCAGCGCCATCTATTAGAAAGTCAGGGTGACATTTCATCGGCCATGAACGTCAAAAAAGATGTTTAAAAATCCTCAACTTTTGTCTTCTTCAAATTGTCGCTTTGTACCGTATTGTAAAAGCTTTAAACCAGTTTATATTCTTCAAGTTTGTCAAGTTCAAGTATGGGAGTGATGCGTGCTGTATTAGTTCTGACAGAATCCGTTAGAAAGCGCTTTTCTCAGTTGTTTAAAAGAAAGCAACGGGAATTACTGATGGATGACGAATTTTGTGTTTTTTTTTTACTATCTCGGGTCTCTAGAGACTCGGTCCTTTGGTAGGCGTAGTACGGGAGGCCGAAACCAACTCGCAGAGACCCCTTTAGATATTTCAAATGTAATGGAGCACCAACCGGCGATTATCCCTGTATGCACTGTGAAAGTATTCCCAAAGACAATCCCCGGTTGGAGCAGTACTATTGCAGAATTTGGAAACAAAAGATGCAACGCTATGGGTTCGTGTGGTTTAGTGGACTGATAATCGTTTATTGTAGAAGATTTATTGGCCCTTTACCTTTAAAATAGGTGTACAATTATAATTAGACGTTTTATTAACAGTTGAGAAAAAGATTTTATAGACCTCAAAATACTGGTTGATTTCAAAGTACAGCTGAATCCGGTTTGACTGAAAGCCAACCCCAATATATTTAGGAAAAGGTTAACCAGATAATCCAAAAATAGCCAAGATTAACACAATACCTTCTAGTGTTATTAAAATTAATTTCCAAGTCAGTTTTTGATATTGTCTTACCTTTGATTCCATAAGGGGTTAAAATTCCGAGTTAAGGCGAGGTTGCAGTACTGTGTGTTTTGACGAACAACAGCGACTGTCCGGCGAGCGAAATAATGCCTAAATTTTGATTGTTTTTTCTTCTTGGCGAAAACTGATAAAGAAATCACCCAATATGGTTTCAACATTTACTTCAAAATAAAAAGCTCTATCTATTAATATAACTTTTATATATATTCGTGATGAAATCTCTTAGCAGTACACGTTTAAAATTGTAATTTAGTGTCATGTTTGATAAAAAAAAGTATCGAGCCAATCATTCTAAATCGCGTTTCTATCTTTACGATTTACTTGAGGGTATGTTCAATTTTCATGTAATGATTTTTATTTATTAAAAAACTCATAATTAATTAGATTTTCAGACGTTCAAAAATCTTAAAAAGTACTGCAACCCCGCCTTAATAAAATCCGAAACGATGAAATTTACGGTCATTGATGCATAATTTGGGAATGTACAAGATAATAATTTGATCTACAAATAAACAGTTTAACAGTAATGTGTGAATGACTAAAAACACGAATTTTATTTGCATTTCAGTGTAGGTAAGTTTTTCTGTCAACAGTCAAAAGCACCTAGTAGTTTTAGACTGTTGGCAGTAAAACTTACCTATTAAGGAAAATATTAATAATGTTTCCCTACATTTTGACAAGTTTTGACAATGAGTGCCAATTTACCGATTGTTAAGCATTTTCGCTGGTCAGCTGCAATCTGTCAATAATTAAATTTGAGGCTTTTTGCACTTGTGACTGAGATGCGACTGCAAACGTTACGTATAAAATAATAGACGTCGCGGAGATGATATTGTGAACTGAAATTAAAATGTACGAGATTTGGCTTTCAGCTTTTCAAATCATACCCGGCTCATCTTTTCTCATAGAAAAGACATCAACGCAATTCAGGCCCAGTCGTGTGTTTTACAATTGAAACAAAAACTATAATAAAAAGAAATTGTGTGCGTGTACCCTTTATAAACCAGCGGTCGGGCCTTAGGATATTCAATTCAATTAATGATAATAATATGATTTCAAAGAGTCTCGACCAACATCTCAAGAGGCTCTCGTTTGGCAGATTTTTCCAGAGCGCAGGTCCTCCTGAGAGAGGAGTCTCTCTCAGGAGGACCACCAGTGGCTTGAACCCTGTTCCCGATATCGGTGGGCTACTATTTTTTGAAAGGCAACTATATTTTTTTTTTTTTTAATACAAAACGGGTAAACTCTTGGCCCAAATCTCACTTGATGGAAAGTGATGATTAGGCCGAAGATAGAAGCGAGTTTCACCCGGAATCCTCTTACACAGAGGAACTGGCTATCATACCTCTAACTGCCGGAACACAACAATGCTGTTAACATTGTTGTTATGGCGACAGACTTAGACATGATGGTGGTAGCTTGCCAGGCGGACTTAGAACAAGTCCTACCACCAACCAAACCGATCAAAACATTTGCCCCCGCTGGGAATCGAACCCGGGACCTCTGGGTCTGAATCAGATGGTATAACCACGAGACCACGGAGGCGGTTAGTGTCACCTGTTTAGCACCACCCAGAGACCACGTGTAGGGATTCGCTGAAGGGTATTCTCCTACGGACGCGGGTGACTTGGCCCCCAATTCAATTCTAAGTTTACGAATGTCAGCTACCTGGGAGGTGATAGTCATTAATAAATCTTATTTCAAAAAGTCGAAAACGTTCAATCATCGCCTTAGAAGTTATGTAAGTATGACATGCGAAGTAAAGTGTAGTGTGACCAACTCGGGGCTTAGTAGTAGGTGTGAAATGTATGGGTGGGATGTTCGTTGAACATGCTCGATAGAATGGCTGGTTGAGCATGTTGGGAGAAAATGTTGGTCGAGCTTGTAGGCTTATCCACAAAGGTACTCATTTCAAATTCAAATTCAAGCATTTATTTCAATTAAACCATTTACAGGCACTTTTGAATTGTCAAGGTCGGTCGGTCCAAAAAGTTGAAGCTATTTGCACGTTCCAAAGCGTAGATCTCTATGGAGAAGAACGTGCAAGAAACTCCACGGACACTCTTTTAAAAATAATATTTTTTTACAAAGATTTATTTACATCGGGTTGAAATTATACATACATGTGAGAACGATGTAAAAGACGAGCAGGATAAAAGCGTCCGGAATAAAAGAGGAACAATTCAAAGAAATAATTAAAATTAACCATGGCAGCTAAGAAATGACCATTCCCGACTGACGGCGCCCGTTCACGAACATGACGCATGCGCCAGCACCATTCGGCTCAACCATTTTGAAGGGAGCCAAATGATCCAACGCATACGCCACCATCAGCTAGACTTTTGAGTGAGCATGACACTCCCAACCGCCAGGGTACATTCAAGTCAAAAACATACCTAAAACTGATAATTAAAGTTAAAGGTACACAGTACTCACACATGTGCTGTTAATGGCTGAAATTATACAATGCTAAGTAAGTTGATTCTAACAATGCAAATTTTTCTTACAATCTTCAGCCGGTCCAACAATGTTTCCGAACTATTTACAGATTAGTTTGGGCTCCCTAGTGGCTGTGGAGCAGGACCAGCATTCAGCCAAGCATTTTTATCTTCAATATAATCCCCCAACTTATCATATGCTTGCCTGCATAGTGTGCGTTTAATACAAGACTTGAATTTCGTCTCATTTAGTTCTAATATATGGGGAGGTATCTTATTATAACATTTTAAACAGTACCCCATGAAAGATGAGGCTACTTTAGCCAGTCTGAAGCCTGGTTGAACTAACTGGTCCCTATTTCTAGTACCATAATTATGTCTCTCGCCTCTTTTACTAAAAAGATGTGAATTCTTTCTGACATACATGATGTTTTCGTAAATGTATTGACAAGGTACCGTCATGATGTTAATAATCTTAAACAGTTCCCTGAGAGAATCGCGCCGGCGGAGATTATATATCGCTTTGATGGCTCTTTTCTGCAGAATAAAAATAGACTCGATGTCTGCAGCCCGTCCCCATAGTAAAATACCGTAAGACATGATACTGTGAAAGTAACTAAAATATACCAGTCTCGCGGTATCGACATCCGTTAGTTGGCGGATTTTTCTAACAGCATATGCTGCTGAACTTAGCCGTCCGGAAAGAGATGTTATATGAGGGCCCCATTGTAGCCTGGGGTCAAGCGTAATTCCCAGGAAAACCGTTTTATCGACGAATTCTAGTTTTTCCTTCTTCAATAATATGTCACAATCACTGCTTTTGACATTAGGTAAGGCAAATCTTATGCACTTTGTTTTCTTTTCATTTAGAACTAAATTATTCGCCGTGAACCAATTTTGGACTTGCATTAGGGCATTATTTATGTCATTAACATTGTTCGTCCTTCTATTTATCTTAAAAATTAAAGAGTTATCGTCAGCAAACAACACCATATCAAGATTTTGTTGCAATAAATAAGGTAAATCATTAATATAAACCAAAAATAAGAAAGGACCCAAAATAGAGCCTTGGGGGACGCCCATTTTTACGTTTAATCCCGACGAATTGACACCGTTTATGTGAACTAATTGCTGTCTATCATTCAAATAAGATTTGACTTTTACATTTTAACTGGATATTGGTATTTTTCAAAAAGTGGAAGTAGAAAGTAAAGTTGGAAAATGAGTCGGAAATAGTTCAAGACGATTCTTTATTCAAAATTAAAGGTAAAGTTTGACTTATATATTTTACAAATTAATATCTAATTGACTTTCTTTTACAAACAAACAGTCTCAAATTTGTCTTTTAGAAACACAGTTTTAATGTACAAAACTAAATCAGCTACATTTTCTTAATATTAAATGCTGGCAGATTAAGCCCCTAGTATCTTGAGATTAATTTTTTTTTTGGGCTCTTGAGGCCATGTTTTCTTATATCGTCTCCTTTCATATGTGCGGGGGGGGGGGGCTACTTTCTAGAGTAGCTCAAAACTACTTTTGGTCTTAGTTGCGGGCGTATTCTTCTCCTTATCACCTACTGACTTAAGATTAGTCCCGAATCCGAATTAAGAATGAAAGACAACATTATTTGACAGTAACGGACAAATCGTGTTGTCATGCAGGAATAGAATACGCCCGCACTAAGCCCGAATCTATGGACTTTCAGGCTTAGAGAGTAGCGCCTTTGAATTGACGATGTCTTAGTACTTTTTTTGTCATATGTTTATACTAGCTGACCCGTGCAACGTCGTCTGCGTAACATTTTTTATTACTGCTCCGCTCCTATTGGTCTTAGCGTGATGATATACTTCCTCAATAAATCCCGGGCTATCTAACACTGAAAGAATTTTTCAAATCGGACCAGTACTTCCTGAGATTAGCGCGTTCAACCAAACAAACAAACAAACTCTTCTGCTTTATAATATTAGTATAGATTTTAGGAAACAATAATATCTCGAACAAGTTCGTCTAATAACGCTCGACATAACACTCTCCCGTGTGTCTCCACCACAAAGCTTCCCGCACGCGTGCCGAATCACGATCACTTTCACGAGACAAACGCATAACTTACATATTTTGTTCATGGTGTGTCATCATAGAGTTATTTGGCAGAAGATTCAATCGGTAGACCCTAAAATGGCCATTTATTCGAAAGTCGAATGAAAGTCGTATGAAAGTCGAAGGAGAAAAGGGAAGGTATTTCCCTTTTTTCCTTCGATTTTTCAAGATTTATGGTAATTTTGGAGCAGTCTCTGTCATTAAAAAAAAGTTTTTAGGCAAACCCTGATTTTTGAAAAATCCAAGCTTATCAGGGTTAATTTCAGGGTTAAACAGACAATCGTATTCTTGACTACGCCAGACTCATTATACAGATAAAAGACGGGCGTTGTCGTGTCGCCCCTGCAGTTCCCTAATCATCATCTGCCTAACCTTTTTCCAGCTATATTGGAGTCGGCTTCCAGTCGAACTGGATTCAGCTGAAAAACAGTACGTCTACGTGTTTACGTGGAGCGACTGCCATTATCTGGGTAACACGGTACTTCTTGGCAAGACTTGTGTCAGATATTTCTGGCTTCTTAAATCCGTAATAATGTAGTTTCACTTTGTCAAGACTAAAATGGGCCTTCTGTTTTATTTCTTGCGTGGCAACAACACTGCACATAGAGGTCGGTGAAGATGGGAACAGATTACATCGTTAGCATTTACATTTACTTAATTAGAAGTTACAATTTAAAAGGGTTTCAACTATGCTCGGGTAGAAATGGAAACTATTTTTATCACAAAGTGGAAAGTATTGTTTTAATGATTTTATCTGAGGCATGATGCTAAGATACTTATCTTTTTATTATAGGGCCTTGGCAAACTAAGGGTATTTTCAAAAGAATGAGCAACAAGCCATGTCTTTAAAATGGATCACTTAAAATACTTTCTCAGATAACAATATTGAAGTTAAGGCATAGCAACTGGTACTACTTTTAGAGTGTCTTCATCATCTGCTGATTCTTTTCCCAAATAAATTGGGGTATGGTCACCCATCCACAGACCAACCTTGGCATTGGTATTTTCAGTCAACAGCTAAACACCAGTCTGTTACGCGACGCTACTGCCTTTAAGACCTTCACAATCCACTTGCTGCATTACACGCTACTTCTTCGCAAGACTGGTGTCAGATTTTCTGGAAAGAAAGCTGGGACCAACAGCTTAACGTGCTTTCGATCGATTTGTCGATCGATCGGTTGTTAATATTTTACCACTAGTATAGAACTTGCATGAGGCTGATACAGAAACGGGGTGCCAACCGAGAACCAGCGGTAGGTGTCTGACGCCCAGAATATGCTATGCGATGGTAAATGCCCTTTCGGCATGAGCACGCTCAGCACAATTTCATTATACTTACCGTTCTTTTTTATATTTTTAACCGACTTCCCAAAAAGGAGGAGGTTATCAATTCGGTTGTATGTTTTTTTTTTTTTTTTTTATGTTTGTTACCTCATATCTCCGACAATTATGAACCGATTTGAAAATTTTTTTATCTGAAAGGATATACTTGCAGATTGGTCCCATTTAAATTATATCAAAATCGGTTACGAACTTTGGATTTTAAATCGAAATAGCTGGAATTTGACAATTTAGATGATTCTTTGATGATCGAAATTGCGTATTTTGCTTTTCTGCGATTTTGGAGTGGTGTTGTTAGGTGTAGGGCACCACTAAAAAGTGAAAAATAAAAAACTTTTTACAAAAAAATACAACCGACTTCCAAAAAAAAAACACTTCAAAGTAAAAAATAACTTTAATTTCGGAAGTCGGTGTCAAAATACGAAGAAACTAACAAAAACACCGACTTCCGAAATTAAAGTTATTTTTTACTTTGTAGTGTTTTTTTTTTGGAAGTTTTTGGAAGTCGGTTGTATTTTTTTGTAAAAAGTTTTTTTTATGTTTTTGTTTCTCTTATTTTTTTTAAATGTGTTTTTGATGTTGTGTTGTGTCTGTGTCGAATAAATGTTTTCTATTCTATTCTATTCGTTCTTTCTAAACGAAGAGATTTGCACAGGAAAAGAAAGGCCTATGCTTAGAATTGGGCGCAATCGAGCGTTGGATGATGATGATGATGATGATGTGATGCCTCTGAAGCTAAACGACCATTGTTATAACTTTAGTCATTCTTCCTAGGTCGCAAAAAGATCATTTCAGTATCCTAGTGGTCAAAGGTCTGTCAAAAGCGACACAAAGGCTGTCTGTTTATTGACACGAAGCAGTGAAATGAAAGTAAGGAGCAAATTGCAGACTGTCTGTCCATTGCGGAGTGAGGCAGCGAAGCGCGGTTATACCGGAGTGGAATAGCGAAGTGTGCGGAGCTAGTCCAAGTTCACGCGATGGGTAATTTGAGAGGTTGGCTTGCAGATTTTTCCCCGATCCAATTTCCCATTCCGCTTCCTCACTCCGCTTCTCCGTTTTTTAAGAATTTTAAAACTAGTTCGCAAATTTCTGTCGACTTTAGCGGAGTGAATATTTTATGCAATTCCATTGGTTACTATCTCTTCGCCCTTCTCCTCTCCGGTTCAGTGGTCAGTCAGCCTTACTTAAATATTCTAATCTCGCATGTCTATCTTATTCAAGACAATCTACCATCTAGCTTAAAGCCATCTCAAATTAATTTAATTGACAAGCTCGTTTGAATTTTTGATTGACAAGCTCGTCTCAAAGAATTTTCTGTTCCGTCCATAATCATCATCTGCCTAGCCTTTTCCCAACTACATTGGAGTCGGCTTCAAACCGGATTCTGCTGTGAATACCAGTGGTTTACGTAGAGCGGCTGCTTACCAGACCTCCACAACCCATTAACTGGGTAACACGATACTTCCTGGTAAGACTAGAGTCAGATTTACTGGCTTCTGACTACCAAAGATCCACAAATGACAGCCGGGACCAACAGCTTAACGTGCTGTTCGAGGCACGGAGGAAACTCGGTATGTTAAGATGGTCACCCATCCACAGACCAACCTTACTAAGCGTTGCTTAACCGTAAAGATTGACCTGCGCGGCTGTTATTATTTAGCCACGAGCCACGTCCATTAATTCTTATAAATCACTAACTGAGCTAGACTTCGTTAATTTCGGGCAAGCCCATGTCCAATAAAATTAACGAATAGGCGGAATAGAATATCTGTAATCATAGCTTCGCCAACTATCCATAATTTATTGATGTAGTTAGTTGAACGGCGATGTTAAATTGACTATGAATAGTTATTAACTCAGTGATTTACATGTTAATTTGAGAATTAGTTAAAATGTTGGGTTTATCGGCTGTTTTATATGTTACGATAATTGCAAACATTTTTATTAATGCAGTTTAAGCGTAGTTTTTGGTGATAGAATGTATTGAACTCATATTGTGATTTTGTCTTGAAACAGACGTAACGTCACAATAATTATGGTACCTACTAAGTTTTCATAGAATAAAAAATTCGTAACCGATTTTGATAAAATTTAAATGGGACCAATCTGCAAGTATATCCTTTCAGATAAAACAAGAATGTTTCAAATCGGTTCAAAATTGTCGGAGTTATGAGGTAACTTGATACCCTCCGATAACGAATTGATAACCTCCTCCTTTTTGGGAAGTCGGTTAACAAAGAAAAAAATCGGTTAAGAGCGAGTCGGACTCGCGCATCAAGGACTCCGTATCCATCATATAAAACATTTAAATGTTTTTAAAATTTTCATCAGCGAGGCCTGTATTCGTCTGAATATTTGACACTGCGGTGTATATTACAGTTTTATATCAGCGCCATTTCCTGACCGCTATTGATTTCGGAAAAAGTTTATTTAGAGATATCGTTTAATTTTTCTTGTAATCTATCTATATCTATCTATACTTATAATAAATCTGTAGAGAGGTCAATTCTGTACATGAAATATATTTCCAAAATAACTATCAGGGGGTGATTAGGGATCGATACTGATGCCAAAAATGCAATCAGTACAATTTTTGTCTGTCTGTCTGTCTGTATAACCGTTATAGAAACAAAAACTACTTGACGGATTTTAATGAAACTTGGTACAATTATTATTCATACTCCTGAGCAGGTTATAGTATACTTTTCATCACGCTACAATCAATAGGAGCAGTGAAGGGAAATGTTGGGAAAACGGGAGAAGTTACTCCATTTTTTAAGCTTCCGTCGCGTGTGCAACCTTAATGGTGAAAGCTACACAGAAATCATGTATGACGGAAATGTTCTCTTTAAAATTATATAAAAAATATCCAACGACAGCATATGTCTATCTTTTATGATTGACGAACAATAACACGTGTAACTCCCGATAGCTTAGCAGTTCGAAGCTTTCTGATTGTATTTGTCTACTCTTACGTTTATAAAACTCTCAGTCGTCCCTAATTAACATTAATAAAAGTTAACATTATTAACTATTCCATAAAAAAAGAATCATAGAAATCGGTATAGAAACACCAAAGTTATACATGAAAAACGCTAATAATAAGCCATCGCGCGTGAATACTGAATCATGCTATAAGGATTATTTTTGTGGTCGCGAACGCACAGGCAGGCGGCTAGCTTGGCGTTGGCGCCTAGAGGCTAGCGAGTAGCTTCGGAAAACGGCTTACGACAGTTTGCAATATCCTTTAATAATTATAATGTCGAGGGGAAGATGGTTATAATTTCGCTTTACACCAAACGAGTAATATTATAAATGTGAAAGTTTGGTTGTTTGTTACTCAATCACGCCAGAACGGCTTAACGGATCTTAATGAAATTTAGAACAAAGATAGATTATAGTCTGGAATAGCACATTAGCTACTTTTCATCCCGAGAATATGTTCCCTAGGGATCACGCGGGCGAAGCCGCTGGCAGAAGCTAGTCCTAAAATAAAACATTCTTCCGTTATCAATATATTTAAAATTCTTCCGTTACTGAGTGACTGAAATACAACGCATAGCCTAAACTACTGGTCATAGAAAGCTGATATTTGACAGGAGGTTCCTTGGGGAGTGCAGGCAAACATTCAGAGAGGATTTCCGGAAATTCTTACAGAAACAGGAGAAAACTGAATTGTACGAAGTCGCGGGCAAAAGCTTGTTTTTACATAAACTTCTATCACATACAATAATTTCAGATTTTTCTCTGTGCAATTTTTGAAGATAATGGGTGGGGGCAATATTTTTTATTTTTATTTAGAACATACTCTTACACATTGTGGGAAAAATCCAATGGCAAGTTTTACAAAGTTAGGAAGAATTTGCTCCCTTTAACAAATAAAGAAATAAAAAGAGAAAGAACATTTTAAATAAAAAATTTCCAACTCAGCACAATTTATTAGGACTAAACTAAACTTCTAAATTATTATTTTACATGCGAAACTTTTGATGGATGTATGTTTGTTACTCAATCACGTCAGAACGGCTGAACGGATCATGATGAAATTTGGCACAGAGGTAGATTATAGTCTAGAATAATACATAAGATACTTTTTATTCTGGGACTATGTTGCTTTCAGAAAATTTTTATCATTCAAGCGGGCGAAGCCGTAATTTACTATGTTTTAGCGCGGCGGCTGCTAAAACATAGTAAATTATTTCAAGTCGTCATTGAATTAATTAAATTAATCTCCAAAAACCCACTGCTTTACCTAGGCTACCCGCAGTATAACATTTCCCTTGCCTCTACTTAAAAACGAAAAGAAATAAAACGGTACCACCGCACCGTCTAGCCACAGTTTTATTCGATTGCAATTCAAATCGATTCATTAAAGGCTGTATCGATGTCGTTTGTCGAAAGTCGATTATGCGAATAATCGCATGATATGTATTCGAGTTACGGCTTTAAAGACGTGAGAGAAAATTTGTCATTATGATGTAATTTTATGCACTTCCGGTATCACGAAATTTATATATAAGTCTATGTCTGTATAAAATGATTAAAGTAGACCAATTTTCCTGACCAAAATATCTAAGACAACTACATGCAACTCACATAATTTTTTCACCAGCTGACAATAATCGCCTGAAAATAAATCGGCATTTCCTTCTAATATATAAAATTCTCGTGTCACAGTTTTCGTTGCCATACTCCTCCGAAACGGCTTGACCGATTTTGATGAAATTTTTTGTGCTTATCCGGTATCTATGAGAATCGGCCAACATCTATTTTTCATCCCCCTAAATGTTAGGGGTAGTCCACCCCTAATTTTTTTTTAAATTTTTTGGCAATATTATTCATGAATAATGTGACGCAGACGAAGTTGCGCGGGTCAGCTAGTGTCTGTATAAAATGATTAAAGTAGACCAATTTTCCTAAAATATCTAAGACAACAACTACATTCGACTTACATAATTTGTTCACCAGCTGACAATATATCGCCTGAAAATAAATCGGCATTTCCTTAAATCAATGCTAATCGTATCCTAAATTAAATCAATCCTAATACATAAAATTCTTTCGTTACTGGGTGATTGACAGACAACACAGCCAAAACTACTGGCCGTAGAAAGCTGAAAGCTTGGCATGTAGCTTCCTTGCCTGAGCTTGAGATTAGAGATGCCGATGCATTCCACCAGCTTCTACGACAAATCTTTTACGGTTCAAGCGGTGCGGCTATGGAATGCATTGCCCGAGTCAGTAAGACGTGCTCAATGTTTGTCCAGTTTTAAAACTATGGTCAAACATCACTACCTTTCTCTATGATCGATATAACTTGGGTTCTATGCTTTTTGATTCATAATTTTAATTGTATTTATTTATCTATCATGTATTTATTCATTTAAGTCGTACACCTAAGACTACCTACCTACAGTACTGTATTTCCTTTCTCTTTAAAATCCATCCAAAGGTTGTCTTGAAAAGATCGCTCTTAGCGATAAGGCCGCCCATTGTGTCACCCTATGTAATGTTTACTTAATATTTTTTCTGTTACTTATATGGTGTACATAATAAAGAGTATTCTATTCTATTCTATTCTGAGCAAATAACCTTGAGCATTTTTTCCCTCAATAACAGCGCAAGAGATACAATAGCGAATACGCTCAGAATGTTGAATAAAATCGTTATAAAATCTAATTTTGGTCGTTTGAAAAAAATACTTCTACCAAAATGTTCATAATTAAATTGCCTATCCATTGGTGCAAGTACAAAATCAAAATAATCGTTAGTTTTCGAGAAGATGCATGTTTTCAGTAATTTTTTCTCATTTCTGTGGTTTCGTTGTGAGGAGATTACTTAAACATTTACTTAGTAATAAAAAATTAAATCTACCATTTTGAAGCCAGGATTATGTAGAAATTTAATGCATTTTTTATTAGTTGATATTTCTTTTGGATAAAGAGAAGATAGCTCCAAAAACTGCACAAAAAACGGCTAGCGCTGCGTTTTGCTCGGGGACGCGCCTTAATAGAACATGGAACGGCAAAATCTGGATATGCTCGCTGTCTTTAAGCTTCCTCACTCTGATCCATGTAATCGGATGAACCTTGAGTTCGAACCTCCTAGTTCAGGGGTCGAGACCACATTGATGGAATGTGCAACTGACGTTTGAGAAATAAATTGTATTGTATTGACGTTGCGGGGTAAAACTAGTAAATCTATACTAATATTATAAAGCAGAAGAGTTTGTTTGTTTGTTTGGTTGAACGCGCTAATCTCAAGAACTACTGGTCCGATTTGAAAAATTCTTTCTTCTAGATAGACCATTAATCGAGGACGGTTATAGGCTATATATCATCACGCTAAGACAAAGGAGCGGAGCAGTAATGGAAAATGTGATGCATACGAAGTTGCGCGGGTCAGCTAGTATATAATATATTAGAGACCGCCCGCGACTTCGTCCGCGTATAAATTCTCGTTATTCCCGTGTAAATCCCGATTCCTCGGGAACTCTGGGATAAAAAGTTTATGTGTCTTCTTCTACTAGGTCTTCAGCTACCTGCATACCAAATTTTATCGTAATCCGTTCAGTAGTATTTGCGTGAAAGAGTAACAAACATCCATATATACAGAAGGATATTACATATAGTATCAACTTCACCAACAACCACCTACATCACTCATTTATATACAATCACACTTTTCTACTCCAAATTATAGACATTACATCACGATCGACTATCGATGTCGATGAAAGTTTTATTATAGTGGAGCGAATCGTCGATGTGTCGATATTTTGCGTGTCGACGACCATTTGTAAAACGTGCGCGTGTCATTGAGAAGGAGAGAGCTTTTTTGGATGTGGCATTTTTAATATAATAAGTTTAATATACTTTGCTTACCAAGAATGGTTTCAATTTGGAATTTTACCATACATATTGTAATCACTCTTTTATGCCATCTGGGTAGACCAGAACAACATTTTTTTATTTATTTAATATTTTACGCTCACACATGTACAAAGGCGGACTTAATGCCTTTCTACCAGTCAACCTTTGGGTGATGCAGAGAATAACAGTGGTAGGTGCAATATGAATACAGAGAAACGCGACTAATAGTAAAATAATTCATAGATAATTATATACTCATAAACTATATAGAAAATAAAATACTGTAACATATACTCAAATAGTCAGGAATATCCTAGCTTCTACACTGACTGATTTTGATGTGCCGTACTTCACCGAGGCTATAAATGCCTGGAGACTCGCTTGCCCGAATCAAAATTTACCCGACAACCCATCATACCAGAGACGGTGGGATGAGCCGCTCTGCAGAGGAGTTCAGAATAACCTAATTGCCTCTGCTGCCACTTCTGCGGAGCGTGCACGCCTGCTGGCTGTGGGTGAGTGGGAGTCGGGCCTCTGGCTTCACGCACTACCGTCGTCGAACATAGGCACCTTGTTCGACGATACTACTTTCCGCCTCGCTGCTTCCCTTCGCTTAGGCGCATCCTGTTGTTCTCCTCATCGCTGCCACTGTGGCGAAGCTGTCAACAGCCTCGGGCACCACGGCCTGTCATGCAGTCGAAGTGCGGGTCGCATAGCACGGCACGCAAATATCAACGACATTATCCGACGTGCTCTTGTCGCCGTCGGCGTGCCAGCCGTATTAGAACCCATTGGCCTGGCACGCGACGATGGCAAAAGACCGGACGGTATGTCTTTATTTCCATGGAAGATGGGTAGGCCTTTAGTGTGGGACGCTACTTGCCATGGCCAATTCCCTTTCCAACTATTAATGTACTGTACATGTATGCTGGTTTATTTTCTCTGAAAGATAGTTCACTGAATTGGCGCTCTGAAACAGCAATAAGTATACAGACCGCGAAGAAGAGAGTGGGACGAGGTAGATGGCTTTTTTAAGAATTGAAAGAAAGAAGAACACAGTCCCACAAAAGTGGGAAGCCTTTGCCCAGCAGTGGGAGTAAGGACGGGTTGTATCAAACAGTTGGTTAACGTAACATATGTACGCCAAAAAGTTACGATTAAGGACCATGTTTGACGTTCGTTAAATAAGAAGCGTTGGCCAAAGAAAAGATGGATGGATTGTGTGAGGAGCGATTTGAAAGAAGAGGGAGTTAGTGATAGTTTGACGGCTGATAGGGCAGAGTGAAAGAAAAAAACGTGTTGGTTAACATAGGTTAAGGGCAGGAAGATGATGGTGGAAACCCGGACCTAGCAACCGATCGGGCGGATAGACCAGATAGGCAATCGTACCTTGAAAAATTTGTCTTTCAGGTATATACTTGTTGTCTTGTAAAACTACTGTAGCCATGCAATCACTAACAAAAATACCGCATCTATTAATTTATCAACTGTGTTACATTTCCTCATCTCATTCGATATGAATGGAGTAATAAGTAATAACGTTGTGATGTTCTTGGCGAACGTTAAGTTTACGTTTCCATTCAATATTAAATGTCATTCACTCTTCGATTTCATTCACTCTCTTTTTCCTGTATGAGTCGTTGGTTGTATGCGTACTAATGTGCCGTTAACGTTATTGGTTTATGTAAGTTCTTGATAGTGTTGAGTAGCCCATCTATTGAGGAAGAATATAGGCTATACGTTACGCTACAACCAATAGAAGCAGAGCATTAATGAAACATGTAACAAAGGCAAAGTTTCGTGATAGACTGTAACAAAAATGAGTTAAATTTTTAGATGAATTTGCCTTCGTCCCTCGGGATTCAGGCCTGGCTGCACTGGCATTTATGGGTTTTGTACCAGATGAATAACCAACGGTATCCTATTACTAAGCCAACGCTGTCCGTCCGTCCGTCCGTCTATCAGCCGGCTGTATCTCAAGATCCGTAATAGGTATGCAGTTGAAATGTTCACAGAGGGTGTATTTCTATTGCAACTCTACATTCGAATTGAATTAAACTAAGCATTAAAGGGGGTCCCATACAAGAAACGTGTTATTTTTTCGGTCTTTGCTACGGAACTCTTTGTGTGAGCGACCAATTCGCACTTGGTCGGTTTTATATTCTCTTCAAACAAACTTCATCTATAAAAGGCATCGACACTGACTTGCAAAATGAGCTACCTAAATCTATGTACACAAAAGAATCTATTGAATGGACAGTACAAACTGACACACTGAACTTGAACCGTACGATGCAACTAGAATACTAACTGTAGCGATCAGCTACACAGAGCGTAGATCTTTATTCAATAATCCATATCTTACTTGCTAATCCTGACGCCGGTCTAGCTGCATAGTTTTTCCTGTGGATGCCAACCTACATTTTTCCTGATATTGTTATAGAATATTTAAAGTGTGAGCGATCTGTTATGCTGCTGGGGCAAAATACTACTCCAAGGGGTCATCATCCACGCGGGCCTGTGGACGGCGAGCTATGGGTGGCTCGCCGTCCATCCGTCTAGTGACGACAGGCCGTGTCGACGGCGCGTTAGTGTTCCACGCGCGCCTCAAAGAGAGTCAGCAACACAGAGGGGCCCGAAAGGGCCGACGCCTGCCGGAGTCGCGGGATTATTCGCAAGAGACACCGTGGCTCCGGAACACAAAGGGCAATGAAGGAACATGGATGGGTTTTAGTCAGTAGAAGTCTGACACTCCCTCCCGCTACACCCAGAGCGGGAGGAGTCATTGGATGATTTCCCATCCCTAAAAAAAAAAAAAAAAGGGGTCATCATCCAACACAGAGGGGCCCGAAAGGGCCGACGCTGGCTCTGACTCCGGAACACAAAGGGCACTGAAGGAACAGGGATGGGTTTTTAGTCAGTAGTAGTCTGACACTCCCTCCCGCTCCGCCCAGAGCAGCTGGAGAAGTCATTTGATGATTTCCGATCCCTAAAAAAAAAAGGGTCATCATCCAGCCGTGTCGACGGCGCGTTAGTGTTCCACACGCGCCTCAAAGAGAATCAGCACACAGAGGGGCCCGAAAGGGCTGACGCCTGCCGGAGTTGCGGGACTATTCGAAAGAGATACCGTGGCTCCGGAACACAAAGGGCACATAAAAGGAACATGGATAGGTTTTAGTCAGTAGAAGTCTGACACTCCCTCCCGCTCCGCCTAGAGCGGGGGAAGTCATTGGATGATTTTCAATCCCTAAAAAAAAGGGGTCATCATCCACATCTATTTTAAAAACATCTTCGATTTTTTTATTTGAGGACGAGCTAGTTTCCGCTCCATGTTTTGTGTATAGCTTTGAGAGTGCTGAGTGATGAAATAAGTAATACAAAGTGAACTTCTTAGGTGTTGTAGGCCGAGAATGAGATAGCAGGATGCGCAAGATTCATTATTATTAAAGAATTTGCACATAAAAGCATGTTTTCGTGATTCGTGAAGGTTTCCCTGCAGCAGCGGGACGGTACTCACAGTACAAGTCGAAAAATACCACACAAATCACTTTTTAATTTTCTGACTAAACCTACGTTAGCCATAACAGTCATTTTTTCAAAAATCCAATGACGCAGTTGTTTCCCGGGCAAGATGGTAATGAACATGGCACATGTGTGAGTACTGTGTACCTTAAACATACATTTTCAATTTCAATCACTATTAGGTTTGTTTTTGACTTGAATGTACCCTGGCGGTTGGAAGTGTCATGCTAACTCAAAAGCCTAGCTGATGGTGGCGTATGCGTTGGATCATTTGGCTCCATTCAAAATGGTTGAGCCGAAAGGGCCCAGCGCATGTGTCTTGATTGTGAACGGGAGCCGTCAGTTGGGACTGGTCATTTCTCAGCTGCCTTGGTTAATTTTTTTTTAGCTCTGAATTGTTCTTTTTGTTATTCCGGACGATTTTATACTACTCCTATGTCTTATAAATCGTTCTCACACGTTTGTATGTATAATTTTTACACGATGTAAACAAAACTTTGTAACAATTAATTATTTTTCTTCTCCATAGAGATCTACGCTTTGGAACGTGCAAATAGCTTCATCTTTTTGGACCGACCGACCTAAAAATTTCAAAAGTGCCTGTAAATGGTTTAATTAAAATAAATGATTGAGTTTGAGAGTATGAAAACTAAAAAAATATTGAAGTGCCTGTCTGTGTTCGAATCCAACACATAAAAGAAAATAATAATGACGATGACCATAGTTATCTTGAGTACAAATAAATGAGTACCTGTCATCACTGCTAGAAAAGTCCCACTGAGCGATAATTTGGTAATTACCGGAACACAGTAATACAATTCAATGGTGAAAATTAGGTGTAATGGTGGTATGACCAGCAAAAACAATTGACTGTCCTACACATTTTTGTGCACGATACGAGAACTCAAGAATATTTTTTCGATTACGATTTAAGGGTTTGTCACCGTAGCAGGCGCGGGCCTGTGGAAGGTGAGCTATGGGTAGCTCGCCGTCTGTCCGTCTTATGACGACAGGCCGTGTCAACGGCGCGTTCGTGTTCCACACGCGCCTTATAGATAGTCAGCACAAAGAGAAGCCCGAAAGGGCCGACGCCTGCCCGAGTTGCGGGACTATTCGAAAGAGATACCGCGGCTCCGGAACACAAAGGGCAATAAAAAAGTATGGATGGGTTTTAGTCAGTAAAAGTCTGACACTCCCTCCTGCTCCGCCAAGAGCGGGAGGAGACATTTGCTGATTTCCCTTCCTTATAAAAAAAGAACTAGAAGCGACCTTGTTACTATTCCACCAATTCGCACAAAGCATTCCCAAGCGTCTTGCATAATGCACACAGCAAAGGAGTGGAACTCTCTGCTTGCGTCTGTTTCCGAACGCTTACAACCCAAATCCTTTCAAAGTTAGAGTGAACAGGCTACTTCTGGGTCATCATCTGCCAAGCCTTTTCCCAACTATAGTGGAGTCGGCTTCTAGTCAAACCGGATTCAGCTGAATATCAGTATTTTACGTGGAGCGGCTGCCTACCAGACCTCCACAACCCATTAACTGGGTAACACCGTACTCCTTAGAAAGACTGGTGTCAGATTTTCTGGCTTCTGCCAAAGATCTCAAAATGACAGCCGGGACCAACAGCTTTACGTGCTGTCCGAGGATGGTCAGCCATCCACAGACCAACCTCAGCAAGGGATGCTTAACCTTGAAGATCGATCTGTGCGGCTATTATAATTTAACTACAAGCTCTTCATACTAAGCTACATATAATAAGATAAATAATATCATACTAAGCTACATTGGTCCCGGCTGTCATTTGGAGATCTTTGGCAGTCGTTACGGATGAGAAGCCAGAAAATCTGACACCAGTCTTGCCACGGAGTACCGTGTTACCCAGTTAATGGGTTGTGGAGGTCTGGTAGGTAGCCGCTCCACGTAAAATACTACTATTCAGCTGAATCCGGTTTTACTGGAAGCCGACCGCAATGTAGTTGGGAAAAGGCTAGGCACATGATGATTATATCATAGTATCAAAAACTAAATTAAACTTATTACCCACGACTTCTTTACAAGGTCAATAAACTGGCTCTACTTATACCATTATAAAATATAGCACTAATAAAACCACTTTTACTTTTTAGTTTTGGCGTTATAATTTGCACAACTAGTTTATAATGCACATAACATAAGAAAGTTGAATAATTCCATGATAAGTCGGAATTTGGAAAAAAATATTATAGTTTGTTAATTTTTTTGAAAACTGTTTTCACTTTTGGATTTTTTACGCTTATTGACTTTGAAGAATTAGGTTCAGTTCTTAAAATTGCTTCAAATATGATAGGCTAGTTTGCACTATCAATAAATTGTAAATCTATTTAGTCCATCAGTTGGAGTATTGAAATTTAATGGAAACGTATTTTTTGTTTTTGGTAAATCAATGAATATTGACAAAGATAAAACGCATAAAAACTTGGGAGAGAGGGCTTGTGACGTCAGAAGAACAAACAAAAAATTATACCATGGCGTGACGTATTGTGACTTTAAAAGCGTCGTATTTTAGTTTGTGTAACAAAAGAAAAAAAAACAGGTCAAATATTATTTGCTAGGTTAACTGAAGGACGATGGATGATTTTTTCAGTAGACAAGGTTAGTTAGACATTATGTGAGACTCTCACTGACTAAAACCCATCTGTGTTCCTCCAAATGCCCTTTGCGTTTTAGGGCTGCGGTGACTCATTGAAAAATGTTCCACAACAAAATTTCGATTATAGATTTTATTTGTAGAGATGATTGCATTTGTTAAAATATACATCATCACGAAAAGATAATCCGACTAATACATGAATAAGTATCCTGGTGTTATTTCATAGCCGCTAATAAATTTATCTGCGGCATTATTACGTATACATACTCGTATTTGTTATTATAATGTACAATCTTTGGTCTTTTTATGCTATACTGGTAACGATACTATTATGCCAACATAGTGTGATGTTTAAATGAATATCCGTTTTTGTGTTAAGAGGGTTTACGCGTCTCGGCATTTCATACAAATTTTCAAGTCCTTATTCTTCGATGTTTATGAACCGATTTAAATAAAACTTGGTATGCATACGCTTCAGAGCCAGGCCTAAATAGTTAGTAGAGAACATTTTCGAAAAAGACTTGAGAGGAAGAGTGAGGACAATTTTATGTTTTCTATAGAAAGTGAAAAATCACTCTATCTTTCCCCCTGTAATATTTTTCGAAAATGATCTCTACTAACTATCTAGACCAGGCTTTGAAGCGTATCCATACCAAGTTTCATTAAAATCGATTCATAAACATCGAAAAATAAGGACTTGAAAATTTGTATGAAATGCCGAGACGCGTAAACCCTCTTAAAGCAAAAACCATCTAAAACTCCAACCAAAAAAATACGTATCATGTATTTTTATTAAAGCAGCAATAGAAATACATACTCTGTGAAAATTTCACCGGTCAACATAATACGGATCATACGGATCAAGAGATACGATTCGCTGGAAGACATCTAGCAGATTGACAGATTGACAGATGGTGGAAAAAAAATAGTATTCGGATTCCGTTTGTTATCTTTTGAGTTCATTCCGTACTTTAAATCAGCATACGGAAAAACTACTTATTAGTGAAACCTTTACCATTCTTTCCCTAGCAACATTCATGGGATATTTTTTTATCGCCCATTCATCTAACTAATCTTCTCTCTTAACACTAATTAAATATTTAATACACACATTGTATACTCAAGAAAGTGAAGACAAAACTTTAAGTCTAAATACGTCACTTATGCCATTGTTGCTAGTGAATGAAAAAAACGTAGCAGAGTTTGTAAGCAATTATATCGCACGCGCTAATCTAGTTGTATGAGTAAATTGAAGCAAAAACTCCTTGTGTGCACAACACTATTGCTTATTAACGTAGACATAAACGTATGACTGAACAAGATATTATTCAATTTTTTTTGTGCGAAATTCGTCTGTGGGAGGCGGATAATGCTTGACTTTTACTATCGTGCTAACTCTATCAATTTTTAAGCAACATTTGCATTCGCTGCTAGTCGCACAATTTGATCAAAATGAGGTTTTATTTACATGCGAATGCGAATGTGAACATCATCTGCCTAGCCTTTTCCCAGCTACGTTGGTGTCGGCTTCCAGTCACACTGGATTTAGCTGAAAACCAGTATTCTACGTGGAGCGGCTTCCTACCATACCTACACAATCTATTAAATGGGTAACACGGTTCTCCTAGGCAAGACTGGTGTCAGATTTTCTGGCTTCTGACTATCCGTAACGGCTGCCAAAAATCTTCAAATGACAGCCGAGACCAACGGCTTAACGTGCTTTCCGAGGCACGGAGGAAACTCGATATGTTAAGATGGTCACCAATCCACAGACCAACTTCGGCAAGCGTTGCTTAACCTTGAAGATTGACCTGTGCGGCTGTTATTATTTAGCCACAAGCTCCTTTCGCATTCGCGAATGCGAATGTGAACGTTGCTTGAAATTTATAAATACAATTCTAAGTATGACATAATTATTAAAAAAGAAATGCTGAGTTTCTCACCATTAGAATTTTTTCCATGTAATCGTGGAAGTGTTAACAATAATTTTAAATTCATACAAAAGCAACTTCCGGCACAACTTTCTGTAGGCCATACAAATATTTCTTACACGGGGTAAGAACGTTCTTGGGGTGTCTGAAACGCACATTTGATATATTAAACAAGCGAACTCTATAAGGTTGGCTAAGTCATACGTTTTTCATTTACGTACACAAGACTTGTCTTTGGAATATTCGATATTCAATTTTGCAGATAGAATTTCATGCTTTATCTTCTTCTGTGTTTTGTTTTACACTTGTTGTGGAAGCAAATAGTTGTTTATTAACTATTTGATTTCCACACACAGTTTGGTACCTATTCGGTTCTTAAAAAGCAATGCTCTTGAAAGCCGTTTCATGAACCGGTATACTACAGATGATGAAATGTTATCACTTGATTTAATCCTTATTACTTAATATAATTTTTGTTGAGACCGTTCCGAATTGAAGAATCCTTTTTTGTCGTCTCATCATCATCAGAATCATCATATCACCAAAAAGACTGCTGGACATTGGCCTCCCCAAAGTGTAAATTTAACAGTCCTGTATGGCCTTCACCAAGTCATTGGTCACACTGGAAGAGGCAGCCTTGAAAGGCCTACCAAAGTAGGCCTTTCAAGGCTGCCTCTTCCAGTTTATTGTCAACTAGCTGAGCCACGCAACTTCGTCTGCGTCACATTTTCCATTAATGCTCGGCTCCTATTAGTCTTAGCGTGATTATGTAGCCTAACATTACCTTCCTCGATAAATGGGCTATCTAACACTGAAAGAATTTTTCAAATCGGTATTTCCTGAGATTAGCGCGTTCAACCAAACAAACAAACAAACACTTCTGCTTTATAATATTAGTATAGAAGTATAGATTTAGGACTTAAACCCACCCGTATTCCTCCAAATTCTGTTTGCGTTTCAGGGCCGCGGTGGCTCTTTACAATTAATTTAGTAGCGATAAATTGCTCTAACGATTGAAAAAAGACCTCAGGACAAAAAAAAAAAAACAATGCAGTAAGCCTTTCACAGTCCACTACTGGAAAATATAAGCCTTTTCGAAGCTGCACCATAATAATCCAATACTTTATCTTCTGCATCCAGTCTGTCTCATATAAAATCATTGGTGCATCAGGTTAGAAGATATTCCATAATAGTTGTGCTCACTGGCCAATAACATTATGAAACATCTAACCTACATTAAACTTTTTTCCTCCTCACCGCTGAAATATTCACTTCGAACAAAACGGACACTGTGATCTTTAATTTAAAATCGGCACGTAATTGCTATGTGTGCGGTTGTAATACCTGCCTTGGTATTATAAATGGAGCTCGCGTTTTGGATCGGAATTTTATTCGCCTACTTATTTGTAATGGTCCTCGGATGTTATACATGTTATATTGACTGTTTCTCTTCAATTGGTATCCCTTTTTTGGGGATGGGTTATCATCAAATGACTTCTCCTGCTCTGGTCGAAGCGAGCGGGTGTCTGACTTTTACTGACTAAATGCAGTTGTGTTCTTTCAAATGCCCTCTGTGTTCCAAGAATACGGAAAATCTTTCGTACAATTCGGAAACCCTGGGCAAGTGGTCAAATAAATTATTTACTTATTATTCCTTTATTTCCTTTATTATGTGCGGAGGACAATCTGTAGCGTCATCATTTTGCATTACGGTCGGTTCTCAATCTGTATCGTTCATATTTGCTCTGTCAAACTTTATATGCGACTTTTTTTGTTTGTTTACTATAGTAAAATTGCTCTAAAAAATCAAAAATCTCTAAGTCACTTGCTAAATTGCAAATAGCGCTACCCCACGCCGCATAACAGTTCTAGGTACTATATAACACAATTTGTTTGTTAACTCTGAGCAGTCGTACTTGTTATTACTATTATATTATTATATTGTTATGAATTTTAATTTAATTTATATTTTTTTAATAATTTTTTTTTTTTTTTTTTTTTTCATTTTATTGTGTGTCATGTGTACTATGATCCTTTGTTGGTCGAATTAAACGTTATTTAATTTAATTTAATTACACAGATCATGCAGAAACTTAGTTTCCAGAAAAATGCGTCTATTCTTTAAAATAGTTAGTCTGTCGGATGTTTTTTTTGGAAGCAACGATAATGTGTTACTAACTAGAAAAATAAATTTTAGCTAAGAATCTTTACCTATCTATTGAACCGTAGAAATTTATATTCATAGGAAGTAGTAATGTAATAGGTACCTAGGTGTCCTAAATCTAGTTTTGGGCTCTGGACATTGAATCGAAACGCTGCAAACGAATAAAAAAATATTACAAGTTCAACCAACATAGCCCACAAACAACCATTCAAGTTGAAACTATCTCAGCACAACAAACTAAAAATAGGAAATAATATTTGTAGCTGTACCGCACCGGACATTACGTAAAAAAAGTGTTTACGTGCGAACATTATACGAATTAAAATATACGCTCGAAACACCTGCACGATTATGCAATTTTAGAAATCATAAAAAGTACGTATTTCTATAACTTCACGGCTGTATCGCCTAAGGGGGTAATCAGAGTAATTTGAGTATTAAGTAGGCATCCGCTTTCTGCGCTTAGGGTCGCTTTTTTCGAGAGTCAGATAGGCTTTCTTTTGACCATGGCCTCTAAGAGGAAGGAAGAAAGTTGATAGGCCTGCTTAATTTTGACCAGCATATTAGACAGATGTTTTGAATTATAGTGCATGATTGACTTCCTACTCATACATTTTTTGGGAATATTTAAATTTAATAGGTAAGTTTTATTTTTTATTTTGCTTTGTTCTCACATGCAGAAGAAACAACTAAGATTTTTGTAAAACATCACATGATTTAAAAGAGTGTCCGTGGAGTTTCCTGCGCGTTCTTCTCCATAGAGATCTACGCTTTGTTACGTGCAAATAGTTTCATGTTTTTTTTTTTGACTGTCCGACCTTGACATTTCAAAATGGTTTTTGATTTTCAAATTTGTAAATGGTTTATTTGAAACTAGCTGACCCGTGCAACGTCGTCTGCGTAACATTTTTCATTACTGCTTCGCTCCTATTGGTCTTAGCGTGATGATATATAGCCTATAGCCTTCCCTTCGTTTGTTTGGTTGGTTGAACGCGCTAATCTCAGAGACTTCTGGTCCGATTTGAAAAATTCTTTCAATGTTAGATAGCCCATTTATCGAGGAAGGCTATAGGCTATATATCATCACGCTAAGACCAATAGGAGCGGAGCAGTAATGAAAAATGTTTTGAAGACGACGTTGCACGGGTCTGCTAGTCAATAATAAAAAAGAAACTACTTCAAAAATTACAATCTTATCCGGTAACTAAGCCGTGGGTCCAAAGTCTAAGATGAACGTTTTAATGTATAGGTATCTAAATTGAAGCCACTCAATGTCTTATGAATCACCTCATCGTATATTGCTAAAAACCTCAATGAATCTAGCGAAGAGAAACAAATAAAACTCAATGAATGAATTTAATCGAGTTCGCTCTAAATGTGGTCAATTCTTTTAATCTAACTTATACTGTATCCGAAGTAAGAGAGATAATTTCAATAAATCAAGAAAGGTATTAATGAATCAAAGGGACATCTAAAAAAGTAAGATTGTTGAAAATGACCAACAGTATACACATGATCCTGATAAATTGGTGTCACCAAGTCTGAACTAAGAAGTGGCGGCAATATATCTTAGACATGCACCAAAAAGGGTTTGAAGGGTTTCTGGAAAGATAAACTTGGAATAGCAGTATCAGCTAAACAAAACTTCCTAACTAAGCGCTTCCAAGCTTCTTTCATAATGCGCACAGCAAAGACGTGGAATTCTTTGCCAGCGTCTGTGTTTCCGAATGCTTACAACCCTAACCTTTTCAAAGTTAGAGTGAACAGGCTACTTCTGGGTAAGCTCGCTCCATCGTAGACTTTGTCTCTGTCATCTCTGACCAAGATTAGAGTCAAGAGCAAACCCAAATCAAGTAAAAAATAAACAAAGTTGAAAATAAGAGGCAATTTTATGTACAATCTATGTGTATAAAAACTGGGCCAAGTGCGAGTCGTATGCTCACACGAAGAGTTCCGTAGAAATACACAAGGTGTAAATATGTCTACCTATTATGGTTCTTAAGAGTGTGTATTCCGTCCACTAGCGCCACCAATCGTTTTTTATTAATTGTGGTAAATTTAAGACACGTAGATAAAACCGCTCTGTAGTGCACTGAAGAAATGTATCTATTATTTTTTGACAGCTATTTTTAATACATAACTCATGGCTAAACAGCCAAAACGGCAATTATTGAAAAAATATCGACTTTGGCAACTATTTATGTTCTAAAGTACAAAACATAACTCTCAAAACATAACAAATACATTTCTTCAGTGCACTACGGAGCGGTTTTTTATCTACGTGTCTTAAATTTACCACAAATAATAAAAAAACGATTGGGGGCGCTAGTGGACGGAATACACGCTCTTAAGCCCACTGACAGACAGACGGTCGGTTGGACAACGTTTCATTGGTTTCCCATCGGGTACGGAACCCTAAAAACTAAGTAAAAGGTATTCTGATGAATTATTTACTTCTCCTCACAATTAAAACCTTATACTAAGTGTTTCACACAATATTTAATATTTGTCTAATTAGCAATGTGAGGAAGCTGGTGTATGAGTTAGGCATAAAAATACCTGTATTACAAATCACCAGGTCCCCACCCCACGGAAGAACAGGTAGTCTATAACGTAACATTATGTTTTATCAAAAAATTTGTTTTTTTATTCCAGAGCTTATAACTAAGGAGGTTCCCAACAAAAAACTTAAATCTTAATAATAATAATGCGATGTATAATTTATATCCACCAAAGGATTTAAAATTAGATAAAGATGTCAAATCAAGCGTGCGTCCTGAAGAGTTCATCGCACTAGAAAAGTGTAGCAGCTGTTATCTAAGAAAACTCATTCATTAAAACGAAATTCGTTTGCATGACGCAATACATCAGTAACTCCAATCATCATTTACACAGTTATATCCGAGCCCACTGCTATTATCAAAACCACTCGTAATTCGACCAGAAACAAAACACACGCACAACTATCACTTTTTTTAGATAATCATCTACATGAGCATGGATTTGGTGGAAAGTTCGTTCAGAAATATAGACCAACAATTTTGTTAGACGGCAAAATAGGGAACTAAGTTGATTTAGTATGAGATCTGACAGATTATTGACAAAAATCGAAAAGAGTAGCGCCTCGTGCAATGTCAATATAAATGGACATCATCATCATCTGCCAAGCCTTTTCCCAACTACATTGGGGTCGGCTTCCAGTCAAACCGGATTCATCTGAATACCAGTGTTTTACGTGGAGTGGCTGCCTACCAGACCTCCACAGCCCATTAACTGGGTAACACGGTACTTCTTGGTAAGACTGGAGTCAGATTTACTGACTTCTGACGTTTCGTAACGACTGCCGAAGATCTACAAATGACAGCCGGGACTAGGTAACGGCTTAACGTGCTTTCTGAGGCACGGAAGGACTCGGTATTTTAAGATGGTCACCCATCCACAGACCAACCTTGGCAAGCGTATATATAAATGGACAAAGTGCATCAATAAGAAGAAATGACCAATCGAGTAGCAATGTAAGCCCTCAATGCAACTTGTACACACATTACAAACGTTTAGACACGACGACGATTCGCCCTACATACAGAAACGGAAGTTTCTAACTAGACAAATACTTACATGTTAATATAATAAAACATCATCTACCTTGTTGAAAATTGATGTAGGATTGTTAACATTAATTATGTTTTCTTACACGAGATATTGTTACTTAATTTAGAATTTGGATTCAGTCAAATTGCAATTCTTATCAATAAACTAAGAGAACTTTTTGAATTTTCGAGAGAATCCTTATATTTTTTAAATATATTTTGTGCCTTTTGAAAACCAGTTTCATCAAAAATTTTGATGTTAATCAAGTTGTTGAATTGACTACGTCAAAAAGAACGTTCTTTTAAAATCCATGTTTGTTTTGCCTTGCTATGTATGTATACTAGTCGTATAATGGCAACACTTAGATTGAAGATTTAGTAATGCCTTGATGACAATAATATGTATATGCAAAGCTGTTATGTTGTAAGAAGTAATTCAAATCATTCATCACTGTTAGTAAGCTGCTATATCTCTTCTTGACCCTTTGAAAAATTACCTGCGTGACGACGGACGGTAAACATAATAATAAATACATACTTGAAACGAAAGAGATATAATAATATTAAATTATACATATTTTAGTTTCGCATTCGAGGCAAAAGAAAGTATATATAAATAATTATGCGTGTATGTTGAATTCACGCCTTTATTATTCTAAGATATGGGCAGAATTTGTTAATAAGTTTAGGTTACTAGGCTTTTTGTTTTCTCTGCCTACCTCCATGCTAGATGTTTCCTGACCTAGTGTGGACTCGCTTTGCTTAAAGGAACTGGCTGTGCCCTCGATACAAAGCAAGCTACTAGTGGCTTCATTGATAAAGCTAGAAAATCAATCGATGCATTCAAAATATACAAATAGTAAGATATTGACAATAATGCAGAATGATAAAATGAAGATTTTAAAAATTTTGAAGGTTCATTTCTAATTTAAATGTGTAACTACAACGGAAATTTTGGAAAACGATGACACAAATGAGATAGGAAACAAATCAGAAGACACCAATGAATAAAAATTGACGATAAATAGAAATTAATCATGATTTAAAATTCTAATCAGTCCATATTATTAAAAGCTTTATTAGTTAACCGTCTGCACGATATTACATCACAGTTTTCGAATATAATATTTTCTCTATAATGTACGAGTACACTGAAATGCTGGAACTTTTTATTTACTACATTACACTGTAGAAGTAGCAATTTACACCGTCACAAAAATTTCTCCAAAGAATTATGATTATATCTTGTTACACTTTTCTTGGATTAAAAGTCCCCACATACGCGTGCAAGTGCAGTTTTTTGGTTTTTTCTTAAATCCCAAAATAAAACCTAGAATTTGTCAGTCACACCATAGAACAGGACTCAAAAAAAAATCAATCCCTGCAGCATAACCATCACCATCATAAAAAGTATTCCACCTGTAGACGCTTCTATATCATTCGTAACACGCATCGAGCCGCGCAATTCGGCTTAAACCCCGCAGTGGGGGGACGCAGAATAAAACCGCTTTCTGACAGACCCCTCACCACATTTCACTAACCACCGTGAAGGAGTGTAGGACCAAAAAAATGAAGATCTTCCTTGTATTCTTAGTGTGTGTGGCTGCAGTCAGCTGCAAGCCAGCCAGTTCCGATGATGATGTCATCGGTTCTGTCGTCGGGGTTGTCAAGAGTTGTGCCGAGGAAGATACATGGATGTGCCTTAAGGTGTGTTGTGATCGTGTTTAAGTGATTCCTTCGGACTTTAGCCTTTTCTTCTCCTGCTTCCTCGATTCTTTAAAAATCATCATATTCCTTTTAAATTATCCACTTTTTTTTTTTACTAGTTTTTTTAATCTTTCCAAACTCCAGTTATTTTTACCCTTTTGGGTCAATCTTCTTACTAAATACTTTGACATCTGCTTCCGTTTTAATAGTGCTACTTTTCAATTAGAAACTAAAATGCCTGTTTTATTAGCACCTGCTCAATTAAAATGCGTTCAATCTATAAAACTTTTCTAAGTCCCTATTTGCAATTAAACTAAAAAGCTTTGTAGCCTAAATTGTCATCTCAAAACAAAATTCGATGGTCCATTTTTAATTCAATTAACACTTCTTCAAACATCAAAATATCATAAACAACTTTATTTGTTAAATCAATTTAATTTGGCTTAACTTTTATTAATTGCAATGCAAACTTGCATTTAACATTGACTTGCAAATCATTCTCTAAATGCATAACAAGTTAATGATTTGGCACTTTGTGTTTGTGACTAGACTAAATAGCAAATGTTTGCTCAACAATTTGCCGCCAACTTACTGGTTGAGTCAGCACAACTACTTGCTTTCTTGTCTAACCAGCTTTCAAGTTCATTGCAATAAAAATATTTGCTTTGAAAACTTTTAAGCACCATGAAGCATGAAACATAGATATTTTCACGCCAACATTTGCACAACAAAACAACGTGGTGATTGAAAGCTTTTTGTAAAAACAGAATTCCAGAATCTCTATCTTTGTATTCAAACATCAATATTTTAACCCGTGATTTCTCTTCCCACAGGAAAAATCGATGAGATTCCTAGAGAACGCGGCATCAGCCCGGGAATTGAAACTCGCTGATGGTCTCGCGATCTACAACCTCGGCACCTCACGCTCCGCCAGGTCCTACGAACCCCTTCCCGAAGAACCTCAAGCCAGGGAGAACCAGGTTGAGGCCAGGCTAGTGGATGCCGCTGCTGACTTCATGGAAAACCATGTCATCCAGCTGCGCATGCCTAAGAGCACTGTTGAGGATATGAAGAGGTCCCTTGAGGAAGGTCAGTACCATTAAACTACTATACTCCATGAATGTGTGAATTCAGCTTGTCTCCCAGACTAGGTAGTAAACTTATAAGACCAAAGACAATTATATTAAAAAAATAGAAAAATTTCAGTTCAAACTTACACTAGCTTATTTTTGAGTTGCACAAGCTTTAAAATAGCAATAAATCTTATTCGCAAGAAAGCTGAGCTGAGCCCACGTAACTGTCAACATGAAACCAACAGAAATGTTATTCTAAGCTTCTTAACATACTTCTCATAAAAATAACTCATGCATCATTTTTCCCACATAACAAAAATAATTATACGTGTCACGTCCAGTAACGATGCGCACACAAAAAAGCACAGATTTATCACCATGGAACCTGTATTTAACATCTACTATATCATTAAGGTGCAATTCTCGTAAGCGATCAAATTATTTCAACGAACCAAGTGAAAGTATATGAGAAACATTATCATGAACAGTTCCCAAAATGATGCGTATAATGCTATCTTGTTAAAAGGGCATGTTATTTTCTCAAGAACTAATAAACAGAGGTTAATCAAAATCCCATCATCTTCGTTAAACAATAGTTCCTATATTAGCTTATTAACAAAAGTATGACCGACCAATTTCACGGCTCATTACATCGGTTGTTTAAAGCAGTTTGTTCTGCCAATTCGTTACAGACCATTATGAAACTGAATATTATGTAAGACTCATTCTCGCGCTCGTAGAACTGGTTTTCCGTAAACTTTGATGATATATCGATAAATAGTGATGAATTCTCGAAATGCAAGTCAGTGTCGTAGAGAAAACCATCCACCAAGCTCTCAATTATATTTCATATTAAACAAGTCACGACATAGACTCGCGTGGTAACATCGTAAAAGTAAAATGTAGTTATATAAAACCTCACAGTCATGTTCATATATAATTCCCTGCATAACTCTCGCCAAATAAATTAAAACATGCCAAAACCTGTTTACGGCGTGCTTGAGAATTTTAAAATAGAAAGTACGATCAAAAATTAATCTGATGTTACACATGACGAGGCGATTAATATCGAAATTGAAACAGGTGCATTACGAAATATAGAAAATTTGAAACGGACATCCGGAACACACCATGAGGAGCTAGAAAACGTCCAAACAAGTCTCAGGGTTTCTCTAACCTATTAACAAGGTTGATTATCGTGGAAAGCGGACGAACTGATTCTGGTTTTTGCTAGATGTCCATAGTACGCGTTGACTATGTAGGCTCGACTTGTTCTAAAGATCCGCTGAGACGGTCCGCGATCGAAATCTCTATCATGAAACGAGTAAAAGTAACGCTCCAGGCGTAATCTTGCTAACGAAATATGGATGTAGGCTCAAAGCTTTCGAATTGGTACCAACAAAACACTTTCTAGGTGAATGGGGTTATGCAAACTTGATGTTACATGGTGAATTTCAATTTCAGTCGGTAAGGACATTGAATCTCAATGAAGTTTCCATACCCGATTACCATTTGGACCTAAATAGTAAATTGTCTAAACTGAGCACGGGTCTATTTTAAATTCAAATAACGACTCTACCTACAAACACCTTTTCTTATTTGACCGAGTGCAAGTACGTATAGTTTACAGTAACTTTAACTAGAAAGTGTATAAAGTTAATTAAAATTTATAAGCATTTTTTAACGACATTTGCTACTGACATTAAATGCCTTTCAGATAATTTTACCTTATTATTTACCATTAGTAGTTATTAGATAGTTTACCTATTTACATTTAAACGTTCACAAGCAGCTGTTTGAACTCTTCGCTCAATCTTCTTTCAATTAATAATAGTCTAACGATTTTCAATACTAAATAAAATAAAAGTTTTCCATAAGCATCCGTCAAGTATCATTTGTCACTATGAATTGCAGTAACTGAATTATCCCTTTGAACTCTTTATCATCCATGCGCGAATATCCACAATGTTCTATGAAACTTAATACAACGCATCATCATCAATGTTCTATAAAACTTATTCTTCTTTACAGGCCGTGGCAAGAAGAAGAAGCTGAAGCAGCTCCTCCCCATCCTCGCCCTCCTCCAGCTGAAGATCCAGTCCCTCATCCCTCTGTTCCTCGGAATCATTGCTTTCGCTGCTGTCAAGGGCCTGATGCTCGCCAAGGCTGCCCTCCTCGCCTCTGCTCTGGTCCTTCTCAAGAAACTCCTCTCAAAGGGTGAACATCATGAAAGCTACGAGGTTGTAGCTCACCCACACCACGAAGAGCACTTCAGCCACGGAGGCGGTGGTGGTCACGGAGGTTGGGGCAGATCTGCCGATGCCCAAAACTTGGCCTACAGTGCCTACTCCAACTAATACCTAAGATAAAATCTAAGTCCCAAGGGCCATGGTTAATCTTTATGTTACTTAGTTTGGACCTCAAAGTAATTTATTATTTAATAATTTATTTAAATTATTGTATTGTTAATTGTTGAACGAGTGAATCTTGTCTCGAATTTTATCAGCATCGCCGAAATCTTTTTAAATCTTGTCGTCTTTCCTTATTTTATTATTACCACTACATTGTACCTGTTTTTTATTAGTATAATATAATTTTCTTAAAGTACAAATGTATTTACGATATCAATAGCTTTAATTACTATTTTTTGTTTACCTCTAACCGACTGGCAAAGCCAAGGAGGCTAATATTTTTTTATTTTAGTATCAATTTTTATGTGTTCATTTCTAACTAGTCGATCTATTTTACCCTTTCCTATATAATATTTTCTTTTATATAGCTTTTGTAAATATTTTTCGTATTGAATTATATAAGTAAAATATTATTGTTTGCATCTTCGTATATTGATATATCATTATATATTTTATTGTAGAATATATATTTCTTAGGTGATGTCTTCGTGTGTACAAATCTTTACTCTTTCTCTTAGCTGTTATAATTTATTATGAACCACCCAAATAAACTAAATATAACAGTTGTTTTAAAATTATTTTTTATTATTTCTTTCCCAATCAGCACCATGCTATCAATAACTGCTTGTAGGCTCAGCTTCTAGTAATTATCCTTTAAAAAATATTCAATTAAATATATATTTAGACAATTGCGTTACAATGATCTCATGTTACTATAAATGCAATTTCCACTTCGCTCCGGCTTTAACTCGCTGCATTTATTTTTTGGATCACCACGAAAAGTGGTTTCATACAAACCTTGTAGCACTTACGAACACTACAAAAATACCGTTAATCGGTCGAGCTGTTTTCAAGTGATACTCTGTCATACATGTGACATTTGTGATTTTTCATACAGAAATTAACAAGTATTATTTTTAAGAAAAAAAATTTTTAAGAATAAAAAATAAAAATTCAATAAGTAATATAATTATGTTCTGTTGCATAACTTGTATCTGAAATACCGTCTGAAAAGTACTCAAGATTATAAAAATCTAAACACTTAAGTAGCATCTTGTTTACAGATATTTAAATCGTAACCGACGTTGGTCATTCAGAAAGTTTTCTAATTTGATTTTCATCCGGTTAAAACCACCAACTTTCTGCATTAAGTGAACTAATTCTGCTAAACTACATTCAGAACGATTGCTCATATTTTATTTTTTATAGATTTCTTTGAAAAAATCGGTTCACACTTGCCTAAAGCTGAGAAGAATGGAAGGAAGAAAGGGATCCCTTTGCCTTGCAGTGGCAATAAGAAAGTAACAATTGGTTGCATTATTTTCTACAAAATTAAAACTTTTCAAACTGATTATAATTCCGATCAGTCCCCAAAGTATATCAGCCACAATAATATGCTTATCAAGCAAGTCTTCAATGGGTCACAGACATTCTTAAGCAATGACCTAGCAGGCTCTCGACCAGTCTCTAGTACTACGGCTAGAGACTTTGATACTACGGTCCGAAGTAACATTCTTGATGACCTAAATAGTGGTTAAACGTCCGTGTGTGAGAATACGGAGTTAAAAGCCAAAAAGATATTCTCTTGCTAGTAATTGTTTTAGATTGTTTCTTTGTTAAATTTTGTTTGTTATGATGCATGAGCTTTGGGAAATTGTAGCAGTTAGGACCGTGTTTTCAGGTCTGGTGGTTTTTTTAGGCTGGTTGTTCAGTGTAAAAAAAAATCTTTATCCTTGCTTTAATTTGAGCTCTGAATTATCCTTTTGATTTTTTTGATTGTGTAGCTATTGCTAGTTTAACCGTCGTTCATAATTTCTTCTCAGTCGGAGAGATGTCACTGACATCACTGCCAGGATTTTGATCAAGTTCTCCTTGCCTTAGACTGCAGAACCTAAATAAAATTATAATAACCCTGTGTAATGGCATGTTAGCACAAAGCTATGACTTTTGAGTGTTTGTTTATTTTTAATTTATAAGAGAAAGCCTCATTATATGACTTAATTAATTAGAAGGAAAAAGTTTACGATCCAATTTAGAGTTTAACATAACCTGCAATTTAAAAAGCGTAACGAAGAAAGTGATTTTGATACAAAGATAAAAAAGGTTATTATTTTAAGACGGTAAAACGAACTTGTATCACCTTCTTAGTTATTGAAATATATTTAGATCAGCAATTTATAGGTATGATGATAAATAATGTCGTACACCGTTGTAGGTATGTTTTACTTTATTTCATAAGCTTAGCAACTACTTTGCTCCGATGTTTCAACAGTTATATAACTGTTCACTCAACAAGGTCTCTGCATTCTGTATGCCTAGTTTTGAGACCATTTGATACCAGTTATCCTAACGTTATTATGATTTGAACAATTTATAATAATGGCAGAACTGGCAGGAAGAAATCAAAAGTCTTACTAAAATCAAATGGTATAACATGACCAGTCCAAAATAGCAGCCAGTCCTATGTAAGTTTCCAAATTCAATTTCCATGATCACACACACTGCAATGCCATTACATTAGTAATTCTTCGTCTTCTTTGTGTTGCTGGCACGATAGTTTTTTGAGATTTATTTTGTCCTAAGTTTTCAAATTCAATATCCATATCGCCACACGCTGCATATCAACTGGCATCACAGTTTTTTTTTATTTGGGTGTTCCAAAACATTGCCACTCACGTTTCAAAACATCATTAGTGTCGGCACATAGAGCAATTATCGATAAATTCCCACACTATACACCATAGCAACCACGTAATTTAATAGTATTTACTACAGAAGCTGAACAGAAAGTGTACAAGCTAAACAATGGTTCGTAAAACAATAGCTTTCAATTTCTAAAAGCGTGCGTTCTTTGACAATACAAGACACAAATACTTAATGCAGTCACGCCTGTGATACTACTCAGGTATTTCAATTTACACATAGCGTAGCATGGTGGTCTAGATTTTGGAGCTGTTGAGAAAACGTACAAAATTGTTAAAATAACTTTTACTGTTAATGGAGATTTTAGAGAAGCAAGTGACTTATCTGATTCTTTTACGAAATGTGGACGCAAAAGTGTGTATTTGCTAATATATAGTACCTGAATTAAAATTAATTGTAAAAATACGGGACTTTTATTCATTCCGAAGGTTTTTATGTTAGGCTAAAATTAAGCTTCCGATGATTACCAGATCAGTGAAGTAAAACAACAGTACCATCCCTAGCATATTAAGTACTTGGTAGTGCCTGCCAAGGTTGCGAAATTTATTCAAAAGAGTCACCGTGGCCCTGGAACGCAAAGGGCAATAGGAGGAACACGGATGGGTTTTAGTCAGTAAAAGTCTGACACTCCCTTCCGCTCCGCCCAAAGCGGGAGGAGTCATTCGATGATTTCCCACCCTTACACTAAAAGCTTATTAAGTAACTTAATGTCTCAAAAAAATTATTTGCTTAACTATTCAAGGAAACAAATGGTTTACCAGATCATGGAGGTGACAAAAAACTAGATTTTCATGTAGGAGTCGCTTTCAAACAAAATAAATCGGCAGGTACTTAATTATGCATTGCAGTCACGCGTGTGATACTACAGAGACATTCAAATTTGCACATACCGTACCGCGTTGGTCTAGATTTTGGAAGAATTGAGGAAACGGTCGGAAACGGAGAAATCACTTTTACTCTTACTGCAGATTTTGATGTAGAGCTTAAACAAAAAGCATAAGATGCATGATTAGAGGAAGTGAATAAATTATCAGATCGTGAGGACGATAATAAACTTGATGCAGATGTCGCCGATTTTGTCATAAAGGAAATCATTTGCCTAATACACATCCGTTTTAACTAAGCAAAAGTTTTAATGAAATGCAATAACTCTTTAAAATAAAACAGGTAATTTAAATTTTGGTGCCAGAGTTTCGAATGACGGACGAAGATAATGAAAACGTTGAAATAATAAACTTTCATCTTGGACTTTTGCAGATAGTTTAGTGTTTCCTTAATTACTATCATAATACTAGCTTAGTCATACCAGCGTGGTTGTCGAAAATTGTCCCAAGGGTACATACCCTTTTTTTTAGGGATGGGAAATTATCTAATGACTTATCCCGGTCTGGGCGGAGCTAGAGGGAGTGTCAGACTTCTACTGACTAAAACCCATCCATGTTTCTTCATTGTCTTTTGTGTTCCGGAGCCACGGAGGCTACGAGTACTTACCCTTCATCTTAAGGGTACATACCCTTAGGATAAAAAGATTTTGTGTCCTATTCCGTCACATAATTCAATCGTTAAGATGTGTACTGGTAGTGAACAGACATTCTGAGTTGCTTTCAAATTTATAAATATAAGTACTGACTTTTTGTTAGTTTCATACTTTGCAATATAAAATCACCAGCTCATTCACTTAATTGACTCATTACAAACTGATAGTTTCAATACACTGCTTCAGTACATGCTGTATGGAAGTCATCAATTATCAACAAAATTAACTTATCTACTTATCCGTATAATTCTGATCGCTACCACCAGCTATTCCTGACCTCCATTAGCAACTTCCTGATGATGCACAGAATCGCGTGCATAAATTGTATCTAAGTCATCATTCGTTACAATTTCCTTTGCGTTTCCTCTACGGTAACGAAGAGGAAATCACGAACGTTGCATACTTTGCTACATGCTAGCTGGATCACGGCTGAATGTAGGGTTTTTCCTTTCCCATAGATGTAACTTTTTTGTCAACCAGATTGCGAGAATTGTTTGTTTTATTGGTCTTTGAATCTTGTTATTTAACCGACTTCCCAAAAAGGAGGAGGTTAACAATTCGGTTGTATATATTTTTTATGTTTGTTACCTCATAACTCCGACAATTATGAACAGATTTGAAAAATGATTTTGTCTGAAAGGATATACTTGCAGATTAGTCCCATTTAAAATTTATCAAAATTGTTTCCGAACTTTTGATTTTTAATCGAAATAGCTGGAATTCGTCTACTTGGATGATGGTTTTATGTCATCCAAGTAATCGAAATTGGGTATTTTGTTTTTCTGCGATTTTGCAGTGGTGTTGTTAGGTGTGGGGACCACTAAAAATGGAAAAATAAAAAACTGTTTTACAATAAAATACGAAGAAACTAACAAAAACACCGACTTCCGAAATTAAAGTTATTTTTTACTTTGCAGTGTTTTTTTTTTGGAAGTCGGTTGTATTTTTTTATAAAAAGTTTTTTATTGCTACAGTCGATGGGATCGGAAGATTTTAGAGTGGCGTCCACATACCGGCAGACGAAGCATTGGAAAGTCTCTCCCACAAGGTGGATTGATAACCTGATGGAGACCGCGGGAGTCCGTTCGATGCGAGACGCACATGGCTAGTCACATCATGGATTATGATTATTTCTAGAAATAAAATGGATGGACAAAGATTGGTGGCCATATTTGACTGTAATTAATGCAGCTACTAAAACTTTGAACCCACAACATCTCGTCTGATGCCTTCATTAATGGCCATAACCGCATTTGATCATGCATTCAATATAGTTCATTAACATTCATTGGTAAGTATTGCCTCTAATATCATTCTGATTTATGTAGCTTCCTGCTTATAAGTTGGATTGGATAGACATAAGTAATTGAATCTGCATAGCTTACAACTAATTCTGTTAATGGTTATATATGGTAATATAAAATATTTAATAATAAGTATAAGTTTGACAGAAAATAGCAAACATTTGTTTTACAAGTAAAATTATTTAAGCGCTCTTCCTGTCTCCGTTTAAAGTCATGCTGTGACCAATAAGGGCCATAATTGTTTCTATTAATTATTATTTATCACCTCGATGTTTACATTATAGATTGCAATAAACGATTTGAGACTTGACTTGAGATTAAGATAGAGTGAGGTTTCAGTCTGACTGCATGCAGCTGATTATCAGTATTTAACATATTGTAGTTACAGCCTATTAATTTTCATAAACCGATTATTTTGGATCAATCAATTATTGGATAAAACAAAAGGAACCCCTAGAAAGACTGATTTCAGATATTCTGGCTTCTCACAACCTGTAATAACTGTCAACGATCAACAAATGACAGCCGAGGCCTGCAGCTTATTATGCTTTACGAGGCATGGAGGAGCCCCAGTATGTCGTGGATGATCACCAAGCCTTGAATCGAGTTCGCCCACCGTTGCATGTTCTGGCAACCGTTTAGCCATAAGCTCTATTATAGACAGTAGGTAGTTTAATCTACATTATATATTTATATTTGCCTATATCCACAAACCACGGTAAGTTCCTAGTTCGAAGCAAAATGTCTGACCTCTACAACCCTTTGGGAAATCGAGGTTTCACAATGTGATTTGTTTTAGAGAAGCTGCAGCCATTCATTTTATAAGGCTATATCTCACGAACCATGGAAGGTGTATTAACCCTTTCACAATTAGATATGATAGTGCCATGTCTGACAGCCCTAATTAATAAAATAGTGAATATACATGCGACTTCTTTATTTGCAAAATGAAATACTTATTAGCTATAAACAATCATGTTTTTTTTTAAATACCTTCCTCAGCGATGATGTAAATATTCAAAGGTTACAAATTAGAAAGAGAAGTCCGATATGGACTTTTACGTCAAAGTCCATGACCTCTATACAGCTGCCATTAAAACGGTGTTCTCGTGAGTAATTTCGATTCTATTTTCGTTCGTTGTTTTCGTTCGTTTTCGTTTTTTTTTTATATTTTTGTTTTTTTTTAGATAAACTGTATAGATATTTTGTTCATGAATATTCTCTATTATTTTATTTAGCGTGAAGAAACTCATACACAAACAGATGCATAAAAGGATATAGGCAGAATAACAAACACAAACAAAAAAGATCCCTCACAAGGTAATAAAATGTCTGGTGCAGCGTTGCCGGATGCAAGAGCGACCGTTCTTCAGGCCCTGTCCCAATTTATTCTGAGATCAAGATGAAGAGCGACCGTTCTTCAGACCCTGTCCCAATTTATTCTGAGATCAAGATGAAGAGCGGACCGTTCTTCAGGCCCTGTCTCAATTTATTCTGAGATCAAGATGAAGATTTGTTGCTGAAACAAAAAAATATTTACAGATACTAACAAATTAATATCAATGTTGAAACAATGTAATGGCAGTGGTGGTGGCGCAGTAGTGGTGTAGTTGTGACCCTTGAAGCGGTTTAGAAACTCTAACACTAGGGTGGGTGGGGGGTCGTTAGACCTTACTGCCCACACGATAAGAAGAAAAATAAGCCAAGTAGTTTTAGTTCACCCTTTTTTCCTAAGAAACAAAATGGGCCGGCACGCTGTCTTGGGGTATAGGCGGCGGCGACCTCTCGGGACTGGCCCTGATTCAATCTATGGTCCGGAGCGAGGAGGCATGGGAAGCGGTCACCTCCATTTTTTTTTTTTTAATGCAATACGGGAAAACTCTTGGCCCAAATCTCACCTGATGGAAAGTGATGATTAGGCCGAAGATGGAAGCGAGTTTTACCCGGAATCCTCTTACACAGAGGCACTGGCTATCATACCTCTAACTACCGGAACACAACAATGCTGTTAACATTGTTGTTGTGGCGACAAACTTAGACATGATGGTGGTAGCTTGCCAGGCGGACTTAAAACAAGTCCTACCACCAACAAAACCCAGCAAAAAAATTTGCCTCCGCTGGGAATCGAACCTGGGACCTCTGGGTCTGAATCAGGTGGTATAACCAATAGACCACGGAGGCGGTTAGTACTGTCACCTGTTTAGCACCACCCGGGGACCACGTGTAGGGATTCACTGCAGGGTATTCTCCTACGGACGCGGGTGACTCGGCCCCCATTCTTCTGCGAAACAGTAACGCTAGCGAAGGAGAAGGCCCAACTAGTGACCGAATTAGTGAGATAGAGGGAAACCTCACGCTCCAGCCGCCGCAACAGAAGAAGACGCCCCGGGCGTCGAGAGTCGCAGGGCGATTCCCGGCCACCGTAGGGTCGGGCCTGCGGACGGCGAGCGTTGGGTGGCTCGCTGCCCGATCAGAACCAGATCTGGGTCGACGGCGCGTTGTGTTTCACGCGCGCCTCAAACAGGTGTCAGCATAGTAGACGGGGCCCGCTAGGGCCAGTGCCTGCTAGGGTTGCAGAATTTGTTCGGAATACTCACCGCGGCCCTGGAATGCAAAGGGCACTAAGAGGAACACAGATGGGTTTTAGTCAGTAAGAGTCTGAAACTCCCTTCTGCTTCGCCCAAAGTGGGAGGAGTCATTTGATGATTTCCCATCCATAAAAAAAATAGGCCGTCGTCTTGGGGTAACTTTTTGTGTCCTAATAAGTAGGTTAAGAAAACAGGGAGAGAGATAGTGAAAAATACGCCCATATATAAAAAAAAATCTAAAAGAAGTCTTAATGTAAAACTATTAATTTTCATATCATCGAATACGATTTATTAGTATCCAACTAACGGTTCTTACGTTCGATTAAAAATGATTTACGTTTGAAATATCGAATTTTTTAGGGCCTGTCATACGACTTAAGACATGGTGACCTACACAGCTAGTTGCTTAGTAACAAGACAGTAAGAATTTTTTTAGTGTTCACTTTTAGTTAGCAACCGTGTCGGGGTCCCATTATAGTGTGCATGTCACGTGTATATTGTCAGTAGTCAAGCAGGGTGCAATATTTCTTCCATAATATACGGTAATCAGTCCACTAAACCACCTAGACCAATAGCCTCTAATCTCTTGTTTAATTTTTTTGAAATATTCCTGCACCATCCATGAATAGGGAATATGCATAAAAAAAATATTTATTATCTAAACACTTTATCTAAAAATATATTACTAACAGTGGAAATAGAATCAAAATTGCTCGAAAAACAAACGAGATATAATTATTTTAAAAATATATCTATCCCTCTCGCGAAAACGCTGTTTTCTATGGCAGATGTATAGACGTCACGTAATGTGACGTCAAATTCCATGTCGGACTTCTCGTTCTAAAAGTAATCTTTGAAGCGTTATAACTTCATCGCTGATGAAGATATTTAAAAAATATTTTCTAGACTGTTAACTGGAGCTTATAAGTAATTCATTTTATAAATAAAAAAATCGCGTGCATATACCCTATTGTTCTTGGGGATTCTTTCATAGAGCATACAGGCAAAATTGACGGTTGGTGCCCCATTCCATTTGCAATGTCTAACGAGGCTTCTGCGAGTGGGCTTAAAAGGACTAGGACTCCAGGGTCCGAAGCTTATATAAGATATATTCCATATCATGCAAATGACAGCCGGGACCAACGACTTAACGTGCTTTCCGAGGCATGGAGGAAACTTTGTATGTCAAGATGGTCACCAATCCACAGATGAACCGTGGCAAGCGTTGCTTAACCTGAAAGAACGACCTGTGCCGCTATTAATGTTTAGCCACACTATTTAAACGGTATTAGATAATGTAAAATTAATTTCTCAAACGCTTCAAATTGTCTAGGTACTTTTTATTTTAGTAATGGTAGGAAATAAAAAATCAAAAAGACTGCCATCTATCAAAAGCTGTTAATATTTTAATGAAAAGCTTTCTTCGCATCAATGTCAAGACATGTTGCGAAACTACTAGCAGTAATCTATTAATAGTTTTGTCTATAGCTGTACTGCATGCTAGACATTATATAACAAAATAAAAAATCACAAATCTGTGTGCATCATTACTATTTTGTTGTTAAAAATACTATAAAACTCTATATTTAACATATAGTTCTTTTTTTATAGATGTTTTAATCCTACCGCACACATATTTTATAACAGCGCCATCTAGTATCGCTACACAGAACTATTTTCACGGCCATCTTTGTTTACATCGGAAGTTTGTAAAGAGAACAAAAGTTCAAGGTTCCGCCGCTGTGCGGTCACAACCGTGAGTCGACGAACTCACAGTGAATTATTTCTTTGTTTGTTTTTTAACTAGATTGATGCACTTTTGTTAGTTTTTGTGCAGTTTGGTGAATGGATGTGTGTAGTAACTTAATGTGCGGATTTTTGAGGTGCCGTTTTCGTTTTACGAATGCCTAGCTATAACGGATTATTGTAACGTTATTTTGATTACCCACGTATGGATCAAATGCGTCATCTGTTTAATGTATGCCTGTAGATATTATAGGCTATGACTAATTAGCCATAGTTGAAAATTATAAAGTCAATTCCATTGCTTATTTATTATCAATGGTCAAACCACCTTTAATCAACGCCGGCAAAAAAAAAGTCAACTGACAAAGTAATACAAATCAAATCTACAAACAAAAGTAAACAAAGTAAAACCAAACTTCTTTTTTTATTCTTATCTTATCATAACTTGTTTTGTCAATAAACTACATTTTCATTCATAAAACTGTTGAACCAAGGTTATGCGCACGCGCAACAATGAATGGAGTAGTCGGCCATGATACTGCTCGTCGTTTTGTTGTAACTGTCGGCGGATAGATGGCGTTGCTTTTTCTTTTTTTTTCTTTGCGAAACTCGGTTACTGAAGCTGTGCAATTTACTGCTTGTCGTCTTATTTTTATACTGTGAGGTAAGTAAGCTTTGTTATTTAATAGTGAGTCTTATTATGTTTGTTGGTACATCTTTTGGTTTGTTTTTAGTCGTTTATGTCATTTTGTGTTTACGTTTGCTTTGTTTGTAGGAATATGATTATCATGTCAATATCGTTACTGTTCATGTTATCTATTATTGTGATTCTTATTAACTGATACAATTGTGTAAGTAAAGTTAAAAAGAATTGCATTAGTTTGAGTTGGTGGGAGGTTTTGTTTGAATTTAGCAGAGACTGGGAGTGGAACATCTTTACTTAAATTAGATTAAGAAACTTTTACCGTTTAATAAATTAGTAGAAACGAATGAATTTAAGGCAGTGTTTTTGGAAATGGCTATTACTATAATGTTATCATTTCTTACTAAAATAACCTTTGAAATATTATGTTTATATCATTTTGACATTATAATATTAGTTATTTTGTGAACGGTGGCCACAATCTAGGTAGAGGAACTTGGTCCTTGGGTGCATGCTCGTTTCTCCCAAGGGATTTTATTTTTGACATACAAAACGAGCTTTCAAAATGCAACCTCAACATCTGCCCACCCCAATAAACATAGCATGAATATAATTTCTCTGTATGACTCGTCCGTTCTTCTTACACGCACAGAACTTGTTTACCGCCGGCTAGTTCCTGCTTTTCCAACCTAGTTTACAAATATCAGGTATTTTCTCTCTATAATAGTCGTATCCTATAGATTGGAAAGATAGTGTCTCGGTTATAAATATCTCTATTTGTGTTGTGGAATTATCACCGATTAAGGCTAAAAAAGTTCCATACAACAATACAATTTACAATACGACATTTTGGGGGCCGAGTCACCCGCGTCCGTAGGAGAATACTCTTCAGCGAATCCGTACACGTGGTCCCCGGGTGGTGCTAAACAGGTGAAACTAACCGCCTCCGTAGTCTAGTGGTTATATATATACCTAATTCAGACCCAGAGGTCCCGAGTTCGATTCCCAGCGGGGGCAAATTTTTTGCTCGGTTTGGTTGGTGGTAGGACTTGTTATAAGTCCGCCTGGCAAGCTACCACCATCATGTCTAAGTCTGTCGCCATAACAACAATGTTAACAGCATTATTGTGTTCCGGTAGTTAGAGGTATGATAGCCAGTTCCTCCGTGTAAGAGGATTCCAGGTGAAACTCGCTTCCATCTTTGGCTTAATCATCACTCCCCATTAGGTGAGATTTGGGCCAAGAGTTTCCCCGTTTTGTATATAAAAAAAAAAAAACAAAAATACAAGAAATTTTTCAGGTAGTCAGATGAAGTCTGTTTTGATGATCCACAACTTGACAAAGGCAACTCCCATCAAGCTTCTCCCATCAGTTGCCACATCGACTGGTCTACTGTCTCTTACGACCATTCCCGAAGTCTTCACCAGGACATCACACCTTGATGCAGTCAACACGATCATTATATCAGCCGATAGACGTCCACTGCTGGACAATGGCGTCGCCACAACAACTGGTCCTGTCTAGCATCCATCGACTACCCATGGCCCTCACCAGGTTATCAGTCTACCTTGTGGGTGGCCATCCAACGCAGTAGCTGGCATTTATTTCAGTTCGATCACAGATTCCGTGCCAGTAACTGCATCTTATGAGCGTGTATTCCGTCCACTAGCGCCGCCAATCGTTTTTTATTATTTGTGGTAAATTTAAGACACGTAGATAAAAAACCGCTCTGTAGTGTTCGGAAGAAATGTATCTATTATTTTTTGAGAGCTATTTTTAATACATAACTTATGGCTAAATAGCCAAAACGGCAATTATTGCTAAAAGTGGCCACTTTTAGCAAAAATATCGACTTTGGCAACTATTTATGTTCTAAAGTATAAAACATAACTCTCAAAACATAATAAATACATTTCTTCAGAACACTACAGAGCGGTTTTTTAACTACGTGTCTTAAATTTACCACAATTAATGAAAAACGATTGGCGGCGCTAGTGGACGGAATACACGCTCTTAAACGTATGAAACAAATCGCCAATAATTGCGTGAGCTTTGATTAGTTGAAAACATTAGCTATTCAAGCCTGTAATACTTAGTGGGATCTTTGAAAGGCTTAGCAAAAGTCAAATAAGGTAAGCAAGCATCCTAATTGTAAAAAAGGTTTTGAAAATGAAAAGTAAGAACTGACTTAATCTCAAATTAGTATAGAACTCATCACGGTAATGCACAGCCCAATATAATTACATGGAGAAAGTTCTCAAACGTGATCATAAAGGTACTCAAAGTCATGTTTTTTTTAGAAATTAATGCATCATAATTAAATTAAGAGAGTGATGTTTTGACGTTTCTCTTTTGGATGCGGTTCATTTATATGTGTGTGCGTGACCTTAGGCCATAGACGAGAACAATTTTTCGGCGGTATCATGACGAAGGCGAATCGTCTAAACGTCAAAAAATTTTGGTATTGAAAACGCTGTCGATATATCACGTGATGATACCTTAAATTTTGGCATTTTGACAGTCGCATATATTGATAAAAAATGGCATTTTGGCTGCAGTTTCTGGGTAGGTAGGTAAATTTCTTGGGAATATCTAGGAGAAAATGATACATTGTGTTGTTTTTTTTAATTAAGTAATGGGCTTCCTTTTGACCACAATCACGCCAGATAGAAAGCGATGGATGAAGTCTATGATGGAGCTAGCGTGTCTAGAAGATGCCTGTTCACTCTTGCTTTGAAGGCAGACGGGTTATATGTTATATTTGAAGTTGGATTTGTCTTGAGTCAAAGTTCTCAAGACCATACATAAATTCCAAAATCACGTACATGACCGGTTGTTGGGGCGGCGTAACTTGGGGAAATTTCTTTCGTCTGATATGATTATGATAATATTAGCTTTTAGCGGTAACCATTTTCAAGTAGTCCAAAATGTATGAAATATAATATACATGAGATATTGCAATGTCCTATGTGCAATACGATTTTTTTCAACCAATTTCAATAAATGAGGTTCTCAAATCAGTTGATTTTTTAGTATTGCGACAGTCAGTTACTGCCAACAGAATGGTACTTTTTCTACTATGTTACTGCCCATCTAATGACATGGTTTAAAAACCGTCATTTGGTAGCTGGGACCTCCGGTTATACGTGCCTTCCGAAGCACCGAATCATCGGACAATCAGATAATTCAAGCCTACAATCAAATGTGGCCCGTGGGAATCGAACTCACGATCACCGGGTCACAAGGCAAGCGCCTAGGTCCTTACACGACAAGAAGAAGAAGCCTATCTTATAAATAACTCTATTTTCCTTTACCACATTAGGAGGTAGAGTATATCCTGGGGCTCTTTAAGCTAACCGGAAATTCACTCAAGCGTCAATTAAAAATGTTTCTTTTGCAAAAAGCATATTGTGTCTCCGAATTACTAGTCGAAAAGGATTTTTTGTATGATTAAATAATTCACCTTTTCTGGCAGACTATTATATCTAATTAATAATTTTGACATTTATAATATACTAATATGTTTTTTTTTACTATTTTGACATTAAAACTGATTACTATTTTGACATTATAACTAATTACTACTTTGACATTATTACTTATTACTATTTTGACATTGTTACATAATATTTTTGAAAGAATAATTATAAAGGGAAGGGAATGTTCTAGGAATTTTTCGATTTTCTGAAATTGTTATTTCATTAAATGGCATGGAAATATTTGTACGCCGATACTTACGGCTAAACATGACTGGACTTAAACTGTGTAATATCTTGCATGCTCTTGTATGTTTACAATGTTTAAACAAATAAAGAAATCTTATCTTATCTTAGCTTAACAGTAAAAAAATTATTTCTAGGAAAACGCGCTTCATTATCACTTTTCATCAGGAGAGATAGTGAACTAGCGCAAGCATTACAAAGTTATTTAGAAAATCCACCATCAATCCAGTATTTCTTGGAATTTTGTACACATAGATGTGTACAAAATTCCAAGAAACAAAATTGCTGAAGTAGATCTACTTCAGCAAGCTTTAGTTGGTTCTAATGGTATTATTACCATAACGACCTATGTTAGTACCTTCATAAAACATTACAGACAAGATGTTACAAGCAAATTTTACTTTTATCGCAATACGAACGTGCGCGATGAGTGATTTCACCAGAGTCAGTACACCTTTCTCTGTTAGGGGCAAATGTCCGACCTGGATATAAGGAAAGCTGCATGGTGCGTGTTATAAGCGATACCGGGGATTGCATACAAGGCAGCGCAACTCTTCAAAATGTAGCGTGTTTTTTTTGGCATATCAATGTTGATGCTTAGTCTCTTGACACATTTCATGAATGCAACTTATGTTTTTGCATTATTTATTTTCCCCATTTAGGCAAAAGTATCTCTCAAATCTTTTCAATGTTTTTTTCCTGTTTCAATTCGAACATGCATCTCTTTCAATAGTCTGTGGTAGAATGAATTTATAAAGAAACCCGTTTGTCGTCTGACTGGCTGTCAATTATAAATTACTGGCTCTTGCCTATGACTTTGTTCAATTTAATTTTGAATTACGCAAAACAAAAAGTATTAGAAGAAAAATTATTAGAAGTATCACCGTCTCCAGCTGTAAAATTAAGTATCTGCACTAAATATTACCAAAATTGGTTCAATTGTATAGGCGTGAAAAAGTTTCAAACTCATTTTCGCAATTATCCCTTAATAAGGCAAAGGGAATATATTTTCCACCATATTTTTCAGCTCATTAATTAAATAATGAGTTCCTGGTAGGTATTTCATTGTTGTACAAAGGCTATTTAAAGACTTATCAATCACTTATTAAACATTCAAAGAACACAATTTTTGATTAAAAATTGAAATTTATTGTGTACCAATAAAACCTATAATAATTTCGAATTATTTTCCGATTCCCAGATTAGTATTCCAATTTAAGGGTTATAATATTTCAACACAGAGGGGCCCGAAAGGGCCGACGCCTGCCGGAGTCGCGGGATTATTCGCAAGAGACACCGTGGCTCCGGAACACAAAGGGCAATGAAGGAACATGGATGGGTTTTAGTCAGTAGAAGTCTGACACTCCCTCCCGCTACACCCAGAGCGGGAGGAGTCATTGGATGATTTCCCATCCCTAAAAAAAAAAAAAAAAAAAAAAGGGTTATAATATTTGCAAGAAATAACGAACGTGTATTAACCTTTATGTACGAGTACCTTTAAAGATAGTCCCCTCTAAAATACAAATATTATACCATCATAATAACGAGTTCTAAAGCACTAACCACAAATACCACAGAAGTGTTATAAATTCATTCGTTCACCGCAGCCATTAGTCTAAATCACCTTGTCCACCAAGTGGCTAGTTATATTTATAAAGCGTGCCTACGGGCTGCGGTATTAAGTTACTAGGATCATTTGTCACGTGAAGTGACTTTCTTATTTGAGTTTGAATACTGTAAATACACATTGCAGGTTTTTCTCATTTAAGAAAAATCATCTAAGATTTCATCTCACATAAGGTTTGCCGAATCCGCCAAAATGATAATTTGGGAAGTTATGTCTAATTAAAATCATCGGTACATCACATCATACAGTACCGACCATTCCCTTAACAATTTAAGGGAATGGTCGGTTCCGTCATTTGTGACATTTACAAATGAAATTGGAGCATCGGGCCTTTGAGCGTTGGTCGATATAATTATGTTATTTTATTGAATATTTGTATTTTATTGTTTCATTTTACAATTCTTAATCATTTTTTATTTATTTTTATTAATTTAATATATTTATACAGGAAAAGTTTTTAACCAGTGCGCAAACTTTGACATGACAAACTTGAATACATTTTAATAAACACGTATTTTTTACTTTGACATGTGTTCATAGTAAAATATTAAGTTATCGCTTACGAGACTTGTTTACTCAGAAACTTATTTTATGGACGTCGCAGTCCGCCGTAGACCAGTCGCCCGACTCACGCTCGCCGTGTATGTATTTAGTATTTAGTATGTGCTACGATAGGGCCTGTGATGCCACGGAGGCATCACAGGCCCTATCGTAATACCAGCGCTGTGTTATTTATTTATTTTAAATATCGCAGCTTATGCTGAGATAGGGACCTTTTTGGCCTCGCACAGATCAATTTAATGTTATTATCTGTATTTTGTTATTTTGCTTCTGTCTGTTTTTTGCGAGTCCCAAATAAACATTTTTCTTTTTTTCTTTCTTTATGACTCTTGTAGAAGTCCAAATTGGTCGTTTCTTATAAAAAAGCACCGAGAAGAAACTCCACGGGTTACTCTTTTTAAAAACTGATTGATTTTTACTTTGTGATTAATTTAAAAGTAAGTACCTATTAGTAAGTCCTGAATTTGGAACCATTCATTGTCCGGATTAATAAATTGCCTTGTACTGTGGTTTTAGTTGTAATAGAACAATACAAATAGGTCAATCCAAGGGTTCTCTGCCTTTTCGCCGAAAATTGTTTGCCAGATTTTCGCTTGCCAACTAACGTTTCGCAGAATTTCATTTCGCCGAATAATCATTTGCCAACTTATCATATAGGTAATTTTATTTTATTTCCCTACCTCACAGTTACCAACTGTACGTTTGGTCTGCTTTTCATCATAATTACACTTTTTAAAATGCCAGCTTTCAAGTAGCGGAATGTTTTAGTTTGCGTAATATTCGTTTAGTTGTTTAACCTAACCTAACTGTTTTCTTTTATAAAAGCGATTCGCTTCTGGCAAAGCGGAAAAATTTGCTAATCGTTAGTTGTCAAAGTGAAACATTGCTGAAACGTTGGTTGGCAAGTATAATCTGCCAAATAATTTTCAGACGCCCAATAATTCGAGATCAACCAGCCCTCTTCCCATGGCACTTTGGTTCAGTGCAAAACTCTGCTTCTTCCATTCTCGAGATCCCTTGGTTATCAATCAGATATTGTCAATTTATTTAAACGAACTTAAAAAAGCAAAACTTGTCGCTGAAATCGTATCACTTGGAACATGCCAATTAAAGTTAACACATAATATTTGTACAAGGAGATTATAATAGCGCACTGTCTCCGTACGTGAGAACATGAAAAAAATACTTGTGTATAAGTATTTTTTTCATGTTCTAGTTTTTAATTAGTACAAATACTTAAAGGGCTTATTAGCAAAGGTCTTGTTAGGATATATATTATGTAAAGTCTCAATAAATAATATTATTAAACAGCAAAGTTATTAACGTTTGTTTAAATCCCAAAATGTCACTCAATTTAAGGTAAACGAAAAAATAAGCAATCCATACTTTTCTTTCGCACTTTAATTGGGCTTAGGACCAACAAAATTATCAACTTTTTACAATTAATTAATTTTTAAGAAATCATTTAAGATACTCAAGTAAAAATAAATCAAATTAAACAATTTTGGGATTTCGTTTTTTTTACTTTTGACTGCAAAATTATGATCAGTAATGGTTACGGGAACAGCCCCATTTTTTTTTGTACTAATTAAAAAATAGTGTTGTATGTAAGTATGTTCAGCTACTTTTCGACCACTTAGATCTAAAGTGTAGAACATACTTTAGATTTAAGTACTTAATACTTAATCCTACTTGAATTTCAACTTCATCAACTGGTGGACATTGCCTAAGTCTGGGTCTACTTAGGCTACAAAACAATTGCCTGCATACTGGGTATGCAATATTTAAAAAAACAAGCCTGTAAATACATAAGCCATCTATAAACTTGGTGGCATTTTTGTTTGTAATTATAAAATAGTCTAGAAAATATTTGAAGCAGCAGAATATCTTTATATCATGAACTTTTATTGAAGGTAATATTGGAAGCTGAGGAGCTTTTGGCAGAATATAACGGTTTTTGTTCCATTTTAAGAGAGGTTTATGCTCAGCAGTCTTTGTTGCTACTACTCGTATATTTTTAGCTGACTAATACCAAAAACAACTTGTTATCTGTACTCGCATTTACAATTTATTTAGTACCTATTGCTAACTTTAATAACAGGAGCTCGTGGCTAACTAATAACAGCCGCACAGGTCGATTTTCAAGGTTAAGCATCGCTTACCGAGGTTGGTCTGTGGATGGGTGACCATCTTAACATTCCGAGTTTTCTCCGTCCCTCAGAAAGCACGTTAAGCCGTTGATCCCGGCTGTCATTTGTAGATCTTTGGCAGTCGTTACGGATTGTCAGAAGCCAGTAAATCTGACTCCAGTCTTACCAAGAAGTACCGTGTTACCTAGGTAATGGGTTGAGGTCTGGTAGGCAGTCCGCTCCACGTAAAACACTGGTGTTCAGTTGAATCCGGTTTGATTGGAAGAACATTTCAGAGTAAAGGTGCCTTGCGTCCCACGTTGTTGGCTTTCTACGCTTTGGTGATAACTGTATTTAAAGGAAGCGTCATCATCTGCCTAGCCTTTTCCCAACTATATTGGGGTCGGCTTCCAATCAAACCGGATTCAACTGAACACCAGTGTTTTACGTGGAGCGGACTGCCTACCAGACCTCAACCCATTACCTAGGTAACACGGTACTTCTTGGTAAGACTGGAGTCAGATTTACTGGCTTCTGACAATCCGTAACGACTGCCAAAGATCTACAAATGACAGCCGGGATCAACGGCTTAACGTGCTTTCTGAGGGACGGAGAAAACTCGGAATGTTAAGATGGTCACCCATCCACAGACCAACCTCGGTAAGCGATGCTTAACCTTGAAAATCGACCTGTGCGGCTGTTATTAGTTAGCCACGAGCTCCTGTTATTAAAGTTAGCAATAGGTACTAAATAAATTGTAAATGCGAGTACAGATAACAAGTTGTTTTTGGTATTAGTCAGCTAAAAATATACGAGTAGTAGCAACAAAGACTGCTGAGCATAAACCTCTCTTAAAATGGAACAAAAACCGTTATATTCTGCCAAAAGCTCCTCAGCTTCCAATATTACCTTCAATAAAAGTTCATGATATAAAGATATTCTGCTGCTTCAAATATTTTCTAGACTATTTTATAATTACAAACAAAAATGCCACCAAGTTTATAGATGGCTTATGTATTTACAGGCTTGTTTTTTAAATATTGCATACCCAGTATGCAGGCAATTGTTTTGTAGCCTAAGTAGACCCAGACTTAGGCAATGTCCACCAGTTGATGAAGTTGAAATTCAAGTAGGATTAAGTATTAAGTACTTAAATCTAAAGTATGTTCTACACTTTAGATCTAAGTGGTCGAAAAGTAGCTGAACATACTTACATACAACACTATTTTTTAATTAGTACAAAAAAAAATGGGGCTGTTCCCGTAACCATTACTGATCATAATTTTGCAGTCAAAAGTAAAAAAAACGAAATCCCAAAATTGTTTAATTTGATTTATTTTTACTTGAGTATCTTAAATGATTTCTTAAAAATTAATTAATTGTAAAAAGTTGATAATTTTGTTGGTCCTAAGCCCAATTAAAGTGCGAAAGAAAAGTTTGGATTGCTTATTTTTTCGTTTACCTTAAATTGAGTGACATTTTGGGATTTAAACAAACGTTAATAACTTTGCTGTTTAATAATATTATTTATTGAGACTTTACATAATATATATCCTAACAAGACCTTTGCTAATAAGCCCTTTAAGTATTTGTACTAATTAAAAACTAGAACATGAAAAAAATACTTATACACAAGTATTTTTTTCATGTTCTCACGTACGGAGACAGTGCGCTATTATAATCTCCTTGTACAAATATTATGTGTTAACTTTAATTGGCATGTTCCAAGTGATACGATTTCAGCGACAAGTTTTGCTTTTTTAAGTTCGTTTAAATAAATTGACAATATCTGATTGATAACCAAGGGATCTCGAGAATGGAAGAAGCAGAGTTTTGCACTGAACCAAAGTGCCATGGGAAGAGGGCTGGTTGATCTCGAATTATTGGGCGTCTGAAAATTATTTGGCAGATTATACTTGCCAACCAACGTTTCAGCAATGTTTCACTTTGACAACTAACGATTAGCAAATTTTTCCGCTTTGCCAGAAGCGAATCGCTTTTATAAAAGAAAACAGTTAGGTTAGGTTAAACAACTAAACGAATATTACGCAAACTAAAACATTCCGCTACTTGAAAGCTGGCATTTTAAAAAGTGTAATTATGATGAAAAGCAGACCAAACGTACAGTTGGTAACTGTGAGGTAGGGAAATAAAATAAAATTACCTATATGATAAGTTGGCAAATGATTATTCGGCGAAATGAAATTCTGCGAAACGTTAGTTGGCAAGCGAAAATCTGGCAAACAATTTTCGGCGAAAAGGCAGAGAACCCTTGGATTGACCTATTTGTATTGTTCTATTACAACTAAAACCACAGTACAAGGCAATTTATTAATCCGGACAATGAATGGTTCCAAATTCAGGACTTACTAATAGGTACTTACTTTTAAATTAATCACAAAGTAAAAATCAATCAGTTTTTAAAAAGAGTAACCCGTGGAGTTTCTTCTCGGTGCTTTTTTATAAGAAACGACCAATTTGGACTTCTACAAGAGTCATAAAGAAAGAAAAAAAGAAAAATGTTTATTTGGGACTCGCAAAAAACAGACAGAAGCAAAATAACAAAATACAGATAATAACATTAAATTGATCTGTGCGAGGCCAAAAAGGTCCCTATCTCAGCATAAGCTGCGATATTTAAAATAAATAAATAACACAGCGCTGGTATTACGATAGGGCCTGTGATGCCTCCGTGGCATCACAGGCCCTATCGTAGCACATACTAAATACTAAATACATACACGGCGAGCGTGAGTCGGGCGACTGGTCTACGGCGGACTGCGACGTCCATAAAATAAGTTTCTGAGTAAACAAGTCTCGTAAGCGATAACTTAATATTTTACTATGAACACATGTCAAAGTAAAAAATACGTGTTTATTAAAATGTATTCAAGTTTGTCATGTCAAAGTTTGCGCACTGGTTAAAAACTTTTCCTGTATAAATATATTAAATTAATAAAAATAAATAAAAAATGATAAAGAATTGTAAAATGAAACAATAAAATACAAATATTCAATAAAATAACATAATTATATCGACCAACGCTCAAAGGCCCGATGCTCCAATTTCATTTGTAAATGTCACAAATGACGGAACCGACCATTCCCTTAAATTGTTAAGGGAATGGTCGGTACTGTATGATGTGATGTACCGATGATTTTAATTAGACATAACTTCCCAAATTATCATTTTGGCGGATTCGGCAAACCTTATGTGAGATGAAATCTTAGATGATTTTTCTTAAATGAGAAAAACCTGCAATGTGTATTTACAGTATTCAAACTCAAATAAGAAAGTCACTTCACGTGACAAATGATCCTAGTAACTTAATACCGCAGCCCGTAGGCACGCTTTATAAATATAACTAGCCACTTGGTGGACAAGGTGATTTAGTGGCATTTTTGTTTGTAATTATAAAATAGTCTAGAAAATATTTGAAGCAGCAGAATATCTTTATATCATGAACTTTTATTGAAGGTAATATTGGAAGCTGAGGAGCTTCTGGCAGAATATAACGGTTTTTATTCCATTTTAAGAGAGGTTTATGCTCAGCAGTCTTTGTTGCTACTACTCGTATATTTTTAGCTGACTAATACCAAAAACAACTTGTTATCTGTACTCGCATTTACAATTTCTTTAGTACCTATTGCTAACTTTAATAACAGGAGCTCGTGGCTAACTAATAACAGCCGCACAGGTCGATTTTCAAGGTTAAGCATCGCTTACCGAGGTTGGTCTGTGGATGGGTGACCATCTTAACATTCCGAGTTTTCTCCGTCCCTCAGAAAGCACGTTGAGCCGTTGATCCCGGCTGTCATTTGTAGATCTTTGGCAGTCGTTACGGATTGTCAGAAGCCAGTAAATCTGACTCCAGTCTTACCAAGAAGTACCGTGTTACCTAGGTAATGGGTTGAGGTCTGGTAGGCAGTCCGCTCCACGTAAAACACTGGTGTTCAGTTGAATCCGGTTTGATTGGAAGCCGACCCCAATATAGTTGGGAAAAGGCTAGGCAGATGATGACGCTTCCTTTAAATACAGTTATCACCAAAGCGTAGAAAGCCAACAACGTGGGACGCAAGGCACCTTTACTCTGAAATGTTATCTGTTTGAACAATTCATGATAACCCTTTTAATGAACAAAACCACCAAGTACATTCTAATTGCAAAATAATTGTGGGAAATAAAAAGAAAGAACTAAATAGTCGGGAAACCAATATTATGTAGCTTCTCTTAACAATGATGAAAAGTAGCTATAAGTAATTACTTTGTATTTAGAATAAAATCTCAGAATTCTTTTTGTGGATTTGGTGAGAATTCTTCAAAGTTTGATAAAATTAAAGTGAAATTTTACCTGACGATAGCTTACGCGTAACTTAAATACACAAGAGATTCCTCATGATAGGTACTGCTTCGTTGTTCTACCAGTCACACGCGCTGCAGAGGTCTTGGTTATGATTGTTTAATTCCATTAAACGTTATTGGGTTTGACCACGTAAATTTTCTCGTGAAAACTTAGACTGTTAGTCTGGGCACTACTATTGCCATCTGGCCAGGATTTTGACTGGAGTCAAAATGTTTGCAGCAAGCATGCAGCATGCTTGATATCTTGCTTGCTTACATGCTGAATGCTTGCTGCATGCATGCTGTGTGCTTGTTTGCATGCTTTTAACAGTGAAATAAATATATTACCCTGTAAGAAGACCCAGTTTATTTTACAACAAAAACAGTACTTATCCTGCTTCTTCAAACCAAATATTTCCCGCAATCATAACTCGTATCTACGTGATCAACTCCTGAGAGAAGTTCATGGCATTGCAAGAAAAAAATACGGTTAAATATTTTTTGATAATCTAACTGACGGACTAATTAGATTTTTTCAGGACACAAGCCTATTGGTAAATCTAAAATTGGCGATACTAAATTTTTTTTTTTTTTGTAAGGTATTTTTTAACAACTGGAATATCTAAATTAAAATTGGTAGAAGTACTAGTTGGTAAGTAAGTCATTATTTAAACGTTCATGAACTTGCCAAATATTGGGTTTGCATCACAATTATTTGAGAAGAGTTTAGTTGCTAAGTAATAATTTGGCACAAGAAATTATGCGGAAAATTGATTGGGAAGTGACATTTTGACAATTTTTTCGAGGATCAAGGGTAACTCAGAATTTCCATATGTTAATTATTGTGAATACCGATTTACATGAATAAATAAACCCTAAATATTGTACTATTGTACAATTTATTTCTTTTTTTAAGAATAAGATTTTTGTTACTACTTTATAACCGTAGTTTACCAATAAAAAAATACAGTTCCTTTAAAGTGGTTCAGTAGTTTTTTGACGGGGCCAGTGGTGTCAATTTGAACAGCAACTATTCTTTTTTGTACGTTCTCGATGTTATCTTTTTTATTGATATGAAATCTCTTTCTGCATACCTTCGGAAGTAACACATGGTTTTTATACCAACATACTAAATGCGAAAGCTGAATAGTTGAACAGATTTAAATTCAACTCCAAACCGGAGAAGCTCGTGGCTCAATTATTGTCATCCACATGGGTCGATCTTCAAGGTTACGAAGGTTAGTGGATGGGCGATCATGTTAACATAGTGAGATTCCTCCGTGCCTTGGAAAGCACGTCAAGCCTATAGATCATGCTGTAATTACCTCTTCGACAGTCATTACGCGTAGTCAGAATCCATAAAATCTGACACTAGTCCTGTACAAATTATAATATAATATAAAATCCTTTATTTCAAATAGACCAGTTTACAGGCACTTTTGAATAGTCAAGGTATGTCAGTCAAATAGATGAAGCTAATTCTGCCGCGCTAGCGACAAGAGAAGCAAGTTATTCTGCAACAAAACAAACTCACCGACCCTATCTCCAGCGCGGCAGTTGCACGTTCCAAAGAGTAGATCCTATGGAAAAGAACGTGCAAGAAATTCCATGGACACTCTTTTAAACACTGCCTTTTTACAAAATCATGGTTACATTATTTAATGAGTCTATACAATGCAAAGATAATCTTACAATTTTCAGCAGGTCCAACAATGTTTTCACATCTTCATCAGTCGTTGTGGAGCGGACCAGCATTTAGCCAAGCATTTTTGTCGTCAATGTACTCCCCTAGTTTATAATATGCTTGTTTGCATAGTGTGCGTTTTATACAGTTTTTAAATTTCGTCTCATTTAGTTCTAGTATATGTGGCGGTATTTTGTTATGTGGCGGTATTCTGTCAAAGAGAATAAGTGTTACCCCGTTATTGGGTCGTCAGATAGGCAGCATAAATACTCGTACTCAGCTGCATCCGGTCAGACTGGAAGCAGATTGATTGGACTTTTTTTTTTTCACAAAACGGAGAAACTCTTGGCACAAATCTCACATGATGGAAAGTAATGATTAGGCCGAAGATGGAAGCGAGTTTCACCCCTCAATCCTCTTACACAGAGGAACTGGCTATCATACCTTTAACTGCCGGAACACAACAATGCTGTTAACATTGTTGTTATGGCGACAGACTTAGACATGATGGTGGTAGCTAACCAACCAAACCGAGCAAATAAATTGCCACCGCTGGGAATAGAACCCGGAACTTCTGGGTCTGAATCTGGTGGTATAACCACTAGACCACGGAGGCGGTTAGTGTCACCTGTTTAGCACCACCCGGGGACTACGTGTAGGGATTTGCTGAAGGGTATTCTCCTACGGACGCGGGTGACTCGGCCAATAAAACTTGGACTTGGGTAAAACTTGGCACACAGGTAGATCATGACTTTGAATAATCCATAGACTACTTACTATCCCTGGAGTATATGCCCTTGGGAAAGTTTCCGAATTACAAGCAAGCAATTCCGCTAGAAGCTAGTCTATACTTCTATACTAATATTACAATGAGGTAAAGTTGGTGAGGTTGTAGAGGGGTAATCTCTAGATTTACTGAACCGATTTTGAAAATTCTTAAACCTATACAAAGCCACGTTATTAGTAAGTTTCATAGGCTATATATGCCCGAAAAATACTACCCAACGAAGTGAAACATATCAGATAATATACACTAAATCTAGACTTATCATAAGCCTAGATCTCACTACATAACGAGAAGCTGATGTCACATTATTTAAAAGTGTCATTTCTATTTCCTTTATGAGCCCATTATAATTTAAGTAGAGCTTCCATTAGGGGTAAGGCAGCATTCGAGACTGAGATAGAAAAGTTATGGCGTCAACTTTGTTGCTACATGAAATGCAATGAGAGGTAAGTTTCGAACTGGGTTTTTCAAATCGGAATGATGCGTATTAGAATAACATTTATGGTATGGTAAAATTATTTACTAATTTCATTCTTGTCTGTCTCAACTTAAACCAAACTTTGTGACCATTTATTACTTTTAAAAGAGTGCCCGTGGAGTTTTCTTGCAAGTTTATCTCCAAAGAGATCTATGCTTTGGAACGTGCAAATAGCTTCATCTTATTTGGAAATATATTGCCTGTAAATGGTTTAATTGTAATAAGTGCTTTGACTTGAGTTGAGTTGAACTTTTTGTAAAAAAAGAAATGATTTTCAAACACTAGCAAATCTGTTAGACATTGTGAGTGTTAGATGTTGTTATATTAGTGTTTAATGATTTATATTGTGAGTGATTTATATTGATATAGCTTCTTAACTATCATTTGTATGTGAGAACACTTTATACTACTGATACATAGATTGACCGGTCTACCTTGTCCTGTTTATATATCTGTATAACATATTATTTTAAAGACTGGGCGCTTCAAACCGTGCACTAGCTTTCGACGACTTATAAGTGTTCATGTAGGCCTCTGTATTTTTTTTGGCCATCTGCTATTTCCTCAACGTGTATATACATTTATGTTTACCATCTCTACCTTGTTGCTATTCCACCAATTTGCAATAAGCGTTTCCAAACGTCTTTTATAATGCGCACAGCTAAGGAGTGGAGTTCTCTGCCTGCGTCTGTGTTTCTGATAGCTTACAACCCTAATCTCTTCAAAGTTATAGTGAACAGACTCCTTCTGGGTAAGCTCGCTCTATCGTAGACTTTGTATCCGTCATCTCTGACCAAGACTAGAGTCAAGAGCTAACCCATTACAAATAAAAAAAATACATTTAAGGAAGTTATATTGCCTTACATAGATATACTTTGTCTTAAAATCAATATGGGGTCTGACCAGAGGGCTAATTCACGTAATGTTATGACGCACCGATTAAGTTTTAGTGCAGTTGCAATTAAGTTTAAGTTCGAGTGATAAACGGTATTCTTGTAATCTTTGAACTGCGCGTGAACTGCACGTCAATTGCACGACAACCAAACTACCAAACTTACTGACTGTAGAGAGAAAAAATATTATTCACTAAATAATCGACTAGAAACAAATAAATTTCAATGAATATAGACGTTATTATAATATTAAAAATTAAACTTAAGCTTATCAGCTGTCATTTTGGGACGTCATACAAATGAATAATAGTAGAATACCGATCACGTTGCGTTCCGAAACACACAGCAAAGACGCGCAACACTTAGAATGCCATTATTGCGCTCGCGTGACGCGCACTTGACGCGAGCGTGTCTGACAGCGGTAGAGAATACGAAAAGCGTTGTTTTGATCGAAACGTTACTTAAACTGCACTGCAACAGCACTTATTTAGTTACGTGAATTAGCCTACAGACCTAAAAAGGTCACTTTAGCAGAATCAAAAAGAAAATCGCGCTACCCGTTACTGTCAAATTTTCTCAATTAGCCTTGAACCTAATGCGTTAGTGATAAAGATGAAAATGAAATTTGTCTAATAATATATGGTTCTCCTAAATTGGCCTTTTTAGTCCCCCAGAGATTAAGTTACACTTTGCCAGCGGTAGCGTGCCGAAGGCGTTTGTTGATACGTCAAAAATGTACGAGATTGACAACCGCTGTAGAAATGTCACGTAATCAATCCCTTATATTTTGGTAGCTGACCCGCGCAACTTCGTCTGCGTCACATTTTCCATTAATGCTCTTCTCGTATTTGTCATAGCCTGATGATATGTATATATAGCCTATAACCTTCCTCGATAAATGGACTATCAAACGCAAAAATATTTTTTCAATTCGAGCCGGTAGTTCCTGAGATTAGCGCGTTCAACCAAACAAACTCTTCTGCTTTATAATATTATATTAGTATAGATTTCTACAATCGCATTTGCTAATAAAATAGCACTGTGTCTTGAGCCTCAGAACTGAGGGACAATTCTACTAATTTTTAAACAACTTTAACACATATTGCAAACACAGTTGCAAACTGTCAAAAAAGCCTTAATTTTCATAAATTTTTGACAGATTGTGATTGTGGTTGAGATGCGAATGTGAAAATCAGTAGAATTTAAACTCAGATGTATGAGCTTGGCGTCATCAGCAGCAGGTATAAAAATGAAAGATGGATTTTAGTGCAATTTGAGAGTAATTCTACTAATTTTTAACCGACTTTCCTAAAAGGAGGAGGTTCTCAATTCGGATGTTTGTATTTTTTTTTTATGTTTGTTCGGGCATAACTCCGTCGCTTGCCAACCGATTTTAAAGATGTTTTTTTGTTGGAAAGGGAATACTTCCCAAATGGTCCCATGATAAGGTAACCAGGATCTGATGATGGCATCCCAGAGAAGTCGAAATTGCGTATTTTGCTTTTCTGCGATTTTGCAGTGGTGTGGGGTACCACTAAAAAGTGAAAAAAAAAAACTTTTTACAAAAAATTAAAACCGACTTCCAAAAAGAAAATACTACAAAGTAAAAAATAACTTTAATTTCGGAAGTCGGTGTCAAACAAATTATCAAAAACACCGAGTTCCGAAATTAAAGTTATCACACCAACATTCGCATTCTCGTCTCAATAACAATCTGTCATTTTTAAAATTCTTCTAAAGTTATGGCCCTTAATTCACTGCAATATTTATGTAATCTATGATTTACAAAAGTAATATAATCTAATACTTACCCTTGACGTAATATACAACACAAAACAACACAACATATCAATAAATGCTTCATATTTCGGCTAGAAACTAACATAATTTAAGTAGTACTCCGTCAAAAACTCATGAAGAAAATACAACTTTAAATTACGAAGTTTTGTTCTTGAAATAACTATCACTGCACCAGAATGCAGTATTTACAGCTTTGAATTGTTAATTGAAACAAACAATGTTGGAAATAAATGATGATTGGAAAGTAGAGCATCTTGTAGAGCTTCACTGGCGAGATTTATTCCGTGATTCTGGTAAGTGATGTCAGTAAGTTACCGGCGGCGTATGGTAGAATATAATGCAGTATAACAGCTAACTCTTATTTCAGAGTACCACTACTGTTATTTTTTTAAGCAATGTTCGCACTCGCAATGTCAGTTGCAATCCGTCAGAAATGTATGGAAATTTAAAGCAATGCTTAATAAAAAATAAGGTTAGCCCTCAGAATTATAAAATCAGGCACCCATTTAAACATTTACATTGTCCAAAGTATTGTTTTTAAGTTTAAAGTATTTGGATTTATATTGTAGCATTTGCAATATTTCATTTACCAGGGACAGTTTTAAACTTTCTAGCAACAATGAAACATGGAACAAAATTGCATATTTTTTATTATTTGTAATAATTATAACAATTTAAACATATTTGTATCGTTAATTATATTATTACAACGACAACTATTAAAATTATGAGTATTTAGGAAGAATTAGCTGCATAAAAATACATACCAAATAAATAATCTTTGATACCTAACATACTCGTGGGGAAATATATATAAATAATGAAATACATACACAGTCTTACATAATTATTACTTAAAAATATTAAAGCCAGGTACTGAGTTTTAAATAAAAATATACATTACCAACTAAAATACTATCATAAACGAAGTATATACAAATAAATAAATAGAAAAAGAAAACATTTCGAAAAAAATAAAATAACAATATGACTTGAAGTGACTAAGAAACAAAACGGCATAAACGTTATTCAGTACATTCGCGACTCATGGCATGACGTTGATAAATTAAAAAATAATTCACTCAATAATAAATAACAGGCACACACACATCCGTACAAGATAAATAATACTTAAATACATTGAAGATCGGAGAAATCAGTAGAAAAGGGGCCACGAAACCGGGTCGCTAAGGTTTCTGCGCGGAATACGCTAAGTTTTGAGCTTCGAGCGAGCGTCCCCAACCGCCGCCGCCACCGCCGTGTCCTCCACTGCTTCCGCTACCGCTGCTACTATACGACGACCCTCCGGAGTCTCCCCCATAACCGCTGGTCCCTCCACTACTGTAGTCATGGCTTGATGTATGATGAGGATGAGCAATCACTTCATAAGTCACATGCTTCTGCTGAGACAGCAACTTCTTCAGCCCTATAATCGCCGACAAAACTAGGGCAAGCTTTCCGATCAGCAACGCCTTTCCTGCAATCAGTGCTATCGCTCCAATCGCCAGCGGCATCAACGCCATCAATTTCAAAGCCACTGCTGCCATCAATGGTCCTAAAATCTTCGCTGCTTTCTTCTTCTTCCCGCGTCCTTCACTAATTTCATTATCTTCGGTAAACGAAGACACTGTATCTTCAAACGCACGCCCAGCACTTGATACCGCATCAATCACATCGGAACCTTTCACTTCTACTCTTAAGGAATGCGTCTCGAAGTAGTTCTTCAACCGCGAAACAGGATCTAAAGCTCTTGGCGCTCCAGTGTCGGTCGGTACGTCACCGGATTTGACGACAGTGACTCCATCGGTGAGAGAAAACGACTCCTTTTGTCCGATCATCTTGTCGACGAACGAGAAGAATTTGTATTTGAGGCATGTCGTTGATTCCTTTTTGAGGCAGTCTGTAAGTCCGTCTATATCGTTGTCTGTGTGACCGTTGTCTTGAGCGGGAAGCGCGTGTGCGACCGCGAATAAGAGCAAGACTATCGACCGTCTCATTGTGAGAGTTAGCTACGTCTGCGCGCCGGCTGTCGCTTCGCTCCTATATAGCCTCCCTCAAGTGTGGCAACCACTGAATTAGACTTTCTCAGCCTGGAAGTAAAAGTATCGTCCAGGTTTCATAACGAAAGGTTAGTGCGGTCATTGGTGGGGTCATGAACTTGGGATGCGTTCGCAAATGTTTCGGTGGTCTAAGTAGGTGAGGTTTTAGTTGGACTCGTTAAGAGTAGGTAAGTGTAGTGCGAAAGTTCATAGCGTTTTTTAATTGTTATTGTTTTGTTGGGAATTAGTTTATGGTTAACTGTTTATGCTATGGCTCCGTTGATGTGTGCTGTGAAGCTTTGCGATTTTAAAAGAAGTTTTTTCGAGAGTTATACAAAGTTTACTTACAATTTACTCTTTAGACAGTTATTTTTAACACCGTTTTTATTTATGCTCTTAATTTCTTTTTCCGTTGCTTTTTACCAAAACTGTGTTACACGAACATTAAAGACTCGTGGATTTCAAGTGTGGACCAAATAAATGTTGAACGTCCTATAAAAATCATAGTATCAATTACCATAAATTAGATTTTGAATTAACTATTAATTGAGCTTTTTGTTGTATAATAATAACGAAGTCCGCAATATTTACTATGGGCGACTTTTACAATCGAATTTACCACAAAAGATTTTCTCGAGTCAGCAAAATAAATTATGACAAAAATACAGTAATGACAAATATTTTGAAAGTTAATGTCCGCTTAAGACTTCAAAATTGCGTAATCGAAATTTCGAATACAAATTTTTCTACGTACTTATTAGATACAGAGCTTAACGATCGCTCCGTCTAAAAATAGCTTGTATGCATGATTGCATTCACTTAATTATCTTTCTTTATGGATTTATGATGATTTATATGTATAATTATCTCAAAAAACCAGCTCAAAATAAGCTTACGAGAAGTCTAGACACATCATTATATAAGAGACTTGATTATTTAGGTACATACTAATCAAAGTGTATACCTACAATATCAATTCCGTAGCCTTGTACGCAATTTTGACTGTTTTTTGACGATATTTCAAACTTTTTCATTCTCAAATGTATACCTACCGTTATTATATTAAAAGCGCCCTTAGCCTTGTAGAAAAAGTAAGCAAACAACACCAAACTGTTACGCATTTATTATCATAATGTTAATTCGTTGAACTTGATTTTCCGGTTTCAAGGTCGTACGACCGACGGTCATTGTACACCCAGACTAGTAAACAGAGTTTCTATGAAATGTCTAGAAAAAAACATCTCAAAAACATTTTTTTGTGTTCCTCTCAGCAAATCTTTTCCTTTTGATACCCAGATCAAGGAGGGATAAACAGAAGAATTGGCCCGCCAATCCACCATCTTTGGGACTCTGCCTTTTTGATTTAGAGTTATGTTCAACATTTGCCAAATCAAACGTTTTTTAAGCAAAATTTCAGCTCCACCATTTTTAAACCATAATTTTTTTATTCAGTTGCAAGATGTAAATAATATGATTATATCTAACTAATTAAGCAACTAACAAGGCAAGTTAAATTGAAGCTTATAAAAAGAGGACTGTATCTATAAGAAACATTTTTTCCTGATTATAGGGTTTGATTGGTACGTAGGTAACCACCAACAGCACCATACCAGTTACTGGCTCTATTTACTAAAGTCTGAGAACTTTCTGGGTTAATAATCACGTAGAATCTGGACGGAAAAAATGAAAGAAATCCATTGGATGGATCTTCACTTCATTAATTTTATTTTTGATACCAGCGTAAACGTAGTAGATTGTACTGCAACCATCCTAAGAATGTATTTAATTTTATATTAATGTAATCCTTATTTTACAATTATTTGACTTCCCAAGTAAATAAAATAAAATAAGGATGTTGCTACTGGCTTCTTAATTTTTTTTTGAGCTCGGTTATCAAAGAAAAGCTCTTGGTCCCCGCAGATACATTATCAGTAAGAAACTGGATGGATGCAAGTTATCTTGTATGTTATTTTTTATTTTTCAATTTACAGTCTAAATAGAGAAATTAACATAACCACAAAACAAATAACAAATAAAACAACAACATAACATAACAAAACAAAACAACAACAACATAATATTTCTCTAAAGGCTGATTTTTCAATAGTCGAATAACTTTTAGAGGAATAAAAATGACCATCTGACAGCTGTTGTGTGAAAATATGTCAATTTGACGTATTTATTCTTCTAATAAACGATATCTTGAAAAATCAGCCCCAAGAAAAAGTTATAAACACCTCACAGGTGAATCGACTCTATCATTTATATACTGATTTATCCTGCACATTCGAAATGCAAAAACTCTTAAAACACAAACAGAAACTATCAGATATATTCCATGACTCACACATAGTTGGAAGGTCATTACAGAGGAAAGTGGCTTAAAGTCTCAAGTACTCAAACTACAAAAAACGATTTTCCCATGGATATGCCAGGAATCTTATAAAACGAGTTCCGTGAGGTATCGGCTCGTCTTGAAAGTTAGAAAGCTATGATTTAAACAATAAAGTTAAATTACTTATATGTGGTCAGTAATGCTGATAGTTCTTACAAGTATTTAGTTATTAATAAAAAAAATGGAGTCCGACTCGCAAATGAAGGGTTCCGTGCCATCGTATTTTTTTTTTTACTATTGATAGGCATACGTTTGACCGCTATCTAACCTGATGTTAAGCGATGATGCGGTCTAAGGTGGAGCACGTTTGCCTAGAAGTAACCTATTCACTCTTGACAGACTCAGGTTTTAGCTATCAGGAAACACAGACTCTGGCAGGGAATTCCACTCCTTAGTTGTACGCACAATGAATGTATTCCCAAAACGTTTTGTGTGTATAGGTGGGATATCCACCATGTACCGGTAGCGCATCGCCGTACGTCTTGTGGTTCGATGGTAGAACGGGCTTGGCGGAATTAAATTATGCGAAGGTATACTATCAAAAGACTTTTCCCGCTCTAGATAGAGCAGAAGGGAGTGTCAGACTCTTACTGACTAAAACTCATCCATCAACACAGGACTAAGAGAACTTAGTGCTCTTTGCGTTCAAGGGCTGCGGTGACTCTTTCGAGGAATCTCTGCAACCGTGGCAGGCACTGGCACTGACATAACCTTGATTTATATTTTTGCTCAAAAAGGATGACTAACTTACTCTCTGACATTATTTATTCATTTATTTATTTATTTATTTATTTATTTATTTATTTATTTATTTATTTATTTATTTATTTATTTATTTATTTATTTATTTATTTATTTATTTATTTATTTAAATTATGTAGTTTTCCTTGCTAAAGATACTAAAAATATTAGAGGAGAAAATTAATGACCCAAAGAAATGACTTAGCTAAGAAATGACTAGCATAGCGCGTTAATTGCACTGTTTGGTGGATGATAAAACATCGTCAAGAAACTAGGATATTTTCATTTGCCTCTTCAAGAATGTTGGAGCCAAACGTTGCATCTGAATCTTCAGATGACTCAAAACCATATTTTCAACCAAAAGCAGTCCAGGATGGGATTAGAATTTACTATAATATAACTTTTTTGTCTTAGGGATCTGATACTAACATGTTTCTCTGTACAAGGTCATAAACCGAATCATCTTTTTTAGGATTCCATACCCAAAGAGTAATCAAAGGAACCTTCTACTCAGCCTCTGCCGTCCGTCCGTACGTCTGTCTATCAGTCAGTGTACTGTATCTCAAGAACTGTAATAGTTAGGCAGTTGAAATTTTCAGACAGCATGTAGATCTATTGCCGCTGTAACTACAAATGATACAATTAAATTTATACAAAATTAAGGGGGCTCTCATTCAAGAATCGTGTTGTTCATGGTACAGAACCCATCGTGTGAGCGTCTGACTTGTTTAACGTCGCGTCAGCCCGTCCAAGCACAAACGACCTTCAAAGGTCATCAAGAAAGTATCCAAATCTAGATACCTATATAAAGCTCAAACGACGCGAGCCCATTGCCTGAGTCACACAATTATTCTACTTTCAATGTTAGGTAATATCCAACAACAGGATATAACATTCTTCGAGCTTAGTCATAAAAATATCTTCACGAACTAAAACGGATGAAAATTCTGATACCCAAACGCTAAGCAAGGAAGACAAAACTAAAAAGTAACCGAAATACTTAGCTCAACTAAGAGATCACTGAGATTAGCATTATGTAGTACTTTTTGTTAAAACCTAAAATAAGATTAATAACAATAATTTTCAAAAGCTGCCACAATGTTCATTAAACATTTTTCGGATAAAATGTTAAAACAAACCAGTCCATGTGTGAGTTTGACTTGCGCACGAAGGGTTCCGTATCATTATCTATGAAAACGGCTAAAAATTGTTGTATGGGAGCCCCCTTAAATATTTATTTTATTCTATTTTTTAGTATTTGTTGTTATAGCGGCAACAGAAATACATCATCTGTGAAAATTTCAACTGTCTAGCTATCGTGGTTCTTTAGATACATCCTAGTGACAGACAGACGGACAGACAAACAGCGAAGTCTTAGTAATAGGTTCCCGTTTTTACCCTTTGGGGACCCTAAAAAGGAGGAGATTCTCAATTCAGTTGTATTTTTTTATATTTGTTACCGTAACTCCATAATTTAAAAACAGATTACAAAAATTCGATTTTAGCCAAAAGGATAAACTTCTCGATTGGTCCCATAGGAATTTTATCAAAATCGGTTACGAAGTTTGGTTTTTAAATCAAAATAGCTGGAATTCGTTTTCTTGGATGACAGTTTTTTGTCATTCAAGTATTTTGCTTTCGTTTGATTTTCCAGTGGTGTTATGTATGTGGCGCACCACCAAAAGTGAAAAATAAAAAAATACAACTGACTTCCAAATAAATAAATAAAAAACTACAAAGTAAAAAATAATTTTAATTTCGTAAGTCGGTGTTTTTGATAGTTTCTTAGTTTTTGAAGTAACTTTGTATTTTTTATTTAAAGTCTGTTTTATTTTTTTATTAAGGTTCTTAAATTGAGACCACTTAATTTTAACCATTTTATTATTAGCTGCATTTAGTAGTTTTCTTAATTCTTACTACCTTCTGACAGCGCGTTCACTCGCCTGAAATTTGAAAACTGTACCTAGGCATTGAACGAATACAAACGTGTTTTTTGCGTTCACTGTCCCAAGGCAACAAACCAGGCTGAAAATATCCTATGACCCAACAGAACATGGTCTTACTGTGTGCAAATAAATATAGTATTTATCCAAATCTAATAAGTCGTTACGACGTTAAAAAGTGACACAGACAGAGTTACTGATAATATTACTATACTATGAAATGTCAAAATTTGCACAAATTAAATTCTTCGCTTATTTATTTTTTTACCATTGCAATCCACAAGGGCCTTTATTCTAGATAAAAAAGGTGTCCTGCCTTTTCGCAGAAAATTGTTTGCCAGATTAAAAGATTATCACTTGCCAACCAACGCCGTTCGCCGATGTTTCACTTTGACAACTAACGATTAGCAAATTTTTGTATGACAACGTTTCATTTGGTAGAATTATTGTTAGGCTGATTATTATTATGACAAAAAACGTTTGGGACATTTTTATCATTTGTCAACCATTTCACTAGGCCACACAACTATTAGACGAACGACGTTTTGTCAGTGTAAAGTTAGGTTAGGTTAGAAGTTGAAAAACAACGCATGAGCCGAGCGAGCTAAGCGAGCGTGCCATGGCAGCGGCCGGCGATGTGCCAGAAGTGAATCGTAATATTACATAATTATTAAACGAAACCTAACTAGATTTGGTAAACAATAAACAACTAAATGAATATTACGCAAACAAAAACATTCTGCTACTTATAAGTTTGCATTTTAAAAAGTGTCATTATGAGAAGCAGACCAAACGTACAGTTAGTAACTGTGAGGTTGGGAAATAAAACAAAATTTTATGATAAGTTGGCAAATGATTATTCGGCGAAATAAAATTCTGCGAAATGTTGGTTGGCAAGTAAAAATTTGGCAAACAATTTTCGGCGAAAAGGCAGAGAACCATAAAAAAAGGCTTCTCCAAAATCCTTGTTCGCTAACTCAAATGGTAGACACATAATATATAATAGAGGTCCCGCCAACATCTCATCTATACTATATACTATAATATTATAAAGCAGAAGAGCTTGTTTGTTTGTTTGTTTGTTTGGTTGAACGCGATACTCACAGGAACTACTGGTCCTATTTGAAAAATTCTTTCAGTGTTAGATAGCCCATTTATCGAGGAAGGTTATAGCTATATATCATCACGCTAAGACAAATAGGAGTGGAGCAGTAATGGAAAATGTGACGCAGACGAGTTGCACGGGTCAGCTAGTTTTTTTATAAAGCTCCTAAATCAAAGCACTAGTATATAGCATACAACCAAAAAACGAAAAGCTTCTAAGCTTCAAATTACAACGTTTTTTTCCCAATTGCACGTATCATAACAAATAACGAGCGGTCTAAACCAGTCTCTCACCCACATCACGCAATCACACACAACCTCCAATTAAGTAGTTATTTTACACTATATTCTGCCTGCGGCTTTGCCTGAGTCAAGATTTATCCTAGAGAAACATACAACCGGGATAAAAAGTACTCGATGTGCTACTCTAGACTCATCTGCCTAGCCTTTGCCCAACTATATTGGGGTCGGCTTCCAGTCAAACCAGATTCAGCTGAACACCAGTATTTTGCGGCTGCCTACCAGACCTCCACAACCCATTAACTGGGTAACACATTACTCCTTGACAAGACTGTGTCAGATTTTCTGGCTTCTGACAATCCGTAACGACTGCCAAAGATCTCCAAATGACAGCCGGGACCAACAGCTTAACGTGCTTTCCGAGGCACAGAGGAAACTTGGTATGTTAAGATGGTCACCCATCTACAGAACAACCTCGGCAAGCGTTGCTTTAACCTTGAAGACTGACCTTTGCGGCTGTTATTATTTAGCCACTAGATCCTCATTCTCTAGATTATTATATATATATATCTGTGCCAAATTTCATCCAGAGCCGTTCAGCCGTCCCGGCGAGATTGGGTAACAAATATTCATCCATCCATCCACATTTTGGCATTTTCAGTACTATTTGTAAGACTAACTGCTATCCGCGGCTTCACTTGCGTGAAAGACAAAAAGTATCCTCGGAGAATATACTCCCGGGATGAAAACATCAAACCATGTATTACATTAGACCATTTCCTAATCCTGGACATGGTCTTTCGAAATAATAACACGGTTTGGTAGAGTGATAGAAGTCATTTAATGTTTTAACATCCTTAAATAAAGGGACAACGTCTATCTTAAGGGTTAAGGTTCAAACAAATCCGACGATTTAAATGTATAAACACACAAACAAACAAGCATACATACAAACAAACACACATCCGCATACATAATATTTTAAGTTAGGATCCGGAACCCGGAATACATCTCGAATAAACGAGAAACCCTTTCACTTTTTTACAAAAAGAAGTTCGTCGACATCGCGTGTCGTGAGTATGTATATTTTTACTTTTGTAGTTTGTTAAGTAAGAGTGCTTTTGAATTGAATGAATGTGATTATGGCTATGCTTTGCGTATGTTATTGCGCGTTTAGATACAGGTGGTATTACATTTTGTTGATTCTCCTTTGTGCTGTTTTAAGATTTTGGAAGGCTCTTTGGAATACCTCTTTGCTTGGTAGACAATTATAGTACCTAATTATTGTATTGAATTAATTTTTTATACAGAATAAACTTAATATAAGCGAACCGTGTAAACGTAGCGTATAAGCGTTACTGGCGATATAATTACTGTATAACAGTATCAATATTTTAGACAAAATTGGGAACTGAATCAAAACTAATCAACAACACCTAGCTATTCTGGCGATACAATATATACTGGCGAAATTATGACTGTATAATAATGCTGTATATAAATGCTCATATATAGAGATAAAACAGCTATTCGCCAGATATAATTAATTTTCGCCAATTTCGCCAGTATATATTGTTTCGCCAGAATAGCTAGGTGTTGTTGATTAGTTTTGATTCAGTTCTCAATTTTGTTTAAAATATTGATACTGATCAATAATAATAGAAAGATCAATGAAAAATGAGTGTTGATGCCTCGTGATCCATTCACAACCCGGTTAGCTACGGAGGTGGAAACATTGGTTCCCCCAGACGCAACTGATTTTAAACATTATTTCTATGGTTATTACGGTTTATTTTAATTTCCGAACAATTCGAGCGCCGCCGCGCCGGGTGGACCGTCGCCGTCGGGACTCAGAGGTTAAGTTTAACAATGCCAACACGTTTGCCGACCTATGATTATTCAATTACTCATCAATCCTCTTGGCGTAAACCTTCCTTATATTATCGACACCAACCACCTGATAGGAACCTGTTACGACTTATCTGATGCAGGTAACCATGCGGAATAAAACATTGAATCTCAACCTTACTTACTTGATTTAAAAACGCAAACGTCATGCGCTCATGATGGCTTTGTTCCAAAGTAGTTACAGGCGCAGCTCTGCCCGCTTCAAAGTTAAAAATAAACCCAAGAGAAAATACTCTTGGGATAGAAAGACTATAATCTATCTCTATGCCAAACTTCATCCAGATCCCTTTAGCCATTCCATCGTGATTGAGTAACAAATATCCACTCACCCGATCAAACTATCGCATTTATAATATTATACTAGCGGACTACTGGAATCTCAGGAACTACTGGTCCGATCTGAAAAATTATTTCAGTGTTTGATAGCCCATTTATTGAGGAAGGTTATAGGCTATATATCATCACGCTAAGACTAATAGGAGCGGAGTAGTAATGGAAAATGTGACGCAGGTGAAGTTGCGCGGGTCAGCTAGTAATTTTATATTTGTATTAGGATATTAATCTACCTCTGTGCCAAATTTCATGCAATATTCTTTTAGGCGTTCTTACTTGAAAGAGTAACAAACATCCATCCATCCTCACAAACTATCGCATTTATAATATTAGTAGGAAGAAGATTTAGGTATAATATTAAAAGGACTCATCATCATTTGCCAAGTTATAAAATTGAACACCCTGTATAATGTATGTTATTCTAATATGTATGATTGTATGTATGTGTGATGTATGAATTGCTTGTCACATTGATGTTAAGGGTCATACAAGAGAAATGCTATAATAATGTTCTTGACATGCTGTTGGTGCTTAAGTTTTGGCATTTGTTATGTTAATGTGTGTTTGTGAGATTGGTACTTAGCGTAGCGTAGTTGATAAGACCAGCCGTGAATATAAGGACTTTTAAGATGTAGACTTTTCTGCTTTAATAATAACTTTTCTTTTTTCGTAATATCGTAGTCAGAGGCTCTCAAGTTCAGTGTAAGTCAAGGACGGTAAAACATTATTTTCAATCATTATGTTTTTCAAGTGTTTTTCTTGATCTTACTCAATAATATTTTTTTTTTTTGATAAAATGCAGATCGATAAAAATAATGACGTGTCAAATAATTCTTCTATTTCAAAATAGTTTGTTTTCTTTTTTCTCCTCATTGGAGTTTGGCTTCGCAAATCTTCAATATTTAGTTTAATTTTTCTCGGGTCGACCTTTTAACTCTAATTTTGACGTTGCTTAAAATAAGTAGTATTTACCCTTTGAAATTAGTAGGGTTTTTAATTTTCAAGACAATAGAGAGCCAATTCTACTAACGTTTTACGTACTTTACGTTTAAGCAATATTCGCATTTGCATCTCAGTCGAAAGTATCTTTAGAGGTTGTTTCTTATTGGGGCGATGCCAATCTGGTCAAGTTTGATGATGCTAAAACCCAAGCATGTCTTTTTTCCGCCAAAAGGACCAATTCCACCCGGCTCCATCTTTCCGAGGTGTAGCCGTACCTGTTACCGATCAGTTTCAGCTTCTTGGGGTTACTTTAACATCTACACTCAATTTCGGCCCTTCCATAGAGGCAAAAGCTCAAGTGGCTGCAAAAAAGTTGGAGATCCTAGTAAAAATGAGACGGTACTTTACATCGGAATAGCTGCTCAAACTCTATCACGCACAAGCTCGATCATGTATAGAGTTTTAACATGTCAAAACTTTACATACATATATTATAGAGACTTTTCTAAACAACTTGTGTACGATAGCTTCTTAGAAAATGACAGATCTAACGTTATGTCACAAACAGAGCTTATTGACCAAAACACCACCATCAGTGTGTGCCAGAGAACTACTTTTAATGTCAGATAATACTATATAATTGACGTTACCTTTCTTAATACATGATAATAAAATAAAATGGTGGGTTACCCCACCATAACGTTCAAATGAATGGCTTTACTAATTAAATTGTATGGGAGAAAGTGAAGTCTTCTGTATGATAAATAACCATAGTCGAAATGTTATTGTGAAGAGTGAGGTGTGGTCATATTGGTAGCGGGTATAGAGTTTAAAACTTGTGAAGTGAAGGCAAGTACAATATTGTATCTTTTTTCGGATCTACGAAACAAAATTAGTAAAAAGTTGAAGTCATGCAAATTAAAAATTAACTTCGTATTTTTTTAACCATGAGTAAATAAATTCTTATCGCTTATAGTGGTCAAACGCGTGTCAAATAAAATAAAATAAATTGTTAGTTCCGGTTTCATTGTGTCCAGGGGGCCAATCGCGCTAATTTTAAAAGTTTAGGTCCGCTTGCAATTCGTTTCCAATTCAGTTTATGTTATGATCTAGTTTCGATTCACCTGTAAGGAATTTGGTATCGCGCTAAAGTTTAAACTTCAATCAAAATTTTACAAATATTTTCGTTCAAAATCCAAACAACACAACGCGAACGATTGAGAAAAAGTCAAGAAAAAGTAGCACTGTTTCAACTTTTTGTTTGACAGCGGTAACGTTACAGTTGTGATGCAGTTGCGTTCCAAGTTTCTGTCAAACGTTTAGCGCGATACGGAATGTTTAAAAAAGTTGTGAAATGGCTACAGTTCAGTTGCGTTCCAGCCGAATTTTATTAGCGCGATTGCCCTCCTGTTCTCTGCCTCATTTTGCCAGTTCCTAAGGAAGAAATCCCAGTCGTCCTACCATCTCCTCAGTGGTCAAAAAAGTTAAAAGTAGAAATTAACTACTTGCTGTAAAGCAGCCCTCAACCATGCTCAGCCTTATCACTTATTAGCAGAAATAATATTGGTTCGTATGAACGCAATATAAGTAGTAAGAAGTATTTGTTGACCACTCAAATTCACTGATAGACACAAGCTCAACCATAAATATAATCATAGAGACGAGAATCGGCCTTCTGATCGCTTATCGCTGATACTGACACCTCACGTTGAAAACCATAGATATTTACGACGTTCATCTCGTAATAATTGCGTCAATAACAATTAAATTCGACTGCCATCATTATAGTGCTTTACATGTTTAACGATTTTATTCAGTTTTATGGATATATCGTGTCGGGAAGTACTTCCTTTCCATTTTGTTCACTATTTTCAGCTTTCATAAAAGCGATGAGAAAACATGGTGACGATACTTTTAAGGGTTCCGTAGCCAAATGGCAAAAACGGAACTCTTATAGATTCGTTATGTCTGTCTGTCTGTCCGTCCGTATGTCACAGCCACTTTTCTCCGAAACTATCAGAACTATGCTGTTGAAACTCGAGATGTATTCTGTGAACCGCATTAAGATTTTCACACAAAAATAGAAAAAAAAACAATGAATATTGGAGGTCCCCATACTTAGAACTAAAACTTATTTTTTTTTTCATCAACCCCATACGCGTGGGGTATTTATGGACAGGTCTTCGAAAATGATATTGAGGTTACTAATATTTTTTTTTTCTAAACTGAATAGTTTGTGCGAGAGACACTTCCAAAGTGGTAAAATGTGTGATGTATATAGTATAGAAAATTGGTTTGAGCGAGATCTAGTAAGTAGTTTTTTTTTTAATACGTCATAAATCGTAAATCGCAACTTTTGCTTATAATATAATACCAAGTTTGTACGGAACCCTCGGTGCGCGACACCGACTCGCACTTGGCCGGTTTTTTTTAGTTCTGAGTGATGAAGTGACAGTGGACAGGGCACGTTGTTTGCAGTAAAGACGGTTGATGGGGCCGAAAAGTTCTAGAGTGGCGACCGACCGCGCGAAGACCCAGCGTTGGAAGGCCTTCCACAAGGTGGACCGATGACCTTGTGAGGGTCGCAGGTAGCCGATAGATGCGAGACACACAGACTGGTTTTTGTGGTGACACTTGGGGAGGCTGTGTCCAGCAGTAGATGGCTAATATGTGTATGATGAGTGATGTCCCAGGCATAAAATTGAGATCATTTCGAAGGTTGGTTGTTATTTATTTTTATTTTTTTTTAACTATGTATTAGTAGGCATACGTTTGACCGATATTTCACCTGATGTTAAGCGATGATGCGGTCTAAGGTGGAGCATGCTTGCCTAGAAGTAACCTATTCACTCTTGACTTAAGGACTCCCAGCTATCAGGAAACACAGATTCCGGTAGGGAATTCCACTCCTTAGCTGTACGCACAATGAATGTATTCCCAATGGCTGAATCTTCTGAACTAGGCGAGGCCTCTATCTCAGAATATGGGATTCAACTTACAATTTCGTTATCTTACAACTCAAAAACATTTTGTGCTACTATATAAAATGTAACTATGTATTATTTTATAGGTTTGCTTAAAACTTAGGTTTTTTTTGTTTGCCAAGAAATAAAAAAATATATCTGTATGCACTCGAACATAATCTCATTGTCATCACTTTTATACTTAAACATACATGTTTACTGGAGTCAAAATTAGCATGTATTTGAAACAAAATTAACACCTTCATGCTAACAGCACAAGAATGTCTAAAACTGAGTAACATACGTTGACCTTTAAAGTTACGCATACCTACGTAATATTTTAACGGTTAACTTTGACAAGTTGACGATCATTAAAATGACGTCACGTGTTTGGTTGTCTTTTGTGTATAATTATTACTTGATTTGTTTCGTTAGTAAGTGTGGTACAATAAACATCTACACTAATTTTATAAAAAGGAAAGATTTGTATGTTAATAAACTCAAAAACATCGGACCGGTTTGAATTTTTTTTTCACCAATTGAATGTTCCATTATCCCTTAGTATAAACAGAAATATTAAAACCGCGCGAACGAAGTCGCGGGCAAATTGCTAGTACCTACCTAGACTAGAGTCAAGAGCAAACCCATCACAAATAAAAAAAAGGTGATAAACTTGTGACTAAATACAAACAGCCGCACGGGTTGATCTTCCAGGTTAAGCAGCGCTTGCCAAGGTCGGCCCATGGATGGGTGACTATATACCCATAACATGCCAAAACGCCTCCCTGCCTTGGAAATCAAAGCACGTCAAGGCGTTGTCCCTGGATGCAGTTACATAGGTATATCTTTGAAAGTCGCTACGGCCGTTACGGGAAGTCAGAATAACCGATATCAGTGCAGCCTTGCCAAGAGGTATCGTGTTATCGTCTTCTTTCTTTCTTTTTTTATATGAAACTGGGAAACTCTTGGCCCAAATCTCACCTGATGGAAAGTGAGGAAGAGGAGTAAGGCCGAAGATGGAAGCGAGTTTCCCCTGTCTTATAGCAGAAGCATCTCTAAAACTGATTATCATAGTGTCAACCTTCAAAGTTGCGCATAACCACGTAATATTTAACGGTTGTCTTTGACAAGTTTTACCACTTTGACGAGTACGAATGACGTCAGAGGTGTTTGGCTGTCTTTTGTTTATCCACGTGTATTTATTTGTTTTGGTTGGAGTTAAGTGGGTGTCCGAGCGAGGGTAAATAAGAGATATGATCAAAAATGTATGAAAATTAAGGCATTTTTGACAGTTTGCGATTTACATGCTAATGTGAAAATTTTTAGAATTAACACTCAGTGCATGAATTGATTTTTGTGTTTGAAAACTTCATTGTAAGAAACACAGCAAAAAATATCAAAAGTTTTCAAGCCACCGAAAGAACGAAGAAAAGGTTTTTGCTTGGAGTTTTCTTTAATCATCGAATCAGTAATGAAATGACATCCTCAGGAGAACCAAGGTTAAGGACATAGCCCAAAAATCACCAAAAAAAAACTTTAAAAAGTAAAAAAAAATAAATAAAACATTAAGTGGCAGTGGAGAGACCACATTGCTCACAGAACAGATAGTCAATTGAGTCGAAAGCTTCTGGCGTGGCGACCTCGTAGGGGCAGCGCTGGTAGACCACGCATAGGACGAGCCGATGTGGCAAAACATTGGAAAGGCCTTTGTCCAACAGGGAACGCTTTTGGGCTGAAATTATAATATCAATGAATAATCAGTGTTGGTTTTGCCCGCTGCGCTGTAAAAATAGTTGGGGTCCATAAAAGCAAGACAAGCTCTGTTTTACGTGTTTAGGAATGTTTTTTGTCAGCTATTATTTTTTAGGGTTCCATATCCAAAGGGCAACCAACGGAACCCTATTGCTAAGCCTTCGCTATCCATCTGATGTCCATGAATCTGTCTATCAGCGAGCTATATCTCAAGAACCGTAATAGAGAAACAGTTGAAATTTTTAGAGATTGTGTATTTCTATTGCCGCTTTAACAAGAAATAATAAAAATAATGGTAAGAAACCATTCGTGTGCGAGTCTGATTCGGAATTGGCCGGTTTTAATCAAGTAAATATTCTTTCCTATCGTCCTCAAGTTTTGCTCACATAGTATTTGTAGCCATTGCCAAGGCTGCATTTAAAACCGTGACTCTTTTAATTAGCAATCGCCATAAAAATAGCCTACTTTACGTCTGCTCTACTATAGAGCTCCCACGACAACAATATAGCCCCATCATAATTACCAGCTCTATGTTAGTAGAGCGCTTACGGTAGAGTCTCTGCTTACCTAGTTCTTTGTATTGAGGTATGTGATACAGCTGTGAGGTTTTATGGGCAGTTGACGATGATGCTAAGTTTGTATGTGGTAATGCCTGCGTGATGGCAGTTTAGTTTTCCTAAGATACAGTCGCGTGATAATTTAATTTTGTTTTTTTTTTTTTAGGGATGGGAAATCATCCAATGACTCCTCCCGCTCTGGGTGTAGCGGGAGGGAGTGTCAGACTTCTAATGACTAAAACCCATCCATGTTCCTTCATTGCCCTTTGTGTTCCGGAGCCACGGTGTCTCTTGCGAATAATCCCGCAACTCCGGCAGGCGTCGGCCCTTTCGGGCCCCTCTGTGTTGCTGACTCTCTTTGAGGCTAATAATTTAATTCTGTTGTTTGCAGGATAAAATAATAATAGTCACCAGTCTTGCAAAGAATACTGTGTTAATGGGTAAATGACTGGGTGGTGGAATGGGTGGTGAATGGTTAATGGGTGAGTTAATGGGTTGTGGAGGTCTGGTAGACAGCCGCTCCACTTCTTATGGTGTGGACAGTTAAGTCTAACGACCCCACACATCCTAGTGTCTGAGTTTCTACATCGCCACAAGGGCCCCTGACATGGTTTATTTGAAGACCACCATTTGGCAACCGGGCACCATTTTTTACTATTTATAGGCATACGTTGTTTGACCGCTATCTCACCTGATGTTAGGCGATGATGCGGTCTAAGGTGGAGCACGTTTGCCTAGAAGTAACCACTAGTATTCACTCTTGACTTAAAGTCTCCCAGGTTGTGCTCTATCAGGAAACACAGACTCAGGCAGGGAATTCCACTCCTTAGCTGTATGCACAACGTATTCCCAAAACGTTTTGTGCGTATAGGTGGGATGTCCACTATGTACCAGCTGCGCATCGCCGTATGTCTTGTGGTCCGATGGTGGAACGGGCTTGGCGGAATTCAATTATGCAATTCCGTCGCACCCTCCCCAAAATTAAACCGATAGAAAACCGACAGGCCAGCAACTCGGCGTCGATGTTACTAAGTATGATTTCCCGTGGGGATCGAAACTAAGACCATCGGGTTACAGTCACAAGGCAAATGCCTAAACCACTCGACCTCGGAGATAGTTCCGCTCCACGTAAAATACTGGAATTTAGCTGAATCCGGGTTCGAAGCCGAACCCAATATAGTTTGGAAAAGAATGATGACGAGTTTGTAGAATGAACAGTCATTTTGAAAAACAAGAATTGACAAACTAGAATTACAAATGCCCCAAAATTAAAAACGTACACAATAATTACACATTTTTATACTTTTGAGAAATTAAACTTTTACAGATGAATGTTATTCTATTACCGTGTAGAAATAGATGACTTTTTGTTGTTTATGTATTTGAGTTTATGTTTGTAAACGCCCACGATACCTACTGGAGAAATTATTAGTTTTATACAAAGAAATGCCAGCCATCACTACATTTTCTAAAACAAAGTCCTCCGCCACGTCTGTGTTTGTTTGTTCGAGATAAACTCAAAAACTACTGCACCGATTTTCATGCTGTTTTCACCAATGGATAGAGTGGTTCTCGTGAAAGGTTTTAGTATATAATTTATTAAGTGGGCGAAGACGCGGGCATCAGCTATTTTTTATATATTTCTTGAATAGAAATTGTTGTTTTCGAATACATAAAGGTTTTAATTTTTAAACATTTTTTTTTATCTTGCTGTAGCTTTAAAGTGTGAGTTAAAGTGAGAGTTTTAGGGAAGTTTTCCACCATTTAGAACCTACCATAAATTGTTATAAACCATCATCATCAGTATTTACAAGGAAACCTGACGAGATCTAACCTTCGGCTTCGCCACGTTTCCACACATTATAATAAGTGGCGGTCAGCCGAGCAGAGCAACGAGAGTGGGTGAAAGCATGATAATACGCGCGCAGTGCGATTCTGTAAACATGTTGATGTGAAGGCGTGGGTGAAGTAATCCCGAAGTGAGCTGTAAAACCATTTTTTTTTATTTGAGATGGGTTTGCTCTTGGCTCTAGTCTTGGTCAGAGATGACAGAAACAAAGTCTACAATGGAGCGAACGTATCCAGAAGGAGCCTGTTCACTCTAACTTTGAAGAGATTAGGATTGCAAGCGTTCGGAAACACAGACGCAGGCAGAGAGTTCCACTCCTTTGCTGTGCGCATTACATAAGACGTTTGGAAACGCTTAGTGCGAATAGATGGAATAGCAACAATCAAGATGAAAATGACAGCTCACTTGTCGTTCACTCCACTTAAGTGAACACGGTGAGATGCCAACAGAATAGACCAGCATATTGTGTTAATGTGTTACTTCTGTGCGTATTGTTTGGTTTTAATTGAACTTGAAGCTAGTGTAATTTGTCAGTGTGTTAATAATATTTGACATTTAAGTAATACTCCTTACTCACTTTATTACTTAGGACTAGCATCTTATTAAAGCTTTAACATGGCTTAGGCCCTTTTACCTCCGTTGAACTCTGCTCCTCTCTCCCACAGCCTCACGTCCCATCGATCGAGCAGATTACATGACATTACGACTTAGAAAGTTATATTTTTACAAACAAATTCTCACGCAACATGTTGAGACTCATCTCTCTTTGTAACTGAGATGAAATTTCGTGATATTATAGCAATTCGACGTGGAAGCGCATTTTTTTTTGCGTTTACAAGTCATTGTACTCAGAGGTTTTTGTTGAGATGTAAAGTGATTGGTGGATGTTAATTTATTATACTGTGAACAAATTTACCAGGGATTTGTAACGTTCTGTGGCCGATTCCAGAGGATTCGGAAAGTCTCGTTGGGTAAACTCAGCCATTGTAGTTCTGTTGGGTCGGCTTCCAGTCCAACCAGATGCACCAGCGCTAGCGCTGTGATATTTATTTATTTAAATATCGCAGCATATATGCTGAGACAGGGATAATTCCAATTTGATTCTGCTAAAGTGGCCTTTTTAGAACCCCTGCAGCCTTGGTGTCAGATTTTCTTTGTTCTGACTATCCGTAACGACTGTCAAAGATCTACAAATAATCGCCGAAAGCACAGTGAAAACTGTAATTTGATTCCTTAAAATAAAAATGAAAAACATTCGAGCGTCTTTTAGTCGTTCGTAAACACACCATTTAATAAAATGATTGGCATAACACGTCAACTCAAGACATTGAGATTCAAAGAGAATTCATCGTTATAATTGAAAATTCTATCAATGTGAAAGAACTTTAGTACATAATCAATTCAAATGCACCAGAGATTCTTTATCTTCATCTAAATCTATCTTTGTCCACCGCTAAACCTGAGTCTCTCTTTTCCTTGGCAAGTCTGCACGTTTCCATGCCTGTTTCATCCAGGTCCTATCCGCGGTTTTTTTACCGGTCCATTGATCCTGTCTATATTATTAATTTACTCATATATGGGTCCTGTTTATCAACTGATATGAATGAAAGCTACATGTATGTTAGTAGAAACAACTTCTAGAAACATAAGAACACTTTCCATAGCTTAAGCACTGAACGAGAACGTTAAAACTTGACACGCACTTGAGCTCACTAAGAGAATTAACGAAGCGTGTATTACAAAATAAAACCAGCGTGTGTGAAGCTTATCTTAGAGACGAGTAAAAAATATAATCATATAAGGTGAGGTGATTCTTCGGGCTAAGTCATTAAGGCCGTACCCTGACCAAATAACCTTGAGCATTTTTTCATTGTTTACAGATTTCACAAAAAGGAGGAGGTACTATGTTCGGATGATTGTATGTTTGTTCATCGAATACTCCGCCAATGTCGACGCATTTTCAAAATTCTTTTTTTGTTCGAAAGTAGATAGTTCTGAGGCGGTCCCACTGTCACCAAGTTAGGATCTGATGATGGGATCTTAGACAAATCGAGGGCAACCCTCAAATTTTATAGGCTTACTTATTATTTTTCGCATATTTTATAAAGTATCTTGTATATTTGCGTATGGTTGTCACCATCTCAGGTAGCTGGGCTGGTGATGGAAGGTACAACTCCTTAACAGTAAGAAGTTACTCGAAAAGGCAAGGATTGTTTTAGTAAATTGTTCTGATGTTTGATAGGGCATTTGCCACATTTGGTTTCATGATCATCAAGTCATGACCTGATGCTGCAGAGTACCTAACTCCTCGACAACTAACAGCAGATAAATATATCGTGTTTAGGCTCATTGAAAAGGGGTCGGTGTGTGGATAAACATACTGTTAATGAGGAACATTGAAGTACATAGAGACCTGATGCTGAAGCCAGGAGCATCAGAAAAAGTAAAAACCTTGAAATTACAGCACCATAGTCGTGTTTGGGCTCATTTTAAACAGGACTAAATTTTAAGTTCAATGCAATGTTGATATAAGTCTGGCCTGATGCTGCAGCCTGGATTATCAGCATCTAGTCTAAAAACTAATAAATACGTCTTAAAGTGAAATACTTTTGCGACTTTTTCTTCTGTATATTATTAACCGACTTCAAAAAGGAGGAGGTTCTCAATTCGGATGTTCGTACTTTTTTATGTTTGTTCGGGCATATCTCCATCGCTTGCGAACTGATTTTAAAAATGATTTTTTGTTGGAAAAGGTATACTTCCCAAATAGTCCCATGATAAGGAAACCAGGATCTGATGATGGCATCCCAGAGAAGTCGAGGGCAACTTTCAAAAATCGTATGGGCAACTAGTGCGTATGTTAATATTTTTTTTCATTAAATATTTTAAAGCACTACAATTTTATGAAGGTCTGGAGTCGATCTGATGATGGAGCCGAAAGACAGTCGAGGGAACTCCTCAACGATTTACAGCAGTTACCTTGTGTTTAGGCTTGACTAATTTGTATTGATGAGAACTTTACACCTAGATGGGTTGTGGCTGTCATTACGGGTCTTTAACTTTTTTTTTTATGTTTGTTACCTCATAATTCCGACAATTATGAACCGATTTGAAAAAATCTTATTTTATCTGAAAGGATATACTTGCAGATTGGGGTCCCATTTAAATTTTATCGAAATCAGTTACGAACTTTGGATTTTAAATCGAAATAGCTGGAATTCGTCGACTTGGATGATTGTTTTATGTCATCCAAGTAATCGAAATTGCATATTTTGCTTTTCTGCGATTTTGCAGAGGTGTTGTTAGGTATAAAATAAAAAACTTTTTCCAAAAAAAAAACACTACAAAGTAAAAAATAACTTTAATTTCGGAAGTCGGTGTCAAAATACGAAGAAACTAACAAAAAAACCGGCTTCCGAAATTAAAGTAATTTTTTACTTTGTAGTGTTTTTTTATGGAAGTCGGTTCTATTTTTTTGTAAAAAGTTTTTTCAACAGCGCAATGGATACAATAGCGAATACGCTAAGAATGTTGAATAAAATCGTTTTAAAATCTAATCTTGGTCGTTTGAAAAAATATATCTACCAAAATGCTCATAATTAAATTGCCTATCAATTATTTCTCATTTCTGTAGTTTCGTTATGAGGAGATTAATTAAACTTAATACTTAGTAATAAAAAATAAAAAACTACCATTTTGAAGCCAAGATTATGTAGAAATTTAATGTATTTTTTATGAGTTGATATTTATTTTGGATAAAGAGTATATAGGTCCAAAAAACTCAAAAAACGGCTAGCGCTGCGTTTTGCACGGGGACGCGCCTTAACCTTGTTTCTTGGTAGAGGGCACATTGCTCCCAGAACAGACAGTCTATGGGATGGAATGCGTATCGGAAGACAAAGCGTTGGAAGAACTTCCACACAGTGGATCGACGACTTGCTGAAGGTTTCGGGAACCCATGGGATGCGAAATAAATAGGATCTGAAGTGTTTACTTAAGGAAGGCCTATGTCTATCCTGTCTAGCAGTGGACGTTTAAGCAAGATTAAGAAGTCAAAACCTGGGGGGCTACTCGTGTTGTCATTAATTCTTAGTGGTAAGGTGATCACCATCATCTGCCTAGCCTTTACGCAACTACATTGATGTCAGCTTCCAGTCAAACCGGATTTAGCTGAATACCAGTGTTTTACGTGGAGCGGCTGCCTTCCAGACCTCCACAACCCGTTAACTGGGTAACACGGTATTTCTTGGCAAGACTGGAGTCAGATTTACTAGCTTCTGATAATCCGAAACGACTGCCAAGAATCTGCAAATGACAGCCGGGACCAACGTACTTTCCGAGGCACGGAGGAAACTCGATAAGTTAAGATGGTCACCCATCCACAGACCAGCCTTGGCAAACGTTGCTTAACCTTGAAGATCGGTCCGTGTGGCTGTTGTTATTTAGCCACGAGCTTCTCCATAATGGTAAGGTGATACGGAGCAGAAAACGCCCGCGACTAAGCCCGAAACAACGGACTTCGGGCTTAGAGAGTAGTGTTACAGATTAGTAGTTTAGATAAATTAGAGCAAGATACGAACTAAAAGAATAGGACAAAACACAGTTTACTTACATCATTGATAAGGCACTGAAACATACATAACATGTTCAAACTTTAACAGTCACCATTATAGCTACGCTTAGAAAATCTGTATATATAAATACTGGGGTCGGCTACCAGTCAAACCGGATTCAGCTGAAAAACATTTTTTTTACGTGGAGCGGCTGCCTCCACAACCCATTAACTGGGTAACACGGTACTTTTTGGTAAGATTGGAGTCAAATTTACTGGCTTCTGACAATCCGTAACGACTGCCAAAGATCTACAAATTACAGCCGATACCAATGGCTTAACGTACTTTCCGAGGCACGGAGGAAACTCGATATGTTAAGATGGTCACCCATCAAGGGACCAACCTTGGCAAGCGTTGCTTAACCTTATAGATTGACCCGTGCGGCTGTTATTATTTAGCCACGAGCTCCTCGCTTAGAAAATGACAAGTAAAATTATGTTTTATGTTTATTGCAACAAACGAATAATACCTAACAAGTTCCACAAACCACACATACCACACAATAAACCAAGAAATCAACATGACAAATAACAACTACATGACGCCTAACTTTTCATCCATTTATCATTCGAACGCATTGCAAATGAAAGTGTTACCTATTGTAATGTCATCTTCTTGCTCATTATGGCACTTGTCTTCTTAATTAACTGCTGGGGCTTGAAAGCAATCACTAGAAATGAAAACCGTTAAAATATCTATGAAAGTTGTGGATGCTATCGATCTAGGGGACGAAAAACTTGGGAAATCATTGTGATATAGTGAAAATTTACTAATGAAATATTATTTAGTTGTAATATTGGCGTCATATTTATTTATAGGTAATATTTATGTATTGAATGTTATATTTAAAGTTTATTAATCTATTTTTAACTTTTACCCACGATGTCTACATCTCTTTTATTTGGCTCTCCTTTCGCAGATATGCTGGAAGAGATTTCATTAGAAATAAGCATCACCTTTGTACCTACTTTTCTGTTTCCTTTTTTGTAATATTTGTGTGTGTGTACATAAACTGAAGTAATCTATACTTATATATTTATTACTTATATAATATATTATTATAAAGAGGTAACATTTTTGTTTGTAAGTTTGTATGTAGGGGGTAATCTCAGGAACTACTGGTCCGATTTGAAAAATTATTTCAGTATTAGAAAGCCCGTTTATCGAAGAAGGATATAGGGATATACATATCATCACGCTAAGACTAAAAGGAGCCGAGCATTAATGGAAAATGTGACGCAGATGAAGTTGCGTGGGTCAGCTAGTAATAAATAAATAATGATAGCCGATTTTTTTTCGATTCACAATTATTTGCCGAAAGCCGAGTTCGAAGGATGGCTTAACTGAAGTGGCAGTGGGTAAGACAAATTGCTCGCAGAACAGATGGTAATGAAAATTTCTGGAATGGCGAACGCGTACCGAAAGACGCAGCATTGGAATAGTCTGTCGGCTCAACCTCTACCTTGTTGCTATTCCACCAACTCGCACTAAGCGCTTCCAAGCGTCTTTCATAATGCGCACAGCAAGGGAGTGGAACTCTTTGCCTGCGTCTGTGTTTCTAATGCTTACAACCCTAATCTTTTCAAAGTTTGAGTGAACAGGCTACTTCTGGGTAAGCTCGCTCCATCGTAGACTTTGTCTCTGTCATCTCTGACCAAGACTAGAGTCAAGAGCAAACCCATAACAAGTAAAAAAAAAACTTGTGTAATAGTCATAATATACATCCTAGTAGAAGTAACCACATAGATATAAGGCATAATTTTGTACGGCAAGTTGTTAAGTTTTTAGGTGAAGAAAAGCGTTTCAATTGTGTTTCTAATCTTGGATTTAAAACTGTTTAGTTTAACGGTAGGTGATAATTCTAAACCAAACAGTTTATATTGTAATGTTTTATGTTGTATCAATCTGCCTCTAGGTGGCACATCTCATGCAACTTTGCTTGGTCGTTCATTACTCAAATGTCTGTCTGTGCTTTTCGGTTTAAATAATAAATCGACTATTCTTTGTTTAATCCTGGTTTAATTTGCTCATAATCCATCAAAGATTTAAACAAAAATTCAAACTTAAATGCAACTAGCTGACCCACGCAACTTCGTCTGCGTCACATTTTCCATTAATGCTCAGCTCTTAAAAAATATTGCGACTATAAATTGAGATGTAAGCTACCCTTACTTTCAAGTTGGATCAAACTGCACACGGTGTGCAAATTTGATTAAAATCGGTTAAGTAGTTTATGAGTCCATCGCGGACAAACAATTATGACGGTACAGGTAGTATTCTTTCACTCTTCTTTTGGCAAATGACTATATTTTGTTTTTGTAAGTATAGTACAAAAAAAAGAACAAAAATAATATCTAACGGTAAACGATATGATGCAACAGTAGGTATCTTGGATGATGAGTAGGTGTTTCATGACAATACCATTTTTGGAGCTAATGATGGTCTCATGTTTATTGATGACTATTGATAGAGATAAGTTGAACCACTACCTCACCTGATGGTAGGCGATGATGCGGTCGAAAATCGCTTGCTTAGAAGTAACCTAACCTAACCTTTTTTTTTTTTTTTTTTTTTTTTCGGCTGGGAAAAAATGCGTTACGCATACCCTCTCACTCGGGGGAGTGGGAGGGGTATGTGGGACTCCCCGGGCAAGCCCGGTATACCCACTAAAACAACCCAGCATGAAATTCCCGCATCGTCCGAGTGGGGGTGGACTGGGAGATCGGCGTAGCCTTTACGTCCAGTCCACCTCCGACGACCGCCCGCCTTAGCGGGCCCTTCACGCCCCCCCCGTTGGGGGAGGGCCGGGAACCTCCGACGATGGTGGTGATGCGTGCAATGCGGGCGGAGGCGCCCCCGCACCTGTCGCCCGCCCATCACCACCGCGAGGAGGGAGAAGAGGACGTCTTCTCCGACCTCGCCTTCGTCTGCGGAGCGGTGCAGCGAGAGGATCGTCCTCCCGCGCGCGCTCCGCCGCCTCCTTCTGCGAGATGACATCCTCGCAAAAGGAGGCGACCGCGGCCCAGGACTCCCCACTCCCCAGCATGCATCTGACCACGCTGGGAAGGGAGAGGTCCTGTCCGATCTCCGCAGTGAGACTGCGACGCGGCTCGGACCAAGCTGGGCACACCTCCAGTGTGTGCTGCGCCGTGTCCTCCGCCGCGCCGCAGTCGTGACACGCCGGTGTCTCCTCCCTCCCGATCCGGTGCAGGTGCGTGCCGAAACAGCCGTGGCCTGACAACACCTGCACCAGACGGAAGGAGAGGAAGCCGTGCGGGCGCTCGAGCCAATCCCGCAGGACTGGACCGAGCGCGTCCAGGGTCCGACGACCAAAGGTGGCGGAGGCGAGGTCCTCTGTCCAATGGAAGATGATGGCGTCCCTCGCCTCCTTCCGCACGGCTTCCCGCTCCTCAGTGACGGGGCGCTCCCCGAGCGCTTTTCGGCGCGCCGTCCATTCGTACACTCTGGCGAGCACCCACGCCTCCCACTCCCAAGGAGGGGTGCTGGCCAGAGCGCACGCCGCCGAGAAGCCCACAGAGCGGTAGGCCCTCGCTACCCGCTGCGCGATGGCCCTTTGGGGCCTGCGGATCGCAACCTAACCTAACCTAACTTTTTTTTTTTTTTTTTTTTGTTTCGGCTGGGAAAAAATGCATAACGCATACCCTCTCACTCGGGGGAGTAGGAGGGGTATGTGGGACTCCCCGGGCAAGCCCGGTATACCCACTAAAACAACCCAGCAACGAAATTCCCGCATCGTCATAGGGGGGGTGGACTGGGAGATCGGCGTAGCCTTTACGTCCAGTCCACCTCCGACGACCGCCCGCCTTAGCGGGCCCTTCACGCCCCCCCCGTTGGGGGAGGGCCGGGAACCTCCGACGATGATGGTGGTGATGCGTGCAATGCGGGCGGAGGCGCCCCCGCGCCTGTCGCCCGCCCATCACCACCGCGAGGAGGGAGAAGAGGACGTCTTCTCCGACCTCGCCTTCGTCTGCGGAGCGGCGCAGCGAGAGGGTCGTCCTCCCGCGCGCGCTCCGCCGCCTCCTTTTGCGAGATGACATCCTCGCAAAAGGAGGCGACCGCGGCCCAGGACTCCTCACTCCCCAGCATGCATCTGACCACGCTGGGAAGGGAGAGGTCCTGTCCGATCTCCGCAGTGAGACTGCGACGCGGCTCGGACCAAGCTGGGCACACCTCCAGTGTGTGCTGCGCCGTGTCCTCCGCCGCGCCGCAGTCGTGACACGCCGGTGTCTCCTCCCTCCCGATCCGGTGCAGGTGCGTGCCGAAACAGCCGTGGCCTGACAACACCTGCACCAGACGGAAAGAGAGGAAGCCGTGCGGCCGCTCGAGCCAGTCTCGCAAGAATGGACCGAGCGCGTCCAGGGTCCGACGACCAAAGGTGGCGGAGGCGAGGTCCTCTGTCCAATGGACGATGATGGCGTCCCTCGCCTCCTTCCGCACGGCTTCCCGCTCCTCAGTGACGGGGCGCTCCCCGAGCGCTTTTCGGCGCGCCGTCCATTCGTACACTCTGGCGAGCACCCACGCCTCCCACTCCCAAGGAGGGGTGCTGGCCAGAGCGCACGCCGCCGAGAAGCCCACAGAGCGGTAGGCCCTCGCTACCCGCTGCGCGATGGCCCTTTGGGGCCTGCGGATTGCCGTCGCATTCTCCCTCCTGTGGAGGGAGTCCGCCCAAACGGGGGGCCCCGTAAAGGGCCATACTTCTGAGGATGCCGGCATACAAGCGCCGGCATCGTGCACTGGGTCCCCCCAGGTTAGGGAGGAGCCAGGACAGGGCGCCGGCGGCCTTCAGCAGGCGCGTCGACAGCCCGCTGAAATGCGGGCCGAAGCGCCACCTGCTGTCCAGTACCAGGCCCAGATACTTCATCTGGGCCTGGACCCCCACCCTGATGCCCTCCACAATGATGTGGGCATCTGGAGGGCAGCGCTGCCGAGGCCCGCGAAAGAACACGGCCTCGGTCTTGTTCAGCGCCACCCTCAACCCCAGGCGGCGGATCCTCCCTGCGACCAAGGATCCGCCAGCCGAGGCCAGACAGGCCGCCTCCCCAAATGTCATCCCCCGGGCAGTGAGCAGAGTGTCATCCGCGTAGCAGATGACACTCGTGCCACGGAGGAGGGCTCCCCGCAGGAGCCAATCGAACCCGATGTTCCACAGGGGGGGCCCAAGTACCGACCCCTGTGGAACACCGCATTCTGCGCCGTACCGCCGCAACCTGGCCGTTTTGTCTACGAGGAGGACCTCCCGGTCCTCCAAGTAGTCGGCCAGGAGAGCCCGCAAGTATTGGGGCACTCCATGATAGCGGAGTGCCTCCAATATCGTCGAGTGGGGGACGGAGTTGAAGGCGTTGGCTATGTCGAACGACACTGCAATAACTCCGTCCCCAGCCTCGACCGCCCCCTTCACCTGCCCCTTCAGTAGGGCCAATGCGTCGATGGTCGAACGCCCCTGTCGGAAACCAAACTGGGCGTCCGACAGGTCTGGCCCTACCCCCCGCAGATGGCTGTTGAGCCGGCAGGCGATGATCCCCTCGAACATTTTGCCGACCTCATCAAGCAGGACGATGGGTCGGTATGCCGAGGGGGAGTCCGCTGGGCGTCCCTCCTTGCGGAGGAGGCATAGCTGCCCCTCCTTCCACAGTTTCGGGAACCTTCCAGACGCGAGGCACGCGCTGAAAAGGTCCCGAAATCTGTCCTCCATTTGAGCGGCAGCTATAGCCACCACCCGTGCTGGGACGCCGTCCGGACCGGGGGCCGTCTTCTTGGCGCGGAGGCCAAGAAGACCCTCGCGGATCTCTTCCTCCGTCACCGGGGGCACGTCTGCCTCCGCCGGTGGTGCCGCCCCCCGCGGGGGGTCCATCGTTGGTGGGGTGAAGTCGGTCCTGCGCGGAAACAGGGACCGGACCACCCCATCCAGTAGCGCCGGCTCGAGGGTCTCGGTCAATGGGGGACCATGGGGCCGCAGTTGGTTCCGCGCCGCCCTGTATGGTCTCCCAAAGGGATCCCGATCGAGACCCTCTAACATTTCGGCCCGTGCCGAGTCCTTGGCAGCGCACATAGCCGACTTGAGGGCCGCCTTTGCCTCCCGGTAGGAAGCGTAGAGACGGTCCTCGTCTGTCTGGCTACGCGCGCTGCGCCGACGGCTCCGCGTGTAGGCCCTACGGGCCGCCATGCAGGTGGCCCGGAGGCCTGCCAACTCCTCCGACCACCAGTAGACGGCACGACGGGGAGGCGGACGACGGGACCGAGGCATGCTAGAGTTGCACACCTCGGTCAGGGATCCCCTCAGCTGGGCCGCTGCGGAGTCCACGTCCAGGACCTCGACAGGGGGCGACAGCCAGTCCTGCAGGAAGGCAGCCTCCTTGGCTGCCTCGCGGTCCAGGCGAGTGAGGGCCCACCGAGGGAAGGGAGACCTGCCAGAGCGAGCCATCTCCCCCCGGGAGCCATGCTGGGTGGAGATGTCGAACCGCACATATCTGTGGTCCGACAATGTCTCCACCATCTCAACCCGCCAGTTCACAATGCGTGCGGCAAGGACGGGGGTGGCAAACGACACGTCGACCACCGACCCTCCCCGTTGCCGCACACATGTGTGGACCGCCCCCCTGTTGAGGAGGGACACGCCGCATGACGCCGACCAAAACACGACGGCGCGTCCCCGGACGTTGCAGGAGGCAGCCGGGTTGCCCCAGGCCTCCGACTTGGCGTTCAGGTCGCCCGAGACCACGACCTGGCGTGGCGCCGCCCTCGCTACGACAGCAGTGAGGACCTCCAGGAAGTCCTCAAAGTCTGAGAGAGGGCGGTTAGGGGAGAAGTAGACCCCCACCAGGGCCAGATCTCCCCACGCGGCGGCCACGTATCCCGGTCCCCTCTCTAAGAGCGAGAGGGGAGGGGAGTCTGTGGAAGACCGCGACACCAACGCCACCAAGCCGTCCCGGTCGCCTAGCCAGCTGCCAGGGACCGAGTAAGGCTCGGCGACCACCGCCAAGTCCACCAACCACTCAGCCATGGTCTGCATCAGCAGATCCTGGGCTGCCCGGCAGTGGTTGGTGTTCGTCTGAAGGATGCGATGTTCGACTCTATCCATTAGTCGGACATCGCACCCCCCTCCTCCGCAGCTGTGCTAGCAACAGGCCCAGCTGGCGCCTGCGCTTTGCCCCTCGTAGGGGGAGGATTGCACATCCTCCCCTTCATTATATGCCCTGCCGGGCGGCTGCTGGCGGCACAAACCGCGCAGTGCGGCTTGGCAGCCGTGCATGAGACCGCTTTATGGCCGTCCTTGCCGCAGCGGTAGCAGCTGTCCGTCCTATCGACCTTGGACGGACAGAGGGCCCGGGTGTGGCCGATGCCGAAGCACCTGTAGCAGCGCAGAGGCTGGTCTAGAAGTGCTCGGACTGCACCCGAGCTAAAGCCGACGGCGAGCCGTCCTTTGTCAAGGACGGCTTTGGCAACGGCGACTGGGCACTCGAGCCGAATAGTGCCCATGCCGCCGCGGCCGGGCCTGATGTCCCGGCCTTGCACCACTGCGGTGCTGCAGCCACCAATGGCTGCGACTGCCACCAATGGCTGCGACTGCCACCACCACCTCCTCCTTGGTGACCGAGTCATCGAGCTCGGTCACTTCTATTTCGGCTGTCTTAACCGGACGGGCCACCTTGGCCGCGTCCGAGACGACTTCCCGCAGCTTGGCTGCGAAGAGGTCGGCGCTGGCGTTGCCCTCCGCCCCCGGGAACTCGAAAATTCGAGCCCCAGTTATGGTCCGCCTGCAAGTGACTTTGCCGATCCCCAGTTGGGTGGGATCGGCATTGGCACGCGCCCGCACAAGTACGGACGCGTAAGTCTCGCCGCGCTCCGCAGCCTCCGCAGTGAGCGTCACGACGACGGCTGCGGACTGTGGGGGAACAAGCTTCCCCCTCTTTCTCCCCTTCCTCTTCCCCTTGCCAGTCGCCTGCGACTGGCTGGGAGGCGTGTTGGCGGGGGCAGCGGGGGCGGCCGCTGCCGCCTTTAGGCCCTTGCCTTTCCCCTTCCCCTTCCCAGTCGTCTGCGACTGGCTGGGAGGCGTAGTGGTGGGGAAAGCAGAGACGGCTGTCGCTGTCTTCTTTCCCCTTCCCTTGCCTTTCCCCCTCCCGACCACCTCAATCCAACCCTCCTGGTTGGACTGAGTGGTCGAAGGGAGATTGGCGTCCTCCGCTTGCGAGGACGGCCCCGGCTGACTTTGCCTCTTGTCCGCCGCAAGCGGCGGTCGGAGGCGCTTTTCCGGCAAGAGCCGGTCCTCTATTCCTGCCAAGCAGGATCGGGTGAAAGCCCGCTCCTCCATAACCACCTTGCGGATTACATCCTCAAAGCTGGAGGCGGGGGCTTCCACGGCAGGCGTTGGGCCCTGACTAGAGCGGGCGGTAGCGTCAGCCAGCTTCTGATGAAGCTGGCTGACCTCCAGTTGCAGGCGATCCACCTTCGCCTGCAGCTGCCGACTTTCGTCCGTTGCTGTCCGCCGGACCAGCTCCTCCACGATGCCGCGCATACTCGCGGCCCGGCACTTAAGGGCCTTTTGGAAGGTCCCCTTAAGGTGTGAGGACTTAGCGGCGACCTCTACGATCTCCTCCTCGTCCTCCTCCGCCATTCGCTCCAGTTCCGCGACAGAGTTGTTGGCGTAGAGCACGCGGGACGCACCGTACCCGGACTTGGCCCTGGCGGTACGCGCCCGCTGCTCCTTGAGAGCAACCCTCTCCTCCAGCTCTACCTGGAGTTGTGCCCGCCGAGCCAGGTCCAGCTGGCGTTGGGCATCCTCGAGACCCACTGAGTGGGTGTCTGAGACTGTCGCTGGCCTTTTCGCCTTTGGCAGCCCTGTCGATCCAGAGGCCGAAGATCCCTCCGACCCGTCGTTGCGACGCGCGGCGCGCTTCCGCGACTGCGAACCACCCGCGTCTGAGACGCCGACGAGGGACTCGTCTGAGTCCGACGTCTCGTCCGCCGTTCCGAAGAAGCTAGCTGCAGACGGCGCGCGGCTAGCTTCAGACGCCGAAGCGTCAGATTGGCCCTGAGAAGGGCCTTTGGGTTGGCCCTTAGAAGGGCCTTTTGGTTGGCCCTGAGAAGGGCCTTTCAAGAAACGCCCTAGGGCGTCCCGCGAGGTCTTAGGCATAGCCTCCGACGTATCCGTAGCAAACCGCAAAGAATAAAAACCGCAAGGTGATGATAAAATAGGCTACGAATGCACACTGAACTTTGGCCGTACCCAGTCTGCCACTCCGTTACGGTGACAGAACTGGGCCGTTTCCAGGGGACGCGACGTGGACGCAAACAGTGTGAGGGGGTCCCCCAACCTAACCTAACCTAACCTAACCTTTTTTTTTTTTTTTTGTTTCAGCTGGGAAAAAATGCATTACGCATACCCTCCCACTCGGGGGAGTGGGAGGGGTATGTGGGACTCCCCGGGCTAGCCCGGTATACCCACTAAAACAACCCAGCAACGAAATTCCCGCAACGTCTTAGTGGGGGTGGACTGGGAGATCGGCGTAGCCTTTACGTCCAGTCCACCTCCGACGACCGCCCGCCTTCAAAGCGGGCCCTTCACGCCCCCCCCGTTGGGGGAGGGCCGGGAACCTCCGACGATGATGGTGATGCGTGCAATGCAGGCGAAGGCGCCCCCGCGCCTGTCGCCCGCCCATCACCACCGCGAGGAGGGAGAAGAGGGCGTCTTCTCCGACCTCGCCTTCGTCTGCGGAGCGGCGCAGCGAGAGGATCGTCCTCCCGCGCGCGCTCCGCCGCCTCCTTCTGCGAGATGACATCCTCGCAAAAGGAGGCGACCGTGGCCCAGGACTCCTCACCCCCCAGCATGCATCTGACCACGCTGGGTAGGGAGAGGTCCTGTCCGATCTCCGCAGTGAGACTGCGACGCGGCTCGGACCAAGCTGGGCACACCTCCAGTGTGTGCTGCGCCGTGTCCTCCGCCGCGCCGCAGTCGTGACACGCCGGTGTCTCCTCCCTCCCGATCCGGTGCAGGTGCGTGCCGAAACAGCCGTGGCCTGACAACACCTGCACCAGACGGAAGGAGAGGAAGCCGTGCGGGCGCTCGAGCCAGTCTCGCAAGACTGGACCGAGCGCGTCCAGGGTCCGACGGCCAAAGGTGGCGGAGGCGAGGTCCTCTGTCCAATGGACGATGATGGCGTCCCTCGCCTCCCTCCGCACGGCTTCCCGCTCCTCAGCGACGGGGCGCTCCCCGAGCGCTTTTCGGCGCGCCGTCCATTAACCTAACCTAACCTTTTTTTTTTTTTTTTTTTTTTTTTGTTTCGGCTGGGAAAAAATGCGTTACGCATACCCTCTCACTCGGGGGAGTGGGAGGGGTATGTGGGACTCCCCGGGCAAGCCCGGTATACCCACTAAAACAACCCAGCAACGAAATTCCCGCAACGTCATAGTGGGGGTGGACTGGGAGATCGGCGTAGCCTTTACGTCCAGTCCACCTCCGACGACCGCCCGCCTTAGCGGGCCCTTCACGCCCCCCCCATTGGGGGAGGGCCGGGAACCTCCGACGATGATGGTGGTGATGCGTGCAATGCGGGCGGAGGCGCCCCCGCGCCTGTCGCCCGCCCATCACCACCGCGAGGAGGGAGAAGAGGACGTCTTCTCCGACCTCGCCTTCGTCTGCGGAGCGGCGCAGCGAGAGGATCGTCCTCCCGCGCGCGCTCCGCCGCCTCCTTCTGCGAGATGACATCCTCGCAAAAGGAGGCGACCGCGGCCCAGGACTCCTCACTCCCCAGCATGCATCTGACCACGCTGGGAAGGGAGAGGTCCCGTCCGATCTCCGCAGTGAGACTGCGACGCGGCTCGGACCAAGCTGGGCACACCTCCAGTGTGTGCTGCGCCGTATCCTCCGCCGCGCCGCAGTCGTGACACGCCGGTGTCTCCTCCCTCCCGATCCGGTGCAGGTGCGTGCCGAAACAGCCGTGGCCAGACAAGACCTGCACCAGACGGAAGGAGAGGAAGCCGTGTGGCCGCTCAAGCCAATCCCGCAGGACTGGACCGAGCGCGTCCAGGGTACGGCGACCAAAGGTGGCGGAGGCGAGGTCCTCCGTCCAATGGACGATGATAGCGTCCCTCGCCTCCCTCCGCACTGCCTCCCGCTCCTCCGCGACAGGGCGCTCCCCGAGCGCTTTTCGGCGCGCCGTCCATTCGTAGACTCTGGCGAGCACCCACGCCTCCAACTCCCAAGGAGGGGTGCTGGCCAGAGCGCACGCCGCCGAAAAGCCTACCGAGCGGTAGGCCCTCGCCACCCGCTGTGCAATGGCCCTTTGTGGCCTGCGGATGGCTGTCGCGTTCTCCCTCCTGTTGAGGGAGTCCGCCCAGATGGGGGCCCCGTAGAGGGCCATGCTTCTCAGGATGCCGGCATATAAGCGCCGGCATCGTGCACTGGGCCCCCCAAGGTTCGGGAGGAGCCAGGAGAGTGCGCCTGCGGCCTTCAGCAGGCGCGTCGACAGCCCGCTAAAGTGCGGGCCGAAGCGCCACCTGCTGTCCAGTATCAGGCCCAGATATTTCATCTGGGCCTTCACCTCCACCCGGATGCCCTCCACGATAATGTGGGCATCGGGAGGGCAGCGCTGCCGAGGCCCGTGGAAGAACACAGCCTCGGTCTTGTTCAGCGCCACCCTCAACCCTAGGCGGCGGATCCTTCCTGCGACTAAGGATCCGCCAGCCGAGGCCAGACAGGCCGCCTCCCTGAAATTCCTCCCCCGGGCAGTGAGGAGAGTGTCATCCGCGTAGCAGATGACACTCGTGCCACGGAGGAGGGCTCCCCGCAGGAGCCAATCGAACCCGATGTTCCACAGGGGGGGGCCAAGTACCGACCCCTGTGGAACACCGCACTCTGCGCCGTACCGCCGCAACCTGGCCGTTTTGTCTACAAGGAGGACCTCTCGGTCCTCCAAGTAGTCGGCCAGGAGGTCCCGCAAGTATTGGGGCACTCCATGATAGCGGAGTGCCTCCAATATCGTCGAGTGGGGGACGGAGTTGAAGGCGTTGGCTATGTCGCCTCGACCTTCACCTGCCCCTTGAGCAGGGCCAGCGCGTCGATGGTCGAACGCCCCTGTCGAAAACCGAACTGGGCGTCCGACAGGTCCGGCCCTACTCTCCGCAGATGGCTGTTCAGCCGGCAGGCGATGATCCCCTCGAACATTTTGCCGACCTCATCAAGAAGAACGATGGGTCGGTATGCCGAGGGGGAGTCCGCCGGGCGTCCCTCCTTGCGGAGGAGGCATAGCTGCCCCTCCTTCCACAGTTTCGGGAACCTTCCAGACGCGAGGCACGCGCTGAAAAGGTCCCGAAATCTGTCCTCCATTTGAGCGGCAGCTATGGCCACCACTCTTGCTGGGACGCCATCCGGACCGGGGGCCGTCTTCTTGGCGCGGAGGCTAAGAAGACCCTCGCGGAACTCTTCTGCCGTCACCGGGGGCACATCTGCCTCCGCCGGTGGAGCCGCCTCCTGCGGGGGATCCTGCGGGGGATCCATCGTTGGTGGGGTGAAGTCGGTCCTGCGCGGAAACAGGGACCGGACCACTCCATCCAACAGCGCCGGCTCGAGGGTCTCGGTCAATGGGGGACCATGGGGCCGCAGTTGGTTCCGCGCCGCCCTGTATGGTCTCCCAAAGGGATCCCGATCGAGACCATATAGCATCTCAGCCCTCGCCGAGTCCTTCGCAGCGCACATAGCCGACTTGAGGGCCGCCTTTGCCTCCCGGTAGTAAGCGTAGAGACGGTCCTCGTCTGCCTGACTACGTGCGCTGCGCCGTCGGCTCCGCGTGTAGGCCCTACGGGCCGCCACGCAGGTGGCCCGGAGGCCTGCCAGCTCCTCCGACCACCAATAGACGGCACGACGGGGGGGCGGACGACGGGACCGAGGCATGCTGGAGTTGCATACCTCGGTCAGGGATCCCCTCAGCTGGGCTGCTGCTGCGTCGACGTCCAGGGCCTCGACAGGGGGCGACAGCCAGTCCTGCAGGAAGGCAGCCTCCTTGGCTGCCTCGCGGTCCAGGCGAGTGAGGGCCCACCGAGGGAAGGGAGGCCTGCCAGAGCGAGCCATCTCCCCCCGGGAGCCATGCTGGGTGGAGATGTCGAACCGCACATATCTGTGGTCCGACAAGGTCTCCACCAGCTCCACCCGCCAGTTCACGATGCGTGCGGCTAAGACGGGTGTGGCAAACGAAACGTCGACCACCGACCCACCCTGCTGCCGCACACATGTGTGGACCGCCCCCCTGTTGAGGAGAGACACGCCGCATGACGCCGACCAAAACTCGACGGCGCGACCCCGGACGTTGCAGGAGGCAGCCGGGTTGCCCCAGGCCTCCGACTTGGCGTTTAGGTCGCCCAAAACCACGACGTGGCGTGGCGCCGCCCTCGCTACGACTGCAGTGAGGACCTCCAGGAAGTCCTCAAAGTCTGGAAGAGGGCGGTTAGGGGAGAAGTAGACCCCGACTAGGGCCAGATCCCCCCACGCGGCGGCCACATATCCCGGTCCCCTCTCTAAGAGCGAGAGGGGAGGGGAGTCTGTGGAAGACCGCGACACCAACGCCACCAAGCCGTCCCGGTCGCCTAGCCAGCTGCCAGGGACCGAGTAAGGCTCGGCGACCACCGCCAAGTCCACCAACCACTCAGCCATGGTCTGCATCAGCAGATCCTGGGCTGCCCGGCAGTGGTTGGCATTCGTCTGCAGGATGCGATGTTCGACTCTATCCATTAGTCGGACATCGCACCCCCCTCCTCCGCAGCTGTGCTAGCAACAGGCCCAGCTGGCGCCTGCGCTTTGCCCCTCTTAAGGGGAGGATTGCACGTCCTCCCCTTCATAACATGGCCTGCCGGGCGGCCACTGGCGGCGCACACTGAGCAGTGCGGCTTGGCGGCCGTGCAGGAGGCGGCTTTGTGGCCGTCCTTGCCGCAGCGGTAGCAGGTGTCCGCCCTGTTGACCTTGGACGGACAGAGGGCTCCGGTGTGGCCGATGCCGAAGCACCTGAAGCAGCGCAGAGGCTGCTCTTCAAGTGCCTGGACCACACCGGAGCTGAACCCGACGGAGAGCCTTCCTTTGACCAGGACGGCCTTGGCAGCGGCGACAGGGCACTCGAGCCGAATAGTGCCCATGCCGCCGCGGCCGGTCCTGATGTCCCGGCCTTGCACCGCTGCGACGCTGCAGCCACCAATGGCTGCGACTGCCGCCACCACCTCCTCTTTGGTGACCGAGTCGTCGAGGTCGGTCACCAGTATGGCCGCCGATTTCGTCGGTCGGGCCACCTTGGCCGCATCTGCGATGACCTCTCGCAGCTTGGCTGCGAAGAGGTCAGCGCTGGCGCTGCCCTCCGCCCCCGGGAACTCGAAGATTCGAGCACCGGTTTGGGTCCTTCGGCAAGAGACTTTGCCGATCCCCAGTTGGGTGGGATCGGCATTGGCACGCGCCCGCACTAGTACGGACGCGTACGTCTCCCCGCGCTCAGCAGCCTCCGCCGTGAGCGTCACGACGACGGCTGCAGACTGTGGGGGAACAAGTTTCCCCCTCCTTCTCCCCTTCCTCTTCCTCTTGCCAGTCGCCTGTGACTGGCTGGGAGGCGTGGTGGCGGGGACAGCGGCGGCGGCCGCTGCCACCTTTTGGCCCTTGGCCTTCCGCTTTCCCTTCCCAGTCGTCTGCGACTGGCTGGGAGGCGTGGTGGCGGGGGCGGCAGAGACGGCCTTCGTCCTTTTGCCCTTGCCCTTGCCCTTTCCTCTCCCGACCACCTCGATCCAACCCTCCTGGTTGGACGGAGTGGTGGACGGGAGATTGGCGTCCTCCGGTTGCGAGGACGGCCCCGGCTCGACTCGCCTCTTGTCCGCCGCAAGCGGCGGTCGGAGGCGCTTCTCCGGCAAGAGCCGGTCCTCAATTCCTGCTATGCAGGCTCGGGTGAAGGCCCGCTCCTCCATGACGACCTTGCGGATAACATCCTCAAGGTTGGAGGCGGGGGCTTCCACGGCCGGCGTTGGGCCCACGGCAGGCGACGTGCCCGAACTGGGCGGGGCGGTGGCGTCAGCCAACTTCTGATGAAGCTGGCTGACCTCCGATTGCAGGCGATCCACTTTCGCCTGCAGCTGCCTCGTCTCGTCGGTGCTCGTCCGGCTGACAAGCTCCTTAATAATGCCGCGCAAACTCGCGGCCCTGCATTTAAGGGACTTTTGGAAAGTCCCTTTTAGGTGTGAGGACTTTGCGGCGACCTCAACAATCCCCTCCTCGTCCTCCTCCGCCATTCGCTCGAGCTCCACAACGGAGAAGTCCGAGTAAAGGACGTGGGACGCGCCGTATCCGGACTTGGCCCGGGCGGCACGCGCTCGCTGCTCCTTAAGAGCAACCATCTCCTCCAGCTCTTCCTGGAGCTGTGCCCGCCGGGCCAGGTCCAGCTGGCGCTGGGCATCCAATAGACCCACTGAGTGGGTGTCTGCGGCTGTCGCTGGCCTCTTCGCCTTCGACAGTCCCGTCGATCCAGAGGCCGAAGATCCCTCCGACCCTCCCTTCCGACGCGCGGTGCGCTTTCGCGACCGCGAACAACCCGCGTCTGAGACGAGGGACTCGTCAGAGTCCGACGTCTCATCTGCCCTCCTAAAAAAGCTAGCCGCAGACGGCGCGCGGCTAGCTTCTGACGCCGAAGCGTCAGACTGGCCCTGAGAAGGGCCGTTGGTTTGGCCCTGAGAAGGGCCGTTGGGTTGGCCCTGAAAAGGGCCTTTTAGGAAACGCCCTTGGGCGTCCCGCTTGGGTTTAGGCATATTGCCTCCTCCGAAATCGCAGCTGAATCCGCCAGATAAAATAAAATCGCTACGAGAGCACACTGTTCTTTGGCCGAACCCCAGTCTGCCACTCCGTTACGGTGACAGAACTGGGTCGTTTCCAGGGGACGCGACGTGGACGCAAACAGTGTGGGGGGTCCCCCAACCTAACCTAACCTTTTTTTTTTTTTTTTTTTTTGTTTCGGCTGGGAAAAAATGCGTTACGCATACCCTCTCACTCGGGGGAGTGGGAGGGGTATGTGGGACTCCCCGGGCAAGCCCGGTATACCCACTAAAACAACCCAGCAACGAAATTCCCGCAACGTCATAGTGGGGGTGGACTGGGAGATCGGCGTAGCCTTTACGTCCAGTCCACCTCCGACGACCGCCCGCCTTCATAGCGGGCCCTTCACGCCCCCCCCGTTAGGGGAGGGCCGGGAACCTCCGACGATGATGGTGGTGATGCGTGCAATGCAGGCGGAGGCGCCCCCGCGCCTGTCGCCCGCCCATCACCACCGCGAGGAGGGAGAAGAGGACGTCTTCTCCGACCTCGCCTTCGTCTGCGGAGCGGCGCAGCGAGAGGATCGTCCTCCCGCGCGCGCTCCGCCGCCTCCTTCTGCGAGATGACATCCTCGCAAAAGGAGGCGACCGCGGCCCAGGACTCCTCACTCCCCAGCATGCATCTGACCACGCTGGGAAGGGAGAGGTCCTGTCCGATCTCCGCAGTGAGACTGCGACGCGGCTCGGACCAAGCAGGGCACACCTCCAGTGTGTGCTGCGCCGTATCCTCCGCCGCGCCGCAGTCGTGACACGCCGGTGTCTCCTCCCTCCCGATCCGGTGCAGGTGCGTGCCGAAACAGCCGTGGCCAGACAAGACCTGCACCAGACGGAAGGAGAGGAAGCCATGTGGCCGCTCGAGCCAATCCCGCAGGACTGGACCGAGCGCGTCCAGGGTACGGCGACCAAAGGTGGCGGAGGCGAGGTCCTCCGTCCAATGGACGATGATAGCGTCCCTCGCCTCCCTCCGCACTGCCTCCCGCTCCTCCGCGACAGGGCGCTCCCCGAGCGCTTTTCGGCGCGCCGTCCATTCGTAACCTAACCTAACCTAACCTAACCACTTTTGACTTAAAGTCTCCCAGGTAGTAGCTATCAGGAAACAGACTATGGCAGGGAATTCCACTCCTTAGCTATACGCTCAATAAATGTGTTCCCAAAACATTTGGTGCGTATGGATAGGATGTCCACCATATACCATAATGTTGATCATCCCGGAGAGCTTACTGAATATCGTTCTCTCGTCTTGACATGCTTACTGGAAAACGTCATGTCATTGATATGACTACCGTCTTTATTCAACTCATTGTTACTCTACTCTATAACTTTGGTTTCTAGTTCTACAGCTAAGTTTTACTAGAAAAATATTTACAAGAAGCTTCTTCAGTCTTTGTAACAGATGCCAGAGCCGAGATACAATCGTAACCACAGACACGACAAGCTAACGGTAATTCATTGCATAACCCTGGTTTTGTTTAGTAAAGTGTTTTCTTTCGCTGTAAAGTTTATTATTACCGATATATATAAAATACCAGTGTTTAATAACTGTAAATGTGGCTAATACGGCCCCATATTAGCCACATTTATAGTTATTAAACACTGGTATTTTAAATTTACTGAATTTTTATTAGTATTTTAATTTTAATTGGGGAGAGAGACTACAAACTGGTCTGCAATATGTGTTTTTTTTAGATTTCAGAATTAATCTGAGTGCAAAGGAGGATGGCTAATTTGGACCCACATTATTTATAAATTAACTAAGTGTCATTCACTTGCAAGTTCATATTTACTATAATTAAGAGTTTGTTAAAGAATTATATAAAAAAATATTGAGTCACTGGGTGATGTGAATTAAAAGTTAGAAAAGATTTTTATTTACATAAAAATAAGTCATCGTGCAGTTACCAAACGCACCGTGTTTTATACAACATTCCAACTTACTCATTCATTACCTACATGATTTACGTTCTTACACTTGTTTATGCTTGTCAATTATTTTTTTAAAACAAAACTTGTAAAAATATGAGAAAATCATACAAAAGTTAATAATAAAAATGCATTTACATTTTTTATACAAAAATCTACAATATTATAATTATTACGATTATTTGTGATAACGTAGAATGGAACGTTAAGTTATCAATTGGAGTTGGCTGTCAGTGTCAAAACAATTAGTGTTTGTTTTCAGCGGCTAACGTGGGATATCTATTATTTTCTATGCGATTTTGTGATTCTTGACAACTTAGCTTTACCTTTGGACTGACTTTTCTACATACCGACTAAGACAACAGCTTTTACCTTTGGATTGCGATTTGCAAGTGGTTTGGACTTAGTTACCCGTTAAAATGCGTTGTGTGAATTGTCAATTGTACATTGCCCGATTACTAATTATTACATCTCCCAACCTCTACGACTTACTGCCAATTGCTTTTTTGCTAGTTTTATATAGTTCTGCAACTAGTTATAAGTTTCCATACTGTACGATACTCCTAACAGTGGGTCCCATTGTACATGCAACCTCGCCATCCTCCTTTTATTAATTTTCACATTCGCATCTCAATTGTAATCTGTCAAAAATGTATGAAAATTAAGGAATTTTTGACAGTTTGCGATTGACATACGAAAGCGAAAGTTGTTTTAAAACTTAGTAGAATTGGCCCCAAGGAGTTTTGTTATCTTAAATAAATCTTTTAAACCGATTAGTTTTTCAGCTGTCCTCAAAAATGCAAGAGTATCACATATTGTATTGTATCTGTTTCTTAGCTTTCTTACTTTTTTTTTTTAATAAACCACGCTTTTTATGATTTTGACAAATATACACTGGCAGTCAAATATCATTTATTATAATATAATGTTTTAAACTTTCATAGTCACTAACATTAGAATAGTTAATACCGGGATTGCTACCATGTACATGGAGAACGCAGTAATTCCGTGATCATGGCGCATGCAACAGTGCCGAAATATCGGAAACTCGCAAATAAAAAGGTGCATGGTAGCAATCCCGGTATTGACTATTCTAATATAATTTATAATAGGTACTTTAAAAGTAACCAAAGCAAGTTTATTATACCTTAAATAATGCACAGAATTATTCCTGTAAGACAAAAAAGCTACAATATGGTATAAGAAGTACGATGATACTCAACAAATAGGTACTGTCGTGTGGTAACTCAGTAGGTACTGGAAATTAAAGATAAATAAAGAAACTAAATAGATATATTGGCGAGCTCCGCCCAAATTCACATTAATACAAGTTCTTCTATAAAAAAAATCTAATTCTTTATCCTTCAAATTCAAACCTATGCTATACTTTTTATTGACCGTTCCAAAGTTTTACAAATGCCCAATGCCAATATCATAAAACCTTGAACATACAAGAACATCCTAAGCCAAGGACACACAATCGTCACAGTACATAATATTAATCCTATCCGCATCGCATGCACTCGACAATAAATTCTCACACTCAATTATCGTAACCCAGGCCATGTCACAAGAACTCGACTGTCAATAATTAGGTGCTCCACACTACATTGTGCCCAGGTTACTTGCGGGTCGGCAGGTCATATAAAAAGTAAAACAATAGACAAATCAGTTCTATAGATCATTTGAATGAGAACGATGGCATCGGGCTCTCGTGAACAGGAGTGTCATATAAGTCTCTGTAGCTTATATGCAGTCAAACACGACATTCGACATGACATTCGTGATGAAACTTATCACAGGTTTTGTCGAATGGTTTGGTTGGTATATTAGTTTGTTATTTATGTATTGCACGTAATATTTAAAATTTACTATTTTAATTTTAGCTATTTATAACTTTTGCACACAATGTCTACATCTCTTTTTACTCTACTCTCCTTTCGCAGGTATGCTGGAAGAGATTTCTTTAGAAATAAGCATCACCTTTGTACCTATTTTTCTGTTTCCTTCTTCTCATGTTCTTATGTGTGTACATAAATGGATAGATAAATAAATAAGTGAGAGATATGATGAAATCCGTATTTAAATTTCTTTGAAATAATCTCTATTAATGATTTTGTCTTCGTTTCCAGTTTCCCGATTGATTTTGCTATTTACAGTGTACATAATTATGTACAAAGCTAATTTTTTTTTTGTTAGCCTGTTCTTGTTTGTTTTGGGCGATCTCTGGCCAAGTTTACCCCGTAAACATGATGAGATCATCACACCACCTAATTCGTGGTTGACATCAACGACAACATCTATAAAAAAACAATTTGTTCTTTTGAAACGACACTGTAGGTATATTTTAAATACTAAAAAAAGAAACTGAAAAAGTCAGCAAGATTTACGGCCAAACATACCTGCATTTATATTTCGTCTCTCAAGAAGGCAATTTAAATGCACGCAATTGCATTAAGTGAAAGCAAACTAACGAACAGTACAAAATGGTGCACTTGACTTACACCTTCCTTTGGCTTCGAACTTGACCTGCATTCTTGCATACGCCGTCAATGTTACCGTGGAAGAATAAAATCTGTGTCGAATTGTACCGTCATCCATTTGTAATGTGCGTCACGTTTTGTCTCCGAATTACAATGCTTTTATGCTCCATTCACTTGTTTTTGAAAGTAAATATTTGTTTATTAACCTTTCGATGTTCGTTTGTTTTTTAAGGATTTTCGTTTAATTAACCAACTTCCCAAAAAGGAGGACGTTCTCAATTCGGTTGTATGTTTTAAAATGTTTGTTACCTCATAACTCCGTACCGATTTGAAAAATTATATATTTATATAGTTTATATTACTTATATGTATAGTTTTATCTGAAAGGATATACTTGCAGATTGGTTTTTTGTCATCCAAGTTATCGAAGTTGCGTATTTTGCTTTTCTGCGATTTTGTAGTGGTGTACACCACTAAAAAGTGAAAAATAAAACAACTTTTTACAGAAAAATACAACCGACAACCAAATAAAAAAACACTACAAAGTAAAAAATAACTTTAATTTCGGAAGTCAGTGTCAAAATACGAAGAAACTAACAAAAACACCGACTTCTAAAATGAAAATTATTTTGTACTTTATAGTGTTTTTTTTTTTTTGCAAGTCGGTTGGTTATTATAAGCAGTTGCAAAACTTTAGGTTGTAAAATAAAATTTACTCGTTGGTGAAGTTGGATCACTCGTAATATTTAATTTCATGTTTTAAATGTCTATACTAATATTATAAAGCAGAAGAGTTTGTTTGTTTGGTTGAACGCGCTAATCTCAGGAACTACTGGTCCGATTTGAAAAATTCTTTCAGTGTTAGATAGCCCATTTATCGAGGAAGGCTATAGGCTATATATCATCACGCTAAGACAAATAGGAGCGGAGCAGTAATGAAAAATGTTACGCAGACGACGTTGCACGGGTCAGCTAGTTTCAAAAATATAACACTGCAAATGCCTACAATCTCACATATAAATATCCGTAAGCTCACGTGTCTGGTTTCTATGTTTCGAGGTAAATCGCTCTGCGACGCACTTTCCAAGTAAATTGCCTACATTTATATCGCGGTGCTGATGGAGCTTCAAATGGGGTGCCATGATGAGTGTTAGATGTTCACTTGATTTCTTTTATTTTTTTCTTGGAGTAATTGAAATATTTTGGAATTGTAGACATATTATGAAGACAGCAGTGTTACGCTTTTAAGTTTTTGTATGAAAAATAGACGGATTGTGATCGGTTTCTATCCTTAAATTTGCTCACGATCTGAAAACACCTGACAGAGCACTTTTCTTATTTCTCTCCCTCCTCTCTCGTCCGTGTATCACTGCAGGGTGCTAACTGAAAACCAGGGCTGGGTGTCTGACGCCCAGCATAATTGCTGAGATGTTAACCCTTTCGGCATGCGCACGCTCAGCATTTTTTGTACCTATCTTTTTTATGTTTTGTTACTCTTTTTTTATAATGTGTTTTGCTGTAGTGTTGTGTCTGTGTCGAATAAATGTTTTCTTTTCTATTCTATTTGAGCTGAGATAATTTGGTGCCGGTCGAAGGGGCCGAACAGTTCTGGAGTGGCGACTGGGTACTGGAAGACGCAACGTTGGAAGGCCTTCCACAAGGTGAACCGGTGACCTGGTGAAGGTCGCGGGTAGCCGATGGATGCGAGACGCACAGGTCCCGTCGTTGTGGCGATGCTTGGGGAGGCCTGTGTCCAGCAGTGGGCATCTTTCGGCTGATATGGTGATGATGATGATGAATATTTTGCCTTTATTTTGAACTCTTAAATTATTTTCCGGTTTATAGTCCATTGATAGTTTAACTTTTGTGTCTGCTGTGCGGACAGTGAACCGGGTAATGTTGTGAATATAACATAATTATATAACAAATTCAATGTTTACAAGAAAATTAACCTTATCCTAAACACGTATCCCCTTACCAAACAAAAATGTAAAACAACCGTTACAAACTACCTCATTAACCTAGATTATGCTAATAACGAAGAGTTACTACTTATCCTGGGGGATTACTCGCTAAGCCCAAAGTCCGTAGTTTCGGACTTAGTTGCTGGCGTATTCTACTCCGTATCACCTACAAATTAACGATTAGTCTCAAACCCGAACTAAGAATGAACGACAATACGATTTGATAGATACTCCGTATCACCTAACTGTGGTTAGGTGATACGAAGTAGAATACGCCCGTAACTAAGCCCGAAAGTACGGACTACGGGCCTAGAGAGTAGCCCCCCAGAATACGCCCTCTACTAAGTCCGAGACTACGGACGTCGGGCTTAGAGAGTAGCCCCCCAGAAATAACTACTACACTGCACTACATTACACTACACTTGTACATCTTAATATTATCTCAAAATCTTCAAGCTATAAACTAACGAAATAATTTGTAAATACATTTCTTTTTATTTTTCTCTTTTTCTTCACATGACTTAATTGTGGTCTAACTTTTTTAGTACTGATGTAGCTTAGTTACTCGTTATCTATGTTATCCTGATTGGAGGAGCACTGATTTCCAAGATACAGATTTTTACCTAGTTTGGCAATCAGGAGTTAATTTCGGTTAGAAGCTTACATGTTATGTTTTTAGTATTGAAACTGTATAAGGCTAAGTTCTGATTTTGTACAATAAACGTTATTGATTGATTGATTGAATTGTAAATTAATCTGTGGTATTTTTATTACCAATTTTATTCCATTCAATTTCGTTGGATCCCGGTTTTAAATCCTATTTTTCAGGTATTAACGATGGGTTGATTTGCTATTTCCATTGAATCCCATGTAATAACAACATGGATATTTTTCAGAAGAAAAGTATCAAACACTTTAAAAGCAGCGTGTTCGGCCTTATCTTGGAGTTATATGAAAAAAAAAATTGACGTGTAAAAGAGTTACATGTGACCTATTTGCAAAATAAATATGATAATTTATGATTTATGTTCGGCCCACCGAACGAATGACTGAAATAAAAAATAAATTTAATTATACTTTATTTGTTGAGTTGATTCAACCTTCGACGTTACAATACATCTACAAAACGATTCATTTTGTAGCCAAAACTGAACAATGTAATTTTGAAGCTTATCCATTTTCGACTGTACAGAACATTCGTACTGTCATGTAATGCGTGCAAATTAGACCCAATGACAATGAGTACAGCAATGTGGTCAGTCAATATAAAACCTCCATCTCATTTTAAACAATTTTTTTGTTTGAAAGTACCCGCTTTCTGATTTTTTTAAGCATTTGGGATCCATCGGAAATATTTTTTGGAATTCAATGACTTTTAAATCTTAAAAATTTGGGATCCAACCGAAACACATAATATTTTTTGTGGGATCCAACACCAAAAATATTTAATTTGATTTCAAAACTGGGATCCAACGAAAATAATGTTTTACTCAACATAAGCCTAAAATGGGAAACGAAAGATTTACATTCACTGCACACATTAAGGGATTTAGTAATTTCGGAGAAGACTTTCCACAAATCCGCAAACCAATTGACATCTACATTTATTTTCTGAACCACCACCCACTCCAATCGTTTGCTATCTAAAATTGCTGCCGTTTAGTTCGTTCAATTGAATATAAATTGGCTTATCCTAGGTTCGCATAACATCACATCCGAAAATAGAGATCTGTGAGCTGATTTTGATCCGCTTTGGAATAGGACAAGAATATTTTTATAAAATATATAAGTTTTTATTTAACTTCCAGTTAAAATGTATAGTGAATTATTTAAACAACAAGTATTATAAATTTAATATAGTTATAGGTGGAGACTTTAATATAAATATCTTAGATAGAAATGTAAGAACTAGTCAATTTCTAGACTTAATGCTAGAATATAAACTAACACAATACATAAAAATACCAACTAGAATAACACAAACTACATCTACATGTTTAGACTTAATATTTACAAACACTGACAAAAATAAAATATATACAACAGTAGAGGAACTAGGCTTTTCAGACCATTGCGGAACAATTATGCACATCACCATACCAACACCACAGTTAGCTACACGAACAACTTGGTATGTTAAGAAAAGAATATTTAGCGACAAAAATATCCTAAAATTTAAGTCTAAATTAAATGAACACGATTGGAATAAAATCCTACCAAAAAACAAAAAACTAAATGATAATTACAAAGCATTTCATAATATACTAACAAATATCCTTAACATTTGTATACCAATACGTAAAGTCAAAATAAAAACCAATTTAAAAAAAACACTGGTTAACGACGGGCATCAAGATCTCCTGTAAAAATAAACGATTGTTAAAAATACTCACACTTAAAACAAAAAATCCTATCATAACAAATTACTATAAAACTATGAAAAAATATTAAAAAATCTAGTTACTACATCCAAAAAGTTACAATACATATATAAAACAAAAAAATCAAATAATAAGATTAAAACCATGTGGAGTATCATAAATGAGAGAACTAACAAAAAACATAAAAAGGAGCATAATAATATTAAATTGCAAATAGCTAACGACCTTATATCCGAACCCAAACAAGTAGCCAACACTTTTAACAATTTGTTTGCGTCCATCGGGGAAACCAGCGCTAACACATCTAGTTGCAAACCGGGGAGCACCTCTGTACTAAATACCACAGAGAATTCGATGTTTCTTGGCCCAATAGACGCTTGGGAAGTAAACAAAATAATAAAAAATCTGAAAAATAAAAGTAGTTTCGGGATTGACGAAATACCACCACTGCTACTAAGACAATACGCTGAAGAACTTACCTTGCCGTTTTACCTGCTACTGAACCAGTCATTTGACGAAGGTATCTTCCCTGATTTGTTAAAAAAATCGATAATTAAACCTATTTACAAAAAAAAATACGAAAACAGATCCTAACAACTATCGTCCAATAGCTCTCTTACCATCAGCCTCAAAAATCTTCGAAAAAGCCATGTGTGACCGAATTTATAAATTTTGTGAAAAATATAATATTTTAGATGAATGCCAGAATGGCTTTCGAAAAAACCGTTCCACCACCTTAGCAGTCTATAAATATATCCAGGAAGCCCTTAATATTATAAATAACAAAAAATACGCCATAGGAGTATTACTAGACATGACCAAAGCCTATGACAAAGTCCAATTTGATATTTTGCTAAACAAATTATACGGAATAGGAATACGCGGGAAGGCTCATAAATGGTTAACATCTTACCTTAAGAACAGGACTCAAGTAGTTGAAATAGAATACTATAACCATAAAATTAAAGAAATAGAAAAAATTCAGTCATGCAGCAAAGCAATTAACGCCTCAATTCCCCAAGGAAGCGTGATAGGATGCCTCTTATTTTTAATTTATGTTAACGACTTACCTAAAGCCATAGAAAAGCCATGTGTCTTATTCGCAGACGACATATCTATATTAGTATCATGCCAAAACAACGAAAATATAGAAGAAACTCTCAACTCTATCCTGACTAAAACGTGCAACTGGATGAACGAACATAACCTCGAGATCAACTACTCGAAAACCAAATTAATAACTTTCCACCCTTACCAAAAAACCCCCTTAACTTTAAATTTTATCTTCAGCAACTCAAAAATAGAAATCGTTAACGAATTTACCTTACTCGGCCTAGTCATAGATACACATATAAACTGGAAATCACACATACAGAAAACTCACTCAAAAATTTCTAAATTCACTTACGCCCTTCGTGAAATAAAAAAGACCACTAATTTTAAAACAGCGCTTACGACATATTACGCTTATGCCTATTCATGGCTCAGCTATGGTATCACCCTTTGGGGAAACAGCACAGATGCACAAACACTCTTCACCCTCCAAAAGAAATTGGTTAGAATTCTGCTAAATATTGAGCAAACTGACAGCTGCAAACCTTTCTTTAAAAAACATGGTATTTTAACCCTTCCCTGCATATATATTTTAGAGACATGCAAATTTGTACGGAAACACCAAGAATTTTATTCAAAACGTGGAGACATCCAAACACGCTATCTACTCAGACACCAATCTAGGCTAAACTTACCAAGTTCTCGATTAAAAATGCACTCTAAAAGTCCCTATGTAATGTCTATTAAATTATATAACAAACTACCCGCTTCAATAAAAAGAGAAGAGAAAATTAATATATTTTTAAGAAAACTCAAACAATTTATGCTAAATAAAAGCTACTACTCGGTAAACGAATATCTAAGTGATAAACTAATAAAATCATAATAATTGCGTACCGCAAACTACCCAAGTCTCTGTGTTTTTACATAATTTAAAGAAAAAAGCTTCCTCTCTTCTACTTATCTTGCTGTGCCCGACAGGGTCCACATGAACCAATTTTGTTTTTACCACCTAAGAATACATGTGGAATGCAATAATGAATGTCTTTTCGTTTATATTTCCAGAGTATCTCAACCTACAAATATTGAGACTTGTTGATTTTCTGTTGTCCAAAAAAAAAAACACTACAAAGTAAAAAATTACTTTAATTTCGGAAGTCAGTGTTTTTGTTAGTTTCTTCCTATTTTGAGACCTACTTCCGAAATTAAAATTATTTTTTACTTAATAGTGTTTTTTTTTTTTGAAGTCGGTTGTATTTTTTTGTAAAAAGTTTTTTATTTTTCACTTTTTAGTGGTACCCCACACATAACAACACCACTGTAAAATCGCAGAAAAGCAAAATACGCAATTTCGATTACTTGGATGACATAAAACCATCATCCAAGTAGACGAATTCCAGCTATTTCAATTTAAAATTCAAAGTAAAATTAAATGGGACCAATCTGCAAGTATATCCTTTCAGATAAAACAAGAAATTTTCAAATCGGTTCATAATTGTCGTAGTTATGAGGTAAACATAAAAAAAAACATTCAACCGAATTGAGAACCTCCTCCTTTTTGGGAAGTCGGTTAAAAAGCATGTTTCATCGCCTTCACATTAGAAGGCCAATGCTCACACTTACCTTTCGCCAGCGGAGTATAAGGAAGCTACATGCCAAATTTCAAATTCCTACGACTAGTAGTTTTGTTCTCTCCTAGTCTTAAGGATTGGCAATCTCACACTGTGGTGAGACCAAGCGCACGACCATCGCTACAGCAAGATGTGATACAAGAAGTTGTCCCAAATTCATAATGAGAAAACTGAATAAGATACATGTTTTGCTTGATCTAAGAATACAATGTTATTTGCACTTTACTAAATATTCAGACTAGTTTAAGACCGGTTGACGTGACTGGTTAAGCGAGATAGCACCAAATTCACACATCACACATCTCTTAAAAAAACTGCTCGCCAGTCCGGGCATTCACACTCTATAGAAAAAATAACAATTTATACACCTAATCGACCATCAAATTCATTTCACTAGATTCATAAACACATACCCAGCTTTAAGATCTCGAGCCTACAGGCTAGGAAATCGGCATTCCTGCTAAGTTTATAGCTACAATGTAGTAGCTATTACTACGATATAGTACCTCGGACCAAGTACGTACTGTACGTAGAGCTAGGTTTCTAACGCAACAAGGCCATTGACGAGACCAGCCTGGTACAGTCGTGACGAGCTTAGAGCTTTAGCTTCTAATCTTGAAAAATGGGAGGAATAGCATTTCCCTCATAATCGTTATGAAGTTGAAAGGTCAAATTGTGCTGAGTAAATATGAAAGATTCTAATGACTATTTCAGTTAATAAATACTGGGACAGTTCCCAGTGTAAGACACATGCAATTTTGGTTCTGTCCTTTGGAAAGCAGATCTGGCCACCACTAAAATTATTAATTTGGGAAGACGGTAATATGTTTTTAACGGGCTTTTCAAAAAAAATAATATTCATCTTACAACCTACTATTAATTAAAGGTGTAAGGGCCTCTTTCACCATCTCCAAGTAAAGCGTTGATTAGTTACTTCCCAATTAAAGTGAATCGGCAAGTAAAACTTACGAGTATCTTCTGTCAATTTCACAAGCGAAAATAAAGCTTCGAGTAACAACTTACCGGTTAAGTGAATGACTTAACAAATCATACGTTGCATTCGTTCAATATTACGTCAACGTTACTCGTCAAACGTCATTGACAGGTTAGCTGTCATTTGTCATTTCATTTTGTGTATTGTTTGTTGTGTTTTTGGTTAGGAAATTATTGCGTGTGGATTTTTTTTTATAAATTATCATGGATAAAGTTAAAAGAGATAGAAGTGCAAACTTTTCAATTGTACAGAAATACCAAACTGTGTTAGTGTCGGAGATAAGACCCCGTCCGCGTCCATAGGCGCAAGTAATGGTGGACGCGACCGTATCAAACAAGGAAATTGTAAGGAAAACTAATTAGAATTATAATTGAATCAGATTAGATTAGGTTTAGCATTCTCTAATTAGTGTTATAAGGATATTTTTGCATCACAGGTTTAGTTAGATTCTAGTTTAAATGCGAATTTAGATGTAATGATTTTGTATTGTGAATAATTACGTAGATTGAAAATGTGATTTTTTGTTTGTGATAGGGATTTCAAATTAGTTTTAAAATAAAGGTCTTGACCCAAAACCACTTTTACAAAAAGAATTGAGTTGATAAGACTTATGGTTTTCGAGATATTTTCAAAAATGTATAGTGAAAATTTGTTAACCGTCAAGTAAACACTCTAATTGGCAGACGACCTGGCAAGTAAGTTACTGGTCAGTTTAATCATTGATTAGTGCTACTCGAACGTCGTCGTGAAATTGACACGTGCAGTAACGGTGACTTTAATTGGCGATTAGTCTACTCGATACTTTACTCAAGGGTGGTGAAAGAGGCCCTAATAGTTGCTAGCAGCATACTACAGAAACACATTTCGAAAATTACTTGAATACTTTTTCTAAAAGCCAGAATGATGGCTTTAAATTAACTAGTATTTTCCACATATTAAATCCCACCTTAAATTTATCTAGAACACCTTCAATTAACCAAAAACTTATTCATGCATAAGGCTAACTTAATTTTCCTCAAGCTACTAGCATTTTCCTCGCCTGTACTCACCAAGCTGGGTCGCCCACCGGCGGCGCATGCGCCGCTTCTCACATAATGGCCGCTTCCTCCGTCCACCTCAGGATGTCCGGTCGACGGGAAATCTTAGCTCACCTTCTATGGGCAATATCTTGACATACTTTGAGGAGGAAAAGCGAGAAGATTGGGGAAAAATTGTTGCAAAAAAAAAAGTGGTCAAAATGACGTTTATTTTAAATATAAGTTTCTTCGAGAAGTGTCGTAATTTTTATAACAATAATTCACCCATACTACACGCAGTGCCAATGTGGAGCTTCTTCAAAGCATTTGCGTCACCTGAGTAATTCGCCCGTCGTACACAAGCACCGACACATTCCGAAAGGGGCCACTTTAGGAGAATCATAATATTAATCACACAAAAATCTGTCAAATTTCATATTCATCCTTATCGCGTACGCATAAGGTTGATTGGGAAAATTTTGATTTTGCTCAAGTGGTCTTGTAGACCCGCAGTATTTACACGAAGCCTCAGCTGTCCGGGTTTTCTAATACTTGATGGACATTTGCCAATTTAATTTGAGTCAATCGATACGAAAAGAAGAAGATAATCATATTATTACCAAATGCATTTGGTAATAATATGATTATCTTCTTCTATAAGCCTCAAAATATTGAAAGCGTCAAACAGAGTTTTGGCGAATTTATTAATTTATAATACCGATAAAATGTGATTAAAACAGCATAAATAAATAATAATCTAAAACAAATAATATGGCGTCTGAAAAAAAAAAAATGTAAAGCTTGTGAAAATCTTATCCCTTTCATTTTCATAGTTTTCATTCAGCCTTAATGGACCACTGGACATAAAACAATAAGTTTTTGTTTGTTGAAGTTCAAATACGCCTGCAAACAAATTCTGAGTCCCAGCATTGTCTTGTCACTAGAGAATGTATGTAAATGCTGATGATACCCAGTTCTACATTTTTTGTGGGCAATATCACCTCAGCTGTCACCTTGTGACATAGTTTTACATATTGCTGCGATGTCTACTTCCTGTTTTGTCTAGTGTTGTACCGCATGTAGTCTAGGAATATCGATACGTTTGAGACTTTCATTTGTTTTGTTTATTAAAAGCTATAAGTTCCAAAGGTGAACATTTTTGTCACTATGTACTAATATTTTTAAATAGTACAGCGATGTCATACTTTGTTTAGTGTTGTACCGCACATAGTCTAGGTATATCGAAACGATTGAGACTTTTAATTTATTTTGTTTAATAAAAGCTTTAAGTCTTGAAGAGAAATGTCTGGCTCAATAGTTGGGCATTTATTTTAACTTCGAATTTCAGAAAATAATTAACTATTGGGAAATATGTGGCCAAATCATTGTTCTTTTTTATCATAACCAATTGGCCTAGCCTTTTCCCCCAAGTATGTCGGGGTTGTTTTCGAGTTCAAACAGGATTTTAAACTGTATTTTTTTTAGCTGGATACCGGTATTTCACAAACCAGTAACTTGCATTTTTTTTTGGGACAAGCTCGACACACAGTTCCAATCACTGCAACTCCTGAAAGACAGAATCAACAGTGGTGACCACCAAAACAACGCCGAACCAATGAAGCCCGGGGAGTCCCGCAGAAAAGATCCAACAGTCTTGGATCCCGCATCGAAATAAATAAAAAAGTACGGTGGAGTAGTAAAATGCACTACCCAATCGCTGGGTAGTGAGATAGCGATAGCCTTGTCTCGACGACTGTCAAAAGACGTTCAAAAGACATCCGGGACCAGCGCAATTAGCGTGAGGAAACTTGATAGAAAACGTACGGTCACCAATCCACGGGCCGACCTTGGAAATCATTGCTTGACCTTGGAATTGCCATGCGGCTATTATTATAATGCTACAATCTCTTCATTCTTCATTATCGTACCTTACAATGCTTCTACGTACTTTACTAATCATACTCACACTCGAGAATCTCGAAGCAGATTATGGTCACGACGCATGATGGATTCTCTAAGTCGATCGATAAGTGTATCGAGTTCAGCGCATCACTACTTGTCGGTAACCTGTTTCACGCCATGTACTCAGTATGTGGGATAAATGTAAACTTCACTCTTGATATCACGCGGGGCTAAGCGCGTGCGGTATGTGAACGAATTCTTTCTCTATGGTATTGAAGAATGACAATGTTTTTGAATATACGGCTGGTACGCTGTTAAAGAATGGCAATGTTTTTTAATATTCGTATGGGTTTCATGTCATTGTGTAATGTGACCAACAGCAGCTCGTGGCTAAATAATAACAGTTGCACAGTTCAGTTAAGCAAGGCTTGCCGAGGTTGGTCTGTGGATGGGTGGCCATCTTAACATACCGAGTTTCCTCCGTGCCTCGGAAAGCACGTTAAACTGTTGGTACCGGCTATCATTTGGAGATCTTTGACGGTCTTTACGGATAGTCAGAAGCCAGAAAATCTGACACCAGTCTTGCCAAGGAGTCCCGTGATACCCAGTTAATGGGTTGTGGAGGTCTGGTAGGCAGCCGCTCCACGTAAAATACTGGCATTCAGCTTTATCCGGTTTGAGTGGACTGGACGCCCACCCCAATGTAGTTGGGAAAAGGCTAGGCAGATGTGCAATGTGAGCCCTTGGTCACATTGCACAACGTCATAGCAAGAGAGAGGCCTCTTGCTTTGATAAATTTTCCTATCTTTTCCAAACCATGTTGGGGTCGGCTTTCAGTGGACTGGATGCAGCTGAGTGCTGCACAATAGTGTTTACGTGGAGCGACTGTCTGAAATTCCAGAGGATATCTGTGTTCAATGGCAGTCAAAAACTAAATAAATGAAGTATTTTGCTTAAATTTTATCAGCAGCCTACTAAAAGATGGCAGCTGATGGCAGCACTAAGGCATTTAGAGTTATTGCGCGAGAAATTTAAAAAGTCACTGACTTGTCAAACCACCCTCGTATAGGTATGCTAAAAAGTTTTTAGTTAGATTCATCATCATCATCATCATCATCATCATCATATCAACCGAAAGATGTCCACTGCTGAAAAAAAGGCTTCTCTCAAGCGTCGCCACAACGACCGGTCCTGCAGTACGATTCTGTAAACATGTCAAAGTGAACACTTAGACGACAAGTGAGCTGTCATGCCATCTTGTTTGTATGGTTTGACAGCTCACTTGTTGTTCACTCCACTTAAGTGATCACGGTGAGATATCAACAGAATCGACCGGCTGTATCTCTTTCGTCCATCAGCTACCAACGACCTTCCTTTTTTTTGGTAGATAGAGAACTATTTCGCTAATTAGTCAGATTTGATCAATATTAGTAGATGAAAATCGATCTTTGAATCATTTTATTAGTCTGCAGCACAACTACTCGTAACTACAGTTATAGCTGCAACTGTTTTTGCTTGTAGATGAGAAAGAATACTGAGCCCTCTATAAAAATACTGCTGAATTACGTAAAGAGAAAGTATGGTGAAAGACTTTGTAGTTCCTTACAGTGTATCTAGATGGCAGCTTATAAAGTGAAAGTTTGTAGAAGGTCGTTGGCAGCGCCATCTTTCGTACGTAGTGTTCACCAGTTGGATCCAAAAGTGAGTGAGAGACTGCTAACAATGAACTTTCACGGTTGTTTTAGTACAAAGTAACGATACTAGATGGCGTTTTTAAATGTTTTTAGTCGAAAATTAAGAGCACGGTTTTTTGCGGCAGTTTTATATATAAAATCTTTCAGATCGCATCATTTTCTAAATAAAACTGGTATTATGTTTTATCATGTTTGGTGAGCATGATGGGAAATCATCAAATTACTTTTACCGCTCTGGGTGTGGACTGCGGTAGGGCTAGAATCTAACTTACCAAAAACGCACACATTTTCTATCAAATAGTTCTGGCACTGCATTTACTCTCTTGAAAAATTCCGCAACATATCGGCGTCGTCTACAGTGTAGTATTAATTGTACAGACTTCTACTTTGTATGTATGTGTACCTGCAGAATAAATGGGTAATTCAATAAATGTCAAGGTGGTTCAACAAAAACATAAAGGTATTTGCACGTTCCATTTTTAGATCTCTATGGCGAAGAACGTGCACGCGACACTCTTTTAAATCAGCATATAGTGTCTGATTTTGTTTATGAAAATCTACTCCTGCGAATGGATAAAATGTGACGTTCAAAGTGTTTTTTAATTGCTTTAAATGCTCTGACTATGACTAACCGCCTTTCTAAACAATAAGCTAATTGATACGTAGTTCTTTGGAGGTAGGCGGTACTGAGGGTAAAGTCTCGCAAACCTCTATTGAAAAGGGAGGATCCTCCGCCCAGGCGGTTATTGTGTATGGCGGGCAACTGCCCGATAGTTCAAATTCGGGCTGATGTTAATGTTCAAATCGCACGGTTAACACGTTACGTTCGCTGCCAGTTGGATAGATGGCATCGCAGTTCTTTTTGTTGCGATGTAGATTTGCTCCGTTGTTTTTGAAGTGAAAACTTAGCGGCGTTGAGCACTTTTCTTGGGATGGAAAATGTTAAACTCGCATCAGGACACGTGACTTGCTCGAAAATTCGTAAGACAAACTCGCGGCAGGACACGTGACCTGATCAGAAATTCGTAAGACTCAAAAATATAATGTTCAAGTTTTCACTTCTGCCGGCACTCCCGGAGTGCAAACCGTTGTTTTTTTTTCTTGTGGCGGCATTGAAACCGCTACATTATTTACCTACCTAGCTATCTAACAATCTACTGGTACGTACAGCAATCGGTCACTGTTCAACTATGTTTTGCATGTTTCAGCCAAATATATTCACACTACGGAGGTACGGCGTGTCTTCATTCGATTTCCGGACGGAATTCTACTTGGAATTTCTACTAGATCCCCGCGGTAACTGAATTTGTGCCCCGTTGAAGGCAGGTGGTTTGGTCGTGTCACATGCAATTAAAGCGTTTATTACACGACACGGTATTCAGGGTCGTAAGTCCCGATATAGAGTGGTGTTATAAGAGTTAGGGACCCTAATTAGGGACCGGTGCGGCCCGGTCTACTTACCTCCCTAACTCTCTTACTACCGGGCAGTGTAATAGCGTCACTCTAAGTCTCTTATAAAACCACCCTAAGGGTGCTTTTCCACCAGAGATGTGCTATGCTACGTTGCTATCACCAATGATATCCACCAATCATATTTATTGGTGCACATATAGCTCAGCACTGGTGGAAACGGATTTAACTAAGATATGTTTTTTTATATGGAAAGATGCATGCTATGGATGTGTGCTATGGATGCGTGCTATGGATGGTCGCGAGTGTTGTAGCTATGAATAGAACAGTGCATCTACAGGAGGCGAGCTGCGCATTTTCCTCGCATAGCTACCTTGCGGCTGCGCATTTTTAACCGACTTCCCAAAAAGGAGAAGGTTCTCAATTCGGTTGTTTTTTTTATGTTTGTTACCTCATAACTCCGTAAATTATGAACCGATTTAAAAAATTCTTGTTTTATCTGAAAGTATATACCTACTTTTTTGTCATCCAAGTAATCGAAATTGCGTATTTTGCTTTTCTGCGATTTTGTAGTGGTATTGTTAGGTGTGGGGTACCACTAAAAAGTGGAAAAAGGAAAAACTTTTTACAAAAAAATACAACCGACTTCCAAATGAAAACAAAACTACAAAGTATAAAATAACTTTAATGTAGCAAATCGGTGTCAAAATACGAAGAAACTAACAAAATTAAAGTTATTTTTGACTTTGTAGTTTTTCATCTGAGCTAAAACGCGGACAGTCAGTTGGAAATAGCGAAACTATAAGGGTTCCTGTGCTATTTTGACTACGGAACCCTAAAAATTAAACAATTCTCGATTAACAGTTTCAGTCATCTAAAAGATTTCCAAACAAGTTGATAGTATAATTAATTCTTGAGATATCCAGCTGTGACAGACTGACAGACTTAGTCACACCAAAAGGGTTCCGTTTTACCTTTTAAAATCCTAAAAACTGAACCCTTATAGGATCACTTTGTTATCCGTCCGTCCGTCTGTCAAGTTTCTTATGAGGGCAGTATTATAGGCATATCTAATTCTGCCTAACCCTTCAGCTATGCAGTCAAATCCTTAGTGTTCTAGTCCAACTGGCACTTGGCAAGGTTCGGCACCCAAAGAGTAAAACGGGACACTATTACTAAGATTCTGCTGTCCGTCCGTCTGTCTGTCCGACTGTCACCAGGCAGTGTCTCATGAACCGTGACAGTTGAAATTTTCACAGATGATGTATTTCTGTTACGATGTTGATAACTGCAACATCGATATTATATTCACTTTAATTAGGTAAATTAAAATGAAACAAATGCTTGAAGGATCTCCCATAAAACAAGCATGATTTTTTTTGCCGTTTTATAGAAAAAAAAGATGTCAGTACCATTATTTATAAAAACGGCAAAAATAAAACCCTTTGTTTGCGAGTCCGACTCGCACTTGGCCAGTTTTTATTCACATTCTCACATATGACGCCCGGTTTTTGAGGTATTTATCGATCGTTAATCTCCTAACACTAATCAACAAATAACAGTTAACGGACAAAAAAAAAATGACCGATAAGAGGTTCATAAAAAAAAAAAAAATACAAACATCCGAATTGAGAACCTCCTCCTTTTTGGAAAGTCGGTTAAAAAGGATCTGAGGTAAGTAGGTACTTCTCAAAAATCGGGCATAAGTGACTTTTGCTTTAGGCATCTAACTAACAACGGTTCACAAGAGAATTTCAGAGCAAAACACCGAAGAATATCAGCGAAGATCCGCAAAATACATCATCACAACACAATAGTATTGCATCAATCATTATGTGCCCAAAAATGTCGCAATTCCATTGACATAACACAGTCTTGCTCGTTTTGTAGCAATTTGTTAGTGAAAGGCTTTTAAAAATAAAGCAGTAAAGTTCAAAATCAAGTGAAAGTGTATCGGCCGTTCAAGAGAAAATTGGTGGTTAGTCTTTTTTTCCGTTTATTTACTTTTTTTGTGGCTTATTATAAAATTCTTTGGAGAGAAACGAATTGGTTTTCAATTTTTTTTTTCTTTAGTTAGTAGGTGGGTGATTCGTAGGTTGGGATAAAAATTTGCAGTTGCTATATTATTAGTGTAACTATGAAGCCGGTAAGCTTTTTGCTACGAAGAAAATTACGCCAGCATCTCGTTCTCAACTATTTGGCTAAACACTTTTGGCGATACACACACAGTGACTCACTGTCTTTTTTTTATTTTTTATTATGGCCTCTCGCACCTACAAACTCTAGAAAGTTGTAGCTACTTAACCGGACTTGCCTGTGGTGGCCTAGGTGAATTTAAGGCCCCCAGCCAAAGCTATATACTATATACTAAAACGCCGCTCCCTGAGGGCACCCCCTGCGGGGTACGGACCTCGACTCAGCGGCATCGTGTGGGGGAGGGAAGCAAGGGACTGGCTGGGTCATGATTCCATTATTTGGGGAGTTTAAAGCTACTGGCTCAGCTTTGCGGACTCATTGTCACTGTGTGAGTTTTCAATTTACTATGACAACTTTAAGTATAAGGCCACATGAATTGCCAATGTCATAATTATTAATTAATTCCATATTGATGAAAAGGATAGCGCTATTCGTCCTGTTACTCTCACATGATGATTCTTGCCTAAAAAAAGTGACATTCTTAGGGCGATTGTTGAAATGCCAAAACGTTTGAGATTGTCCACTAGTTCCACAAATAAAATAATATGCATGGAATATGGCCCGTGCCTGCCACGGTTGCGTCACCGCGGCCCTGGAACGCACAGGGAATTTGGAGGGAAACGGATGGGTTTTAGTCAGCCAGAGTCTGACACTCCCTTCCACTCCGCCCAGAGCGGAAGGAGTCATTTGTTGATTCAATCATAAAAAAGTGTACAACGTACGAACTTTTTTCTTGCTCTAAACTTCGTTATTTATCGATCTCATCACACCAGCCTCCTTCTACCATCGCGCATCGGATATCCAGACGCATTGAAACTTGCCATAACTACCTTGTTGCTATTCCACCAATTCGCACTTAGCGTTTCCAAGCGTCTTTCATAATGCGCACAGCATAGGAATGGAACTCTGCCTGTGTCTGTGTTTCCGAACGCTTACAACCTTTAATTTTTTCAAAGTTAGAGTGAACAGGCTTCTGGGTAAGCTCGCTCTATCTTAGACTTTGTTTCTGTCATCTCTGACGTAGACTAGAGTCAAGAGCAAACCCATCTCAAACAAAATAAAAACCAGATGTGGTTTGCTTTGAACGCAGGTCTTAGGTGGTAGGGAACATGTGTGGGTAAATAGTTTCACAATTTAGTTGTACGCATAATGAATTTGCAGCCGAAGCTCTATACATTTATGGACTTTCTTAATACTATCAAAAACAGAACTAAAGATATAAAGCTGTATGCAGCTGAATCGAATTCTATCGTTATCCAGTACTTTCTCTACCAATGAAAAACTTTTCATAATTTATTGTTCAGGTATCTACGAAGGGTTCTGGGTTCAAGGTCTGGAAGGGTCAAGTTCTTAAAACGTAACAGACCGATATGTTGCAGGGATGTTTGTTGGCCACTTCTTCTCTACAGTTAAAACACTAGGAAGTGCAGGTGACGGGCGGGCGTTTTGGGGGATTGTCTTTTGTAAAATCTTGACATTCAAAAAGTGCTGGCTCTCAGCCTAATTTGAATAAATGACTTTTGAACTTTGAATCGCAAGTATATCTGGCACCAGCCATAGTACGATGCATCACAAAAAACGGCAAAAACATATCATTTTCTTTTGGGGGTACCAAAAATAACAAAACCATTTTGCCATTTGTAAACCTTAGCGCATCCATCGCTCCACACCAATCTACCCACAATGAGCTTTGACAATCGTGACTACATTCCGTGGCGAAGCGTGGGTACTGTGGGTAGAACGTGACTTGAAAACTGGTGTTTTATGTGGTGTGTGAGGAGGTGGAAATGGAGGTTCTTTATTTAACATATAAATAAAATTGTTTGTTTTCAACATTTGGTTTGTAAATTCTCCAATTATCTTTTTTGTTTTGTGTATCTTTCCATCGTATTAGTTCACTATGGTAAATTACTTTCCTTCGTAGATGGGTAACCCGAACAATAAATTATGACCCGTTTTTCAGTATCTAATAATGAAAGCCCTAAAGGATCACGATAAAAGTCGACTCAGGACAGCTTTTTGCTTAAGTAGTATAAAAATACAGAGTAATAATAAATTAGAAAGTAAACAAATACAAGTGACCGTTGTTACACATTTAATTGGCGGCTACGATAGAGACAGTGATATTAATCATGAAAACGAGATGATAATTTTATGAATTATTGTGATTTCATTGCCTTTCATTTCTTCACTATGTTTCTGGTATCCAAGTTACAGATTCGTATTTTACGAACTTTATTTAAAGTTAACAAAATCTATTTTGTACCCACCCATACAATAAATACATACATAAAAAAAAATAGTAACATGGAACTATTACTAAATTACGCCTGCATAATATCTATTCGCTGTACATACTTAGCTTCTAAGCGCCAAAGACTCACAAATTTCCACATTTTCACACTTCAAGCTATCAATTCCAAAATAAAACACAAACAACTAAAAAAAAAGAATAATTTAATAAATACTTAATAAATTACACCCACTCATAAATAAATAACTTAAACCCTAAGAACTACCCTCATACTGCATCCACCCCCTATAAGGGAGGGGTGTGACGTCAGGAACATCTCTCCTCCGTCTGTGGTGACCGTGGTGACCTGCGTAGATGACCTGGTGGTCCTCTCCTCCTTCGTGGGAGGTTAGTTTCTTTACTCCGACGATAGCAGCCAGCATGAGGGCGAGAGCTGATGCAGCTAGTGCCTGGAGACAAGAAGATTTAAATGGTATATTAGTTTTTCATAATACTCGCTTTGTACAGACGCCAGCACATCGAGGTACTTGAAACTGACAAATTTTGTCAATCAAAAAAATACAACCGACTTCCAAAAAAAACCATTGCAAAGGAAAAAATAACTTTAATTACGGAAGTCGGTGTTTTTGTTAGTTTCTTCGTATTTTGACACCGACTTCCGAAATTAAAGCTATTTTTTCCTCGGTAGTGAGTGGTTTTTTTGGAAGTCGGTTGTATTTTTTTTTTGTAAAAAGTTTTTTAATTTTCACTTTTTAGTTGTACCCCACACCTACAACACCACCTGCAAAATCGCAGAAAAGCAGAATACGCAATTTAGATTACTTGGATGACATGAAACCATCATCCAAGTAGACGAATTCCAGCTATTTCGATTTTAAATCCAAAATTCGTAACCAATTTTGATAAAATAAGATAAAATAAGAAATTCAAATCGGTTCATAATTGTCGGAGTTATGAGGTAACAAACATTAAAAAAAAAACAACTGAATTGAGAACCTCCTCCTTTTTAAGAAGTCGGTTAAAAATTAACGATAAACTTGAAAATCGAATACAGAAATTTGACAGATTGTTGTAGCATGATTTGCTCGTGACTTTACACATGACAGTTGAAAATTATTCAGGCAATTCAACAGTATGCATTGCGTTTCCAATTGTGTGGATCAAAGGTCCCTCAATAAATCACTAAAATTAAAATAATTATATGGTAGACATCCCACCTACACGCACAAAACGTTTTAGGAACACATTGTGCGTAGCAGATTTGGAATTCCTCGCCAGAGTCTGTGTTTCCTGATAGCTACAACCTGGGAGTCTTTAAGTTAAAAGTGAACAGGTTACTTTTAAGCAAGTGAGCTCCATCTTCGACCGCATTATCGCTTATCATTAGGTGAGATAGTAGTCTAACGTATTTCTATAAACTAAATAGTATAAAAAAGAGATAATTAGAAGATAATTAGAATCAAAACTGCATAATCATTAGATATAATTCGTTATAACTAACAACCATAACAAGTATACCCATACATTCTTAATTAACAACTATGCCATAGGCACTTAAAATTGTCTCACAGCCAGCGATCAGCGAGTAGCGAGTAAAAAGTTTCGATAGTTTGGGCGCTCGACTTAAAGCGAGTGCTTTTGTGCGACGGGCTTTTACTCGCAATATTCGCTACGGCTCGCAACAAAGGTAGAAATACCGCTGGTTGGTGAGTTCTGACCGCCAAGCGAGCATCGCCGAGCGAGTCTCGCTGAGCGAGTACAAAATTTGATAGCTCTTGTCGCTGGGATCAACTAGAGGTAAGAGCCGCTCGCCGGCTGAACAGTCAGCAATCGACTATGAATTTATTTATCTCTTTTACTCACACGAGATCTATATTTTTTGTCCCTTTCCTCATCGAGCAAGATAGTTTGGGCGCTCGACTTAAAGCGAGTGCTTTTGTGCGACGGGCTTTTACTCGCAATATTCGCTACGGCTCGCAACAAAGGTAGAAATACCGCTGGTTGGTGAGTTCTGACCGCCAAGCGAGCATCGCCGAGCGAGTCTCGCTGAGCGAGTACAAAATTTGATAGCTCTTGTCGCTGGGATCAACTAGAGGTAAGAGCCGCTCGCCGGCTGAACAGTCAGCAATCGACTATGAATTTATTTATCTCTTTTACTCACACGAGATCTATATTTTTTGTCCCTTTCCTCATCGAGCAAATAGTCGAAAGCTAATCTCTTCCTCGCCGGCGGTGAGACAAGTGCCTTAGGCTTAATTAAACCATAAAGAAGCCCCTATTATTATATTCATAATTATGATAGTTACTATAACATTTCCCTCTTATAGCACACTTGTAAACTTGAAATATTATATGAGGACTTTGCTTTAATTAAGTTGTTACCAGGCTAACTTGACGAGTTTTTGTATATACCTAATTAAAAGTGGCGGAAACATAATCAATAAATTTAATATTAAAGTCTGAAAATGAGTTGGCATTAGAAGGTAGGTGTTATTTTTTTTTTCAAACCTTTTAAATCTACTCACCAAATTATAATTTTGATGAAAATTCGGTCTATTCTGTTAAAATTAAGTGAACTGTCTAACATCAATCCATACAAAGATAATAATCCAGTCTATGATTCCGCTGATCCGCAGTATTGTATGTTGTATGTAATAGAAAATGTACGACATGCAATTCAGAAAAATACGGAAATTTTTCAGTTGAGCAACAAAAATTGCAACATAAAACCCTGGATCACAACAGGTCTAATCCGCTGTATGAAGCATAGAGACAAACTGCACATGAAAGCGAAATCGCAACCAGAAAATGCAGTGATACAATTGACATACAAAAGATATCGCAATTTTTGTAATAACCTTCTCAGAAAAATTAAATGCAATTACGATAAAATTGAACTGGAAAAGGCTGGAACTAATACTAAAAGAATCTGGCAGTATGTAAGAAATGTTACATACATATCAAAACAAAAAGAATCTTCGTCAGGTTTATTGCAAGCAAACACGTCACAACTGACATCTGCAAACATAGCAAATAACTTTTTTGTTAATGTGGGGAAATGTTTGGCAGAAAAAAATCGGGGTCAACCACGTTCCACACAGTACCTAACAAGCAGTCCTTTTATGGGTCGCAACACTTTAACATCCTTTGCAATGCTAGATACTGATGAGACTGAGGTTGAAAGTATAATTATGACCTTGAAAGACGACTGTGCCGTTGGCTGGGATAATATATCCACTAGAATTCTCAAACAGTTCAAGCATATTTTAGTACCACCACTTACTTATACTTTCCGCATCTGTTTATCCTCAGGTATTTTTCCCACGTGTCTTAAAAAAGCGATTGTTGTGCCCGTCTATAAGTCGGGTAGTAAAGAGCAAGTGACAAATTACAGACCTATTTCTGTACTGCCCTGTGTGTCGAAAATATTAGAGAAAATTATGAACAAAAGATTGTTTAAATATCTGGAGGATAAATCTATTTTGTCTGAGCGGCAGTTTGGATTTAGGCCTAAAGTATCAACTGCCGATGCCGTACATCATCTGACCGACTATATAGCACGGGAACTGGACAAGGGTAGCCACACAGTAGGAATTTTCCTGGACCTCGCCAAGGCTTTTGACACAGTTTCAATTCCCATTCTGTTGCGCAAGCTTGAAACTTTAGGTGTAAGAGGCACCCAGCTGCAACTCTTTAAAAGTTATTTAGAAGACCGTACCCAGTGCGTAAAGATTGACAATGTACTCAGCGCTGACCTAAAAAATACGTTTTTTGGTGTTCCCCAAGGAAGTATTTTAGGGCCCACTATGTTCTTAATATACATAAATGATCTTTGCAAATTAAAGCTAGAACATGGTATGATCATATCTTACGCTGACGACACTGCTCTACTTTTCTCGGCTGACTCAGAAACTGAAGTGTACAAGTTTGCGCAACACGGGTTCAATATTGTAAATAATTGGCTCCATCAAAATTCATTAACACTTAATACGGATAAGACCCATTTCATTAAGTTCTCGATGCGGAAACAAACACCTATCATTGCCCCAAAGCTGTATGCTCATTGTTGTTCAGTTCCTCTAAATAGTGAGTGCATGTGTCCCAATATTAAAATGACTAATAAAATAAAATACCTTGGTATCATTATAGACGATACCCTTTCTTTCAAACCATACATAGAAGCTTTACATATTAGAATTCGCAAGCTTATATTCATATTTAAAAAGCTGCGATATATTGCAGACCCAAAACTAATTAGACAAGTTTACTTTGCTCTGTGTCAGTCAATTCTGACATACTGCATTACCTCATGGGGTGGGGTGGGTAAAACTTTGTTACTACCCATCGAGAGAGCGCAAAGAGCGATCCTCAAGGTGTCTACTTGTCGCCCTTTTCTATTTCCCACTAACCTTCTCTATAAATCTTGTGAAGTACTAACAGTTCGATAGTTATTCATAATGAGCAACAGCCCTTCCATATTGCACAGAATTTACTAAAAAAAGACGGAAAGATTTAGTTTGCGTTAATAATAGCACAAAACATGTTTTCACGACCAAATTTTATATGTTCCTTGGACCACTATTATATAACAGACTAAACGCACTAACAAACATTTATTCCCTAAATTATTGTAATTGCAAGAGGACTCTCAAGGAAACTCTTCAAAGTATGTCCTATGAAGACACAGAGAAGTTATTAATTGTATTAAGATAGAGATTGTTCGTATTTTAATTAAATCTAAGATTATTATTACTTTTCATTTACACCTTTAAACATATTATATAAGATGACTAGTATATAACGTTTATTTTAGATGTGATTATTTAACAAGGAAAAAAGAATTGTACCTACCTCTTATCGCCTGAAACACAGGATTACCTAGTTCAGGCAAATAACATGTGTGAACTTTACGTAAATTTAAGCCAAAATTGTATTTATTATTTACCTTATGATTGATGAATAAACATTTGTATTTGTATTTGTATTGTTCTAATTAATTTTAGATCTTATAAATATCTACAAAAAAGTCCGCGACACACTATACCTATCTATGTCGAGTGAGGCACAACAACCATCTTTTTAATTTAAAAATCTTGATTTTTTTTTGGACTACATTTAAACGCGTTTATTTTACTCATGCTATTAATCTTTATCAAAATAAAGTAATTCAACTCTAAGTACAGTTTATGTAGATAATATTTGGTCTTTGAATGATTAAAATCGGACGTTTGGTTTTGAAGTTATGGCGAAATTAAAATATTACGATTTCAGCTGCACGACCCGTTGCGAAGTGGACGTCACCAAGGCGGGGGTGCGCGTGCGGGAGGGGAGTTTAGATCTATGACTCTATGAGTAAGGTACCCGCGCGGCTCAGACGCGAAGTCGGCACCCTACGCATCGGTCGTGCGCGAAGTCTAATAATACTGGTGCGATTTTTTTTAGATTTGGTTCTTTAAACTACACCTACGCAAAAGTTCTTCTCAGAGCTTAACAACATTTCTTCTCAGAGCCAAACAACAGTTCTTTTCAGGGCTAACCAACAGTTCTTTTCAGGGCTTACCAACAGTTCTTTTCAGGGCTTACCAACAGTTCTTTTCAGGGCTACACAACAGTTCTTTCAGAGCTAGAATATTACACGCTATTAACATTTTCATAAACATTTGAAAATGCCTAAAGAGAGCCATGTCTCAACTTACTAAACATAGTTCTCAAGCACGGGCAGCAAGAATATGCCGTATGGGAGAATCTTCACCTGAACGTTCACAACGCCTTGCTGAACAAAATCAGAGAAACTCTTAGGTACGCGCACGAGAGTCGAGTGTCGAACGTTCGCAACGCCTTGCACAACAAAATCTGAGAACCTCTGAGTTATAATATTATAAAGCAGAAGAGTTTGTTTGTTTGTTTGGTTGAGCACGCTAATCTCAGGAACTTTCAGTGTTAGATAGCCCATTTATCGAGGAAAGCTATAGGCTATATCATTAAGCTAAGTCAAAAAGGAGCGCAGAATTAATGGAAAATGTGACGCAGACGAAGTTGCGTGGGTCAGCTAGTGATATATAAATATGAATTTATTTAGATCACTTTTGACGATAAAGCCATATTTGTAGTTCTAATACATACAACATAACTTTATTCTTGGTCGGGTGTAAAAAAGGTGATTTAAATTATTTGTAAACCACAAAACGCTACAGAATTCATATCATGTAGATAACTTTGTACTTATATGAATCAAACGTTCTTAAAGGTTTGTCTTAGGTAGTCGATCATCAGTTCACGAAAGGTTCTTAATTATGTTATAGGCTGGCTTTTTCCCGGAACCTCGTACCCGCATATCCTGTTTTTTTCCGGTTCCCGTAATAATTTCAGGAAATGTTCTGTTAGTTTAACTTTGCGTTCCCCAAAGAACCTATAAGCCAAATTTAATTTTTCTACGACCAGCAGTTTCGGCTGTGCGTTGTCTGTCAGTCATTCGCTCAGTCATTGAGTAACGGAAGAACTTTATATATTAGGATATTGATTTGATGTTTTTTTGTTTGTTTTTTTTTTATATATTTATTTATATGACTTTGTAGGTGAATATAATGTCTTTGTTTTTAGCCCTACCTACTAATTTTACATACATCAACACTTGCTTTTGATACATCATTGTGTTAACAAAATGATTATTAATTTTACTAAGCCGGCTCTAGTTTATTTACCACGTGTGGTTCGATATACAGTTCAATCGTTAAATTCTTCCACTGCTCGTATAGGCAAGCATATTATTTTATTCCTGGAAGCTTATTTAGCTAGAAAAATTATTAATGCTTGAGTGTGTATTAAATTTTGTTTTATAGTATCATTGTGTGCTAGCTAACAAGAGATAAATAATAATAAATAATTTTATGCGTCATGTATTAATTACTTTGCAAACTAATGTTGTATAAATTCAAGTTCCTAAAATGTAACAGACAGACGTGTTGCTGGAGATTTTGTTGGCCACTTCTTCTCCACAGCTAAAACACTAGGAAGTGGTGACGGGTGTTTTGTCGGACTATCTTTTGTAAAACTTGACGTGGCACTCAGCTTAATTTGAATAAATTGTATTTTGATGTTTTTAAAGTCCTTATCAGTTTCAACTAGTCAAATTCAAGGTACCAGTTTTCATATACCAAACTCCAAACAACAACTCCACCGCAAGATGTTCATGGAAATGTCGTGTGGGTATAAGTGTAACAAAATACAATGATTGCCAAGTGATTTTAATTGGGAAAAGTGTGTAATTACCGCGGATAAGCGGGCCAGCTTGCGCACCGTGACGAGGAATACCGACGGTCCGTGCGCTAGATACTGTACGTGCTTGGTGGTACAGGAGGAGGTAGGAAACAGAGACCAAGGTTCGTATAAAATTATACTTGAACTACGAAATCTCTCAAGAACCGTAAGCCTCAATTGGGGCCAATTGGTATTGTAAATTGTCTTACCTGCTCGGTGGCGACTTGACACGATTGGAAATATAGTTTTTTTTGTCATTTATTTGTCAATGTCACCGGAAATAGCTGACTCCGTAAGATTGTAATAAATCTTGATTTATAAGTTTAGATATTAAATTGCTAAAATTAAAAAATACACTTAACTAACAAAAACTTACCTAATCTTGATTAGAATATAAATTCTCAATATATTCTGAAAAAATCGATTTTAAAACAATAAATCCCATCAAAATCAAATATTTTCCAAATATATATCAGTGTTTTATTTAGAAAAAATACTTTAAAATTTCACGCGATATTTTATGATTTTCCGGTGACTTTAACATTGGTAAGTAGATTTTATGTTTGATGAAAAGAGTGCTATGTTATTACAAATTAAAATTGACTAAAAATGTTTGCAGTCTCCGTGAGTCTCTTTTGTCTGTCAGCGGACTGTGTCTTATGCTTTCATGTTTTAAGAGTATTTTATATTGATTGCAGCTTTATCAATTAAAAAATAGTATAAATAGTGGTTGATCTTCAAGGTTAAGCTGTGCTTGCTGAAGTAGGACTGTGGATACATACCTACCGAGATTCTTCCGTGTTTTGGAAATCCCGTTAAGCCGTTGATCCCGGCTATCATTTGTAAATCTTTGGCATTAATTTAAGCAGTAACAAAAATCGTAACTTTTACAGTTTCTTTTCTCGTACCTATCCTTTGGTATTTTAAAGCGCCATCTGTAGAGGCAGCTACTACATTGAGATTGCAAAAACTTCGGTCTCTGTCTCCATATTTACTCTTGGGCTCTTAAGATCTTGTGATCTATTAGCAGTGTGAGCTCATTAGTAAGTAGGAACTGTTCTATGAAAATAATATAATTTTCTGATTTCAGATAGTTTAACAAGATGGTTGTGGCTAAAATTTGATGGCCAAGTATGAGATGGATTTGTGCACGAAGGGTCTCGTACCATAAACCGAAAAATCAGGATTTTTGTATGGCGAGAGAAATAAAAAAAAAAGATTATTGTCTTGTTATAATACAGTTAAATAAATAATTAAAACAGGTGAAATGTTCCCAAAGAGTTAAGCTGCTTTCAGAGTACGCTAAAATATAATAGCATAATTATAGTATATAGCTCATAGCTCAACCATATCGCGCACCATACATTGTTATGGACACGTTCACACTGTACTATACTATATATATGATTGACAATGTAATTGTATCTATAGAGAAAATTTGGTGAAGATAAAAAGAACCAAATTCTGTAAAAGTGTACTTACTAGTGACGTCACACGAGTCTTAAACGCATTTTTTGTTTTCGTGAAAAAAAAAATGGAAATCATGTCCAACATTTTTTGGAAATATATGTGATGGTCTAATTACATTGTATAGTCAGATAACTCATCATAATCTTCCTGCCCTTATCCCATGTTACTTGGGGTCGGCGCAACACGTTTTTTTCTTCCACTCGGCCCTATCAGTAACTTTCACTAACTCCATTTTCTTTCATATTGCTCCTCACACAATCCATCCATCTTTTCTTTTGCCTCCCTTTCCCTCTCCATCCATCCACATTTACGTTCATTACGCATTTAGTTAAATTCGTTTCCCTCCTCTTCACATGACCATACCAAGACAAGCGATCATTTACATTGTATAGTCGGATAACTATACAATGTAATTAGTCTGTCACATAGATTTCATAGGGTAGATTACCCTATTGTGATTTTTAGGGTAAAGTACAAATTGCTAATTCACAATTTTTATTTCGGATATATATATTAAAAAGCACCGCAAAAATTCGTCCGGCTGAGCAAAAGTTTTCGCATCGTTAAATTGTAACACACTCGTATTGACAAAAGCTTTTATTTAGCAGAGTAAAAAACCTCAAATCTTTGTAAAAATTGGTCTGTTTGTTAAACAGATCAATGCCATGTCCGATGCATCGATGAAATGTAACTTGATTTTGTTAGCGCAATTTTTAACCGACTTCCCAAAAAGGAGGAGGTTCTCAATTTAGTTAGTTAGTTTTTTTAAATGTTTTTTACCTCATAACTCTGTCAATTATGAACCGATTTGAAAAAAAATCGTTATCTAATAGGATATACTTGCAGATTGGTCCCATTTAAATAATACTTTGTAGTGTTGTTTCTTTTTTGGAAGTCGGTTGTATTTTTTGTAAAAAGTTTTTTTATCTTTATGGTTAGTGCAATGATAGACAGATTAAGCATAGAAATTACAATCAAGACTTGAAAAAATATTGGGTGTTACTTGTGAAATTGTCAATATTATGCTGTCATTGATAACACTACATACAATTAGACGTATATTTATGTCATGGAAAATGACAAACACCGTAATATTGTAAAATATCGCGTGACATTGTAAACTATTTTTTTTCTAAATAAGACACGGATGTGATGGAAACTATTGAATTTGAATGGAATATTATATACAACACAATTTTTAGTATCGAACAATTAAAATCTAATCAAGATTTATTACAATCTTACAGAGTCTACCATTTTCCGGTGACTTAATATACAACAACACAGCAATATTTCTTGGACGTCATGTTTGTAGCGGAAATGGAATCCAAAACTCGAAAGTTCTCAAGCTGCTTTCAGGCTACGCTATAATATAAAAGCATATAGTATAAAGCTCATAAAAATATCGCGCACCATACATTGTTATGGACACGTTCACACTGTAGTGTAGGTATCTATATATGATTGACAATGTATGGTGCGCGATATCTTTGTGCTATGAGCTATATCCTTTATGCTATATATTTTAGCGTAGTCTGAAAGCAGCTTTAATTATGCATAATAACTTATAGCGCTATAAGATCAGGAGGGCTACTCTTTAAGCCCGAAGTCCGTAGTTTCGGGCTTAGTTGCGGGCGTATTTTGCCCCGTATCACTTAACCACTAAGAATTAATGACAACATGACTTAATAGTTAATGTCAAATCGTGTTGTCAAACATTCTTAGTTCAGGTTCAAGATTAATCGTAAGTCCGTAGGTGATACGAAGCAGAATACGCCCGCAACTAAGCCCGAAACTACGGAATTCGGGCATAGAGAGTAGCCCTCCAGAACATATTTTGTTATTTTTAGGGTTCGTACCCAAGGTGTAAAAGGGGACTCTATTACTAAGACTTCGCTGTCCGTCCGTCTATTTGTCCGTCTGTCACCATGAATGTGAGCTGTATCTCATGATCCGTGATAGTTGAACAGTTGAAATTTTTACAGATGATGTAGGTATGTCTGTTGCCGATTAAGATAAATATTTAAGGGGCTCCCATACAACAAACGTGATTACTTATAGATAATGATACAGAAACCTGCCTTCGCGAGCCCGACTAGCACTTGCCCGGTGTTTTTTTTATTTAAGATGGATTTGCTCTTGACTCTAGATAAAGTCTATGTCAGAGATGATAGAGACAAAGTCCACGATGGAGCGAGCTTACCCAGAAGATGCCTGTTCACTTTAACTTAGAATTGATTAGGGTTATATGCATTCGAAAACACAGATGCAGGCAGAAAGTTCCACTCTTTTACTGTGCGCATTATAAAAAACGTTTGGAAACTGTTAGTACGAATTGGTGGAATTCAACAGACCTTGTTAGAAAAAAATTGTTTTACACTAACTTAACTCTCTCATTCTCATACAAGTTTACACAACGTACAATACCAGCCTTACCTTCATAGCCAGCAGACCGACACCACCAAAACCAATGGCTCCTAGCGCTTTGGCAAACATCAGACCAATCAGAGCGACGCCCCCGCCACCGCCGCCCTTGCCTCTCCCAGTTACTGAAAATAAAAGAATTACATTAAGTATTGGCCTAAGGTTGGACAGTAGACCCAACTGTAGCGGAGAGGAGAAGAGCGGAGAAATGTTAACAAATGAAATGGCGTAAAATCTCCGCTCCGGGACAGTTATTGAGATTTTATGCAATTCCATTGGATAATATTTCTTCACTCCAGTGGACATTCAGCCTCATTATCAATTTGAAAATGGTGTTACAGATGCTTTTAATGAGCGAGACGCCCACGTGGTATAACTACTCGTTGCATAGCAATGTCCCTTTTTAGGATCCAGTAGTCAACAAGGAAACCTTAAAGTTTCACCATGTCCGTCTGCCTGTACGTCCGCGGTTTAAGTCAGAGACGCTTATTACTAGAAAATCTAGCTTTTAGTATGGGTATACATAATTATTAATCACGCCAACAAAGTGGTAAATTAAAAATCTGAAAAAAAAAATACTACACGTGAAATGGCAATGATTTTTAAATCTTCTATCCCATTGTGTGTGATGAATGTGCGAAAACCACTTTCCATCTAAGGATACGTTTGCGAAATATTAAGCTTTAAAGTGCTAATTTTAGTTAGAGACTAACGGCCTTGACGGATCGCCTGTTTTGCAGCCTCGATGCCAGCAAAACGGTTGTTTTAGGAGACGTGACATGTTTATGGTTGCAGCATATACACCGAATTTAAAAGAAAGTCTATTCCATCTTTTGACGACACGGTTGGCGCAGTGGTTGAGCGATAGACTGCTGCGCAGCATGTCGCGGGTTCGATTCCCGCACGGAACAAATATTTGTACGACCTACAAGTATTTGTTCCGAGTCTGGGTGTTTTTCTATCTATAATATGTATGTATTTACAAAAAAAAAATGTATATAAGTAGTTTATCAGCCATCTAGTTACCATAACACAAGCATTAGGTTGCTTAGCTTGGGACTATACGGCGTTGTGTGAAATGTCCAAGGAAAAAAAAAAAAAAAAAAAAAATAATCTAAGTAGACTTTACAAGAAAATGAGTAAATAGTCAGCCAACTTTTAAAATGTACGTGGAAAAAGAAAATATCGTACAATTAATTTAAATGAAAATCGGCAATTTTGGCGTGCAACTATTAAATTATATTTTAAGAGCACAGAGGACAAACACGGTAGAAATACTGTCGTACATTAAGGGGCTGAACTGTATAACTCTATTCTTAAATTAATAAAGGAATCGAAATCGCTTCCAACATTTAAAATAAAGCACCACTTGAGTTATGTATGGATTGTAAGTTGTTAGTGTTTTTACAACTTAGTTTTAGTTTATTACAAAAAAAAACTGTCGCTTATCTTAATTGTTGTTTTTCCGCATTGAAGTGAATGATTGTATTCTTTTTGAGTGAAATGAATTTCTTAAACCGTAAAATTAAAAGCAACGGAACCGTATATTGGATGTAGTAACCGTATATTGTTTTTTTTTTACAATGCAATCACATCATGAAATGCATAGAGTAGCAGTTGGAAATGTAAATTTACTGTGGCAAACGGACAGACAGACTATCCTATAGTGCCTGGCCTAAACTAACCCTATTATCGGAAACTCGTGAATAAAAAGGTACATGTAGCAATCCCGTTATCAACTATTCTAATGTTCCTAAAGCCCGGTTTTCACCTCAAGCGGAACGGACCCATTAATGACTTCGTTATATATTAAGAACAAAACATTTAATATTCAGAACAATTTCAGTCACGAATAAATGTTGAACTGACTTTCATAAGATGAATAGATTTCATGATACTTCAGGTGGTGGATGATAAAGAGCATTTATGTATGCAGTTTGCGCTTGCGAGTTTAACGAAGTCATTAATGGGCCCGTTCCGCTCGCGGTGGAAACCGGGCTTTACGAATGTTTGGAACCCTACAAAGTGCTGCAAACATTTCATGACTTTGCACTATAGTTTACGCACTATTATGTACATTTATGTATGTACTTTTTTGAGACAGCATTATTTGTCAAATCCAACTTCCATTTGTTTGCCTCAAACAGTTGTCAGAAAAGCAGACGGGGCCCGCTAGGGTCATTGCCTGCCGGGGTTGCGGAATTTGTTCGAAAGAGTCACCGCGGCCCTGGAACGTAAAGGGCATTAGGAGGAACACGGATGGGTTTTAGTCAGTAAGAGTCTGACACTCCCTCCTGCTTTACCCAGGGCGGGAGGAGTCATTTGATGATTTCACATGCTTAAAAAATATAGAGCTTCCATTTGTTTGAAACATTGAGATCTAAACTATGTGATAAAACAACATCATCTTACGTCAAAGCAAACGTCATCTAAAACTGTTCCAAATTTCAAATTAGCCATTCTTGAGATATCTGTGCTGACCGAGGCGAGGTAAATGAAGCGATTCTTTTGGTTCTTAACAAGCACATTCCTCGCTACACATTCTCGCACATCTCTGGTGGAAACGCAGCCTAAGACTTAGTCACACCAAAAGGGTTTTACCATTTTGGTACGGAACCCTAAAAAACTTTTTACAAAAAAATACAACCGACTTCCAAAAAAAAAAGTTGTTTAGTGGTGTTTTTGTTAGTTTCTTCGTATTTTGACACCGACTTCCGAAATTAAAGTTATTTTTTACTTTGTAGTGTTTTTTTTTTGGAAGTCGGTTGTATTTTTTTGTAAAAAGTTTTTTATTTTTCACTTTTTAGTGGTACCCCACACCTAAAACACCACTGCAAAATCGCAGAAAAGCAAAATACGCAATTTCGATTACTTGGATGACATAAAACTATCATCTAAGTAGACGAATTCCAGCTATTTTTATTTAAAATCCAAAGTTCGTAACCGATTTTCATAAAATTTAAATGGGACCAATCTGCAAGTATATCCTTTCAGATGAAACAAGAATTTTTCAAATCGGTTCATAATTGTCGGAGTTATGAGGTAACAAACATAAAAAAAAAAAACATACAACCGAATTGATAACCTCCTCCTTTTTGGGAAGTTGGTTAAAAATAAGGTTAGCCAATAAACATTTTAAATTATTTACTACTTTTGCCATTTTGTTTAATATTCTATATTTATCGGTCTTACATTGTACCTACATATAACTAAGAATTTGATAGAATTTCATCTAAAACGTATCTTATTTCATCCTTCTAACTTAAAGCCCCGCAATTTAGCTTGCCAAGTTTCGGTTATCCTATATTCATTAATAAAGGGTTTCTTAAAGTTTTGTGATCATACAAGGCATAATTAAAGCCAAAAATTATTTATTCAGAGTTTGAACGTACTTTCGTAAGATCAAAATAACTTTAGGCAAGACTAAAAAAAAATCGAAATTCAAGTAATTTATTTAAATTAGGCTGAGAGCCAGCACTTTTTGAACGTCAAGTTTTACAAAAGACAGTCCCCCAAAACGCCCGCCCGTCACCAGTTCCTAGTGTTTTGGCTGTGGAGAAGAAGTTCTTACTGTAATTACTGTCACTTGGCCGAATTATAAAAATGCATCTTTCAATGACAAAATCAAATTACTTTTCATTTAAAATATCTTTTTATCCGGCCTTAGTAGGTCAAGTAGTTAATGTCATAGTTTAAAAAAACGTAGAAGTTTTAGACGCTCAAATCAAATTCAGCTAAGATCTCGCCACTGTTCTTTGTCAAGCGAGCGAAGCCGCGGGCATCAGCTGGTTTGTAGACATTTTATTTTATCTTAAGACTAGCTGACCCGTGCAACTTCGTCTGCGTCACATTTTCCATTAACGCTCAGCTCCTATTTGTCTTAGCGTGATGATATATAGCCTAAAGCCTTCCTCGTTAAATGAGCTATCTACCACTGAAAGAATTTTTAAATTCGGTCAAAGTTCCTGAGATTAGCGCGTTCAATCAAACCAACAAACTCTTCTGCTTTATAATACTAGTACCTATAGATTGCAAAAGAAAATCTGAGTCTAGTCTTGCCAAGATGTAGGCAACGTCTTTCCCAGGTAATGGGTTGTAGAGGTCTGTTAGGCAGATGCTCTTTGTAAAATACTAGTATTCATCTAAATCCGGTTTGCCAACATAGTTGGAAAAAAACTAGATAAATGATGAATGACAAAAAGTGTACAAAAAATTATTTTTCTGACGGAAAACCCACCAAGTGCATGGCTTGCAAACTTGTATCTTCATTTTCTTCGATAATATCAAATTCGAAACACGTAGATCACGTTCACAACATCATGACCTATTCGACACACGGTAAAGTGAGTACGCCACGTGCAACCTGCGCCATCAAATTGCCAACATAACCTCTCATAAAGACAGCTTGAAAAAAAAAACCTGCCAAGTGCGAGTCGTACTCTCACAAGAAGGGTTCCGAACCATAAAACGTAAAAAATAAACCGTTGCTTAACACCGATGATTGATTAAATAAGGACTAGGTATTTATTTTTTAAACTTTCATGGTCACTAACATTAGCCAACAACCGCCGCCTGCTCCGCTCCAATTGGTCTTAGCGTGATGATATATAGCCTATAGCCTTCCTCGATAAATGGGCTATCTAACACTGAAAGAATTTTTCAAATCTGACCAGCAGTGCCTGAGATTAGCGCGTTCAACCAAACAAACAAACAAACTCTCCTGCTTTATAATATTATATTATATATTATTATATTATAATATCTTCTATACTTATGTAATATATAATATTACAAAGCTGAAAAGTTTGTTTGTTTGCTTGAACGCGCTAATTGCTGGTCCGATTTGAAAAATTATTTCAGTGTTAGATAGCTTTTTAATCGAAACGCTATAGTATATTTATTATCACGCTACAAATAGGCGCGGAGTATTAATGGAAAAGGTGACGCAGACGAAGTTGCTCGGGTCAACTAGTGATTTAATAAAGAAATGTTTAGTTTTCAGATTTTTCCCTATAGGTACTTGTAGTAAAAGACGGTGTTACTTGTCAAATATCGTAGTTTTAAGTCAACGGTAAATAAATAGACATGTTGATTCTCTTGAGAGTGTCGAAATATACGTATTTTTGCGGCATAAAAGGTACTCTTTTTATTCTTCTTCTTATTTTAACTAAGAAGTTCACAGCTTCAAGGAACTGTAGACCTGACCTGTAGGTGATTTTAATTTCAGCTCCATAACTCCACGTGTTCCCGAGATAAAGGGCAACAAAGTAACCTTTTCAGAGTTCCGTTTTTCCTTTTGAGTTACGCAACCTTGAAAAGAGAAAAACAATATTTCCCTACCGCAATCTATCTATTATAAAAGTACAATCACTTTAGTGTCAGACCGGCTGAGTGAACGTTGATGGAAAGCGGAAATTGCGTTCAGCGGGAAATTGGATCAGCTGTAGGTACTTTGCAGACATTTTAAGTGTCAGATTGTTGTTTGATGTTTTATGGATAGGAAAATAAATGATTATTGTTATAAAGAAAAAATGTCGCAGGTTTCATTTTGGGGTAAAATATGGTCCATCTGATTTTTACCGATAGTGTGAAGATAAAGTTTGTTTATTTGTTTGAACGCTCTAAACTCAGTAACTGCTGGATAGCATTGCAAATAGTCTTTTTGTGTTAAATAGCCCATTTATCGATGAAGGCTATATAATGACACTGGAAAATGGCAAACGCCGTAAGATTGTAAAATATCGCGTGAAATTGTAAAACCATTTTTTCTTAACAAGACACTGATGTATCTTCCGGGTAAGCTCGCTCTATCGTAGACTTTATCTCTGTCATCTCTGACCAAGACTAGAGTCACGACAAAACCGACATCAAAAAAAAAATATCGAGAAATTATAATCAAGATTTATTATAATTTTGAAAAGTTAACCAAAAGGATTTTAACTCCAACTTTGGTTAACTGTGAAGTGCCTTGCTTGACCGATGCTGTGAACGCCTGGAAAGTGGCTTGCCCGAACACGGCGTTACCCGATAACCCGTTTTCCCAGAGGCAATGGGATGAGCCGCTCTGCAGGTTGGTACGGAATAACCTCTTAAACACGACCACCAATACTGCGGAGCGTGCCCGCCTGCCGGCTGTGGGTGAATGGGAGTCGGGTCTTTGGCTACAGGCACTACCGTCACCCAACATAGGTACTATGCTGAGTGACAGTACTTTCCGGATCGCTACGTTTCTGCGTCTGGGTGCTCTTAGCGGAGCCCCACATCGGTGTCAGTGCGGTGAACAAGTCGACCGCCTCGGACACCATGGCCTGTCTTGCAGTAGGAGCGCTGGTCGGCTAGCACGGCATGCCAGCATTAATGACATCATCCGTCGGGCTCTTGTCACCGCCGGGGTGCCAGCTGTTTTAGAACCCCACGGCTTGGCACGTGACGATGGGAAGAGGCCAGATGGGATAACCATAATGCCTTGGCAGGTGTTGCATCCCACACCAAAGGCCTACCCGCCTTTGGTGTGGGATGCAACATGTGTTGACACCCTTGCGCCATCCCATCTTCTTAGCACGGCGGGCTGTGCTGGGGCGGCTGCTGCAGGTGCGGAAAACCTCAAAAGGCGCAAATATAATAACCTTATTGGGAGTTATATATTTGAGCCTTTTGGCGTTGAAACACTAGGCCCATGGGGTCCGAGTGCACATAGAGTCTTTCGGGACATCAGCAAACAACTTGTCGACGGTTCACGTGACCAGAGAGCTGGGCTTTTCTTCGGCCAAAGAATCAGCATTGCCATTCAACGTGGCAATGCTGCCAGTGTTCTGGGCACTTTTGACGTTGACAGCGATGTGGATTATTTTTTTGATGCCCAATGATTTATTTTGTTTTTTTTTTTTTTATGCGTTTGTACATAATGTAGATACTGTAAACATTGTAATTTAATAATACCCTAAATAAATTGTTGACTAACCAAGGTTACCACAACATTATATTAAAATCTCACAATGCAATAATTAGATCGATATAATAAGATTTATTACAATCTTACGGATTTTTTCACTTTCCGAGGAGCAGTAATGACAAATGTGTCGCAGACGTTATAGAGAATATGCATTTAAAAAGAAAAATCTAAACAGTTTATCTAAAAATATACAAAAATATATCACTTACAGTGGAAATATAATCATAATTGCTCGAAAAACAAAACGAGATATAATTATTTTAAACAAATATATCTGTCCCTCTCGCGAAAACGCTGTTTTCTATGGCAGATGTATAGACGTCACGGACTGTGACGTCAAATTCCATGTCGGACTTCTCGTTTTAAAAGTAATCTTTGAAGCGTTATAACTTCATCGCTGATGAAGATATATAACAAATATTTTCTTGAATGTTTACTGGAGCTTATAAGTAATTCATTTTGTGAATAAAAAAATCGCGTGCATATTCCCTATTGCGTGGGTCAGTTTTCCTTTAAACCGAAAAAAAGGCAATTCTGTCAACAATTTTGCCTTCAAGATTTTAGTTAAAAACATTGTTTCGGATTCAATCAGTAAATACCCTTTCACTGGGTAAAAAATGTATCAATGCTCCAAATTACTAGAACACAACTTAGAAGGTTTTTGGTATCACAGTGACAGCAGAACACTGACTCCTAAGTCACAGGATCACTTAGTTTAGGAGTCAGGGTTTACCTTACCCGTATGACCTTTTAGATAACCAAGCTGTGTCTTAAGTCTCAAAAGTTTTTGTATCAATAACGATTTATTATTTTTATTTAATTTGTGGCCTAACTTTAGCACTCCCAGCGTTTTAGTGTTGGTAGACTACTTGATTATTAAATCTTTTATTTAAACATGCGAGCTGTGTAACTTAACACAAGATATTGCTTTTCGTATTAACTATGCTTAGCAATTTTCGATTGGTCACTTAATTTTTATTGCAGCCAAATTGTTGCACGACAATTTTCTGTTTACGTCGGTTTTCACTACAAAAATCACTTTCATAACACAGAACTCACCAGTATTCTCCTTATAACTTTCATCGACGACCTTTAGAGTATCAGCAACGAACTGAGTCACCCGATCCTTCTCGATCAAATTCGGCAACTTCACATGGAGCTCATGGCCTTGCAAAAACTTCGCCATCCGGAACAGAGGAGAATTCTCCCCGAAGGAACGACCCTCATCTTCCAAAGAGTTTGTAACTGGTATCCTTGCTAATCGCACTCCTTCGATCAAGTCGATGTCACCATCTAGTAATGATGCAAAGGTAACAGCACATAGGGCGACCAAAACCGTCACTTCTCGATACATTTTGCTCTGATAGTGAATCGCGCAATAAGCAAGAAAGGGAGATTCTGAGTCTTATATAGTTGGTTAAAAAAAATAAGAAGCAAGAGCGAACGATTTCTTTGGAGCTATCACTGTGAGTGGTAAAAAGTGTGGCGATTCTGCAATTTGTTGTAAGAGAGTTTTGGATTTGTTTGTCTGTTTGTTTTGTGTGGTAATTTTAGCTATGTGTGATATTTTTTTAAGATACACGCAACTTTAATACTTATGTGAAAAAATTAAGATACATTTTATCAGATACAAAAGTTTGTTATTATCTTATTAAAAAGAGGTAAAGTTTGTTTTTAAGTAACTTTTTTTAGTTAATGATGCCAAATCATACTGCAGTAAGGTGTACCGCACACCTTGTATGATTTGGCTTTATTAACTGTTTTTTTTTTGTCATCTTGCGATAGCTTAACATAATAGGCTAGATTCCATCATCCACAAATTGCAAAACTATTTAGTCCGTCAGTTAGAGTATTGAAAAATAATGGACACGTATTTTTTGTTTTTGTAAATCAATGAATATTGACAAAGATAAAACGCATCAAAACTCGCGAGTGGGGTTATTGAGTCGTGACGTCACGACTCAGTAAAAATTATGCGAACGTGTGACGTTTTGGGAATTTTAAAAGCGTCGTAACTTCGTCAATTTTTGTTTCCGTAACAAAAGAAAAAACACGGGTCAAATATTTTTTGATAATTAATCTAACTGACGGACTAATTAGATTTTTTAAGTCATCTACCCTATTATACAGGCCAGGATTATTTGTAAAACACCGATAACCTCTCAGGACTATGTTACTAACATCATAATCAACAAATTTTGTTCTATGACTTATAAAAAATCATCATATTTTGTAGAAAGCTCTTTCTTTTTCTTTTGCTTCGCATAGATTTCGTAATATTTAGAGCTTCAATTTAAATATTTTTTTATTTTTGTATGAAAACCTGATGGATTTTGAAAATCGTAGAATAAAATTGGTTGATTATCATGCTAGTACCATAGAGGTTACATCCTGAGAGGTTTTCGGTGTTTTACAAATAACCCTGTATAAGCAAGAAGGAAGACGAAACGTTGGAAGGTGTCTACAAGGTGATCGATGACCTGGTGAAGGCCGCAGAAATACACTGGATGCAAAAGACACATGACGCGTCGATGTGGTGACACTTAGGAGAGGCCTATGTCCAGAAGTGAAGGTCTCTCGGCTGGAATGATGATGATGATGATGACGGGCGGGCAATTTGCGGGACTGTCATTTTGCGGGACTTGGCGGGACTGTCATTTTACGGGACTGTCATTTTGCGAACTGCCATTTTGCGGACCTGTCATTTTGCGACACTGTCATTTTGTGGGAGTTTCATTTTGCGGGACTGTCATTTTGCGGGACTGTCTTTTGTAACAACTTGACGTTCAAAAAGTGCTGGCTCTAAGGCTAATTTGAACAAATGACGTTTGTTTTTTTATGATGATTGTATAACAGATATTCTGTAAAAAACAACCTAACAAAAAATACACAGGCCAAGTCAGTCAATCCAACTAGTTTACACAAACTTACACACTCTGTTTTTTTTATAAAATTATAGTTATTATAATGTGTCCCGTAGTGTAAAATTGCTTGGCTCTTGACACTTTGAAGTGACAAGATGATTTTATTTTAGATAAACTTGGAACTTTGTATTGTTTTGTCGTTATAATGGTATTATAGCAAAAGGCAGGTTGTTTGAAAATGATTATTAAGTTTTTAGAGAATTAGTAAAATTGCTTTTTTGTTCAAAAAGAGTTGTTGAGAATCAGCAGACTATGACTAATGAATTTAAGATATTTAAGTTACAATAACTGCTCGGCTATTCTAGATTTGTGTAATATAAGTATTTTTAGGGTTCCGAACAAAAAACTGAACCCTTATAGGATCACTCAGGTGTCTGTGTGTCTGTCTGTCTGTCTATCCGTCTGTCACAGACAGTTTTCTCCGGGTTTACTGGAAATTTGATATAAATATGGCCCAAACGGACGAGTTACGAAAATAAATAAGTTTTGAGTATGGGAGCACTACTTATGGGGGTCAAAAAAAAAATAAAAAAAAATGTTTTTTTAACTGTATAGCGTGACATATCAAATGAAATGGCTTACTGTGAGGCCCAAGATTTTGATATAAATGCAGATAATAGTTCTATATCTAAAAATTAGAGGAACACCTATAAGAAGTATGTAGTCTTAAGAGTCCTATTACATTTTTTACGGAAATTCATGATTTTTGACGCTGTAATTATCAGCAGCAGTAAGATATTTTAATTATTTGATAATTAATAACGATAGTGCCAGTCTCTTTCTTGTAAGTTAGAGTTACACATTTTCATTTTTCTTTTCGTGTAATTTACTATAAATCTTTTACGAACTCAGTTTGCAAGAAAAAATGTCGGCGATGGAACTTTGACGGTCTAATTCACATTGTTACAATCAATTCTTTTAAAAGATAAAATTATTTAAAGGTAAGTTGAATGTTTTACTTGTTTATTGGAGTTCTAGAATTTCTTTAAATTCCTTGAGTTTTCACGGAAAAAAACGTAAAGAAAGCCTAATTTAAGCCAGAAATGTCTTGATTCAGCGTCCATTATATTCCAAATAAAAACAATTTTATCAAATAAATTAATATGATATAAAATTTCAATCTACAATGAATACGTTTCATTAGTTTTCGTTTGTCAATATAATTAAACAAAATTACAATAAATAAAATTAAAATACTATATATTCTGCGTCAATTCAGCGCGCGCGCTCCTAAGTCTCGCGCGAGCGCCCAAATAAACTATAATCCTATTCAGACCAGTAAGTATCAAAATTGTTTCGCGGACTATAGATGTACTCCCAACGCAGACCAACGTAACTTCGTTTATTGCAAACGAGCACTTACGATTCGTAATAGGACTCTTAAAATTAAATGAATAAAAAAATTGGTAGAGGACCCTTTGCACGCGAGTCCGACTCGCACTTGGCCAGTTTTTTTTTTTTAATTTCTTTTAGTATTTAATAGTCTTATATTAAATCTGTTTTTTGTAGTTGTTATTCTTTGAAATTGTTAAAACATTTAAGTTATTTTTGGCTACTCGAGAATCTATATTTCATAATATAAGTTTGTTTTTTTTTTTTTTTTTTCTTAGAAATAATTTAATAGTCTTATTATAAATCTGTTAAGCATATTTGTTTATATATTATGTATGTATGTATGTATTATACTAATACTATTCAAATAATTTCAGAATAACACTTTCACTAAGAGCGAGTCATTGAATGTTGTCGAATAAAAATAAAACAATAGTTTACACCTTAATGATAGGGATGTAGAAATGCTAGATGTGCTAGTAAAATATATTGTTCTACAGTCTGAGAGACTAGGAAGATGGACCCAATTGATATCTAGATAAGACATAAATATTTTCATTTTTTATTTATTTATTTATAAGCATGTCTACAAAAACTTTTTTTTATGGGAAATCATCACTCCTCCCACTTTGGGTAAAGCAGAAGGGAGTGTCAGATTTTTACTGACTAAAACCCATCCGGGTTCCTCCTACTGACACTTTTGAACTAATTCCGCAGATGTCTAGGATAGCTTTCCAATCGAAAATTATTCATGGTAGGTGAAAGAATGAAAAAGAGTTTATTTGCAGCCAGTATGACGCATTCCAAAAATACACAAAAATTACAATTATAAACATGAACAATTGGGAAGATATTATATCTTCGACAGTCTCCCCCCTACTATAATCTGTCGCATATGACAGCTAAATTATGCTTTAAGGCTTAAGACAAAGTGACATTCGTTCGGCGTAAACGATTGTCGAAAAGTGTAAATAAAAGGGATGAGTGCTTATTAATCCAGCCGGTCTATTCTGTCGACATCTCACAGTGTACACTTAGGTGGAGTGAACGACAAGTGAGCTGTCATTCCATTTCGTTTGTATAGCCTGACAACTCACTTGTCGTTCACTTCGACATATTTACAGCATCGCACTGCAGTATATTTTGGAATTATTTTGGCCAATTAAAGATTTTCTTGTCGAGGTTTAGTAGCAAATCAGCTTACTCCCTGCTGAAATGACATAACTGCAGAAATTGTTTTGATAAGTGTTTCTCAACAGCCGTTTCCAATTAGCCTCGCTACCATTTTGCTGGCTACATTATCTCAACAGACAAATATCAATGTCCCGTTTCTTGAGGCATATTTTTTGTGCCACATCTAGTCTGTTAAAATCTGTGTTATAGATAGTGAAATAACATTATATTTTCTTTGGCGGCGACCATTTTTGTCTATTTTTGGAGATGGTGAGAGTGCTTGTAGTTTATAAAGGGCTTTCGAGAAATATTGTGGTTAAAGAGCTTGGGATTATCTTTAAAAATATTATAAAGCTGAAGATTTTGTTTGTTTGTTTGCTTGATCGCGCTATCCCGATGTCAGATTTGAAAAATTCTTTCAGTGTTAGATAGCCCATTTATCGAGGAAGGCTATAGTTTATATATCATCACGCTGAGTCTAAAAGGAGCGGAGCATTAATGGAAAATGTGACGCAGACAAAGTTGCGCGGGTCAGCAATTACACAATCGAAAGAAAATTCCTATTTTTGGAAGCCAAATAATTGTAGTTTATTCAGAGAAGTAAGACAAGATGGTACGACTAGATGCGGCTACTGCTTACGACTTAAACTACATCATCAACTTCTTAGCTTTGTTACAACTTTAGACAGGTCCATAAATCATATTATGCAAATAGGTTAAATGTAGCACTTTTACACGTCAATATTTTTTGGTCATATTAATGAGCCCGATGTTCCCTAGCTGACTACCCTGAAAAGAAACACCGAAACAAACTCAGAGGTCATAGTGTCTTTTAAAGTCCAGACAAATGTGAATAATATATGAGAACCATGTATGTTCACGTCTGTGGTGGCCTTTTGAGGAAAGTACCACGCAGGTTTGAGTGGACCTGTCCAGACAGTGCAAGCATTTGTCAGTTATCATGCAGCTCAACTCAGAACATTGAGGAACTCAATGATCCGACGAACAATAGCAAAGTAAGGACATTTGGGTTGACCAGCAAATGTACTCAAACCGCCTGACAGTCATGAGCCCTGACACAGGCAGTAGTTTTAAGCTCAGTTTTTTTTTTGTTGTTGTATCCCATTTTGTTTTATTGTGTTTTTTATTTGTGCACCTATTTAAAAATAATGAAAAGTGCGTCTGTTTGGGAGAAATAAAATATTTTTCTATCTTTTACTTTAAATTTCTAAAAGAAAGGGTCACTTAGCATATCAATGTTGGTCATCCCCTTCAGTTGTAAAATATTGTTATTTTGGAGTATTTATCCAGGTAAGCGTAAACATTAAATATTATACGACACCTGAAATTTTCGTATACATTGCATTGTGTGTTGTCAAACAGAACCTTTGTTTATATTCGTGTATCGTGTTTGCCTAATTTAATCTCTCAGTTTGTGTAAACCTGCTGTATTTTGTTCGGTGTTATATTTTTGGGATTATTCAATGTATTTTGTCTCAAGGGATAGTTGGTTTGATAGTATCTACCTTCCAAGGCAATATACAATCAATTTTTTATTTATTTTTTATTAAGGTAGACCAAAAGTGGGCAAACTCTTCTGTGTCTCAGCGTAAAAGCTTCGTAGAAGTATTTCTAGAATGTAACTACAGCACAAAATTAAAAATCATCTTACGCTTTCAATCTACGCCATACAACCAAGCCACCCATTTTGACTAAGGTTTAAAGTTTGTAGAGAAATTAAGACTAGGACTTATGCAGAAGAGTGTAAGAGACTGTTAGGTTTTTTTGTTTTTTTTGTACTTGGTCATTGAAAACCATAGTTTTGTCTAAAGTAGAAGCATTTTTAAAAAAAATACTGGATTGGAACCCTGAAACAGCGAGACTAGGCCGCGGCAGACCGCAAAAGAGATGGCGGGACGACCTGGATGTCTTCCTTACGAATTGGAAGGAAGAGGCACAACACCGAGAGAATTGGAAGGAATGGAGGGAGGCCTTTGCCCAGCTGTGGGACAGTACCGGCTAGTAATAATAATAATAATAGAAGCATTTTTTGAATTATTTGTAAATGGAGCCATTTACATTATTAATTAATTTAAGATTTTGTTATTAAACTTGTTTGACATGAACGAAGGTGGCAGTTGAGAGCTTGTCATGCTCACACAAACGTCTCGCTGATGTTGGCGCGTGTTTGGATCATTTGGTTCCCTTCAAAATGATTGAGCTAGATGGTGCTGATACACGCGTCATGTTCGTGAACGGGCGCCGTCAGTTGAGACTGGTCATCTCTTACCTGCCACTGGCTTTTTGCTTTTTGTTTTTTTTTTATCTGTACTTTTTGAATTGTTTTATATACTTTCTTGTTCTTTGCATTGTCCTCACATATGTATAGAAGCAATCAAAGAAAATGTTACCATAAAAGAGTGTCCGTGGAGTTTCTGGCACGTTCTTCTCCATAGAGATCTACGCTTTGGAACGTGCAAATAGCTTCATCTTCTTCTTTTTGACCCGACCGACCTTGACAACATTCAAAAGTGTCTGTAAATGGTCTAATTGAAATAAATGATTGAGTTGAGTTGGTAAGGGCGTGTAGAGGTAGGAGCTTGGCTCTCCATACAATTTGATGACTTGTTTACAGTACAAGCTTTATGTACCTACTCGTAATGGTGTGACTTTATTTATGAAAAATGCCCAGATATCACTTCGGCGTTTTGACCTCCACAAGCGTGTCTAAGTGTCTTAAGGCTGTATTAGTATCGTGAAATACGGTCTCTATGACGTCATAATTATCAGTGTCTCAACGACAAACGATCAAGAAACGTAAACTACATGCCACGTGCCCATCGAAATACGTAATTATACTCGCACCGCACGACGCAAATACTCACATTTTCAACTTGCATTTACGCGGAAATCGTTCACGACCCGCGACGATACGCTGGCGAAATAATAACTGCGTCTTACTTTTTTTGAATAACCATTAACTTTTTATCTAATTCCTGTTCACGGCCCAAACTCTCAAGTATTACCTATCTAACAAAATACTCCAACAAATACAACTCTATCTCTCTCTCCACAAGTCCAACAACAAAACCATTATTAACATTAAATAAATGAATAATAAACTCATCAATTTGTTGTATAGTTTAATTTCAAACTACCCTCCCGGCGATGGTTTAGGCTCAGACCGTCCATTATTACTGAAGGCTAAACACAACAGGGTTATTTATAAAGAAGGCTTTTCATTTAGAACGTTGTTTAGGCTTCTGTTGGACGTTTTGCGTTACTACTGTTTCACCTGTTGCGAAATATAATTATTTACTTATTTATAACTCGTTTCTGCTAGCATCTTCGCTAGCACGAAAGTTAAAATATTATCTCAAGGGAACGTACAATGGGCCCGAAAGGGCCGACGCCTGCCGGAGTCGCGGGACTATTCGAAAGAGATACCGTGGCTCCGAAACATGAAGGATCATAGATGGGTTTTAGTCAGTAGAAGTCTGGCACTCCCTCCCGCTCCGCCAAGAGCGGGGGAAGTCATTTGATGATTTCTCATTCCTAAAAATAAGGGAACTTATAATTCCCTTAAGCCGTTAAGACGTGAATTCAGACACAAAGAAAACCAAAGTTCACGATTTTGAGATGCAGCGAAATCTTGAGCTTGATACCAAGCGGGACCAGTTGAAATCCCGACCACCTGCGGCAAATAAATATATTTTTTTAGATGGTTTGCTCACTTGCCCGCAATGTGCGAGAATCCTCACAAAGAAGTTTGGTTACGGAGCCACATGTAAGCTCCCAATAATAACTGCAGTGGAGTTGAAGCAATCGCCTTGGCTACATCATTATCATCACCAAACTCACAGACAAAATAATATCATCAGCATTATCAAATAATATCATCAGCATTATCAAATAATATCATCAGCATTATCAAATCCAAAATAAGAAGACTGCTGGTCATAGACCTCCTCGAGCATGTCACCACAGCAACCGTTCCTGTGTGTCTCGCATCCATCGGCTACCCGCAATCTTAACCAGGTTTCCAGGTCATCGGGCTACCTTGTGGGTGACCTTCCAGCGCTGCGTCTTCCATTACGCGGTTGCCACTCCAGAACTTTTCGACCTCATGGGCCATCTGTTCTGAGTAATGTGCCCTGCCCACTGCCACTTCAGGTCGGCGATTCTTTGGGCTATGCCGGTTACCTTGCGGATATCATCATAGCAAGGAAACGTCAAGCATTACTCTCTCCATTGCCCATTGTGAGCGAGCATGTTTCGGTTCCATAAATCATCACTGGCTACACGTCTTGGTTATAGACTTTCGTCTTGGTAAAAGACTAGGCAGATTGATCAATCACATTTGTTTTCCTCAAAGGGTTAGGAAGAGATGTACCCTTTTTAACCGACTTCCCAAAAAGGAGGAGGTTCTCAATTCGGTTGTATTTTTTTTATGTTTGTTACCTCATAACTCCGACAATTCTGAACCGATTTGAAAATTTCTTTGAAAGAAAGAATTAAATCTAGATGATGGTTTTATGTCATCCAAGTAATTGAAATTGCGTATTTTGCTTTTCTGCGATTTTGCAGTTGGTGTTAGGTTAGAAATAAAAATAAACTTTTTACAAAAAAATACAACCGCCTTCCGAAAAAGAAAACACTACTAAGTAAAAAATTAGTCGGGGTTTTGTGTTAAGCCGCATTTTGACACCGACTTCCGAAATTAAAGTAATTTTTTACTTTGTAGTGTTTTTTTTTGGAAGTCGGTTGTATTTTTTTAAGAATAAGAAATCATCAAATGTCTGCTCCTGCTCTGGGTGGAGCAGAAAGGAGTGTCAGACTCTTACTGACTAAAACCGATCCGTTTTATTACGTTCTAGGGCCGCGGTGACACTTTCGAACAAATTCCGCTACCTTTGAGGCACAGATTTACCCGAGTGCGATTTCGCAGTGCAGATCTTCTCTCAACTATTTAAAATGCTGCTGCTAGGTTGCCGAAGCAGGAAAGTTATGTAGGTTTGGTAATAAATCTATTATTATTGACTTTGAACCGCTTTTATGCACATTAAAATTTGGCATAGTGAAAGTTTTAATATGGAGGAGTACAGCAACTCTTTATTTATTTATTTGATTTTTTTTTGTTTTAACACTTTCAGCACATAAAAAGTACAGAGGTGGACTTAATGCCATAGGCATTGTCTTTTGTTAAATGTTAAACTTAAAATTATTAGCTTTGGGAAAAAAATAGCGATTGCTATCGTTATCGTTACGGTTAGTTAATGTATTTTTATTATTTGACCGTGTTAATTTGTTTACAGTATTATGCATGTTTACAGGAATGAGAAAATGGGCTCTAAATCAGCGTTGACCAGCATTGCGGTTATTCTTAACACTGCTCAAAATTTGCTTAAGCCACACTGAAAACCGTTATTTTATAAGAAAGCTTTATTTCGTTCATCGATTATATAGTCTATGCAACAAATATTTATAACTTCCTTGTTATTTTTATCAAATTTAGTAACAGGACTAAATTGCTGTAAAATTGTCCAAAAAATCTAACTAGACGTCACCATAAACGTCAAAAACATTTTAAATAACTTCTGAGTCACGCCAAAACATTATTTAAAACTATCTCAACCAACGTAACAGATCGGTAATAACTTTCGTTTTCGATAAATAAACTAAAAAAGTCAATCACTGTGACTATTGTGATGCCAGAAAAAGGAAAAAAGAAGAAAATTAAACTATTTTAGGCTTTCTACATGCGCTTGAGTTGATTATACTTTCACTGTCAAGCGCAACACTGATCGACTATGCTCATCTCTGTCTAACGCATGTGTTTTGTACTGTTCGAATCGCTCTCTTTCTTGCTTGGATAAGTTTTCTATTGTAGTACGGATGACGTTTTTCTTTTGTTGTACTGTAGTAATACATACACTATTAATTGCGTTTAGTTATTATATATCACTAGGTTTTGATGTTTCTGGGGCAGATATCGTTTTTTGTGATCTTTATTTGGGCACAAAATTTTAAGTCGACGAAGTGACGAAGTCTTTGCCAGTATGGAACTGCAAAAACCGGCCAAGTGCGAGTCTCTTGCTCTTGCGCCTAAAGGGTTTCGTACAAAATTAAACCTTCGTACCATCGAACTTTTTTTTTGTTATAGTGGCGACAGAAAAACACAATATTCTGTGAAAATTTCGACTGTCTACCTATTACGGTTCATGAGACGCCCGCTGACGGAAGGACGGACGGACGCACGAATGGACAGACGCAGACAGATAGACGGTCATCGGAAGCTTAGTGATAGGGTTCCGTTGTTAACCTTTGGAAACGGAACCGTAAAAAAGACGGACCGCTCAATACGGTAGTTTTAAAATTACCGAGTATCCTAATACTGTTAATGCGTAAATGTGTTTGTTTTTAGGGTTCCGTAGCCAAATGGCAAAAACGGAACCCTTATAGATTCGTCATGTCTGTCTGTCTGTCTGTCCGCCCATATATCACAGCCACTTTTCTCCCAAACCATAAGTATTATGCTGTTGAAACTTGGTAAGTAGATGTATTCTGTGAACCGCATCAAGATTTTTACACAAAAAAATAAAAGAAACAATAAATTTTGGGTCCCCAAACTAAGAACTGAAACTCAAAAAAAAATTCATCAAACGTGTGCTTCAAAAATGATATTGAGGTTTCTAACATATTTTTTTTCTAAACTGTACAGTACGCGAGAGAGACACTTCCAAAGTGATAAAATGTGTGCCCCCCCCATAAATTCTAAAATAAGAGAATGATGAAACTAAATAAATGTATAATGTATATTATCATGTAAACTACCAGCGAAAATTGGTTTGAACGAGATCTAGTAAGAAGTTCTTTTTTAATACGTCATAAATCGTAAATCGCAACTTTTGCTTGTAATATATACCTACAGGTTTGTACGGAACCCTCGGTGCGCGAGTCCGACTCGCACTTGCCCGGTTTGTTTTGTTTACTCCTCACGTTGCAATGGCTGAATTGATTTGGAATAATTTTGACACACGGGTACACCATGTCCCGGAATTGGACAATGGATACCCTGTAACCTACATGTGCAAATCAATCAAATGCCCTTGTCGTTCCAGGGCCGCGGTAACTCTTTCAGACACATCACGTCTCATTTGGTTGAGAGAGACTGTCCTTCTCCTCGGGTGACCCCTCGTGCTGTGCTGACGTGATTCGGCAGGGGATGTAGTATTTTATTCCATTCTTTGACATCCCGCTCGGTCACAAATCGCGGCCTTGGTATAATGCATAATGCGCCTAAGCTGAGGCCCGAAAACAGTCTGTTACCAAGCGTGGATCAAGGCCCGCTGCCGAAAGGTTAAAGCACGTAGGTTCATGCGAGGAAAAGAGCCTTTAATTCTGCCGCTAAGTTCTGCAAGCGGAGTCTACGTAGGGCACGTTTTAACCATGTCAGACGTATCAGGACCAAACTAGCATCGCACCCTCTGGGTAGTTAGCTCCTAGGCATGGAGCTGACTTAATAATTATATTTCTTAAAAGATATTTAAAAAGATTTTCAGCCAGAGAGTTTAAAATCTAGCCACTCTAAAATACACTAACAATACAATGCTAGTGAAAGACGTCGACGTCTTGTTTTGTACGTTTTTATGTTTCATTGTTAATATTAAATAGGTACCTGACATAAAATATTTTTTTTGGATTCTGAAAGAATACGTTGAATTTAATGTTTTTGATTATATAAGAACCTTTAGCGAAACTACGGGAAAATAGTGCAGATGGTTTTTCAAATGGATACAGTATGTAATGTAATGTGATGTGTTTGAGGGTGTGTGTGTGTGTGTGTGTGTGTGTATGTGATGTACAGTATGTGATGTTTTCGTCATCTATTTTTTGTGATTTATATGGTGTACATAATAAAGAGTATTCTATTCTATTCTATTTAACTTAGGTACAATAAGTTAAAAATATAATAAACTAACAAAAGACTAAAGTTTAGCATCTGAAATTATATTATTCCGTTGAACAATTGAATTTTAGGCCTATCGATCAAATAATCTGAGAACACGTTTAGCTTAAAATACTAGATTCTCTTTAAAATGAGAATAAATAATCTGCTCTTTAGAAACTAAACAAAGCATGTGTAAGAAGCAGGCTTATTCAAAATATTCAAAACAAAATACAAACTGGTATCTTTTTATAAAAATAAAAAAAATTGTAGATGAATAAAATCTCAAAATATCGTACAACTTTGTCAATTACTTTCCTTGAAGTTTTCAGTATCATTAATCATTTCAAATTCCAATGGCAGTTGTTGAAACGGAGAAGCATTTAACCACGCACTGGCATTACCTGCCAACGAAATCTTGTATTTCGATAATTTATTTCTTGTCTACATTATCTTTTATTTATTTTAGTACTTTCCAAGGTGTAAGTAATATTTCATACCAATTCAAAATATAGTCACAGCGGAAATAGGTTAGGTACTCACTTTTTTTTTATGGATCGGAAATCATCAAATGACTCCTCCCGCTCTGGCTAAAGCAAGAGGGAATGTCAGACTCCTACTGAATAAAACCCATCCGTGTTCCTCCTAATGCCCTTTGCGTTCCAGGGGGCTTTCTAGCAAATTCCGCATCCCTTTTTTTTTTTCGGCTTGGAAAAAAATGCATTACGCATACTCTCTCACTCGGGGGAGTGGTAGGGGTATGTGGGACTCCCCGGGCAAGCCCGGTATACCCACTAAAACAACCCAGCACCGAAATTCCCGCTTCGTCTTAGTGGGGGTGGACTGGGAGATCGGCGTAGCCTTTGCGTCCAGTTCACCTCTGACGACTGCCCGCTTTCACAGCGGGCCCTTCAAGCCCTCCCCGTTGGGGGAGGGCCGGGAACCTCCAACAATGGTGGTGATGCGTGCAATGCGGGTGGAGGCGCCCCCGTGCCTGTCGCCCACCCATCACCACCGCGAGGAGGGAGAAGAGGACGTCTTCTCCGACTTCGCCTTCGTCTGCGGAGCGGCGCAGCGAGAGGATCGTCCTCCCACGCGCGCTCCGCCGCCTCCTTCTGCGAGATGACATCCTCGCAAAAGGAGGCTACCGCGGAAATTCCGCAACCCTGGCAGAACCGTCAACTGGGCTTAACCCAGTTATATATGTCCCTTGGTGCCTATTGGCCTAACTCAGATCTGTCTCCTGCTAGGGGGGAAGTAGAAATTATTATTTTTTTTCCTACTCCTTCGCTGTACTCTTCTGATTAATTTCCATGCGGGATCCAAGACAGTTGAATCGTTTCTCCGGGACTCGTCGGGCTTCATTAGCTCGGCGTTTTTCTGGTGGTCGCCACTGTTCTGTGTTCTGTGGTTCTGATCTGGCTTTCAGGAGTTGCAATGGTTGGGAATGTGTGGCGAGCTTGTCCCAAAAAAAACCCCCGGCAGAAGTGAGTCACTTAAGATCTGTTTTTAGGGTTCCGTATCCAACGTGTAACAAACGGAACTCTATTACAACAACAACAAACAACAAATACTTAATAAAAAAATAATTTAAAATAAATGGAAATTCCTCCATTTATTTTCCCATTCAAGAAACGTGTTTTTTTATTGAGGGTACGGAACCCTTCGTGTGCGAGTCCGACTCGCATTTGGCAGGTTTTGTATGTTCACGATGGAGTCTAATATAGAATGTTTAAGTTACAGAATAAATTAAACAACGTTAAACAATATCAATTTGATTTGATAAACGAAAATAATGACTAGTCCATTATTATTTCTTTATATTACAGTGAAAATCCCTATGAAAGTTTTTTTTTCGATTCACCCCACCCATCTTGAGATATAGCCCGCTGACAGACGGTAGGACAGACAGCGGATGCTTAGACGCGGTTTCTGTTGGTTACCTTTCAAATACGGAATTCTAAAAAAAAAGAAAACTGACGAAAGTATAAAAGACTCGGCTGTACATATTAAACAGTAGGTACAAAGATAAATGCATCAATAAATTATGTAGATAGTTTAGAAACACAATGTATGAGCAGGAAGGAAGGAGAGTTCTCACGACATCGCGTTTCTGAACGATTCGATACACCTCACCGTTTCACGCTAGGTGGGTAGGTAGTCACATTATCTATGCGATGGTTTTGAAGTGATATTCTTTGTAAAGTATGTAAGACTAGCTTTACCCACGAATTCATACGTGCATTCCATTTTCTTCCGTTCCTATAAATATTTTGGGAAATTCTCTCTAAGTGCACTCCCCAAGGACCTGGACAAGGAACCTGCTAAATGAAAGACTCAGATGTGACAATTCCGTTGATCATTCAATCGAAACTGGGTTTGCAGCGAAGATAGGATGGTGCATTGCTTTTATTTTTGCATGTTTCCAATACAGAACAGACAAAACAAAGTTGTGCAAATAAAGAGAGCCAAACCCATTAACTTATGAAGAAACGTTCCTCTATATATCTTATTAGCGACCAATTAGGTCCTAAAAACATGTTTTATGGTTATAAAATTCTGTTCAATTTTTTTTTATTTCACATAGGTAGCACAAGGTGGATCGATGACCTGGGGCCAATTCTACTAATTTTCTCAACAACTTTCGCATTCGCATGTCAATCGCAAACCGTCAAAAAACCTTAATTTTCATACATTTTTGACAGATTGCGATTGTGATGCGAATGTGAAAATTAGTAGCACTCTGAGGGCCAATTCTACTAATTTTTAATCAACTTTCCCATTCGCATGTCAATCGCAAACTGTCAAAATGCCTTTATTTTCATACGTGTTGGACAGTTTGCGCTTGAGATGCGAATGTGAAAATTAGTAAAATTGGTACACTGATGACAGTCGCGGGTAGCCAATGGGTGCGAGACCAAAGAGAAGTCATTGACGAGAAAACCTAGAACTCGATTTCAATTGGTCGTTTCTTATGGAGAAAAACTGACAAGATACACCACGGCCACTGTTTTAAAAAATATGACTAATATGCGTGTATATAGTATCCATAGCAGTAACACACAAATTCAAGCACCGATAAAACTAAGAATGTGCATACTGGACGGTTTCCTGGTGATAACGGAAACGTTCGGTCAGCGGCGCAATTACAAGCTGCAGCGTGCCGCTTGTCGACCGTTACACGCGCAGACTAGTGTACATACAGAGGGGGATTTTGTTTGGTTAGTTGGTAGCGTAGAGAAATATAAAGACAGAGATAGGTCTAGGAGGTCAGGATATTACCTTGTTTGCTGGTAATAATAGACACGAAGTTATGTTTTTTTTTTTTTTATTACTATAAATTACCTTGTTTATACTTTATTTTTTATTTTATTTTTTTTAACACTGTTAATTCTACAGAAATGTAATTTCATTGATTCTAGGTTTTTAATTTTTTCGCTTGTTCCTGTCTGTATAACCTTTTTTTTTGTAAATTAATACATTTTGCTGCTCACGTACTTGGTATAAGTAAACCACTATGTTACCACAGGGGATCGGAACGGTTTTTTTCTAAACACAGGTTACGTCGTAACCTATCTAGAGGAACAGTACTGCACCCACTAACTAGATTTAGAAACTTTGTACCTACCGTGTAACTAAATCCGAAATGTAATCTAGTCCTAAGTTAATGAATAAACTTATTTATTATTATTATTATTTATTTTAAAGTGGACACCATCCCAGCTGTAACACTTAATAGTGTACCGCTTAACAGAGTGACGCAGGATAAGAACTTCGAATAATGGGCAGCACGCTGCCTCAATGAACACGCCCACACCGAGGCCCCGTAATGGGTCATGGACCGCACGATCCCCGCGTAGAGCCTCCGGCAGGAGGTGTTTGGTCCCCTCAGGTTGGGCAGGAGCCGCCTGAAAGCAGCCCCGGCGCGCTCCAGTTTGGGGTTCAAACGTCGGAAATGCTCCATGAAGTTCCACCGGCTGTCGAGGACGAGCCCTAGGCGACGTCGACGGCGCGTTCGTATTCCACGCGCACCTCAAAGAGAGTCAGCACACAGAGGGGCCCGAAAGGGCCTACGCCTGCCGGAGTTGCGGGACTATTCAAAAGAGATACCGCGGCTCCGGAACACGAAGAGCAGTGAAGGAACATGGATGGGTTTTAGTCAGTAGAAGTCGGACACTCCCTCCCGCTCCGCCGAGAGCGGGAGAAGTCATTGGATGATTTCCCAACCCCAAAAAAAGAAGGTTAAGTACTCGGTTCACAGGGTCACGGAGGACCTTGCTAATGACGTGGACGTTGGCGGTCTGCGACAACATGCTGGCTCGCAGGTTTGAACGGTGCCCAGATGAGGTAAAGTGCACAATGTTCAGGGCATACTGCCAATCTTTTTATACGTGCGCCCTGTGGATCAACTGCACTCGGTGGACACTCAACGCCCTTCGTGTACAATATAATATAATAATGCTTTTAGGATGTTGTTGGGGCTCCCGCGATGCTGTAGTGCATCCAGCATGTTCATGGAGGCACGAATTGATGGTTTTCATTCCATCATGAGAATATTGCACCGTATCCGAACAAGCTCCAACAGCATTCTGAAAGTAATAGCTAACCGTATTGACGGTCCTTTTTAAACCGACGTCCCAAAAAGGAGGAGGTTATCAATTCGGTTGTATGTTTTCTTTTTATGTTTGTTACCTCATAACTCCGACAATTATAAACCGATTTGAAAAATTCTTATTTTATCTGAAAGGATATACTTGCAGGTTGGTCCCATTTAAATTTTATGAAAATCGGTTACGAACTTTGGATTTTAAATCGAAGATAATAGTTTTATGTCATCCAAGTAATCGAAATAGCGTATTTTGCTTTTCTGCGATTTTGCAGTGGTGTTGTTAGGTGTGGGGTACCACTAAAAAGTGAAAAATAAAAAACTTTTTACAAAAAAATACAACCGAATTCCAAAAAAAAAACACTACAAAGTAAAAAATAACTTTAATTTCGGAAGTCGGTGTCAAAATAAGAAGAAACTAACAAAAACACCGACTTCCGAATTTAATGTTATTTTTTACTTTGTAGTGTTTTTTTTTGGAAGTTGGTTGTATTTTTTTTGTAAAAAGTTTTTTTCATAGCTGCACTCCATGTGTCTATTTGACTTATTATAGTTCTTTCTAATACAATTATGTAGGTATGTTATAAAATCCGCAATAAAGCTATACTAATAATAAAAAAGTCACAAGTTGCAAGACAGTAAGTCTTTTCACGACATACACGTTTATTTATGACCCGACTGAAAAGAATACCACCGATGCTTAGAAACACCGGCAAAAGCCCTCACTGTCGCCTGTGGTATGTGCCTGTTGGTCGTTCTTCCTGAAGGCGAGTTGACCGTACTCTCAGTGCATTTATGCCGTCTGCTAGGATAGGTTTAATAAAATTTATTTATTTAAACTTTACGCACAAAAAAGGTACAAAGGCGGACATAATGCCTTAGGCATTCTCTACCAGTCAACCAATGGTGGTGAAGAGATTAGATGGCAGGTGCTCTCTTTGAAAGGAACAATGATAAAAAATAATAATACTAATAATAATAAAAAAAGATGTATATACAAATGAATAAAAGATAAAAGAAAAAAATAAAATAAAAAAAATTAAAGTTGTTTCTTGTCTTTCCCTCCATTCCTTCAAGCCAGTCCAAACGCTATCCAACAAGCTAAAGCTGCTTTCAGACTACGCTATAATAAATAGCATAGAGTATATAGCTCATAGCAATACAATATCGCGCACCATACATTGTCAATAATATATAGTGCAGTACAGTGTGAACGTGTCCATAACAATGTATGGTGCGCGATATTGCCTTTCTGTGAGCTCTATACTATATGCTATTATAGTATAGCGTAGTCCGAAAGCAAACAGTTTCCTTTAGGAAACTTTTAATTAACCGATTGAACTGTAAAAGTTATTTTTTTACATCAATTTTCATTAAGATTTTAAAAAACATGACAAGTTAAAGTTAATTTGATATACTTTTTGCAGAATAAATAATTTTATAACTTTAGCTACTCAATACATTGAGACCACGACCAATATTTCATGAAGGAGTAGAAAAATACGTCTCACATTGATTCTTGTTACAGTAATAAATCGTTCGTGCTTGATGTAGGTAGAATTCTATATCACTCTGTACCTACATAATCCATGCGAATAGGAAATTATTCATTATGCGCCGACTCAGTCCATTCGTGCGTCAATGTTATTCCTATTCTTCATACATTGACCGCTTCCTAATTACCAGCAAATTCACACCTTAAATCATTATATGCCAATAATGCGATTGTAAAAAATCACTACAAAATAACTAGATGTTAGATTCTTCCGACTTTGTCAATTAAAGTGTTGTAATTGATGTTACTGGGATTTCCATAAGTAATTACTATCAGCTCACACTTGGCATGCATATTGTGTGTAGTATATGCTAATGATACGATTGTTAAAAAATCAGTACAAAATAACTGGATGTTATATTCTTCCGACTTTGTCAAATAAGGTGTTGTAATTAATGTTACTGGGGTTTTCATAAAGAATTTCTATCAGCGTACACTTGGTATGCATAATTATTGTGTGTAGTATAATTATGCCAAACGATTGTAAAAAAATCAGTACAAAATAACTGGATGTTAGATTCTTCCGACTTTGTCAAATTAAGTGGGGGGCCGAGTCACCCGCGTCCGTAGGAGAATGCCCTTCAGCGAATCCCTACACGTGGTCCCCGGGTGGTGCTAAACAGGTGACACTAACCGCCTCCGTGGTCTAGTGGTTATACACCTCGATTCAGGCCCAGAGGTCCCGGGTTCAATTCCCAGTGGGGGCAAATTTTTTGCTCGGTTTGGTTGGTGGTAGGACTTCTAAGTCCGCCTGGCAAGCTACCACCATCATGTCTAAGTCTGTCGCCATAACAACAATGTTAACAGCATTGTTGAGTATTGTGTCAAGTGGAAATTATATTTATTTTTCCTACTCCTCCGCTGTACTCTTCTGATTAATTTCGTTGCGGGATCCAAGACAGTTGAATCGTTTCTCCGGGACTCGTCGGGTTTCATTAACTCGGCGTTTTTCTGGTGGTCGCCACTGTTGATTCTGGCTTTCAGGAGTTGCAGTGGTTGGGAATGTGTGGCGGGCTTGTCCCACAAAAAAAAAAAAGCATTGTTGTGTTCCGGCAATTAGAGATATGATAGCCAGTTCCTCTATGTTAGAGGATTCCGGGTGAAACTCGCTTCCATCTTCGGCCTAATCATCACTTTCCATCAGGTGAGAATGGGGCCAAGAGTTTCCCCGTTTTGAATAAAAAAAAAAAGTGTTGTAATTGATGTTACTGGGGTTTCCAATAAGTAATTACTATCAGCTAACACTTGGCATGCATATTGTGTGTAGTAATACTGCTTTGTCAAAAAGAAGAATGTGATCCAGGATAAATTACATAATGACAGAAGCAAACTGTGGGAAGATAAATAACCACTGGAACCACGATTTCGAACCTAAATAGGAGTTGTCACCGTGTTGTAAAATTCTAAGTTATTAAGGTGGCTTAGCAAATTGAAAGCTTTAAAGCCCTTCGCCCACGGCGACTTTTTGTAGCGATGCTGTCGCGCGTTTTCGCGAATGTATCGAAAAGTCGCCGTGGGAGAGTTTTCTATGTCGACTTTGTACAACAGTCAGCGTTAATACTATTGGGAAGGACAGACTGTTCAAAACTATCCAAACAATAAATTATGAAAGTTAAACATTAATTAACTCAATGACACAAGAAATGTTTCAGAATGATGACGGTACACCTCAAAAGGTCAATTTGACAAAACACTTATCCAATTGAGATATATTTTTTTTAAATATCATTTTCGCATTGGCATGCACGAATTGTTTCCATACGACCATGTGGGAACGCTGCGCGTCTCTTGTGCGCAGGGTGCGGGCCAGCTCCATACCGTTTTGAGAATGATACCAAACAGGCTGGCCTGTCCTTATGTGCGACAATGCTGTGACGGATGTGAGAGGTCATTTGGGGTCAACGACTATCTCTATGTTTGGGGTACTCCAACAGATGGGACATAATTTGATCAGAAGGAACTCACACTGTGTATTGGATGGACTGATATGTTTTCACCATTTCACCAACATAATTATGTTTTCCGGATGATCAGACTGTTCAAAATTTTAAATTAAATATTTTTTTTTATTTCAGGCCATTTTCACACATTGTTTTTATCAATTGATTTCATACTTACAATAAGTTACATTACAAAATTCAAGAACTAAATTATTTAAAAATTATTACCGTACATTATAAATTTAATTCAATAAAATTCACTACTGTACCTAGTCTCTGATATGCGACACTACGAGTATACCTATTATATAAAACTCACGATGATCTGAAAAATATATTTTACTCTGCTATAAACGTGGCCTCATAAAATAACAGGCTTGAGTCGTGAGCACATCGAAGGAGCTCGTAGCTAAATAATAACAGCCGCTCAGGTCGATATTCAAGGTTAAGCAACGCTTCCCGAGGTTGGTCTGTGGATGGGTGACCATCTTAACATACCGAGTTTCCTACGTGCCTCGGAAAGCACGTTAAGCTGTTGGTCCCGGCTGTCATTTGGAGATCTTTAGCAGTAAAAAAAAACACTACAAAGTAAAAATATCTTTAATTTCGGAAGTCGGTGTTTTTGTTAGTTTCTTCGTATTTTGACACCGACATCCGAAATTAAAGTTATTTTTTACTTGGTAGTGTTTTTCTTTTGTTTGGAAGTCGGTTGTATTTTTTGTAAAAAGTTTTTTATTTTTCACTTTTTAGTGGTAATGTCTAACAACACAACTGCCAAATCTCAGAAAAGGAAAATACGCAATTTCGATTACTTGCATGACAGAAACCATCTTCCAAGTAAACGAATTCCAGCTATTTCGATTTAAAATCCAAACTTCGTAACCGATTCTGATAAAATTTAAATGGGACCAATCTGCAAGTATTATCCTTTCAGATAAACAATATTTTTTTAAATCGGTTCATAATTGACGTAGTTATGAGGTGTTACCTCATAACTCTGTCAACATAAGAAAAAAAAATCATATAACCGAATTGAGAACTTCCTCCTTTTTGGGAAGACGGATGGTGTTCCGCTGAATAAGTTTAGGTACACTTCTATTATGTGACAGGTAAGGAATTCCCTGCCAGAGCATGTGTTTCCTGATAGCCACAACCTGAATAGAATTCAGTCCACTACTAAACCTCAAGCCCTAGCAAAGGACATCCTTAGTGGCAGCGACCTTATTAATATAACAGAAGAAGATAAATTAATTATAAGTGTTGGTGAAAACGACGACAACCCCATAAAACTGTTACACAACTTATCGTATGTTGTCAAAAAGTTTGAAAAGACTGAAGTTATTATTCTTGGTGTAAATAAAAGTACTCACTTGAAAGAAAAGACATTAAATGAAACACTGAAAAATGTTTGTAATAATATTGTTAACTGTATTTTTTTAAATTGTTATAAAGTATCTGTATATTCACTGTGTAAAAAAATTAACTCCACTATTGATACATTAGACTATAATACAAAATTCTTAATTTTCACTTCAGAAACTATTATGTTGAATGTCAGCACTAAGATTTCACCTCGAGATAATGCTTTCACTCGTAAAAAAACTTTATCTAGCCATGATAAAACAATAAAACATATAAAACAGATGACAGTTGCCATGATAATAACAAACACATTAAAGGAACAATACCATATTATTTCGATTTACTACGCAAAAAAAATCTAAAATTAAATAAAGACAAAAAAACTCCACAACAACATGATAAGTTTTTTCGAATATAATAATTTAGACTCATTTACACTATTCCACCAGAATATAGCTGGTCTACTAAACAAACAAGAAAACATAGAATTATGCATAGACGAATTTAATAAAAACAAAAAGTACATTGATGTAATCTGCTTTTCAGAAACTTTCATAAAAAGAGGTAATGAAAATAACGTAAATTTAAAAGATTTTCAACTAATAACTTCATACTCTAGAGTAAAAGAAAAAAGGGGTGGTGTTTGTATTCTTGCCCGAAATTCATTAGATTTCAAAGAGTTAGATATCTGTAACACCATGTCGACCGACAAAGTATTTGAATGTTGTGGTATAGAACTTTCGTCTCTCAGCTGTATTGTTATTTGCTTATATAGAACCCCAGATAGTAACATCAACTCATTCTTCGATAAACTTGAATTATTACTACATAAGATATGTAATAAACACAAAAGAAAGATTATATTAACGGGTGACTTAAATATAGATACACTCAAAAACAATAAAATAGCATCACGTTTAAAAGAAACTCTACTAAACTTTGGTCTTAGCCTACATATAGATCAACCAACAAGGCATAAGGCCTGCATTAATCACTTTATAAGTAACATCGAAGATGCAAAAGGTACAGTACATGAATTATTTCTCTCCGACCATAATACAGGCCAAACTTTAAATTTTCCCATCAGTAATAAACCAACACGGCAAAAAAGCTGGTATGTTTACAAAAGAGACTATAATAAAGAAAACATAGATAAATTTATGAATTGCCTATCAGCGCTAAGTTGGTCAGAGGTATATAATAACGAAAACTTAAATTCAGCTTGTGATGTTTTTCATGAAACGTTCAGCATGTTTTACAACCTTTGCTTTCCGATCAATAAAGTAAGAATAAATTCGAACTGTACGTCACCAAGGTGGATTACAACAGGAATCAGAAAATCAAGTAAACAAAAAAGAAAATTGAGGTATCTCCAATATATTTCCAAAACTAAAGAGGACACATCAAACTATACAAATTACAGTTCAATTTTCAAAAAGTGCGTTAGTAAATCAAAATATCTTATCAACTATAAAATCATGGCATCATCAAAAAATAAAGGCAAAGCTACATGGCGTATCATAAAGAATAAAACTGATCATGTAAATACAAAAACAACTATTGAGAATATTAAAACAGACAATAATGTAATAAATAAACCTATTCAAATTGCGAACACTTTCAATGACTTTTTCATAAATATAGCCAAAGAATTCCATAGCAAAAATAAAACTTCCTCTGGCAAAAAACCATCAACTGATTTACCGAATATGCCTCAAACGATGTTCTTACATCCATGCTATGATGATGAAGTAAAAAACACCATCATGTCTCTTAACAACACAAAATCTGTTGGATTTGATGGTCTAGCAACTCATATTCTTAAATCCTGTGCCACCATTATATCCCCAATTATTGAACATTTAATAAATCTCTCATTCTGGCAAGGTATTTTTCCAGATAAGCTAAAACAGTCAATCGTAAAGCCCTTGTTTAAAAAAGGTAACACAAATGATTTATCTAATTACCGCCCTATAACTCTAACATCTAATTTATCAAAAATCATTGAGAAAGTTATGCATCGTAGACTCACTAGCTTTTTAGAAAAATATAATATTATAAAAGAAGAACAAAACGGCTTCCAAAGGGGAAAATCAACTACTTTAGCAGCATTTACTCTAATAAAGAGTGTAATTGAAAATCTAGATAACCACATTCCTGTGTCTGTCGTCTTTTTCGACATGAGTAAAGCATTCGACTTTGTCAACCATGATTTACTTTTAAAAAAATGCTATAGTTATGGGATAAGAGGAATAGTGTTTGATTGGATATCTAGCTATCTATCTAACCGTCAGCAAAAAGTAGAAATAAGTTCAATAAATGAAAATAACGAGTCCACATCATATAGTTCAAATTACAGCCAAACCAAGGCAGGAGTACCCCAAGGAATAGTATACTTGGGCCATTACTTTTTCTAATTTACATTAACGACTTACCCACAGCTTTACAACAACAATGTATTCTTTTTGCTGACGATATATCGCTCATAGTTACAAACGACAATAAATCAGAAGTAGAACACGAAAAAAATGTTAATGATACAATTACCCAAATTTTAAAATGGCTTAAAAACAATTATCTATGTGGAAATATAAATAAAACCAAATTCATAAATTTTCAAAATTATAACTCAAATCCTAAAATATTTAAAATTACTTGTGAAGGATATCAAATCAATGAAGTTAATAATTACAAAATTCTTGGACTTATTCTAGACCAGAACTGTAATTGGAAACTACATATTGAGCACATCTGTAAAAAATTAAACCAGTTTGTATTTGCTCTTAAACGTTTAAGGCGTACCGCGAGTGAAGCAGTTGCTCTTCTTGCTTACCATGGACATGTTTCCTCTTTGCTAAGGTATGGGCTGCTACTCTGGGGGAACTATACAAATATTAATGATGCCTTTCGGGTGCAAAAAAAATGCCTAAGAGCAATCTGTGGTATCAGCCCAATAACATCTTGCAGACCACTGTTTAAGAAATTAAAAATCCATACGCTTACAGGCCTTTTCATATTGCAAGCTGGTATTTTTGTAAAAGAACAGTCAACATTTTTCAAAGCATGTGACCTACACTCCAAATATACCCGTCGTGACCCTACACTACTAAGAATGCCTACCCACAAAAGCACACTATGCCATAAAAATAGTTACATAACATCTATTAAAATTTACAATAATATACCCAAACAAATTAGAGAGCTCCCATTGAAATATTTTAAATCCAAATTACAGAAATGGCTAATCGATAATTGTTTTTATACAGTGAACGAATTTTTTGAAAAAAAAGTAGCAGACTAGTATAACTACTGATTACTGTAAATCTTAACTAGTGTAAGAAAGTATATTATGTACCTGTCTGTTACCTACCAAATATATTACCATATTTTTATTTTTATTTAATATAGTGCAAACTTAATTCTAATTAGAATTAAAATAAATTTAATCTATTTACTTAAGCACTTATAATATTTGTAATGTTGGATTTGGTTAGACTAAGTTATACTTTAAAAATTTGTATGCCAGTGAATGGCGAAACATGTCAGATCTTCGTATACTTAATAAGAGCTAATATTTACCATGTTTTATACAAATAAAATATTCTTATTCTTATTCTGAGAGTGAATAGGTTACTTCTAGGCAAGCGTGCTCCGTCTTCGAAAACATCGTCCCATACCATTACGTGAGATAGTCGTCAAACGTATGTCAATTAATAGTTAAAAAAGGTAGATGATTTGCTGTTGCTTTCATGTCAACACTTACATCAGGAATCACATTCCGTTGTTTTATTTTCACCACTTTTATTTTAATTGAATTTTAAGTAAACATTCATCATTATAATAAACTAGAGGCCGCCCGCGACTTCGTCCGCGTATAAATTCTCGTTATTCCCGTGTAAATCCCGATCCCTCGGGAACTCCGGGATGAAAAGTAGCCTATGTGTTATTTTGGGTCTTCAGCTACATACATTCCAAATTTCATCGTAAACTTTCGCATTTATAATATTATGTAGGATAGGATATTTAAAATTAGTACGATAGGCTGATATTGATGTTTGGATAGCGAGGTAAGTGATAGACAACAGTTTCTAGCGTTGTATGTTATACAAACTTAGGGCCAGTTTCACCGGTTACGGATAAAGTGTCGGTTACTTATCTGATGGATAACTAACCGACACTTATAATACTATACTCAAATACTTAATAAATCTGCCAGGTATCGCTATCTGACACCTGTGAAACCAAAAGTTTTAGTTCATCTGCCAGATAAGTTCCTTATAGGCTAACCGACACTTTATCCGTAACCGGTGAAACTGGCCCTTAGTATAATAAATGCGAAATTAACTCCACCTTTTTTCATACCGGTTGGTACCGCTTCAAGTTTTTAGTTGCTTAAGGGATTTGCATGATATTAGGCGCGCACGAGAAAACCATGTCCTGGATTAGGACATGTGATACATGGGAGAAACGGTGAAATTTTAACCAACAGAATTGCATAAAATATCCGCACCGAGTGAGCCACTGACATTTTGACTGACATGAATGGTTAATGTTTCTCCGTTTCTACGTTCCGCGCAAATGGACATGCACCCTTACACTTGGCGAAATTTATAAATAACTGAAGTAACTCCTCGTCTTTATCAGGCCTTGTTTCTTTCCTAATTGGGGTCGGCTCTTTTTTAATCGCTTTTCTCCAGAGATGTCGTTTTTGGGTCATCAGTGGGTCTATACTATCTGTGGCGAGGTCTTTCTATGTGGTTTTTGTTTTTAATAAGTGGCACAAATCAAATCCCAAAGAATCAAATTAATAAGATTCATAATATTCATTTTAAGTGTATTGTTGAATCACACAAATCACTGACTTTGAAGTAGCTTTATTATAGCAAATTAGTACATAACTTATATTAAAGCAAAATGAAATAAATTGTTACACACGGCGTGAACTATTCATCTGCATAGCCTTTTCCCAAGTATATTGGGGTCGGCTTCCAGTCAAACTGGATTCAGCTGAATACCAATATTTTACAAAGAGTGGCTGCCTACCAGCTGCTGCCTGCCTACCTCCACAACCCATTAACTGGGTAACACGGTAGGTACTTCCCAGTAAGACTGGAGTCAGATTTACTGGCTTCTGACAATCCGTAACTACTGCTAAAGATCCACAAATGACAGCCGGGACCAACGGCTTAACGTGTGTTCCGAGACAGAGGACACTTGATGTTAAGGTGGTCACCCATCCACAGACCAACCTTGGCAAGCGTTGCTTAACTTTGCAGATTGACCCGTGGGCTGAGGCTATTTAGGCACGAGCTCTTCCATATAAACAATATTTATTTGATCAAGACTTAAACCTAATTACAGTTTTTGTACCTTAATTAGAACTTAGATAATGGCAAGTTACAAAACATGTGCAACTGGGCTTAAACTAGGAGGATTCCTGTGCTATAAGCACCAATATGTATAGCTATTGTCAGTTAGTTAACCGGTTCACAGTCCCATGAGTCACATGTTTTATTCACTAGTTGCTTAATTATTGTGTATGCTTTGCGGACAGTGAACTTGTATATATATATATCACTATTTAAGTATTTATTTACAGCTCAAGCGAAACTCCACAGATTGATAAATCTGATACTTACAAGATAATCAAATAGAATGTTTCAAGATACTTCATTACTCCAATCAACCAATCAACTAATAGTTTATTACCACAAAAGCATTATTCATTATGTAACATTTATGTCGTTTATCAACGCTGATCAATCACAATGGAAAACGATGTGTAATAAGTAGGTATTTGACGTTTTTAAATGTACCATAAATCTAGCTGTCGTTTTCTTTTTATTGTTGTTAAAAGAAGACAGCAATACTGATACAGCAATTGATATGGCTATGAAAACCATGAAGCATTGCAACTTTTATGGCATCCCTTTCTTTTTTTTTTAAGTGACGACGGCCCAAGTCCAGGTCCTTAGCCCACCGGGGGTACTATTAGCGTATGCTTAGTTTAAATTTTTTGGACTTAATCTATAGGCAACCACAAGAATTCAGATTTATGACCTTTTCTCAGACCGTTGATAGCTTAGTGTTTACTGTTCGAAACCCGGTATATTTGACTTTTGCCATTTAATATCAACACAACAGTAACTGCTCAAAAACGGTAAAGTTTACATCTTCAAGAAACTGGCATCAAACTAATCTTTCGAAGACATTATTCTGACATCTTCCTAGCGTACAGGACTCGCGTGGTGATAAAGGGTGATAAGGAACCTTTCGAAGAGAAAAGATCTACATCTAAATTGCCTCATAAAATCATGTATTCTTCTAGAATTGAAAAGTATCTTATCTTCATAGAGTCAGATGGCGCTAGCTGTCGCGTTAACATCGTGTCCGTGTTATTTATTCTAAAAAAAATAGTTAAAGTGATAATAAAAGTGTATCTGCTATTTAAAACTGTAAAAGAACATCTAAAACATCTGTGACATTGTTATATAGTGAATTGTTTCACGGACTCAATCAAAAAAAGGACTTACAAAAAAAAATACAACACCGTACTTCAAAACGTAAAATAAGTGTATGTCTCGTAAAAAACAATTAAACAATCATAACTAAGTGATTAAGTGCAGTTAACAACTAGAACATTAACAAAAAGTGTAAAAAGACTAATGTGAATGACTTGTGTTTTTGTGATTGAGTGCAAACATTTTTTCTGCATGAATCATTGTAACGACTTTTCGAATTCAAATTAAAATACGGAACAAGCAATGTCTTAATTTGCAAACCTAATTACATGTTCGAGTGGCGTGAAACTTAACGACTGCGCCTGTGGAAACCTATAGTCGTGAGATCGAATCCCGCTTGAGACATCATACTTTTTGTG